>OX421470.1:14719063-17119063 GCA_949126895.1 Eilema caniola
TATACTAATTTAAAAATAAGTACAGAAAGAACTTCGCAACTGGCGTGGGACGGTCCCATAATAGCATCCAAAATTAAAATAGAATTGTATCTTTTTTTTCTCAACTATCCTCGACGCGCCGTTTCCCACAGTTTAATCATTTTTAGATCATCAATAAGACAATGCGAATATCCTTGCAACACCACTAGATGTTGCTACTAACAATTAAGACATTGAATTAACAAATGTAAATTTTTGTCCGTGCCCTAGAGTACCTATCATAATAAGAATAAAGGCTCAAAGCAGGTATGGTATACTGTCCGCAAAACACTGATGTGATTTAGAAAATTAATTTCCTAATAGGTAGGTAGGATAAAACGCCAGATAGTGTAAGCCGTCTCAACATAAAAGGGCGAAGTTGCGTCACTACTGAATCAAACGAACTACCGAGTATATTTACTACTACCCAGTGCACTATTGGCATCGTTCTCAGACGTGCTTCTTGGAACACATGAGAATATGGGTCGTTCGCAATATAGTGTGAAGACAATAAAGAAATAATAACAATTTTAGTAGCGTTTAATCATTAAAAGTACAGACTTACAGTCATCTTTAAAATGTTGATATCGTTCTCCCAAAGTAGGAATTAACTACTGAACATCTCCATAAGTGGAATTTTATTATTTAAAGTTATAATATAACACTGTAATCGTTAACAGATTTATTAGAAGTTGGTAAAAACGTAACTGCACAACGTTTAGAAAAACACAATTCTGGTTATATAGTTTGTTTTTGATAGGTTGGAAAATATCTAGTTTAAATTCGTGAATTTATTATGTATGTTGCAACGAAATATTTATAACTTCATAATTCCTTGGTTTTACGTAAGTCTGTTTGAAATTATTTATTTACCTAAGTAGGTAGGTATGCTTGTACAAAATTGTTGTGGCGTGAAAAATATGAAACCTATAAACATATTTCTTATATGTGGAAAAATAATAATATCCTCCAATAAAACCATTAACGTAAATAATTTATGTTAACCACTTACAAGCACGGTGTTTACCCGCCATTTGCTATTTTTACGAAACCTTTCGATCAAATAAGAAGCTAGTGAATTATATAGTCAACACAATATAATTTAAGATTGACGCACGTTTCTCGACGGATGTATACGAATGCCTTACAGAATTGGCCTCACATGCTCCATAACTCAGAGCAATTCTCACTGAAAACTGAATAAAGGAACTGGCAAGTCTAAACATCACTAAAGCTACGATGCCGAACACGTACAAAACTAGAATACAACACAAATATAGTTTGATGTTTTCTCCATATCCAGAAATGGACAATTTAGCGACTCTCAATGTTCACAGTATAATTTGAAAGTTTCCTTTTAAAATATATCACCAATTTAGATCACAAATATCTGAATACATTATTAGGTATATATTGATAGGTATGAATGAAAATAGATTGTTGATATTGAAATGCTAATACACTTAGCGACTCCATAAATCTCCGGCGCCTTTGTCCTAAGGTGCGAGATCAAAAGAGCACTTGGTTTACATTCTGGGTAAGGCAACATTAAAGCTTGAGCCGATATCGTTTTCATGTAACCACATCAAAAAGACTAAGGAATCTTATGAATGGTTGCAAGGAAGAGTTACAAAACTTCTTACACTCTTTATTACCGCAACTCGTAACGTAAGTAGGTGCGGTGCATCCTTTACTGTTTTAGTCCACTACTGATTTATCCCGAAACCAAATCATCGTAAGTTAACGTTTGACCACCTAGTGAGGACACTTTAGAGACTTTGTTGATGTATTTTATAACACAGCTCATTTATAACTGTCTAAGCTATTAAAAGTATAGAAATACACAAGTTAGTTCCAAGTAACTCAACCATTTAGGCGCCGTTTAAGCAGAAGTACCCACCTTGGCAAACAGAAACGCAGTGTCAAGCGCAGAGACAGAGTAAAAGAAACAAAAACGGCGACTTCCGATACAAAAAGCTCGTCACTTCCACACGGGTTTGCTTCTGAGAACTAATGAAAGGTACGTAAATAGTCCATCGTCGGGCGGAACCGCGCGTCGCCGCCCAAATGCACTGCTAGACGGACTAATGATTGATTGGGGTGACATTGAAAATGCCGATACAGAACGATAAAGGATATCCGTTTACTTAGAAATAAGAAATTCCTTTCAAACCAACGAACGCCATAAAATTCTATTTGTGGTAACCCTCAGTACCTAGGGCATACGGTATTGAAATATTTATAGACAATCTATTAGGTACAGAACTGTCCGTATACAGAACACGACAGTAGAAAACTTTATAAGTTATGTTTTTATGTGTGCCTTCCTAGGTCATAGAATATAGAATTACTGAAGAAATTGATTCCTTATGAACAAAATCACAAAACTTGTTGATCGCATACAGCATTATTCTTGTGAACTGGATTTCTTTACGTCATCAGGACAAAGTTTGTATAAGTGATTTTTTTAAGTAAGAAAACAAGGATCATAATCCCAAGCGGGTGGATCCATGGATAGCCACTACGTAATTATTTTCTCTACTATTGCCGTTAAAAAAATTCGAGGCAGCCTTCATCACGGTTTCTTCTAAATCGTAAAAAAATGGCGATTAATTATGTTTCGTATAGTACAAAGAGCGAATTCTTACTACTACCGGCACTGCTAGCGCAAGAAAAAAAATGCAATAGCCAACGATTGCGCTATAATACATTCAATTACCTGCCTGATTAGTCGATAATCGTATACGACACTTGAAACATTATATCGAATACCGGTCGATCGATCGAGTGCGCATATACTATCATATCATTTTTGTACATACTAGCTGTAGCCCACAATCTGTCCTGTGTGCCTTTCTGATTCCATTTTCCCAACCTATGAGAACCTATTTTAAAGGTGTGTGTTATCTCAAAATATAATCTATCTCTGCACAAAATTTCAGCCACATCCGTTCAGCTTTTAGAGTGTGATTGAGAACAGATATCTACCTAAACATAAACCTTTTCATTATCTTTAAATACTAATGGAATATGGTAAAAATGCATCATTATTTCTTTGTCTGCCATAACTTGAAAGTTTACCATTTTCAATCATCATTTTATAGCATACTTATAGAAAGAAAATATTCATTAAATTAGAAAATTTCGGAAAACCTCACCGTTCGGGCGGAGCTGCGGCCAACAGCTAGTAATATAATAAGGATATAAGCATTTGCTAAACATAAAACAACGACAGCATAGTGACGTGGTAATCGCTTTAAGGCGGTTGGCACAATAGCAGCTGTGTGCTTGTGCTTACGTACACATTACACATTTTTAGCATCAAGTTTGCTAGCTGGCTCTATCAATCAAATCACGTAATAATCAACTATTATTTTTATTTATGAGTTTTTATAACACTTATTTAGATTTTGGTGTCAGCATATCTACTAACTTGTGAATATTGTTGCTTTTAAAAATCGTGCTATGGATTAATAACGTGTTTAGATTTTAGATTGACTACTACTTCACCATTCTAGTTTCTGTCCCCGTTGCGTTACACCAACCATCAGATGGGTTGAAAGTGAAGTTAATTTGTGCCTTGAAGATTTTATTAAGGCTCCATATACCTACAAAACCCAACCCAACAATTAATAGACTTCTTGACTCTGTACTTGGTTAACAATTCAATTTAATTAACTTCAGTCGGTAATTGTATAATTTATCTATGTCAATTAGTATAAGCGCGATGCATGACTATTCGCATTTAAATTAATGCATATACGCTAAGAAAGCTGGGAAAAACAAGGGATCGTAGTATTACTCAACCAATGTTTACTTCAGTATGCTGAGTCAAATGAGCTAAAGTTAGGCCATACGCGAACAGATTTAATACTAAAGGATGTTTTGGAGAACAACTCTAATACGATAATCTTGTCTCTGTACATAATTTATTGCTTAAAACGATGGGTAATATTCTTTGAAACAAGCCATTGTAGTAACTCGATCTTCAACTAATATGAATACTTATAAAATCCATGCACATTTCGATTAATCTAATGATACATCATATAAAAACAAGAACATATTTTTTGTAGACGAACCTTCAATGAATTCTTTCAAATAATGAATAATTTCTTTTTTTTAACTTTGAAGTGAATCGGCAGCAGTAACTATTGAATATTGATTAGCAAAGAGTTCGTTAATTTATTTTTGAATTTCCACAGATAAGTAAGTACCAAATAATACCAAAACAAGTTTTGCTTTACGGACATTGATAAATTCCAGTTAGACCAGTATTCCGCTTTATCTATTTTAAATTATAAACTAGACATTTGGCGCCACACATGATCAAATTTATGAATGTAATTTTGTTACTATAAAATAAGATGAATTTGATCATAATATCTGTTATGTAATTGGTTATGTCGGTCTCACTTAACATTTTTATTAAGAAATAGAGCTGTTGATTCAATCAGATCTATTTGATTATTTCATACATCAGCTCTGGCAGTAATAATTAAACTATCTAGGTTTCGATATAGTACCAACCACCGATACATAAAGTATGTTATGTAACCCATCGTTAATGTTAAAGAGTTAGTGTGTTTTTAGTTCATCTTCCTTCCTGACAGCAAGGGAATAATGTATTGACCTTAATTTTTTGCTTAAAGACACATTTCGGGCATCGTGAAATTCGCTACTTATTCTTTCGGAACGCGAGAGCGCCTTTCGAGGATCTATAGAACTACAGGCAATAGTTGGTTAACCTAAATACTACTACCTAAATATACTACTAATCAAGTAACTAACGAAAAGGCACCTAAAGAAAGGTTGATTTTTAAAAGCCACTATTACTTACAATATCCAATAATAAATGGATATAATTGTAATATTGTTTGACAAAAAAAATTGTCAACTCGTACAATTTTTCACATTACTTTGTCAGTATTGCTGAATTTTATCATGCATATTTGGCACAAATATGACTCATGTCGTTTTACCTTTTACCTTTTACGAACAATGAGATATATAAAGAAATTATATTCTTTCACTTTCTTTTCTGGATAATTTAACCGATTTACATACACGTTGTCTAGGATAGTGATAATGTCTCAGTCACATTTAATTCTGAAGAAAGAACTGTTCCTTAGGGACAGAAACGCAGAACTTTTAATTGTTGTATGACGCGGGACAACCTCACCTTCGGCCTAGCACAACGACCCACAGACGGCGTGCGGTCTAGTCGGTTCGAGTCCGACATAACCTCCCCATCCGGCTCCGGAGAGGGGGTATCCGTGGGGATTTACCGCACGTAAAAAAAAACTAGCAGAAGCGAAGCCGCAGGCAAAAGCTGGTTGAAAATTATTTCATTTGGAAATATACGTGACTAGGTAGGTACTATAACAATACTAAATAATTTTAAATTTATTAATGATCAAGATAACGCTAACATACCTACTAATTATACTTAAACACATTTTGTAGTCCATTGAACCCACGGAAACATTTTATTCAGTTTGCAATCGAAAACCAGTTACCTTCAATGATAACCTAAAAGAATTATAACAATTGTAAGAACCAAATGGTTTCAAATACAAATGAGCCGATTTAACTATGAAAGGTGAAGTAATACCACCCTCTCTACCTAACGTTATATTTGGGCAGTTTACTACTGGGTTAGGGTGGGCGGAATGGGGCTCTAGCCAACCTCACTTGCTAGCCTAATAACAACTCAGGTGAAGGTTGAGGGTTAACATTCGGGGTTGGTTGAGAGGTCATAGACAGTCGCTCCTGTAAAAAATGTCAAGATAAGCAAAATCGTGAAAAAGAGTGAGCGGGGGAGCCCGGGGCTCTGAAGTACAAATTTTGTTTCTTTTTGTTACAAGTCACACGCTGTTATGATATTGAACATAAAGCCTTGAATAATCTTAAAATACCCACTGGAAATTGAATCAGTAATCATTATTTTTTCAAATACACGTGTCTATCCCATCGACTGCGCAGTTTTAAATTTTTAAATGGCGAAGATAACATAATTTTACATGTTTTATAGTTCAATGAACCCACAAAGATACTAAGTATATTAAATTTCTAGCCAAAAACCAGTTCGCCTTCACGATAAACTAAAACATGTAATAAAAGTTGTTAAACATGTTGAGTACCTTTTATTGAACACCAAGAGACAACGAATAAATTATTTGCACCTTTAAATACAATAGGAATATTAACCCAGAACACTATGCAAAGTAACGTTATCGGTCGGTTATTCCCGTTACTAATATACCTCTAATGGGATTTCGGCACTTGAAAACTAGCCAGAAACGATAAAATGCGCATCTGGCTTCTCAGGCGCGTCCATATTGATATATTGCCACACTTTAATGTTTAAATTTGGTGGCAAAATTGAACTTATCCCTTCCGAGTTCTTGGAATACTTTTATAATTTGGTGTCGATTTTCTTTGTTATTGTTCGTTCCCAATCATTTGTTGATCGAAATAGGAATATCTACGAGAGCAGGTTTGAAAAGGGATGTGATGAGGAAAGTTGAAAAAGATTATACTAAATTGGCTTAGGCACATTGAATGCATTGAGCATAATCAGTGAACTGAGTGAGCGTATGAGTTGCTCTAATGAAAATCCAAATATTTGATTAGCATAATCAGATGATGACAGGCAATAAAAAACATGACCAATTCTCTAAAAAGCAGCACCGAATTTTTTGATTAATTAGATTTGCACAAGTTTCGCATACTCACATCCATTGCTGTAAGTTTACCTCGCGGAACCAACAGTTTACTACCGCATTTCATCATTTCAGGGCGGATATCGCTATCATTAGTTTGATATTCCTGTTCACGGTCACGCCTATATGAATCAAATCTCAAAATATTTTTTCTTTTGCATATCGGTAAATGATTTCATAAATACATCATGAAATTTTAGATAAATGAAAATTCATGTAATGTTTCCTACATAACATAGACAAATAAAAAGCTATAACAGATATTTTTACGTGATCGTATTTCCTGTGTGTCCCATGTGATGATATCGTAATGATTTTTTTATTGTAGAGATCGCTTGACAACTTGTGTTTAACAACTTCGTGAGTTCCATTATTATCAGCGACGATGACGATTGGACAGGTTTTCATATCAGTGACCCGAGCATGAAAAACATTCGAATTCGTAACGTAAATGTATCGAAAGAACGATTGCTATAGGTTCACAATAGGCAGGCGGCCAATCACAATGCTTCATTCTCTCGATACGTTTACGTTACGAATTCAAATATTAATAGCAGCCAGACGGTAGTCACTCTCGTAATAGTCAAAAGAGTAGGACAGCGGACTAGGCTCCAAAGCAAAAGCTTGGAATACAATACAAATGAGCAAGTATATCCAAAGCTAAAAAACTTAACTTATATGTTTTCGATCCAGATTCAAATATTCACTCATAAAATCCAGTTCACATCGCTTACCAAATTAAATTCGATTTCACTTGCAATGTGTTAAATTGCTGTACCATTGAAATACCAGCTGAGACAATGAAACAATGGAATATTAAGATTTATTAAGCATATAGCGGTTGAAGCTTTCCAAACAATGCTTCTTAGGCCGCTTTGCACGTTGTGTAATCGAGCGTCAAGTCTGAAGACCCAAGTGAGACCCACCAATAGTTAACCTAACACAGTCGCACCTCTGTAATATTCTATCATTGCAAATACTTATATTTCCTTGTGTCATGGCATACGCATTACACATTCGTTTTAACGAGTCTTAGGTATAAATTATATAATGAGGTAGTAACGAATATAACAAAATTGGTCGCGACAGTTAAATTTGTAAAAGGTGTAAGCAACATCAGCTATTCAAAGAAAAATGATCTCAAACGACAAGATAAACGAATGATTGAAAAGTGTTTTTCTCGTCAACTGTTTTCGTCGCTTGAATTATCTTCAAACAAACTCATGTTATAAGGCTTATGCCTTATGTAATGTAACATTGGCAGCGAGTATTTCATAAATAACCCTCTTTTGGCTTTTCCCTAGTCGGGTAAAAATATGAGTCGATTACCAGGAACAACACTAGAGAGTAGGTGTGACTAGTGAATACCTGTTTTAAATCCATTAAAAATCTTGGAAACACAAACCCTTAAATCATGTAAAACACAAACTAATCTACTTAATATTCTATTAGTAGTTATAACCGTTCCAGTAGCTTTTATACAGAAAAAAGGGATTAATATCGTAACACGCACACATTTCTATAAATCACTAATAAATGAAAGTGAATTAATAACTTAAATAACATACCTATCTATTATAATTGTATATGTTACTATAAATTACGCCAGCATGTTTCAGTACGATGATTTATTTTCTAGAATATTAGATGCCATATTACATAGACATCAAACTTACAAGTCAATAGAAGGAAACGGAAATTGAATTTTTATTTATGCAATCGCTAATAATTAATTAAAGTTCAATATTATACGATCACGCAACGTCATGCTGAAACAAAAAATGGTAATCAGAGAAATATTGAGATTAAGGGGAATCCGTACTACTCTTATGAAAATTACGTAGCTATACACTTTAATTCCTACATGAGGTTAAAACACTAAAATCATGTAACAAAACAGAATGCCAAAACTCATTAAAAATTGGGCGGAACAAAGGAAGTATTGAAAATAAAAAAGAATCAAAGGATGACTGCGTAAAAAATGCTTTAATTGGTGACGCGTCTAAAACGAGAAGCCCCGAAATGGATGTAAGCTTACACGAAGTTCAAAGCGAAACAGAAGTGCTAATGGGCGAACTCGAATATTTATGTACTTTTAAGACTTTTAGTAATTAACCAACATTCATCTAATGTTTCCGACGAAAAGGTCTACATTATAAAAATTATTTATCGATTTGCCCAAGAAACTAACAATCTGCACAAAATTCTGGTCGATTATATAATAAGAAATAGTAGACACATAAATTATATACCATAAGCCAGTTAACTAGAGCCTTGTAATAAGAACACTTTGTAACTATCAACTATGAATGAAACCGACTAACGAGACGAAATTTAAAATGACGGCCAATTAGGAGCTAAAAATTTAAATTTCAAAGAACAATATAAAAATAAAGGAAGTGATAAATATGAAGCAGGATCTCTACGCTTTAAGATTATCTTATAAGAGAAAGAGATTAGAGGAGATGGTGACAACCCACGCAACGCAGGAATGTGTTCATATTAAAATTATGGCCATTTAATTAAAAAACGACATATTATCTTGTGCACCGTAGGCAGAGTTAACTTGGAGCTAGCTAATAAAGCAAATATCCCCGTTTCACTTCACAGAATACCGCAGATTTTCTGTGAATTTCATAGTCTAATTTTTCTACAAGAGATTAGAGTGGTAAAAGTTACATGGAAGGGTTATGAGGAGGGGCTTTACGAGATATGAGTAATATTTCTAGTTGTGAGTATTTATAGATATCAGTAATAAGTCATTAGGCGGGCTTTGTGCCATTTTTATAGTATAAAAATGGTATGTAGGTGGTATTTGGTCAGATTACATTAATTAATAAATGCCAACTTATGCGAAAGCGGCGGATTTGTTAATCTTATATTTTGAAACCTACACTTAACTACAAAAAGCGAAGGAAGCAAATTGGCCAATTTCAAGAACGCTCTCCCACACTCGACATGTAGGACATACTTTCTTCCATTGAAAGAATGAACCGCCTACACAGTATATTGACACAATTCATACCGGTTTCATAATGGAAGACGGAAACTTCGGATTTTTGATTTGTTATATCACGTTGCAAATGTATCCTAAATACATAATGTGCTAATGTAAATTATATTACGTTAATTGGTAATGCTCCGTATACATACGTATATAAGGATGAAGTTACGTTATTAACGAACTAAGAAAAAACAGATGATTGGTGATATTGAAGAAGCGTTGCCAAGGGAGATTTTGTAGTAGCTTACAATTTATTTTTTAAGCTGAAACAATAATAAGTAATATTTAATAACCAGGCTTCAACGCCAGAATTATCATGAAGAAAAATGTAGCAAGAAGTGTAGGTAAAAGTTAGTAGTAACTTGATTGAGTTCCTGATTCTGTCGCTTACACCTATTATGCCTGAACCGCAGGGTGCTCTCAATAATAACCCCAAACGGCAAGCATTATTAACTTACCATAACTATACATTATTGTATGTATGATTCTCTAGTGGCATTTATTAAGGGCAAAAATAATCAATGACGTTTAAATCCTTATATCCCTACGCATTTGACTAGCCGTCTGGAACCAGAATGATTTATGTCTTTTTGAGTCGTACTAAATACAATGTTTCGGTATCCTGAATTATGATGCACTCTTCCTAGAACGGTTGTAATCCAGATCTTATTCGAGCTATCCCTATCCTTAACAACCACGTCGCATGACAGTGAATGGCATGCCGCCAAGACTTGTTTGTTTATTCATCAACAGATCATCCCTCCTTGCCCATCAAGCTATCATCGATAAATGTGTTTACTTCCAAGCAGTCTTAAAGCTAATAGGTTCAATCCGTTACTGGTCAAGGCTACGAAATAACGTTCATCTATATGATTGTAAATTTTGAGTTGCTGCAAAGTTGAAAATAGAATCTTATTTTTATTATACAGCATCAGTAATATAAAAAAAACTACTAAAGGCCAAACACACGGCTCAACTGATGTTAATCGATTATTGCAAAATTTGCAGAGGGCATAGGTACGAGGTACACTAGCCTTCCAACTTACTAGCAAAAAATAAACTATGTAATTGAGATTAGGTATTTGTAAAACGTAACCAGTCATAATATTGATTATCCATTCTAATATCATGAAAGTAACTGTCTGTCTGTCTGTCTGTATGTTACACTTTCACAACTAAAACACTGAACCGATTTGATGTAACTAGGGGTAGATTATACCTTGAGAAAGGACATAGGCTATGTTTGGTCGCGATAACCGACATCCACGCGGGAGAAGTCGCGGGCTAAAGCTAGTATTTTATAAAAATTATGATTAAAACGATAATAATGAAACAACCTAGCAGCTCGACGTCTATTATGCTACGAATCTTAACTGCTATAGAAAGTTTCCGCAAAACAACTATCTGCAGCCGGCGCTTTCACGATCATTGCTGTTTTACGAAGCAACTCAATTACTTCTTGTTACATTGGCTTGTTTCCTTCAAATTGTTATGTGAGAATTTTTTTAACAATACTTTCAGTACCCAAACTTGAATTGCGAAATTACAGTGTGGTGCATTAATGAAGTCTTTTTTTCACAATGTCAATTCTAGTACTAGAGCTGTTCTGAAATGCTATAACACATTATCATCTCAATGTATCCAGTTCGATTTGAGGCCATTACTTCGGAACCTGTAGTCCATTTACATTTTCCTTTTAATTTAGCTTATCTTAGTTCTGAGAGCATGAATATATTTGCATTAGTCTAGTCCGGCTATACTTAGTTTAGACCTAGAGATTGCTTTGTAGTTTGTTTAAGAATATTTATTGTAAACCATTTTCAAATTCGACTTATCGACAGTGTTGTCGAAGCGATCATTTCAACCACTACGCTATTCGTGGAGTCGTACAAAGTTCTGTTAATTGACCTTATAAATAAACAGAACCGTATTCAAAAAGGAATAATACGAGTATAGTGAAAGAGGTGATGCCACCCACATTGGTGGGATATCGTTTATAAATGGCATTACGCGTCCGTTGTTAGCCCGACACTTTAATGCATTGATGTCAATAACATTCGCAATTATACGTTTACTTATTGCATGAGCAATATTCTGTGTGAAAATAAGTTTTAATCACGACCGTAACGTGATTATCTTGTGGATTTCAATAGGTCAATATAGAAAAAAGTAAATTAGTGAATTAGTGCAAAATTGATCCGACTGAAACGTGTCGGCTTATACGAACACTAATGAAATTAGTCAATCTGAACAAGGGGACAGAATGTCTGTGCGGTGAGCTAATTTGACATCTTCAAGAATAACATTTACATAAATAGAGTTATGGCTCATTAAATATGTAGCTTTTCAAAATTTTCAAAAATGTATCAAGAAATGTCAAAACTGTATGTTTTGAACATTATGACGTCACACCTTTCTATTGTCAATTTACTAGGTGTTTGGTTTTAAGATTACAAAATAATAGAAAAGAAACAAACTGATGTCGATTTTTACCCGACTGCGTTAGCGAGGTTTTTCGTATTTATGTACTAGCTGGTACCCGCGGCAGCGCTCGCGTGGAATTCGGATTGCGGCTATAAATTGAGATGTTAGCTATGCTATCTTTTAAGTTGGACCATATTATAAATGGTTACAAAATTTTATCAAAATCCGTTCAGTTGTTTCGGAGTTTAAACGCGAACATACTTCGTGACACGATTTTATTATTTATTTAAGATGTATGTAGTATTCTTTGTTTTCTGGCTGGCTAGACAGATTTTGAGTAGGGTCTCAAATGAAAAGTATTCATCTCCCAAGTATCATAGGAACATAAACTGTCAATACAAAGTACACAGTACATTTTCAGTGCTGAAATGTGTGTGAGCAAAATAAAATTATTAAAGCTGCCATCGAGTAGGGTATCAAAATGAAGGGAATTAGTAGGCGATTACAATAATATACGTCATATCATAACTCAAAAGTTTTAAATAAAATAAATTATTAAAAAACCCGACTGCTGTTTAAACGATCGAAGCAAGTTTAATAGCACTGGTAGCCATTAATTTTATTTCGGTTTATGACTTCAATATAGTATTTATAGAAAACTGCGCTTGACTCAAAACCTAAAGGTGTTTTTCCTTTACAATCAAATTCATAAATTTTATTCATTTTATTATTCAACTCTCTACACACCTAACATATATGCTAAAATTTCAACAACCCAGGATAATTCATAGATATTGCAGTTTACAGAGTATCCTGACAGTATCTGCTGTTATAGTCTCGAATCCCCGTTTAAGTGCAGTCAGCACTCAAACGGGAAACACATATTAAATATAAACAACACATTAAATATTTACTTCATAACCTTTTGTATCGATAACAAGTAGCTAAATAAAGCAACATAAATAAACAACAATACCTTTGCTTTTGCGATATCCATTATGAGTGGCCCACTGGTTCTTCTTTGAGTTCTCACTTCCACTGCATATATTCAATTCACTCGAAAATAGCTTTTGATTTATAAGACTTTTACTATTGTTCTTGGGTTCCGATTGAAACAACGACACGAATTTGTGCAGAGGACTCATTTTTGCTTTAATTTCAAGTCTAAACCAAAAGTCAACGTGAGTGGAATCATATAGCAATTACAGAACACCATGACAGTTTGAAAATGCAGAGATACCACGGTCCAAAAATGCTACTTTCTAAATTATAAAATGATTTATTAAGTAAGCACTAATTGCACATAATGAGCACAGCGCGGAAGAGCTCTGGTGTGGAACTGTGAATACAGCTAACTTTTTTGTCGACACTCCTCAGATGCGCGTGCGACAGTGTCGCCAGCCGCTCTTTTACCTATTGCCACTGCTTCGCGCGCACTTTCATCAAACAGCCAGAGACTTTCGTTGGGCGGCGCATAACCTCTATGATTTAGGGTAATTTGTCACGCTCTACGTTCTTTATGACCGTATTTAATTGTAATAATGTCTCTATTCCTGCAATATTTTTAAAAATATCTGACTATCACACGACTAACATGACGATAACAACTGCCGGAAATAGCCCCACCCTAAAGAACTCTGGCCACCCTGCTTAGAAGCCGTATCTGCAATGTTCAGCATTTGACCAAATACTGTTAGGTTACGTTAGCCAAAAATGGCACGAACAATGATTTTTTAGGTTCTTAGTACCGATGACAGCAGCGCCAGCCCCACTGCCAATCTCGGTGTGAATTAGGCCATACATTCAATTTAAAGTATGTTAATGTTTCAGAAATATTGTACATAAATATTCAAAGAATACTTTTAAGCAATTACCAAGCATTCGAAAATTATTAATGAAACATTTTGTTTAATATTTCTGGGTAGATAGAGTAGATATCTATTTTACTGCAAAAATATTAGTTAATTTATTATTAAATTTGCAAGCGTACCTACTACTTAATTATAAGCGTAGACGATCGGTTTGCAAGATGTATTCAATATGTATCTATATTATTTAGAGGACAATAAAACTATGTCGCCCTGTGAGAACTGTTATACTTATTTGACACAGCGTTTCCAAACTCAGACATTTGTAATTATGTAAGGCACACGTAATATGGCAGTTTTATTCTCAACTACATTTGCTTTTCTTTAATTACGTATAATAAAAACGCACATTAGTCAACTCAATTATTTCATACGTCATTATTTCATATTAAGTTTGAACGAAACCCTACATATTAGCCGGATACAGTGAATTCTCTGTATTCTCAGCAAATTTTATTGCTTATATTTTCACCCAGAGACGTTAAGTTACCGAAATTAATTTATATTTTCTAAATGCTATGATAATTAATGTTACACAATTATAACGTCCACAGCATAAATGTAAATTTTAATTATAAGAGAATGACGTAATTGTGGCAATATACCACTGGTAGTGCTCACGTGTTACCTATGTGAAATCTCAAGTCAATTACAAAAGAATTATACTACTTTATTATCTGTATCGATATTTCTAATAACATTTCTTATTTTGAATATATCCACGCTTAGCCCGTCTTCTTTTAAATTGTGATATATTTATCTTACTCCAGCTCTTCCTTTGCATTGCTCTGCTTACACATTTTTTTTTAGTTTCGTTTCGTCATTATAGAAATGAAGTTCTTCTTGAAATATAAAATGCAGCCGCATGGTAAACTACAGAACTAAGTATTTGGTAGGACGAATTTTATTTACTTGTAAGGAGAAGAAGAGTTCGCCTAAGATTGGCTTGCTTGTTTAAACTATCTCTCTACCGCACAAAGCATGTCTAGTACAGCTCGATATTTTCTAGAGAAGGTAAAACCGAAGCGTAGGTCTAAAACTTTATGAACACGAACTGTAATAACTATTCTATAAAGGTATCAGTACGATGCTTGATAAAGAGAACGATGAACAAAACCGAGGCAACCTGATCTGAACCAGACTTTCATTCTACTTTCCGATGTGGTAAATATAAAGCCTGTAAGTACTATACACTATCACTGGAATTTATATACTAAACGTTTATAGATAAACAAATGCCTGACAGTAAGTATCCAGGAGTTAACCAAGAAGAAATAAAACTCCTTTTAGAGCAGCTAGTATAAATTTTATGGTACCGTTACATTGAATGCAATTAAAAACCGCTACGTTTTATTGCTCTGGTCAGTCTCTTTTGTGCCTGCATTTTTGTTAACTATTTGTGTTCTTTCAGTCTGAAGAAAGTATTTCGGAGGTTCTATTAAGATTTGTATGAAATAAGACTAATACTTACAAGGCGGATAAGAAATGACAAAAGTAGTATTGAACGTAGAAATATTTCCTTGAATATTGTTATTGACGTGGGCTGCACATCATTAATTTCCTCAAACGAACAGGGTTGGTAGATAGGTTGATCCATGTTTGCGGTAATTAGTGATGTCTTTCCTGTTTCATCAATTGAGAAAAAGGTTGTATGAGACTAATGTGAATAATATTGAAAAATCATATATTTATGTGGAAACATTGAATAAATTAGTTATTGAATGTTTCCACATGACGGATAAAGATAAGAATTTGACAATGTGGAAAATACTTCTATTCCCTTTTATAAAATTAATGACATATCAAGCCGATTTATCATCAAAAACCGTAGCGTATATATTATATAATACGCTATAATGATATTTGAGCTATCCCAAACGAAACAAGACTATTATTTAAAAAAGAAATCATAGCAGCTAATTACTTAAACATTATTTTATTATGCCTTAAATAATAAATAAATTATGAAGTAAGACATAAGAATTATCAAATAGTTGATATTGCACATGAATATTGTGTTTTTACTGTAATTTGTATTCATGAAGATGTAAAACGTTTCATTGTCCGTTTAAATAATAATATTATAAATATGTACGTACCATAATAATCATTGAATATAACATTTAAGAAATCGTGAATAATGATATATTAATGAGGCTATAACATTATTCTGATAGTTGCGGTTAATAATAATCAATTTCACTAATTAATGTGAAACTTAATAGAAGATAGTTTAAATTTAATAGGTGAAATTTAATGCATTTTCATTAAGTATTCGAATAAATTCATCTATAATAATTATAATAATTACCTACGAATATCGAAAATGCTCATAGATACACAGCGTAATACACAAAAACTGATATATACCTTGTCTACCAGAAAAGTAGTACCTATGCTAGGTATAAAGTGTAAACGATAATTCGACGGTTGTCCCAACTCTATGCACAACTATTCGGGAGAGTAAAAGAGTGGGACGTGTGGTCGCTCCCCTATATTTTTCAGTATAAATACTTTACTGTGTCAGTAGTTTAATTTCAGTCTAACAAAAGATACGAGATAATAATAATAACCAGAGTCTGTTTATTTATTTATTTTTTGTTAAAAAAGAATATTAAGAACCGAAATTATCGAAATTACTAATATTCCCTCTAACCCCTCCAACTAAGCTAAATTGCTTGTGCTAGGAGTGGGTTCACGTCGGTAGTGTAATGGCCAGGATTCGAACTCGGGACCTCTCGATCGTAAGGCCGACTCCTTAACCACTAAGCTACCGACGCTTCGACCGTTAATAGTGGATATTGTCGGAAGTCAATGCAAATAATATACTTTAAAATAAAAATATTGGTAACACGGAAAACCATAGCTGTTAAAAAGCAACCGTAACGTCGGGATCCTTAAGTGAAAATGGACGAGGCATATAATTATATTCTTATGAGGTTTAGCAAACCAAAATAGCTGAAACAGTCTGGTACCTACGCGTTGCCAAAGGATGAAGAGTCAAGCCCTAGAAAAGATGGAAAGATGACCTGGAGTTGGGTGGAGACAGTGGACAGAGAGCGCTGAAGGGAAATAGAAGAGGTCTATGTCAGTAAACAATCGAATGCCGGAAGCACATATATAAGTTGAAAAATGTCGCGAATAAAAGCTATTTTCATAATATTTTTATTTTATTCGAAAATAATAGCAACATATAAATATAAATAATCGAATACAAAATGATAATTAAATTGTTTTTCAGCTAGGTTACAATAAATACGTAAGATAATTAAATTCTAATGTTCAGTGCAGTGTTCTTAATTAGGTAGAAGCTACGAGAAAAGCACAGCAATAAAGGGTTTATTTTTGTAGGTCTAGGTTCTAGGTCAATTTTTTTTTAATTTTTACAGTTATTGGAGACTATCATGGAAGAGTTTCAGGAACTGTAAGTATTACACCATTGTGATATTCAAGTTATAAAGTAATGGGCAGATGATGTTATATATGTCGCTGCCAACTAGCTTAATCAGCCGTTCAATTAACTGCCTAGGCAGTTAACTAAACGGCACCATTCAATTAACGGCCTGAATGATATTCAGCCGTCTCGTTTATTACTTCATTTAATAACCTGGCTGGCTAATTCTTAGGCCAATCGTAAGATATGGCGACATATATAAATTCATTCTTTTATAAATTAATAGGCTCTCAGTGCCTCTTGAAACCAAAATACTAAGTAGAGAAGTAAATAAATAAAATCATACATTAATAATAGGTAGGTACGACGACAAGGGTTAAAATAGTAGGTATATGTATAATACATACAATACATAACTTTATGAGCAGCAAGAACGTATCTAAAGAGGTTGTATATAGAAAACTGCTCGTCCCAAGTGAATGTAGGTACCTAAATAAGCTGAATGCTGTGGAAATGAGAAGTTCAAGAAGTGAAGCAGAAGTGACGTTAAAGGACCGAGTTAGGAATAACGTGATAAGGGAACGGTGTGGCATGGTTGAAGATGTTGTGACTAAGATATAGGTTCTGTATTAGATTCTGTTTAAATATAATAAAAGGATTAGAAAGGAGAGGACGAACAAAAGAAGGTAGACGAAAGAGATTTGTGAAGTGAGGGTGAATGGGCAACTCGATCTATGTCTATCAGGTATGTTAAACAAGATCAACGAAACTGGCGAGCATGAATGAAAAGAATTATCAAAGTAGAAGAAACGAAAGAGTTATGACGGAATAGTAATATGTAGAAACCTGTGATCTCTGCCTACCCCGTAAGTGGCGTGACTGTATATTAGTATACCTCTGACCTATATCATACTTAATATCAAATTGTAAAACAGTCCGTTATTTTAACAATTTATGAAAGCGCTATCTATCAGAATTACTGGGAACTAAAAGGTTCCAAATAATCCTCTGCACAAGCTGACGCAAGCCCACTCATGATCGTAGTCTTAAATCATTCAATAGATGGCAGCACTAGACCTAAAAATCTTGTATTTTTGTATCAGATTGAATTAAATATTATACACGTTTATCTGTTAAAGGCGGTGATTGCGCAAGGGGCCCAGATACACATATAGTGCAACTGTAGGAATATGCTCTTAAAGAATTTCTGTGTAAATATTTTTAAGACAACATTTACGTGCCAGATATCTATTCTGTAGTCAGATATAAAAATGTAGTTAAATTTCTGACCGAAAGTTTTCTAAAATGATCATATTATCAATGCTTTTAAGTTTACCATAAATTCTATGCAATTTCGATAACTATTGGTAATTTATGTACATACCTAGGCACTAATGAGTTCCTGTTATAAAGTCATTCACTATCTACATAAGGTTCATGATCAACTGACCTTTATTGGTTGGCAGGGTGTTAGGCCTCGTTGCAGGCACGCGGTGGGGTGCAGGTTTTCTCGGTGAGGGGGGCGGTGCGAGCGATGTACGCGCGCGCACTGCCACTGGTGATGACGACAGCTTCTGCACCACGCCATTCTTCTTAGCTATAAACATAAAACATGTGATTTTATAGATAACTATTTGGAATGCATACAAACTAGGTGTATTCAATCAATATTTGTTTCAAAAAAGTAAGTTAGTTAGTTAGTTTCAAGAAACTTAGAGCAGGTAGATTGAATTTTAATGTTTAAAAGTAATACATTTAAATAATAATTCAAGAAATTGTTATTGAGTTACTGTGGACGCTCGAATGGCTTTTAGATGTATATTAACACCCAAATTTCGTTAACTAATATTTTCAGTCCCACGTAACAGGGCATTTTTCGTGAGTCTTATGTCTACTTACTGTCGGATGGGGAAGAGCCCAATCTATTAGTCACTTTCCATGACACCTACGCGAAAAGATGAACTGGCCCTATATGTGCTTCACTAGGGACAACACGGCGCGGCGTTTAATTAGTTAGAGATTAAATAATATAATTATTGATAGACGTTGCGAAATGCACAAATCCAACTAGACTTGACGATATACCTACAATTGAGTAGATAAAGTTTCTTTAAAAGAATATACTATCAGCCCCTCTAGACAAGTGACAATTCGCTAACCGGCGTTTGATGGAATAGAACTTCAACTTCAACTTTTGGTTTATGGGATGGAATAGAATGACGAATGTATGCGATTTGACGTATTTGACATGCGGTAACGACTGACATATACGTCAAATCCCATACATTCGTCATTCTATTCCACCAAACGCCGGTTAGCGAATTGCCACTTATCTAGAGGGGCAGCTCAGATATAATCGTGTATCGTAATATTCTAACGCAGTAAACTGATCGAACCAGTTACTCTCTGACACACTTTTGAAAGGACAACCATAGCGAAGGCGCTATTGTTTATCCTACAAAGATGACTTGCGAAACGTTACGAAATCATTTATGCAAAACACTTTTGAGTGTTGAGATCAACTTTGAGCTGTGTTTTTGTGTGGCTATACGTCATTTGTAATTATCATCACAAAAAATGGTCAAACACAATACGGACACGTGAAATGTGGAAAATAAATATCTGACTTATACAGCCAGGTACAATATCTTCATGTAGACATACTTATGTTCCAGATTGTAAGCCAAGGTGACCTCGAAGCTCAGGGTCCGCCTTCCGGCTTTGCCTCTTCTACTTCACGATCTTGGGCATCCATGGTAGTGAGCACGCATTGTATGTATGTCACCCTCCACGACGTCAAGTCAGGACTTCTTGGGCCTACACCTTCTACCTAGACCCGGTGGAGGCGCCATTTCCTTGCATTGAAACCCATACACATACCATACGTAAATATTACATATTGATTGCAAGAGCTGACACAAGGAAACGCGTTAGATTTCTATTGCTCAATCTTAAGGTACTAAATGTAAACAGCTGTTTCCTTGTTCCAATTGGCGTCTTAATGACAGGATTTTGTTAAGTCTTTCTAGTTATCCGCTCTACTGAATCTCGCGCTTATTACCCTACGACTTCGTATCTGCTTATATAACGCGAAATAAATCTACTTCCCCCTCGACTGTGTCCGTATAAATAAATATAATAAGGTGTGAACGGATATCCAACGAGTGACAACGCTAAACTAATTAAGAACCTTGTGTATAAAGTGTTTCTTAATACTATTTGTAGACTGTTGCGAAATATGTTCCCATAAGAGGATTCTCCTAATTAATCGCTAGCTTTCATTTTATATAAGGAAAACGAAACATCCCTAACAAGACTTCAAAAAAGAAGAAGTCTTTTTTTAAGGCAGTCGTGTAAAAAAAGCCATCTAAATTTCGGCAATATATTTAAAACTTCTTGGAACATTTCTTTGACGTTTTATAGTCCAGCCGTAAGTCTACACCAACTTCCATTTTCTTTGATTGATGTTGATTCGATTTGTGTTCTATATTTTCTCGTTAGAGCGAGAATGTCTACAAAGCGTTTCAGCTCGGTCGGTCGATCTCAAACTTAACGCTTCGGTAACCGTCGTCTTGTGGATTGATTTTACTTCCGATAGGTAGTTTAACTTGTAATTAACATAAACATGTCTTTGGTGGATCGTATAGATACTACAAAATACCTACATTATTGTGGCTTTCACGTCTTTTGAGGTTTGACGGCATGGTATCATCAATCTACTTCAACGGCCTAATGTAAATATTTCTGTCTCATCATTAAACTGCAACGTGATACTTTTAAGTGAGCGGTAGCCCTGACATGTTGTCTGTCAACACGTGTGAGTGACTTCTAAGGATTTAAATAATTTGTGGCCTACATTGGATCAGTGTACGTTATGTAACTGTCTCGTGCCGGCGATAGCGACTGTGAATGGTGTACGTGAAGTTCGATTCTCAGATCGGGGAATGTTTTTTGATTTTTCTCTAAGAAAATTTCATGGAATACGGTAATGTGAATGTATTAGGGTACATTTCATACCGGGTGTAAGGGGAACGCTCCTGAAGCCGAAGGCCCTGGTCCTGGTAGTACACTACATATTGGCATTTTTTTCGATTTGGTAAATTTCTTTTTTCTTTTTTTCTTTTTTTTCCTTTCTTTGGCATTATTTATTCTCCATCGTATTAGGAAGGCTCAATGAAACGACAATTTCATGAAAAACATCAGTACAGAAAAAAACAAATGGCGCCAAACGCTTGCTTTTTTTTTAAATGGACTGCGGGAGCGTTCTCCTTACACCCGGTATAATGGGGTCGGAGTTCTTGCACCCGTAATTCACCTAGGTGTTCATGTTCCATACTTAAGTTTTTAAGCATACCACGGTAAAAAAAATTAGCCCGTGGTTCACCTGGGTAGGTATTCCGCGTTTAAATTTTTGTACTAATAGTTCACCTATATTTTTGATGGCCACGATTAACTTCTTTAGGATATATTTTTGGGTATTTTTATTCTATTTGAATATATATTATCATGGAGGTTAGTATAACACACCTTGAGCTGCTTGTGGCGTCGGAGGGGTCGGCGGGGGTCGCGCGGGTGTAGTCGGCGTAGGAGCACTCTCCCTTTTCTTGCCGTTCCCTGGAAAAGACAATAAATAAATATTTAATATAAATAATAAATGTTCGATGCGTTCTTAATTTATGCGCTGCCGTACCTCCGTTCATCCAGTTCAATCAAACTTGATCAATTTCACCTTAGTGTTATTCTAGATCTGAAGCTTTCACCTCGAAGTCCAGGGTATTTTTCCTTTTGATTTAGATAATACAGGAGCGGCTACCACCTGAACTCCCAGCCCTGAGCGAAATACAGCCAGAGCCACATCTGCTAATCACCTGGTAGCAGGTGTACTGGCTTGCAGCCAAGTTGCCCTTTGTGGACCTTCGTGGTAGATGATATTCGTGCAGGTGCTATTAGGCTGGGTGCTCTAAGTGGACTACACAACCTAAGGTTTTGATGAGGACTCATATAGCAATAATTTTTCGAAAGTTATAGGCGAAGTACCTACCTATAATTATTATTGGCCTTTTTTTTGACCGTTGTTAATCGTCTTGTAAAATTTATTATGAAGTTTTCCAGTACGAATCCGGAAAGGGTAAGCTCGTAAGAATATTTTTTGTTACGGACTGATTCATTATCCTATGTCTTGTGGTTTTAGAAATGACGTTGTTCTAATCATTAGTTCGCGCTTTAAATAACCATGTTACCTACTAACTTGCAAACATTAATATAATGAGTTGCAAAGATATGTAAGAAAAACGATTACTTCAAGGTTATGTGCAGACCCATTTGTTCCTAAATTTAATGCCAAGGAGATATTTTATAATTATGCGACAAAAACTACATATTGACCAGAATAATAACAAAACAAAATTAAAGAAATAAAAAACTACAAAACCTACTGATATTAACAGTTTAATAATTTCATAGAGTGGTACAAATAAAATATTAAAATTATAAGTTCGGTTTTAACTACTCTAAAATATCGATAGTGAGAAAACTATAAAACCGAAACAAGTCGAACTCTTCTTACCGACACATGGTAGAAGAACTGTGACTATTACTTTTTTATATCACTTAGAATCCTATGGCAGACAAGCACACCGGCCACCTGTTTATTTATGTCAATTTTGTCATTGTTATAATTTGTTTTTGGTTTGGATTGGCATTGGCAGTAGTGTAAATAATAAAAAATTGCTATACATCTACATTTAACAAGCTATTTTTTTTTCCCAATTAGCTAACAGGCGACGGAGCTATTGTCATAAAACAGCGCTCTTTTTCCTTATAACAATCCAATACACTTCCCCGATATGGAAAGTGAACTTGCCACAGCAATCAATAGCAAGACCAAGGCAATCATACCCATACATCAGTACATGAACTAATGGATACAGAAATCTGTTTACGTTACGACTGAGTATAATGGTTTATCTAACTAAGGCAAAAATCTCATATATTATCTCGTAGAAGACATCGTGGGAAGAACAAAGTCTAATAAAAACTACGATAAAATGAACGATGTGAAATCTTTTATCTGTTTACCGATAAACACGCAATGCTGAAATTAAGTCTACTATTAAAACGAGTTGTAAATAAAAGTATCAGAAGAAGTGTATTATGCTGTGTAGATACACAGCACTGAAGGAAACGCTTTAGTAAAAGTGTGACGTGATTATCATAAAATCTCATACGGATTGCTTCAACTGCTTGGTGTGTGCCGGGCATCAAACAAACAAGACTTTAATTATGATGCACTAGAATACATTTCTTGTATATAGGTAATATATTATATAATTGTCAATACTGCCAATAGTCGTCCGTCAGGGATATTAAGACCAAGCCAGGTGGAAAAGAAAAGCTTAACAGCGGAACACAGAGTTCAATTTCAAAGGATGCTACTCAGATGATGACCGTGATATTTAATCCATATAATAAATTTCTTTACCTACATTCGCTAATGCAGATACAAGGCAGGCTATGTGCTCGATGTGTCAATAGTTTCTGCTTTACCAATAAACATAAAATCAATTAAAAATCTCATCAGGACATTTTAGAAACTATAATTGGCTAGACTGTGTGCCTTGAGGGATACCCTTCTATAAATAGAGGCAACTATCGCAAATATTGTAGTACACTTACAAATACAACAGTTATTAATTTGCATACGCCATGTAGGTGTATCTACGAGAAATAGTACAACCTACAAACTATGCATGACATTATTAATACCCAGAAATAGATGTAAACAGCTGTGACTCTGTCTACTCCGATTTCTACATGTGCAGTAAATGCCCGATAACTCTAATATTGATTACTATATAAATTTTCCCTGTGTCTGTTTTATTAAGTGTACTCAATACTTAATGCTGTTTCAACATTGCACCATGAATTCGCATTAGTTGCAAGAAAATTTCATTTTGCAATCTGAAGTTTAACGTACCTTGACGGTTTCAAAAATTGCAGGATATGGTCGATTTCTTAGCTAAGAAATGGAAGTTACGTTAGGCTCGTTAACGTGTACCTACTTATACACAGTCAGCAGTACGAAACTGTGCGTAAGGAGCAGTTGACGAAACTTAACTTCAATTTCTCGAATCTGATTCAGGCCAATAGTTTGCTATTTTCTGAATTAACATTCATCCATAGTTGTATAGTTACCGCCATATATCTTAACCCCCAAATGTGCTCTATATGCGCAGTACGTTTTTCTCGTATCTTTTGAGGTTAACACAGTCACGTGATGCTACGGCAGTAAAGAGGTTCAAATTGCAAATCATACATTTCATCAAAACAATCCGTGCACGTCAGTGCCTCGTTTCTCTCGAGACTTGAGGTCAAGATATATGCCGCGAACTATAAGTTATACAGCTCGAGTTAGAGTATCGTGGGCGCTTGTTAGTATTCGCCCTCACAACACGAGTTAAAAGCAAGGATACTTGAAATCAAATAGTATTTTTAGATAGTGTTACAATAGTAAAATTATTCATAGGTTTTAAAATTTGGATGTTTTATGTTCAACTAGCTTTGGCCCGAGGCTCCGCCCGCGTGGATGTCGGTTATCGCTCTAATATCGGTTATCGTTATAAATTGTAGCCTATGTGTTGTTATTGTAAAGTTTTTTTTAAATCAATTCAGTAGTTTTCCGTAAAAGAGTATCCCACTTAAAACATTTTCATGTAAAAGTGTTGCCAAGGCGAGTTTACGTAAAAAAAACGAAAAAGTTATCAGATCTCGTATAAAGCCAAGCTCTAAAGACTGCACGCTCTAAACCTAAGGTGTAGTGTCGAGCTTGTAGGTTTAGAGCGTGCAGTCTTTAGAGCTCTCTATCAGAATTGCATTTTGTTACCTCCATAGAGTAATTTATACCATTTTATAAACTGTTTTTTTTTCGATAATATTATAACGGATTTATTTATTTGTGTTCTCAAAAGTGTGATGGTAAGCTGAAGGCAAAGCGGTTTTTTCATTGCACAATGCAAGTCCATAGCTTCAAATACCGACCTTATAGTTTATGAAGTTAGTCGATCTTAGATCTTCTTACCAACTCTAATTCAAAATCTGGTGAAAAGTTTATTTTTCATCGTTTTAATATATAGTTTGCGTTAATTTCGATAAATAAAACATGACTGGAAGTGGCCATTGTGTGTTGTAAATTAGTTCTAACAATGAGACTTCTTTAGCATTCACAACATCGTTAAAGATCATTCTAATGGTCTTTAATGACTGAAGTATAATCACCAACATCCGCAAGAGTCCCTTTCTATGGGAAACACTCTAACAACTAAACCACCTGGACCCGCTATGTAGTATAAGTACAGTAGCCAAAGAATATAAGCTTTCATATAATATTTTTCGTATAAATTGTGTAAAACTTTGTACCTGTACTTATATCTTTTGTCGATTGTGTAATATGGCAGGTACACACGCAGAACACACAGATGAATTGTATGCAATTAAGAATACCGCATAATAGCATCATGACGCAAAGCATGGATAGAACTGACATGCATCGTTTCAATGACCAGCATATTGGAAATTCCATACTTAGCCATACATTTGTACTCAAAAAAGGGACTCTACCATGTAAAAATCGACTGTTATATGAAAACTAGGAAAATGTTTAACTATCACATTCAACTCTATAGCCCAGCCCTATCGTGGGATCATAACCCCGTTTTTTATTGAAAGTTGATTTTAAACCTGTCTCTATGCGATAGCAGAAGTCAAGCCTATTTCGTTTTCGTTCCCGCCATGTCCCCACCCACTGATTAAAGCATTTCCTTTTGCAATTCTAAGTAATACTTCTTTTATAAAGAGGAAAGATTTGTATGTTTGTAATGAATAAACTACTGTGCCGATTTCAAAAATTCTTTCACCATTGGATAGCTTCATTCATCCTGAGTAACATAGGCTATATTGGATTTCCACGGAATGTTTTTACCACCCGTGTGAACCCGGGGCGGATCGCTCGTACTTAATATGAGGCAGTCTCATTTTGAGTGAGGTTTTATAATACCCGTGTCGTACCTGCCTAACTCTTTTTGACCGACTTGGAAGAGGTTCTATATTCGTCTGTATGTACTTTACACATAATCATTTCCACTGATACTTTCTTTATTTAGAATTTAGATCGTTGGTTGACACAAAGTATTAAGCTGTGACGGATAACGTGCTTACGTTTAAGAAGTTACTCAGTAGGGTAACGAACTTTTTGACTCACTCCTAACGAGAAGTTTCTTCAATACTTTATGATACTTATCGTGAAAAATTCTAAAAAACATGGGCAGTCATGGCGACAGAAGTGAAAACATATGCTTTCACTGCTGGTAAAGCGGAACACGAGATATCCACAGCTACATATATATGCGTTCACGTACGACTTATTGGTGGCACGAACCCATAACATAGCTCTTACCACAGATAATATAATATAATTCTAATACAGATGCACTCGTAACTTCGAGAAGCAGGCAGGCAGCTTTTGAGTTCAGGAGTTATAGCTAGATGGCAACATTGTTTTTGCAAACTTTTTATAACTTTTACTATTATTATTAACTTATCAAAAATAAAACATACACTAAACACATTATTGAGTATGACTGAATAAAACTATAAATATTCTAATCTATATTGATTCTGCCAGATTCTGCAGTAATTGTAAAAGTTATAGACATAATGCGCTATGCCGCTAGATGGCACAAAAATGAATAAATACATATACATAGCATGTTGTTATTTTTTTATTTATCCCATTACCAACGAGTTTCATATGCTTAGGTACATGTTTATAGTATCATGCGTTTAAGTTCTGAAATAATTTACGTGATTCTAAATCAGCAAATAAGCGTTTTAACATGGTTTTAACATGGTTTTAACTTTTTTATTTATTTAAATGAGTCTACTAGTGCCATCTACTCATTTTGAATATTACTAAAGATATTTTCTTAGTATCGGTACCCCATGCTCTTACCTAAAACCGCCTAGATTTTTTTACTCCAAAGTTAAAAATTCCGTCTGCTAAGTTGTAATTTACATACCAACATAGGAACTACTTCTGAAAGCTTGTCATTAATCATAAAAACGCGACCACACTCTCCTCAATTTAATAAAGTTAGGAGTAGACACATAACTTGAAAAAAATATAAGGTATCATGTAAATTTAAAACGTTATAATTTTGAAATAACTATTTTTAACAGATTTTATCGCGATTTGATGTGTCCCGTGACCATGGCTACTGAAAGCAACCGAAAAGTTGGTATCAATATAAATAAAAACAAAATGACAACAAATAAAGCGTAATACAATCCATTAAAAATAGACAAACTTTTAAACTCCGTTCCATGATATATAATTAAGAGAACGGAAATTAACGCGATCATGGTATAGATACGACCTGACGTTTCGACCAGGTCACACCGGCCGTGGTGTGCTGTGACCACGGTGTAACCTGGTCGAAACGTCAAGCAATCAAAGGTTTGGAAGTACATTATAAATAATATTAAATTAATTGAGTAACATTCGTGTACAGTTCCGTCAATATTTATCACGATATAATTATGTTTTTATACCAGGATAGGTATCTACGAATATGTTATTAAACCTCAGTTTAACGACCAATACTTCCGTTATACTGTGCTAGCACAATGGATTATATTAACTGAAGGAATAAATGAATTATTTATTGATAGTGAAAAATACATAAATATAAATATAGCCAACACGTGATAGGTAATGGGTACGGATTGTAATGTAAGGCTTCACTTGAGCTCACATGTGAATGAAATACTCTTTGATTTACTTGCAGATATTATCCTCTAGTCACCTATATGTCATTTGAATTCAAAACGTACCTGTAAGAGGGTTATTATGTTAGCACGAGCTATATTATAAAGCGATTATTGCGACCAAACATAGCCTAAGTCCCTTTCAAGGTCTAGTCTACCCCTATACCAAATTTCGTCAAAATCGGTTCAGTGGTTTAGGCGTGAAAAACAGACAAACTGACACACACACACTCACATTTATAATATTAGTATGGATACTAATATTAAAAGTATATATCATTACTAAATAAGCATTATATATCATAACTAAATAAGCATTATATATCGTAATATAACTAAATAAGTATCCAGTCACGGCTTTGAGTGTGGCTAGTCGATCTTATATTATATCGTTACGAAAATCCAGTTAACTATAATATACACATACACATTATTGAATCCAATTGCAATTTGTCTTAGTCCGGCAGTCGAAATGAGGGTAAGTAAATATTTAAACAATTTTAGTACTGATTGCATGAACAGTGACATCTTTTAAAGAATAGGTTACAGTTCAACCTATCGTTGGGTAAACATAAACTCAAATTACTTAAATTTCGTGTGATTACGAAATGTATGTACAATGTACATAAGTTTTTTATGTAGTTACGTTGAAACCTGCCTCGTTTTTATTTGATTACGCGTTGGTTTACAATTTACATCATTACCTCCGCAAACGATCTAGCATGCATGGACTGTTATAGGTGCAATTAAATCGTATTTGTGGTCTGTGTCTGTGCAAACAACATTTTATTGAACCGCTGTATATGTAAGTACGCGGCCATATGCTGCGTTTGTTGTCATGTTGGTATACTAACTGCTGCCTGCGACACCACCCGCGTGGAATCCTGATCATCTTCCCTTAACCCATGGAAACTAATACTGATAGATAAATGTGCTGTGTAGAGTGTGTAGCCTATGTATTATTCCAAACAATAATCTATCTTTATTCCAAATTTCAGCCAAATACCTACAAATATCTTCACAAAATTTCACATTCTACAATATTAATAGGAAGTAGGATACTCGTTTGTAGCAATTAATCATAAATAGGTGAAAATTCATGAATATAACTACTGCAAATAGGGTAAAATACTAAATTTTCGATAACTGAAAAATATACATAGATGTTTTATAAAGTGCCGGTAAACTGGTTACGAAATGATCTTAATCATAATACATAATCTAAATATTACCTCAGGTTTTTGTGTAGGTATAATTCATGGGAACAGCGCTATGAGAATCCTAGCCGTAAATGTCTGATAACCTTGAATTGTTAAAGGTAGTTGGCCTACAAAAGCTACATAGGTCTTAGTTCTTATTCCTTCGACTTTATAGTTGTCTAGTAATTCGCACACGGTAAAACTAATCATGATTAAATTAATTTAAAAACTTAAAACCGTCGTCAGAAATTATTTTACTGTTTTTAAATTGACCTACTAATTATTTATTTAACATATTAGTTATTTGGTTATGAGCACGTGATGCGCTTTCATTTGAGACCCCATTCGAGTATTTTTGCAGACATTAGGTTATTCTTCCCGACTTGCCGTTTAAAAAATGTGAAGGGTTAACCTTCACATCTTTTAAACGGCTCAATCGAATTTCATCAAACATATCTAAGAACAATTGCACATAAGTCACCTTTAATATTAAAAAAAACTACATTGAAATCGCTTCATCTGGAAGCTATGATGCCACAGACAGACAAGCATCCATCGTCCATCTTATAACACCCCTCCTTTTGCGTCGGGCATTAATAAACAACTTCAACTTCAACTTTTGGTTTATGGCTTTAATTAATAAACAAGTAATGAATGCCACTACACATTTATAAATTTTGACAACCGATCAAGATAGATCCAACTGTTATCAAATATAGAGTACCCTATCTAGGAGGAGAGAATATTATTAATCCTTCTCTATGGTACCTACTATTACATACAGACAAACATTCTAAAACTGTCGATCTCAATATTGTAGTTTAGTTTTCCATCTGTGTCTTTCCTACAGATATCGGTATTTCCTTTCTTCTTCTTCATCATCCTATCGTTAATCCCAGTCGCATCCGAAGCTTTTCAACTTGGAGTCTGGGGTCCGCTTTTTGCCAGTCTAAATGCGGATTTGGCTAAACTTCGATATTTTCCGTGAAGCGACTGCCATATGACCTCCACAACCCAAAGGCGATATCGAAGCATTGCGGCTAGACCAGTTGTTTTATTTTTGAGGGCTCCAACTACCCGTAACGACTGCCATAGATGTTTGTATGACAACCGGGACCGACGGCTTAACGTGCTCTCCGAGGCACAACCAGACCAATGCAAATACCCACAAATATTTGCACTGAGCGGGGATCGAACCCGCGCCTCCTGCGTAGCGGCCGCGTTCATTACCGCTACGCCACGGAGGCTGTCATATCGGTATTTCCTTTGACCAACTAAAAAAATCAGGACGTTCTCAATTTGATAGCATCTTGTAAAGTATACCCGGCAACGATTTTTTGCTACGTAAGTAGATCGATTTCGATAGTGTTTTTGTTGAAAGTCAAAAAAGTCGGAAGTCATTAATGATATTTTGATCAAGCAATTTGACAAATCATAAAATAGCGGAACTCTTCAATTCTTATGAGCATTATTCGATAACGGAAATCTCATTAATGTAATAATCATATATAAAAAATACTTTTCAATTCACTTGCTCATAAAATGGTTTAACTACTGGTATAAAATAAGTATAACTTTTGTTTTCTCTCTCTTTAAAGCCGAGTAAATCTACCATTTTTGTACACGCTATAACCAAACAAAAGAACCCTCATTCTTTTACTCTCTAGCCAATGCGCGTACATAGAAAAATTACTTAATAGTTCCCGCCAGTCCGCTAATACCAATAAATTTCGCAATTCGGTTTTATGATTGATGTATGGAATATTTACTACTTGAAACTGCAAGAGTAAATAAATCTATTTTAGACTATTTCATTCGCAAGTGAATTGAAATGCGTCGTATGATACACGTATTTATTGTTGATTACCATCTTCGGCTCTCTTTAGACTCGCTCTCAATGGCGCCTCAGCGGTAATCACCATCTTTACACAGTTGTACCATAATTTACTACATATTATTAATTTTGTATTATGAGATAAAAATATTGCTTTGTAACTCCCAACTCAAAAACGACGGGTATATGTTTGAATTAAATTAACATTGTTTTGATGAACTTGCCTATAACCTAATAATTTAAAATAAATTAAAAAATTTAAGTATGTAGAACATAAACAAATAGTGCTTATACATACACTCAAGTACGCAAGTACTTTTTGGGCTGTTGGAGCTCATGAACAAATATTACACAAAAAAAAAATTTAAGTAGATTGTATCTAATGTAGCCCAGACCGCCTCCAAATTACGTGAATAATAAAAATTATGTTTTTGTTTATTTCTTTCGTTGTAATGGACTTTTGTAGCATCTCTGTAATTTTATTGTAGTCTGTTTTATACAGATGTTTAAAAATCTTTTAATTCAATATTAAATACTTCTATACCAATTACATTTTTATTGCAATGCCTTAATGTCATAAGTCGCATAAATATTAGGTAGATACTAATCAAAGTTTCCTGAATAGTTAAGGTATTTATGCATAATTAATTTTTGCATCAATTCCGTCCGTGAATAATTGTATGAATAAGTCATGCTGTGCTTACACACTTAATAACCTAATTTAGCTCAAAACTGATTTTTAGATGTAATTAGTATTAAATTGTAATTATAGATAAATATATAAAGCATTTAGTTTACCGTCCTACCGTGAGGCATTCAATACGAACTTTTATAAAAATAATAATTAATGATTTACAGATAATCTGTCAGGTTAAACGGTTCGCCGAAACTGGTGTAAGAAATCAGAATGATTCACGTCACTGAACTGCTTTTAATTGAAGGCTTGGCACTATCGACTGAAGGTCAAAGGTATTTCACCCCTGTATCAGCAGTTGATGAAACATACTGCTTAGAAATCATAAATAATCATGACGCACATTCTCGTGCCAAAGTGAAGGTAATACCTACATGAAGTATATTTATTCCACGAATTTATCAATATTTATGAAATTTAGTGAACTGTAAAGTTGAAATTAAACATATTTTTCATCCATAGAACTTACTACCAGCATACATAGAACGCGGTCGCTTATACACTTATTTATCGATAAGAGGAAGAGAAAGTTTAACAACTTCGTTGAAAGTGACGATGTATCGCTAACTTACTAGTAATAATATAATAGACAAATAAATTTCCATCAAATTCACTCACCTCTTGTTCCAAAAGATCCAAATCTCTCACGATTTACCGCTATCTTATACTTTTTGTCGTTTGGTACAGGCAATTTCGAAGGATATTTCTCGGAGTTACTTCTATATAACTTCTCTTTGGACCCGTGTGCCCCCATCTTCAAATTCTTCATTAATAGTCACAACATTTTATTACTAATTCATTTTTTTAGCTAAGCCACTTTTAGGAACTTCGTCGGACTCTTATTAACACTTTTAAGTCACATCATAATTTTATTTTAGTAACATACTGTTTCATTCATTGGCCGTCACCTGTGTTTGTTTGCATCCCTATGATACAAAACCAAATTAACAACTTTAGCTTTAAATAATGCAGCAGTGTATATAGTGTCACATTTTAAGTGTATACTTATTTTGCTCTACAATGTTTAAGCGTAAAGAATGTATAGACGCGCAGTCCTTGTTATTTGTGACGTAAACATCAAGAAAAAAGATAAAACAATTTAATGCGGTTCTAAATAAGAAAGGTATAAGAGCACACACATGTTCGGCGAACGGTGGTCAACAAAGCTCATTCGCTGATATAATTATTGCAATGCTTTAATCTATTTCTGTAGACGACTCACTATAAACGTACCAATGTAAGTCGAGCCCTGCCTCTTGTTCACGATTCTTTTTTGGACATTTAATGGGATTATAATAAGTGAAATCTGGGAGTTCTTCGTGAAGTGGTAATTTCGTGTACGGTGTTACAAGGATTTTCTCTACAGAGCTACACATTTATCATTCGACGTTACATTACTGCAAGTTCATTGCGCGAAATGATATGAAACGAGCGATATAGTGCGTGAACTATATAATATAGATACGTGAATAACATAAATGTTCTGGCATCAGTATCAGAAAATGTTTACATTGTTGAGAAGAATACAAAATTATTCACACAAAATGAAAGCAGTAGGCACGACGAAGAGAAAATAATGTTATCCGACCACTTTTCTTTTCCTATTGGAGATAAATGTTCATATGAGGTATTTAATACTTGTTTTCATACAAAAAGTAATAAAGCAACGTAGTTGTAAACACCAATATAATCTAAAAGTAGCATTATCTAATAATAAAAGTAAATGCTTAAAACTAATATACCTACTTAAATGAATCACTCGACACTTGCTTGTCCGACGCAAGTTTTCTTTTCTTAACTTCGGATATTTTTATAATTAGTTCCCGGCTAATTGATCCCAATTTAGTAGCTGGCGTTCAAACATAATCCATCAAATTAACGAAAACATCGCAGTGATTTTAAGTTAGTTATTTTGTTCAGCTGATAAATATTACACTTATGTAAAAAATCGAGATTGGTCTACTGCAAATAGCCGTTACAAAAACTTTAAACTAGGTTTGAATTTTGAACAAAATCATAGTTTTTTCGAACAAACCTATTTCGGTGGACCAGTAGGCGAAATTAGGCTATAAATATAAGTCTCCCTGCCTCTTTGAGGATACGCAAGCGTTAGTATGTGTGCATATAATTCAAGTTGAAACATAATAGACTGCATTAGTCACCGTAAAACAAGCAATGTGTAACCAGTTCTCTCAGATTTGTTACTATTTTAGCAAGCGATGCTTTCAGGGTTAAATAACTTAGAGACGCACTTGCGCCCTCTAGTGCGGCTAAAGAAGATATTTTAAACGTTATTTTTTGGGCTATATTTAACATTATAAAATGTTACACAATATTTTTTCAAAGTTAGAGATAATTTAATGTTTCGTAGGAACCTGTATAAATTACACGATTACGACCAATACTTAAGTGTCGTGTTTTTTCTCTCTTAAAAGTAGTTTAGCCTACTTTGTCTCATGTCTCCCGCTTGCAAAGGAGGAAGTGGATTGTTCTTATACCTACTCCATTTCACTTTTGGATAATTTGCGTAATTTACTTGTCCCGAAGTCTTCCCGAAATTAATAACTGGGTGCCACAATCACTAAAATGGATGCTAGTGTACAAAAATTGCAATAGTGGAAACGGGGATGGGAATAATCTAATTTGGTGTAATAGTATTTTCTAGATTTCTAAAATTATATCTTGCACGTTTAGGTATTATTTTTGCTGCCGGTTAATGTTATCCAAACATGGCAACTCTCTGTCGGTAAAGATTATCTTAGATTACGTACATTATGAAGAGCAACCGCGCGTAAATGATTGAAGTGTCTGCAACAGACTCAGCTTTTTGTAAGAGATGCACGCAGCGTAAAGGCTATATGAGACTTTAATTTCATAATAATTTATTAAGTTATATGTAAAATATTTCACTTTACATAAAAGTATAAATAAATGAAATGTGAGGACTTAAGTAACATTAACTATTTGAAGTTGCAAGTTTAATCTTCATCAAAAATGCTTAAGTAAATAAAGTATTACGACGTTCTGAAATGGGGTTGAATGGGATACTATTTTTAGTTTCTTTATCAATTTCAAATGTGAAAAGAGTAAGAAATGTATTGAAACTGCGTCATTCGAATTTATTTTAAAGCTTTTGTAGTCGCTCTAATAATAATTAATCAAACAATAGTTATCAACAACTAAATGAAGATAAACACAAATTAGATAACGCAATATCGGAAATCACTGTCACTTAACGGAGAACACTAACTTCCGATTCAACAGATGTAGAACAAAACCAACTTAGTATACTGATTACATACCACGAACTATTCCAACTAATCGCAAATGAGTGCAAACTGCGTATCTATTATGATTATGACTTAGTAAGCTCCGGTAGTGTGTTCACTGTCCACACCCCACCGAAACACTCAAGTAATAATATTCTAGCAAAAATTTGCATTTCAAGATGATATGTAACATTCAAAAGCCACTATTTCAAAACAACTCTTACTGACAAAAATGTACAAGGAAAACTGCAGTTACCTCATTAGTACAATGTTATATAAATAAAATTTGTGTTTCATTCTTTGTTCCGTATGCGTGTCCATTGCGATGGAACTTTAGTAAATTGTTCTGCACATCCGTGCGAGTGACAAGGTGACGCTATGCTGCTGCCACTGGTTAGACTGGTAGGTCCAAAAATGCTGACTTGATATTATAAAAAAAATGCCGAAGATCATGTGAAGTTTAGGACATAAAACCAGAAAAAAGGACCCATGGCACCGCGGTGAAATGCCCACGGAATCAACGCTAAAATGAGACGGATGCTTTATTGGAAGGACCCACTCCCTCTTCAGCTAGCAAGAAACCACACGGTTTTTCTGATGTTAAACGGTAGGTATAAGTGAATTCCTGCAATAGCAACCGTCATATGGACGTAATCCATATTTGATCATTATCATATATATGTTAATATATGACACTAATTACTTCATTATGTACTTATTTAATACTTTTAATTCAACCTTGCTTCAGGTTTTTGCAATACACAATAAAGTTTTTAACATAGTATTTTATAACTAGGTTAGAATCATTACGTTATTTTGTTACATCCAAAGTAATACCTACTTCCTCTTATAATCTAATAATCCTAAAATATAAATAGCGCTTCAGTTAGTAGGTACTTCTTGTATGCTACTCACTATCCCATTCTGCACGACAACGCGATGGGGGAACACGAATTCTGTTGTCTCCTGCGAATCGATACTGTCGCGTTGAAAATGCAAAGACGTGTGTGTCATTGCACCTGCATAGACCGTGAGGTACATTTTAGGTAGGTAACTAGTTATTTAAGGAGTTGACCTCACGACCGAGAGGACCCACTCCTAACACAAGCAATATAGCTTAAAGGGGTTTTATACAGTAATTTTGGTTACAGGTTCTCTTAAATAACAATGAGCCAAAGTATTGAAACCTATAAAATAATTTCCTGAAAGGGAACAATCAAATCTCAGTATACGAATTTGCTTATGGCGCTGCGCTCTATTAAACAAATACCCTCTGTATTATTATTTAGAGAATGGGGCATACATGAATAGCATATTCATTTGTCTGCAAGTACTGGTAGATTCAGGTCAAAGATACTGCTTATACCTACGAGTTTATTTTAGGTGTAACTATTATATATTGAACTACACATTCAACATTAATGTTGCTTATAGTTTGTGTTCTAAGAACTATAAATTTACTGTCGGACGTGTACGCGTAAGATTTTGTTTCACAATATAACAAACTAGTAATTCCTCGCGGGTTTACGTGTTCGTTCTATTCCGGTGGCCACCTACCATGCTGTTTTCCTACTGGTCGACTTCTAAAGAACGAAGCACCCATAAATCCCAGGAGAGTTGCACACGTCCATGGGCCACGGTAACCACTTTCCATCGGATACTACCAGGGCACATATTTAATGATTCCGGTGCCCATATCCTACGATAAACACTTACTAACAGATAGGTCGTATTATTATTCTATCTCATTAGTATTAAAATCTTGTTCAAATCATTCCATTTAGAACGTGATGTGAAAACTCCAGTCACCTTGTCGGCTACAATAACAACATCGACAAAAATAGCCTTCAGATGATGCCATTAAAACAACAAACACAGGTATGATTATTGCCTAGGTATGTCACAATAGGCACTTCGTTCCGACGGTTGTCTCCTAAGAGCATTTAATAAGCGTAGAGTGGGTCTTTAAACAGTTAATAATCCGTGAAGTACTTATATTACGTGTACGATTAATTTGACTGACTCTGCACAGTTCTGACTGGACTATTGTAATGGTTATAATAAAAATAATAATATAATATGTAGATACATCTATCTTATATCTTTTTTGTAAACTACCACTGAGTTAATATTAAGGATTCTGGCTTCCATTCCGAAATGCAACAATTATGTGACTGAAAAAAAGTTCAAATTCTTGACTTCGCTACATACTTCGATATTTATTTTAAATGTATACTATATAGATATGTTTATGTTCTAAGATTGTCAAACACCTAAAGAATAATTCCAGGATTCTACTTTATTTTTGTTGAGATTGATATAAGCGGTGACCCGAGTGCCTTTAGTTTTACTGTCGGGGATGCTAAAGATTGAAAACTAGAAGTAGAAAAGTAAAAATAGAAAAGATAACTTCGGATCCGAAATGGAAGCCTCGAAACATAGGCTAAGGCGATAATGAGTTTTAAATGTACACTTAAATGAATTATGACCAATCTACACTGAATAATAGTCTTTAGAAATATCTAGGTACAGTTAAAATGAGCACTTCGTTTAAACGTTCGTCTTAAAGGCCACAAGAGGTAAACGCTCGCTTCTCGCAAATTAGAAGATGTATTTCTAGTGTTAACAAAATAGCAAATAGATTAACTATGTAAGGCTTGTGTATTTTCGCAATACGTCCTTCTAAACATATATACTTGTTTGGCAGGATTTTGTTACTTCTCGTTCTTTTTCACATGCCACAAGTCAAGTTATGGGCGTGTAAATTATTCTATTAGTATGTTATTCTATACATGGCCTTTTATTTATACTCGTATTAAAAAAAATATTGTCTAGATGAAAACAATTAAGAAGAGTCAAAAAAAAATCTTGCACCTCGTTAATAAAGTTAAACATGAATACAGTCCATAGTGCATTAAAAATAGCATATTTCACGAAATTATAAATAATCATTTGTTCACACTTTAAGCATCTCCGTTGTGGAATGCAAATTATTTCTACTATGCTATGAACGGTATGATCTATACATAGAAAAATATATGGTGTCTTTGAGAAGCCGTGAAGGATTGGTTCGTAGAGTTAAACCTCTTTTTCCCCAGAAGGTCTTGCTAGTTGGACAACTTAGTATGGACTTCTAATGCATATTGTATGGCTATTAAAATATACAATAAACTACCAGTTGGTGTGAGAGCGCTACATAAGACGAAATTTAAATTCAACCTATTTAATTTTTTATTAGAAAAATGTTTTTATTCGGTGAGGGAATTTATAGATAGCAAATTCAATGTTAAAGATATTATATTGAATGATGTAAAATAAAACAAATAAATTACCAATGAAATAATTAATTAATTACATGTGTGACATAAGCTATATTATTATTTGACATTATTATTATTGTAAAACTTAATATTTCTACACCTATCATGGTAGAATATGTATGACCACTGTAATAACATTAAGATCTCGATGTACCATATTCTTAGAAATAAATTCATTCATTCATTCATTCATACAAAAAAGTTCGATATTCAAATTCGAATATTAAAATAGAACACGTCACACGGTGAAAATTCTATAATATTTTATCTTAAAATACAATATCGCTCACTATACTATACATTTTGTATGAACCATCAGTCCATCACTCATGGTTAAGATAATATATATTTTCATATTACAGTATCTTAAGATGGAAACATAAGAATATACAAAATATATCGGAAGTTCCTTATACAGGGGGTGCTCAGAATGCAGGGTGCAGGGCGTGTTTGTGTCGCTCCTGCTCGCTCATTCTTATGGTGAGGCCACGTTATAATAAGAATTTTACCGAACATTATTCCGTGACCATGTCAGAAACGCGTGTCAGTCCAATAATGTGGACGAATTTTGTTACGCGAATAATTTTCATGAGCGTAACGCTTTTATCTATTCCGAACACTCGAAGAAAATGCCGGACACGGAATGAACGGCAGCTGAATCTATGGAGTGACGATCTACTGACCGGGTCTAGGGTTGCCTGGTCGCCGCTATTAGAGCTGGACACACCATCAATTTAACCGGATATTCGGGTAAAAGGGCCCGGCATTATTAAGAATGTTGTGTCTCAGTATTAATGGGCACGACAAAAGCTTTTTATTAACTTGCACTGTATGTATATTATACACTGGCCTGCAAAAGTAAGTATCACACTTTTCAAATGTAATATTTTTCTTAACTATAGAAGGTAGAGATTTAAGATTAAAAATGTTTGGCTGCAAATTTTATAGGCTTTCATTCTTAGAAACTAGTAAACTTTACATTAGTAACATTTTTAACTTAAAAAAGATAAAACAGAGAAAATAGACGTTTTTAGGTTGGTGTCAAAAAATTCAAATAAAATGTATTATCTGATCTGATCTGGTTACAGCTTCGAGCCTGTTTGGACGCCTGAAAAGTGCGGCAGATATTTAAAGTTATATTCGAAGTCAGAATTATCATCCGATGACCTATCTAACAAATATATCTATATCTATATAACCCGTTTTATTCATATTAGATCACCATGTAGGTATACATACTATAGACGGATTGATAAAATGTGCGAACTCCTCCCCTTGTCAAGAGAAAATGATTCGAGCGGATATATTATAGTATCTTAACCGTGTGTGATACCTTAAGATACTATAATATTTTATATCCAGGTATCTTAAGATAAAATATTATAGTAATCTTCGCCATGTGTGACGCCCTTTATAGTTACTGTGAATGTCTAATACTATTTATTGATAGTATCAAATTATCAATAATGTCCGTACTATCCATTGTAGTAAAATTTTACTCGTTTTAATACCAGGTATATTATTAAATCCATCGATGCTGTTACTAATGTTAGAGGTCAATAATAAATAGTGAAACTGAAGATTGTTACAATAAATCTTTGTTACAAAAAAGTTTAACTGAAGAGATGTCTTTATAATAACAAGCATAACTTGAATACCAGAATAAATATTTCTACCTTATACACCAAATTACCTACACAACTAATTAAGTATTAGTATTGCTGCAATTAAAACGATAACATCCACACCGGTCAGTTTTTTCCTCATCACAGTTTTGTATTTGGTAATTAGCTCGTTTGACCTTTTCAAGTTGAATTATTGACAGCTAACCGAGTTAGCAGTCTCTAAAATTAATACGTATTGGTTCCATTTGTTAGTTAAATACCAACACAAGGCTTCGTTTTTGAAATTATAACGTATATTATTTAGGATTAAGATGTGAGGTAAACGAACCCAGTCACGACACGATCAATTCATTCAACGTATTTTCCACCAATGTACTAATTACGAGTTAAACAGTTTTGAACATGAGGCTTATTAAAAAAGAGCTGTTAAGGGTGAACTACCTAATTCTCGTTGGTATTGGAATTGAGAAGCACACGCCTCTTAAAATTTGTTGTTGGATAGACCATGATTTGTTTGTAATATACCTATTGAAATATACAGTAATAACGCACTCGCGTAACAAGCACAACACCATTGATCAAGAGAACTTGTTTGTATGTGAGCAGCTGCTCAAGAGGCGGAAGCAGCAATTCTTGTCCACCTGATAGATAAAATAACCAACATCTGTCCACCACCTTGAAGACACATTAGGAAACTATGCACGGTATGCACCTCACATAAAATTACACAACAAAATGTAATCTGTCAAACAAACAATTATCCAACTATGTGAGTTTTGGGAAATTATAAAAATAGCCCTGCTCTATATTTAATCAGTCCGTGATACGAACTCACCCATGCAAGAAATACGAGCCACTGGGTTCGAATCGGATGCTACATGTAGCACCATAGATCACTGTCATTGCAAAGATTCAGCCACCATTATGTTATATCATTCAGGTATTATTCCAAGAGCACAGTTAACAATGTCGTCTCCTGAACAGTTGTTTAATAGAACAGAAAATTCGGTCATGCGAAACTTCGAATAGGTTTATAATATTATAGAGACGCATTACGCAAATCAAAGTTCAATATTTTATACATTGCTTGAATAACTTGGTGCTAAAGAACTGTGCAATGTGAAATATTAGGTAAGTATGAATATCTACTATTTATTAAATGGTCTGCTATAAAATATAAAGGTAAGCAATTTGGGTCAACGGCCGAGTCATGGAGAAACATGGTGGCGCTAACGCTAGCGTGGCGTTGATCAGGTAGAATAGATTAAAATCTAGAATCAAAAATGTTCAATTGAATTTAGTTTTAGTCGTTTTGAAATCAAATTCGACTGCTCGTCTCTTTGTTCCTTCGACAAAACTTAAATGTCCTTGGGCTTTGAATTCAAGTTTTCTGTTTATAAATTAAACGTTGTTTTTTTTTTAAACACGTCGTCCAAAGTAATAATATTGTTTTTGTGCTAAATCCCGATAAATAATTTCATAATCTTACGCGTTGTATTTGTAACTCGCAAATAGGTACATAAATAATGTACCTACAGTGCATTTTCATTATAGCAACCATGTCATATCATAATAGCTTCTGAAAATGGGGTCATTCCTGCCTACTGCAACAGTTTTGGCGGAATTTCGTAATAAACAAAACATCGCTGCGACCACTTCTGGCTAGCTGCCAACAACAGGCAACTTTAAAGAACTTTACTGCGAATGGCTAAACGTCTTCTTGAACACCGATAATGTTTCTATGTTAAAAAATATTACATCTTATTACCTAAAGAGAAATCTAAAATAAAATCAAAGGCACATTGTACATTCGTGGAGTATATTGTTAGGACTCATGCCAAATAACCATTACTATATATTAACCTTGAAAATACTAGTTAAGAGTAGGTACCTAAGCGGCATACCAACCTTAAATACGTCAGACAAAATTCGTACGTTATATTTTCTAAAAATTTCCCGAAAACATATTATATTAAACGACCCACTCTTCCTTGCTAAGAACGGTTTGCTTGCGTTTATTTAAACTAGCTTTTGCCCGCGGCTCCGCCCGCGTGGATGCCGGTTATCGCGACCAAACATAGCCTATGTCCTTTCTTAAGGTCTAATCTACCACTATACCAAATTTCATCAAAATCGGTTCAGTGGTTTAGGCGTGAAAACGTAACATACAGACAGACAGACAGAGTTACTTTCGCATTTATAATATTAAGTATGGATAAATTGTACCCTGTCATATTAGGTTTCAAGTTATACGTCATTAACAAACTTAACAAACTAACTTGAAATCTATAGATAATGATGACGTCCTATAAGATATATCTAATTCAGCAGAACTATTAATTAAAGTAGGTATCTACTTTTTGCAATCAAATATACAGTAACCTACACCTACTACAATACTATAATCTTGTGTAAAAAAAATAGAATCTCATAGTTAACTTGCATAGGAATTTAAAAATAATTTTAAAGACTGACCAGCAGAGATAATACGAACACAAAATTAGTTTTAACAGTTATTAATTATTATGGACACCAAGATCACAAAACCACTAAGGTCAACTTCATTTGTTCCAGTCATTTAAATAGCAAACTCGTCTTGGAATCTCGAATGGGTAACCGTACACATGATGTATGTGTAAGTTTTAAATAGCAAATTGGTTAGTAGCGCCCGGCATGGATACCGTGTCGTTGAGATTAAATCACTGCGTGAGGACAGAGGACATATGCAGAGATTAACATCCGGTATGTGATTGACTTCGGCGGCTAAAATGTTGCTTTATATCCACTCTATGAACCCTGCTTGATCATTTTGATCATAAAAAGAGTTACGCACAAATAAATAGGAATTTCCTGTTCAAATTTGGAGCCTGAGTGGAATTACCTTCAACCTTGTAGATGGGCAGAGTTCCTAAAATACGTCAGTGGGTTACCAACTCTTGAATGACACTTTTGTTGTATCGAGAAGCTAGCGATTGTGCAAACCCCAACCTTGTTTGAATCCTGTTAAGTAGTCTAAAAATTTAAACAAAAATGAATAAAGGTTGGGTACAGATCTAAGAAAAGGACATTTGACCTGAAACATATTATTATTATTATTATAGCAACCCTGACAAATTCTATTGATGAAACAACAGATAGGATAGTCACTTGTTGACCTTTCGCAAAAAGGCCGAATGATATATTCATTGTTACGCTGACAGCTCTTCTATTATGAAAACTGTGGATATGATAGTTATGATAACACATCAAAAATAATACAAAAATGAAACAGTTCTGTACTGCTTTTACACCGATAAAGTTGCCTAAAAATAAAGAACAACTAACTAAAACCATTTTAAAAGAAGGAAATGACAAGAATGAACTCGATTTGCACGTTGAGCATACAATGAAATCCAATAGTTTAACCTTATGTAACTTCATGTGATGTTATAACATTTTTGGCAGGTATTATTGTCTACGTAGTACCCATAAAATATAGATTTAAGCCAACATGTTTATTGCACACGTCCTACCACTATGTGCGAGCGATCGAACGAAAGCAAGATAATTATTAATGTCACGTAACATGAAATTATGAAGTCACCGCGCGTTCCCATTAGTTACGCGAGTTGCCGAGCTCGGAGCAACCGTACGCGCATAAAGACACACAAGGGACACGACCCTTTCAATCTTTAATCCGTAACTTTGAACTGTTATAGAGTATCGTAAAACCCCATGCCACTGTATTGCTCTTAAAGAAACGATTCTGAATCTAAAAACATTTTATTTTTATGATTCTTGTTTGCTTTTCACGATAAATACAAACACTACTGAATGGATTTCAATGCAATTTTTTATCATACTCTCACTGCCTCTCGCTGATTCTCTAATTTAATATTTGATTACATTGAATTGTTTAAAACCGGAGAAATGACTGAAAAATAATTTAACTAACATCTTTCCTCTATAGTATATTTAAAAGTATTAGATTTCATCACTGGGTACAGCTTCAAACGTATCGTTCTGAAATTTGTTATTGATTGATTGATAGGTGAAAGGAGAAGATATTACAACAATCACTTGTCACTTGTGACGTCATTTATAGATTTGTGAAGGAAATGGTAAGTATAATCTTTTAAAATTTCAACAACCTTATTTTATTAATTTAAATAGTTGAAATCCCAGAAAGCAGGTCTGTGATAGAGTCTCAAGAGTGCACAAAATATTCAATTGTATTGTAATGATGATATTATTAAAGCCAAACAAATTTTACTCTTTCCCTTAGGTGGTCAAAAACAGTGGAAGATAATTATGCCGCCCATGGCATATTTGTGCACTTGCTGCTGTGCACAACTCTCATAAAAGATAATAAAATTTAAATTGTAATTCTAGTTGTAATAAGAATTGTACAAGATGCTTAACAAGCAACACCTACACTTTGCAAAATAACTACATTTCATAATGCATTATGAGATCAACATAAATTGAATAACAAATTTGAACTTAATTAACTAAATAACTTTTTTCATAATGTTTATTTTTATTTAGCTTTTGCACACAACTAATACAAAAAAATGAAGCAGCAATGTTTTTCAGAATAATATATTGGGTATTTGTTATGATGCTAGATATGTAGTTTTAATTGCAATTACCGTGGAACATCTTGTTCAAATCTATTTTCTAGAAAAACAGGGGTTAGTATTCGATACCACCACAGTTAATACAATGAACATAATTATGTCATCTTATTACAATTAAAAAAGGGCCAACCTATAAAATGTGCAAGCAAAAAGGTGATAGCTATGTAACCACCAGCGATAAACGCAATGTAAAACATCTCATTAGAACCGATGATAAAAGAAATTGTATGCATTCACACATTACGTATGCATACAATCTCAGTTATCGCTATTTTGTGACAGGTATATCAAGAGACGAGAATATAATAAGTAGACAGCGTTAAACAGGTTGCGGTAAGAAAGAACAACACGTAGCATAGGTAGCAATTACTTTACTTTCAAAGCAAACTCTATGCTTTTCAACCATTCAATCTCACGCTAGCGGACTGTAAACTATCAGTAGGATGCAGTATATCACTTGAGTCGGCCTAAGAGTATGCGGAGTAATGTTAAGAAATTATAGTAAGGGATAAACCATAATAGAAAATATGTCAGGCACGTCACATCACCTGGTGGTAGTGTCTCAGGAATGAGAGTTACCGTTATAGATACCAATAATGATACAAAAATGGCCCTCATGATCTCATCAGATGCTTTTTCATGTCATGTACATATTGATCTTTTAAGAATGTATTCGTACAAGTTATCTACAGACGGAGCGGCGGGTATACCTAGTGTATATTCAACTAGTTTTTGCCCGCGGCTCCGCCCGCTTGGATGTCGGTTATCGTGACCAAACATAGCCTATGCCCTTTCTCAGGGTCTAATCTACACCTATACCAAATTTCATGACCATCGGTTCAGTGGTTTGGGCGTGAAAACATAACATGCAGACAGACAGACCAGATTTTCTTTCGCATTTATAATATTAGTATGGATTACTCAGACTCAATACTAAGGCACTAATATTGATTACTGTTCATTGTACTTATACCCGACTGGCAAGAAGGGTTATGTTTTACGCGAGTATCTTGTATTTATGTTTGTAATATTCTTTATTACCTCATATCTGAACCACCGCACGGATTTCAATGATTCATGTCTCTAATGAAAGGTATTTATTGCCTAAGTATTCTTGGGTACATGAAATATGAACAAAAGCTTTATGTTGGTTTTTCGGCGCTAAAATATATGTGGTAAAAACAAAATTTTCTCTCAGATTTATCGAGTATCAAAATGAAGGAGATTACAAAATATATATGTCATAAATAATTAAAAAGTATAAAATGAATTATTTAGAAAAAAAAACCCGACTGACGCTTGCAAATCTCAAACCCGATGAAAATTAATGGGTACCGCCTGCTATAAAGTTTGTTTCGATCTTTTCAGCATCAGTCGGGTTTTTAGTCTTAAAAATATCTATCATTTCAATAATGACAAAGAAGTTAACGCAAAAGAGATTAATTTTGAAGGTGCACTAATTTTAATAAATAAATAATGACCTTATTATATTACTTGAAAACGATTAATAAAAAAAACGACAACTTTCACACAGACGACGTTCGGTTTCGTAATTAGAAATGCACATAATGAGTGAAAATAAAACTAGACGTTTTTAAGACATTTTATTTCCTAACATCTATTATTTAATTCTAATTCGAAAGTTATACACAGATTTACATTTTGATCTGTAACTCGATAATATTGATAATAGTAAATAGTAATTGTATATTTGTGGTTGATTGAAAAGATTGCTAGAAAGAATTAGTTATCTACTTTTGAATTTACAAAACACCAAACAATCTAAATCTAAAACATGAAGTTGTTTCAGCCGAAGCGGAACACTTTCCAGGAGATTCTGACTAAATTTAATACAATTTGTTCTCGTCTTCCAACAACAAGTTTTTATATTATGTGTGCACTTGGTTTGTTAGAAAATGTTCAATAAACAATATTATGAGTTGCGATACTGATTTGGATATTTTGAAATTGAAAATCGATTACACAATATTAGCCAACAACCCTTATATAGGCACTATACATGTTATGAAATCTGTCTTACTCTTCAAAATAATTTATACAAGATTTCATAAAATTTACCTTTAACATTTACGCGTGATTTAAATTCGATTGCAAATAAAATTTAATAAAAACCTTTGTTAGTATCTATCTTCATTATCAAACCTCCAGAATCACTCATAGCGTAATTCGTTTTCAATTAGATATTTAAATTAAATAAAGTTTCGAATGTTTTGAAATCACACGTTTTCATAGCGACACTTTATCGAATAGAAACCCAGTCCCTATAATTGCAGCATCGCACCGGTACACACGCTTCCCTTCAAGTAAAAGTAGTTCCACAACAAGCAAATACGAGTATGTAATAATATCGGGTCATTCAATCAAGGCACTCAAAAAAGTGTATTTACAAAAACTCCGAAAAGAACCTGTTCTTTAAAAAGAATCACCTGTAACTATCTTGCGCCTTGAGAACCGGTTTGATGTGGTGGTGGTCACAGAATTGTTACGGAATTATTCTCGTACCTAAAGAATCATTTTTGTGTGCTAGGAATATGAAAATCTATGCAATATCGGGACAATTTTCATTTTTATGAGCGTTAATTTAGAGAGTGCTAAATACAGCTAAGCAGTTCTGACGTATTAGAGGACATAAAATGTTTATTGTCCAGAAACAAATAAGCGCCCAAGTATGTGCGAACACTTGCGATACAACTTGAAGTTCCAGTTCATATCCGTTACATTACATGAGGGTAACTGCTTACAGGTTGTATATCTGGGACAGTTTTTCATGATTGCATAAATAAATGTACTCGCACTACTTATAATCAACATACAATTTTTTTTAAGTCTGTTCTTTCTTTCTGTCTGTTTCCGGGTAATCTTCTAATAGTCCAAGAGCTGGAGCAAGCTGAACACCATGTCACAAACATCTCCTATTATACCCTAACATGAAGGTGCAGATCTGGGTGGTAAGTTACAGAACTAAATCAACCTATTTTTTTTTAATTAATTTTTTATTAGGTATTTTACTGACTAGTCAAATTAGTTAATTTTTATTAAACGTCAAAACGGAAAGTTGCAAGGAAAATTGGATGAAAAAAGAATTTGTGACGTCATAATATTTAATAGTCAAATCATTTACTATTAAAGGTTGGGTGGATGATTAAAAATAAATATGTACCATAAAATAAGAACCGACGCAACTGTTTTCACTCTTTAACTATTTAATTTAATAAGTTCAGCTAAATAATTTATTTTAAATGCAGGAAAATACCCAATTGCTATAATGTTGTAGTTTGACCTATAAAGAATATATAAAAAATATTGCCAAACGACTTGGTCGGGGCTTTACCGTTGCCAGATGCGTTCAAAAGTACCTATTTTGCAAAAAATTAATAAATGTATTTGAAGCAACTTTTCATTGTAATCTACTATATAAATATAAGCCGGGTTTTCCTTCCTGATGCTATAACTCCAGAACGCACGAACCGATTTCCACGGTTTTGCATTCGTTGGAAAGGTCTCGGGCTCCGTGAGGTTTATAGCAAAGAAAATTCAAGAAAAATTTCAACAGAAAAGCGGGAGAGCGATAATCGACATCCACGCGGGCGGAGCCGCGGGCAGCAGCTAGTAGGGTATATATTATGAGTAAAAGATAAGATTCTCGACAACAGATCACCTGGCATGGACTTTCTACATGCCAGGTGACTTAAAAAATTAAGTAAAATTTTAACTACTTTCAATAGATAACATGAAGAAGTGAAAGGTGCTGTGTAGGGATTAAAAGTTGTGATTATATTGTATACTAGAAAACCCGCCTCGTATTTTAACCTATAAGCCACATTTTGTGATAATTTTCAAATAATGTATAATCTGCCGGATCCTTAAGGAATAAAGTGATGATATATAACCTATAACCTTCCTCGATAAACGCGCTATTGCACACAAAAATATTTTTTCAATTCGACCAGGTAGCGCGATTAGCGCGTTCAACTAAAAAAACAAACTCCTCTGCCTTATAATATTGAGTATAGATACGAGTATACATTTATAGATTTACACCAGTTCTAACATTACAGTTGCCTACATGCGATAGAATCCGTTAAAATAGTTATTAAGAACTATAATTTTTATATATTTTTTAAAGATTTTTAAAATCTTATAGTTTCATTTAGCCCCGTTACTCACCAGCCAGATCTGCACCTTCGTGTTAGGATATAACAGGGAGATGTGTGTGACAACTATTCAGTTGCCACACACATCTTCTATTTTAAGTAAGTTTTCAGCTTGCCTCTAGCATGTTACCGTAAAAATCGTACCAACTCTCGGATTACAAGTGGCTGGGGCGCTTTGACGGGGTCTTTAGACTTGATGGGAAGATTAGTAGGTAGATGGCTGATTTATTATATAGGTGTAACTTTATAAAAGTGTCAGCGTTTCGCCCAAAAAATTAAAAAAACAGAACGAAGTCCATACGGAAGAAGTTAGCTAGTAAAACATATTTTTAGAAAGTTTATTAGCACCTTATAGGACACGTCATGCTTTTTGGTGACATGCGCCACCAATGCCTCTTGATTTATTTAATATGTCCGAATGTAACTATAGACACTGTAATAATAATAAAGTCAAGTATCTCCGTGTGTGTTTTAGTACTGCAATAAAATGGTGTGTGATCTATGGAACCTATTTTGTTGGAAATAAGGCTTAAATAAATATTTATTTTGCCATGAATAATGCAGTTCAGAAGACGAACCTAAAACGCGAGTTTCTACAAAATTATGTTCAAAGTTAAATTGTCCGTGGGTTTGTTATAAAAACAACATTGTCCAATGCGTCAGTTACAAAATAACGATAAAGCAGACATCCATCATACGCACAATTGTAATGTAATGTTATTTCTAAGAAACGCTACAGTTTACAAACGAAACAAACAGCTAGTGGGAGGCTGCGGCTAACTTAGCACCAAACAATCAACGGGATACTTTACCGGGAACTGTAAACCGGTAACCGGTACGCATTAAAACGGTTTACCTTTTAGTATATGGACTAAGTGCTATATGACTTCTAAATCGGCTATTTGATAGACATTTGATACTTTAGTACGGGCACATTAATATAACAAACATGAAAGCCTATTCAAAATCAGTCTCGATGGCTTTTTCGTATCACTTTTTTCAAAAAAAGAACATTGATATCGAGATCGTTTTTAAAATTAAATCGAGGTTTAATTTTGGAAAAAAAACACTATTACGAAAATTGGCCCTCTTATTAGTGCTCGGTGAGAATCAAAGGAATCAAGCAAGAAAATTCGGTTGCTGATGAAAACTAGCAATATTGAGCTTTTAGGCTCTGACTACTTCTAAGCAATAATATAATACAGGTACCTATATTAAATCACACACAAAAAAACTACAATAGTAGTGTCATGGGTCCCGGCCAACCCCGGGCAAACATTCGTGTCGAAAAGCTTCACAATCAATTCTTACTATAGGTATAGATGTAAAAAAAAAAATTTTTTAGAACAATCTAAAATCGAAATATCAAGAAAGTATGACAGTAAACCGCAAAATTACAATAATTGCTGTATATGGTTAATTGATTAAGTGAACATACTATTTTACCATATTGAGATTTTAATCGTTTCTTTTATACCCAAGCGTTTTCCTATAAATTTAAGAAGAGAAATCTTGTGTCCATATGGCATATCAGATAGCATTTTATGGTTAGAGGTACAGTGGGCAGCTTGGAGGCGCAGTGGGCGGTCCTATACAGCATAGGTGGAACCTTGGATGGATGTAACTTGTCTTGATAAACTGCTAACTGTGGCATTGTTTTGAAATCTTTGGCTCCTAATCTTAGGCTAAAATTAGAAGTCCCATGCGCCTGCATCCTGGCAGCAACAGCAGCGGTTTAAAAATTCTTTGACGGCCTTCATAAATCATATTTAACAACATATTGACCGATGTTTATATACCATACTTGTATTTATTGTAGTATTGACTATGTTAGTCTATAATCTCTCCCAGTACCAAATGTCAGTAAAATTCACCGAACCATTTCAGCGTGGTTGAGTAAGAAACAGCAAAACATCTTCATCAACTTTCACAGTTACACACTTGTAAAAGTAGGGTATCGTATTGAAGGCCTAGAGTCTAGAGTACAGTAGCACGGACGTCATTAATATCTGAACTGAACGTCATGTCACATAGGCTTTATGTCCACAGTTTAACGTATCGAATGTAGGTCAGACGTAACACCAGTTCCATGGAAACAAGCGATCGTTATAGAATCGATACCTGAAAAAATTAGAACGACAGTTTTTATATTATATGGACCATTGGATACGATCATTTATTTGCCATCAGACAGCTTAATTATATTTCCAAGTGAAACTGGGTTTCTAACTAATATCTTGATTAAAAGAACTAACTGTGTTATCGCCTACGTGAACGTTAATTCTAGAATATTTTTACAAAACATTCAAAACCTGTCAAAAAACGACACAGCTATCTATAAATACTTGCACAGTACTATGAGACTGATACTTAGGAAGCGGCCATACTGTTAAAAATGATCGTCAATACTTATTGATTCCAGTTTACTTTCTAAAATAGGTATGGATCAAAAATAACCACTGTTTTTGAATGACATTGCACATTCAGATCAAGCTATGAATCTAGAAACGATAGGATCGAGGTAGCGAAGAATCGATTGAACAAATGTAGCCCAAGTTTTTTAGTAAACTTAGATATTTTCTACAACAGCAGTTCAATTCGTTAGTCTCTTATTGGAGACACTTATAAAAGTAATCGACATCATTCTAAAAAATACCGATACGACTTGCTTTGCTTATCGGTTACCATCAATGGAGAAATTCTTCGCCGGTCCTGCTTGGCCAAATATCTCATGTACTGATTTCTTTTTCTTAGAATATTACTACCACAGAGAGTAAATTTGTTAAAATCATTATTTTACAGCATTACTACTGACCATGTTGATAACAATACCAGTCTAACTCGTTATACTGTGACAATACTGGGCCCTAATGACTTTGCATGGAACTTCCAGTGACAGTCACTTTTGCCTATTATGCCTATAACTCACTGATTAGATAAGTAATTCATGTTTATTCGTGTAAGTGCAAGTAATAAAATAAAAAATAAAAAAGTTTTCAAAAAATTGCCGTACCTACGGCATCGCATGAAATATGAACAAACAAAAAAATTGTTTGTAAATTACTACTACATCTTTACATATGTACATGTTATATTAGCTTATCAACAGAATAAGAGGAATACACCTAGACTTTGACAGAGAACGATACGAATTTTAGAGACTGTTGCCAAATATGAGCCACAGCTTTAACTTTGACACGTAGATAGACCAGTTTGCACTCAGTTTCGCCTTCACCGACGGGGTCAACGATTCTCGACTCGTCAACAAATCCATCGACAAGAATAACCCGTTACACTGCACCGGCTTCCAGTGGATTTCACTCCTAAGTAGTGCCTAAACCATTATACTGTCTCCACTTTTATATTGAGCATTTTAGGGTTAACCTTTACCATTTAATTATGGAAACCTGTACCAGATGTATTACTATTTTATATTGGTGATCACGAAAAGCTAGGTCCATAAAAGAGTGGTCACATTACCGTTACGATTTAATAAAAAAGCCATAACTTTAATTCCTAATCGATGGTGCCGTAGCGAGAATTTATTAAACCCGTATCACATTTATAGAAGTTTATATACCTGCCTATATATTATGTATTACCGTTTGAAACTGGTATCTGTAGGTTAACACTTATATGAAATGTGTAAAACGAAAGATGCAAAGAATAAGAATTTAGCTCGGTTTTTATTTATTTCACGCCAAACGTTATATTGACACAAAAGGTCATACCTATTTAGTTACAATCTTTCGCTCTGTAGACCTCGAAAATTGATGACTTACAAATTAATAAATCAGTAGCATTGTTAAAGTTATTGCAAAGGTAAGTAAATTATTTATACGATTGATTAACTCATGAGAAGATTATTGAAAGCTAAAGAAACTTACTACGTCCCTAAAGAATAGCGAATCTGTAGTTCTCAACATAATTTATCTATGTTTTCAGATTTATCACATACCTACTATATCTACCAAAAGAAATAAAGTATTTCGGAATGCTTCTGTTACGTAACTATACAACTCAGACAAATGTAATTGTTTAATTAGCTGCTGTTTTATAAAATTTAGTCACTGTTTTATAATTATTAATAAAAATCTGCAACATTAAGATCTTTAATGAAATATTTACTCTATTCAGACCAGTCTTTATGGCACTTTTTATACACATCCAGACTAAATTATACTTAAATTTCGTTCAACAAATTCTTGCTCGTAAATAATAATGACAAAAATTGCAAACAAGTAGAATTTGATATATCTTTGTTCATCTATACTATTATATAATTGTAAAGTAGTCGTGTCTGTACATTGGAGATATTTAAAAAAAAAACTTGGAGTATGTTATATTAACGATACTGAACACGAAAATATATTTTTTGGAAATCCTGTCTGTTTGTCTGTTTGTCTGTTTGTCTGTTTGTTCGCGATGGACGCAAAAACTACTGAACGGATTTCGATGCGGTTTTTTTTGTTAGAAAGGGCTTGCTCCAACTTAAAATCTTACGTTTGTTTGATCACAATCGGTTAAGTAGAACCAGAGATGTGAGCAATAATGTCGCTTTTTTACTTGAGATTATTTTTATGGTATATTTTTTATAGCTTATCATATCTAAGCAACTATGTAAACAAATAGACTTTATTTTTAGATACACAATTGTGTATACAGATTCGTATTTAATCAATAAATTAAAATTTGAAATTTTATTATTTAGTTACAAAAATACAACTAGATGGCGATCACGCATTTTTAAACAAGGTATGGTTTCGTTCATAGCAGAGGTATTTAAGAAAATATATTTTTTCATTCTATAATTTAGTTACATCGATACAACTAGATGGCGATCACGCAGTTTTGAACAAGATATAGTTTCGTGCCCAACAGAATATATAAGAGCTGTCATTTCGATTCCTAAAAAACGTTTCGAATTTTCACAATTTCATTAAACATCCTGAGTCTTCTTCTTCATCCTAGCAAGCATTAATCCCAGTCGCATCCGAAGCTTTTTACCTTCGAGGCGAGGATCCGCTTTTACCAGTCTAATTGCGAGTTTGGCTGAACCTCCGAAATTTCCCGTGAATCAACTGCCATCTGACCTCCACAACCCCAAGGCGACATCGAAGCATTGCATCTGGACCAATTGTTGGACTTTTGAGGCTGCCATAGCTGTTCGTATGGCAACTGAGACCGACGGCTAAACGTAATTTCCGAGGCATGACCAGACCAATGCAAATACCCATATTCATGCATACAAATATTTGCACTGAGTGGGAATCGAACACGCACCTCCTGCGTAGCAGCCGCGTTCAGTACCGCTACGCCACAGAGGCGGTCGACCCTTAATATCCTGCGTAATTCATACTAATATCATAACAGAACGAGTCTGAAACTCTGTATGAAAGTTGTTAGACTGTGCTAACATTAACAGGAACCCTGTCTATCTGTCTGTTGCCTTTCACGCTTTAAACGCTGAACTGAACCGATGTTGATGAAATTTGATGCAGAATTGGATTAGAGTTTAAGAAAGGACATGGGCTAACCTTTATAGCCAATAAATAAATGTTAACGAGTTAAACCGATTAAGGACTAAGGGAACAAAAAAGAGGCACTGAAAAAAAGTAACTGATATTACAGCTGTTCTGGTAGAAGTCGGTGCATAGCCCGAGAAACCATATATAAATTAATTACATCATAGTACTTCAGGCACATTAAACAATGTTGGCACCGACTTCTAACAGTGTTTCTTGAAGTCGGTTTAACCTTTATAGTGTCTAAGTATCTAACCGATTCATCGTTGATCATTTGCTTAGTTTGTTATTTGTTTTTATTATCAGTTTACTCAAATTATGTAAAAGCAATAGAAACAGCATCTTTGCTTACATTTTGAGGATTTCCCTAGATTTCTAGATTCTTACTCTACTCCCTTGGCCAGGTACTTCCCTTTTCAACCAAAAAAAAATAAAATAAAAAATAATAAAAATCCGTTTCGCAAATTATGGCCATAACATATAACGGTTCTTCGCCTATTTAGTTCCCATAGTAGTAGAATTCTGAGAAATCCTGATACATGAATTCATATTTTGTGGTAGAGGCGATGGGTCCCTATAACTCAATTCCTGCCGGCTTCCCTTTGCATAGATGGTAGAGACGTTTAAATTTAATAAACTACATCGAGGTAAGAACTTTCTTCCACCGTCTTCCATTTAGAAAATTTTCACCCTTTGCCACTCTTCTTTATCCTAGCGTCAATCCCAGTCGCATCCGAAGCTTTACAATTGTAAAAAAAGAGAGGTCAGCTTTTTACCAGTCTAACTGCGGATTTGGCAAAACTGCGATATTTTCTGTGAAGCGACTGCCATCTGACCTCCACAACCCAAAGGTGATATAGAAGCATTGCAGCTAGACCAGTTGTTGGATTTTTGAGGACCTCAAGTACCCGTAACGACTGCCATAGATGTTTGTATGACAACCGGGATCGACGACGGCTTAACGTGCTCTCCGAAGCATGACCAGACCAATGCAAATACCCATATTCATGCATACAAATATTTGCACTGAGCGGGGATCGAACACGCGCCTCCTGCGTAGCGGCCGCGTCCACACACTTTGCCACGGTTATGGCTTTACTGGGGAACATTCTCCCTACCAGAGCCACTGAGAAAACGTACTTAAGGCTGATAAATGTCACTGCACTAATTTACACAATGTATATTGATTAATATGCACGTGCTGTAAAGTGTTATTATTAAGTTGTATTTTATCAATTGTTACAATACTGTAATTTTAATAGAGAGCGCCTAGACATACATTTTTTGACAACGAAACAACATGATTGCTACCACAAACAAAGTAGGCGCATTTTCCTGTAATTTTGAAGTTTTCTCTCAGGTTATTTCATTTATTCATTCATTATTAGTACGTTACATTTTAGGCATACAAATACTATAAGTTACATAAATATTTTGCCACAGTTATACCAAAGACATAGAATATGTCCGCATCTGGATTATTTTTCAAAAAGGCATTCAGGTATTGCACAGCTCTGTAAGTAGGGCTACTCTATACCAAAAAAAGGCCAAGCTGGTGGGCAAGTCCAGAGCTAATGCTGTCGCCGTCCAGCGCCACCCGTGTACCTGTCCGGCACATAGAAGTGGATACATTCACGACTCGAAGGGTTGTCCACTTTAAAATTTAAATGCAAATAATAGTACATGACGTGCGCTAACTCCCGCCTAAGTCGTAATGTATCAAGACCGACCATCCCTGATACGAAGATGGACGGGTAAATAAATGGATAGGATCTCGGCATCAAATACCGGACTTCTTCGATATGGGATCCTTCTTAAAGTATACGCTATTTAACACCATAAGAATTACAAAATTCCGTTTATCATTCAACGAATTGCGAACTTCCTTTTGAGTGAAAATTCATCAATGAACAAATCCTGATGAAATAGATAGACCCATAAGAGCTTGGGGAAAGGTATAGTGGAGTAGAAAAGAGAGACAACTGGGAAGAAACAAGGTTAGGGGCAGAGATGGGAGCAGAGAGTAGAATAAAGATGCAAGTTAGAAAGTCGAGTAAAGTGGCGAGTGTATAGGCAAGTTTTTTAAATGATTTTTGATGTTCTTGATGCTAGACAAATGTGTACATTCGTTCATATTTAGTCTTAAGCAATCAATCTTTGTATTTTGACATTTCAAAATGCTGCAATGGAGTTTGTTGCTCCACTAGCGCCTAAGAAGCAGTGGTAAATTTAGTTTTAAGCGGAATTTCACGGCAAAAGATGTAATCACGTTGCACAATTTTGCGAAATAAAGAATTTGAATTTGAAGTAGGGAGTCGAGTAGAGAGGCATTAGAGAAGTGAATGGTAGGCAGGTGGAGAGGCGAGAAGAGAGTTCAGTACAGAGTTGAGTAGAGTCGAGTAGAGTCGAATAGAGACAGGGATGATTAGAGAGGCAAGTAGAAAGTCAAGTAAAGAGTCAAATAGAGAGGCGAGAAGAGTATCTATTAAGCTCTCAATGCTCGACTCTGCGCTAAAATTTACGATACTACGCGATAAGCGACATCCACGCGGGCGAAGCCGCGGGCAACAGCTAGTTTTTCTATAAGTAGCGCTGAAAACGGATAGGTCGACTTGAAACTTGATCTTATAATATTATTGTAATCTGTGATTGTAATCATCATTAAGGTGAACGCAGACTTGGCCGCACCGCACGCACCGCAGTCATCGCTTTTGTTAATGACCTCGCACATCTGTCCGTGCCGCAGTCACCGCAGTCGTTCCCGTCGCCGCAGGCAACGCACTGAATATTTTCCATTCAGTTTCCAATTTACATCAAGAGTGGACTTGTTTTACAGAATGGCACTTGACGAACAATTTTTTATCAGTTGTTTATTATAGGAAAAAGACAATGAAATACCAAGAAGAGTAAAAAAAAAAATGTGGATTCATAGCATTAACGACTATGCCGGCCGCAGCGTCCGATGCGCGCAGAGTGCACAGGCCGACAACGTTGGTGACGTCATCAGCTGCGGCTTGGGGAATTCGGCCGCTTCAGGTACTGCGGCGACTGCGGCGCGGGTGGGTATGCGAGATTGCATAGAACTTCATATAAAGAATTTCGAATGCGGGTACTGCGGTGCGTGCGGTGCGGCCAGATCTGCGTTCATCTTTATACGAGCGTTGTTAATCTTGATTGCACCCAAAGCATGCATGCGGAAACCCAAGGTTTGGTTTATCCTCTCGGGTTTTGTAGGTACGACTATAGTCTATCCCCTTAACCTCGTCCAACATTCAGAAGTGTCATCTGATACACTTCTGAATGTAGGCGAGTTAGAGCCTCGGATGCAACCGGTACTAGTGAAGATAATGATGATGATATCTAGACTATGAATATCATTGGCAAAACGTAAGAACCCAATAATTGAATGAATTTCTATTGATGAAACCCGAACGTAATACCTACAACACACCGATATTTAGATAAAATGATCACTTTCCAGGTAGACAAGGTAGACAAGATTAGATTAGGAAAAGGCTCAAAGATAATGTTTTTTATCTAACAAACATCTTTACTTCCCGCATGGCGCCAGTCATTATTAACATTATAATATGGAGCATGACATTGCCGTTTGTGGTAAAACTAAAAAACTTCAAAGCGTTATTTGCTGAGAAGCAGTTAGCTACCCAAATCAACATAGGAGGTAGGACACGACGGTAGTTCCGTCCAATTGAGCAGTCCGACTGGGGAAATAACTCCGCCCTACAGAATACCGCGGCCATAATTGTGTTCCCGGCGCGGCGGCGAGAAAGGTAGCCAGAGCTCATTGGAGAGTTTTTGTACTGTCAGTGGGAAGACCAAAGGCTATTCCTGCCTTGTCTTCTATACTGACGGCACAGAAACTCTCTATGTTTACAGGGTCAGCAGCACCGAGTGCTTGTCTGCCACCTCAGTGGTACCTATAAAAAAACATCCGAGCTCCAAACACCCAACAAACACACCCGGAGTCCGTTTTTCTACTCTATAATAGTTCACTTGACTTTAAACAGGGCAACTGCTGCTTACCTCCAAACCGTGAGAAGAAGCCAACACTAGAAGCCTCGCCCAACAATTAGCTGGTGTGTACCGGCTTCTGGTTGAAGTTTATTTATTTGAAGCTATCGATGAAAATCAATAGCGATCAATCCAGCAATCGAACGAATAACAAACAACGTTTATTTATATGTGACTCATTGAAATGTTCACTCGTGAATTTATATTAACAAAACATTCAACTATTATAAATACCTATGCGATTCGAATTGACGAAAGAACTTGAAACAACTAAATATTTCACATTCGTTTTATATGTACCTAAGTTGGGTACTCCCCCAACTTCGCAATGACATTTAACCACGGATGAGGGTAGGACGACCACGACCAGAACAGATATTCGGAAATGGGACAGACTGGGTACGAAAGGCAGATCAATGGATCTAATAGACGACTGCGATAGGCGGAGCGATTGATAAATAACCTCTTCGCCAGAATCCATAGTAGGGGTGATTCAAAATAAAAAGAAAAAATTGGTTGGAAGCTCATAAGATGGTAGTTCCCCTTTGCCCCCTAAAGTATTTATGAACCAAGCTCTCAAAATCTATCGTTGTTTTCACTACGTATGTCAAACATGTCTGATAAATGTATCTAAAACCAGTCAAATGTTTATACTTTTTTAATTTTATTTAACACACCAAAAATAACATGTCACAGACTCTGTAAAAAATTATCTATGTCTTGATCATGGTTAACTCTCCAATTTCATGCTTTCAAATCGAGTTAGCAGTGTCAATTAACAATTTCGTACATTTACTTTTTGCATGTCGGATAACTATAGAATGCCTATAGATAATTAGATATGGCCAGAATTGTTGGTAAGTGACACTTCGACAGTGAAAGGTGAAACATAATTATACATCGATTACGTGTTATTTATTACATATTACGGGTCGAATGTTAACTTGATAAGAATATACCGATAGAACCTACATTGATACCTACTTCGGAATTAATTTTAATTAATTTAATAAATAAGGGATTATTTTCTTTTTTTTTTCTTTGATTCTTTGAAAACTATAATTTCTCTGTTTCGTGGATTTGTTTGAAGATTTTCTAGTACCTAAATCTGTACTTGGTATCATTGTCTATCTTTAATGAATTTTCACATTTGCACACAGGTGCATTAACACTCAACATAACTCAAGCCTTTTATCTATCTTAGCTCTTAGCAAGCAGTCATTTAGATTGTTAAACTTTAAATTATCTTAATATCTTAATATATATAAATCTCGTGTCACAATGTTTGTCCTCAATGGACTCCTAAACCACTTAACCGATTATAATAAAATTCGCACACCATGTGCAGTTCGATCCAACTTGAGAGATAGGATAGTTTAAATCTCAAATTATAGTCCGATTCGCGATAACCGACATCCACGCGGGCAGAGCCGCGGGCGACAGCTAGTTTATTTATATTTTACATCGCATCGCACACAAAGATGAATAAAAAAAAGTCAATATAACCTTAGCCATTAACCGATCCAAGCAACCAATTGCTTTGATTGTAAAAATTTGAAAGCTGTGCAATTTTATGTGCAAAATGACAATAAGTATATAAAACTAGTCTTATTAAAGACAATACAGGTTATATACTTATAAATAAATCACTTTTTGATTATATTGCTGGTGCTTCGTTGCATGTGAACCGAGCATGCATTGATGTACTTTCTATTTAGTCCATTATTTTCTGCTGTGTCTGATGCCAACAATGTAACAATGATTTATGTAATACCCACCTACACTATTAAATAATCGATTTCTAATTAGACAAATGTGAACAACCAATCGCTAACCAATATTATTGACAATGATAAGTAATAGATCTATAGATACTACTTTCAAATTCTTTGTCATACTAAGTTAGCTAAAGACCAAGTTGAAGTCTCACATAATTAACACGACAAGACAATAACAGTTCCGTTAGGTATATTCTGATTTGTCAAGTGCATTATTAAGTCGTTAACAGCTGATTGATATTAAAAATAAATATTGCAACACCTCAAATTGATTTTGTCGATTAACTAATTAACTTCAGTTAGATATCAACAACACAAGGAACTAAAAATTTATATCATTTAAATTGAACTTTCTTTAAATAAGAATAAAGTAGAATTAAAGGAAAATTACTAACGTAAATGCGAACTTGTTTACTTAAAAATTAATATTTCAAGAGAGGTTGTTTAACCAGTTGGCGGCAGACATAAACATGAAGGACATTCTAGTGATTTTGCATAGGTGCGAAGTAAAAACCGCTCACTTACACTTCGAGAAAACCCATTTGGATTTAAACAGTTTCATGTTGCGGATCCCTTTTATCCTATAAACAGAATTTCATTCATCAAGTCCTAAATGAAAATGCATAGTGATAATCACTTTTGAATTGTAAACCGAAGGATATGGAGTTAAATAAATTAAAGTTAAAAAGTAATAACTTAAAATGTGACACTACACAAAACAAAACTTGAAAGTAAACCAACCGTTCACGTGACGCGTTGCATTTTACATCGTAATGTCTTTATCATTGATCAATGAAAAACATTCCAGCTGCAAATATCGTCAACACTTCACTGACATATGACACATTTTCTTTTAGAAAATGCGGTATGCGGGTAACCTTAGTGACAGAAGGGAATCCATTGATTTTTCGCGTTGTAAGTTGACGTCACGAATACGACAAGCTAGCGGCGCGCGCCGGCTCGCGTCTCACCGGCAACTGGCGAACTGACTGAATCAAAACCAACCGAGAGGAAACGCTAGTTGCCATGCGGTCTCCACTTGACGAGCTTACTCCCTAGCGCCTTTACCAGTCCAATAGCCGACAGCGACGGTAATGTTGACCTTCCGCGTCGATTTGTTCCTGTCTTACAGTCACAGCTGACTTTTAATCAGGGTGCAACTTCGATGCAATTATAGCCTGAAGGTGAAACTCAAGAGAACGCATTTAATAGGTACCTTTGAGTTGCTTACTGCACTGCGTTGTTGTTCAAGGATCAAGTACACCATTGTGATTTCTCCACTACTTATCGTCATTACGGTTACGTGAAAATATAGTTGAACGAATTTTCACTAGTGAAATCCACACTCTGATTGAATTTTTGAGGAAATTCGTTAAGTTAATATGATAACGTAATTTAGTTCACCGAAATCTCCGTTTCAAAATTGAAGTAAATTGCCAAATGAGAAATTACTGCTTTTTGCACTTAAATCAAAAATATGGTATGGTATTGCAATGTAAAAAGGGCGTAATATACCACCCTACAACGGGAGTCTTCGACAGGCCAGACGATTTGCACCCTCTGTTTGCATGCGGAAATTCCCTAAACAACAGACGCCGGTGACTCATGCAATATATAAAAGAGAGAAAAGACATGAAAAATTGCAACGATCATACCAGACCACACTAAAGTAAATAAAATACCACATGTTTTGATTGATAATGAACTTCAGAAAAGCTCTAAAATGTGCAAAAAAGTGCGTTAGAGAAAACGCACTTTTTTGCACATTTTAGAGTTTTCTCTGTAGGTTCTTCTAGCGCTGTCAGACTATAGCAATATTTCATTGCGTGTAAATTACTACTTTATCGGCGAAACGCTATTTTCAATTTCAGAACCAAGCCAAGGCAATTGTTTCCTCATAAAATTATTAGTGGAAACCAAATAAATTACCTATCCTAAAGACTCCAAGTACAAATCGTCCACTGGTGCTCAACTGCGTAGGACATCGACGATATGCGTGGTTCATATTTCTAGGGCAGCTTGAACCCTTTCACCTACAATAGTGACATACTCAGCTGAAAGCAGCAGTTTTGCGACATATTATACCTTATAAGATTGTTGTTAGTTGTCTCTATCTGTATGACACGAGGACTCTTATCAGCATCATGAAGACTTATTTTCCTGATTGCATCTGGTCACCGGTTCCAAGGTCAACTTGGAGCGCACAGCTCGCCTTCTGGCTTTTCTTTCTCCACTTCGCACGTAGAATCTATGCCGTAATATTAGTGCAGAAATTAATATGTTAACAGTTGCTTCTGCATGTATTTACGACAATATCTTATATGTACGGAAGAACTATGATCACTTGAAAAAAAAAGACGGGTGGCACTACGGGGAGTGCCGGCAAAAGTGAAAACTTTCTTTCTCTGTCTGTCAGAATAAATTAATAAATTACAAACAGAGAAAATAATCACGAAAAGTAATAAATTACAAAAAGAAAAAATAATCACAAAAAGTGTCAGAAGCCCAGGTTCGAACCCGGTACTATCTGAAACTATAAGGACTTACAGTCGAAGCGCTTACCGCTAAGCTACGAAGCTTCTTAGCGTACCTATCAAAATAAACAGTGTAGCTAGGAATGTTGTATGACGTCATGTCGTCCTACAAAGTCGTCGGTTACGGGTCAAAAGGTCATGTGATCCTGACGTGCGAGTTTAACAATTTTTACCCATCCAACGCCGCTAAAGAAGTTTCACTTCACAAATCTAACCAACAATTTTAAGACGAGATGTAATATTTTTATTCCTCGTACTAAAACTTGTGGTGTACTATTTTTTTATAAAGCAACTATATAAAAATATTTAATAAAAGTCCTCAAGATTTGATTGACATGCCACTTATTAAATTAAAAGAAAAAAAAAGACGGGTTGCACTCTGGGAGTGCCGGCAGAAGTGAAAACATTTTCTTTATTTCTTTCTTCGTTATATACATGGAAAAAGAACATACCATACCATACCTATAATATAGCACCAATCATAGAACCTATCACTAATTTTCTGCTAATTTTCTGTCAGAAGAAATTAATAAATTACAAAAAGAAAAGATAATCACAATAAGTTATAAATTACAAAAAGAAAAAACGATCACAAAAAATCCCTGTAGGCAAGGTGGTTTGAACCCGATACTATCTGAAACTATAAGGACTTACAGTCGAAGTGCTTACCGTTTAAGCTACGACGCTATCTATCGTAACTTGCAAAATAGATAGTCTGTACCTAATCTTGTATGACGTCAGTCGTCGGTTACGGTTCAAAGGTCAACTAATCCTGACGCTTCCTTAACATTTTACACCCATCCAACGCCGCTAAAGAAGTTTACACTTCAAAAATGTTGAATGATAAAAGTAGACGAATATCTTAAAGATTAAAATGCATGGTCACCCTAATCTCTTGCTTGCTTGCACAATATAAATTGTAAACAAACCATACTTAATAAAAAAGGATAATCTAGTTCTAATTTAGTTCTCTGCATTTCTTGCTGATATCTTCTCAGTAGAACCAACTCACCGATCTAGCGAAAGAACAATTTTGAAATGGTTTATTTTCTTTATTTAATATTTTTATATTCTTGACATAATTGGTTGTACAATACTAACTCAAGGAATCAAAGAATTTTGTTTATTCAGACTGTTTATACTGGAGATTGATGGCACTTGGTGGAATCTACTACACATATTGAATAATGATAGCACTTGTACTTTTCCACACTTTATTTTATTTTTATTTTTAACCAGACCGGTTTCACCTCACTGCATTATCAAAGGTTTACTAAATACATCATAATGGTTTTAAGCAAATATATTTCTAAATACTCAATAATTGCTTAAAACCATTATTATGTATTTAGTAAACCTTAAGTGTGGAAAAGTACAAGTGCTATCATTATTCAATGTTTGTTTTTCAGTTTGGACACATAAAGTATGACACGTAAAAAAATACAAATAGCCTAAGATCCGTAATATAACAACCTTTACCCAAAGTTTTTGATATGAAATTTAATATATTAAATAATATTGTAACGTTGTGGATTTTTTAAAGTTTTTTTTTTTTTAATATTTTTTTAAAATAGTCGATATTTTAGTATAATACTAATTTGGTTACTAATTTGTCTATGGTTGAGCGAGCGAGATTGGACAGCATTAACTAAAGCGTCTATTCCCGGCGCTGAAGTGGTCCCTTTCTTCGGATACCCTTCGCCGAGGAAGGTCACTTTGACCCCGGCGGCCAACTGCTGTCGGCTCCGGGTAAGTTTTGAGATCAAAATTTCCTACTTCTTTCAACAGGCGAAGCTTACGGCATGGTTAATACGTGGCTTAATATATTTTATTTGATTATTTTACATTTTTCCATGTGCTATTTTAGCCTCATATGTGGTGCCACGAGACCGATGAACTCTATGGCCAGAGGTCACGTCACCAGCTTGCGCTACTTATTTTTTAAAAAATCTTATACTTTCTAGCTACGCTGTTCTGCCACTGGGGTGATTATCTTCACCTGCTATTATTTTAGCGGGTCACTGGACGAAATTTCCTTGTGACATACTGACTCGCACTCTTTATTTTTCCAGGGTCTTCGCACCGGGCTTCACGAAATCATTCGGCCGTGACGCACACCAGCGAAGACCCTGGCACGCCGGCAACATCAGCTGCCGGGAGTGAATGAGCTAAGTGCATACTTTAATCTCTGCACAACGGATCAAGCAACGCCTCGGCAGAATATTTATTGCGAATCCACCCTGAGATTCATTTTTATAATACCTACCTATACATAAATTCATGTAACGATCGCGATAGGGTCGTGTTGTTGGTCGATCGTAATTGTTTATAATTATTATATATTCTGCCCTCGTAATTGTAAATGCAGTATTTGCAAAATGGCGGTTTCTAGAAAAACGCGGTTAAAGGTTTTTTTACATTTTCTACAATTTCTGAAATCATATACGTTTTATTTTTGACTCAGTATGTACATAATAAGTCAATTTACTATTAACTTTAACATTATGAACAATTTTATAGATTAATTAGTTTATAATGTTGAATACTGCATTTTATCTTTGTATTTATATTTGATATTTGCATTTATTTTAAAGTGAAATGCAGTATTTGTGCTGAGTACTGCATTTATGTCTAGGAAATAATTCAAACTGCATTTATTTCTAGTACATTGAAACTAAACGATCAACTAAATATTCTATAAATGCAGTACATTATCATTTCGTGGACACATACGTGGTCCCGTCGAGTTTTTGCGGCGGCGAAAGGCAAGAGTGGCAGAAGTTTGGCCGTTTGCTCGCTTGTGCTGCGATCTAGCGGTTGGGAATATTGCATTCCATACCCGTTAGAATCGCTTCAGCGACTGCTGTTGCACAAGAGCTTGAATCGTTTGAAGTGAAGCAAAGCTGCCTCCACGGGTACGACGAGAAGAATTCTCGCAGTCCGTCCCAGTCTTCCGACTTGTAGTGCCAGACATGCCACCACTGAGGTGGCCCCGGTGGTTCTGGCCACGCGAGAGTCACTTGCGCCCAGACGACGCTATGGTCCGAAGTACCAAGTGGTGCCTCCACTCGGTACGTAGTCAGCAGAGGGTCCAATAAAGACTCTCTGTGGGTCTCGATATCTGGTTTTCTAGTGATAGAATGCACCAGTTGCGAGAACCCATAGGTCAGGGCGTAGTAAGCAGCCCTTCCCGTAAAATCAGTTCTGTGCGACCCAACCACTCCATATCGTGAGCGTAAAAGTTCCCCAAGAATACCAAGTCCGCGGCAGGGTACTGCTCAGTTACTTTGTCCGCCGACCGCTGCAGGTGCTCAAACAGTTGAGCCGTGCCCAGGTCACCGCTATGGCACCTGTAGATGCACACATAGATACGGGTACCCATAGAGTGGACAGGTCCCTGTCTTCAAGGCCGTTTAGACAGCGACAGCAAACGTCATCCCAGACGTACATGCATACCCCGACTTCACTCAGGAAGTTATGTTCGGGTGCAAACCCGAACATAACTTCCTGAGTGTGTTGTGTATGTTTGTGGTTGAAGGTGCCGCTGTAGAACGTCTATTCTTACTTTTCTTGGCCATAATAAAAATGGGAGGGGGAGGCATAGAGAGTCTATGCCGTCAGTGTAGAAGATAAAGTAAGGTTTCTCGCCACCGCAAACGAGCTAGGGTTGTGTGATTGGCTGGCGCGGTGGGCGGACGGGCCCCGGGTCCCCTCCTAGATACTGCCAAGTCTACTCCGGTTTCCTTCTCCGGCACGACTACAGCACCGGGAACTTTACACAGGCTGCTGGTTCAGCCTCCTGGAACGGAGATTATGTGATCTCCGGGTTTGGGAACCTTTCAGCCTGCGGGCGGCCAGCGGTTAACCGTTTCACCGGGCCTCCCTGACCGCCGCACCAACATTTCACTCCCGCACTAGTCAGTGGTGACATCCAAAGCCTTTGGTCTTCCCACTGACAACACAGAGCCTCTCCAGTGAGCTCTGGCTACCCTGCTCACCGTCGGGAACACAACACAAGGTTACTATAACCGTCGTGTCCTACCTTCTAAAATAACATGCCTATAATTAAAAATGTCACATGAGGCAATAGAAAACCAGTCAACTCTTCCTAATTACCATAGCAGCACTATATACGACGATAAGTTCCGACTTTGTTAATAGCTGCAGTCGATTTTTTGCACAGCGCCATGAATCACTCTAATAACACTACACTCAAATGCAGTATTAAACATTTACTGCATTTGAATTTCGAAAAGGCTCATATTAAAAAAAAAAAATGTACAACATTAAAATGCAGTTCATTATGCGAATGCTTCATTTAGCTCTACGATAAGATTAATACTGCAATTCAAATTAGTAGTATATTACAAAAGACTCATAGAAATATAAAACGTACAACATTAAAATGCAGTTCATTATGCAAATGCTGCATTTAGCTCTACGATAAGATTAATACTGCAATTTAAATTAGTAGTATAGACATTAGTACTGCATTTTATCCTTGTACATTATTATTACTGCATTTAAATTAACAAACTCCCGGGAAAAACATATGAATGCTGCATTTTTCCTTACAATTTTACTAACCTCCATAATATTTTTTTTATTTTTTTTTTAACCAAAAGTTAGATACATGTCTCTTAACTTCATTTTCGATAAAAACAGGAATTGGGAAAAATGACGATTACTGCATTTATAATTACGACGGCAGTATTGTAATCTAACTTTTATTTATTCATCTCTGCTCTTACCCTAGCCGGTATAGACGCCTTTATATTTATTAATTTTACAGCAACTTTTATTTATCTGCACCTCACATTAAAACCCTAGCATCATACTTTTCATTCGTTACAATATATAGCGGGTGGATTAAAAATCCTGAATAAACAAAATTCTTTGATTCCTTGAGTTAGTATTGTACGGTCAATAAAAACATGTTAAAATTTTCTTGTGGACTGTGATTTCCTGTTGCATTTTAACATTTAAATAAATGCTTCACAAAAGTCGAAATCGCACAAAGTTAAAACGCCTTTATAAAAATTGAGAGCATCACGCAAAGAGATGATTACTTGCGCAACCTGATAAACTCAAACACAACCCAATAATGGCGATACGGCTTACGGTAGCCCTCTTATTAATTTTATTCAGGATTAGAAAATAATAGTGTGTCGCTCATGTCAGAAATTAGCGTCTGTCACCGAAACTCCGCCATAAAATACTAAAAAATATCACATTTTATATAATACATTTATTCAAGGACGGTATAATATCGGCAATTTGCTGTAATTAAAATATAAAGAAAATTAGTGAAATGATTTCATATTATTCCTCGAAAACTGGCACAAAGCTATAGTTACGCAAAAGAAAGGTCATAAAAATTCTTTTAACAAAAATATTTTTACGCTTTTCATGATTTTAGAGCAGTTGAAATGTGCCTGATGAAATTATTAGAGCAACATTAGATTTTGTTCTACGTTAAGTTATTTTATGTAGGCGCACATATTGCCATCAAACAAATTAGCCTGTTGAAGTCCACTGCTGGGCCTAAACCTCCCCTAATATGAGATGACGTCATTAAAATACATTTAAGAGAAATTTTGTTTCTATCGGAAAGATTTAACCGCGCAATTATTTAGCTACTAATTTGATTTGAGTTAGTTAAATTTCTATTGGAAATGCATACCTATTTTGTTATCTGTTCTGTGCCATTATGGTGAAGGCATTTAACAGAATACCAGAATCATAACAAAATTTAGTTTTAAAGACGTCTTTGAAAGGAGGTTTTGTAACATTTTTGTTATATGATGTGTGTTGTTTTACGATGTAAATTGATGTTTTATTTGTCAATCACGTCATAACCTACAAGAATACACTAGCGTAACTTAAACTATGCTGAGTAAACGAATAATTATTCACTACACTAGACAATATTGCGATTTCGTACTATGCTAACTGCATTTCGCGCAAATGTGACAATTGCTAAGATCAATATTTAGGGCGCATGAATTACACAATATACAATCTTTTGAACAAGGTTAAACTACTTACATTGCCGTGAACTGTACGCGGTCAAAAGTATACAGTCCTTGAATAATAATAACAGGAACGTCAATAGTCAGCTTTAACTCACTCTGTTATGTTGATTTTATGAAGTATGGAAATTACCTACTTTTTAGGGTTCCGTAGAGAAATGGCATAAAACGGAACCCTTATGGATTGGTCTTGTCTGTCAGTCTGTCTGTAAGGCCGTATGCCACTTTTTTCCGAAACTATAAGAACTATGCTGTTGAAACTCGGTAAGTAGATGTAAGTATTCTGTGAACCGCATTGAAATTTTTATACAAATATAGAATACAATGAATTTTGGGGGTACCCCATACTTAGAACTGATCTCAATTTTTTCATCAGACCCTTAAATGTAGGGTTATTTATGGATAGGGCTTAAAAAATGATATTGAGGTTTCTTACATCTTTTTTTTCTAAACTGAATTGTTTGCGCGAAAAACACTTCCAAAGTGGCAACCCCCCCCCCCCCCCCCCTGTAACTTCTAAAATAAGAGAATGATAAAAATAAAATAAAAATTATTTAGGTACATTATCATGTAAAATTCCACTGAAAATTGGTTTGAACGAAATCTAGTAAGTAGTTTTTTTTAAAAAAAGGTCATTTAATCAACTCAAATATAAAACTTTTATATTTTGTTACTTGCTGCTACGGAACCCTTCATGGACGAATCCGACTCGCACTTGGCCGCTTTTTAAAAGGGTTTTTAAAGGGGTCAGCAAAACCCTGATATTAAACTTCAGACGCGAAACGAAGTTTTACTGCAACTAGAAGATTTTGATACGCGAATGGGCAGTCATGATCGTGAAAATGCCATAAATTCCGTTTATCGCTACCAATGCCAAAATCTATTATCACGGTAACTATTATATATTAGGATTGATTGAAATAGGAAAAAATTTAATCGGTCTAGGCGGGGTTTGAACTCGCGATCTTTGCGTTACAGGGGTAATGCTAGTAGCTGGGGGAAAGGCAAGAATGGTAGCTTAGTGGTCAAAGTATGCCCCTGCAAGGCTAAGATCGTGGGTTCCAACCCCGCCTTGACCGATTCAAACTTTTCCTATTTTAATCAATTTGAATATTTAGCATGCAAACTGCTTAAAAATTTCTTTCATAAAATATTATATTAGGATATATGGATGTCAAATATGAAACTGCTCGGCATCTGCCTGTTGTGTAAAATGCACTATGCCTGCGTGGATAGCAAATTTTCCGAAATGAATATGCGTAAGTTTCACAAAAATCAATTCAGTGGTCTACGAGTAGGTGTGGAAAGGTACACAGGCATAGTTACTTTCGCATTTAATATTAGTATTGTTAGTATGGATTACCTATTAGTGTGTATAGACCCCTACAAGGACCATCACTGCCGATGCCATCATCTTAGTACAACGGCAGATTGAGAAGATTCTGACTGGTGATAGATATTACGGAAATTGCAAAAAGTAGGATATGATGTTTAAAGTAATAAGCAAGTATAGATCATGTTCTAAAGATTATTCAGTGTCTACTTCTCTTAGAAATTATCTGAGATACCGATACTAAACGACTATCATCTATCAAGCGGTATGATAAGATGAAATTGTCTGAAGGGCGTCTTATTAGATAACATTGAAATAGGCGCCAGTATCTACAGTTTCTAATGCTTCCAATATGGATGAGTAAGAAATTTCGTTGAAAAGTAAAAAAAAAAAAGGTTTTACTTGGGTTTACTTAAATTGTTCAAAGTTTAATATGTGGATTTAAGTTATATTATTTATTGAAAGTTAATCCCCTGCCACGGCTAAAGGGGAGAACTGAGAATAAAAGATTATTAACAAGATTGACATTACCACATGTTACATGTTAAAAATATAACCATAGGTACAATTAAGATCTCAGGGCGTGGAGTAAATTTCTCCAGCCAAATAGAAGGTGAATTAATTTAGATCTTGTAATTCAAAATATTATTATTTTTATTAAAATAGTTATTGTGTAAGAATACTCGTATTCATAGCTAGTACGAATATAAAAATACTTCAGGAATATTCTCTTTTCTACCAATATTATAAAATGTGAAAGTTTGTAAGTATGGACGGATGTACGAATGGATATCACTTACGTGCATAAACGACTGAACAAAGAAGGCTGAACGAATGTTGATCAAATTGGGCAGAGTTAGAGTAGGCATAATTTGAAACAGCAGGCTATTTTTGCCCCGGGAATAGACTTCTGTAAATCCCGAGAACGGAATCAATTCAGTTCTGTCTGCTAGAGCAAAGGGACAGACCTAATAATAGTTAGAGACCTGCCCTTTTACGTAACTAGCATTTAAGGGTCACTAAAACACTCTCCTGGATTTATGATGAGCAATTAAGCCCCAAATTTTACTGTTGTGTCATAAAATACTTCCATGAAACGGTCAAATTAAACTTGAACCAAAATGTAGCATAAGTATACTAGGCTTGGCTCTACATACGTGTACAATTTGGTAAGTCTTTAACACTGACTGAAACTGAGTCTGAAACTCATAACGAGTTTGTGTTTCTCCTTGCCAACCTACAAATTATTTTGTGAATGTTTTACAGTTTAAATATTTCGAATGAACTCAATTAGCTTTGGTATGTCATAAATAAACCTAGACCGTTTACGAACATTCCAATTTTATTCCAACTTAACTTAACACGGCAGTGCCCCCGCCAAGGCGAGCCAAGCGAAGCGCAAGGGCACTAGCTACCTTTCCTCGAAACGCTTCATCATTTTTTTGAACTCTCATAACTTTGCTTTGAATGATGCTAAATAGTTTACATTTTCAAGATAGAATGCCATCGGTACAATCATTAAACATACAAAGTTTGAATGCCGTAGCTATTATAATTATACTTTACATTTTATTAATGTCTGAAACCCCTTAATTTCGTCACTGACTCATCACTAACTGATCATCAAAATTGTTAGGGTACTTCCTGAAGTCATATAAAGCTGAAACTTGGTATGTAAGCTAATATTAACTACTACAAAGACAATAAAAAATTAGGAAACCTAACCTTACCTATCCCCTGGGAATGGGAGGTGGAAGCACAGATTACCTACTAGGTACGGTGGAAATTTGTATATGAGACTTGCACTACAGTTTGTGCTACATAAGTCAAAATTAGTTAAAATATTTCTTATAACAAATTAACAAATACGTACGTCATAATTTTTAACCAACTTACAAAAATAAATGAACTCTAAACCTAAGGTTATCTATTCTGTGCCTAAGGTGTACAGTCGTGTAGTGTAGAGCTTGTAGGTTTAGAGCGTGCAGTCTTTAGAGCTTGGCTTTATACGAGATCGGATAACTTTTACACAGGGTAAGCTACGTAAACTCGTCATGGCAACATTTTTACATGAAAATGTTTTTGGTGGGATACTTCATTACTGCTTTTACTTTAGTTCTAAAAAATTTAAATAACATCAAGATTACAAAATACTTAAATTATGATTTCGAAGACGACCACATACGACAACTGCCGACGCATGCAGCATATAGGTACATTACTTGTTAAATATCTAAATGGATACACGGGACCATTGAGAGGCCGTAATTAATTACGCGTATGTGCTGCGTGCGTCTGCAGTTGTCGTAGAATCAGACCATACACAGTTTATTTTAATGTTGGAAAAAATTATTTGTAGCGATGCAACTACTTTCGAGGGCCACTGAACCTACTTAATAGCAATCTGTAGGATTTAGGCATGGCGAACTATACTGTGATCTCAGAATACAGAACTTATATACTTCTAATATAACTACAGCAGATTCAAATTCAGAAGTTTTACACAATGTGGATGTAACACGGCACAACGTGGCTGATAATACAATACATTCTGAATTGTGTTGGCCGTCAGTCTCTACAGTTTTATGTAAATATAAGTAAATGTGGGCAATTAAACTAAAATCAAGATACTTATTTAAATGCCCATGTTTATAAAAGTGAGACGCAATCGTTTCTAGTCAACCAATTTATGAGAATGACCCACTCGTACGTCATCATAATAAAATCACAAGAACTCACTAACTATACGTAGCCTTGGACTAGAGTGGTATGTCAAAATATCTACTAGAATTGTATTATCACGTTGTTCTAAGATGTACAAATATGTAGGTACGTGTTTTTCAGTCTTCTTACATCCATTGTGTTGAGTATACTGATAACATGTTAATGTCTCGTACTTTGTTAGACGTAACGTAGGATACCTACGTAAACATACACAGAATGTAAGCTAATAATGTGACACTTTGTTCTTTTTATTCATGAGTTGTTGATAACCTTAATCTTTAAAAATCGATTGAACGACCCTCCTGGACTGATTCGATTCAAAAATCGAAATAATTTATTCATAATAAACTATAAAAGTTTATATACTTGTATGTTTATCGCGTGCCTCAACTAGATAATTAATATATATTTATTTTTCGATTCATTAGCTTACTACATTTTTGACACAGATGACAATAATTGATTGTTTAGTTAGTCTACTTCATATGCATACACTTTATAGTACAAGATCGAAAGAGAAAACTTTCTTGCACTTTCTGTGATGTAGTTTTAAAAATAAATCACAGTCATATGGTAGTCGCTTCAAGGAAAATATAGAAGTTCAGGCGCGACGCAGTTTGAATGGAAAAAACGAATCCCGGACACGAAAATGAAAGGTATGGGTGGATATGACCGGGATTAACGCAAGATGTTGATGCTCAAAATCATATAATTGGAAGAAGAGGAGGAGAAAGCGTACCAAATGCTCCGAATTTCAAATAGAAGCAGTCAGGAATAAATTTGAAATGAGGATGACAAGATCGAACGAAAATCACCATTTGACTAATCGTAAGATACTTGAACTTTGTTTTTTGTTCACTTGTATTACATATTATTCCAGTTTCTCTACATTTGTCAAGGTATACTAGTATTTGTATTTTTTAAATTGTTAATTTATGCTAGGTAGTTAAGCAAGTTCATACAACCAATGGAGGTTGATGGACATTGAAATTTAAAAATAAATACAATGGACGTGCTGTCATTTGATTGTTGTGGTTATTTGTTATGCAGTACCTATTTAAGGTGGTGTAACTAAAACGCAATATTTTATGTCTGGATTTTATGACGCAGAGGGGCCCGAATTATCAGCGCATGATAGTAATCATTTAGATCCATTGATGTTGGTAATCAATATCTAAAAGTGACAGCACTCGGAGACAGACCATGTAGGTAATAAACGTTTTTAACAATAGTAAGAATATTTTTCTTTTAAGTGTGCCAAGTCAATATGGCATCACCTTGCCTGATAGTATAAGGGGAACTCTCAGGTTTTAAGGTCTCTATTATAGAAACAAATAATGCTACAAAGGTTCTTCTTCGATTTTTCACGCGCAGCTTCAAGGACCCGGGATACAGAATTCAAGAAAATAATCACAACGATGTGACAAAAGCCTTCTTCTATCAATTACTCCTAGGCATTTCAATAAGTATTTATCATGCATTCGACTACATTTGTGGCTGAAACATAACTATTCACACACGATCGCAAGAAATTAATGTTAGTTATTTTCTTGAACTTGAACATTCGTTACTTCTACTGAAGGTTCTTAATAGTTAGGTACTTACTAAGCAAAGGAAAACGGCCGGTGGTGTGCTTCCCGAGAGGAGTGCTGCTAGCACTGATATCACTCTGGGAACTGTGCAGACTACTCTTCCCGCTGCCAGCAGCTGAACCGAGATCCATACGCATACGCATGTGTCGACTAGAGAAACAATAAGCATATATTATTAAAAATACAGACATTCTCATAAGAAAAGGTCGAACAGTAAATTACTTATTTTCAATTTAATTTATTGTTGTTTTTATTATTATTAAAGGGGTTCTTAATAGAATCACCACAGGCAGGCGCCTCAAGGGTATTAACAAAACAAAATACACACCAATAATATTGATCTTTATATTACAAAAGCACCTGTCGCCTTCCATTTAAACATTATTCCATTTGTGTAGTTTCTATAAATTGTTCATTGTATATTTTTACTAATTTAAATTTTGTATTATATCTCGTTCGAACTTTTACCTTTAATTACTGTAAACTCATGCGGCCTTGCGCAGTTGCAATTACATTAATTTATATTGTTACTTTTCATTCAAACATATGCTATAATAATATTACAAAAGAGTTGCATGCCAATTTAAACTCAAAACTACAGACCTCTAAAGTCACAGAAAACGTTAAACTCCATTTAAATATTATGTTGCTATCGTATCTATGATTTAAATTAGGTTTACTTCAGTAATAACAACGTGTTATAGTATAGTATGCAAGGTCAGATAGATCCAATAACATACGATTAGTTCTATTGGATGGCCTTGATTCATAAGATTTTCATCACAACTCAACAGTGCAACGATTATGCTCATTAAGTATGTACGTGTAAGGCACGTTGTAACAAGTTAAAAATAACGCTTACCTCTTAGGTTTTACATTGGTGTTAGTAGACTTTGAACTAAGCATTCTGCTGACGCTACAAGAAGTTTGAGATCGTTGTAAGGAAAAAGAGCAGTCCACCTTTGATTTGATGTCCTTAAATGACTTTTTGTAATCATTCTTTGGATCTAATAAATTCTTTTTAGCAAGATTTTCCCTCCTATCGGTCTTTTTTACCGTTTTTGGACTACTCTGTGCACTGTTGTCTGCATCTGCTTTTCTATTGGCCAACATACTCTTAAGCTTGCTTGGTACATCACGTTTGGGCATTTTGTATTTTTTCAAAGTAAAACTCCTTTTCTCTTCTTTGTTTTTATCCCCACACTTCATATCTTTAACACTATTCAAAGAATTCCTTTTGCTGGTGTTTTTCGGTGTTTCTTCATCATCTATGACATGAGGTGTATCTAAGTTTTGTTCTTCCGAAGGATCTTGCAATGGAGTAAAATAGGCATTAAGATTTCCTGTGCTTGCATTTTTTTGGCTACATTCTGACCGCGTAGAAGGTGTTGAACCATCGGGTGACATATCGTCAATCACATTCAGGAAAACAGGAGATGTTCGATGATTTTCAAAATCTGTATATACTCCACTTGATTCCATGCAAGAATCTTCGTTTCTATTCACAATGAGAGGAGGATTGCCATTTACTTTCTTACCACCATATAGAGCCCCATCAATAACTTGTGCTCGCCGATCGCCTCTTTGCATATGGTCATCTAGACCATCAGCGTCACTTTCTGTGAAAAAGTCCGAGTCCGTCATTGGATCAGCTCTCCTAGCCACAGGCACATTTTGCCAGTCCATTTCCAATACATCTTCACGATGTTCAATTGAATGATCTGCACCCCTACTCACTGGCCTTGACATTTCACCATCGCCTTGATACCCATCTAGACTAGTAATACTTGTGATGCTTGTAATAAAGCTATTTGATACTTTCGATGTTTCCATTGATTTCGGATAATCATTCTTGCAATCTGAATAAGTCTGTGAATCGTGCAACGTAGATGCAGAAAACTGTGAATATGAACTTATTTCTCCATTTATTTCTGAACTGTCTAGTGGGAGATCTTCCGGTGAAGGTGTTTGTTCTATTCTATTTGTAATCAATAAGTTCTGATGTTTGCAATCCAGTGCTATTTCCAAATTTCCAATGTTTTCAGCAATAGAGCTTACAGGTTCCAAAATACTACTGTGAATAGATGGCATAAACTCTTCGTCTATCATATTCAGCGTCAACTCATCCTTGCCAATTGTGTTTTCATGCAAAGACATTGAGTCCAAAGTTCTTGTTGCATTTGACAAAGGTTCATCAGAACACAATGTATCACTGAATTTGTGAACGGGAGAATTATAGGAAGTTAGTGAATTGTTGTCCTCGTTAGTTACGATTGATTCTAGACTCACAATTGGAGCTAAATGGCCATCAAAATTACACCTTTTATTGTCTATACCTATGCTATCAAAACCATCGTTCTGTATAGTCGATGCTGCCGAATTACTTTCAGTCTTATCAGTTGACGGGGTATCACCATTATCTGGAGATATTTTACTTTCATTAGTATCACAAAAACTTGGCAGTCCCTCTACTGTAGGAGAAAATGCATTTTCTAAATAGCATATGTCATCCATTTGATCTGGGGTCAAAATACCTAAACTGTCATCGAGTGAATTCTCTTCGTTAGTCCTACTCAACGAATTATCATTGGGACTTAAGTTTGATTCAAACAAACGTGTGTGTACGTGATTCGACTTCAACTGTAGACATAAATCAGATCTGGAATGTGTATTAAATATCTTTTTCGTAGGGAAATTATATTCGTTTTCACAAGAGTATTCAAATTCACGCATAGGTTTATCTTCGAAATTCAACACATTTGGTAGTCGGTCTGCGCTTTTATTGACAGACGCAAGATTTTTCTTAAATTTTATTGAATTTGCATCGCCAATAATATCAGATTTAGGTCTATTCCAAACCTTCACTTCAGCACTCTCGTTGTACGATGTAGAGGCATCAGATTGTAAATCAAACAACAAGCTGTAAGGTCCAGACTCATCCTCATCTTTCTTGTCAGCAAACTGTTGCGTGATATCGTTGAGTAGTCCCTTTGTTTTTTTATCAACACTGCAATCTTGCTTTTTTGTAATCTGATTCAATTTCTCGCGCAAATCTAGTATTCGTGGGTTCTGCTCAATTACCTTTTCTAAATTTAAACTCATTTTAGGTATTAACGAAGCATAAGTTTTAGAAAATACCCCTTCTTTAACGTCGTTCTTAGGTTTCAGATCGGTGTTTTGGATTTTGCCAGCTAGATCTGTTCTTGTTACATCATAAGAGTTGATGGTATCCACATTCTTTACTTTTGAGGCGGCATAAATCCCTCGCAGTTCTAATGTTCTTAACTTGGCATTCTTATCGACAGGGATCTGAAATGGAAATAAGCAAATTAGTATCGTAATTACATACATTTAACTCTAGACTAATTACTCATACAACCATTTTTAACCCCCGACGCAAAAAGAGAGGTGTTATAAGTTTGACGTGTCTGTCTGTCTGAGGCATCATAGCTCCCGAACGGATAAATCGATTTCAATTTAGTTGTGTTTTTGTATCAACGTCGGGAAGAATAACCAAATGTCTGCAAATATACTCGAGTCGGGTCTCAAATGAAACCGCATGACGTGCACATTACAAAATTAATACTATATTAAAAGGAGTAAAATATAAATGAAATTAGAAATTTAAAAAACTCCCGTCACAAAACAGGAAAAGCGCTCTGTTTTTGGAACGATCCATGGTCCAGGTTTATTTTCTAAAAATATACTGAAAAAGTCTAAAAATACTAAGAACGTATTTGTACCTAATGTAATTAGTACATAGTACCGTATCAAACGATAAATAATACCGATTAGTTTACTTCTACCTAGTGTTCTAGAGCCGGGTCTGTATGCGCACCCCATTGTGCGCTCATCACGGTTCAGAGAGCAGTCACGCATGATGCTTTCCATACCCAGTACATGTAGGAACACGTGCAGTAGTAACATTGCGTTGCAATGAATTGTAAGGTCATTTAAAACATTATACTTCACTATTTCAAAAGCAAATGTATACAGAAACATACATGATTAATTTAGTACCACAAGTACACAATTATTGTAATCCGTACATCTGTAAGAAAGATGAAAGAGGTCGTTGACTAGACAATTCATTCATTAGCCTTCACACAGTCTACTGTAAAAAACATCTGTACTACTAATCTTATTAGACCGCAAAGTCACGAATGACGATACCAAGAAGCTATTGCAACTGACATGATTCCATAGGCTTCAACCGCTGCTTATATGAAACGATTATGATTTATAGTTATTGATTTTTATCTCTTAAAATTTGGGTAGTAAAACCGATTTTAAACAGCAAGAGATATGTATTAATTTTTCGATATGTTGGACATTAGTAGATTGTTCAACAAGGGACTAAAACCAGCCATAATGACACAAGATGTTTTAACCACCCGAGCGAAGCGAGGGTGCTAATATTTCGAGTGTCATTATGGTTGTTTAGTCCCACGTTAAACACTCTACTTTTCACTTTGAATGCGAGGAAAAAAACGACGTTCTATACAAAATTACAATATTAAAAAAAAATAAAGAAATAGGTAAATATATTTTTCAAGCTAAATATATTAATTTATCATATCGATAACGGGGTAAATAAAGCAAAGCCTCCGTGGCGTGGCGGTAGTGAACGCGGCCGCTACGCAGGAGGCGCGGGTTCGATCCCCGCTCAGTGCAAATATTTGTATGTATGAATATGGGAATTTGGGTGTTTCTATGTATAATATGTATGCATTTACAAAAAAAAATGTATCTAAGTATGTTTATCCGCATTCTAGATTCCATTATATTACAAGCTAGTTAAGCTATGCTTACCATGGATCTAGATAGCGTTGTGTGAAATATTTTGGAATATTTATTTATTTTTATTTATTTATTTTTATTTATTTATTTTTATTTATTTATTTTTATTTATTTATTTTTATTTATTTATTTTTATTTATTTATTTATTTTTATTTATTTATTTTTATTTATTTATTTTTATTTATTTATTTTTATTTATTTATAATAACAAAGTTTCTAAGTTGCACAATTAATTGGTGTAAGTAATTGGTGATTACAACGCAAGCTTAATACGAATAATCTATACAAAATTCAAATTGCAAAGAAATTTGTCCCGCGGTTTTTTTTTGTTAAGTGACGTACGCTTTATATGCTTATATATATTTAGCCAACAGATTCAAACTTGAAAAATAATTAAAAACTAATTGGAAATGCATATTAAAATGAATCAATCCTTAATACTTACATCATTATTAATTAAATTAATATCATTAATCGTGGTTCACGAAATTAAATGGGACTTTTTGATTTTTTCAAATGTCATTTTGAGGTTATTTCTATACACAATCACTAAAAAGGTGATAATCCTCTCATTCGCAAACACCGTGATTGGCTGTTTAGGAGTTTTCAAAGTAAATTTAAAAAAAAATTACTTTAGTCCCTAGAGATTAATAAGGAACTTTAGTCCCGATATGCAGAGACTAAAGTAACATTTTAAGAGCATGAGAAGTGAAAAAAATATAACTCGAGTTTGGTTAGCTGTAAAGAGATATAGCTCTTTTTCCTCGATGTTTTTCCTCGCTGATGCAGCAGTTCTTTAGTGCACTTAAGAGCCCACTTTAATAATGACTGAAACCGAAAGAGATCGAGTACTGAAATCAAAACAACATGACATCTCAGGACAAGGTTTAACTGCAATTTTGTCTGACTCCTCGGTATATTGATAAGATTTTATTTGATAAATTAAGATAACAAACAACTAAATTAAACGTTTGTACCTACTGTTAACTGTGATTGTGTTTGACTTCCATGTTGTAGATTTTAATATATATATCAAAAACTACGTCGATATCGTTGTTCGTCAGTTCATTAGAATCAAAACTTCCAAAGTACTTGTACTTCTTAAATCTAAAATATATCTATCTATCTATCTATCTAACAGCCAATAGACGTCCACTGCTGGACATAGACCTTCCCCAAAGAGTGCCATGACGACCGATCTTGAGCCTTCACCATCCACCGACTTCCTGCAACCGCTTTAATGTCATCGGTCCATCATATATATTCACATCAAATTCCAAAAAAAAAAGTTAAGAAAGCTATATTATCTATTATTCGTATTCCAATTTGTTATTTAAAATAATATAGGGAGGAATTTTTTAACCAATAACTTGCGCGGTAGCAAATACTCACGCGGACGACACCAAGGCAAGGGTAAAACTGCAAAACACAGTAAACTACAAGGCGGGTGCAGCTCGAATCGATCATTAGTGCCATGATTTGCTTAGTATACAAGCATAAACGTTAATTCCCACTATCTGTAATAGCTTCATTTCGTAATGTGTTTTATCACTAAACCGTTTCACTGAATCAACATTAACGCCTCAAAGATTAGATACTGATATGCTATGTCTGTTAAATATATTCTCTACGTAGTGCACAATTCAATGTATTCACGATCGTCACCAATTGATAATATGCGTTATACATAAAACATACGTAATTACGTATATGACATCTATGTGCATTCCATGACAATCCTTATTATCAATGTTAATTAAAGTCAAGCATTATGTATATTAGTTATTTTAAGTACCAATCCAGGTTGCATCTAAAATTACCATTTTGGAATCCTTTTACTCCTCCTTTCCTCATTGACTGGTTTACCTTAGCTGTTCCAAAAGTTACTAATGTCTAACCACCTAGCCCTGAAAGAAAGCCCTGTCCCGGAGCAGTCCCTCAACTAGCAGAGTTTGGATTGGTTAACGAAAAGGTCCCATTCATCTTCTGAGGCCTTAATGTCATATACAGCCCATATATTAGATGTACATTAGCTACACGTATATTTACTCGTAAAGTTAAATGCATTGAATAAACACTACAAGATACTACTATAGATATGTACACAGTACATTCCACTGCTTACACAATGTACACATACACAACTCATAAGTTCGGTACTTACGCCAATACAAATTAAACATTTTGTAAAATATAGTCATTTTAAACATATTTAGCAGAATGTTTAATTTTTATAAATGGGCTATTAGCTTATTATTTAAACAATAAACTCAGCATTATTTAACAAAAAACACACCTACGAACTTTGTTCGACCGACCCCGAAAACTTGAGGTCTAAACAGAACATCGTTGAAACTGTGCAAACAGATGCAATCAAAACAATAAAATTGAATGCAATAGATTAGCATTCTACTTGGTTAGGTTTTCAAGCCAGACAATATCGGACGTAAGATTCAGACAGTCAAAGACGAGGCATATGCAAGTCTTACGTCCATTAAGTCTGGCTTGCGCCTAGGGGTCTTCTTTAAGAGAACTTAGCAAGATAAAATAAATATTTCAAAATTAAATCAGTTTTTTTTAAATATAATATATAATAAATCAGCATTATAAACGTTAATGCGGGCGCGGGCATGCCCTTGTAGATTAGTTTTGTCCTGGATTAAATGCAATGCCAACCCGATAGTAAATCTAAATGCTAAGTGTTTATTTGTGACCTAAATGAATAAACAATTAAGGTTTCGATATTGTATTCTATGACCTTCACCTTTCACTGAAACTAATAGTCGTAAAAATTAGCAACTTTACAATCACTGTACATAATCACGTTATTTTTATTTATTTATTTCGCAAAACATCTGCCTAGATCTCAAGTAAAAAAAGAATACAAGGGCTACCCCATCTCTGCCCGTTGGTATCGTGGTGAATATAGGATTCAACGAAATTTTGTAGGTGAACTGGTGCTTCTTGAAATCAGCGTATTCCGGCAAAGTAATTGTACTGCGTTACTAGTCATACATACGCAAATCATCAAAATTGACAAAGTTAGCCCGCGAGAATAGGTCGTGGTACTGTCCATGAACTATTCTCCGGATCGCTCAAAACGCTGCGCTCTGGCAAACAAAGTTCAAGCGTGTTAAGTTTCGACACACATTAGCTGCGCCCATTATTGATATACATATTAGGTAAACGTTTTAATATCATATTAGTTTCCAACGTCACGTTACTGACGTTAATCTCACAATAATTTTACTCTTAGCTATATGTTAACTAAATAGACGGTCTGTAAAGCAAAGAACAGTAACTGTAAAGTAAGAAATGCAAGAAAAAAGGAGAAATCCCTACACACTATTTGATGAACTAAGTGAGGAATAGCGTGTTAATAAGTTAAGAAATATTTAATACAGAAGAAACAGTCAGATGGTCTGGACACGTAGATAGGAGGGAAGAAGTAGATCTATGAGGCTAGGGCGTAATAGGTATCCCGGTAAGGCTCAACCTATATTAATACCTGTCAATTGGATCGAGGGAATTTTAAGGAAAGACCAGCGCAAGAGGACCCACAACCGGTGAGTAGATATTAAAACAATTATGAAAGTAGCAAAAGTAGTATCCATGGTCATAACAATTGAAAAATTACTTGGTTTTTACCTACCCCTTTAAGAAAGACTGTATGTACCTATGTACTTGATTATAGTGTCATGCTCCTGCTAGTAAGACGTCGGTGAAGCACAAAATACAATTAAAACAATTACCGAGGTCGATTGACCTATAACCTACACCCGCGATCGATGTGAATAAAATCGATAACTGCGTAGGTCATACAGGTCATACTACTACTTTTGTTCTGAAACTGTTGATGAATAAATTATTTATCTTAGAAAATTTAAGTAGGAAGGTACTTTTGTCGGGCATGTCAATTCTCCGTAACATATCTAATAAATGCTGAATGAGAATTTGAACGAAGTCTACACAAACTCGAACTTTAATTTCTCACTGCAGAAGCCGGCCATTTAGGTGTCACTGAGTTTTATATTAAGATCACTAATATCGTGAAAAAAATGGGTAGAGCATAAGTACATTAGTATGCATCGGATGGGTAAAGTGTCGTTATGACGACAGATGATCTAATGAGAAGGGATGATCCTAATACAATTGAATGTCTACCAATTGACCTAAGTTTGCCGTCAGAAAATAAATGTAACAACGTAAAGATGGGTCAACTCGAATTGCTAACTCGATTTAACTCGTATTGCACCTAACACGAATTAACTGTATTTGTATTCTTCCTAACTCGAGTTGGATTGTAGGTACATTATGTACTAAAACACATGAAAGAACGGGAGTGGGATTCGTTATTTACCAACTTTAATTTAATATTTCTGCTATTGCATCGCCAAATGACGACGACATGAGGTTTTCCGATTATAATAACTTTGATTTGGAATTTATGGGAAATTTATAAGGTGTAATTTCAATCCTACCTACAAAAATTAGCAATGTTAATTCTGCAGATGGACGAATATTTTATTTATTTATTTATTCTTTATTATACACTTACATGGCATTTATACAAAAAAAGAGAAATAATATGTACAAAGGCGAACTTAACTCAAGTTGAAAGTAAATGATTGTTGGTCTTTTCAGCAGCAGCCTGGTATTTTTGTTTTTATACAATTTATTTAATCACATTTTATTGCCCTATAACCCTTTCATTAGCGATTGCGACCTCATTGATCAAAGTTATTAAAAATCCTTTCAAGGGGATGATGTCCTTATAGAGAAGAACAAAGAAAAGCATATACATACATACACTCGTACATAATACAACCCTAATAGGCTATTCGATGATTTTTTTTACTTTCGAAAAATGACCACTGTGTAATAATATAATGAACTGCTAAAGTGAAATATTCTTACGACAAATAGTTTTAAAGATATGTGATTTCGGAAATGCAATTTCTCGCGCCGCCCTCATAACGCTGACATATTATTCAGCAATATTAGGAAGAATGGACGACCAGTCAAATAGAGTGATTTGTAACAAATTAAACACTCAGTCACTTCCTGCTAACTCGAGTTCGGTAACTCGACTTGAATTTCAACTCGTGTTAACTCTAGTCGTATTTTTTCCATGTTGACCAATCACTAAAAAACATGATATGAACACTGAAAATGGACATATTGTAGATATAGTTATCACCTTGTGATTGTAAAAATACAAATAGAAGAATTTATAAATAATAAACAATCAATAAAAATATTTACTTTGTTGGATACACAACGATGAGGATGCAGTTATTATGATACTTTGTATGAGATTTATCTCTCGCCAAGAATGATTAACGCCGTCTATTAGGCTGATTGCAAAGTTAAGCAGCCTAGGTATACACAGGTAATTAGAAGTCAATTAGCATAATTAGATTTTTGAAAGTTACTTATTATATCACGAAATAAATCAATTACATTTTCAATTATGTATATTAAGATTCGTAGATATCAAGAAGAGTTGCTTAACTTTTGTAGTTCTGTTTGGTTTTATTTTGTTACGTGCGGGATACTCCCGCGGGAGAATGAGTTTATGTCGGACTCGAACCGTTCGAACCGACTAAACCGCACGCCGTCTGTGGGTCGTAGTGCTAGGCCGAAGGTGAGGTTGTCGTGCGACATATACCTCGCACCCCGGCTGACCCAGGGCCATCCCTCTCGGTCTGGCCCTCGCGGTCGCCGACTCGCCCCCGGTATGGGGGCGCGAATCGTTCCGCAATGCGCGCCGCCGCTGTGGCCTGCTTCTGCTAGGGTGACCCCCGGGGCCACCACAAGCTCCCGCCTCGGCGTCTCAAACGCCGGACACTCGAAGGGCGTGTGCAGCCCCGAGTCCACGTTCGCGTCGCAGTGATGGCACTCGGGCGTTGGCTCTATTACCATCAGATGCAGATACCGCCCGAAGCTACCGTGTCCGGTAATGATCTGCGTCTGACGGTACGAGAGGCTACCGTGTGGCCTCTCTAGCCACTCCCTCATGATGGGTCTTACCGCCGCAATCACGGCGTGCTCTGCGCATGGTTGCTCAAGTCGTCGCTCCCACTCGGCCACCATGTCCCGGTGGAGCCGAGATTTCTCGGCCCGAATAACTTCGGGCTCGGGATCGAACCTTCGCTCCCGCGCCTCATTTCGGAACTGATATAGTGCCGAAAGGGTCCTCGCTTCAAGGATCCACGGTGGGGATCCGGCCAGAAGACTCGCCGCTTCGAAGAATATCGTGCGGTACACCCTGATGGTCCTGGCTGCCATCGTCCTCTGCGCCGTACGGAGCAGAGGCAGGAATCTGTCCTCCAGGGTGTCCGCCCACACGGGGCACTCGTATAGGGCCATGGACCACACGACACACCCCCGGGCACACGTCTCCTGCAAGAGGGCTCTAGGCCCTTCAAGTTGTGAAACAGCTGACCCAAGGCATTCGCCGTGGTCACCAACTTGAAGCGCAGACTGTTCTCCGAAGTCCCATCGACCGTCAAGCACGAGCCCCTGGTATTTCAACCGGGGCTTGATGTCGATGGGAGTGCCTCCCAAGTAGTGCAGTCTCTACAAAACTTATAATTTGATACCTTCAATCAATAGAGTAATAGTGTTTGTGTTTATGAAATATTAGCAATGAAAACGCAGTTAAATGTTAAAATGTATCTGAGGTGACAATTTTTATTGGCTCTTTAATACATTTTCATAGGATTTATCATAGGAGGAAAAGGTTTGGAGACCTCGAAGGTGCTAATGTACAATTACTTTAGCGCCTCCTTACATATACGGCTATATCAATCACAGTAGAGCATTAAATTTTAACTATTTTATTCGTGATGCGTATTTTTGAGATTGTGTGCAAAATCTCGCCAAAATACTACGTACGACTTTCAACTTTCACGTGCGAAGCGGGTATTTCTATTTTCGATTAACTACTTTTTCCTTCCGCGTGTTAAAAATTTGAAGCATAACATTATACGTTTATACTAAAATGCATTCTTATCTAAAGAGTTACGTAACACTTTAAAAGTATTTATTAAAAATCTCGTCAATACTCTCCTACTAAATATATGAGTATTTTGTACTTCGTTCATTAATGTGAAATAAGTATGGAAGTTAGTGAGGATGTACATTATTTAATTACATGATTGTGGTTCAGGGTTCGGATGTCATCGTGTTATTGAAGTTAGGTATCTATAGGTAATTCAAGGCAATATCTGTGGTAAGTTAATTTATCCTCTCCGATCATAATATTACTTATCTTAATAAAATGTGAATTTTTCGATCAAGAAGGCCAGTTTTGGGCCTCAATAATCTGACAATACAGATTTAATAACAATTAGGTAGGTACACATTAAAAAATACGTTATTAAACAGATTTTTTCATTTTAATATCGGCAATGACCATGTCGTTTAAAAATGAGTTTCGACAAAAACTTACGTAAACCTTAGTCTGGGCAGGCGTGGTTCACTCCGCGCAGTACATCCGTTATATACCTACAGCGAAGTATCCGGCCGACCGAATTTAAAATTAGTCGAGTGTCAGGCGCGCGCTCGTGTGAACGCTGCTGGGATTTTATAAAAACATTTTTTTTTTCTCTTGATCGTGCCTACTGCCTACTTAAAGTAGGTAGGTACCTACCTAAGAATGGACAAGAAAAGAAAATAATGACAGACGATATTTTGACGGTTATTGGATCGGACCCATCGGGGTCAACGTACTCCGTCGTCACCCGCCTTGCCGTATTTTGCTAGTTTCGAGTGTCCTTGACGTGCATCGCGCGCTGACTATAGGTAGATAGGTACCACTGACGATACCTACCCTACGTAATTTCTGCAGTTCCAAGTTCCTTCTTTTTTGTTAACGACTTGTCATTTTTCACATAAGTAGAAAAAAGTAACAGGTACTTAACTGGAATGGTAATCAAATATTCAATCCTTCACAAGAGGGCAACCCTAACAGCGTAAGAAGAGATAAGAGGCACGCGATAGAAAGAGAAGCAAGTTTAGGTGAATCCATACTAATATTATAAATGCGAAAGTAACTCTGTCTGTCTGTCTGTCTGTCTGTCTGTCTGTCTGTCTGTCTGTCTGTCTGTCTGTATGTTACGCTTTCACGCCTAAACCGCCGAACCGATCTTGATGAAATTTGGAACAGAGGTGTATTAGAGCTTGAGAACGGACATAGGCTACCTTTTATCACGAGAAAGGGGGTTTAAGGGGGGGAAAGAAGGGATGAAAGTTTTTATGAAAGTTTGTCATTTCTGAAGATATCTTAACGAAATTTGGTAAAGAGGTAGATTAGAGCTTAGGAACGGACATAGGCTACCTTTTATCGCGAAAAGGGGGGTGGAAGGGGGGGGGGGACTAGGGCCTTGGGAGAAAAGTTTGTCATTTTTGAATATTTCTTGATGAAATTTGGTACAGAGATAGTTTAGAGCTTGGAAACGGAAGTAGGCTACCTTTTATCGCGAAAAGGGGGGTAGAAGGGGGGGACTAGGGCATTGGTACGAAAGTTTGTCATATTTAAAGATTTCTTGATGAAATTTAGTACAGAGATAGTTTATAGCTTGGGAACGAACATAAGCTACTTTCTATCGCGAAAAGGGGGGAAGAAGGGGGGGGGACCAGGGCCTTAGGATAAAAGTTTATCGTTTTAGAAGATTTCCTGATGAAATTTGGTACAGAGATAGTTTAGAACTTGGGAACGAACATAAGCTACCTTCTATCGCTAAAAAGGGGGAAGAAGGGGGGGGAGGGACCAGGGCCTTGGGATAGAAGTTTATCGTTTTAGAAGATTTCCTGATGAAATTTGGTACAGAGATAGTTTAGAGCTTGGGAACGGACATAGACTACCTTTTATCACACAAAAAGGGTGGTAGTGGGGGGGGGGGGGGGGCAGGGCCTTGGGATACAAGTTTATCGTTTTAGAAGATTTCCCGATGAAATTTGGTACAGAGATAGTTTAGAGCTTGGTAACAGATATAGGCTACCTTTTATCGCGAAAAGGGGGGTAGAAGGGGGGCGGACTAGGGCCTTGGGAGCAAAGTTTCTCATTTTTGAAGATTTCTTGATGAAATTTGGTACAGGGATAGTTTAGAGCTTGAAAACAGATATAGGCTACCTTTTATCGCGAAAAGGGGGGTAGAAGGGGGGCGGACTAGGGCCTTGGTATGAAAGTGTCATTTTTGAAGATTTCTTGATGAAATTTGGTACAGAGATAGTTTAGAGCTTGGGAACGAACATAAGCTACCTTTTATCGCGAAAAGGGGAGAAGAAGGGGGGTACCAGGGCCTTGGGATAAAAGTTTATCGTTTAAGAAGATTTCCTGATGAAATTTGGTACAGAGATAGTTTAGAGCTTGGGAACGGACAAAGACTACCTTTTATCACAAAAAGGTGGGTAGAAGGGGGGGACTATGGCCTTAGGATGAAAGTTTGTCATTTTTGAAGATTTCCTGATGAAGTTTGGTACACCGATAGTTTAGAGCTTGGGAACGAACATAGGCATTGAAGCTTGGGAACGAACATAGGCTACCTATTGACGCGATAATGGATTCATAGGGGGGGGGGGGGGGGGGGAAATAAGGGATTAAAGTTTGACAGTTTTGAAGATGATGAAATTTTGGTACAGGGATTAATTAGAGCCTGGTATCGGACATATGCTACCTTTGATCGCGAATAATGTGGTAAAGGGGGGGGGGGGGGATAAGGACTAGATAGTTAATATGAAAGTTTGTCATTTTTAAAGATATCCTGATGATATATTTAGTACAGAGATGGATTGAAGCTTGGGATCGAACATAGGCTACCTATTGACGCGAAAATGGAGGCATAGGGGGGGGGGGGGAGGGTAATAAGGGATTAAAGTTTGACAGTTTTGAAGATGATGAAATTTTGGTACAGGGATTAATTAGAGCTTAGTAAAGGACATATGCTACCTTTGATCGCGAATAATGTGGTAAAAGGGGGGGGGGGGGGGATAAGGACTAGATAGTTAATATGAAAGTTTGTCATTTTTGATGATATGCTGTAACGGTGAATAGGGAGGCGAGTGGAAAGATGAATGTAGTGGCGAGTAGAGATCGAATAGAGAGTTGAGTTGAGGTGCGAGTACCTATCTACTCGCACCTCTACTCAAGTGTGGAGAGTCAAGTAGACAGGCGAAAAGAAAATCGAATGGATGGGCAAGTAGAGAGGCCAATGGAAAGGCGAGTATAGAGAAAAGTACAAAGTCAAGTAGAGAGGGGAACAGAGAAGTCAGTAGAGATTCAAGTATAAATTCAAATATAGAGGCGAGTAGAAAGTCGAGTAGAGAGTCGAATATAGAGGCGAGTAGAAAGTCGAGAACAGAGGTGAGTTGAGGACAAAGTTGAGTAGAGAGGCGAATTTAATGCTCAATAGCGTCAGCTCAACACTAAGCGATAACCGACATCCACGCGGGCGGAGCCGCGGGCAACAGCTAGTAAAATTATAAGTACTTAATATTGTGCGAGCTGAATTCCACCGTATTGCGTTGAAGCAAGACTGGAATTAATTAAATCTTCTTGCGCAGTGATTCTTCTGTACGTTAGTACTATTAATTATTCTGTGGTCTGGGTACCAATCATGTTTAGCTGATTTTGTTACTACTGACAGCTGCGTAAATAGTTCTTTAGAAACCTTTTAAGTTCTTCATTTTCAGTTATTCTTCTTCTTCATCCTAGCGTTAATCCCAGTCGCATCCAAACTATCAACTTGGAGTCTGGGGTCCGCTTTTACCAGTCTAACTGCGGATTTGGCTAAACTTCGACATTTTCTGTGAAGCGACTGCACTGCACTATCGAAGCATTGCAGTTAGACCAGTTGTTGTCCTTTTGAGGGCTCCAACTACCCGTAACGACTGTCATAAATGTTAGTATGGTAACCGGGACCGACGGCTTATATTATGCTCTCCGAGGCACGACCAGACATTGGTCTGCATTGGCAAATGCCCACAAATGATGCTCATGCAAACAAATATTTGCACTGAGCGGGGATCGAACCCGCGCCTCCTGCGCAGCGGCCGCGTTCACTACCACTACGCCACGGAGGCTGTCCGTCCGCTGTTTTCAGTTATTATAAATAAATTAATCTATTGCAGTTCAATACTGGACATAGGGCTCTCCCAATGTACGGCACCATTGCTTCCAATCCACGATGCTCGACTCATTAAATTAATTTCAGATTATTTTTTATAATTTTATCTTGTGCTTAAATAATAGCAAAGAGGGATCTAAAATTTTAATGATATTGATATAAAAACTGTAAATCTTTGTGTCCATAAATGTTCCTTTATGACCAAAATAAAAAAGAAGCATTTGAGTTAGGAGTTTAAGATACTATAGTTTAATTTACAACAGCATTTATAAACCCTAACGATATAATGATGATAAGAAAGCAAAATATAAATATTTAAAATGTAGTTTATGTTGTCTTGTTTACCAACCACAGAGAAAAACATATAAACCGGTTCAATAAATGATACGGATCGTACTTATTTTTGTTAAGCTTATAAAGATTTGCCTGCCTGTAAGAGCGTTTTCACATTGTCCGATATCTGATATCCGATATCCAATTTCCGACATTCGATATCGGAGGAAGTCAAATGTATGACATATCTATCTCCCTTTCACATTGTCCGTCCCGATATCGGCTATCGGAGCCAACACCACTGTTTTGGCCCGATATCGGATCACAAAGAGACTTAAACAGCAACTGCAAGCAATGACATTTTCTTAGTTAAGTGTCTTTACTCGTTAATTGATGACGCTGATCACGAATATAAGAAAAAACACTCGATACCATGTCATGTCAATAAGGTCGAAAATTTCTTGCACTTTTTTCTTTTTTTTTCATTCCTAGCATTCCTAACTAGCCTGTGCTTTTGAGCAAATGGTCGTATCGGGCCGATTTTATCGAATAAATGTGAAAACAGGACAAAGTGTCGGCTATCGGCGTCCGGCACCGATAACGGATATCGGATGAATGTTAAAACGCTCTAAGTATATAAGTTGTTACCGGTGCCTGCACCGTAGATGTCACTCATGCGTAGCCGACCATAACATAGTAGCCCTAATAACTCTACTCACCACACAAACAAAGTAGATTGTATCATGGAATTGTATTTTTTTATAGATTAGAACGCGGCTCCATATTTTAAAGGAAATCCCGTTATGGACTACCTCATACGACTTTGCCCTGCATCGACCAATTTGCGCCCTTACCTCGTTTAACTATGACCTGCTAATCATTTGAACGGTCTTCTAAATTTGCAGCCGTACCTACTGATAATAAGAGGAACTGAGATACGAGATATCTATAGGTACCTACTAGAGCAATATTTATATCTTTCCTTGTTCTATTTCATTTTGCTTTTCTACTTCTTATCTTAATATCGGTAGTCAGTATCATTTTAACAGATCGCCCTGTGAAATTTTTGTTCTATACAAGTCACAAATTCGTTCCTGCGTGAAATACTGCTCGCATCTCTGGGATGGATCCGCAAAGTACTTATTAGATGCTCTCGACAGGTTGCAGCGACGTGCAGTCCGCATTATCTGAAATCCTGAGGTCACGAGTACCCTCGAGCCTCTGCAGATGCGTAGAGATGTTGCTTCCTTAGCAGTATTTTACCGTCTCTACCATGGTGAATGTTCTGATGAGCTATTCCAATTAGTCCCACCCTCTCCTTTCTTATACAGGACAACACGTGCAGGACTTAGATGTCACCCGCATACGGTGCAGAACATTCCTTCAAGAATCAAGCTGTTCGGTGACTCGTTTCCTTTGGCGCACCATTAAGATCTGGAATTCCTACAGTCCCGGGTTAAAGGACCCGAGCAGCGCAGCGGGGCGTGAAAAAGCATCTGATGAGGCCGTCAAGCTGAGTGCCACCATTGTTAACATGGGCACATATATATAATGGTAGCCCACTTTCCTGAGACTTTGCCTTCAGCTTACCATCAGGCGAGTTAAAGTCAAATTGACGTGTCCTGCATATAAAAAAGGTACTATGGAATTTTTCAAAATCTGGGCTTTCTGAATCAATAATATGAATTCAAATATTATGAATTAGATCTTGAAGGTGTGGTCAGTCGCACTGTCTATGTGATGTGAATACAAAAATAATACCAGCATTGCAACTTGCAAGAGGCTCTTCCATCTTTTGCCAACAAAGGAAGTTAAGTAAAAAAGAAACAAGACAGAAAGTAATTGTAGAATCTGAAACTGCAAGTTTCATTTATTTTGATTGTGCTTTTATAATTGTACAACCAGAGCTATTGAATACCTATCCTCAACATTATCTAGACACAATAGTCTCAAACCGAAATAGAAATTGAACAATTCACGACTTCAAGTGCATCTTTCGTGAGAACGTTCAATTATTTGTTGTATTAAATACAGGCAACAAAAAACTTTTATCGGTTAGTACCACAGGTATTCAGAATTTAAGATCGTGCGAATAATACTTTGCGATTGCAAAATTATACAATGGGAAGTTCTCAAGAGTACAAAACACATCTCTGCCTAGTTCGTAATTCTAGGTATCTTTGAGGTGAAGGTAGACACATAAATTTTATATCTATCAATACGCAGTATCGCAATGATAAATATACACAAATCTTTGTTTTCTTATTATAAAGCAGAATTACCTAATGTACCTATATTTCATTGCGAGACGTGCTGAGGCTGCAAGTTGGAAACGTTTTGAGTGAGAAGGTGAGAATACGAACCCTAGTATTACTCATTATCCATACTAATATTATAAATGGAAAAGTGTATGTGTGTGTCTGTTTGTAGGTATTTCACGCCTAAAACACTGAACCGATTTTGATGAAATTTAGTACAGGGGTAGATTAGACCTTGCGAAAGGACATAGGCTATGTTTCGTCACGATAACCAACATCCACGCGAGCGGAGCCGAGGGCAAAAGCTAGTACACACATAAACAGTAGTATACTATACACATAGGTATTATTGCGCAACGCAATATACCCAATTAAAATTCTAACATACATAAATACAAAAACTAGATTAAAAACCAGAAAGAATCACTAATATTCATTAATAAGGAAACGGCACACTTGGCTCAGATTTTTTTTGCTTGATAGAAAAGGAAGTTGTTATTATCTACATTTTTTTATACCACTTAGGTAGCAGACAAGCACACGGCCCACCTGATGGAACGTGGTTACCGTGGCCTATAGACGTGTGCAACACCAGGGGCGTCACACTCGCGCGGCTGCCCCTGTTAGAACAGAGAGTTTTTTTGCCGTCAGTGTAGAAGATTAAGCAGGACAAGCCTTAGGTCTTCCCACTGACAGCACAAAAGCTCTCCAGTGAGCCGGGAATACAACTCGAGGTTATCATGACCGCGGTATTCCGTAGAGCGGAGATAAGTACTTCCCCAGTCGGACTGCTGTAACTTTAAACTAGAAGAATGGTTTTAAAGAACTTTTCAAAATAATTTTGTAGGTATAATCTATTAAACTAATCAGCCTATTTAAAAAAAGACTAAAACCAACATCCAGAACAGGAGTTCGGCTTCCTTATTGTGTTTGAGTTATAAATTTATAATTGTCATTTACAAGTTTATAAGTTTTCTAGGTAAGCAGGTGAGGTCGTGGACATGCATGCGCATGGATGTCTACCGGCAGCATTCATTGCTATGCAGATGATAGCACTTTGCACGGGAGTTATCATGGACGTCCTGCGGATAAGCAGTCGGATATCGCAGATAAAAGGCAGCTTCTTGTCACTGAGCTTGACCGGATCCTGAACAACATTTCCCAATGGGGCTCTGAGAACCTGGTCGAGTTCAATGCCAAGAAGACACAGGCATGTGCGTTCACAGCAAAGGTATCTTCTTTCCTTCCCCTTCCCACTCTTCAGAGCACTCCACTGCCACTGCAGGACAACCTGACTATCCTCGGTATGGATGTTCGCTGCAAACTTAATAACAAAAACTACATCGAGAGTATCATCAAAACAGCCTCGCGTAAACTCGGAGTCTTGAACAGAGTGAGACGGTTTTTCACGCCGGAGCAGCGGTGTCTTCTATACAAGACCCAAATTCGGTCCTGCGTGGAATACTGCTCGCATCTCTGGGATGGCTCCGCAAAGTACTTATTAGATGCTCTCGACAGGTTGCAGCGACGTGCGGTCCGCATTATTGGGAATCCCGAGGTCACAAGCACCCTTGAGCCTTTGCAGATGCGTAGAGATGTTGCATCCTTGGCAGTATTTTACCGTCTCTACCATGGTGAATGTTCTGATGAGCTCTTCCAACTGGTCCCGCCCTCTCCTTTCCTACATAGGACAACACGAGCAGGGCTTAGATGTCACCCGTATACGGTGCAGAATATTCCCTCAAGAACCAAGCGGTTTGGTGACTCCTTTCTTTGTCGCACCATTAAGACCTGGAACTCCTTGCCAGCTCACGTGTTTCCTTCTTCCTACAGTCCCGGGTCCTTTAAGCGGGGCGTGAAAAAGCATCTGATGAGGCCGTCAAGCTGAGTGCCACCATTGTTAACATGGTACGTGTTTGTAATGGTGACCCTCTTTTCTGAGACTTTGCCTTCAGCTTACCATCAGGCGAGGTGAAGTCAAATTGACGTGTCCTATATAAAAAAAAAAAAAAAAAAAAAAAAAAAAAACCTTAAAGATGTCGGTAAGGCCCACTAACCGTTCTCGTAAACTAAGTTACTAAACCCTATATTACCCATATTATGTCTTTTTTTAAATATTCGTTTGACTATCCAAAACTGAAGCTATAGAAATAATTTTATTTCAAATTCTTTCACGCAATATTTCTCAGTTCATAAAGTTCGAATGAATGTGCAATCTAAAGCAAATTGTGAAAGGTAATGAAAACTATTAAAAAAAAAATGCCGCTGCTGTATTTTAAATACTTAAGTAAATGTTAGTCGCAAAATTTCATTAGTACTATGCGTTTCAAATGAGAAGATAATCGCGACCGCGGCAACTTCATTCCGTATTCATCAAAAATGTACAGCTAACAACAAAATTTCCAGTTCGGACAGGTTCATACGTGTATGGTAACAACGACTTAATTATTAAATTCTTTTCATTAAGCACTTATCAAATGTTTTAGTAATTATAATTATTCAAAAATTCAAAATTTATTTATTGATGGCAAAAGGGTCTAATTTGTTAGTAACAATATTCGACTTGCAACAATATTATGGTTAGTTTAAAATATGTCAACAGATGAAACAGATACAGATTATGATTAGTGATAACGATGAAATAAGCGGCATCGAAGTGTTACCGCCCGATTAAAATTAAATAAATATAAAAAAGAACCGATAATTTAATTTCTTACTTATTGTGTATGTACTTATCCTACCCTATCCTTATCTATCTTGAAAAGGGAATATGGTTCAACAATCATCATAAATATTTAATTGGAAATATATTAAGTACCTACTATTATTAGTGTCCAGCAACAGTGAAGTATAAAAATGTATTTGCTGACCTTACGTTACACAATGAAGTTATCGCCACGTATCAAAATGTCATTATGACAGTTATCAACTTATTTGAAACGCATAGTATATTAATTTATGACTTATATTATTATGTATAGAAAAGATTCTTAAATAAAAGAACTCGTATAATAAATAAATAGTGACATTACAATGGTATCCAATTATTTGACAAAAAAACAAAAGACAAATCTTTATTTGACAAACAACTGTAATACCCCGGTCCTGCGGGACCAAGTTGTAACTAATTCTATGTCATGACCATTGAATCTAGATGTATAAAACTATCCCCGTACACCTCTCGTATTCAAACCTACAATTCCCAGCCGCGCTATCGTCTAATGACCTTCAGACCGCTTATCGTGATACGCAGTAATCCGTGATTCTATAGAAAAATGGGTTGTGAAAGACCTATTCCTTATCGTACTTTATCTACAATAGAATTCATGTATATCCCAGTCCTAGTTCCCCAACCAAAGTTCACATACTCTTATGATTGTAACTCGTATTTACTTTAACATACCTCTTAACAGATTTGTCGCTACTCCAACCTTACTTCGTAGTCAATCCACAGTTCGTCACCTTATTTATCATACTAAACTCACAATATAACATACAATTTCACTTATTTACTTAGTGGAATACGACCAGACAATCTTTTGACAACTACATTCTTAATGACGTTTGGAATTTGACAATTTTCACCGCCCTCATTCAACACTTAGCACAGAGACACCTACCACATACGTTTGCACTACACGTAAAATTATAATTGTTTTCGAGGATACCAACAGAGGTCGTGTTATTCAAAATAATACACAAACAATCACTATCAGTGATAATTCATAGTTAAGATCAACTCATCGTTGAAACCTCCATAAATCTTTATTATTTCTGTAATATAGTGTATTTTCCCCCCCCCCCCCCCCCCCCGTGTATAAGAAATGTGGCCCCGTGCTCGCCACATTCAGTAGGACTCGCCACTAGTACCAACATAGTCCTTCCTATGCTTAAGTAGGTATTCAGGAGACAATTTTAAAGTCCCCTGCCCACTGTATCGAAACATCCGATACACAAATCCCCAATTCTATTTTCAGAATAGCGTAACTCTAACGCAGGACTTCAGTCCTATTGCCGTAATTCCTTTAATATAAGGTATTAAGATGATAACACAGAATCATCGTTCTAAGCGTCATTTTAGGACAATTACATTAGCATCTATCGCAGTAACTTCTGCGCTGATTGTTAACGATAAGTTTAGTTAGGAAAAGCTCATTTATTAGCACAGACCTAAATAATTATAGTTAATACTAGAACCAATTCACTTCTGAATAATAATGTCTATATAGACACTTCAGAGAGAATATATTCTCACCGAACACTTGATCAAACTACAATAATTCAGCTCAGATATAGCTTTTGCTTCACCCTAGCGGATGACAAAGTTACTATAAGATAGCGATCGAGCGACCATGTGCATTCGATACAGTACATATAATAGCTGATTATGCAACAGTGATTAAAATGTCCAAACATCATTATTTGTGTGTTTGTAGCCATGGTAATCTCATGTGTAAGATCTTGCTCGTACACAAAGAACAATAGTAAAATAACTACCTCTGTAGCTAGTCTGTTTGGATACTTCCGACCCTTCAGACTTCGGTGGTCTTGCACATAATTCTGTAGTCAGAAAGGTTTCACTAGCGTGAATGTACAATATACCGTTGTGTTGTCGTTCAATAATGAACCAGCAAGGATTTATATGTAAATAATAAATATTATATCAAAGATGGTTAGGACAGATCAATCACTGTGTATTTACCTTTAACAATATCTGAATTCTGTAATGAATACACCAGTTCACTGTCTCCATTTCACTCACAATCACTCACTTCACTATTAAATCACTCGTCGTGGTGTTGCAGCATTCGCTTGTAGTTTTATTTTCACCATAATCTTAGCGTAATTATTACACATTACTGTCACTATAATCCCAGTAAATTCCAACAACGTAAATCGACATGAAAATTGGCTTGCAAAAATTAGCGGGAAAACTTTCATTCTTCGGTCACAAGATGGCGGTCATTTACAAATCTGCTTTGTTGTAATTGAACCAATTGTCTATCTAATTTCCCAATCAGTTTATCATGATTTACAATAATAACAACTTAGATCACCCCTTTACAAACGCAATACTACCTACCTAATATATATATTCATATGTTTGTTATTAGTGTGTACCTACTCACCTACCTGACTAAACTAACCATGTATCAACAACCATTCAACTACGTTAAACGTGAAATGTGTAAAGCTAATCTATCTGACTAGGGCGCAGGTAGTAAGCCTGACTTTGAACTATCACTAGTACACCCTACGAGCAAGAGACCACGGCCGAAGCCAAGGATGTGTTCTCTCACAGGACAAGGACATAAAAGTGTGTATATATACATATATAAAGATAGACAGGACTGATCCGCTCTGGAGAGCGACAACCGCCTCCTCTCCAGTCACAAACCATCCTGGAAGCTCACGGATCCCTTTCAGGCAAAATCCGTGTGCTGAGCGCTTCAGACTATCCTCAGCATGCCTAGCTGAACAGAGGTCAAGAGCTTCGTTATCACCGATAGGTATCAACTCAGGGCAATCACGTCGATTGACTTCCTAAGCGGGGGAACCTAGCTAATACCTAAGGCCTCAACCGTCCCTAGCCCTACCAAAGTCCCACAAAGAATCCCTATATAAACATTTTATCTCATGTATGGCCCTGTACCGCAGACTCACAGTACAGCTGATATTCCGAATTGAACACGAGATTCAATTCTTAATCCCAGAGATAAAGGTGTCTTGTCTGGCTCATACGATAAAATGTTCATTTCGCGAATTATAAACTTCAATAAAGGCGAGCTACCTAATTCCTCTTTTCACTAATTTAAACACTATATATTTACTAATTAAACTCAATTATTCACAATCAAGGTAAAAAAAATCTTCACGACTTTAAATGTAAAATTCTCAAAATTCCCGCCAAAGTACATTGTACAGAATACCTTTCGCGAATCGACCAACCCCGAAGCCAGCTCAAAGAAAAAGTGTCCTTGAATTCCCACTCAAAATCCTACTTTCGCCGAATTAGGGCTCCAATAGTGTCCTCCACCAATCAGAAGCTTTTATTTTCCCGCCAAAAGTCACAATTTCTGAATAATTGACAACAGCGCTAGGTTTTCTATGGCGCCTGCGTTATAATTATGAACTAACTTAAATCTTCCGTGAACCAGTGGCCCTTTTTTAAATATTTATAAACTATTTACATACTTACACTCATTGATTCTAACTGTCAATATTTTCATAATAATATAAGATTAATTTTATGTTTAATAAACATTCATATAATACTCAATAATAGATATAGAAAATTATTCAATAATCATTTGACCTTTAAACAATAATAACCAATCAGAGCCACTTCCTGCATTTTCCATAGCTCTGAGGCACACAGATAATAAATAGTATTTATAATCTCTTTTCAACAGTACTTTATTGCTTTAAATATTATAATTATTGTTCCTTGTAAATAATTAATAAGTTTTAACTTTATCTGTTTATTCTTTTCCTTATTAATTTTATTATAAACAATACACAAAACTATTATAATATTATTCTTGTGTAAATATCCATAGACTATTTTTCTTAAATTCTTTCAATCATAGTCCCATCTATAGGTACTGTATATATTAAACTACATTTTAAATTTATTTGTTCACAAAACAAATTTACTTGCCCTTTGCAATTTAACAGAATAATTTCTTTATGAATCAATTTTTTTCTTTGACCACATACCATAGTGTATATTTATTCATCATTTTATTTACGTATAAAAATTCCTTACTTAATCAACTAGATGGCGTTTTACGACATTGAATTATTTTCGTTTTATAAAAAACCAAGTGATATTCAATTTACTTGTAGAAATTCTTACTTAATTACTAGATGGCGTTTTACGACATTGAATTATTTTATTTATTTATGTTTTCTTGTTTTATAAGAACCTCGAAACGGTGTTTCAGTCCGTTACATCCGACCCCCTGAATCATTTACGCAGGCACAACCATTCCCCCTTTGTGTCCGAAGTAAAGATTCACTAACCTAGCTATAACTCTAGCCTAAAAGATCTGCATGAAATTAAAATTTATTTTGGTAGTATACATATTGTTAGATTGGTTAAATCCAATTTAGGTCCAATTTCTATATGTGTGTGTGTGTGTTTCAAAATTGGGACACGATATCGCTTGCTCCCACATTCAAGTTTTAAGGCGAAACCTACGGGACCACGTTATTTCCTGCCAGCCTGACCAATTCAGCGGGAAAAAATGGTTGTGAATCATCTCAGCGCTGTCGCATAGAGTAGAAGATCATAGGGGACTTTGTAGCATGATCCATCTACGTCGCCCATGATCCGCCTACCCCATTCCCCAAAATTAGCCAAACCTTGTGGACAAACAAAAATAAAGGGGCCAATAGCCTCCACTCCACCCGAAGGAGATCCAAGGACACACATCCCATTTCTCAAACAAGCATGTAGAGTGTGCTTTCTTAATTGTTCCTAACGTGTATAGTTGAGACCCTGTGAAGGCCCATTAACGGCATGCTTAGACTTCTAGTCCTTCCTTAACCTAACACCTTGCATAACCTTCACAAAATCTATTGTAGTGTACATAGATAATTGAACCAAACTGGTATAATAATTTTAACACTTTAATTATAGTATTAATCGGGATGGCCCTCCATTCTGATTTTAACAATCCCATTCCATCATCTCATGCAATTCGCTAACATATACATCTCATATAACGAAGAAATTCATCATACACACTTTCAGAACCAACTTCCGCGGTTGTGCTCACTACCAACCGACCAATACTAATAAAGTAAAAGAGTTCTCATTATTTGTCTTCCTTCCACCCCCCCCTTTTTTCGTCTCCTTTAATATTGACATTATACGTAAACATATTATTTATTTATTTTATTATTATATATGTTTCCTACATTTCCTTTTTTTTTTATATTCAACTTTACTTAGTTATTATTATTTTATTTGGGTGGAGCCACCTCTACGCCCCACCATCTGACGAAATGAACAAGATATATATAAACATATCTGACCCTTTTAATATTTGACTACATGTATACAGAACTTAAGAAATTCTTAAACTGCCACATTCTCCTTCATGTCCTCAGATGGGCTTCACCCCTTTCCTCCTTTTATTATCATTTATTAGTACAACAAAATTACAATTCCAACAATTTTAACATCAATTCAAAATTTTACAATTCTTTGTTTAATTCATTTTTATTCATTTTATTTTGAATTTTTACTTTACAATATTAATTTTACTCTACCTCAATAATTATCAATCATGTTTAACAATTGTCAAACATTTCCTCCCCTTTTAAAGTGTTAATTAAATTTTACAATTTTCAATTTTATTACCTTCTTTAATTTTAAAGAAAATTTTCAACCTTTAATCAAAATAAATAATATAACTTTCTGTTAACAACACATTAGTTACTTACAAACGTAAAATCATCATAACAAATTGCTCCCTTTCTGGAGAAAGAAAAGAGAAAGAAAAAAAAAACTTCCAATAACTTCATATAGTTAACCTTTCAACCAATCACCAATTTACTTTGGTGTGACTTTGAATCACCAATTCCTAACTCAGAAGTTATAACACAAATACGGTTCAATTTAATTTCGTCAGATACAGTTAGCCATTCCCATTGTTCCCCAATCCAGTCTTATCCTAGCTTTAATAACATCTCCCCCTATCATCCTTTATGACTCCTAGGAATCAACCCATTGTGTAGCAATTCTTATCATGGTTCTTTATAATACCTCGATAAATGTATAGTATTAAACTTTCCTTTCACTTCGTCTGTTAATGGATTTACCAAAATATAAACATTCTTACAGGGACTCCCCGCTATGACATAAGGCCCTTCATATAAATTTTCAAATTTCTTAGTAATTTTTAACTCAGCATTAGATTTATTTAATTTCCTTATTTTGACAAAATCTCCCACTTGATACTCTATCAATCTATTTCTTTTATTGAATCCCAGCTTCCTTTTTTCCGCAGCTGATTTCAGGTTCTCCCTCACTGAATTCCTAATTTCCACTATATCTAACCTATCACTATCCTTCCCTATAGCTTGGTCAAATGATAGTTCAGTGCTAATCCCATATAGAATTTCACAAGGAGTATAGCCAGTACTTTCATGGTATGTATTATTATACAAGTTTTCTAATTTTGGCAATGTATTAACCCATCCCCTGTGATTACTACTATTATAAGTCCTAAACAGTCTTCCCAATTCTCTATTTACTCTCTCTACAGTATTAGGCCTGGGATTTCTAACTGTGGTATAAATTACTTTAATACCTAACAATTCCATCCCTTCCTTCCAAACTCGACCAGTGAATTGCGTTCCATTATCTGACATAATTGCCTTAGGTTTTATTATTTCAAAATATTTTTTCACCTTGCTAATTACCGCTCTGGCTGTTGCCTTCCTCAAATCATAAAACTTCACAAATTTACTAAAGGAATCCTGTAAAACTAATATGTATCTCATTCCAAACTTCCCCACAGGTAAAGGTCCATATAGATCTACCATCACTAAATCTCCTATATCTTTAGACACAATGGGGCAACATGGACCCACTTTATTATTATTATTATGTTTAGTTAACTGACATACATTACACCCCCTTACTTTGCGCTTTACATCCTTAGTCAAACCTTTCCAATAAAACCTCTCCTTTATATATTTTAACATCTTATAACTACCTTGATGTCCCATCTCCAAATGTACCTGTTTAATTACCTCATCTCTAAGCTTATCTGGCAAGTATATCGAATTTCTCTTTCCACCATCCCTCTCTATAACCAAAACCCCATCTTTTAATCTACACTTATTAATCAGCCTGGACGATTGTCTACCTACCTCACTAGGATTTTGTAATATGTTAAGTAATTTGCTAATCTCTTCATCTTCCCTTTGATATAATTTTATTTGTTCAAGTCTTTTTAACAATTCTTTATTTTGTTTTGACTCCATGTAAAGAATACTAGGCATTTTAATCTTTTCCTCTTGTAAAATCTTCCCCTCTGGCGGATAACGTGATAATATATCGGCTACTATATTATCCCTACCTTTAATATGTTGTATTTCATATTGGAAATTTTCCAAATAATTTATCCAGCGAGTTATTTTTGCATTATATAATTTCCAAGTCTTCACGAATAATAAAGCCTTATGGTCAGTCTGAATAATTACCCTTGCACCCCGTAAATATGATTCAAATTTCTCTAAACAACAAATCACTGAATAAAACTCTTGTTCTGTTGTAGTCCAATTTAATTGTGCACCCCTCAAAGCTCTACTATAGAACCCCAATATCTTCTGCTCATCATTACTATCTATCTGGTATAGAACCCCGGCCAGCCCTATTTGTGAACAATCAGTTTGTAAGTAATATGGCCTAGTAAAGTCTGGATGATGCAACATTATAGTTCCTAAAAACAATGATTTAAGTTGTTGAAAAGCTATTTGTTCCAAATCTCCCCAATTCCAAACCTTACCCTTTTTTAATAAATTATATAATGGTTGAGCCTGTCTATGATAATTTGGAATAAATTTCCTATAAAAATTACATAATCCTAAAAATGCTCTTAATTGTTTAATTTTTCTAGGTGCTGGAAAGTCTTGAATAGCTTTAACTTTCTCTGGGTCAGTGCGTAATCCCTTTGTAGAAATAATATAACCTAACATCTTCACTTCCTCACAACAAAACTCACACTTCTTGAAATTACAAGTAAGGCCTGCCTTTTGTAATTTCCCAAGTACTATGTCCAAATGCTCTAAATGTTGATTAAATGATCCTGTAGTAATAATAGCTAGGTCATCTAGGTAATTTACACAATACTCCCTAACCTCATGTCCCAATATAGTGTCCATAGCCCTACTAAAACTCCCAACAGATGTCTTTAACCCCTGCGGTAATACGTTATAAACATAAGACTTCCCATTAAAGGTGAACCCCGTATATTTCTTACTATCCTGAGATATTGGTATTTGAAAGTACGCATTGTTTAAATCTATTATACTAATAAATTTAGCCCCATGGAATGAGTTCATAACATCTAATTGTAAAGGCGGCTTCTCAGTCTCAGCTACCATAAACTTGTTAATTTCTCTAGCGTCTAATAACACTCTGATGGAATCATCCTTTTTGATTGTAAAGGTTAAGGGACTACAATATGGAGTTGAAGCTCTACTAATAATACCTAAATTTTCCATTTCGTTTAACTTTAATTCCATTCGCTCTCTGTAAGCATAAGGTACTGGATAACTCCTCTTAACAATGGGGACGTTCGATACCATAACTATTTTATGTTGATAACAATTAGCTCTACCCAACCGTGATGTAAATAAATTCTCAAACTTTTGTAACAATTTTAACAGTTTATCCCTTTGATTACTCTCTAATACAACCCCCGTTTCTAACTCTGACCAATTAACTTCATCTAATCTAGTCTCTATTAATAAGGAATCTTGAACTTCTTTAAAGCTACACCCGTTGTTACGTTTAACGAACGGAATTACGGATAACTGATCCCCCTGTTTTATCACTAAACCTCTATTTTCCCCACTGGTATTAAGAGTTACTCCATGTCCTTTCAGCCAATCAAACCCCAATATTAAAGGATTTATCAACCCCGGAACTACTATGAACCCCGTCTCCGCAACAAACTCTCCTAACTGTAACGGTAACAAAACTACCTTCTTTATTTCCAAACTTTTATGCCCTACAGCTGTTCTTATTTGAAAGGGTTTAATTGGTAGCCAGGGTATCTCTACCTCCCGGCCTAACTTTAACTCGTTCAAAAACTCTTCTGACACACTAGTAATATCACAACCTGTGTCAATCAGTGCCATTACCTCACACCCGAAAACGTGTACATATACCTCCGAAGTAAAACTAATTTCTCCCTCTTTACCTTCCTGTTCTTCAAATACTACCCCTTCTACCCTTGGACTTATACATTCTACTTGTTTAAAGTCAGCCTTCCACTTAATTAAATCTACTATTTGCTCGTCAATATATAACTGTTTTGGTTCAAAATGTCTATAACCTAATCCTTCTTTTGCCTTCCTATCTAATAATACCGGTGCCAATGGTGTCCTAATTCCCCTTCCCCCTTTTCCTAGCATTTCACCTGGTTTCCACCCCATTTTACGCATAATTTCTAATGCAGCGCCCCCTTTAATTGAGACTGGACCGGGAACCAAATTTCCAATCCCTCCTAGTTTAAACCTTCCCTCGCTGTATCTTCTACTACCACCGATGAACCCGAAGCTGCAACGGCTGCTACCTTTGACTGCTGACTAATTGCTGGTCTTGGCCATTTCTTATAATTTTGACGATGCTCCTTGAAATTACGGTCCAACTCCTTCTTCCTCTCCGCCTTTGCCTGTTGAACCCCACTGTCTACTCGTGCGATGTCGTCCATCTCCCTTAAATATTCCGCCGTCTCTATGATTGTGTTCAATTTAGAAGTATACCATCCTTGTTGTATGTACTTAGGATACTGTCTGACTATATCATTCACTAGTTGTCTCTCTGAGATCTTATAGGTAAGCATTTGCGCCTTCCCGGTTAAATTCAAAAAGTGCCCCAACATAGTTGAAGATTTATCTTTATCCCAAACGCCATTTACGATCGACCTCCGCAGCTCATTCTGCTTGCTCTCACTCCAAAAGGTGGATAGAAAATCCATCTTGAAATCCTCAAAATTAGTCCAACGCAACTTATAAACCCTCGCCCAATCCCTGGGCTCTCCTGACAGACATTCTTGTATTAATTCTAGTTGATTACCCCCTTGTCCAATCTTCTTAAGGTAAGTTTCTAAATCTTCTAAAAAGGTCACTGGGTGCAAACCCATATCATCTCCATACTTAGGCTTATCTAATGTGATATTCCGTATATGATATTTAATATTTCCTGGTAAACCTTGATTATTAAACTCCTTACGTTCTCCATTATCCAAACACACTCTGGTTTGTTCGTGTGAAGAATTCGAAAGCTCTGGTTCCACTGCAGAAGGATTCCCTACCTCGGATGACATTTCCTCATTTTGATTGACAGACGCCGATTTAACCTCTTTCACCTCGGCCCTCAATGCCTCTATCTGTGAAGTCAATATTCCCAATGCCTGGTTTATCTTCTCTATCACTGAACAATCCATTGGCTCCACTACTTTATTAGAGTTCAAACCCCCACTATTTCCTTTATTTACTCGCCTAGAAACTGGGTGAACGTTGAACGACTCCTCAGAACTCAGATCTCCCATGCTATTTGCACATGTAAACCCAGTATTTGACTCCCTATATCGAGCAGGTGTCTTACGCACTCTACCTTTTGGCTTAACCATCTTCTCTTGGACAATTATCAAGGTAATATTCTAAATGTATTTAGTTCACTAGAAACCACACACAATTCCCCCCTTGTGGCTTCCAATATCAAATAGTATCACAACACAATAAAGTCACACCGTATTTAGTTATACTTCATCAAATTACAGTTTATCAATTACACTTCATTACACTTTAATAAATTTACACATTTTCAAGGTACACTTATCAAATTACACCTTCTTTTCTCTTCTCTTCCCTTTTTATTTATTAATAAATGACGACTTTTAGTTCTAAAAATTAATTCACAATTGCATTAACTTTGTATATTGTATACACTTATTCACTATTATACTATACTCCTGTCTCCCCCATTTACTTCCCTATCTATCATAAATTCCAAGGACGACCCCCCAACTATTAATATTTTATTTCATTCATCATGTTTTTTTTTATTAAAACACTATCTCGACCCCCCATTTTCTAATATTTTTAATTTTAATTATTACTATTAAACCCCCTCTAATATATTAATACAACCCATTTCCCTCTTACCTATATATATTCACGGCAACAAATTGTACGGTATAGCATAACCATACCGTACCTTAAGGAACTCATTAACTTATATTAACCCCAAATAATTTCACTCAATACTTACTTACTTTCTTCTTACAAACCACCCCATAAGACCCTCCTTTTTTCCTAACCTTATACCAATATATTTTTGCTTTAATAGCAATATTTCTCCCTCTTATTTCCAACTCATAATAATTCTTTAAATCCATTTTGTTATATTTTTTTTTTATAAATACCTAAACTGTAAGGAAATCAATACATCAATCTAACTACAACTATATATAATTCTTGTTTTTATTTAATATAACCAATAATAATATTTTCTGGTCAATGATATTTTTTGTTTACATCTCAATTATATTATAATTCACAGAATGATTGTACCGATACCTAATATATTCTAATTAATGATACTAAATTATTAATACCATCTTGTGACCATAAAACTTCCATTCTATTCCACTCCATATTCTCCGCTTAATATAAATGCATTTACTTATTTAATACCAGACCCTACTGGATCCTGGTTTCAAGATATTAGTATTGTACCTACTTCCGTGCATCCCTAGCTAGTCTTGGTCGCACAGTACCAAGTAGCACCGTGATATTGACCTTCCCGGGACAAACAAACGTTAACATCCTGGTTAACGACACAAAATTGTAGTTTCATCCTGTTTACCAGGCACTAAATTGTGGTGTTATCCTAGTCACCGAGCCCCACATTGTAATGCTCAGTGCCATGGATCACGTCACCAAGTTGTAACGTCACTGCAATAACCATACTAATCCTGGTCAGAGGCACCAAATTGTAATACCCCGGTCCTGCGGGACCAAGTTGTAACTAATTCTATGTCATGACCATTGAATCTAGATGTATAAAACTATCCCCGTACACCTCTCGTATTCAAACCTACAATTCCCAGCCGCGCTATCGTCTAATGACCTTCAGACCGCTTATCGTGATACGCAGTAATCCGTGATTCTATAGAAAAATGGGTTGTGAAAGACCTATTCCTTATCGTACTTTATCTACAATAGAATTCATGTATATCCCAGTCCTAGTTCCCCAACCAAAGTTCACATACTCTTATGATTGTAACTCGTATTTACTTTAACATACCTCTTAACAGATTTGTCGCTACTCCAACCTTACTTCGTAGTCAATCCACAGTTCGTCACCTTATTTATCATACTAAACTCACAATATAACATACAATTTCACTTATTTACTTAGTGGAATACGACCAGACAATCTTTTGACAACTACATTCTTAATGACGTTTGGAATTTGACAATTTTCACCGCCCTCATTCAACACTTAGCACAGAGACACCTACCACATACGTTTGCACTACACGTAAAATTAGAATCTACAAAATTAATTGTCAATCATTCAATACTTCAAATTATAATTGTTTTCGAGGATACCAACAGAGGTCGTGTTATTCAAAATAATACACAAACAATCACTATCAGTGATAATTCATAGTTAAGATCAACTCATCGTTGAAACCTCCATAAATCTTTATTATTTCTGTAATATAGTGTATTTCCCCCCCCCCCCCCCCCCGTGTATAAGAAATGTGGCCCCGTGCTCGCCACATTCAGTAGGACTCGCCACTAGTACCAACATAGTCCTTCCTATGCTTAAGTAGGTATTCAGGAGACAATTTTAAAGTCCCCTGCCCACTGTATCGAAGCATCCGATACACAAATCCCCAATTCTATTTTCAGAATAGCGTAACTCTAACGCAGGACTTCAGTCCTATTGCCGTAATTCCTTTAATATAAGGTATTAAGATGATAACACAGAATCATCGTTCTAAGCGTCATTTTAGGACAATTACATTAGCATCTATCGCAGTAACTTCTGCGCTGATTGTTAACGATAAGTTTAGTTAGGAAAAGCTCATTTATTAGCACAGACCTAAATAATTATAGTTAATACTAGAACCAATTCACTTCTGAATAATAATGTCTATATAGACACTTCAGAGAGAATATATTCTCACCGAACACTTGATCAAACTACAATAATTCAGCTCAGATATAGCTTTTGCTTCACCCTAGCGGATGACAAAGTTACTATAAGATAGCGATCGAGCGACCATGTGCATTCGATACAGTACATATAATAGCTGATTATGCAACAGTGATTAAAATGTCCAAACATCATTATTTGTGTGTTTGTAGCCATGGTAATCTCATGTGTAAGATCTTGCTCGTACACAAAGAACAATAGTAAAATAACTACCTCTGTAGCTAGTCTGTTTGGATACTTCCGACCCTTCAGACTTCGGTGGTCTTGCACATAATTCTGTAGTCAGAAAGGTTTCACTAGCGTGAATGTACAATATACCGTTGTGTTGTCGTTCAATAATGAACCAGCAAGGATTTATATGTAAATAATAAATATTATATCAAAGATGGTTAGGACAGATCAATCACTGTGTATTTACCTTTAACAATATCTGAATTCTGTAATGAATACACCAGTTCACTGTCTCCATTTCACTCACAATCACTCACTTCACTATTAAATCACTCGTCGTGGTGTTGCAGCATTCGCTTGTAGTTTTATTTTCACCATAATCTTAGCGTAATTATTACACATTACTGTCACTATAATCCCAGTAAATTCCAACAACGTAAATCGACATGAAAATTGGCTTGCAAAAATTAGCGGGAAAACTTTCATTCTTCGGTCACAAGATGGCGGTCATTTACAAATCTGCTTTGTTGTAATTGAACCAATTGTCTATCTAATTTCCCAATCAGTTTATCATGATTTACAATAATAACAACTTAGATCACCCCTTTACAAACGCAATACTACCTACCTAATATATATATTCATATGTTTGTTATTAGTGTGTACCTACTCACCTACCTGACTAAACTAACCATGTATCAACAACCATTCAACTACGTTAAACGTGAAATGTGTAAAGCTAATCTATCTGACTAGGGCGCAGGTAGTAAGCCTGACTTTGAACTATCACTAGTACACCCTACGAGCAAGAGACCACGGCCGAAGCCAAGGATGTGTTCTCTCACAGGACAAGGACATAAAAGTGTGTATATATACATATATAAAGATAGACAGGACTGATCCGCTCTGGAGAGCGACAACCGCCTCCTCTCCAGTCACAAACCATCCTGGAAGCTCACGGATCCCTTTCAGGCAAAATCCGTGTGCTGAGCGCTTCAGACTATCCTCAGCATGCCTAGCTGAACAGAGGTCAAGAGCTTCGTTATCACCGATAGGTATCAACTCAGGGCAATCAGGTCGATTGACTTCCTAAGCGGGGGAACCTAGCTAATACCTAAGGCCTCAACCGTCCCTAGCCCTACCAAAGTCCCACAAAGAATCCCTATATAAACATTTTATCTCATGTATGGCCCTGTACCGCAGACTCACAGTACAGCTGATATTCCGAATTGAACACGAGATTCAATTCTTAATCCCAGAGATAAAGGTGTCTTGTCTGGCTCATACGATAAAATGTTCATTTCGCGAATTATAAACTTCAATAAAGGCGAGCTACCTAATTCCTCTTTTCACTAATTTAAACACTATATATTTACTAATTAAACTCAATTATTCACAATCAAGGTAAAAAAAATCTTCACGACTTTAAATGTAAAATTCTCAAAATTCCCGCCAAAGTACATTGTACAGAATACCTTTCGCGAATCGACCAACCCCGAAGCCAGCTCAAAGAAAAAGTGTCCTTGAATTCCCACTCAAAATCCTACTTTCGCCGAATTAGGGCTCCAATAGTGTCCTCCACCAATCAGAAGCTTTTATTTTCCCGCCAAAAGTCACAATTTCTGAATAATTGACAACAGCGCTAGGTTTTCTATGGCGCCTGCGTTATAATTATGAACTAACTTAAATCTTCCGTGAACCAGTGGCCCTTTTTTAAATATTTATAAACTATTTACATACTTACACTCATTGATTCTAACTGTCAATATTTTCATAATAATATAAGATTAATTTTATGTTTAATAAACATTCATATAATACTCAATAATAGATATAGAAAATTATTCAATAATCATTTGACCTTTAAACAATAATAACCAATCAGAGCCACTTCCTGCATTTTCCATAGCTCTGAGGCACACAGATAATAAATAGTATTTATAATCTCTTTTCAACAGTACTTTATTGCTTTAAATATTATAATTATTGTTCCTTGTAAATAATTAATAAGTTTTAACTTTATCTGTTTATTCTTTTCCTTATTAATTTTATTATAAACAATACACAAAACTATTATAATATTATTCTTGTGTAAATATCCATAGACTATTTTTCTTAAATTCTTTCAATCATAGTCCCATCTATAGGTACTGTATATATTAAACTACATTTTAAATTTATTTGTTCACAAAACAAATTTACTTGCCCTTTGCAATTTAACAGAATAATTTCTTTATGAATCAATTTTTTTCTTTGACCACATACCATAGTGTATATTTATTCATCATTTTATTTACGTATAAAAATTCCTTACTTAATCAACTAGATGGCGTTTTACGACATTGAATTATTTTCGTTTTATAAAAAACCAAGTGATATTCAATTTACTTGTAGAAATTCTTACTTAATTACTAGATGGCGTTTTACGACATTGAATTATTTTATTTATTTATGTTTTCTTGTTTTATAAGAACCTCGAAACGGTGTTTCAGTCCGTTACACAACGTTTGACAAAATTGTAAGTTGATAAACTTATAATATTACAAACTATTGTTTAATAAACTACTCATTAGACAAAATATTTATTTGAAAAAAATTCATTATGCCTTAACATCATTTTACAAATTGATTATTTTAAAACATGTTAGTTGGCAAAACAAGTTTTACCCATCAATTATATATAGACTTGGATAGGCTTGGATAGTCAAAAAGTTAGTGACAGAAATGAATCTCTGCAAATCCAACTTCACGTGGTCTTGTTTGCCCTACCCCTAGAGTGTCATTTAAGCCCGCGCAGGCGCGGAGGGGTGAGACGGCCCACGAGCTGAGGAGACTGGCCAGCGAAGCCGGCCAGCAAGCCAAAGCTGCAGTGGTGGGGTGGGCATTACAACCATCTGCGACGACAAGCTCGTGTGGGGCCGCCGGAACTCCTCAACGCTGGAGCTGTGACAGAAACAATGTTTGATACATGCTACTCGCCTCCTGTATGCTACACGTATGGTTTATGCTTGTTTGTTTGACTGTTTGTTAACTGACTTTATTTGGTCAAATGAACATTTTTAAAATAAAATTTTAACAATTGAAATATTTTCTATGTGATACATTTGCAAAACCTTTATTTATCGAACGATTCTTTTTGAACAATGTGTTTGCGAAATGAAAGTTTATCAAATGATTAGTTTTTCAAACGTTGTTTGTAAAGTGATCATTTATCATACGTTTTTGTCAAACAGTAGGAAACCCATTACAAGCCATTCTATCTCTTCATAAACCTTCAAAACACAACATATCTAGTAGTCTCAAAATATCTAAATAGCAAAATATCTATACTTTATTTTATAAACAATAAATTTTATAGGTGCTATGTGTGTAAATGTCTATTTTTTTATTTGTTTATTCAAGTAGTAAATAAAATCTTTCTATGTTCAGAAGCCTTCTTTAGATTACACTTAAAACTGGTAGGTACCAATATATTTTATCTTCAATAAACATAAACAGATATTGTAGATAATATGTCGCAGCCAACTAACTTAATCAGCCATTCAATTAACTGCCTAGGCTCTTTACTAAAATAGTGCCATTAATTAGCGGGCTGAATGATGTTCAACCAGTCGATTAAACGGCTAGGCAAATGGCTCGCATCGATGGCGTTTAATTACTTGCCTAGCCATTTAAGCAAACAGCTAAGAAAATGACTTATTTCTGCATGGTTCCAAAAAAACCACGAGGGCTTCTAACCTAATCTATCTAAGTTTGGTTGCGCAGCTATCTCAATAAACCAATCGCTTATTTTCTGTTATTATACCTCTATTAGCCCCCTCGGAGATTAACAGGCGTGAAAGTATGTACATAATTTTATTTCGGGTAGTGCCCCATCTTACGAATGGCCTTAGCAACTGGCTGGCTAACAGCCAGTTTATTAAATGTTGTTATTAACGTTACGACTAAATATCATTCAGGCCGTTAATTGAATGGCGCCATTTAGTTATCAGCCTAGGCAGTTAATTGGACGGCTTATTAAGCTAGGAGCCTGCGACAGATACACTATAAACGACTAGCTATTTATACTATTATAATACGACAACTGGTCTTGACCTTGTAGAGATAAAATCCATTTACGATTTCGTTGAACCAAGTCTTCTGCAATATTTATTTATAACACGTGGATCACATCAACTTCATTACCAAAACAAAGCACACAAAATAAGTAAGAACATTTATTGAAATTAGTTTGTGTAGCTCCAAAAACTCAAAAAGCTATGCATCGAGTGAGCTCATATTTTGATACGATATTATGCAAACTCAAAGTTTATTTTTATTTTTTTATTATTTGAATTTTTTTCCTTGGATTTCATTGTAAATTTACATTGATTGTAAAAATTACTGTGGCAATACTCTCATCCTCTATTATATGAGATTGATTTCACAGATTAGTGAAATGTGAGTGTTATGCACCATACATGCTTAGCCTTTCTGGGATAACAAGCGCCACTAATTATACCTCTCGTCTGCTGTATATATCTATTCGATTTCTACAAACAATATTTTCAAGTTGCTTTCACAATCTTTCCTGAGAGTTGAGTTGACCTCTCGAAAACTATGTTCGTTATGGTCAATTGCAAACTCATAGAAGAAGTACTGAGTTGAATTTGAAACGCGGCAATAGACCAAGATCACACAGCACGATTTCTACTTTCATCGGTCTTTAATGAAATTGCCATTATTATAAATAAGTAAGTATTGAGGAGAATATGATTCTGCCAGTTGTGCGTATCGAATTAAATACTTATAATAAAAGATTGAAATATAGCCGCCAGCAGTATTTCTAAACTAATATCTATTTAAGTTTATTAGTTATATAGTTTAGTTGAAACTTAATGATATTAGTTACGTAACTTGTCAACATTTATAGGGTATTTCAATGATCTAGTGTTTTATATATATAACTTAAAGGAAAATAATCTAATCCTTACGGCTCACCTACTTACTTGAATGCCCTTCGGTTTATTGATTTCTTTTGTATTCTGAGCGTGACACAAGTTCTACCTCTGCTCTAATATCAACTTCAATTTATATTAAAAATAAATCACCGGTTTAGTTAGAGGAATTAAAAAAGTTCTAAGTCAAAAAACATTATATTTAATTTTACGTCACATTTGGTCATCAAATTTAATTTTGAATAAGATACTTTCTATACTGACAAGAAGTATGGCCTCAGGGTACAAGTCAATGAAATTATTATTATATATCATAAAAAAAGAAATTGAGATTACAAAATCTCTAATTGCGGATGTAGCAGTTATTTTGAATTGACCATTACGCAGGTAGGTACAATAGACGTTTAGGAGAATATATTGCCAACTATACATAGTCATTTTTTTACCCTTCAAGTCGACTTATCTTTAGATTAAGTTCTTTTATTCTATATATATATATATATATACATCTGTTAAGTTCGTTATTCTCCATGCCTAGATGTCAATGGAGGACGACTTTTTGTACTTATAAAAATGTAGATACGAAATTCTCAGCGGGCTAATTATACTCGTACCTAGTACGTTTGTAGTTACAACTTTGAAGTTTTAAGCCTTTTCCCATTAGATATTACAAAACATGAGTCCCAAAAAGACTTCAATCGAATCCGATATATCCGATATAATCCGAAATAATTGAATTCAATTATTTAAAATAACTACATTTTTCACAGAAGATTTCGATTAAAGAAAATATCGGATTATTCCTCAATTTACTTAATCGTTATCTATAAATCGCATTTTAATTAATAAAAGTTTAATGTGGAAATTATGTCGTGGGATCTGGGGCCATTACAATAGTAACAGACAGTTAATAAATAAATAATAAATATTCCACAACATTTCACACAACGCTATCTAGATCCACGGTAAGCATAGCCTAACTAGCTTGTGTTATGGAATCTAGAATGCGGATAAACATACATAATCGAAAGTTCCTCACTGATTTCAATCTAATTATTATTTACTAGCTGACCCGGCGAACTTCGTACCGCCAATATTTTTCCGCCCGCGTACCGTCAGATCCCGTTCCCGCTGTACCCTCCAATATATTAACCATGTATTATACATATAAACCTTCCTCTTGAATCACTCTATCTATTAAAAAAACCGTATCAAAATCCGTTGCGTAGTTTTCAAGATATAAGCATACAATGGGATATAGGGACAGAGAAAGCGACTTTGTTTTATACTATGTAGTGAAGTTACCTACTCGCCACTTCTTTTTGACCCACAGAACTAATAATGAGATATGATTAGTTATATGATTTGTGATTCAGTGGCTTTTTGGGAGGAAGAAAGCAATGTTATTTTAAAAGTACCCTGATACCTTGATACCGGCCCGGCAGTTGGTTGACTAAGCAGCCTATCATCTGACACTTCCAGAACAGGCTAGGATCCTGCGCTCAGATCTCGCGGGTTCTCCTCAAAAGGGCGTGGAATTAGGACTGAATGGCGGGTACAACCGCCTGCCCCGCAATACAACCGGTCTGGCTGGAGGAGACGGAAACACTTGTAGCTTAATTTGGTTCAACGCTTACACAATACCTTGGTCGTGCCCGGAAACGAACGAATGAAAAAAACGAAAGCAAATAAGAAATTTATGTATCTAATCAAGAAGAAGTTATCTTTCAAACCCTTTCTACATGAGCTTAAAGCCCGTTGTTAGCTAGAACATCTCCAAGTAAATGGTTTAGTGCTTGACAGTAATAGGTATAATAACTATATTATTTTTGTTCGCTTTTATTTACACTCTGTTAAAAAAGATATAAAAATATTGTAGATGAGAACTGAGATACCTAGTGTGTCTGTAATCATTTTAATTGTTATTTTATTACATAATGGTTTCACAATATCAACATACTAGTTAACCTAAATTCTACATAGATAGAACGATTTAGCAATTATTGTATTTAATGCATTTCGTGTTTAGAGCTTGTGTATGAAGCGATCCCATAGTTTCTTTCTCATAAATAGTGGAAATACTGCAACACTTGCTAACTATTCTTGAAGGTAGGTACATGATGGTACAAGTGTGTAAAGTTGGCTATACCGCTGAGGCGCCATTGAACCCTTAACCAATCCGGTAATCAACAATACACACGTGTATCATATATCGTTTTCCAACATACTTTGCGAATAAAGTAATACTAAAAATCATTTTATCTACTCTCATACTGAAATGTAAACATTAAAAAATTAAAAACAAAACCTTAATGGCGGTCTTTACTTTTTGTACCGTTTGTTCCTTTCGGAAAAGGCTAAGGTGCTAAGTGCTGCCTCGTCATCAGTGGATGTCCACACAGAATATCCAAATAAATATTAAAATGCAGCTGATTTTTTTCTATATGTGTGTGGACGCGGCGCAACACGCATCTGCGATCATCATTACGCAAATTATATTAATTATTTCATGATATTAGATAAATGAATGTATGAAACTGCACATAATTTGTCTTAAAATTCTCATGTGATACTATAAAAACTTGCCTACGTCGTGTTTTTTTTAACTCACTCATATTTTAAGAACCCTTTTCATAAACTATTCATAAAACAATTAGTAAAAATTTTATTACACTATAACGCACTTGTGAATTATTACAATGAAAAAGTCACAATGAGCAAGTCTGTTGAAAACTCAATTTCTACTATGGCCTATGCTTGCTTGTGCTAGTCAAAGCGACGCACTTACAAACAAAGTAGGTAGATACCTAGTTAAAAACATGTGCAACTACGTCCAAAGCCGAAGTCAGAATTGTTTAAATTGTTATTTTTTTTAGGAAAGTGCCTAAATGCTTTGAAATTAATTAACTAAATTTTTGAGCAATTAGTATGCAAATTTATTTACGACTAGCTGTTGCCCGCGGCTCCGCCCGCGTGGATGTCGGTTATCGCTTAGTGTTGAGCTGACGCTATTGAACATTAAATTCGCCTCTCTACTCAACTTTGTCCTCGACTATGTACTCACCTCTGTTCTCGACTTTCTACCCGTCTCTATATTTGAATTTATACTTGACTCTCTACTGACTTCTCTGTTCCCCTCTCTACTCGGCTTTGTACTTTTCTCTATACTCGCCTTTTCATTGGCCTCTCTACTTGCCCATCCATTCGATTTTCTTTTCGCCTGTCTACTTGACTCTCCACACTTGAGTAGAGGTGCGAGTAGATAGGTACTCGCACCTCAACTCAACTCTCTATTCGATCTCTACTCGCCACTACATTCATCTTTCCACTCGCCTCCCTATTCGCCTTTACAGCATATCATCAAAAATGACAAACTTTCATATTTACTATCTAGTCCTTATCCCCCCCCCCCCCTTTTACCACATTATTCGCGATCAAAGGTAGCATATGTCCGTTACCAGGCTCTAATTAATCCCTGTACCAAAATTTCATCATCTTCAAAACTGTCAAACTTTAATCCCTTATTACCCCCCCCCCCCCCCCCTTTGCCTCCATTATCGCGTCAATAGGTAGCCTGTGTTCGTTGCCAAGCTTCAATGCCTATGTTCGTTCCCAAGCTCTAAACTATCGTTGTACCAAATTTCATCAGGAAATCTTCAAAAATGACATGTCATGGGAGTTCCCCAGGGCTCGATATTAGGACCCCTTTTATTCTTGATATATATAAATGATCTTCCTCACTTCACTAAAAATCTTTGTGAAATAGTATTATTTGCTGATGACACATCATTAATTTTTAAAACTGATAGACATAAAGAATTACCTGACGATGTGAATATCAACCTTTCCAAAATATTGCATTGGTTCACAAGTAACAACTTGCTGCTCAATGCGAAGAAAACAAAATGTGTAAAGTTTACTATGCCTAATGTAAGACAGATAGATACGCATATCACAATGAACGATGAGTCTGTTCAAATAGTTGATACCACAGTTTTTCTTGGTATGACTCTAGATAGTAAACTGCAATGGGGTTCTCATATCGCAGCCTTGGCAGGAAGACTTAGCTCAGCTGCCTATGCGGTTAGAAAAATAAGGTCACTTACTGATGAGGAAACGGCACGATTAGTTTATTTTGGCTACTTTCACAGCCTTATGTCGTATGGTCTGATGCTGTGGGGCTCAGCTGCTGATATTGAGGCTATTTTCATATTACAGAAACGAGCGATACGAGCAATCTATAGCCTCAGACCCCGTGACTCGCTGAGAGAACTATTTAAAGAAATTAATATTTTAACAGTTGCTAGCCAATACATTTACGATAATGTTTTATATGTACGCAAGAACCTAGATCTTTTCAAAAAAAACTCTGACGTACACAATTATAATACGAGGAATAAAAATAAACTTGTAGTGCCAAAACTCAGACTTCAAAAGGTTGGTAATTCTTTTGTAGGTAACAATATTAAAATGTTTAATAAAATTCCTCAAGAGTTGGTTGACATGCCTCTAAATAAGTTTAAAATCGAAGTAAAAAAGACTTTAATGAAAAAAGGATATTACAAAGTAAACGAATACCTTAATGATAAAAATGCATGGTCATCCTAATCTCTTTGCTTGCTCGCACAATATAAACCTATGAAAAATAAAATAAAAACAAATTGTTTTAAAAAAAGAAACTATAATATTGTTCACTGAGTTTCTTGCTGGTCTCTTCTCAGTAGAACCAACTTACCGAACCAGCGAAAGAATCATTTTCAAATGATTTATTTACTTAATTTAATATTATATTAGTAATTTCCTGACATTATTGTAAAATTTTGACGTTCATATGTGCTCTTTATGTGCCTAAACTGAATAAACGAAATTGATTCTTTGATTCTTTGATTCTTTGATTCTTTGACAAACTTTCATCCTAAGGCCTTAGTCCCCCCCTTCTACCCACCTTTTTGTGAGAAAAGGTAGTCTTTGTCCGTTCCCAAGCTCTAAACTATCTCTGTACCAAATTTCATCAAGAAATCTTCAAAAATGACAAACTTTCCTCCCAAGGCCCTAGTCCCCCACCTTCTACCACCCTTTTCGCAATAAAAGGTAGTCTATGTCCGTTCCCAAGCTCTAAACTAACTCTGTACCAAATTTCATCGGGAAATATTCTAAAACGATAAACTTGTATCCCAAGGCCCTGGTCCCCCCCCTACTACCCCCCTTTTTGTGTCATTAAAGGTACTCTATTTCCGTTCCCAAGCTCTACACTATCTCTGTACCAAATTTCATCAGGAAATCTTCTAAAACGATAAACTTTTATCCCAAGGCCCTGGTCCCCCCCCCCCCTTCTTCCCCCCTTTTCGCGATAGAAACTAGCTTATGTTCGTTCCCAAGCTATAAACTATCTCTGTACTAAATTTCATCAAGAAATCTTTAAATATGAAAAACTTTCGTACCAAAGGCCCTAGTCCCCCCCCCTTCTACCCCCCTTTTCGCGATAAAAGGTAGCCTACTTCCGTTTCCAAGCTCTAAACTATCTCTGTACCAAATTTCATCAAGAAATCTTCAAAAATGACAAACTTTTCTCCCAAGGCCCTAGTCCCCCCCTTCCACCCCCCTTTTCGCGATAAAAGGTAGCCTATGTCCGTTCCTAAGCTCTAATCTACCTCTTTACCAAATTTCGTTAAGATATCTTCAGAAATGATAAACTTTCATAAAAACTTTCATCCCCTATTTCCCCCTTAAATTCCCTTTCTCGTGATAAAAGGTAGCCTATGTCCGTTCTCAAGCTCTAATATACCTCTGTTCCAAATTTCATCAAGATCGGTTCAGCGGTTTAGGCGTGAAAGCGTAACATACAGACAGACAGACAGACAGACAGACAGACAGACAGACAGACAGACAGAGTTACTTTCGCATTTATAATATTAGTATGGAGTATGGATTATCAGACGGAAGTCCTGGGCATTTCCGATTTAAATTAAGAATCAAAATAAAAACGATTCCTTTATAAACGAAAGTGGTAATAGAATAGAAAGTATATCTACATAGTTCGTGTGAAGAGATGACTAGGTTCATTGTAATGTCAAACATTATTATAACATCGTTAAATGCTAGTCATCTCATCACACGCAACTCTTGTTACATAAATTAGAAATTATTTGACTAGATAAGTATATTTCACTTCCATTTGTATTGCTGACGTACCTACCTATTTGAATGTTTCATGCAAACAACTGTCTTCGAATATGCACGTAGGTGAACGGTACAAATTTATAATGTTCTTGTAAAATCAAATTGGAAAATAGCTATCTCTTTCCTCAGCCATACCAGCTCACTTTTTCAAGTCGTCATTTTACATAGGTACCTACCTACCTACACTCAAGGTACAGTCGACAAAGGAGATACCTTTACACCTTTACATACAACTTTATATGAAAAAATGCGACCGTATCTCCTTTGTCCGACTGTACGATAAGAAACATAATTATATGAGTAAAAAAACTAATTTGAAAACAATCACTATATTTTAATACACAACCAAACTAAATCAGTCGCTATGTTACATACTTAGATAGTCTGAAGTGCAGTACGTCTTCATGTAAGTAGTATGTGAGTCAAGTGACTGGTAACATCACAAGTGGCCATCAGCTTATGTCCATTCCATTCTTTAGATTCGTGTTACATGTTTGTTATTAGAGTAGTGACTGTTTGTAAGATATGGTAACAATGAACCGGAACGAATTAATTTCAATTCGATAAATCTGCTTTGGATTACAACAGATAAAGGTGTTAGGTAAAGCATAACATTCGCACTTGTTTTCTCTATCAGTACTGTTATTCTGTAATAATTAGGCTACAAATTCGATTGGTACACTCCCTTATATTAATCGGATGGCCCAACGCAATCTTTCCTCAGTTTTGCCTAAAGAAACTGCGCGAGATAGTTTGAATGTGAATCCATTGAGGTAAGTGGGTCGGTTTTCAAGTACCTAATCAGTTTCAGATTCAGAGGTTTTCCTGAAGTTATATAATATGCTTTTGATTGAATATCAATATCACGCTCTCTAACAATCGAATAAAGAGAAATCTATCGTGCAATGCACCTATAACTTTTTCACCTGAGAATCGTGCGTAATATAAATTATGTTTACTAATTAAAATATGGCTCAGTAATTCCAGTACGCGGCATTAATCTTATAACAGCAGAATGCCTTCAACTACAGACATTGGCAGTAAGTATATAAAACCAGTTTTTTTATCCTCATACGTATTCAATCGGTGACCATCATTTTGTGATTGAAACGTTCAATGCCTCACTGGATACCTTATTGTCGTGTAAGGTATCGGTGTGGAATGCAAAGATTTCGACTCTGTCTGTCCGGTAGTTTTTTACCATTGATAATGGCAAACGATTACGTATAACTTAGAAGGCACTAATCACAGTTATGATTATAGGAAAGTATGTGTTCTTTTGTCTAATTAAAAATAGATTAACAAAATAATACTAATACCAATCAAAATGCTATAAACTTGGAGTTACATAATTTCACTATCTCATCCTCAACTTATGCATCTAAATATAATCCACAATCCACATATATTTGCAGACATTTCGTATTTTCCCCACTTCTACCCACATAGCTTTTTCACAGCTCAACCGATTTTCGTTGAACTTACAAATTACATTTTGTAATTTGCACGAGATGCGCTTTCATTTGAGACCCCACTCGAGTACATATACAGACATTCGGTTATTCTTCCTCACTTTCACCCCCGCAATTATAAAACGGCTCAACGGATTTTCATCAAACATGTCTAAGAACACTCGCACATAAGTCAGAATCACCTTAATAAAAACCGAACGACCCACACACACAAAGACAGACACGTCAAGCTTATAACACCCCTCTTTTTGCGTCGGGGGTTAAAAATAGCACTTTAAACTAAAGCAGTATAGTAGTATATTATAAAGTTGCTGGTTCGTTTATATACCTACCTAGAACCTATTTAGTACCTTTGTAGATGGCATGATACAAAGCCCAACAGTTTCATGCCATGCCACACACCAATAAAATTATACTTAAATTTGATTTTTATAAGTAAATGATATTATCGGTAAAAATCGATCGACTTTGTGCTTCAGTTTGCTGCGAGTTTCATTGGTTTTCCAAAAGCAACGTTACGTGACCGTGGTGTGCAAGCCTAGCTCGTCTTTTCCTAGGAAGATCAGTACAGGAGGACTTCCATCCTTGAAGATCCTGGCGATCTCGTAATAGGCTCCAAAAACCAATCCTCCTCGGCATTTTTTTGAATAAATTATTCTGACTGGTACATTCCTGCCAGTAAGCGACCTCTTTGGGAAAGAACTCAGGTACAAGAACGTTCAAATAGTCTGATAGGGGCATGTAATTTTCCTAATCATCTTTCTAAGATTTCTTCACGAGAAAAATCTTCTACCTTATATCACACGATACTCTTGGTACGTATAAGATACATCAAGGACACCTTTTAGTTAAAACCACAAGAATACCACTCCATATACCATGACAAAATAGATTGAATACTTTGGAGTCAATAGACTTAAAAAACCTAATTAATTCTGTCTCGGTATTATATCATAATACTTATTTCTTTTCAGTCTATTCAAAGAAATATTATTGCTATAATTAGTTGTATTATTTAAATTTATACACGTTGTTTATTGTTCAGACACCTTGAACTTAATTTTGTTAACAAATTCAATGATACCAGGAACTACTCTGCAACTTCCTTCACGTCGCAATTATTGAAAACATTTAGGATTTTGCCACACTTGACAAATCATCTTGGTATATAATTTTTGTTGCAACAGAGGACACGTCATCATTTTAACAGATTTTTGATTTTTAACAACATGTAATAATATTATTAATCGATTGTGATGATATTTACACTAGATATTGGTTGAGAAGTGTCTGATATAGTTATGAAAGGATCCAAGAACCAAGAACACCACTGACAAGATACTAACAAAATCTGCATTTAATTGTCGAAATTAACAAAACATGTTGTTTTTCATTCGTTCCAGAGCCGAATGGTGAATTCACATCCAGCACAATATTACTAAATGTGATATTGACTTATACATATTTATATAGATAGACTAGCTATCGCCCGCGGCTCCGCCCGCGTGGATGTCGGTTATCGCGAATCGGACTATAATTTGAGATTTATAAAATAAATAAAATAAAATAAAAATTATTTATTTCAGGCATTGCCCATAAATGTTAGTAACAAAAGAGCTTATGACCTATGTTAGTAAAACTGAAATTATAAAAACAGTTATCTTAACTAATATGGACATAGTTAATGTGTGTGTCTTTGGCAAGGTGAACCTTTGTCCAATGCTGCATAATAGCACTGTCCACATGAAGCCTTGCCGCAACACACTGCAGGAGGCTGTTGGGGCTGCTCCGTACACGATCGATCAGGGATGCAATGCGTTTTCTTAAGATAGCTGTAAAGCTATCAACGCCAGCCTCTGCGAACATCCCCGACGCGCTACAATAGCGGCGCAGCCCCATCAGCATCCTGAATGTTGTTATATTGAGTGCGCAGGGCACAGGGCCCCCTGGGTGTAGCTTGTCCACAGGCCGCACGTGTACAGTGAATTACAATATGCCTTGAAAAGCGTAATTTTAACCTGTGCAGTACATCGTGCAAATCTGCGAGCAAGCATATTGGCCCTAACGCACAAGGCCCTACGCTCCCGTACTATTAAACTATCCTATCTCTCAAGTTGGATCGAACTGCACATGGTGTGCGAATTTTATTATAATCGGTTAAGTGGTTTAGGAGTCCATTGAGGACAAACATTGTGACACGAGATTTATATTATTATCAAGATAGATAACTCTTTATTGTTCACCAACATTAGATTGAAAGAGATAATAGTATGGATTACGGTAATCTTGTATATTTAAACGAGAAATTCTTGTATATGGAAACGGCTCCAACGATTTCATGAAATTTTGTATACAGGGGGCTTCGGGGGCGATAAATAGATCTAGCTAGGAATCTTTTTAGAAAATGTCTTAAATAAATACCGAGCAAAGTTATTGGAATCTCGGAAACGGCTCTAGCGATTTTCATAAAATTTAGTAATACAGGGGGTTTCGGGGGCGATAAATCGATCTAGCTATGATTCATTTTTAGGAAATGTCCTAAAAAAAATATTATAGTTAAATGCACAATGGGCGGCCTTATCGCTAAATGTGATCTCTTCCAGGCAACCATGGGATGGAAAAATATTCAACTACTAGCAACGTAATACTTTTCCGCTTTGGACCAATTGCGCCAAAAACTATTATTATTTATTACCAATAACCATAATAATTTTAGACTCGTAAACCCAAAACATTAACATGGTTAAGTCATGAGTTCATGACTGAAACTAAAATACTTAACGATAATATTAATATGATTTATGGGTAATTATACTGGTGTCCGATTTTATTCGGTTAGCACTTCCTGACCAATGAATTGAATCTCTCAAAATATTTTTTGCAAATTCTAGCACATAGGGTAGTCGAGTCTAGGTGTTAGGTAACCCTAATAGTCCAAGTACTGGTAGATATTTTGAACGAATACATATTAGATACAGAATAGGAACTATCGGTAGTTATAATACTCATCTTTATCAACATCTAACTTATCTTCATCTATCTTCGTCTTCATCCATCTTCATCATCCCGCCTCTAAGTACATCCCAATAGCATCCGAAGGTTGTACTTTACTTTGAAGTCCAGAGTCCACTCTTCTACTCTTTCTCTTGATCTCTTATTTTTTTACGTTTGCAAAAGAGACTACCGTCTGGCCCTCCAGAATCGAGAGGTAAGTCTGTGCCAGAGCATCGTCTGTTAATCAGCTGGAGTACGAGGTAACACGTGAGGTTTAGGAACCAAAGATATTTGCGGGGCCCGCATACAAACATCCTCAACCTCGCTCTATCTAGGTATGATGATAGTACCGGGAATAAACAATTTTAGCCAGTGAAGCCGATGATAAAAATTAGTTCGTTAATTCTCAGAAAAATCGGCCACCTTCCTAATTACCAAGGAATGCATTTAGTAGGTAACTGCGTTATTTCGCAAAATTTGTTGAAAAACATAAAATACATGTTTTCGCATAAGCGTCGTAAATATTGCAGTTTCCATAAACACAAGGTAAACATTTATGCCTGCAAGACTGCAACTTAAGTTCGTGGCAAGTCACGACTTGTTATTTTACTTATGTTATGAATATTAAACCCTGTCACACACTTAGCTCTTACTATAATGTATTATAGCAAAGCATATTTTGTACACAAATATTCGAGTAACCGCGCATATAGGTACCTACTTCTTATATATAAAATTCTCGTGTCACAGTTTTCGTTGCCATACTCCTCCGAAACGGCTTGACCGATTTTGATGAAATTTTGTGGGCATGTCGGGTAGGTCTGAGAATCGGCTACTATCTATTTTTCATACCCCGATCCACGATAACTGACATCCACGCGGGCGGAGCCGCGGGCAACAGCTAGTAGTTATTATAAATCTATACCAATTTCCTACAAACAAAATTACAGACCCTGGACGACGATTGGAACTACAAACTTGAAATTTTGGCAGGTTATGGCTTATCCTATATCGCTGTTTTTCAAGATTTTAGTAAAATACTTTTATTAATTACCTACCTACTAATATTTGCTAATCTATTCCCGGGCGAAGCCGGAACCAGGCCGCTGGTTTTGTGCATATACGGTTCAAGATTTTGTACCTACGAAAAATTTGTGTAAGTATAACAATTTGTCTTGTAATGCTTATGATTCATCTATACTAATATTATAAAGAGGACAGATTTGTAAGTTTGTTTGTAATGAATAGGCTCATAAACTTCTTGGGCCGATTTATTAAATTCTTTCACCATTAGAAAGATACATTCTTCGTGAGTAAATTAGACTATATTGGATTTTCAAAACGTTTAAAAAACTACGCGATACTACTACGCGAAGCCGCGGGCAACAGCTAGTATTTATATAATATTATAGCTATGTATATGACGAGCTTTACAGTGATACCTCTTTAAACGTTCGTGTTGTAAATTTCGTTGATTCAAGTTATCTTCAGCATAAAACACCTATTCTAAAATGTATTAAGCGCCAATGCAAAAAAATATAACGTAAGTAAATAAGCCACGGCGGCGGCGGCGCGCATCGTAGGACGATGCGCGCCTCCCCACACCGGGGTTGAGTCGGGGACCGCGTGGTCCCCCCCTTCCCGAGGAGGGCCAGACCGACAGGGATGGCCCTGGGTCAGCCGGGGTGCGAGGGATATGTCACATGACAACCTCACCTTCGGCCTAGCACTACGACCCAGAGACGGCGTGCGGTTTAGTCGGTTCGAGTCCGACATAACCTACCCCTCCGGCTCCGGAGGGGTGGGTATCCGTGGGGATTTCCCGCACGTAAAAAAAAAAAGATACTAGGTTTCAGCAAGCAATGATCTTATTAAAATGGAGAAGATATAATTTTATCGCACTTATCGCTGTATTATCACAATGTCAAAATTGTACCATATTGTATGACTTGTATGAATGACAGACGCATGGGGCAGTACTACAATATAATAACTGATTTGAATATAGTCACATACCTACTACGTTAGTAATTACTATTATGTGCTACTACTTACGTTCTCATTGGCATGTTTCTATTAAATGATATGAACTCATTGCATTGCGAATCATTCAATAGTATTTACGTCTACTATAATACGTACATACATACATGTATTCACGCCTGTAAATTCCGAAAAGGTGGCAGAGATGAAATATTCGCTTATCAAGTAACGAAGTACCTCGATTGGTTGCATAGACGTGTAACCCTTTGGATTATCTGCAGTCAGACAGTTCTGGGCCCAAAAATCTTAAACTGTGACATGAATTTCATTATAAGGTAAAAAAAACTCACACACTCATTAAATGATAATTAAGATGTTTTAACTTCCTGATATACATCTAATTCATTAATTTAAATGCCTTAGATACATATTTTTAACTAACTACAGTGTTATATTACCTGTTAAGCATTTCCGCATCAATGTTTCGTAGTTTTTTTTTATATCACGGTTATTTAATAAGAGAAAGGTCAACAGTGCTTCATCACGGATTGTAAAAATACGATTTAGATTACAGACCTCACGTTTGTAGCAACCAATAAAATTAAGGTAGAAGATGGCCTTCACCAGACCCTGAGTGACGACTCATGAGTAATACAGGATAAGTTTCATTTACCGCTATATGTTCACTTTGAACATTGTATTAACGCGTAAATGCGTGACTCCCGGTAAGTAAATTATCAAATGTACCGGTAGCACATAAATCAACTAAGAGATAAGGCCTAGACCTAGAGTAGGTACTATAGCCATCATAGGTACAATACAGCTCATGAAAATGTCTCATGTTACTCCGACCTCACACATGACGTCGGGAGAACTAGTGTTATTATAGGTGGGAATTGGGATAGTGTTTGTAAACATATTAAGCCGACAAAAACAATGTAATTTTATATATATATATATATATATATATAGGACACGTCAATTTGATTTCACCTCGCCTGATGGTAAGCTGAAGGCAAAGTCTCAGGAAAGAGGATCACCATTACATACATTTACTATGTTAACAATGGTGGCACTCAACTTGACGGCCTCATCAAAAGAGGATTGTCATAGCAGCACCGTGTGACACTCGCTGGTCCCACTAGTGCTGCGACCACAATCCCCTTTGCCCGACTATGCACTTGCTGAGCCCTGAACGCACTCCAACCGAGATTGGATTACTATGGAGGGTTTTTTCGCAATCGTGCACGGTAGTACCCACCCGGCCAAAATATGTGAAAAATTTGCGCCATCAAATTTCTACCACCAGTAATAACCACGTCAAAAAAGTCTAAGCAAGATGTACTAATTTAAATTTTAGGGTGGTTCTTCACATTATACCGTTGTATTTTATTTTTAAAATTATTACAAAATGAAATTTCTAAAGAAAATGATTTTTTTTGTGAAAGAATAGGACAATTTAATACAAAGTATGGCCTCCTCTGCTATTCGGAACTTGTCGGCAACGATTATTCATTGAATTAATGAGACTGTTTATGTCATCTTGCGGTATTCGCTCCCAATGGAATTGTAGCAAATCCTTCAGCTGTTGGGTTGTTGTCACTCCGTCCAAGTCCTTCAAAACACGTCTCTGGAGCATGTCCCATGCGTGCTCAATGGGGTTGAGGTCTGGCGATTGTGCAGGCCAGGGCAATACCCGGATGTTGACCGTTGCCAAGTATTCACTGGTTCGCCGAGCTGTATGTGAAAGCGCATTGTCAAAGGTTTGTGCAAATGGATGGACATAAGGTCTGAGAATATCCTCAACGTAATTTTCAGCGTTCATGTTTCCATTTTCAAAAAACGAGCTCAGTTCGCCTGTTCTTGATAATACCCGCCCATACCATAACCTGTGCCATAACTGTTGAACCGCTGTATGGATGAACTTCTTGAACGCACCTGAGCCTTTCAGTATTTCCGGGCCGACGGTACACTCGCACCCTCCTTGTATCAGGCCCAAACCCGAATCGTGACTCATCGGAAAACATAATTTTATTCCATTGTTCCTGGATCCATGTTATGCGTTCTCTACACCATTGATTTTGACGAGCGCGATTCCCGTGACGTATCTGTGGGCACCTGATCGAGCTCGTAGGCCATACTCATGCAGTCGGTTTGGCACAGTTTGGGGACTTACATCAACACCACTTGAATTTTGTAGCCGCAAACTTATCTCTCGAGCGGTTAACATCGGCTGGCGTCTTGCAGTCAGTTGTATGTACCGATCTTGCCGAGTAGTTGTACTCCTTTTATGGCCTGGATGCTGTTCAACGGGTTCCGCTGTATTATTGTAGCGCTGCCAAAGACGACAAATAACACTTCTATAAATGCCAAAATGTCGAGATACCTGAGATTGATTACTTCCCGCTTTCATCTGCCGTCAAATGACGTCGCTCCTTGACGTAAAGAATAGCGACAAAATTGAATCGTTAGATCGATGCAATTTTGTCGCTAACTTTATATAAATGGTTGGTAAATCATAAAATCAAGACTAAACGTAACAACTATAACGCACTTAAATAACAAATTCGCAGTCATTTGAATTTTATGAAAATATAAAACATAATCGATTTTTTTTTACAACTAGCCAGTATGTCATCAATAACAAAAAAGTTTATATACCTACGCACTTTAAGTGAGTAAATATTTAGAAATTAATTAATATAAATGGTAAATTTGTAATATCATGCACGTTGCTTAGACTTTTTTGATGTGTGTATTTATGTAACTATTTGAATAAAGAATCCAAAAATTTACGATTATTTTAGCTTCTATTACAAGTCAGTGGAATGCTATTGCACAAGATAACGTTCAGTTACTCTTAAATAATGCACTTTTGTAGCTATTTTTAGAAACGTATAACACTGCGATGAATTCGTATCCGGCGATTTTAATTCGAAAATCAATTTCAATTTCTATGTTTGTGGTTGGTACAGTTAGCATCATTAAAATTTCGCTAACAAAAGTAATTAAAATAATCCAAATACCAAAATCCCTATTTTATATTGGTTCTTAGAGTACTCAAATAGTTGTAAGTATCCAGAGTGGTCCAACTATCTTAACAATCGGTCTTCCAGAATTATCTAAGTTAGTAGATTATACAAATTGATATACACAATCACGCCGGTCGATGATATCCAGTCAAATATAATTTAAAAAAATCGCCTTACTTGGCAATGATGGAAGGAAGATGGTCTACCGACGTAAGGGAGAGCGTTTTGCACAATGCTGCTTTCAAGAGAGGGTTGCTTATGGCGGTGGCTCATGGACTATCTGGGCCGGTATATCGGCGAGCGGCAAAACTCAACTTGAGGTTGTTACGGGACCATGGTTGCCAACATTAAATGCTGAAAGGTACATTCGTGAGTACTTAGAACCTCACGTGATGCCATACATGGACTATGTGGGCCCAAATTTCCTTTTTATGCATGATAATGCAAGAGCCCATACGGCCGGCATCGTCAGGGAATATCTTCAGAATATGAACATCACAGTTATGGACTGGCCAGCCAGAAGCCCAGACATGAACCCGATTGAGCACATGTGGGACGAGCTAAAAAGACGTGTTAGGGCTCGTCAGCCAGTTGCCCAGAAGATGCCGGAGTTGAAAACTGCCATAGAAGAGGAATGAGAGATGATCCCTCAAAATTCCATAGAACGGTTGATAAACTCTATGCCTAATCGTATGAGAGCTGTCGTAGATGCCCATGGAGGCCACACGCGTTATTAAATTAAACCTTTATTTGATAATTAAACCTTTATTTTGATAAAACATATTTTTTATTCAAAAATCAACTGCACTCATCAAGGCGCATACGCGATTTGTTAGGCGTAGCTCCATGTCCTGTGGTATTATGAATTCAAATTTAAAACGATACGATCGAAAGAGATGGTAAAATGTATCAGGTTTAAAACTGCATCAATAGTTTTTGTTCAATCTAGCAATCATATTTAGGAAGGAGCCATCGAAACCTAAACTTTAAGGTAGGGATGGCGATTCTTTACGAAAAAGATCGATTTTTAAATCGATTCGAATCGTAGTCTAATGAATCGATTCACGAAAAAATCAAGGCCTACAAAATCGATTCTTAAAAAATCGATCTTTTTTTCAAGTTGGCGTTTACAATGTAAATTTGTATCAATTTTACTAAAAACAAGATTAATATTGCAATTAACGATATCTTATCAATAAAATCAGGGAATTCAAAAATAACAATTATTTTTATTACCGTATCAAACTATAAGATCAACTATAAAAAAAATAAGTATTTATATACTGAATGTATTTATTGATTGCAAAAAAGTAAAAAATAAGGTAAGAGTTAAAAGTTTAAATATTAAGCATTGGGAAGTAAAGGATCCTAAACATACAGCCATCTCGCGAGTTTATGAGTAGTTAACTCTTTAACCGGCCGCACTCTTGTAATTCAGGCACATTCAACTAAATGCAAATAATTGTATGGTTTATACCAAAACAGAAAAAATCGAATATCGATTTTCAAGGGTGATATATCGATTCAGTGAATCGACACAGTACTTCATATCGATTTAAAAAATCGATATTTTCTGCTCGAAAAATCAATTCTTCGATAAATCGATCTAAGATCGCCATCCCTACTTTAAGGTGGGCCAATAGATGTGTCCACAAGTGTATTACAACTTACACTTTTGACCTATTTCTCCATGAAATATAATCCTCCCTATAAATCCTAGAAGAAGGGTATGCAAGAGGTTAATGTAAATCGCTTATAGGCATGACATGCATATAGAGAACGTTACCATATTATTTTTCTCACTACCTATCAAAAGCCGTCAGTGCTAATTCCATGTTAAATGGCAACTCATGCCAACTCTGTACTCATTGAACATGTCTGACGAAATTCAAACATTAGCATATTTATTATTGAAATTTTGCAGCACTTACAATCCCAATCTTAATTTGTAATTATGAATTTGAAACTAGAACGTTCGCATAATTATGATTGAAATTGTATGTCTACTATATACCCTCTGTTTACTTTCTATGAATGTAAAACAAGAACATTTGCGTGTATAACTGAAATCTTAGTGCTTAGTACTAATAATTATTATTTTAGTCTGAGCCTTTGTTAGACACCGTTATTCGACTTTTTAATTACAAACTACCCGAAGAAATTATGCTGTTCGTATGGCCACCGGAACCAAGTCTGCTCAATGTGTCGGACTCGAACTGACTATACCGCACGTCGTCTGTGGATCGTTGTGCTAGACCGAAGGTGTGGTTGTCTTCGACATATCCCTCGCATTCTGGCTGATCCTGGGCCATCCCTATCGGTCTGGCTCTCCTCGGGAGGGGCGACCACGGGGTGGTGTGGCCTGCTAGGCCCGAGCTCATGGGGGACGGAGGTCGTTCTGCTCTCTCCGACGCTCGAGTCGCCTACGCACGCGGGCAACGAGTTCCGCGAGTCTGTCTCGCTCATCACGCCGCGCTCGCTCCGCCGTCTCCTTCTCGAGCATTGCTTGCACGCAGAAGGAGGCGCCGGCCGCCCACGTATCCGCGCAGCGGACCATATCGCCGCGAGCAAGGTGGCGAGCGTGAGAACTCTCACTCCCAGGACCGCCACCAGCTCCCGGCTCGGCGTCTCCCACGCCTGACACTCGGTGAGCGTGCGCAGCCCCGAGGCCTCGTGCAGGCCCGAGCGTTGGCTCCTTGTGATAATCTGCGTCTGTCGGAACAAAAGACTGCCGTGTGTCCTCTCTAGCCACTCGCCCATGATGGGTCTTACCGTCCCTATTACGGGACCTGACCTGGCTAATACTACTCGTCTAGTAGTCTTTATTGCGAAAAAAGTATGTATAAAGAAATATATAGTGGTAATGCGGTAGTGTTACACTTTCCCTCGTATCACTGTTAGTGAAGTAGGTAAAAACGTTAATAAATTATTGACGATCGCCAACATCGCACAACGCACTGCTGAAACGTGCAATCCATAGTTACCGATCCGACTCGATGCTTACCATGCGATGCGACACGTGATGCGTCTCAATATTTCTATACCGGTTTAAAGGCCGGTTCTTGATTCTGTACACATAACTTTACCCCCAAGTATTTTTTTACTTATTTTTGCACATGCACTCACCTCTCAAAGCTCAGCTGTATATAGACTGGTCACTAGTAAGGGTTAAGGCGTGGTTGCAGTCGTTTTTAACATTTTTAAACATATTTTTATAAAAATTTATATAGCGGATTGCGCCAAATAAAAAGTATATTCATAAAATAGGCTAAACCATCAAGTATGGTATACAGAAAACATGGCTCTAAATAAAGTGCTCCAAATCGTTATTTCAAACACATTTCACACTAAGCCGCCATTAATGTCGAAGTTTGTATTAAAAAATAGAGGATAAAAATATCTAGGTCCTGGTAGTGTTATATTTTATCATGCACATATTTTTTTTTTTTCAAAACCATATAAATCCTCGCGGCCTCTCTATCTCGCACTTGCGGATTTTATATTAGCAAAGTAAAAGTATAAGCAGCAAGGAGTAGGCACTGCGCACTGCAACCTGCAATCCGGCCTTAATGGTCATAACAATTAATTGTATTATTAGTAACTGTGTCGAGATGTTTTTACAAAATGTTAAAAGGACCTAAGGATTTCATGAATTATAAAATCTAATTGGCGCCAAAGAATTAAAACGTCTGTCATATACAATCCTACTATGTATTATCTCTTTTAAACAATTACTTAGTTCGCTATTCCACCACAAACAAAGACAAAAAGATTCCTTGAAGAAATATTTCTCAAAAAAAATGTCTACGGCGTTACATACGAGTACCTACATTTGGTAAAACTAATTTTCTAATGCGCCTTAGTTTATAGATACTTCCTGTTAGAAACGTAATCATACTGTATAAAGAAAGAGAAACGTAACGTCAATATTTTTTTGCAATAGTTAATCGTACCGTTCTCGAAAAAACTTGTGCATCAGTATTGTATTTCGAAATCTTTAATTCCTTCATGTTGTATTTGATTGCCTATATTGAATCAATGAGACCAGTGTCTTATTCTCGTACGTTCAATTGTTGAACTACGCTATTATGAAATTCTCAAAGACGCGAACGATTGTTGTAACCAATAGCATCAAATGACATATCATTTAGGTATATTATAATTAGTATGGCACACTGTACCTACTGGTTCGATATTTAAATAATTCACATTTCAGTAGTTAGAATTAGTTTTTTTTTTTTAAATTAAATTTGATTGTAACAACAGCCTTATCCTTGTTGGCCGCAACTTTCCCCATATACCTACCTACCTAAGTCCTAAAAAAATCGCGCTGGATTCTTCTTTGGGAAAATTTAGATATCAAAAGCGTCCCTGGTGATACAGAGTATGGCATTGGAGTGGTAACGTATAAAAACATACGTCATAAGTACGCTTATAATTGGCTTATAAAGACTATTGCGTAGGACAAAAAATAGTGGAATGCATTCCACCCGTCCCAGGTCGCATTCACACTTTTACCTGAGGTCTGCTTTTCGGCTTTTGCTCCTGCGCTTTGCAATGCCAATGGCCTGACAGTGAGACCATTGGCATACGTGTTATCTTTAACGATAACAGTAAAAGTACTATAACGGTGGTTAATACGTTCTTGAAGATGTCGAGATAGTTCTCGGTAGGTACGCTAAACGTACTGCAACATCTTCGACCAGTCATTTTCATCAGTGTATACTAATACATAGTCTAGGTTACATAGTTAATATGTAAACTATGGAAGAGAATGTTAAGTTTGATTTTAACTACACTAAACGCCATCGCCCTACGCGACAACATTTTCATCCTCACCACTTAGATGGTTGGCAGTCCTCAACTGTGCGTTTCTCCAGAAACTTCCTGCCTCACACAGCTAAACTGTGGAATGAACTGTCGCCTGCGGTATTTCCGGACCGATACGACCTTCAAACCTTCAAGAATAGAGCGTACTCCCATCTTAAGGGCCGGCAAAGCACCTAGAACCCTTCTGGTGTTTCAGGTGTCCATGGGCGGCGTTGATCCCCCTCAGGCGATCCGTCTGCTCGTTTGCCTCCTATGTCATAAAAAAAAGAGATATCCGAAAACCCAACCTGTGCGACTACTTAACTGATGGCATCATGCAGGGCTAACATGCGCGCCACGAGATAGCTATCTCGAGGCATTTTGCCGTTTTATGTCGATATGTCGACTGTTGGTAGCATGAAGGGCTAACATGCGCCACGAGATAGCTATCTCGAGGCATTTTGCCGTTTTATGTCGATATCGACTGGTAACATGGCAAATTTCATGGCGATCTGTCAGATGTCGCCATAACTCGACTTCGAGAAATCATCTCTACCTAGTGTCTGCAAATTGTAACATACGTGGCCTTATTTACTCGAATTTTGACATTTAAAATGTCTCGTCTCTCGTCTTTCATTTGGTCGACGAGAAGTTATCTCGTGTAAACTTTTCTTGTGCTCGGTTCATTTTGGATTAAAATTTAGTACCTTTGTGCGACTGCAAGCAATTTTCGACCTTAATGACATTTCCTTTGTTACGTGTCTTTTCGCGTTAATTGATGACGCTGATCACAAATATAAGAAAAAAAATTCGATAGCATGTCATGTCAATAAGGTCGAAAATTGTTTGCACTATTTTTTGAGCCTGTGGTGTGGCCCTAGAATAGCACCACCCCATCTCCTCCCGTGGGTGTCGTAAGAGGCGACTAAGGGATTCAAATACCGGAGGATGGGCAGCAGCATCTTTCCGCGTACTAGCCACCAAACTGCGATCGCCAACCCGCCTGCCAAGCGTGGCGATTACGGCATAACCCCCCATGATGAACGAACCCAACAAACGGCCCCTAGTCCCCGGCGGCCCCGCTATTCCTGGCTATGGTAGCGGCCATGGTAACGGCGGGGCAAGGGGTGCGAAGAATCCCCGGCAGATGCCAGGCTACCAACCCCGACGACCTTTGGCCCTGGCAACGTACAACACGCTCACACTGCGAACCGACGAGAAGCTCGCTGAACTCGAGGAAGAATTGAGCAGGTTACGGTGGGATATCGTAGGATTGTGTGAAGTCCGGAGAGAGGGGCAGGACACCATGATCCTCAAATCCGGTAACCTGCTCTATTTCCGGGAGGGCGACATACTGTCCCAGGGTGGTGTCGGGTTTATCGTCCACAGGTCCCTTGTCAACAACGTGGTCCAGATCGAGAGTGTTTCGACGAGGGTAGCGTACCTTATACTCAGAATCACCAAACGGTATTCGCTGAAGGTCATACAGGTACACGCACCGACCTCGAAACACCCCGACGACGAGGTGGAGACTATGTATGAGGATATCTCTAAAGCCATGCATAGCTCCCGAACACACTATACCGTTGTGATGGGGGACTTTAACGCGAAACTGGGCAAACGAAGCGACAACGAGCTGAGAGTGGGGCAATTTGGATATGGAAAGAGGAATGCACGTGGCCATCTGCTGGCCGGCTTCATGGAGAAGGAGGGCCTTTTTATGATGAACTCCTTCTTCAGAAAGCCGGAACAGCGTAAGTGGACATGGCTACACCCTAACGGTGTCACAAAAAATGAGATTGATTTCATCTTGTCGACGAAGAGGCACATATTCAATGATGTCTCCGTGATCAATGCAGTAAAAACAGGAAGCGATCACCGGATGGTAAGAGGCACATTGAATCTTAGAACAAAGCTCGAAAGATGTCGACTGATGAAGTCTACGCTCCAACCAGCACCTATCCAGTTCCAGAACCCTGAGCACTTTCAGCTCGAGTTGCAGAATCGCTTCGAATGCCTGGGAGATTGCGAAAATGTGGATGATTACAATGACAGATTTGTGGAAATTGTCCAAACGACTGGGTCTAAGATCTTCAAAGCCCGTCGTTCAAAAGGAACCAAAAAGATTTCGGACCTCACCAACAAACTCATGGAACAAAGACGAAATTTGGTTCTGCAGTCCTCTGAAGATGCTACTCAGTATCGGCGTTTAAACAGACAGATCTCCAAGTCCTTGACTCGCGACCTACGCCAATTTAATACGACTCGTATTAAGGAGACGATTGAGAGCAACAAAGGCTCAAAGGTTTTCGCAAGGGATCTGTCTGTTGGTCAAAGCCAACTGAATAAGCTGAAGGCGGAGGATGGCAGAATTATTTCGTCGAAGCCGGAGCTGTTGGAAGAGGTCGAGAAGTTCTACGGACAATTATACACGAGTGTACGGCAATCTGTTAATAATCTGGCCAAAGACCCAAGAGCCAGATTGACCCGACACTATACCGAGGATATCCCGGACGTCAGCCTGTTCGAGATTAGAATGGCTCTCAAACAGCTAAAGAACAATAAGGCACCGGGTGATGATGGGATCACGGCTGAGCTTCTAAAAGCTGGTGGAACACCGATACTTAAAGCTCTTCAGAAGCTATTTGATTCCGTCATACTCGAGGGACGAACGCCTAAGGCATGGCACAGAAGTGTGGTGGTACTCTTCTTCAAAAAAGGTGATAAAACCTTGTTGAAGAATTATAGACCCATCTCGCTTCTGAGCCATGTCTACAAGTTGTTTTCGAGAGTCATTACGAATCGTCTCGCTCGCAGGTTCGACGACTTCCAGCCTCCCGAACAAGCCGGTTTCCGAAAAGGCTTTAGCACCATAGACCACATACATACGCTGCGACAGATTATACAGAAGACTGAGGAGTATAATCAGCCACTCTGCTTGGCGTTTGTGGACTATGAGAAAGCCTTCGATTCGATCGAGACCTGGGCTGTGCTACAGTCTCTCCAACGGTGCCAAATTGACTATCGATATATCGAAGCGCTGAAGTGTTTGTACGAAAACGCCACCATGTCAGTCCGCCTCCAGGATCAAAGCTCAAAACAGGGGTGAGACAGGGAGACGTTATATCTCCGAAACTGTTCACCGCCGGCCTGGAAGATGTTTTCAAGCTCCTGGACTGGAGAAGACTCGGCATCAATATCAACGGCGAGTACATCACTCACCTTCGATTCGCTGACGATATCGTAGTCATGGCTGAGATCTTGGAAGACCTAGGCACAATGCTCGAAGACCTCAGTAGAGCCTCCCAACAAGTGGGCCTCAAAATGAACATGGACAAGACGAAAATTATGTCAAATGTCCATGTCGCACCCACTTCTTCTTTAAAGGTTGGAGACTCTACACTCGAAGTTGTCGACGAATATGTTTACCTGGGACAGACAGTCCAGTTAGGCAGGTCCAACTTTGAGAAAGAGGTCAATCGTCGAATCCAACTCGGCTGGGCAGCGTGCGGGAAGCTTCGTAATATCTTCTCGTCCAAAATACCGCAGTGTCTCAAGACTAAAGTCTACGCTCAGTGTGTGTTGCCAGCGATGACCTACGGAACTGAGACTTGGTCCCTTACTATGGGCCTCATAAGAAGGCTCAAGGTCACCCAAAGGGCAATGGAGCGTGCTATGCTCGGAGTTTCCCTGCGTGATCGAATCAGAAATGAGGAGATCCGCAGGAGAACTAAAGTAACCGACATAGCACACAGAATCGCCAAACTTAAGTGGCAGTGGGCGGGGCACATAGCTCGTAGAATGGATGGCCGTTGGGGCAAGAGAGTTCTCGAGTGGCGACCACGCGCCGGAAGACGCAGTGTAGGCAGGCCTCCCACACGGTGGACCGACGACCTGGTGAAGGTCGCGGGAAGGGCATGGATGCGGAAGGCGCAGGACCGGTCACTGTGGAAATCCTTAGGGGAGGCCTTTGTCCAGCAGTGGACGTCTTTCGGCTGAAATGATGATGACGCTGATCACGAATATAAGAAAAAAAATTCGATAGCATGTCATGTCAATAAGGTCGAAAATTGTTTGCACTATTTTTTCTCTTTTTCATACCTAGCAACCCTAACTAGTCTGTGCTTTCGAGCAAATGGCCGTATCGGGCCGATTTTATCGGTTATATGTTTAAAAAATGTGTATGCCATAGACAACAATTGAAAAAGTTTGACGCGACAAAATATGTCGGCGTTACTTCGCTCGAGAAGACTCGAGATGATATCTCATCTCGATTCGAGATATTTGACGACGCGCGCATGTTAGCCCTGCTGATCGGATGAAATGTATGTCGCAGCTAACTCAGTAAGTCAGAATTAGCTTTATCAGCCGTTCAATTAACTGCCTAGACTGGTAACTAAACGACTATGTTCAATCAGCGGCCTGAACATCATTCAGGCCGCTAATTGAACGGCCAATTTAGCGGCCTGAATATTTATTGGCTAATAAAAGATTTCGGACTAGGTCCCATGCTGTCGTTTAACTTAACAACAGAAAACTATTCTCGTGTATGCCGTTACAAAAATCAAATTTACTTTACAATGTCAGCATTTATTCGGTCATCTCATCGGTAAAAAACGACAAGCACTGTCAACGACCTGAAGTTTTTGCAATGACGTAACCCAATGTAGACAAAGTTTGCGCTCTGTAGTTACTACTGACAATACCACGCATGACACTATTCATCCGTATTCACTGGTTTTCTGCGTATTTTTTTTTTTTTCACTGTAGACTACTTAGCTGTTGCAACTTGATAATTTACTTCACTTCGGAATAGATCAAGATACCTAATTAAATAAATATTCTAGGTAGGTACCACAGTAAGCCCAAAGTAAGCATAGGTTAACTAGATTATGTCTCTCATAGATCGAGTGTGAATGTGGATAAACATACTGAGATACAATCTGGACATATGAGGTTATTTCATCAGTATATTTTCAGTTATTTATTACGTGCTTATGAAGCTTAAAGCCTTAAAAGCTAAGCTAGGCAGGTAGGTATCTATTACACGGATTTCAGAGATTTTTTCGGTATAGCATACTGCACTTACAATTCGCTTGCTGTCTTTATGGAGTATGCTATTTTCGTTCTCACAATCTTCATCTAAGTGTTTAGTAGGTATATTTGCTTGAGCTCTAAAATTTACAATATATGTACCGTCTTCTCCTTATTCTCCTTCTCACAAATAAAAATTAAATACCTACTTATCAGGAATGAACAAAAGCGAACTTAAAATGTATACTAATAAAAGCTGAAGAGTTAAGGAGTATGTTTGTTTGTTTGAACGCACTAATCTCAGGAACTACTGGTTCGAATTGAAGAAATATTTTTGTGTCGAATAGTCCATTTATCGACGAAGGTAAAAGGCTATTAATCATTGCGCTACGACTCAAGGGAGCGGATTAGTGATTTGAAAACCAAAAAAAAAATACGGGCTCAAATGGGTGATAAGGTTTTTCAAAGATGCCACGGGCGAAGCCGGGTAGGTTAGCTGCAATAAAAACTTGATGCTATCAAATTATAAAATGGCTACAATAAAAACTTGATTATCATAAAACAGGGGACTTAAGTAGGTACCTCGCATAAAAGATCCCTCTATCTTACCTCTTATCCTCCGCCCAAGCTCTCTACAATTCTATCAACAACTCACGCACTTCCTCTCTTCATAGGCATTAGCCTAGTGTGGGTATCAGTATTCATTATCTTGAGAAAAATGCAAATAACTCTTACCATTTACGACAATGATTATATTTTTATTATAATTATCAGTGGAGATACTTTCGTCTAGAAACGATTCGGAACTGAAATTACAGCTAATTAATCATAACAACTTATAATTTTCAGATTGTATACTGCGAGCTAGAAAGTTTTAGTGGGTTCTATCACTGAACCACACACTGGATAGAAATAATACAAAACACCGGTTATATTTTGCGGCTCGTTGCGGACCTTTCACGTGCCTAATATTAATTAAGAGGGATGTAAGTCCACTCCTAATACAAACCTATTAATTAATTAACTAATATTACAGATTAAATAATATAGTTTAATATTCTTTTAACGACCGTCTAAAAAAGGAGTGTACCTTATGGTTTCAAGGATGATGTACCTATTTATTTTCTCTTTCTACTGGCTTCTTGCTACGCATTTAGCCACTATTAAGTAAAAAAAATACCGTAAAATAGTGTTCTTTCGTATCTATCTTTATTTCACCAAATCAATAACAAAACTGCACTGTTTAATACTGCAACTGTTAAATCTAAGTATATTTATCATTAATCGATTGTTATTGCATCATCACGCTATGTCATCTGTGTAAGCTAGCTTGTAATATGCTATGTTACTCCATATTATATGCGTTTATCTAATTGGTTATATCGGTCTCGACAAAATTATGAATTAAAAGACTAAAGACATAAGTAAATGTACATAATAATCCTTATAGCCTACATTTCACTTTATTGCGATCCCATGTAGCCAAAACAGGAGACAAGCAAGGCACTTACCTATAACGTGACTTATCTTTTTATTGAATACTAACGATCCGCCCCGGCTTTGCACGTGGTGGTAAAAACGTTCCCGTGGAAATCCAATATAGCCTATGTTACTCAGGGTGAACGTAGCTTTACAATGGTGAAAGAATTTTCGAAATTGGCACAGTAGTTTTTGAGTTTATTAATTACAAACATACACATAAAAATAAAAATCTTTCCTCTTTATAATAGTATATAAGTGTAGACTCAATCATTAATTAAGTTTAGTGTGACATGGATACAATTAGGTACAGAGGTCCATAAATAAAGTGATAATTTCAATTTGCAAGCAATTGAATTTAATTGGGAGCTTCGTTAAAATACAGAATGAACCCGTGTATGATGTCATGGAAAAGTAATATGAACGTAAGATGAACGGTATATAAAACAAGAGGCACCATCGTCACTTACACCATTAGATAATAGCCTCAAATGTCAGTCGACCCCATAGACTCTTAGTTGCTCAATAGTATATTATGGGTCAAGTGTGTAACGTTGGTGATTACCGCCTGAGAAGCCATTGAAGCCCGAGCCGTTCGGTGAGGGTATTCTGAGAGCCGAGGACGGTAATCAACAATACACACGTGTATCATACTCGTACAATGTTTTACAACACTCTTGTGTTTAAAATAATATTAAAATAGATATTGACCCTTGTAGTTTTCTGGTAGCAAACTTTTTATATATATCGTTAAGGGCTTCACATCAATCACATCATATATCGAACGTTGTGCAACATAAATCATTTTTTTTATAACTAGTACTTGTAGACATTTTAATTAATAAATAACTATAATTTCAAAAGAGAAAACGTGTTGTGAATTTTTTTTCGTACCATAGTGGCCATAAACTAAAAGAGGATTCTTTTTTTTTTAATTGTCGCAGACTAAATGGGGAAATTAAACTTTTACAGGGAAAACAAAAGTTATTAAGTTTAATTAATTGAAACTTTTGTTTATTAAATACTGTTTTTTTTTTTTTTTAATAACACATATTTAAACCAATATTTGTAAAAATAATCTATAACTCACTTGTGGTTTATAACAATCAAAAAGCCATAGTTTGATTATACGTGTCGTTATGTGACTAATTGTGATGAAATTAGAGCCTGATTACGAACAACTGTGTTGAATATGATTCCCGCTCCGGCTCGGTCTTGGGGCAAAGGATGGCCATTGCAATTAAGCGGGGCAACGCATCGCAAGCATCATGGGCACGATATGCGCGGGGAACGATATGGGGTGGTTTTAGTCATAGTGTTTGTTAGTTATAGTATTAGTTAGTGTGTTTTTCAGCTCATTTTAGTTATAGCTATAGTTTTGGTCTAGTATGTATATGCATAATATTATTTTATTTCGTTATTAACTATTCTTGCCATTTATGACGATTCCTTATTTACTTGAACTTGAATATTAATGCAATGTCAGTTTTAGTAAGCTTCAAAATTTTAACCCAGGCTGCCTAATAAATAAGCTAAAACGGGTTTTGTTTTTCGCGTGTATCTTTTGAAAGCACGCGGGACCCATTAATTTTCTTTTGATTTATGAATTGCAAATGGCGACAGTCAGCTATACAACTTGTTTTAGCCATTTAGGATATTGCCAATATTGCTTTGAAGATGACTTCCTTGTGCTTTTTTATTTTGTTTTTTTTTTCCTGATCCACCTACGTCAGTCTAATTGGTTGTGACCCACGGGCCGCGATTTAACCCTAGAAAGATAATCTTATTTAGTTGTACTGAAAAGATAATCATACGTCAAAATTACTCCTTAGTTTTAAATGGCTACTATTTCAAGGATTATTTACTTAATTTGATGAACTATGGTGTGTATGTATTTCTCATATCAGTTTAAATAATAATACAACATAATTAAATATAAGTACTGTTTATTAATTATTTAAAAAAGTAACGAAACATCATGGCTATCTTTTTAAAGTAACAAAACATAGGAACTTCTCTTATAATTATGAAATCACATTTTTTAAACTAATCAGTCATTCCTAGTAATACTGTTAGTTTGAAACAAAAAACTATAGATTTTTAACACTTAAATCTACAGAAATCGATTTGATGCAGTTTAGTTACATGTCAATGTTATGTTCACGACAAATCACTTTTTTACACTTTTTTTAGGAACATCCGCTATCCTTACGCTTTTTTTTTAGAAGAGCAATAGGCGCAGTGAGTACTTTTCTTTGGATTGGGCTCTTCTGTGTCGTCTTCGGTTGGTCCAGGAACAGCTTTCTTTACCTCATCTCGCAAATATCACTTCAAAGTGGGTGCTTCCAAGCGCTTGGCCATATAGGGTGAAGTTAGAACCATGCTCAAGGGTTTCAGGAATTTGCGGCGGTTTAGAGGCTTCTCGCCTTTAGAGACAACATTGTGCCTGTATATTATATATATGCATTTACGAATGTAATATTCAGCAACCTATAAAAAGGCACATGGGCCATTTATTAGTCTTCCTAAAAGTCGAGTAAAAGATAATCATACGTCATTTTGGCTCCAACACCTGTTGTATTGCGAAAACGGGAATACTTACTTCGGTGTCGCGACTGCTATTCGATAGCTCCTCCCGGCGACTGAAATGTCCGTAAAGCACTGCGCCGGATTCGCGCGAATTAGAGAGAAACAGCAATATTTCGAAACGCACGGAGTCATTTTGACGTAGATTATCTTACTAGGGTTAATCCGCTCGTGACTTTCTGAGCTTTACCTCTTATTGGTTGACTCTAAAGAATAGCTACCTACATAATTTATGTAACATCAATTATCCTTCATCAAGAATTGTCCAAATCACACTACTTTCAGTAATTAGCCCGTCCAAATAAACTCTTCAACTAGATTGCAAGTAACTTTTAAACTCTTGCGTTCCATGATATATAAATAAGAAAACGGGAATTAACGCGATCATGGTATAGGTACTCAAAGGGTAATCAAAGGTGTGTAAGTACCTATACCATGATCGCGTTAATTCCCGTTTTCTTATTTATATAGATTGTAAGTATCTAAATATTTTCTAAATTGAGTAGCCAAGCAGATATGGGTGCTCGTATTTTAAAATTCTCTTTTTAATTCACATTTTTATCAAGTCCGACGATATACACCTCCTTGCAAGCGTCAATAACAATTGGATAAAATGTATAGGACCACATCCATTATGTCATTGTCCATATAAACATAATCATTATTATGCTTAAAGCATTCTAGAACCCATATTATAAACTAGCTTACCATGCTTACTGTGGGACTAGATAATAATCTAAATTGGAATTTGCCTATGCTGTATCCTCTAAATCTCACTTTTCTCTGTAAAAAGTCCTAACAAATTCTGACGCTGATACGAACCCGCGATCTCCGCCTTACAAGGGCAATGCTTTGACCACTAAGCCAAGTTAAAGGTCTTATCAGCCTTATTTTATTTTGTATCAGTTTTTGTAGCCCTAATAAGGAAGAAAGAAGACGGTGCGATGGACGGATGGACGGCAATGGTGATAAAAACTCGCTTCGTAAACCGGATTCAATGAGAACCAAAAATAAATGCGACTTGTGTATTTGTTATGTACCTACCTACCAAAAACAGACAAGTGTTGAAGAACAATAAAAATCTGAATAATTGATTTATTCTGGTTAGATTTGAAGAGGTTTGTATCTGCAAAGGTAGTTTACTTCGTTACTACCTAGGTAGATACCGTGTTAAAGAACATAAGCAAAAATACATTCTCCAAGACCAATCCGTATGGCCAGCATGGAGATAGTAGGCCAAAGTGTTCCAGTAGGAACTAATGTAAAAGATACTAAATTAGGATATGTGAGCGTTATATTATAACTTCGTCATAAAAGATTTGACAGCAAATTAATTTGTTTCGCTGTCTGTACTTTTAACGATTCGAACGCACACTCACTCCGGGACTATGGAAAATTATGTAGGTACCTAAGTACCTAGTATATCTGAAACTTCAAACCTCATCACCATAGAATAACGCTTTAATGACTTTATGGTACCGAAATAAACATGGCTCTCTGCTTTCGGTATCTCAATTCGCACAAAAATTATAATTACTACTACTACTTACTACTATTACTACTTATTACTATTTTAATTACTACTATTACTATCTTTATATAGTCGTACAACAATGCAAACAATGAAAGGATAATATTTGGTCGTTACGCTACAATCACCTTTTAGTGTGAGCTCTCGAAACCGTATTCATATCGCAGTTTTGAAAATCATTTAAAATCATTAGTAACGTTAGTAATAGGCAAGTTGCATTGCTGTATATTACCTCTAATTGGTACTTATATTAAACGATTTATGTAATTGACTACACTCTTGGTACAAATTCCTACGTTATTTTACTACACAATACAAACAAGTACCTAGCCTATTCGTGTAACTACAAACTCACATAATACTAAAAAAAAATTGCCAAGTCATACACAACATCAATAAATAATATGCAATAGATCCACAGCTGCGTATCGTATACAAAGACAACGCAAAGACAGGGCAATAGGGCAGTGCGGTTTCGATCTTTCATTTCAATAGGATTACGTTATCGCAGAAAATTGGCCTTCTCTTCTGTCTAGTAGGTATATTGATTTTTCTCAAATTAAAAGTTACACCATTCCTTGCAAAGCAATTAAAATAATTATATCGCCTGTTTAATATGCAGGCGTAATTTTTGTATTTATATTTTCAACACAATCATTTTGATATGCCTTTTGATGGTAAGTAGGTACCTAGGTACCTAGAATCTTTTATTTAGTACAACATTATAGATATTAATCGGCATAAATTATTTTTTATTCATGTTCATAATGCCCTTGGCAATGATTTTCGCAACTACCTACCCGTACGAACTTCAATTCTATATTCTATAGTTTATGTACGATAACGCTTACCTTGGACATTTCGTCAACTGTTTAGAACTATCACTAAACACCTATTTTCACTTTTCCATTTCAGTCGTTTTTATGGATTAACCTCTTCCAATTTGTTAATATCGAACACAGGTTAAGCGCGGAAATATTCGTGTCGCATTTTCGAGACGCCTTTTCGTGGCGGAGACCCGATCAATACTGTCGGTCGGTTTGTCGTTACCGGCGGACGGCGGATAAGGTAAAAAACACAATGTTGGTTACGTTATGCGCGCGCAATCTGTTGTTGACTGACATGACATGGCGCATGTGTGTCGATTGCCGCTACCCCCTGCCAGGGACATGCCTCGATAGCCGTGCAAAAGTAGACACCCTAATATCTCCTAGTAGCTATCTATGTAGCTCTGATTCCTACGTAATCATTATCAAATGTTAATACTAATCACAAAGAGTTAGTGAAGATAGCGAACTCAAAACAAATTTGACTCAGCATTTAAAAAAGTTTTATGTACAGTAGTAGTACAACTACAAGAGTAGCTTAACAAATTCTAATTTATTGATCATTGTGGCTGTTAATCCTCTCATAATTTAATGAAATTAAACATTAAAGATATTTACTTAGTGTTTTGGGGACTATAAAATTACATAAAACGTGAAAAATAAATGTATATTTTCCAACATTATAAAAGATTTGTAAACACCTATGTTAGTGTTAATCAACTTACGAGGCTGACAACAGTACAATCAGCATCAGATCGATATTGACGAAAAACAAAAAGTACTCAAAATGATCCTAATGCCTTGGTTTTCCCGCCTTCCTGTGGACTAATTGTTCTTATATTTGGTAAGGAACCTTTAGTTCTGATGCAATTTTAACCAATAAAACTTTTTAATTTGCTCTTAATACCTTAGTATTAAGATTATTTTAAGACTTTGTAGTCACGATCGTTCTGACGCTGACTGTACATATGTAACGTAAAATTTATGTTTATAAAGGTTTCTGTATCCTTTTATGTTGTTTAACCCCATCGATGCCCAGTCTAAATACTGGACATAAGAAAGATGTTTTACTGAAAGGAAACATTCCTTTCATTTTTAATTAATCAATTAAAACATTCAAGGGTTTTTTGCAACTACATTGCCAATATTGCTATACTCGGTTAATAAACTAACTAAAATCCCAAAAAATACGAGTTTCGCAAGTATGTATGTATGTATCTATGTATGTAATTTTCTTTGTGCCTCTCTGCAGTTCTACAGGCCGGACGGCTGGACGGCTTTTAATGATTAGGGTCTCAAGTGAAAGGTCGGGAGTCATCTCCCGAGTACGGAGTTATTGGTAGGCGACTGCGGAAATCTGACTGCTGATCGGTTTATCAAGGAGATTTTAGAGGAACATGTTGTGCCATTTGCACCATTTATTGGTAACGACTTCATTTTAATGGAGGATAATGCTCAGGCGCACAGTGCTCAGGTATACCTAAACCATGTTGGTGTTACGGTGATGGAGTGAAGATGTCGACCGCAGTGATCGACAAAACGTCTGGAACGCAAGTTTCACATGGACCACGGCCAAACAGCCCGGAAGCAGTATATTCTACAAACATCATTCGCAGCATGCCCAGACGGATGGAAACCTTAATCAGGGCACAAGGGAGAAACACTCGTTATTAAACATGTAGTTGTTTTTTTATGTTTAATTATCATTTGTTTTAAAATAAAGCTAACTATTTTATACTCTCCTTTTCTGTGTTCCGCTAATTCGGCCGGTGTGTGAATATGTCATGTCATATAATAACTCAAAAGTTTAAAATAAAATAAATTATTAATAAATTTATATACCCGACTGCTGTTTAAAAGATCGAAACAAATTATATTTGTTTCGATCTTTTAAATTGTTACCTGCGGGTCCGCCTACGTGGAAGTCAACGCTATTGAGCATTATTTTTTTCTAAATTAAAAGTAGCCTAAGTTACTCCTTATAACATTAGCTACCTGCCAATAAAAGTCCCGTCAAAATCGGTCCAGTTATTTCAGAGATTGACCAGAACAAACAGACAGACAGACAAAAATTTTAAAAATATTATTTTGGTGTATTTACCGTATTATATTATTAGAGATCCGATTCTCAGCACTCCATGGATCACGGTCGCCGGGTCCATAGCGTGGTACAGAGAGGAACACCGTGACGGGACTCGCGACCCAGATGTAGGTTTAGGGTGGCCACCTTGTGATGCATCAGCGCTCACCTCCACCGTGAGCAGTGTCCCCTCCCCCCCCCCCCCCTATCCATATTTGGTGAGATCCTATTAATGCCGCTATTGATATTCGATTTAGTAAAGAGCTTACTGATGCTCTTGGCAATCCGAGGTCTTTCAGTTGGTTATACAGGGATTTAGCTGGAATTCCCCTTGCTCCTACTTCTACGGCGTAGAGTTTAACCACGTAGCCGTTTTTCATTAACTCGTTAGTCAAGTCAAAGTATTTGTTTGTCTTTATAGCGGGGTTTTTAGGTATATTAGTTTCCCACGGTACTGTAAGTTCTACAAGCACTGCACGCCTATGCGATCGTGAAAAAAGGAATATGTAGGGTCTGGATCATGAGGCACAGATATCCTCCGGTATTTTGTAGTCCTTCTCATACGTGTCTACGAGTATTGTCCAGTCAACGGTAGCCATCAATTGAATGTGGCTTTGAGGTGATACAGCCTCACGTATGATTTCTAACGTGAGGCTGTTAGTTTGGTGGTAGCTAGAGCGAAAAAATGTAGTAAAAACGGTTATTTCAATATTACAAACAGACAGTCCAATTTTATTTAAATTTATAAATTTTAATAAATAAGTACTTAGGTATTCGAAAGTTTGTAAAAATATCAACCCCCCTTCTGACGGAGGGACATCATGGCCCCGGGCCTCATTCTACTAATTTATAAAGATTCAATTTCAATATGATTCTGTCAAAATCACAATAAATGTCAAAAACTATCATGATTTTAATGAAAAGACCTTACCTTACCTTGAGTAACATGAAACGGCTGAAAAAAATAATGCCCGGAATACAGCAATAAGCACACCCTCTATTACGTGCGTTCAAATACAATGATTAGTGAAATATTGGTGTTTAGGCGTGATAATAAATATATACATTTATAAGTCTTTGTACAAAGAATTCCGATAAAAATGACAAATAACACCTTAGCCAGTTCCGAAAGGAACAAAAAAAGACCAATGACAACTGTCCACTGTCATTGTCAAGTGTATCAGCTGTCAGTCAATAATTTTGTCAAAACGGTCAAAACAGACAGAAATTGTGAGAAATCGACACCAACCTATACGAAGAATAAAGCTTTGTTTATTAATACAACAAACACAAAAAATCTCGAACGAATGCAAATGAATTGAATGTGTTCATGAAGAAATAAAGGACAATAATTATAACATATCTGTAACAAAAAGAGTGCAGCATATTTATAATATAGTTGACATCTAGCTAAAACTACAAGAATGGGAAGTTCTGCACTGACTCTTCAAGATATATTACCGTATGGGAATAAGGCAAATTCTAAAAAAGTGGATAAGGATGCTATTTTACCTTTTTTTATACTACCCGGCTTATTATTAATAGCTACTATATCACGCACAGTCACCATAATTGTTATGGTAGTTATAGGCATGGGCGCGCTTTACGTGCATTCCAGACCAAGGCAGAAAAACAGGTGACTTTCTTTTATTTATTATATTACAGAACGAAGAGTGGCACCCAGTAGTTTAAATCATCATCTATCTCAAACACCATTTGAAAAAAGTGAGTAAGATTGAAAATTTATAAATTATGAGTAATATTAAAAGTATATCCATTGTAGTTCAAATGAAAGTTTTAATGACCAGTTCTGAAAATACTACTTACCAGTAGCACAGCCTCAGAAGTTGATTATGTGATACCCATTCATAAATCATTGTTATCCCATATTCTGACTGAAATCCAAGTTATTATAAATGTACCTATAATTTTTAATTATGGTATGTGTGCTGACCAGGTATAGATTGCTACTATCTGCTTCCTTTTCAATCTCTTTGCATAGGTGGTAGGGTTCATCAATGATACAGCTAGTTTGTTTTTGAGTCAGGTTAGATAAAATCATATTATGTTTCAGTACAGCTGAAGTTTCAATTGTGATATGATTCAAACTGTGGTCGAACATAGAACTTGAAAGTAACAAAACAGTAGCATCCTGTTTACAAAATGTTTCATCTTACTAACCGTAAGACTTATCAATTTCAGGTCATCATTTTTCTATTCATGGACAGTATCATCAGGTATAACCATGTTCCTCGTGTTCGAGATTGGTGTACTAAAGTTTTCCGAAGTTACGCAAAATGAACATTTTATTTTACTGCTACTACTTGCCTGTACATGTTATTTCTTTTACAAAATGAAAGCTGTGGCTGACTTTGAACTCGCAACTGGTTCTTCAAAGGGGAAGGAATACAGGTGTGCTAATAATTTAAGATTAAGAAATCTTTTTTCTTTTGGTTTTGTTGCTTGTTTGAGTTTACAAAAGAAATTATATCTGTTTATTTATATAATATATTTATCTGAATTTAATAATCCATTTTGCTGGCTAGATAAGCTGTTTACTTTGAATTAGAGAAAATTGTGTACCTAATATTACAAATAAATAAATTAAAATTTTTTTCAGTCCAGTCCTAACTTCAGATTCACATTATTGTCAAATATGTCAAATTGAAGTAAATGAAAGATTTTTCCACTCAATATGGTAAGCAATTTTATATTCACTACAAGAAAAACCCCACCACCTAGACACCATCTCCCCAGGACAAATTGAAAGTCACTAAAATGTCTACAGACCCAAGTTGTCTCTTGTAATGCAAATTTGGCAAAATGGGCCTATATAGATGAGTCACAAGTGCACTGTGACTGCAGGGCTCCAACCCAGTCCATGCTACATTTCCTCTCTTGGCCACAGTACCCTTTCACACACTGTAACTGTAACGGAAAATGCTGTAGCCATGGCCAAATATACGGCTGACAAAACTTTTATAAACTTTATGAAGAAGAAGACTACCTTATATTATTATTAATTTCAGGTGGGATTCCTGCATATTAAGGCCTAATTACATCTACTTCTTGGTGGGCCAAATATTTGCGTTCTTTACAATTCTCTTTGGAACCATTTTGTCTCTAACTACAGTTTGTCAACCAGTTATTATATTTGGCATATTACTCGTACCTGAAAATTGTGATTATGTGTATTATGATTATGAGTGAGTATTCTTTTAAATCTACTTCTGTAGAATAAAAAATAAAATATGTGGGTAAAAAATGTTCACCAGTCCTGATTGCGGAAGGTATCCCCTTGGTTGGTATTCCTAATATTGAATGGCTTAAACAGCAGATTTAATTATATCCACTTTATAATTTGAAGACATAACTAGCCACCACACCAGCAGAGTCGAATCAATATATCTTATAACTTAACGCTAATTTGGAATAGAATTGTTTTTATAGGAACTATCGTGAGCCATTTTTCAATTAGATAAATTTATTACGGCTATACTCACGTAAATCGTCTGGATACACCCGACTAGTTTCGGACCCGACTGGAGTCCTTATTCATTAGCAGAGCATCCTGGCGCGGCGACGTCAGGTGCCTGTATGACGGACACGGCTCATTACATACGTTTTGATAAGGCCTCCGTACTAGCAAAAGAAACATACTTTGTGCCGCGAAAAGTACGGGAGGCGATTGAAGTAATCAAATTTTTTTTTTTCATAAAATGTTCCACAATTTTTTATTGAAAGAGTTTTTTTTTTAGGTTTTATTACTATTTTAGATTAGCAAATTTATGAACTACAAAAATAAATTAGAAAGTAAATTATTTCGAAATCTATTGATTTTCGGCCATACATATTAAAATTGTAGCATTTTGGGTCCTCTAACACCCCCTGACAGAAATACGTCGAGTTACCAGTAACCCTGCATATAGCTGCTTCTTGCTTACCTTTAGCAAATGATTTAATTTTCAGATCAACTATATGCTTTGTAGCCTGTGTCTATGCATTGGGGTATTTATTGGTTATTGCTCTGGTTTTAATAAGACAACTTCTTATCTACATTCCGAAATATAGTGGTAAGTGAAGTAATTCAATTTACATAATATATAATCTCAAAACATACACCTGATATCAGGAGCCTTGCATGAAAGATTTCATTTTTAATTCTTTTTAAATATTTTTTCATTAATAACTTTAGTACAAGTACATGGAGCTGATATGTTTCTCTTTTACAGAACCGCAATGGAGAAAGCTAGTGAATGTATTAAACGTATGAAGAGAAGTATAATCTAAGAATATTAAAAATACCTAATACTATTTAAAAACTATAAGTGGGTAATGTATTTATTGCAAATGTATTTTACATCACAATTTGCTATTCTGTGGGGCTACATTAACAGGCAACGTCTATGAAAGAAAGATATGCATTTCGTACTTAAAAATAGTTTTTGATCCTACAGATTTGACGCTGCACAGGCTGTGCATACTTAACTACCGAAGAATTGTTTGTCAATACATATTTATTTAGCGTAGGTATAATAATTACTTCAAAATCTTCAAGGAAGTTACTTCCCACTAGTCTCGTAGTATTATATTTATTGCTATATTTAGGATTTAAATGGAAACATTCGAAGGGCGTGAAATATTTACAGTTGCTATAATACTTATTCGAACAGTCATCTGAACCTTAAATCTTTTTCTATCAATTGATTAACTTCATGTTCCTCTATTGCTGTTAAAGATAACAAGTTCTTATTTCAAAAAATATTAACTCAATAATTATACAAAGTTCTCATCGTGTATGTGTACAAAAGAGACGTTTTGTACACATCCGGATCCGGTTTTATCTTTTGTCGAGCGAAAAATTTTGGGCACAGTTTCGATAGCGAAATCGTCGGGAAATATAAAATTTAACAAGTGAATGTAATAATGTACGGAAGTTATAAAAAAAAGACGATTTTGCTATCAAAATCGAACGACTATTAAAACCGCCTGTATTTTAGTACAACATGTCATTTCATTATTTTTCTTAGCCCCGTCAATAACACGGGTCATTATTGTATTTTTGTACAAGAAACTTATCATATCCACACAGTTTTTATTGCTCTTGCAATCTAGGATTCAATTTAAAAATGTAAGCAATTTTTGATCCAGTGAAGGATCCATGAATTTCGTTCTGAAGCTGTCCGGAAACAAGGTTCGGATTCGGACCATATCAAATGGTTTAATTAGGACCATGGAGAAGGAAATATATTCTGTCCTCCGTGATTAGGACCAACATCTAACCATAGACAATGAAATACTAAAATAAAAATCTTTTTATACTGTACATTTTTTTGTAAGTTACAAGATGGTTTATAACTGTTATCTCAGTTATCTATTATCATTGTGTAATAAAATGTTTATTTTTCATACTTTCTTTTTATGTCTACATATATTCAATAATACTTTGTATTGTACAATAAATTAGCTACTACAAATATGTAAAATGCAATAATAATAATAATCATTTATTTATCTGATAATGAAATCCCTAATTTGTAAGTAACAAATGATTTCTTAATATAGGTAATGTTAAAATATACCTTACTAATACCTTAGTATTATCATATTAGTCTATATAACATTATTTAATAGCACTATAAAGTAAATGGGTTTAATGTGAAGAGAACATACTAAATAAATTTGATTGCACCTCAGAATTAGCTCTGGTCAATATATTGCAGAAGGGACCTTCATCTAATCTATTCACACATACCGGGTGAAAGGGGTACGGTCCCGAAACCGAAGGCCCGTGGTAGTACTCTGGGTATACTACATATTGGTATAATTTTTGTATCGACTTTGTGAAAAAGAAATCTTTTTTTTCCTTCTTCGTAATTTTTTTTCGTTTTCAGCATTATTTTATTCTCCATTATATTTTGAAAGCGCAATGAAACGACAATTTCATAAAAAAAACATAGCTACAAAAAAAGTACATGTTTAGCGCCATTTGATTTTTTTTTCTTATTTAATTTTGATTTTTTTTATAGATGGGTGATGCCGTTAAACCCATTTAAACCCCCAATGTATTTGAAAAAACATGACCGCTTTTAATTCTATGTCCTAAGATGACTACGTACTTTTTAGCCTTTGTTCCCACTATACCAGATTCCCAAAATACCAGATTCCTATACCAGATTCTCTTAATACCAGAAAATGTACTGTCATGATCATAACTACAAATAACGATCTTCGAGTGGATGATTAGATTATCATATGCTTTCAGTATGTTATTAGTTACCTAGTTACACTTCACTAAAGATATAAACCTGCTTAACATAATATTACCTACTACTTTACTCAAAAAACAAAATCAAATTGACATAATGCATTGTCACTCCAGCAGAATTTATTGAAATAATTAATTTCGCAGTGCGTAAAACGTAAAGAAGGAAATGAAATTTATAAAAAGTACAATTACAATTTATCTTTAAAAAATAAGTCGGTATCTACGAATTGGCGTTGTTACAAACAGAAAGAATGCAATACGTCCATAACATTAGATGTAAATAGTGCGGTAATAAAAGCTCTAACACATATTTGTCGTCCAGATTGCGTTCGTAATGCAATAAGTGTAACAATGGAGGAATGTAAAAAAGACGTATGTAATAATTTCAGTGCTATTCCAAAGATATTTGAACAACATTTTAATAGTGACACTTTTTCGATACCAGAACACGAAATACCATCATTCTCAAGTAAAAAGAGTACCTCGTATAGAACTCGATATAAATATTTGAACATGAACCGTACTTCTTTCAATAATTTTAATGATATCAAGTTGCCAGATAAAGTAGTATCCGAATTTCTTCTATAAGTATGATGATGGGATTGATGAAAAAAAAATCTTTTTTGGTACCCAACGGGCATTAGAATTGTTAAACACAATGAATATTTTTTACGGAGACGGAACATTCAAAGTGGCACCACATACATTTATTCAATTATACACATTACATGTGGATTTATCTCGTACTGAAGATACCGTTTCATTTGTGCCGATAATCTATGCACTGCTACCCAATAAAAAGCAAAAACTTATAAACGGCTGTTTACTATTTTATCAACACAATTTGGAATGAGAATGGTCCAGTATAGATGTGACTACGAAGTTGCAGCACAACAGGCTGTTAGAGAAATGTTTAAGCATGTTACTTTTCGTGGGTGTTACTATCATTACCTTAATGCCATTTGGAGAATGAGTAAGAAACTAAAAATAAATACCACAAATGTAGGTCGAAAAATTACTCATCTGTTAACACTTTTAGCTTTACTTCCACCAGTTTTAATTCCTGAAGGCTATTTAAGTATTCGGGAGAAATTTCCGCAAAATGAATCATTCCAGAAATTTCAAGAATATTTTGATAACCAGTGGATTCATAATATTACATGCGTGGTTTTCAGTTGCCACGAACAAAAAAATAGAACAACCAATGCCATAGAAGGCTGGCATAGGCGTTTAAACACAAAAATACCTGCCAAACCTACACTGTTGCAATTTATTGTTTTGCTAAAAAAGAAGCAGTTTCAAAATATTAAAATTGAAATGGGCAATTATTATTGTGCCTGGAAAAAACGAAGAGAACAGGATATTTCCAAGGATAGAAAAATAAATGGCTTCATTTCAGATTGTCAGCAAAACGTTATACCTACCCGTCGAAACATGCCTTAGATAGACTGTCAAAAATAAATTATTATTTTGCAGGCCTCGTACTGTTAAGAGTTTGGGGTATTTCTCTACCAATAACATGTCGATTTCTAGTATTTTTCTAGACCTAATTCATTTTAAATTTATAATATATAATATTAGGTGAAAAACACTTTTACTGTCACAATTTAATAGTAGTAATACCTAATGTCACATTTAACGTTTATTCTGTTTATTATATATATATATATATATATATATATATATATATATATATATATATATATATTATAAATAGGACACGTCAATTTGACTTTACCTCGCCTGATGGTAAGCTGAAGGTAAAGTCTCAAGAAAGAACTGCTTGAAAAATAAAACTAGTGGAAATTATTGACAAGCATCTGCTCAGATTTTAACGAGGTAATGAATGTTCAGATATTAATGGTAACTTGTAGTGAATGAAACTTATACCTAACATTTTAAATTGTTCAGAAGTATTTGGTCACCTTGTCTGCTACAATATATCTGATGACGACTGTACTTCTGGTATTAAGAGAATCTCTTATAATAGGAATGATTGATTGATTAGTTAAAAAAATTACAAAAAGGATTAATTAAGTAACTCAATAAATCAGGTACTTTTGTAATAATCACGTTCACGTTCAAAATAATTCACGTTAAAGTTGAACGGATCTGAAGAATTGACTTTTAATTGGTAAGGGCCCTATTTAGTAAGTGTAAAATCGCTTCTCCGCTTAGGTAAACATTTTATCGTAATGGACCGCGTTTAGCAAAGAGGATTGTCCTATTTTCGCGATCTATTTTGTTATCTATCTATTAAAAATGGCAATGTCATAGCTAATTTACACTTCCTTGCTAGACGAAAAATTCGGTTTTTATTTAAATATATTTTATAGTGTCTGTATTTTGAGATATAATATATATATATATATATATATATATATATATATATATATATATATATATATATATATATATATATATTTATCCCGCAAACAATTGGCCGTCCACTGAAGGCGAAAGTGCATTTAAACTGGCGTCAACCTGCTTTTGGCGTCCATATACCGGACGCCACTTTGTTATCCGGTGGCACTTAAGTCCTATTGATCCTAGCTAGCCGTAGTACAAAAATCGACGGAAGTCAAAATTCGCTTTAAATGGTTGCAATTTGTGATGGGTAATTGTCCGAAAAATTTCAAATACCGGAAATTTTTCAATTTATTTTTCTGAAAAATTGAAAAATTGGAAAAATAATGGAAATATATCTTTTTATCGAAATTATTAGTTTAAATGAAATAGTTTATAAAATATAGTTCATAATAAGTTGAAATTCAAATGATTTAATGGCTTTACATGTTGTTTAAAAAAAAAACAAATGATCAAAGTTATATTTTAATACAGATTCATGGTCAATGGTTTATTTTACACATTGTCGTGCGGTGTTCCACAGGGTTCGGTCCTGGGGCCGCTCCTGTGGAACATCGGTTACGACTGGGTGCTTCGCGTACGGTGCCACCGTCCCGTGTTATGCGGACGACACGCTGGTGACGGTGAGCGGGGCTACGCACCGCGAAGCGACCCTGAGGGCCACGACCGCGGTTGCTCAGGTCGTCGACAGGATCCGGCGGCTGGGTCTCGAGGTACACACTCGAGGTGCACAAGTCCGAGGCCATGTTCTTTCATGGCCCTCGGCGCAGGCCAGGCCCGGGAGCCAGCCTTACAGTGGGAGGCACTCCCATCGACATCAAGCCCCGGTTGAAATACCTGGGGCTCGTGCTTGACGGTCGATGGGACTTCGGACAGCATTTCCGAAGTCTGCGCCCCAAGTTGGTGCTCACGGCGAATGCCTTGGGCCGGTTGTTGCCTTACTTGAAGGGCCCAGAGGCCTCCTGCAGGAGAATCTACGCGGGTGTCGTGCGGTCCATGGCCCTATACGGGTGCCCCGTGTGGGCGGACACCCTGGAGGCCAGATTCCTGCCTCTGCTCCGTACGGCGCAGAGCACGATGGCCTCCAGGGCCATCAGGGGATACTGCACGATATCCTTCGAAGCGGCGAGTCTCCTGGCCGGATCGCCACCGTGGATCCTGGAAGCGAGGGCCCTTTCGGCACTATATCAGTTCCGAAAGGAGGCGCGGGAGCGGGGATTCTATCCCGAGCCCGAGGATATTCGGGCCGAGAAATCCCGGCTCCACCAGGTCATGGTGGCCGAGTGGGAGCGACGACTTGGGCAACCACGCGCAGGGCACGCCGTGATTGCGGCGGTAAGGCCCATCATGGGGGAGTGGCTAGAGAGGCCACACGGTAGCCTCTCGTACCGTCAGACGCAGATTATCACCGGGCACGGTAGCTTCGGGCGGTATCTGCATCTGATGGGTATAGAGCCAACGCCCGAGTGCCATCACTGCGACGCGAGCGTGGACTCGGGGCTGCACACGCTCACCGAGTGCCCGGCGTTTGAGACGCCGAGGCGGGAGCTTGTGGCGGCCCTGGGGGTGAGAGTGCTCACGCTCTCCACCCTGCTCGCGGCGATGGGCCGCTGCGCGGATGCGTGGGCGGCCAGCGCCTCCTTCTGCGAGCAGGTCATGCTCGCGAAGGAGACAGCAGAGCGAGCGCAGCGCGATGAGCGAGAAAGGCTCGCTGACATCGCTGCACGCGCTCGAAGGCAGCTCGGGCGTCGGAGGGCGCAAACTGACCTCCGCCCCCCATGAGCGCGGGCCTGAGGGTGACGGGTGGAGCCGCCCGTCACCCTAGCAGAAGCAGGCCACGGCGGCGGCGCGCATCGTAGGACGATGCGCGCCTCCCCACACCGGGTTTGAGTCGGGGACCGCGTGGTCCCCCCCTTCCCGAGGAAGGCCAGACCGAGAGGGATGGCCCTGGGTCAGCCGGGGTGCGAGGGATATGTCGCATGACAACCTCACCTTCGGCCTAGCACTACGACCCAGAGACGGCGTGCGGTTTAGTCGGTTCGAGTCCGACATAACCTCCCTCCTTTTATGAGTGTTTTTGACTGATCTGACCCACAAAACTGCCATTGTTAGTAGACAGCGATGTCCAAAGGTAAGCACCTAAAACTAATATTTTACTATTAAACAGAAATACCAACAAACTAGTAGGTATCTATCTACTTAATATTGCACGTTCATATAACTACTCGTACACGTAGCATTATAATATATTTTAGACTCAGTGGCTTTGCCTTCGTGTGAGTTTATGTAGGTATGTTTATTTGTTTTTCAGAAAAGATTATACTAGCTTCAGATAGTGAATCAGATACTGAAATGAACTGTAATTTTGACAATATGCGTAATGAATCAGAAAATTTATTCACTGAAAATGCTGATTACATTCCAAGAAAAAAAAAAAGCTTTCAGAAGTCGCCGGAAAAGACAATACTCCAAATTGCAGCTTACCTAGAAGTGATACGTACATATCAGAACCAGATGAGTACAGTCAGTACGCTCAACGTTGGTCTAGTCCAGATTATACAGTTAAAGAATCCCAAAAACAAATCCCAAATTCAGAAAATCAGTTTTGTGATGCGGCAGTGATGACAGAACCAGAGTACAAAGCGGAAGAAAATGAGAACATTAGAATTTCAAACTTAATGATTTGTAAATTTATCTCGCATGAACTTCACCGGTATACCGGTGATGAACGGTATAATCTTATGCAAGAAATCATAAAAGTCTTTAAGAAAAATAATAAATAACAGTCTTAGTAATAGGGTACGGAATCCTAAATATGAGAAATTTTAGTATTTTGATAAAAAGTAACAAATAAAAATTTGTTATCTTGTTTTATTTTCTGATCTTGGTCGACTCCCCATTTTTTCCAATATTTGAAAAATATTTGAAAAATTGAAAAAATTTTGGAAATTTTTCATTTTTTCTTTTCTTTTCATTCCGAAAATTTTCCATTATCCATCACTAGTTGCAATAAAATATTGAAAACTTCTCGAAGAAATCACCGCGCAGGTGAGGCGCTGCTGCAGTGCGTATATCCACACTGTATATCTAGAGGAATTCCTGACTACGGATTCGCGTATTTGGCGTCCACAATTGCGACGTTGCCAACTCGCACCTACCGCAATCAAAACAATATAATCAACATCCAATTATTTTTGTATAACAGTCGCGCAAACGTTAGAACATTTTATTCATGATTAATTACCTGAGACGGTGTTGGGTCATAAATTCATACTTATACTCATACTACTCATACTCATTTATGTATAATATAGAATATTACATGTCAGTATAATAATAATGGGACTTTATGCATTTATAGGAGAAGGAAGAAGAAGTGATATTAGATTCATGTATACGGACGTATGCGTCAAACCGGCATCCATATATATGTCTCGTAGCTTTAAGGCTATATACGGACGTCCGTTGACGGTATATACCTACTATTCATGCCTCCCCATATTCGACGTCCGATTAATTTACTAAAGTAGTGCCATAGATTCATGTACACGGACGTCAAATATCGTACAGTATGAAAAGTATACGTCAAACCGACATCCGTATATGCATCGCGTAGCCCTGAAGCTATATGCGGACGCCAGTTGACGGTATATACCTACTATTCATGCCACCCCATATTCGATGTCCGATTAATTTTCTAAAATAGTGCTATAAATTCATGTATACGGGCATCAAATATCGTACGATATAAAAAGTATGCGTCAAACCGACATCTGTATATGTGTCGCGTAGCTCTGAAGCTATATACGGACGTCAGTTGACGGTACAGACTTTTCATGCCGCCCCATATTCAACGTCCAATTATTTTTGTAAAGTAGTGCTATAGATTCATATATACGGACGTCAAATATCGTACAGTATGAAAACCGTAATATATAAATAAATAAATAAAAACAGCGTCAAACAGACCTAGCCCGTCTCGAGGCCTTTTCAAGTCCCATGGTCACGGGTAAGACTCAACCCGTGACCATGGGACTTGAAAAGGCCTCGAGACGTCGGGTTAAAGTTTGAAATAATACACGCGATTAAATCGGTTAAAATAGTTTTATTTCAAATCATAAATAATTTTATTTGCTACCAAGTACTTAAGCCTAAGAGGAGAACAAACGGACAAACCGCGGACGGCCGCGGGTCAGCCGGACATATGAAAGCATTTTCGTCCAAGTCCAATCTTAATACACAGACCTTCGTTAGCGCTCGGTAGATGGTCATGGGCAAAAGTTGCTGTTTCTAATATAGCGAAGAGTGAAAAGTTTCGGGTTCTTAAAATATTAAGAAATATGTGGATTATTCCATTTTTTGGTGTAAGTACCATTTAAATAGCGTTTTTTAGTAGGGCAAACACAGCTTGATCGGGTCACTCCTGCGGGGCTGGTTGATACTAAGTAGCTAGTGGCGTACCTTAGATACGTAGTCAAAGATACGCTCAGCAGTGGGCGATTACAGGGTGAGAATAATCTATCAGAAATATCTAGTCAATAATACTCTTTGAATCTAATCAAATTAAGCTTAGAAATACTCGTATATAACACTAAAAGACAACCCACTACATCCTCAGCAACATGCGTACAGGAAAGGTAGATCAACAGAGTCCGCACTGCACATGGTAGTGCATAAGATAGAATCGGCTATCACAAATAAAGCCTCAACACTAGTTACTTTCATAGACATAGAAGAGGCTTTCGACAAGACGGTACACAGCAGCATTAACGAAGCCTTGCGAAGGTGTAGGGTAGAACCAACCATAAGGGACTGGATCACTCAGCTAATAAGCAAAAGAGCGGTCCAGATAGTGATCACTACCACAAGAGCAAAGGTAGTCAAAGGGTGCCCAAAAGGAGGCGTCCTATCGCCACTTTTATGGAATATAGTAGTAGACAGCCTCCTAAAGAGACTAAATGAGAGAGGATGCACCACCATCGGGTACGCGAATGATCTTGCAATACTGATAAGCGGAACGGCTGAGGATGTGCTATGCAAAATCATGCGCTCAGCCCTTCAGATTGTGGAAGAATGGTGCGAAGAACACCGAATATCAGTAAACCCGAAAAAAACAGAACTTGTCCTTTTCACCAACAAAAGAAAGTTACCAGAACTACAACTACCAAAACTATTTAACACCAAACTAGCTCTAACAACTCAAGTTAAATATCTGGGCATCATACTTGATAATAAGTTGAATTGGGCTAGCCACATAAATGCTAAGATGAAAAAGGCCTGTATAACTTTCTGGCAATGCAGAAGACTCGTTGGTAAGAACTGGGGTCTTAACACAAAGATAACACTTTGGCTGTATACGGCAATTATCAGACCTTCCCTAACCTATGGATCAGTTGTATGGTGGCCCAGAACAGAACTGATCACTGTGAAAGAAAAGCTCCAGAGTTTACAACGCCTAGCGAGTACAGCAGCCACTGGATGCATGAGAACCACCCCATCAGTCGCACTAGAGCACTTCCTAAACCTGAGACCGCTGCATCTAATCATACAGGAGGAGGCCAAGGCAGCAGCCTTAAGACTGAAAAATAATGGGCTTTGGAAAGAGAATACTGGAACAAAGCATTCAAAGATTCTACAGGGAATCCTAAAGAAGATACCACTTCTCGAGGCTCCCATAGACACAATACCATGTCACCACGTCTTCGAAAGGAAGTATCATATCCAACTTTCTGAAGAAAAAAGAGATAACTCTGGCGTCACAGAAGTTAGGATATACACAGACGGCTCCAAAACCACACATGGTGCCGGAGCAGGCGTCTTCTCGAATGACTTAAATATCAAAATAACAACCACCTTGGACAAGCTAAGCATAATATTTCAAACCGAATGTATTGGCATAACGAGAGCGGAGGAGACGATTGCCGCCAGAGATGTCAGAGATCTAGATGTAAAGATCATCTCAGACAGTGCATCCGTACTCCAAGCTCTCTAAAGTAACACCATAACCTCTGTCCTCATATTGGAATGTCATAACACACTCCAATCCATTGCAAACACAAAAAGGGTCACGCTGCAATGGATCAAGGGACATAGCAACTCCCTCGGCAACGACGCAGCCGATGAATTGGCCAAGAGAGGATCAGGGTCGACAGTATATGGACCGGAACCAATACTACCCATACCTCAAGCACAGGTCAAAACTTGGCTACGAAAAAGTACAGAAGAAACCCATCTGACAGAATGGACAAACACTGAAGGATGCAGACAAACAAAAAATGCAGTTCCGGTAGCATCAAAAACGTCTAGCCGAAACCTCATTAGGCTAAGAAGGGACCAAATCCGCAAGGTCACCGGCCTCTTGACCGGTCACTGTCCCCTAAACAAGCATCTGTTTACAATAGGTGTGACGGACAGCCCCCTATGCAGAAGCTGCATGGGGGCAGAAGAAATGCCACGGCATGTGCTTACAGAGTGCACGAGCGTGGCCGCATAACGGGCGAAATTCCTCCAGTCACCAGCGTCACTCTGGGAAGCATGTGGAAACCTGAAAAGGCTGCTGGCTTTTTGGGAGGATCTGGGTTGGTTGGAATGAGAGGTAAGATGGTACGCACAATGGCCCAATCAAGAGGCTAAGTGCGGAACAGCCCAGGTAAACTAACTAACTAACTAACTAACCCGTATGTAAACTCATGCTAATATTAAAGTTTGTTCGTACGATGAGAAAGAAAGACTGCTTCCACAGCAGTAGTAAGATGTTAGGTACTACTGCTGTGGAATCAGTCGTTCTTTCTATAAATACAAAAATGAGAATAGCTCAAATAAGACAGCGGTCAACCGAGAAATCATAAAAAAAATATCATTCACAATAGACAATTCATTTTGCGGGACTCCGTGAAAGAAAGAGATAAGTATGAATAAACGATTCACAAGCTGGCAACGTCGCACTTTTAAATCCCAACCGTCTGATTTGGACGTGAAAATGTCCGCGCAATATATAAATAATATTGATATACGTCGGAGGTCACTAAAGCTTCACTATTGTATGGGGTCCAAAAATGTTTGGGCCTAACTGCAAAATGAATATTGCCGCAAGTAAAAAAGCAAGAAAATTAAGTATCTTATGGAGTAGGAAATCAAAAAACTAAGCAATATTCGTCGACAGATGATGAAAAATGTAAGCAGAACTGGTGGACGTCCTAATGATGCACCACATACCTGACGCCAAATGAGTTACTGGATGTATATATATATATATATATATATATATATATATATATATATATATATATATATATATATATATATATATATATATATATTTTATAAATAGGACACGTCAATTTGACTTTACCTCGCCTGATGGTAAGCTGAAGGTAAAGTCTCAAGAAAGAACTGCTTGAAAAATAAAACTAGTGGAAATTATTGACAAGCATCTGCTCAGATTTTAACGAGGTAATGAATGTTCAGATATTAATGGTAACTTGTAGTGAATGAAACTTATACCTAACATTTTAAATTGTTCAGAAGTATTTGGTCACCTTGTCTGCTACAATATATCTGATGACGACTGTACTTCTGGTATTAAGAGAATCTCTTATAATAGGAATCTGGTATTTTGATCATGTGGTGTTTTGGGAATCTGGTATAGTGGGAACAAAGGCTTTCTAGGTAAGATATTACTAACAAACCAGTTTATACTGGTTGATGTTATACTCGTTTCGAATAAAAAGATCATGGACACAGTTTCGATAGCAAAATCGAATACAAAAGAAAGAAGTGTTAATTTTGGGCAATTTTGTTAAATAATGTATGGGAATAATGTAAAGGTGAAAGGAATAATGTATGGGGATTGTAAAAAAAAAATCGCTGAATTAATAGTTCTAGACGAGTTTTCGACGATATTTTTATCTAAAACGAACTATGAAATCAAGAGTGTACTTACCTATTTTCTTTTTCTGGGGATCTGTGATTAATTTTATTTTTCATAGAATTTGAAAAACATATCAAACATATATTACTAATAAGTTTATGCAATATGGGCTCCCGAATGTAGATTAACTATTTGTGAATGTAGGTCAAACTATTTTATAATAATCCTAAAGATGATGACTTCAAATTTAAAACTGAGTTTTCTAGGAAGAATAGAAAGTATTTCTTAGTAACTAACTCATCATCCAGTTTCCTGTATCGAAACTCAGTGTTGTAAAAAGAAAAAAAGATATTGTTTGGTTACTGATATCCAATAAAGATCTTTCTTTTTCTATCGTAACTGGTTACGAACCTTCTGTTTGACATAGCAGCGGAACGCTCTATTACGCCACATAAGTCAATATAAGTAATAAATAACTATAATAGTAGTATAATAGTAAGTTAATAAATTCCAATATGTGATCACAACATTTAGCAATGGGTAGGTACAATAAAAAAACACGGACAAGCTTCTCAAATAAAAACTCTTCACCACAGATTGACATACGAATATTATATGTAACATACGATTATTCAACAAATATCCTTGAGTGCGCGGTACGTGCACTGTCTCTCCACTCCACTCGGTGCGTGTGATCAAGGCAAAAGAGTTGTTATTTGGCTCTCAAAACCCTACCAAAAATCTTGGTTCAAACTAATGACTTCTATGTATACTATAAAAATAGACTAAACAAGCTGTTTAGGAGCCAGGACGTAAAGTATTTGGTGAAATCAAGCTTTATTGGATTAGAAGAAACCCACTACCATTCTTTTGCAAGCAGTCCTAACTGCATCCGCTGCCTTATGCGTCTGCACGTATGCGGCCACCCGCACTGCGTACTATTTGGTGCAAATCAATATATGGATATTGGCACGATATAAACTCAATATTATTTGCATGAAACGGGTCCACGCGTGAGGCAGCGGACGGCCTAATCTAAACATTCACTTATGAAAATGTAACTGTATACAGATTGTAATGAAAAGAGTTATAAATGGGTTGATTAAATTAATTTGAAGATGAAGTTTAATTAAGGAAATATGCATCTAAGTGAATACATAATGTAAGTTAATCAAAGTTTCTAAGATCGAGCTAATTTATCCCTGCCTCAGCTAATAAATAGGTAGACTAGGCTAGAGAAATAAAAAGCGTTGATTTACTTAATTATTTAATCAAACTTATCTTTAAATTCATTTAATCAACCCAATCATAACTCGTTGCAATGGCGCCCAACATGGGGCCATTTTCAGTGCTATATTACAGTTAGATTATTTTTTTTGAGCTCATGGGTTGTGTCGCTTTCTTTACGTTATGATAACGATTCAAGCATCAGTCACTCCTTTGTTACTAGGCTCTCTATACTAACGCTATGGCCTGGCCTATAAACTAAGTACGCCATAAGCAGTCCCTTATACCATTTCTTAAATATACTTTTGATAAATTATGCAAAATATCCTATATTTAAAATCTTATAATAGATACTCAACTAGTAATAAAATGCATCCGTTCGCTTTTTATCAACAACCTAGTTGGCACGTTTGCAATATATTTATCCGTGTAAGATGGGAGTGCTGAAATTACTTATTCCTATGGAAAGAACAATTATACCTACTTGGTTAACTCAAATCACATCGTATTCCAATTTAAGAAATTTTTATTTACCTTTTTATTTAATTTGTACTTCATCTCAACATAAAATAAATGAATTCGAATAATCTTGCTGTTTTAATCGTATGATGTTGAATACACTTATACCTACCTCAAAATACAGACACTATAAAATATATTTAAATAAAAACCGAATTTTTCGTCTAGCAAGGAAGTGTAAATTAGCTATGACATTGCCATTTTTAATAGATAGATAACAAAATAGATCGCGAAAATAGGACAATCCTCTTTGCTAAACGCGGTCCATTACGATAAAATGTTTACCTAAGCGGAGAAGCGATTTTACACTTACTAAATAGGGCCCTTACCAATTAAAAGTCAATTCTTCAGATCCGTTCAACTTTAACGTGAATTATTTTGAACGTGAACGTGATTATTACAAAAGTACCTGATTTATTGAGTTACTTAATTAATCCTTTTTGTAATTTTTTTAACTAATCATCTGGCGGTGTATAATCAGGGACAACTAGTAGCACTTTTTCTCTCCATCTGGCTTTGCGTGCCTCCTGTTCCCTTTTCAGTGCGTTAAGTGCTGGCAAAGTCCTCCAGCATGTAAAGGTTTTGAAAAGTAGATTACTGTAACAATAATATAGGTGAGTAAGGACGCTATTAAGAGAACAGATGTTATGGTGCAGGAAAGTACTAGCAAGCAACACCTTATTAATAAATTAGTTACAATGACCCGTGAAGTGGGCCAAATTCGCACATACATAATTCTTTAATAATGAATGCCTTCATTTGTAATATTTTAAATCCCCCATAAGTGAAAACACGTCTTAGCAACTCTTTATGTACTACCTGTTATGATAAATAACTGCTTTCTGCCATTTACATTCCTGTTCCTTTCTGATCACCTTTAGACCTTCGCAAAACATTCTGAAACCCAGCTGTGTAACGTACAAGTCGTAGTAGTCGTCAGCTACTTGTTTCTTCAGAATGACGTGAAAGTGAATCTGGAAATGAAGATATAGATGCATTGTAATATTTGTAATTGAAACCTGTGTGGCGTAACAGTATTTTTTGACGTTAATAATAGCTATAGCGTGATATTTACCATTTTAAAACCCTTGAAGGCTTTTCGTAACAATGTCTTCTGGTAAAAATCTTCGGCCTTGAAATTTCTTTCACACCACATGTCCTCTGTATACCACATCCAATGTAAAAATACACTATTCTTTAGCTGAAATTCATAATGCGCTCTCGCTTTTTCAATATTGTCCCGTTTGATTGCTATCAGTTTTCGTAATGGTGCTATACCATACTTGGATACCAATGTCTTCTCGTAATGTAAGTCTGCCATTACTATGAGTCCTCGCAATCGTTCAGCCCACTGTTTTTTTCGTATATTCTCAACTCTTTCTTTTTTCCTCTTTTCTTTCAATTCCTTCATTCGTCTGATTTTTTCCTCTTTGTCCATTTCAGCTTTTGCCAATTCCACCTAAAATATATTAATAATAGAGTATTTTTCTAGTAAGTGACAAGTTGGTTTTGAATAAGTTCAATATGATATGGCCAATGTTATTATGAGAAGTATAGTGCTCACCTGTTGTTTTATTCTAATACGTTCTTCCTCCATTTGCCGCCTTCTCTCGCGTATCATGGCATGCTTTTCTTCTCTCTCGCGAGCTCTTTTCTCCATTCTTTGCAAAAACTGTGGCATTTTGAGACAATGCAGTACGAGGGAAGGCTCTAAGAAAAGGAACAATAAATTTATTTAGCTGCTGGTACTTTAGATCTTAGGTACGATTTCTAATGATTTACTTACCTTCGATGTCAGGGATTTTCAATTCTTTAGTCAAACATTTTATCTTAGGTTTTAACTGACGATCTACTTCATAATATGTTTTACGCACTTCTTCCCTCAGTTCATCAACAGACTGACGAGAAGCCTCTACAATCTTGTTGTATTTTAATTCTTCTATTAACCGATTCTGTTCTTCAAGTTTAGCCTTTTGAAGAGCAATGATGTGTTTTTGCATTTTGTACCTAAAATATCAAAGGTCAAAATATTGAATACCTAACTGTAGTAGATCTAAGCATTTCAATAAACGTACACGAAACCTACCTGTGTTGATAAGTATTGTAATCTCTTAGATGCTGCTGAGCTTTATTTTCTAGGTCGTGTGATTGATTTATATCCCTCTTTTTCTTTGCAATTTTATCAAAAAAGTTATTTAAGGTTGCTTGCCTTTGTTCTTCTACATATTTTTTCCTATTATTTACAAAATTCTTCCACCTTAGTACGTATTTTTCCATAATATATTTTTCTTTGTCCCTAATTTGTACTCTCATAGGTGTTATATTTAAAATACTATCCATTCCATCACATTCCGTATCATTTGACACAATATTGGCCTTGCCATCATTATCGTAATAATATGATTCATTTCTTGGTGTTTCGATATCACAGTACTCGACTTCTTCATCGTGCTCTTCATTTTTAGTCGGCTTAGAAGTTAGGGCCATCATTACTAACACTTTCTGTAAATCACCAGGTCTAGGTGAGAGAGAGACCATGTCTACAAAATCGCTTTTCTTTGACGTTTCTCTGTGTACATCGTTTTCTTGAGAATTTTTGAGCTTATGAATACATGCCACTCTGAAAATATCTTCATTGTTCTCATTTATATCTTTATTTAAATCCATTAATTCACCCTTAGCATGTTTCATTTTGTTATCCTTACGGGTTTCTTTATTGAACTTTATACGTCTCAAAGGTTTCATTTTCGTAATTAATTTGAATTCATTATCATTGCGTATTTCTAGGTCACCATCATCTGATAACTCGGGTAAGAATATATCTTCCTCGACATTATTTAACTTTTCACCTATGTCATCCGTCTTCAATAACTCGTCATCATATAATTCAGCTTTAGTTTTTAATATTTCCAGCTCTTTCAATCTCAAGCGATTCTTTAGATTGATATTATTAAAGTTCTGGCGTAAATTTACGATTTCCTTATTGATGTTAAAACTGTCTTTGGTTACTTTAACGGATTTTCTAAAATTGTAAGAGCGATATTATAGTAGATTGTACACCAAGGGGATAAAGCACTGTATTATGTCACGGGCGCGATATTTGAATCCTGAGCGTAACGAAGGACTCCAGATTTAACTCCCGAGCGTAGCAAGGGGGTTTTGAGTTGATTCCCGAGCGAAGCGAGGGAATTAAAATGGAGTCCTGAGAGCAGTGAAGGATTTAAGCGCGCCCAAGGCAAAATCAGTTTTATCCCTGAGGAGTATACTCTACTTTTCTCCCCTTTTGCGAGACAATAAAAACCAAGGCTACTAGAAAAAGTATTTTATTTATTAAAATACTATTTTCATTACTAATTATATACCTATAATTGGCACAGTAAATAACAATAAAAAGTAAATTAAAAATTAAAATTGATGTTTCATACATTTTAACTTCACCTGAGCCCTGATTCTGCTATAATTTTTTTCATAGTGAAGCCACTACGGTACCACAGATACTGTAACCAATGTCATTTAACTTTAGCGCGATTTTGACGAAATTAGACTTTAAGTGCATAGCAATAAGAACTAAGAGAAGTGAGAATCACATTACTGCCCGGCGGGTTATAATGAAATTCAGTACAACATTACACCCTGGCAAAAGACAAGGGCTATAATGATTTACTTTGAGTAAGGTTTGCATGATATATAATGAGGCATTTTCGAGCAGGTGGTGTGAAAAGAATATTTATCATCTTTTCTATTACAAACATTCACTTGTAAAATCATCACTAAGTGCTGTGGTTGTCGGGATATGAGCGTGGCCCTGCCAGAAATACTTCGGCATTATAGGGAGACTATTGATATATTTACTACAAAATTTTTGAAACGAGCTTCAGTGAGCCCTTTTCTTGCCTGCGTGCGCACCCGCTCACCTGATCGTATTGTACGTACAGTCCCTATTATGTTTTTATTGGAAAGTACGCGGATGTCACCCGCGGGCGAGTATATGCATGTGAGAAACAATTTATGCCACACAGTTTGAATTTCTGGGGTTCATTTTACTTACTGCAAAACGAACCACTGTATCCCTTTCCAACCGGTGAACCATTTTTTATATTTTGCGTGTATAACATATATTATGTTGTTATTTAGGCTTCAGGTAACTTACAAAAAATAGTAAAAAAAATCTTGTACCCCCCCTTTCCCCAGAAAAGTACTCGCACGATCGTGACGATCAGGAATAAATTGAGATGCGCACGATTGTGACTTTCAAGGAATTATTTGTGTTAATGGAATGAAAGACCGGTTTAATCAACTGTATATATATATGTATTATAATCATTCAATAATCTTATAATCAGTCTTTATAATTGAGCATTTCTTATTGGTTTATTTAGTCCTGTGTGTATTAAACTAACATTCTAAATCACATTTATAAAAAATACAACTTGCATTAACATTATCAGTCAAAACTTCTTTAGAATAATTAAATAATTAACGAAATAGTAATCATTTTGAGATCAACATTTTACAATCAAAGATACTAATTAATTATTGCCGTTGGTGTGGTATAATTGAAAACAATCTTTTCCCCGTGACATGCACAAGTAAACATTACATTTTACACAGCGAATTTTACTTCTACTTTTACATGTCTCCAACCTACAAGAACGTGGAGCAGACAGCTCGTCAAAGGTAGGTAGATGATCATAGCCATCATAACGTTTGGTATTAGAAGGTTTTGGCGGCATGTATTTTTTCTTTTGAGGTACCGTGGCCGCATCTTCAACATCTGTATCATGGCTTGATCTACGTTTTCTGTTTGGAGCACTCAACCAAGCATCTGCAACTTCCATTTTAAAGTCCAGCAAAGCAAATATCTTTTTTTTTGGGAGGTTTTTAGCTTCACAATCTATTTTGTATTTCCTCCAAGCATTTACTACTGCCAAATCCAAGAAATGAATGATTACTTTTAGTGTCCACTTTTTTGTTTTTATGAAGGTACGATAATATTCCATCATTTGGTCCAAAACATCCACTCCCCCCATGTGGTTATTGTAATTACAGACCACTTTGGGAATAGTTATATCCTTGTAAGATTTCGTTCGTTTGTCCCATCGTTTAATGTAGTCTATTTGATCAGCTCCAGTACAGTTAGATGCCATTAAAACCGCTTTATTATCTTTCCATTTGACTAAGCTTACAGAATCTCTTACAAATTGCTGGTGTTCTCCACGGTTCATTTTGCTGTCCTTCTTAAATTTTAGTGCTGTACGCCCTGGGATTCGGTTCATCATGATAGTTCCAGTACTATGCAGATTTTGTTGGCTCATTTCCTCTATCAAAGGGATAGTTGTGAAATAACGATCGTGGTAAATACAGCTACCGGGCGGAATAGTTTTAGTTAAATATATGACTACAGATGGACCTAAACCTAACGTACTACACATATTTCCGAACATAGTTTTAGCGCCTTTATAAATCTCAAAATCTACCATGAGGCCATTGCTAGTAGTAGTGACAAAATTTTTTAATCCTGTAGGTCGAGGCTTATTTCTAACAACCTGCCTAAATGCACATCGACCTGTAAAGGGTATCATCTGCTCGTCGATACTGTAATACCCTGGAACTCTCTCTAGCTTGTAACAGGCATCTCGCACTCGGTCTATCATTGGTTGGACTTTCCAAAGTGGATTAGGCAAAGTATTAAGTGGCGGTGTTTCTGAATCAACGACGTGCAACGAATTTCTGAGGAGAAGGAATCGATCGCGGCTCATGTTATCGGCTATTAGTGGTAATCTCGTTGATCCTCGCCAGTACATTGGTAAACGTGGATATGGAATGACCCCCATAATCAAGTGTATAGCAAATAGCTTTTTGATTTCTAGCTGTGTAGATTTTAGTTCTGTTCCATATTTACGTAAGTGATAAATATTTGAACAATGAGCTATCATTTCGAAGAATTCTTCGTTAAAATACTCATGGACGTACTCAATATGTGTCCTTACTGGCCCTGAGGGAAGACTTGGGTAGTTATGGTCTTTGTCAGTAAAGGCTATTTGCCTCCACATACCAGATCGACGAATGACTAAGTTTTCAGGAATTACCTCATTTAACGCCGGTGCCTGTTGTTCTGGAGGAAACCTAGGTGGCGCGGATGCAGATGACGTGCCTTCTACATCTAATATGGCAGTTTCTGGTAAGGGGTCATGGTCTTCCTCTTCAATGAGACTATTAAAAAATACGGGGTCAAACTGGTCATCTTCGTCTTCAAAATCGTCAATTTCGGAGATATTTCCGTCTTGTAAAACATTCAAAACGTCTTCGTCTCTCAAAACAGCACCTAAGGTAAAAAAAATCTTATCAAACTTCACAATAATATCAAAAAACAGTAACGAAAAAATGCATCTTACGTATTCAGAAATGCAGTAAAACCCGGATCGTCACGATCATGACGATGTAAGTTTAACGAACCACAAGCAGAACTGAAGTTATGTTATTACAATAAAAGTTTCACCTATATACTAATTCATATTAATTCTAAGCTTTCATAGCAAAAAACCGTCGCAAAATAACGAAAAAAGTGGATAAAAATATACTTACGTGATCGTGACCCACGACCGAAATGCGCGGCCATCCTTGACAGCTATCCACTGGCTACTGACGAGTTGAAACATGTCCTTGTATTTTTTAACGTAAACGCATACATCGACACGATCGATCGAGGCCGGTCGCGTTCAGTAAAACAAATGCAGTTGTATTGCAGATTTTTTTTTATCGATCGTCACGCTTATATTGAACCGGTTGGAAAGGGGTATGGTTGATTGATTTTTGCGTAAAAGTACCTACCTACTTAACAGATAACCATCCTGACCATCTGGTTTCGAAAAAGTTTCATCATGTTACTGAATATTAAAGGAGCTTTTGAAAATTTATATATTTTATTTAAAAAAAAATACTTTTTCAAACAGAATACTGAAGTAGGTAATATGATCTAAGTAATATCTATCTATATAATAGGTATCAAATAATTTTTCTTATCTGAATATTTACAACAACTTTTGCTCAAATAAAAGCCTAAAATAAAATAAAAAATTAACATCGGATATAGGTACCTTGTCCAAGTAGTGCTTCTAACTTTGCCATGGTTATGAGTATCTTTCACCTGGAATTAAAAGGTGAAATAAATGTACCAGCCAAATTCATCGTGTCTTTTCTGAACGGTCAAAGGTAGTAAGCTGTGTGCCAAGTCTGAGGAAAGAGGGTCACCATTACAAACAATCGGCAATATCAAAATGGTAGCTCTCAGCTTGACGGCCTCGTTAGGTGTTTTTTCACGCCCCGCTTAAAGGACAGGGAACTCTAGTAAAGATTTCCAACAATTCGCTTGGTTCCTATAAAAGTTCACCGTTTGTACACATGTTGACCATTGACCTGTTTAGTAAACGATAGGATGGGGCTAATTAAGAGCTCATCGGGATGGATCGCTATCAGAGGGTATTTTCGCAAGAAAACAACGGTACGAATATAGTTAGTCAAAATTATTCGCAAAATGTTAGATTTAAGTACCTACCTATCATAAAACAAATTAAGAATGATCAGATGGAGCGCGCCGTATAGTGAATTAGCTGGAACACCCAGTAGCATCGATATCAACTTAATTGATAGCCTTGGACCAGAATCTCCGTTGAGGATACCATCATATATGTAATAATGCAATATTCTTTATCAGGCTCTGCAAATTTGCAGAAAGTCAGTTATATGCATCCCGTGAATGCAAAGTATCTCCGCGATACAGCTGAACAGCCGAGTAAGTATTGTGTTGGTGATATCCAAAATCACGTAAGTCATCGAACTAAAGTACTCTCAAGCAGTATGACCAACACAACAGCACGATAGGCACCAGCTTCGAGAGGCATCAGCTTCTAGCAATCGTGGATTTGTATGTATTTAGGTACGCCAGGAATGCGCCCAAACAGTACAGACCTGACGCAGCCTTGCATTTATTCCAGGTGTAGAGCCCAACCTAAGCCACGAAGACACATACTAGCTTTAATTAGGTATGTGGGATTTATTCTCAGGTCGGTCAAAGTAAAAGGTAGGTACCTATATACTTAAGTATTATTGGATAGGAACTATGAGACGATATTCTTAGCAATCCATGGATTCTCCGTGCGGGTGCCGGGTCCATCGCGTTGCTGAGTTGGGAACTCGGGACAGTGCCTGGGACTTGTGACCCAAGTGTAGGTTTAGAAGGGGCCCCTTTTGTTGATGTACATCAACACTCACCTTCACTACCCAAGTTCCCCTCCCTGCCTAACCAAATTTGATACGAACCTACTAGTGCCGCTTTAGACATTCGTCCTAGTAATGAGCTTATTGTAGCTCTCGATAGGCCTAGATCTTTAAGTAGGTTATAGAGAGATTTAGCTGGTATACCTCTCGCTCCCACTTCTACTGCATACAAATTAACCACGTAACCGTTTTTGATTAATTCGTTTGTGAGATCATACTATTTATTTTTCTTAAGTGTGTGGTCCTTCGGTATATTTGTTTCCCACGGTACAGTAAGTTCTACAAGGACCACATATTTAGTCGTTTTCGAGTAGAGAAATATGTCCGGTCTAGATGACGAAGCCCAACATCCTCCGGAATTTTATAGTGCTTTTCATACGTGTCGATTAGGAGAGTCCAATCTGGGGCAGTATCTTAGATTGAATAAGGTTTGTTCCTGGATTTTATGGATGAACCTTCAGACACAAAGTTGATATGACGTCTGTTAGTAGTCAATCCTTTTTGGGCTCTAGCTACTGCCAGACTCATTGCTTCGCGTATGATGAAAAGCACCTTATCGTGGCGGCGTGAGTATTGGCCTCTATCAAGAAGCACCCTGCATACTACTAATATGTGCCTAGCCGTCCCTATTGCCTCACCACACGTATAACCACAGAATAATTAATAGTACTAACGTACAGAAGGATCACTGCGCAAGAAGATTTAATTAATTCCAGTCTTGCTCCGACGCAAAACGGTGGAATTCAGCTCGCACAACATTAGGTACCTATAATTTTATTCACCTACTACTTCGTCTCTTTCTATCGCGTGCCTCTTATCCCTTCTTACGCCTGTTAGGGTTGCCTTCTTGTGAAGAAATGAATATTTGATTACCAGTCCAGTTATGTACCTGTTACTATTTTACTACTTATGTGAAAATGACAACTTTAAACATACCTAAGTACCTAGTATTAGATGAAAAAAGTATTTTATTACAATGTCCGCATATTTTAACATAAGACGATAAGCATACTACTACATTTAGTATTCTTTGCTACTACACTTTAGTGTATTTGCTAAATTGAACATACCATTTACGTGTTTAGTTACATGCCGTACGACGCAAACACGAAACGGCTTAAACTAGTCCGAGAGCCGACACCCAAAAATCATGTTGGTAAATTATTTTGATTTGCGCCAGCTAAATTGAAAGTGACTCGCTGCGCTTTGAAAGCAGTTCGTATTTGAATTTATATTATTGTTAGGAACTCGGTTCTCGGAAACTATAAGCTATGTTGTAACTGTATTTGGTTTCAGTTGTTTGATTGTCCTGATTGCAGAATCTTCAAAATGATTGGAGCAGACTTCGTAGCTTTTAGCTCTCAAATTTTCTTTGCTTAGTAAGTCCTCTCGTCCTATTAAAATCAGCCACTCTCGGCGCCTAAAATAAAATAGACAAATGGTAGTCAGTACGGAGCAAACACACATGTGCTTATGGTCATTGGTTAGAGTGAAGCAAACGGGGCACTGAGGAGCACAGTCACCGTAGTAGTCGCTCGTCGCCATCACAGGAACAGTCCTCGTTGCAGTCGCCATAGTCCAGTCTCTATACAATGAAAAATTTTCTAAGTGTTTGACAATCGCCACGCCGAGAAAGGTTAGGTGCGCCAAAAGTAGTATAAGTACAAAAATCGTATCTCCTAAGCTAGTAAAAATCACTGGACATACATGGGGGTGACTCAAATACTCCTCAATATGGGGCGCCAAATTTTTTGGCCAGGAGAGCTGGCCACCATGTATTGTCAAACTTAACCTTAGCTCTCGGTCTATATACCCGTCAGACTAACCAAAGTGCGCCAAAGTATCTAATTATCATGTTCAGGTGAATAATATTAAATATTATGCTATTCATTTGTATACCTATTAAATTTATTACTTCAGCTCTCGGACTATAAAAAAGAATACTAAATATTACCTATAAGCTATAAGGTAGCTTTCGAGCGCGAAGGTTCATATATTATGTAGGTAAGAACTAATAAATGACGGCGTTATGAAGGGACAAACATAAGAAATTAAAAAAATCTAATTGAGACCCTCCTCCTTTTTTGAAGTCGTTTAAAAAGAAGGAACTTGGAACTGCAGAAATTACGTAGGGTAGGTATCGTCAGTGGTACCTACCTACCTATAGTCAACGCGCAATGCCCGTCAAGGACACTCGAAATTAGAAAAATATGTCGAGGCGGGTGACAGCGGAGTACGTTGACCCCGATGGGTCCGATCCAATAACCCTCCCAGTTCAAAAATCTAGCTGGCTAGGTACCTACCTACTTCGTGGTCTACCTATAAAATAAGTAGTTTTAGTCTAGTTACGCATTTTGAGCAGTACCTAGTAGTGGTAGGTTGGGTTATGGGTAGGTAGGTAAGTACCTTAAAATTTTAAAATTTATTAATTTGGCAAAATTACCTTACAGCATCTTTGGGAAGCGAGAAAAAAGATAAATCCGGCATATTTCTATTCGAATTCAAACAGCCGAACGCCACACAATATCGTCTGTCATATTTTCTTTTCTTGTCCATTCTAAGGTAGGTACCAGTAGTAGGCACGATCAAGAGAGAAAAAAAATGTTTTTATAAAATATCAGTCGATCGCGAGCATAGAAAACACCTCAAGCGTTCACACGAGCGCGCGCGTGACACTCTACTAATTTTTAATCCGCTCAGCCGGATACTTCGCTGTAGGTATATAACGGATGTACTGCGCGGAGTGAAACACGCCTGGTATAACATTGTTTTTCTGTGGCCTTCCCCCACCTTACCAGATTACTCTGGTCTGGGAGGGTCATCTGAAAGGTGTTAAGATAGAATTTTAACAGGGCCGGCGACCACTCATAGATCAAGGTGCGCCACTTTAAAGTCATCGGTATGCAGAACTCTCCCATTGTCAACCATTCGTTTTGGATTTCCAAATTCATCGCGTGCACTCGATATTTATCATTTTCGTCTTGCTTCAGAAAGGACCTAAGTATATCCTGGGTCCCTTTTTGGCTCTCGTACTCCAAACCCCACTTTGTTCGACTGGGCTCCTATCATAAATCGTTTATGGAATATAAGTCTAGATTCAAGCTCGGCCGCGTTATTATCTTTCGGGAGTGCCCTGACTGTGTCATCTTAGATTTACCTAAGATGTGGGCTTTGGTAACTCTAAGGTGTTTATATAGCTCCGATGGTTTCTTTAATTTCATCCCAAAATTATTCTGATCCATAAATAAAGCAGAGGGATCAGCAGAGTGCGCTAGTCCAAGCCAAGATTTTAGTGATTTTATGACAGTTGCATCTATTTTCGCGAGTAAGGTTTTGCTGAAATCGTATACCAGAAAAGGCCAAGTCAGACGTGATGTTAGGTAATTGTCATATATCCAAGCTTTTTTGATATTATTCAGTGGTAGCTGATCTATCTTATTTAGGTCATTTAAAAACATATTGACAACTTCATCTAAGGATGGTGTGCGTCCTTGATGGTCTATCTTTCTCCCAAGAAATTTAAATGGGACCGATTCAGCGACTATGGAAACTGGTTTACCCCCTATGAAGAGTCCCGGGTCGTAGGAGGTAAATTTGGTGTCCCGTCTACCCAGACACAGACAGTGACACTTACTGGGCTTCGTTCTCAGTCTATTTGTCCACGAACAGAACTCATCGATTTCCTTTAATAGTTCCTGACATTGATTTGGATTACGCGTCAGTATTGCGAGGTCGTCAGCAAAAGCTAAGATGGACTCAGTGTATTTGTTATTTATTTTAAACCGATAACCCCATTTCTTTTCGTGACGTATTAACTTGGTGATTAAGATATTAATTACTATGTTAAATGCTATTGGTGACAGGCAGCATCCCTGAAACAGTCCCACATTATACCGTAGTGGTTCTGTGTGGTCTTTTTGGAAGCTTATAGCAAATTTTAGTTGTGAGTAATACGACGCGATTATCTCTATTACCACGGGTGGAAAGTTATACCATTGCAACGCGTATATCATAAGGTAATGTGGAATTGAGCCAAATGCGTTTTCTAGGTCTATCCAACATACCGTTATCTGACTTTCGTATTTTCTGGCATCTTTTAAGCTTTCCGCTAACAGACTATTGTGTTCCAGACATCCAGAAATTCCGGGTAAAAATCCTTTCTGGTGGTTAGGTCCGAAATACCTATTGTTAATCATAAAATTACACATTTTTGTTTGAAGTATTGAGAAAAATATTTTTGAAATTGTGTTAGTTAGTGCTATCGGTCTAGAATCTTTAGGATGAGTCACTTCGTGTTTTTTTGGGATGAGAACAAAAACCGCTTCGCCAAATGCGACTGGTATATTCTTTTCTGACCAGATTTTACTGAATATATTTGTGAGATGTTTGCGAACTATTGGACATTTTTTATACACTATATATGGAACACCATCTGGGCCCGGAGCCGATTTAGATGATTTCTTTTTTATTTGTATCTCTAATTCCTCTATGGTAGGTGCATTCCCTTGGAATTGTACTAGAGGGTCGTAGGGTCTTTGGGTTTTGCGGTTGATTGTATGGTGTTCTGCATTGAGATATTTCGTAGGTATTTTTGTAATGTTCGTAAGTTTGTTCCTTGGTCAATAGAAGTTTACCATTTTGGCTTTTGAAGATGTTTTTTGAGTACTGAAAAGGGTTCTTATCAAAATCTAGAAAAAAAATGGCAGCTCTGAATTAGGAATATGTGCCTAGTTGACGGCAATACACTCCTTACGTGCACCTAAAAACATAGGTAAGAAAATAGGTAGGTATGTTATCCCTCCCAAGATAAAGGTACCTACCTACAGGCGTGACGCGGCACAAACTTATTAAGTTACATACAAAGAATTTTAGTAGCTACTGTTCTATTCTTATGACATAGACGCTGGCGGAAACATTATGTAGGTACTGTTAACTCACCAAAGTTCTTCTTAACTGCATTCGCAACACTACATTATGAGGTGTATAATCAGGAGACAATTTGTTTAAGTCACGGTCATCGAATATATTTTTGTTAATGATATTCTCCATACTTGCATAATGCCAATCAATATATTTTATTATTTATTACAGTCTGATTTCCCAAAATTTGCAAGTCAATAGCAAGTTACTATGAAATTATCGATAAAATAACAAAACATAGAGAATATAATCACTATTGTAACGAAACGCATCAGCCTATCACTCCTTTACATGCTACTGCAAGACTTCTTATTTTTGCCTGTTTTGTATTCCTAAATTATTTTCCATTTACTTGAAATTTTTCACCTTGAGTTATCTCAATTTGTAGCAACGATTTATAGGTACCAAATACGTAAGCAATGCTACGCATACTGTGTAGAAATGAACACGAGACTTTGAACACTGGCTCTATTCTACAAAGCAGTGCGTGTACACGGAACGTAAGTGGAAAAAATTGGTAACTTTTTGTGAGCTGTCATGTGAGTTGGTTTGACAATGACAATTATCGTCATTGAAAATAATGACAAATATGACAATATATTGAATTGACCAGTATTGACATTCATTCAACCAAAAAGTATCCGAACCGAAACGGACTTAGAATTGGTGCAATTGCAGCGATTTGGCTGCATAATTACGAATTTATGGAAAATTTTGACTGATAAGATCATGGCCTATTGAATGGAAGAACATAATAATATTTATATCCATGTAGATACATATTAATCGAATCAATATAAATATTATAAATGTATCTGCCCCTTCACAATGTGCCTAAAAGATACTATTATATTAAAATACCTTTTCGAATATGTTTCTCAGCAGTGTCAATACCATTATTTGCCTTCTTATCTTGTGTGTGGATAACAATGTACAAAGATTTTGAAAGTGCCAACAATACACATTGTAAAGTTCCCAATGTTTTTCCATCAATTTCAGCATCTATAGGAAATTATGAGCCACAAAGAACAATATGGAAAATGGCAATATACTGCCATTCGCCTATACGTTTTTATTTAGTATATTTAAGGTGGATATATTATAAAAGCATAATTCAAGAGAACTGTATGATTATTGTAAAATTAGCAGTATTTCTAAATGTTATAGAGAACTTGACTTTAATAGGACTGACCCATTGGACTTCATCTCATAATTACAGTAAGTATGGTAAACTTATTCAAGTAAGTCATTCATATTAAAGCTGATACATTACTTGATCTTTACAGAGTATCATGAGTTTTGCTTCAAAATATTCATCGGAACATCAGTATTCTACATGCTGTTTGTATGCATACTGCTTACTAAATACAGAAGGAGACCTAATATAACACACAGAGAGAAGCTTTCTGTCAAGTTAAAATGGAGAGCATTCATTATAAATGTGACATCATTTGCATTGGCTGCCTATTTCTTCTTAAGACATAACAGCCAATGTGAACCTTACAGTAAGTATTCACACTATGAAACATCTATGCCTATATTATTATTAGGTATTTGAACCATGGGATATTCACAATGTATAATTTTCAGTGTTCGACTCCCTATTCTGCCTAACTTCCCAAATGGACACATTGCATTGAAAACAATTCTATGCCTATTTTTATCTTTGTTATAATGGTTACTACTTCAGTCAGATTATATGGATTTTCAGCAAAACAGTTCTCAATACTGCCTCTTACACTTTTTTTCTATAATCGAGATGAGGGGATTAGACCCTCCTAGAACATATCACTGTAAAATTCATTTTGTTGTTATACTTGTCCAGAAGTAATAGAACACAATGTTTCCAATGATATGGTGGCATTCTATAAGCAATAATGAAGGATAACCTTGAGAAACAAGAGTTTGTGCCCATTTTACTGTGCTAGTCTTCCTGCGCTTAAAAGCAAAAGCCTTGGATGTTGTTGCTTGTATTATCTTAAATGTATTGTTAACTTTAAAATTATATACACGAATTTTTAACATTTTTTATTTTATTTTCAGTATACTCGATGTTTGCTTTATCAGAATACATAGTAGTTGTCAGCAATATTGTATTTCATTTAACAACAGCATATGATCTCCAGTTCAATTACATGTGCCTAACTAGCAAAGGACTTGTAGTTGAATGAAAGTAGCACAACATTATCTTTGGTATGATTTTATCTATTTACTATATGTATTTAAATATTACATAAAATGGTGTGTGATTAGTAACTAAGAGCAATAATTTTTTACAAAAACAATTCTTGGAACTTAGAACTTATAAAATAACATTATTTATAACATTGTAGTTTTCTTACCCTTACACCCACATGATTATACACTTACCATGTTAACAATAAAGAGATAAAAATGCATATTAATAGGCAACATGTGTTTTGTACATTTTGCATTTATGCAACAAATAGAACTGGAGTGTAGTAACATTATAAGTAAAATTTTAACAAAAATGTGAAACCAGTTTGAAAACAAGTTAACAGACTCGAAAATAACAGAATTTACGAATTACTGATCTGTTAGAAGTCAGAAATTACAAAACAAACAGGGACTGTAAAGTATCTAATATAAATAAAAAAGATCTATCGCAATTAATTATTATAATAAAGATTACTTTTGATCAGAAAGTCATACATTATTTAAGCATATAATATACCCGCCTTAAAAAACATTGTCTTTATCAGTGTTGACCAGATCAATTTATTCGAAACAGACACTGCAATAATACAAATCAATATAACTTGCATTCTTACGCAATCTGCATTTATATAAAAGTTATTCACATGAATAAAGCCAACTAGACCCAACAGAAATAATAATCAATAAAGTTTCAAATTGGTAATGGCATATCCGACGTTAAAGATCTTTAAAAAGCCCTTGGCGGTGCAAAAACAGCGAGTGCCATTACTGTACAGATACCTCAGGTTGAATTCCCGGTCGGGTACTGAGTTTTAACCAACTTAAAATCACAATTTGGTCGTATTTTTATGTTGGAAAATGACGCGTAAGGAAACGTGCCTGGCAATTGGCCAATAACTTCTCTAATCATTATATAAAAATTTCTTTAGCAGATAAAATACTTAAGAAAACAAAAAGATACGAATATTTGCCTAATAAATTGATGTTTTATCTCAACAGTGATGACAACTATGACTAGTTACATAATTCTCGCATGATACAAGTAACTTATATTATGATGTAGTAATATTTAACAACCAGTTAGAAATACTTAATACTTATAGTAAGAATAAATTGTTTGTAAAGATTTTAAATCTATGTTAACCTCTTATACACTAAATGTATAATAATTATATAAAATAGCAATTTATAAAATATTTTTCGAAATGAAACATTCATTGTAACATTTAGTTGAAAAAATAATATGCATAGCTACTAACATGAATGTTATTTCTTCCTCAGTCAATTATGTTAAATTGCACGGATCTACCAATTATTTAATATATTAATGAGCACCATCAGCAAATCTAAAACAGTTACAATGATCTACTGCTTCATATGAAATAATTAATAATTCCATCAATGTCACAAAGACGGTAGTTCAGTTTTGTAAACATGTTTCTAACTGTTCTAATTGGAATAAGTTAGTAAATCTTATACTTATTTAAATTTGAATTGATCTTCCATCTTATCAGCGATCATCATTGCAATAGCTAGTGAAGATGTAGCCCCTGGAGAGGGTGCATTTCTACAATGTAGCACCCTGTTTCCGACTGCACCAGTGCCAGATTGAGAGTCAAATACAAAGTCTTCAAGGAGGGTACCTGCAAAGTGGTAAATTTGCTAGTTTAACACAGGCTTAAACAAGAAAGCAAATAATCAGAGAATCAATTTTCATTTATTCAGGTTAGGCACATAAAGAGCACAATATATGAATGTCAAAAACTTTAGAGAACCCTTTTCCAATCATGATAAAAATCCAATCCCAAAATTCCAATTCCCAAAACACTATAACCTTAACCACAGTGTGGTTTATACCAGTAAGCAATCTAGTAAGTTGATGAACTTTGAGTGTTGTTGTGATATGTTAAGAATTTAAATATAGCTTTTTTGTTAAGCTTTTCATTTGTATTCTCTGCTTAACCTGCTTGTTGAGTCAACATTATGAATAAAATTGGCTGAGACAGACGGAATCAAGTAAATTATGCTTGAACCTCACAAAATATAACAATGTAAACAACGATGATAATAGTCATTATTTATCTCTATTAGGTCTTGGTCACCTTCACATGACCTATCAGTTATTATTATGAGATTACTAATTAAGAAGTTAATAGACTGAAAGAGTAGATAGAAGTGAAATCATTTTAAAATACATTGCACAAATGAATCAGATGATTGTGTGGGGCCTTACATTATCTTCCCAACTTTTATGGACAAAGGAGGGCTGTGACAAATCTGTACACACATTATGATGATCGCCTCGGGTGTACTATGCCAAATCGAATGCCAAATAATCGAATATCAATTGATTGACCACTATAAATCGAACATCCAAATACTCGAACGTTCATGAAATAGAATGTTTAATATATCGAACATTCAATATATCGTACACTCAATATATCGAGTATTCAAAATATCGAATGTTTGTTTGATCGAGCGTTCAACGCATCGCTTATCATTCTATCGAAATATCAATATAGGTACTGAATACTTTTTATATGGTAGAATACACACAAAATGTACTAATAAATCACATGTAATCTTTAATTATTATAGTTTACAACACATCGCAAATTGATATCGATCAATTGATATTCGATTATTTGGCATTCAATTTGGCATAGTACACCCGATCGCCTCTGATGTTGCAAATAGACTCAAACTACAGGATCCTGTCATTATTAGGTGAACTTTGGAATAACTTAGTAATTAAATAATAGATTAAGTATATACCATCTTCTGCCATAGCTTGAGCGCGTACTCCAGCTGGTCCTTTCTCAACATCCTTATAATGAATGTCCTTAATGAGTCTTTGTATGCCTTTCATTTGAAAAGGAGTAATAAGTGATTTCACCACCTCTTGCACTCCAAAAAGTGTATACTTTGTAGCTAATTTTTGGAACCCAGGATATTTTAATATTCCAAATAAATCTGTCAAATTTACATCAGTCCAGCTGTGAAACAATAGATTTATCAGTTAAATGTGTTAAAACATATAAATTATCATAGTTTTATTATTGGTATAGGTAACCTATGTATGATTTATGACTATACAGTCAAATCATATATAGCAAAGCAGAGGAAAATTACCTCAATACAATATCTATGATGCAATAAAAAGAGAGTGTGAAATTTATGTCAGTACAGATAGCTGATATCTGACAGATAGCAGCAGTGGCTATTATTTGTAGATGTACAGCTAGTTATTGTATAAATTTGTCTTCATCTTCGATATACATCTATCCTAAATGAATCCAGCTCAAAATAGCCGCACATCTTAAATATATAGGTGGGCACAGCGAGCAAATTAGTGACAAACCAAATCATTTAATGAGAAGAAAATTGAATGAAATAAGGCTTACCTATATCCTTCTCTACTTAATGCTAAAATTGCATTTGGTCCCAAAATAATTCGTCCGTCTACTGTGGGTGTCACATGAACCCCCAAAAATGGAAATCTTGGATCTGGAACTGGGTATATATTGGTTTTGGCAAGACTACTTTTATATTTTTTTACATATAAGTATTCGCCTCTAAATGGTATTATTTTAGGATATGGAGAGCATCCACTTAGTACAGCTATTTTGTCGGAATGCAACCCACAGCATGTGAGTACATATTTTGCATTTATAGAACCATGTTTCCCATCAGAAATATTTACAGGATAATCTGGATTTTGTGATTCTGAGAATTTTTTAACTTCAAAATTGAGATATGGGGTTCCACCACGCTCAGCAATATCTTTCACCAAGTGCTGTGTAACCTCGCCATAATCTGTAATTCCTGTATGTGGAGACCAAATACCTTTAATCCCTCTGCAAAGAGGTTCAATTTCTTGCATTTCTTTTCTGTCAAGTAATTTTAAGTCTTTTACACCATTTTGTTGGCCACGGTCATATAACTCCAATAATCTGGGTACTTCAGGTTGACTGGTAGCAATAATTAACTTGCCACTTTTTTTGTATCGTATTTGTTTATCTTCACAAAATTTATACATAAGATTCATGCCTTTTACACATAATTTGGCTTTTAACGATCCTGTTTTGTAGTAAATACCTGCATGTATCACACCACTGTTATTTCCACTTTGATGGCCAGCAAAATTCCCTTCCTTTTCAAGAATAGCTACTTTTAGCGTTGGATGTCTAATAAGCAATTCTCTAGCTGATGCTGATCCAACTATACCACCGCCGATAACAGCTATATCATAGGATTTTGAGGAGGCTGACCTGGAAATTATATGTATGAATAAAGTAATGATTTATTAACCACACATTATGGGTACCTTTGAGAATCAAGCAGACTATGCTTCCACCTCACACTTTATAACTATGTAAGCAACAATAATAATAGTCATTATGTGACCTGTCAGTAATTCATTTTTAGTTTATTAAAATTTATTTTCAATTTGATTAATTGTTTTGAGATTACTAATTAAGTAGTTAATAGTAGTCTAAAAGAGTAGATAGAAAATTATTAAGCATAACTTTTCTTTTTAACCTAACACTGTCACATATTGGGTTCATAAAACATGATATATTAAACCATTATTAGTTTGAGTGTGAGTGCACCTACAATCCTCTTTAATTATCTTTCATTTTAACTCCCTAATTATCTGTGGATAAAAGCAGGTAATAGTTTGTCATCAAAGTAATTTTTTATTTAAATAACACAGTTACCTGTACTGTGTCAATATACTGTTTACAGCAGCAGGCACCAAGGATTTGAAACGGACTGCATTAGCAGTAGCACTGCGAACTATCATATTAATTTCCATTTGGTACTTCTGGAACAGTAAATTATTTTAATTTTTGTTGTAATATTAAGTAAACAAGTCAATAAAAGAGTCATAAAAATGAACCTTTTATTTACCTTAGTTCAGGTAAGGTAATACTACTAGTACGTAGTAATAAGATTGATCAGAAATCCAAGGTTGATGAAAGGCTGTTAACAGTTAATTTAATTCCATCTTTAATATTTGGTAAACTTTGTTCCATAGTATATACGACTAAACTAACGGAACAGACTTCAACAAGGCTACTGTATGACTGAAGTACTTTTTATTGAATTTTTGACGTGATGTTATTGTTGTGAATTCTGATAAATAAGAATATATAACACCAATATAACACTGATATGATTAAAATTTGATCTGGCACCGCTCGGTAGGAGTGGTGATAGGTACTAATCGTATCGTATATACCTAGTTTTGAAATGCTATATTGAAGCAAATATCGTATAAATCGGATATCGGCCAAATCTGAAACGATATATCGGGCGAAACACGATATTCATTTGCGTGATGCGTGGTTTGTAATTCGTATATCGTATATTACTACTACGTAAAGTCCGTATCACGTTTCCGAATAAAGCCGGCTAGAACCGAGTAGCGACGGTGATCAAGCCATGACGTCACTTGCACGAGCGGTCCCTGTGTGAACTCAAGTTACACATAAACAGTTTTTTGTGCCCTAATTTAAGCCCATAAGTGTTATGAGTTGAAGTGATTTATTAAAGTTTTTATGTCACACGCCCGAGCTGTGAGGTCGTTAAATGGGTTATTTATGCACAGGTATAACAGAAATACTAAGAGAGTGCGAATTATTTTTGTGAGTTTGAAGGAAGTAATCCAATTAAAGTAAGCATAGCTCTGTGGCATAGCGGTAGTGAACGTGATTGCTATTTGTAGTTCGGGTTCGATTCCCGCTCAGTGCATATATTTCGTGCCTCGGAGAGCAGGTTATACCATTGTCGGTCGTGGTTGTCATGCGAACATCTATGCTAGTTGTAACGGGTATTTAGAGCCCTACAAAGTTCAAGAACTGGTCTAAATGAATTATTATCAATTATCAGCAAATACGCAGTAAGATTGCAAAAAGCGGAAACCTTTCGATACGACCGGGATAAACGCTAAGATGAAGAGAATAAAACATATTTATGTATTTCACGTTTTATTTTGCTGAACACTTAATTTCAGGTGGAGTACAATGAAACCACTTCATCTCCTCCTGTGAGTATCGTAAAAGGAGACTATGAGATAGGGCAGGGATGTTCCTTCTTACAGTTCACATACAGCCATGACAAAGCGCCCACTAGACGGCAATAGGCTCGCGCCACTATTTCGTTGGATGAAAAATCATAGTTGGCAAAATGTAGATGTTTACACCTCTGTCTGCCCCTTCGGAGATTTACAAGCGTGAATATATGTAGACATGTATGTATGTAATATCAGCAAGTTAAGCTATGTCTATTTTGGGTCTAAATAGCACTGTCAAATGGCGTAGAAAATAAATATTTTCCGCCAGATTCATATGGACCTCAATAAAATATCAAATCATATTGTAGCAAGTCAAATGGTAATATCGAATATAGAAGGATACGATATCACGCTGCGTGACGACGATGACGCTGTGACGATTCATGTGTATCGGTCAATATATCGTTTCAGAAAATATATAGTTTCGAATTCCGATATGAAATATCGATATATAGTTTCAATTTGTTACTGTGAAAAAGGTATATTACCCACTACCTATATCTATGATGTGGATTATGCCAATGTCAAATATGTCAAGGCTGTCAGTGATATTGTCGTGCAGTAGACTTCCATTAAATGGTCTGTGTTTTTTTAGCTAATTTGGGGAAAAACTGAATTTGAATGTCAAGTATGAATAACAAAGTAGAGCCCTAATTTTCACGAAATTAAGATATTGCCGAACTGAATAATCTGCAAATTATTTTGTAGTCCTCATAAGTGCCATAGTAAGAACACAAAGAATATAATATACTTAGTAGTTTGTAGAATAGTTCAAGTTCTAGGTACATATAAAACAAAATTTACCATACAAATTATAACTTCTTAATAATTTTAGAAGTAATAATTTATATTTAAGTAAGTGTTATTTTTGGTCATGGGCTAGGAACCCGAGTCACATATTCCTTGCATTTATTCATAAACTCATATGAATTTCAAGAGCCTACTATAGCGAATTTTTTTTATACCACTTAAATGGCAGAGAAGCACAAGGCCCACCTTACCGTGACCAATCGACGTGTGCAACAGGGAGTCATACTCGTGTAGCGACTCTGTAAGAACAGAGTAACGAATATTGTTGACGGTCTGTGCGACTTTGAGGAGGAAATTGTCTGTTGTCTGGTTTTGGTCGTATATTGGTACTGAAAGGAACCCTGGGAGAAAGAACATGAACACGAAGCCTGGTGAAATTCAACCCGTGAAGTCCCAGCTTCTCAGGTACATGGTAATGGAGTGGAAGCTAAGATTTGGGCAATCTCGCGCAGGGCATACCGTAATACTGGTAAAACCCATGACGGGTGTTTGGCTATTAAACCAAATAGTGGCCTCTCGCACCGACTGACGCAAATGATAACCAGTCACGGGTCCTTCGAGTCCGGGTGCCATCATTATGATGCAAGCGTGGACTCGGAGCTGACCGAGTGCCCGGCGTGAGAGACTTTGAGGCGGATCCTAGTGGTAACCCAAGAAGTTGGAGTTCTCTAGCTCTTCGCCTTGCTCACGGCGATGGTATGTTGCGCGAGCGTGTGGATTGCTGCCGTCTCCTTCTGCAAGCAAGTAATGTTCGAGAAGAGGACTGCGAGGCGGGTTTAGAATAAACTCTTGGTCCGCACAGCCCGCGACAAGCTACAGCCATTTCGGGATAGCCTGGGCATGGCGGGTGGAGTCACCTGTCACCATAGCAGAACCTGCGTCGAGACCCTTACCCTATGCAAGATAGTCGCGATGAAGGAGAGATGGATCTCATACTTCCATGAACTTCAGCATTCTGGGTTTCAAAATCATTGGGGTTGGAAGTTTATGTGAAAGCCCTATTTCTTTGAAATAAGAAACTTGAAATGTTAAATGTATGCTCTATAAATAGTAGGTATGGTGGTGTAATACTAATAATGTATCCTTAGAAAGCAACCCCGAGAGGGGTTTGAAGCAGGGGATAGTAGTTTATAATGAAAGTCTAACTCACTCCACTCTTCCGTACGCGTCTTAGTAATTTACTAGCGTAATAAAACTACGTAAATAAACAAAAATGAATAAAGTCATCATACTTTCAGACTATCCTATCCTACTATCCTTCGCATCCTAATTTCTACTAATATTATAAACGGGAAAGTTTGTGAAGATTTTTGTATGTTTGTTATTCAATCAAACTCTGACGGCTAATTGAATCTGGCTGGTAAGTACATAGACTGAAATAACACATGGGCTACTTTTTCCTGAGAATGTATTCCTGTGAGGCGTGAAAATGGGGGGTACCTACACTACATAAATACGAAAAACTTTATTCCGAATGATTCGACTTCCGAAAGGCAGAAATCTGATATATTACAAAGTCTATTTATTGAAAACCCGAATTTCTAAAATTCTTAATGTTCAAAATTACGAATGTCTCAGAATTTCGAATTTCAAGATACCGAACCATTACCATTCCGAATGAATACTAATCCGAAATATCATAAATACGAATTCCGATTATCAAAATTCCGAAACAACACAAACCCGACAATCAGACGAGTGTACAACGTGAGTTCGACAAATGGAAGTGCGATTAACGTTTGTGTGACAAAACTGTACTGCGACTCACCTTAGTTCGAATGCACGCTAGTGCGACACACTGTAGTTCGACATTACTCTAGTGCGACAAACGTTTGTGTATGTTGTTACTTGTTGACAAGCCTAGCATCCTTATTAGCAGGAAAATTTATTAATGAATCAACAAGTACGTAGGTATAAGTTAAAAATAAAAATATCAATTATAAATTATAATAATGTATTACCTACTTTAAACTACCTGCTTGAATTAAACTAATAAATGAAGAGGTGAATGGATGAAGGAGGTAACTAACAATTTCTAAATATCGAGATAATCGGCTTCAAAGTTTGAAGATTTCATTTGCAATTATTATGTTTTCTTATAATTTATGTCGTAATATTATGGGGTCAAATTATAGTAATTGCCCATATTTATTATCGGAGATGCATAAACATACAAATAAGTGGATGGAAATTTATTTATTTGAAAAACTGTGCATATACATTCTTCATCCATTGACAATGTAATAGAAATTACGAATATTAAGATTGGAAGAAGGGAGTATGTAACATTAAATAATATAAAAAATGCATATATTGCGAAATTTTATCAACTTAATCGTGGGCAACGAGGTTATGTTATCAATATTGATATTCTGGTTTCCAGATTTTTATATGTTTTTTAACATTAACTTACGTTTTCTCAGAAATAAACAAGTAAGTTGGTACTTTATTTTCTTCCAACTTTAATGTCTACTGCTAAACCTTTTTAACATATCATCACGGGGTTTGGTTTGATTCGCTTTCCGGCTTTTACTTTTCAACTTTACACGGTCTTGGGCACCTATGCTGTGGGACTATTGGCATGCATATCATCCTCCATGACGTAAAGTTAGCACTTTTTGGGTCTATTCTCTTACCGGGGCTCGGTGCAGGTGGTATGGCTAAACGTAGCCAAGCCAACATGACAAGGCTGCCCCGGATGCGTGACTTCCTCACGCTTTGCTTAGGTGTACTCAATCCATCCACCGCAGCATATTCATCGCCGTAACACGCAGCTCCTGCTGGTGTTGCCCTAGAAAAGGCCATGCTTCGTAGCCGTGTAAGCGGACAGGTTCTTGGGGTCACAAATGCCACTTGTTACCTCACGCCGCGTAACTCATACAGCAGCAATGACGCCAAGTCATCACCTGTGCGGTCGGGTGTAGGATCGGTGGAGTACGCCATATACTCGGTCGTTGCCACATTTTACTTCAGGCGGGGAGCGAGCGCCACCTTTCATCACAAATCTCATCAAACTACCCCTATCCAATCCACCAGTGCGATACTAATTAAAAATCATTTAAAAAAAGATACCATGGATTTGTTAACATTCTTACGTGGTCTGTCCTATATTTGTTATTTAAAAAAGACCTAACAAGTAACTCAGTTATGTTAAATTCAACTCAGTTATGTTAAATCAAACCATTGTTGTTAAGTAATTACCTTTTGTTTACTACGGTAAGATCAAATGTAAAAAAAACCTCCTCACATTAAATTCATATTAAATCAAACTAAACCATTGTTGTTACTCCTACGGTAATGCAACAATGATTTGTCGCACTACCGTAGTGTCGAACTACCATGATGTCGAACTAGTGTCGCACAAACGTTTGTCGCACTAGAGTAATGTCGACCTACAGTGTGTCGCACTAGCGTGCATTCGAACTAAGGTGAGTCGCAGTACAGTTTTGTCACACAAACGTTAATCGCACTTCCATTTGTCGAACTCACGTAGTACACTCCAATCAGACGCCTTAAAAACTTATTTGTTATTTTGAAAAAGGATTGTTGCTATTCTCAGGGTACACGAAAAAAACATGAAAATTGAATGGGCAGCAAGTACCACAGCAGTAGAAATGTCGCAGCCAACTAGTTTAATCAGCCGTTCAATTAACTGCCTAGGCTCTTTACTGAACAGAATAGTTTAATTAGCGGCCTGAATGGTGTTCAGCCATTTGATTAAACGGTTAGACAAGTAGCTTGAATCGATGGCGTTTAATTACTTGCCTAGCCATTTAATGAAATAGCTATGAAAATGGATTTATTCTGCATGGTTATTAAAAAAAAAGTTCAAACCCAACCTATCCAAGTCGGATTGTACAGCTTTCTTAATAAACCTATCACTAATTTTCTGTGAATACACCTCTCCCCACCCCCTCAGGGATTAACAGGCATGAGTGAGTATATGTATGTACGTAATTTTCGGTCTTAATGCGAGGTGGTGCCCCATCTTACAAATGGCCTAAGCATTAGCCAGCCAGGTTATTAAATATTATAATAAACAATACGGCTGAATATTATTCCGGCCGTTCATTGACTGGTGTCATTAGTACCGGCCCATAGTGCTGCTCGACGAGGTGGGCAAACTCTTCGAAAGAGTTATTGCCAAGCGTCTCATCGAGCATCTCTCTAGAGTGGGGCCGGACCTGGCGAACACCCAGTTCGGGTTCCGCCGGTAGCGTTCCACTGTGGATGCCATCATGCGTGTGAGGACTCTGGGTCTCGAGGTCGCTCTGCACAAGTCCGAGGCCATGTTCTTTCATGGCCCTCGGCGCAGGCCAGGCCCGGGAGCCAGCCTTAAGGCACTCCCATCGACATCAAGGCCCGGTTGAAATACCTGGGGCTCGTGCTTGACGGTCGATGGGACTTCGGACAGCATTTCCGAAGTCTGCGCCCCAAGTTGGTGACCACAGAAAATACCTTGGGTCGGTTTTTGCCCAACTTGAAGGGCCCAGAGGCCTCCTCTAGGAGACTTTACGCGGGTGTCATGCGGTCCATGGCCCTATACGGGTGCCCCGTGTGGGCGGACACCCTGGAGGCCAGATTCCTGCCTCTGCTCCGTACGGTGCAGAGCACAATGGCCTCCAGGGCCATTAGGGGATACCGCACGATATCCTTCGAAGCGGCGAGTCTCCTGGCTGGATCGCCACCGTGGATCCTGGAAACGAGGACCCTTTCGGCACTATATCAGTTACGAAAGGAGGCGCGGGAGCGGGGATTTGATCCCGAGCCCGATGATATTCGGGCCGAGAAATCCCGGCTCCACCGGGAAATGGTGGCCGAGTGGGAACGACGACTTGGGCAACGACGCGCAGGGCACGCCGTGTGTACGGCGGTAAGACCCATCATGGGGGAGTGGCTAGAGAGACCACACGGTAGCCTCTCGTACCGTCAGACGCAGATCATCATCGGACACGGTAGCTTCGGGCGGAATCTGCATCTGATGGGCATAGAGCCAACGCCCGAGTGCCATCACTGCGACGCTAGCGTGGACTCGGGGAGTCGGGGCTGCACACGCTCACCGAGTGTCCGGCGTTTGAGATGCCAAGGCGGGAGCTTGTGGCGGCCCTGAGGGTGAGAGTGCTCACGCTCTCCACCCTGCTCGCGGCGATGGTCCGCTGCGCGGATTCGTGGGCGGCCAGCGCCTCCTTCTGCGAGCAGGTCATGCTCGCGAAGGAGACAGCAGAGCGGGCGCGGCGCGATGAGCGAGAAAGGCTCGCTGACATCGCTGCACGCACCCGAAGGCGGCTCGGGCGTCGGAGGGCGCAGACCGACCTCCGCCCCCCATGAGCGCGAAGCGAGCGCTAGCAGAAGCAGGCCACGGCGGCTCCCCATACCGGGGCTAAGTCGGGGACCGCGTGGACCCCCCTTTCGAGGAGGGCCAGACCGAGAGGGATGGCCCTGGGTCAGCCGGGGTGCGAGGGATATGTCGCATGACAACTTCACCTTCGGCCTAGCACTACGACCCAGAGACGGCGTGCGGTTTAGTCGGTTCGAATGCGACATAACCTCCCCTTCCGGCTCCGGGGGATTTCTCGCACGTAAAAAATAAAAAGACTGGTGTCATTAAGTTAACAGCCTAGGCAGTTAATTGAACTGCTGATTAAACTAGGTGGCGGCGACAGAAACACGGCAAGTCGCCTTTAGCTCAATTTTTATATGAAATATTTGGAGAGTTATTAATTAATGCTAATGCTTCTTCATACGTGACATGGCAAATCAAACTTTTATCTATTTTTGATACTAATTTTTAATATAAGCAATGAATTTTCGGAAATTTGAAATTAGGAATGATTTTTTTCGGGGTAATAACACTATGGACTTTTTATTATTCGTAAAAATGAAATTCGGCAGTTCGGCAGAGTTTTTGAATAGTCGGGGTTTTGTTTCGTAGGAATTATAAATAATCGGAATACTTATTTAAATTCAGAATTAAATATTTCGGCATTTTTGGGTGTTCCCGAAAATGGGACAAGTAGGGGGAGGGGGGGCACTTTGATACACGGGGCACATTGATACTCTACTCATATTCCAAAACCGATAAACATTAAGAACACCGGTACGTCACTAGAACGCTCAAGGACAAGTATTATAATGGCAGTTGTGACGGCGCTCGCTGCTGATTCGCCGCTCGGCTTCGACAAGTGTAAACGTGTTTGTGCTGCCACTGACAAAAAATTTACGCGCTATGTGAACGTGTATTATAGTCAAGTTATTAGTTGTATTTATGGTTTTGTTTTACCAAAGGTAAGTGATTATATACAAATGTGATTTTTAATAATGTTTTAAGTAAAATATTCAATAGTGAATTAATAAAATAATTGTTTGTAAAAAAACGTCTGTTGGGGCACTTTGATTCGGTAAGGTGCAGGGCACAATGATACGTATCATTCTGCCCAATATCAATCTTTCTCGGGAAATAGTAAGACCTTACCCGAAAAAGCCGCCACCTTTAACGCCCCAAAAAAGAAGGGGAAAGAAAAGGGGCGTTCAAGAGTATATACTGAGACGCCAGGAATAAATAGATTAGAAAGCTTACGCAAGGAGAAAGAGAGAAAGAAGGAACTACAAAAAGTTAAACAACACGCCAAAGAAATGAAAAATGCAAAGAAGCTATTGGGATTATCGGAACCAAAGAGAAAAAGAAAAAAATGGTATCTTTGCAATTAGAAACAGATTCCGATTCTAGTCAAAATGAAACCGTGATGACAAGTGATAGTGAAGACATTGATGCCATATCCGAATCAGAAGATGAGGTTAATCATGAAGTTCCCAACCCTGAAACAATAAAAATCAGAGATTTCGTACTTATTACATTCGAGAAAAAGAAAAATGTACTTTATTATGTTGCCAAAATTGTATTAAAATATGGAATGACAGAGTATCAATTGTCATACCTCAGAAAAAAAGCAAGGATCTTCTAAGATTGTATTTCCCATTGTGGAAGACAAAGCAAGCGTAGAAGTTAAAGATGTAGTTACCTAAAATAAAGTTACTGGAGCTAATTATAGGATGACTAATTGTGTTTCTTTCATTATTTTTTCAAACTTGTGAGACTGATAAATATAATGTTTCTACGTAAAATAAAGTTAATTTGTGATCTCGTTCAATCAATATGTTTTTTATTCGTTCATTTTAAGCAGTAAAGCAGTAAAGATGGTGAAATATGTTATAGTTATTCTGGGTTTCAACTAAGCATCAAACTGCCCCACCCTATGTATCAAAGTGCCCCGTGGGTGGGGCAGAATGATGCAAAACCCTTTTTTCATTAAATCCAAAATAACTTTATTACTGATAAATTTTAGCAGGTATTTCTTACCAAAAATTCAAACTGAATAACTGAGCTATCCATGCGTCAAAAAAAATATTGAAATATGACGCTTTAAGTCCATCGAACTGGATTTTGAATTTTTGTGCATCTATCCCATGACCTTGATAAATCTGTTATCCTATCTGATTCCAAAAGTTGCCTACAAGCCATACTCTCACATCCCTTCCGTTCTAAGTCCAAATTTCCCATTATTTATAGAATCAGGGAAGCACTAATACAGTGTCATCAGCGCAGACTACAGGTTGTCATAGGATGGATCCCTGGGCACTCTAATATTCCAGGCAATGAGACGGCTGACTCTTGCGCAAAGACTGCAATTAGAATTGACTCACTTGACCATTTCCATTTATTCACACATGACTTAACACCAGTGCTGAGAGCAAGTCTGTCTCTTGCCTGGAGTAGGGAGTGGCAAAGATCCAAACGTGTAAAAGGTAAGTATTATGGTGACATACAACCTGACATTCCCGTTAAACCTTGGTTTTTCAAGTACCGGTTTTTCGATAGACGAACGACATCCATTGTTTCTCGCCTCCGTTTGGGACATGCTTGTACCCCTGTACACCTCGCAAAGATTAGGGTAAGGGATCATTCTCTTTGCGAATGTGGATTGGACGAAGGTGATGTAGATCACATTCTTTTTAGTTGCCCTAACTTGCGTATCTCTCTGTATGACGTCCTCCCCTCCCACATCCCTCGTCCCACATGTGTCAAGTCCCTTTTGTCCTTAGTGTATACTCCTTTTGTTAAAATTCTTGTTAGGTGTATAGATACTAATCAACTAAATCTGTAAATTTGTACCTATTTAACTATTTGTGTGATTTGTAATGTTTATGTAAATTTATTTGTGTTTATGTATATTTCAAGTATTTGTGTTGTCCTTTTGTTTAGATTCTGGACGAAGAGACTTCATAATCAAGCCAACCGGTCAAATCCTGAGTCACTTTATCTCCTTCGTTAGTAGCTCTATCTACGGGACATTGGCAGAATTGATGCTGAGGCACAGCAGCCATTAACAAAGAATTGAATTGAATTTTTGTGCATCAATGTGCCCCCCTCCCCCTATAGTGCGTCAAGAAAGTCAATTAAGGGTGGCGCTGCTACGATTGACGGAGAGTATATTGTAGGATATTTTACACCTCTAAATTCCTTTTGGCTCCGTTATCGATATTTTATTATTTCGATTAAGAATAGGAAAAAGTGAATGCCCAGGTGGGACTCGAACCCACGATCTTTCCCTTACAGGGGGGCCCGGTGGCTCAGTGGTCAGAGCATTCCCTCTGTAAGGGAAAGATCGTGGGTTCGAGTCCCACCTAGGCATTCACTTTTTCCTATTCTTAATCGATTTGAAAAAGTTAGCATAGTAAATGCTTCAAAATTTCATTCAATTTTATTATTTGTTTGTCATTTGACAGTTCGTCTTGGTTCGTCTGTCTGACACATGACATTGGCGAAGTTGTGGTGGATTTCCGCAAAAGCCACCCTTTAAAAGTTGAAGTTGAAGTTATCGTTAGCCGATTTTTGTTTGTTTCTCGGACCGTTTCAAGTGAATCAAGCCATCATGAATCAGACTCAAGTCCATATAAGCTGGGCTTCATATTTGAATAATGTATCTAAAGAATTCACTTTCTTGCAACAGGTTCAAATGTGTACTTACAACAAATTGTGTTTGAGTATTGTTCTCTATGTTAATGCACTTATATGTAAAACATATAATTACAGAATGCTGAGTTTGTCGATTTGACATTGGCTGCAGAGGGTCATCTAGTGAAAGTACATAAGAATATAGTAGCAATTGCTAGTCCTTATATCAAAGCTATGTTGCAGTCTACTTCTTGTCAGCATCCAGTAATATTTCTAAATGTAAGTTACTTTTGGTGTCTTTTTTTTAGCTAAGCTTTAGGTTTTCTTACACAATTCTATTGCTACGATTATTATCATTATTAAAAAAATATATAAGAATATGAAATGAATGATATATGAATGAAAATCCAGAACTACTGAAATTAAATTATTTATACTTGTACATCTACACTACTATTATAAAGAGGAAAGATTTTTATTTCTGTGTGTATTTTTGTAATGAATGAACTCAAAAACGAATGCGCTGATTTCAAAAATTCTTTCACCATTGGAAAGCTACATTCACCCCGAGTAACATAGGCTATATCGGATTTCCACAGGAACATTTTTACCCCCCATGCGAAAGCCGGGGTGGATCGCTAGTATTATAATATAACACATAATTTTGAAAACTAACAGCGAGTGTTGTGTAGCTGTAAGATATGATGAATGAAACAAGTGAAGCCTTAACAAGAAAATATTTTATATTTCACAGAATATAAGTCACAAAGTACTTAGTTACATATTGGAGTATATTTACACTGGGGAAGTGGATATACCACCAGACATAATAGACAGGTTTATTGAGGCCTGCAAATCACTATGCATAAGAGGAGTTGATGGTATAGCTGCACCCAAGGTAATTAACATTTAATTAAAATTAACCACTTATCATTTATTACATTGTAAGACAATATCTCTTCCTTTCTGCATAATTTAAAGTAAGTCTTGACATAGGCACTGAGCCTATGGCTCAGATCAATCAAGACTGAAGTAATAAAAAATACCTGGTAATTCCAACATTAGTATTTCGAAGAGCAAATTATCTTGGTTGGCATCAATATTGCTTTGAGAACTTTTTTTTTTTTTTTTTTTTTGTCTCCTTAAATCTGCTATCAGCCCCAGAGCTATAATCAGATTTTTTGAAGTACTAGAACTGTTGAGATTGCACATCCATCGATATTTAATCTCTTATTTTTAAACTCATCTTAGTGTTTAGATTGACGCCAGTCGCGTTCTCTTCAGCCGGAATATGCTGTCCTTGGTATTTATTAGTTTTGCAGCTAGATGATTTCTATGTACTGTGAGTCTTTGTTTATAGGTCGAAGTAGAACTTTCTATTTCCTCCTTAACTGTCGGGATTTCTAGGTACTCATGGACTTCATTGTTTCGTGTGAACCATGGTGCGTTGCAGAGAATTTTCAGAACTTTATTCTGGAAGCGCTGGAGGATTTCTGTGTTTGAGTGGCTCGCTGATCCCCACAGTTGTATACCATATGTCCAGACCGGTTTAATGATACATTTATATATCAAGAGTTTGTTTTCTAGACGTAGTGTCGAGTGTCTGCCCAGTAGCCAGTACATGTCTGCAAACTTTTTATTTGCCTGTTCTCTTTTTGCCTTTATGTGATCTCGCCATGTGAGTCGTCTATCAAGGTGCATGCCCAGATATTTAACGGTCGTTTGGTGTGGTAGGATAGATCCGTCAAGAGTGACAGGTGAGCAGTCGCCTCTTTTTAGTGCGAAGGTAATGTGTAATGATTTCGCTGGGCTCGCTTCGACTCTCCACTTCTTGAGCCATAATCCAATTTTATCCAGGCATTCTTGCAGTTTTGTAGAAGCTGTGTGTGGATCTTTGTTACAAGAGAGAACTGCGGTGTCATCTGCGTAGGTTGCAGTAACTATTTCTTCTGAGACAGGTAGGTCAGCAGTGTATATTGTATATAAAATTGGACCCAGTACGGAGCCCTGTGGTACACCAGCTTCTATTTGATTGATCGATGATAGACAATCTTCGCATTTCTTCACACTCACAAAGACAACTTCAATAGCATAAACGCTGTATTTGGGAGGTGTAGCTTTAGCTTATATAAGAGACCCTTGTGCCATACACGGTCGAAGGCCTGTTTTATATCGAGAAAGACGGCTGAGCAGTATTCTTTCCTCTCCAGTGCTTGCCGTATTGTATGAGTGACCCTATGTATTTGCTCTGTAGTTCCATGGTGTGCACGAAAACCGAACTGGTGTTCTGGTATTAATTTTTGTTCCTCGAGTATTGGGAGTAAGCGTCTCAGAAGTAGCTTCTCAAAGAGCTTTGATAGTAAGGGGAGAAGACTTATGGGCCTGTATGATGTTACTTCTGTGGCGGGCTTTCCTGGTTTAGCTACCATGTTTATAATAGACACTTTCCACAACTTTGGAAAATATTGTATCCTCAATATTGCATTGAAGAGGATGGTGAGCAGAACAATGCCTTTTTTTGGCAATTGTTTTAGAACTTCTGCCGTTATTAAATCAAACCCTGGGGCCTTTTTTTGCTTAAGACTTCTTATTGCTTTTTTTAATTCTGCCGGTGAAACTGATTTCAGTGATAATGACATCTGTTGGTCACTGTTGAGGAATACGTCAAGTTCCGCTTCGGTCTGTGCGATGTCGGGTTCGTTAGGTTTAAACACGTCTTTGAGATAGTTAGCAAATAGCTCAGCTTTATCTTGAGGTTTTCGTGACCAATTACCATCAGCTTGTCTTAGTGGAGGTATGTGTTCTTTTGGTCTTTTTAATGAATAAGTCATTTTCCAGAGTGAATAGTCCTCAGCTTTGTTTGGTGACAGGGTTTTTAATTTATCTTGGAGGGTGCTATTCTCATTTTCTTCAAGCATTTCTTTAAGTTCTTTTTGAATTTTATTGAGTGCTGTTTTGTCTTCTCTATTTCTGCTGGTGTGCCACTGCCTTCTTAGTTTTCTCTTTTCAGTTATCAACTCTTGGATTTCCTGGGTAGCGTCGTAACTTTGTGGTTTAGTTTTTATAAACGGAGTTGATAGCCAGGCTGCTTTTTGAATTAGGTTGGTCGTATACCACGCAGCGTTTTCTATGTCTTCTTCAGTTTTTAGTGGTAAACACAGATTAGCATTTTCTTCGATGTATTCTCTAAAAGCCTCCCAGTCAGTTTTGTGGTTGTACAAGGTCTCACGTGGTTCTTTCAGAATGACTGTAGAACTCAGTGTGCAGATGACGGGTGTGTGGTCTGAGGAACCGTCTAGACACGATTCTACTTTTGTATAGAGTCCTGATATTCCTTTTGTGATAAAGAAATCTATAAGATCAGGAGTTTTGCTACGATCTGATGGCCAGTTAGTTGGTTCCCCGGTTGATATTACATTGAAGGTATTGCTATCAATTGCCTTTTTTAGTTCTCGGCCTCTCGTCGTCGTGAGCCGCGAGCCCCAAAACGTATTTTTGGAGTTCCAGTCTCCACCTGCAACATATCTCTTACCCAGTGTTTGTAAAAAGTCTCCAAACATTCTCTCATCTATGCGGTGTCTCGGAGGACAGTACACTGCTGCCACATTTAGTGAACCCTGCCAATCATTTATTGAAATTACATATTATTATTACATAAATTACTTTGAGAACTTGTTTCCTACTTGAATACTGTTGAATACAATTCAATAAATCAGATTCAGATCATAATGATGATTGGATGATGAAAACAGACTCAGATGTGTTCCCACGAAAATACTATGAATTTCACTAAAATGGTGAAAATTTTGATAAAAGCAATCGATAGATTTATTTTTACCTAGATTTTGTCTGTCACGCGCCATAATATTTAATTGGATACATTATCCATACTTAATATTATAAATACGATAGTAACTCTGTCTGTCTGTCTGTCTGTATGTTACGCTTTCACGCCTAAACCACTGAACCGATCTTGATGAAATTTGGTACAGAGGTATATTAGAGCTTGAGAACGGACATAGGCTACCTTTTATCACGAGAAAGGGGGTTTAAGGGAGGGAAATAGGGGATGAAAATTTTATGAAAGTTTCACATTTCTGAAGATTTCCTGATGAAATTTGATACAGAGATATTTTAGAGCTTGGAAACGGATATAGGCTACCTTTTATCGCGAAAAGGGGGGTAGAAGGGGGGCGGACTAAGGCCTTGGGATGGAAGTGTGTCATTTTTGAAGATTTCCTGATGAAATTTGATACAGAGATAGTTTAGAGCTTGGAAACGGATATAGGCTACCTTTTATCGCGAAAAGGGGGGTAGAAGGGGGGCGGACTAAGGCCTTGGTATGAAAGTTTGTCATTTTTGAAGATTTCTTGATGAAATTTGATACAGGTTAGAGCTTGGGAACGGACATAAGCTACCTTTTATCGCGAAAAAGGGGGAAGAAGGGGGGTCTAGGGCCTTTGGGATGAAAGTTTGTTATTTTTGATAATATCCTGGTAAAATTTGGTACAGAGATGGATTAGAGCTTGGAAATGGAAATAGGCTACCCCTTATCGCGAAAAAAGGGATAGAAGGGGGAGGTGGGAAGGGGAATAGGGTACGGGATTAAAGTTTCTAATTTTTCAATGACAAAAAAAAGGGGTGAATATGGCATAAATAGTAAGAATTTCTTTTAAAATATCCTCATGAAATTTGGTACAAAGGTGAATTAGAGCTTCGGAACGGACATAGTCGAGTAGCGATCCAAATATAGAAGCGAGTGGAGAGGCGAGTAGAGATTGTTATAGGGACGAGTGGATAGGCATGTAAAGATCAAAAGTCGAGTAGAGTCGATTACAGGGGCGAGTAGATGGCGGCCATACCGGGGGCGAGTCGGGGACCGCATGGTCCCCCCTCCCGAGGAGGGCCAGACCGAGAGGAATGGCCCTGGGTCAGCCGGGGTGCGAGGGATATGTTAAAAGACAACCTCATCTCCGGCCTAGCACATCGACCCACAGACGGCGTGCGGTTTAGTCGGTTCGAGTCCGACATAACCTACCCCTTCAGCTCCGGAGGGGTGGGTATCCGTGGGGATTTCCCGCACGTAAAAAAAAACAAAGAGTCAAATAGAATGCAGTAAAGGGTTGAGTAGAGAGGCGAATAGGGAGGCGAGTGGAAAGATGAATGTAGTGGCGAGTAGAGATCGAATAGAGAGTTGAGTAGAGGTGCGAGTAGATAGGCGAGTGGGGAGAGTCAAGTAGAGAAACGAAAAGAGAATCGAATGGATGGTGACTGCAATATTAAGAATTTCTTTTAAGATGTCCTCATGATCGAGTAGCGAACCAAATATAGAAGCGAGTGGAGAGGCGAGTAGAGATTGTTATAGGGACGAGTGGTTAGGCGTGTAAAGATCGAAAGTCGAGTAGAGGCGACTACAGGGGCGAGTAAATATTCGACTAGAAAGCCAGTGGAGAGGCGAGTATAGAATCAAATAGAATACAGTAAAGGGTTGAGTAGAGAGGCGAATAGGAAGGCGAGTGGAAAGATGAATGTAGTGGCGAGTAGAGATCGAATAGAGAGTTGAGTAGAGGTGCGAGTAGATAAGCGAGTGGGGAGAGTCAAGTAGAAAAGCGAAAAGAGAATCGAATGGATGGGCAAGTAGAGAGGCCAATAGAAAGGCGAGTATAGAGAAGAGTACAAAGTAGAGTAGAGACAGAGAAGTCAGTAGAGAATCGAGTATAAATTCAAGTATAGAGACGAGTAGAAAGTCAAGTAGACAGTCGAATATAGAGGCGAGTAGAAAGTAGAGAACAGAGGTGAGTACATAGTCGAGGACAAAGTTGAGTAGAGAGGCGAATTTAATGCTCAATAGCGTCGGATTAACACTAAGCGATAACCGACATCCACGCGGGCGGAGCCGCGGGCAACAGCTAGTTTATTATATAAAAACAAGCCAGCGTCAATCGGGTTATATGGCTTCCTCGCCACTGAAAAGCGCAAATATAATGGAAATGAAATTGTATGTTTATTAATAGTTATATTAATGCAAAATTGTTTATTTTTCAGCTTACACTTGACAAGCAAGCGGAGCCTCAAGAGAAAGGGTAGGTAGATAATACAGAGTCTAAAGAAACAAGTAGAGATGAATATTAGTATTATTAGTCAGCTGAGGTTTGTGTGGAAGCCACACACAGCTCAGTATTGGCTTGAATGATAGTAATCATGATTTATCAAGTAAGGTAACATTTTACTAACAGACTGAAAAAGCTTATAATGATGTATTATGCAATATCTACAATCTATTTCAAATAGAAATATAAAGGTAGACACTACAATTAATAAAACAAGTGAACTGTTAAATATGTAATATAAAGCCTTTACTTTTCAGGGTTGATAAACCGACAGACAATTTTGCAGCATGTATTACTATTAACAACATAGATAACAATTATGACTTACAAGTGGTGTCTAATGAAAAGAACATAAATTCTCAAGTTGATGTCAAACCCCTTCCTTTAGCTCTACCAATAGATGTTATCCCGGTTCCTGTTGTTAAAGCTCCCAGTAGTCATGTAGACTTGGGAACTGAATGTGAAGCTAATATTGATATTAACAATATAAATAATTTTATAATACAAAACTCAAGATCATCCAGTAATAATACTGAATCAAAGAAGATGAATCCAAATAAAGCTATCATAAAAATAAGTGAGGAAATTATAGTCCCTAGTCAAATTCCGTCAATACCTGACAGTTCACTTGTGAATATAAATACGAATACTGGACAAGATTTTGTTAATATCACATTAAATAACAATGGCTGGCAAATTCAGCAACCTTCAGAAGCAGAATCAAGTTATAATCCCATCCAGCATCCAGTTACTGTTACATTTAATAGTAATGACTATCAAGAAAATCCAAATGAAAGCAGTTCTTTGACACATGGAGACCCAGTAGAAAGTAATGTAACAACAGAATATAGTCAGTTAACACATAAGACAGGAAATACAAGGATAAGGAAATTTGGTTCTCTTGCAAAAGACACAAAACCAACTAAAAATAAATTAAATAGAATTGAAATGGGTAAGTTAAATTTTTGTGCAACTAAGATCGCCAGTTGTTCCTCTTTATAACGGCTGTACTATATCAAATCCAACATTAATTGATTGACTACTTAGTAGTCAAACAATTTATGTTAGAAAATAAAAAAATAGCTGACCCGCTAGATGTACAATATGGGACTGAACCAATAAAATTGATGGAGCTGATCAAAATGGGATGTACAATTTAAATTGAAAAAGTTTAATTGGTCTAGGCGGAGATCGAACCTACGATATTTGCCTTACAGGGGCAATGCTTAGACGACTAAGCTACCAGACCTCGCCCTAACCTATTTAGCATGAAAATGCTTAAAAATTTAAGTCTTCAGGCTTTCACGGCCGGCGTTGCATGTAGAATATACTGCTTCCGGGCTGATTGGCCGTGGTCCATGTGAAACTTGCGTTCCAGACGTTTCGTCGATCACTGCGGTCGACATCTTCAGTGGCGCAGGGCCGGGCGACGACAACTTCGGAGACCTTGCCTCGCCGGCGGCTGACGTGCGACTGGCGCGATGGCTTGAGTCACGGCTGTATTTATAGGCACGGTCGGAGCGGGGAATCGACTCATTCGATTCTGATTGGCCAAGCGCTGTGGCGCGGACGTACTCGATCCTGATTGGTTGTTTGCACTGTGATCCCGAGTGGCTCTCAGTGCTGGGTACCAATCTTTTTGGAGCTGAAATCCCTCGTTTTTTCGGTTAGTCAGTCGCACGTCAGCCGCCGGCGAGGCAAGGTCTCCGAAGTTGTCGTCGCCCGGCCCTGCGCCACTGAAGATGTCGACCGCAGTGATCGACGAAACGTCTGGAACGCAAGTTTCACATGGACCACGGCCAATCAGCCCGGAAGCAGTATATTCTACATTAAAAATTTAATTCAAAATGGGATGTGTGCTAATATTCATTAGTTATATTATAATCCACATTACATTAAATTATTAGTAAAGGTTTACGAGAATATACAATAAGGAATGACAATATTAGAGGAAGTTTGAAAGTGGCACCAGTGAATTTTTTTTTTTTTTTTACATCTTATACAATATATTTCGCGGCAATCGGATCTGGATTAAAAAAAAATATTTTGTTTTTCTCAGAACAATTACAAATACTAATATAAATACAAACAATTAGAACTTATCTCTTATGACTTAATGGCAATACAAAAACTGTAATTGTGAGACTGGTGCCTAAACTAGATACAACAGTTTGTATCTGTATTTATAGGTCACCAGGAAACCCACGCAACCAGATCAGTGCGAGTAAATTACAATACGTCACTACAATATCACGTCTAATTATTTATACAAAAACAAAAATCAAACTATACAATGGATTTGTTATATCTAAGTAAATTTTCAGCTTGGGACTTCGAGTAAATACTCTGTTTCATCGTAATTTAGATGCTGCAACCGATTTGTAAGCATTTTTTTGCAATCATATCTAGATTTTGAGTACAGGCTTATACTTCTATTAACTCTATTGTACAGTCTTGGACCCAGGACGTAGCACTGGCGAGCCGCGACCGAAGATGCACAACCGGCTCACAGATTGCATGCTTTCGGCGGGCTAAATTGTGTGCAATAGGATTGTAATTCAGAATTGTATGGGTATGGTGAATTGCTTTAAGCATAAAATTGAGAAGCGAGGGAATGTCGTGGTATGAACATATTATGAATGTAGAGGGCTTTAGGAGCAGAGGTGAGCCCAAGAAATGATGGATGGATTGCTTGAAAGATGATATGGCAAAGAAGAGATTAACTGTTGAAATGACATCTGACAGGAATTTATGATGGAGAATGACATGTTGCGCCTACCCCAAATAATTGGGACCAGGGCAGGTAGATGATGATGATGATGACACTAATAAAGGCTGTTGTGTGCATCCCTAAAAGCTAGGAACCTATATCCTAATTCGTCCCATACTGAGAGGAACTCTATACACGCCAATAAGAGAGCCTTATAAACAGGAATTTGTATTAATAACAATAATTGATTTATCAATTTCAGATAAAAAACCACATTATACAATATCAACCAGAGGATCATTACAACTATTATTGAATCGTTTCCTCTACCATTCTCATCACCACTCTAATGGCGGTCGTAAAAGAAGATGGCGGTGTATTAATTATCGTAAAATGCACTGTCCAGCTTGTATTGATACCGACGATGACAATATTATTGCCGTGTAAGTACAATAATTTGAGTGAGAACGTGTAAGTTTGGAGTTCTAATCTGGCAGTCGGTTAAAAAAAGACACACATCAATACAGGGTGTAATCGTTAAGTGTGTCCAGGCGATTATTCCGTAACTACTTACTTACTTACTTACTGCCAGCAGGGGACGCCGCAACCGGACGGGTGATCTGCCCTTCATTGTGGGCCATTTCACCCATTTTCCCTATTTTTCCTGTAAGGGATAGGGGTGTCCGGCAATCACGGCGCTTCGTCGAACCTACCTGTTTCCTTGCAAAAACTTACAATCTGTTCCACCCTCAGATTGGAAAAGTCTTCCAAATCTAATTCATCCGTTCCCATGATTTCCCATCTTTTCAGCGCGTACATGGGGCATTCGGCGAGCAAGGTGGATGCTAGTTTCCTCGGCATCCATGCACTCCGGGCATCTGGGATCAGTCTTCACTCCTATTAGTGTCAGGTGCCTGTTCAATCGGCAGTGTCCTGTTATCACTTCTACGACAAGCCTCATGTTTCTTCTAGATAGTTTCATAAGTTGGCTTGTTCTTTTTGTGTCTAAACTTTTTATGAACATTTTCGACTGTCTCATGACAGGCGATGATTTCCATCTTCGGTTGGTCTCCGCCACTATGCTCCGGCTGATGACTCCTTTGGTGATTTTGTGGGCTATTGGCAACCTGGGTTCAGGGCCCACCTGGTTTACATCAGCTCCTTTCCTGGCCAGCTCGTCAGCTACCTCGTTGCCCGTGTTACCCTCGTGTCCGGGTACCCAAGCAATCGTTACGTCGGTTGCTATGCCAGTCTTTTCAATGCCTTTTTACATTCCTTTACCATTACCGAGGTGGTCTCTATTTTGTCCAGAGCTTTCAGCGCAGCTTGGCTATCACTGTAGAGTGTGATCTTCTCGGCATTCAGGTCCTTTATTATTTCCGCGCACTCCTTAATGGCAAAGATTTCTGCTTGGAATACACTTGCAAACTTACCCAATGGTATTGATCTGTTTATCTCTGTCCCGTCCTCACATTTAATGTGCACTCCAGAGCCAGAGAGCTTTGTTGTTTCCTTTCTGGAGCCGTCTGTGTAACAGATAGTGCCATTTGTGTCTATCTTCCAGTCGTCTCTGTGTCCTATATGTACTCTGTATTTCTTGTCAAATGTTCTCTCTTTCTTGATTAGGTCATTATTCGCGAGAATCATTGACAGTTTGTCCTCGTAGCCCTGACTTATCTTGGCATGGCCTTCGTCGAATGCGTTTGCTGTCCAGAGGCCAATGCTTTTTAGTTTGAACCATTGTTCAACTGCTTTCTTTTTTGCCTCTAGGTCTAGTGGGTTAAGTCCCAGTATTATCTCTAGCGCGGCAGTGGGTGTCGTTCTCATTGCACCAATGGTCATTAGTGCTGCCATTCTTTGGACCTTGTCTAGTTCTTTTTTATTGCTCCCTGTGTTGGCTCTGTGCCACCATGCCAGGGCACCGTGCAGGATTCTTGGCATAATTATGGCCTTATAGATCCACAATACTATAGCTGGTTTTATACCCCAGGTTCTTCCTATAGCTCTTTTGCACTGCATCATAGCCATTTTGGCCTTCGAGCATGCGTTGCTTATGTGGTTCTTGAATGTTAGTTTGCTGTCCAGTGTCACACCCAGGTATTTGACCTCTTTTACATTTTCAAGGTCATGACCGTCAAGTTTTACTGGTTCAGCCTGTCCTAGTTTTCTTTTCCTCGTGAAGAGTACTAGTTTGGTTTTATCGGGGTTCAGGTTTAGGCCTTTACTCCTGCACCATTCTAGTGCTTTGTTGAGCCCCCTGTTCATGATGTTACATATGACACTGAGGACTTTTCCTGTTATCAGAAGCACACCATCATCAGAGTATACCTGTGTGTATATATGCATTCTGTTTATCTTGTTTACTAATTCGTCTATTAGCAGGCACCATAGTAGGGGTGATAGGCATCCTCCTTGGGGGAAGCCTCTCCTTGCTATAACTGTGCGTGTTGTTCCCGCTAGCTCGGCCTGTATCAGTCGTTGGTTCAGCATATTTCTTATCCAACCTGATATATCTTTGTTTATACCTTCGCGGTTTAGGGTTTCCTCGATTGAGACTGGGGTCGCCTTGACGAAGGCGCCCTCGACGTCGAAGAAGCATCCTAGTGCATATTGTGTGTTGCTTATCGATCTCTGTATCCTGTTGACCAAATTATGCAGGGCGGTCTCGATGGACTTGCCTTCCATGTATGCATGTTGGTTCTGGTGGAGTGGAGATCCACTTACGGCGACTTGCTCTCTTATTAGTCTGTCTAGTATCTTCTCTAGGGTTTTGAGTAGAAATGAGGAGAGGCTTATGCATCTAAACGCTTTGGCCTCTTGATACGTTTCCTTTCCGGGTTTCGGTATGAATACCGCCCGCACTTCCCTCCATTTCCTAGGAATGTATTTCAGTCTGATGCTGCTGTTGTACAGCTCCAGAAGGTCGTCTTCTATGTACTTGATGGCTTTTTGGAACATTCCCGGGAAGATGCCGTCCGGCCCGGCCGCCTTGTATGGCTGGAACGAACGAATGCTCCATAGTAGGTGCTCTTTGGTGATAAGTGTCTTTACCTCGGTCTTCTCCGGGTTCTCTGTGTCGGCACTTGTTTCGTTGCCTGTGTACTCCTCACTTTCGGGAAAATGTGTTTCCAACATTATTTCCAGTATCCTTTCTGGGTCCGATATGAGTTCGTTCCCTTTCCTTATGCTGCCTAATTTGCAGGTACTGGTTTTTGGGAACATTTTGGCAAGTCTTGCTGCGTCAGGGTATTTCTCGACACCTTCGCAGAAGGCTTTCCAGCCATTTCTGTTCTCTCTTCTGCATTCTGTTTTGAAACTGTTTCTTTCTCTCCTGTACATGAGCCAGCTTTCCTCGTCACCCCTTCTGAGTGCTTTCCTGAGGGCTCGCCTGGTCTTTTTCCTCTTCTTCTCTAATGCCCTTGTCCACCATGGTTGGCCTTTGCCTGGTTTTATCTCCCTGAGTGGGCATGCTTCATGGTATGCCTCTCTGAGAGCAACATCCAGTCGGCTGGTTTCTCTTTCTACATCTTTGATATCCTTTATCGAGTTCCGATCTGCTGGATTCCACTTCTTCATATGATTTTCAAATGTCGTCCAGTCGGTTTTCCTCGCGTTTCTTGTCATGGTCTTCTCGATTTCGGCTCCCAAACTAAAGGTTATTCGTCTGTGATCCGACTTTGAGTCTCTTTCGTCCACTTTCCATTCTGAGATGTGTTGGCTAATCCTATCTGTGGCGACTGTGATGTCCAGCACCTCTTTCCGGTTTTTCGTAACGAATGTCGGAGTGTTACCCTCGTTCAGTACGTCAAAACCTGCTGAGTTTAAAAAATCTAAGAGTAATTCACCTTTCTTATTGCAGTTGGTGCTACCCCACACCACGTGATGGGCTTTGGCGTCGCAACCTAGAATAATGGGAATATTCTTACCGTGGTATTTCCTTGTAATCTCTTCCATTTCTGGCGATGGTGGTTTGTAGTCTTCTTCGCTGGGTAGGTAAGCGGAGACTATAAGCACCCTAACCTTGTCACCTGTGTTGAACTGCATTGTTGCTGTGGCGCTAGCTAGGTCACTGTAACAATCTGCCTTTATTAGTCCTAACGATCTTGCCCTACTGCTGGCGTATATGCATACCATTTTCATGGTAGATGATTTCGCCTCCCAGGGAGCTCAGCCCAGAGACGCGTCCTTTGACGACGTACGGCTCTTGCAGTAGGGCCATGTCTATTTTCTCATCTACCACATGTCTGCAGAATTCGATCATCGCGTCGCGACAGTGGTGGAGATTAAATTGAACTATTCTTATTTTTTGTGTGTTTGTTTGTTGTGTGTTATTGTTTGTGTTCATGTGTGTGTGAGTGTGTTATGAGCGTCTGTTGATGAGTGTTCCTGCTCCCTCCATACTCCGCATTACGTAGGAGGACTCTTTTCCATCCAAGGCGGTAGCAATAATGCCACGCTTGGTGGAGGAGTCCGGTCACTACGTTTTGCAGGGAGGGGGTGTGCTTTGACGTCCGGACGTGGATCTTGGCGGGGCGTTCTAGTTCCGGGTGGGGCCTCTTTCGAGGTTCCCGGCCGGGATTCGTTCCCCCCGCTTCCAACCGACGCCACCTGCGTGTGCGGTGCTTGTGGTGTGCTGCTTGGGTTGGGGCGCTTAAGTTGCGGCGTACCTGTGTCAGCTGAGCCCACCTGCGGGGCTGCAGGCTGATCGGTACTACCGCTTGACTCCAAACCCGGTGTCTTTGTGTGGTGGACGGGACATATACATCTAGCTTGTGCGGACTTTTCCGGATCTTGTGCTGGCTTACTCAGGGCGCGGGCGTAGACCACCGTTGCCTGGTAGTTAAGCCAAGCGCTTGGGAGGCAATCTTGGGGACCCCCACCACAAGTCGTACTCCCAGAGGAAGCACTTCCTTGCGAATGAGGTTCCATTCTGAAATTCTCAGATCCTCTTCCCGGTCGCAATTCTGGACTTTTATCAGTTCCAGGGGGTCGATCCTGATGCCACCTGCGTTACCGGGTAGCCATATGGCTACTTTATAGAGATCGAGCTTTTTGGGTCTTAAAGGGATACCCTTGAACTTCCCGAAGTCGCACCCCAGGAGCCATGTCATCGCCTCCTCGGTTTTCGGGCTAACAAGGAAGTATCCTTCTGCCACTAGACCCGAGGCGACGAATTGTAGGCATCGACCGTTGACTCCGTTCAGCGCGGCGATCTCGATCAGGTCGACTAGACGTGTCCTGATCTCCGCAGCTGTTGTCTCGTCCATTGCCGCCCCATCACCTCGTTCGATGATGACCGAGAGCTCACCTTGACCCGCGGTGGGTTTCCGTGGGCCCTCGGTCTTTGGGGCCTGATATCTAGGCCGCTTCGTAGGACGTTGCTGCGTCCGCTCTCCAGGGTCCGTACCCTGTCTTTTCATCTTCTGGGCCCTCTTACCTGAGTCTTCCATCGGCGCTCCCGAACTGGTCGACGCGCCGAGTTGGATTCGGTCTGAGGGCTCTACTGGTGCCTTCTTCCTGCGGGTCCTCTTCCGTCTGTATTTGACGGTGGTCCACTCGCTGGCTGCTGGTTCCTTACTTACCCCGATGCTCATCTGGACGAGGTCGTCCCCTAGAGTCTCCGATATGGATCTCCCGGGTCTTACCTGCTGGCATGGGGCTGTGTGTGCTTTTGTACTTGATCTTAATTGCGCAGATGTGTCCCCCCCAGAATACGTGGGACTGCTTGTGTCTGATGACACAAGGAGGGATTCTCCGGACTGGCCGGTACCCTCCTGGGGTAGTTTATTGCTTTCATTTGCGCTCATGATTTGACGAAACATTTGTCCGGGGCTGCCGGACGGGATAAGGTGGGTTGTGGATAGTTGGGTGTGGAGGTGGAAAAGAAGAAAAGGGGGGGCTTCGACGGAGGTTTCTGTTATATCTGTTTCTGAGGGAACCAGACGGCAGGCGGTACCACGTGCAGGATAACCTCTGGTCTTGCCATAAAGGTTCTTCACGACTTGCGCTCCCCCTATGACCGTACTATCTTCAGCACTGGATGGATGCTGAGGATAAGGCTTCACCAGCCCAGTCGCAAGGTCCCTGAGCTGGCTCCACCCCGCCCATTCCGTAACTATTACAGATATCAAAAAACTTTAAACTGATATCGAAAGTACGTTAGCTAATGAGTAAAATGACATCAATAACTTTTTTTAAATCAAACGAGGGTATCTAAGATTTTGACATTAAACACTCCCATACATTTAGTATGAGATTAGTAGAAAGGTTTTAGGTACGTACACCAGAAGGGATTTCTCTATCTGGGTACTCTCTTCTGTAGGCGAAAATGGCCGCTCTTTTGTTACAATCATATTTGTAGTAAATTTTTAGCAAATATCTCTCTTTTTTCTTTTGGAATATGCCATTTTGCAATCAATGAATGAAACAATCACGAATATTAACGCAAATTAAAAAATTGACGGGAACAACAACCCGAGATAAGTTTTGAATTTAGAACGAACACCAAATAGTATCTTTTTTTTTGTTGTGTGTTGTTGAAAATCATCTAATATGATTAAGGTAAAATGGGTACTAGATCACTTAAAATAAGGAAACTTAAACCTTTCTACTAATCTCATACTAAATGTATGAGAGTGTTTAATGTCAAAATGTTAGATACCTCTCGTTAGATTTTTTTAAAGTTATTGATGTCATTTTACTAATTAGGTAACGTACTTTCGATATCAGTTTAAAGTTTTTTGATATCTGTAATAGTTACGGAATAATCGCCTGGACACACTTAACGATTACACCCTGTATAAATAAATGTCACCAGTGCCATCTACAATTAATTGATTTATAGAAGGGGCAAGAATGAAAAAAAAATTTAATTAACGCCTAGCACGCTTTATATTTTTAAATGTGCAGTCATTCTGCCTATGTCGCTAATAATTCATGCTTATCGCGCTTAAATCGTCTGGCGAAACGATTTGAGCGCGTTTACAATAAGTTTAAGTTTCAATACTTTCTATTTTTAAAGGAGAAAAGATTTTTTTTTAATAATGAAATGAAGACGTAATTATAGAGATTAGAGAAAACGTTACGTTCTTACCCTTTATTTATAATATTGAATAATGATAGCACTTGTACTTTTCCACACTTTATTTATAGATAAATTACACCCCAGACACAATAAATCATCATGCTCATCACACTGAGATTTGTCCTGGGTGAGATTTGAACCCACGACCTTTTGCACAGCAGTCGAGTTCACTACCGTAGCACCATGGAGTCTGTCACCATATAAAAAATATAAATTATATATAAATAAAACATAACCAATTATAACACCTACAACTAGGCAAAATGTCTTTTAGGTGTAACTTTTTTTGGCTTCTCGAAAATATCTATGCTCCTCTATATGTGGAGGTACTAAATAGGTATTAAATTTTAATGAAAAGATAAACTAATTAAAACGCCTACAACTACTTCTAATTCTATATTAATTATTATCTAATTCTTCTAATTTTTTTTTTTAATTAGAAGAAGTCATATTCTATTAGTATAAAATTTCAATCCCATACTATGATTCATCAACGCAGAGGTCCTATAAACTTGAAATTTTGCCAGTAGATGCTTTTTATGTTGTTAGCAGCCAACAAGGAAGATTTTCGGAAATTTTGCTGCTAAGGAGGTAAAATATGAGCTGAAAGTTTGTATAGAACTTCATTCCCTTATTTTAGCTCCTAATCCTTTCTTAGTGGGTGCTAATAATATTATAACATGGTCTACAACTTTATCTAGCCTACTTTTGCGTTAACACTTACTGTTTACTAGAAAAATACAAGAAGCGAAATTTTTTAACCTTAGAACTTGAAAAAAATCCAGAAGTCTAATCGATAGGGACTTTTGGTATGTCTTTTATTATGGTGTATTTAAAACCTCTACCAACTTTTAGCTCGATGCGAATTCATGCAAGCTCAACTGTTTAATTTATTGTTCTGCATTATTCTGTCAAACGCCATTGGCCCGAACTGGGGCAGTGTCGCACTAGTACGAACTTCCGAGCCGCCATATACTTTGAATCGAGCTATACATTACCTACCTATTTTATTTCTCAGTTATTTCTTTTCCAGTTGTGATTTTACCCGTAGCAATAAAATATTTATATTAACGCCATACATTTTTACAAATATAACATGAATTGAAATAAAAAGTCTGCTCTACTCCAAACGTTCCAAAAACTCATACGTACATAAACCAAATGTACGTAGTAATACCTAGTACCTATAGTGTAATTTTGAAACAGCTAATGAAGGACTCAAATATTTCTTGCGATTACAGGATGGAATCTCATTGTCATCCAGATCACGATGTTCAAATAAGAAAGAAAATAAAAAGTAATAAAATATTTACCTCGCTGACAGCCGCGGTAAACACTATTGAAGATGATATTATTATGAAACGACATAGTAAACTGGGTCAAAGTAATCGTAATCGTAATGGTAACACGTGAGGTGCTCGTGAAGATGAAACTAAAGAGGAAAATTATTGACAGGTTTCCCACCCTTGCTGTTGGGAATTTTAGAAAAAATTCAAGAAATCCATTACCGTATGAAGAGGGCTGACTAATATTTAGAAGCCTGATTATATTGATTACATTCGTGATTCTATTTATAGCTTTCAATCACACCTACATATAATGGTTTAAAAAAATGGTATATCCAAAATTTATTGCTTGAACCCATGTTAACCCCTTGGAGATTGTATGGTTTTTTTGACCACATGCAGCCCCTAGAGGGGATACATGACAAAAAAATCCTTTCTCTCCATTCAATAAGATACTTCAAATGTTTTGAAGTTAAATGTTTGTACTTAAACGAAGTCACCGAAGTCTTCCTCCAAAGGTTGCACACTTATCGGTCCGTTCTCCTGTTCCTCCTTGTCATATTAATTTGACTTTTGTGTGCGACTGCTGTTTGACCTCAACAACGGAAGGAAAGAATCAGAGTCTCGTCCGTCAATCAGCAGGTGTACCGGATAGTAGATGAGGTTGACTTTTGTCCTGAAGTCTAGGGGGGGGGGGGGGCTATTCACCTAGGAAGTAATGATAATGAATAATGTCTTCTATTCCGTAGTATATTGAGTGTTGAAAGCATGGATGTATACATTATTACTAAAGTAAATAAATCGGTACTTACCGCGCTAATCCCTCTCATTCAGTATAAACCCATTCACCACTGACATCCCTCCTTGCTCCCGTCTTTTAATAGCTAGCGAAAGGTTAGCTGAGTGATAGTCAGAAGTAAGTCTTGTCATCTACAGCTGACCTGCCTAGTTTTTTATAATGAGTGATTATTCAGAGATGAAAAACTGGTGCATGCAATTTTCCACCTAATTTATTTCAGCGTCATATCTAAACATGTTTACACCATTAAACTTTAAAGTTAGAGTTGCTTGCACTTGTTTTTCGTTATCTCTGCATGATTTCATTTAGGCCTTATTTATTTTCAATAGAAGTTAAAATTATTTTAATTTTTAAACTATATATTATGTTCAATATGTAACTTTATTTCTCAGAAATAAATATAGTTTATCACAAGAATATAATACTAATTTTATTTTTACTAGCTTTTCGCTAAGTACTACTATTATCTGTTCTTTGCTTATAGGTACAGATAAATTTTATTTGTTCTATATACTACTAATTTTGAGGGAGGTAAATTCAGTTTCGATTCCACTTCATACTCCTCATATTCCATCCTGATCGCTTTTAACATTATCGGCCCACTTTTATTGAAAATTGAAATCGTGATCGTTTTTTAAATTCAATCAAAATTCAATTTTGACAGCCCATCGACTCGTAATTGTTCGTTAAAAAATAACAAAATTGCCATATTCCTACATGAGCGTAGAAGCTACTATCGTCCAACCTCCTCTATAAGTATATCAATGGCATGCTATCTCTCAGTAGCTTAAATTGCAATACTTGATGATAGCACCATGCATGGCAGATACTACGAGCTAAGCGGATCGACACTGATCGGCGATCTAAGACCTTGGAAGACATTGGAAGAGTTCAATTCCAAGAAGATAAGTGCATATATATACGTTTACAGCTAAACTAAGCAACTCTTTAGAACGCACCACTACTAATACTATACCTTTAAACAACAATAAAAACTCAAGTGTCAAAAAATTGGAAGTACTTAACATGGTCAGGATCGTTTTTCTCGTCCGAGGTGTCTTTTGTATAAAACACATAATACCTAAACATAGAATACCTACCTGTTCTCATCTCTAGCATAGCTCGATAACGTCTATATGTCAAACCTATTCCAATTTTTTTGCCCTGCATCTACTTCTTAATATTTGCAGAATATTATGCGTGCAAATAAATACAATACATAAATTATTAAAATATTGTAACCACCCATAACTCTATACTATACCATCCAACTAGAACTTCTATCGAATACCACTAAGTAAGTAACCGGTATTGTAGCCTTAGCATTTGAGTATTCATTCAACCATCAGACACAAGTAGACATAATAGATTCATGTATTTTTGAACGAGCGCATTTATTTTATCTGTGCTGCCTGTGAACCTGAAGTGTCAATTCTGTGACAATCGTGACATATCGTCAACCAAAAAAAATTGTTTCGGCTTCGAGTCAAACAACAAGAATTTGTAAAAGAGGTGTTGTAAAGTTAACAATACAACTGGTAAACAAATATAAATAACTGTTTCGAAAATGGCACAGTCCCAATTTTCTTTATCTTGGGATTCTTATAAATCGAATATCTACAATGGGTTCAGTGCTTTACAACAGGTAATTATAATCATTTATTTATTTTAAATGTTGTTGGATTGTTTACTTTTACTCAGTAAACATTCAAAATCACTACCTACGCTTCATAAGAATCGAACAACACTTACTGTGACAGCTTCCATTTATTTACCAGACCCATGATTATATTTACCACCTCTTATGCATATTTACCTATACTACTAATTTCCTCTTCACACTATTAGAATCTATCGATATTTGGCTAATATCAATGGATTATTTCAAGAATTTCATATTATAAGTATTTTGTTTATTGAATTATGGCAGGAATGTTGACGATTCTTTACATGTTTACCTTTACAAGATACATTGGTACCATGAGGTTGTACTACCTGACAAAAGAAACTCAATAGATCACCACCTTACTTCTGTGCGGCTATATGAACACATATAGGAGTGTATTTGTCTCATCATGAACCTTAATGGGATCTTAATAACCAGTTTGATTAAATCATTTTGTGAAGTTCACATTTTTTGCAATAAGGTTATACAATGAAGTAGTATTCATCCCTGCACATTTTTTGGAGTCTTACTCTATGTAAATTTAACTTTTTTAATTTTCAGAATGGTGAGTTTGTAGATATGACACTAGCTGCAGATGGCCATTTTGTGAAAGTACATCAGATGTTAGTGGCTTTGGCTAGTCCTTATCTCAAGGACCTAATTACTTCTGCTCCTTGTCAACATCCTATAATTTTTTTGAATGTAAGTATTACTACATGACATAGTCTATGTCCAGCAGTGGACTGCAAATGCTAAGTGATAATTGGTATAAAAAGCTTGCAAATGTACTCTTAAGCATTTTTTCACTTACAGCTATAGAGAATATATTTTTATTTTGTAAGTAAGGATAAAAGTGGCAAAGTACTTGTCAAAGTGCTACACTGAATACTTGTTTAAATGGAATTTGTAAAATGTTATGCTGCTTCTTCATTCAAGCACTTTTACTTGTTTATGCTGCTTTTATGGAAGTGACTGCTGTCACCCCACATTGGCTCTTAGTGTACCTTATGGGGTGGGAGAGCCTCCTGCACTAGAGCCTTTCCGTCAATCAGTAGCAAAGGGAGAAAATTTTCAAAAGAGAGGCTGGTGGAGAGTCTTCCCTCCTCAAATTTGTTGATCATGTACCTGGGTACCTACCATGGGACTCATTAGCAAGCTGGTAGGAATTGGATTATAGGGACTATAGGGACTCCTCTCCACTGCTGTTAATCAGTAGGTGTGCTGGCTTGCAGGTGAGGTGAGTTCGGGCTTAAAGTAAGTGGGGTCCCTGAAACACCCCTATACTTTTATATAATGCTAAACTTAATTAACTTACTTTGTTTTTAGAATGTGTCCCATCGAGTGCTATGTTTGTTACTTGAGTACATGTACACGGGAGAAGCTGTTGTGCCTGCAGATTATCTGCCATCCTTTGCAGAAGCAGCAAAATCATTACACATAAGAGGCCTTGAAAACATTGTAAGTGACAAACCACAGTCATTTCTCTACTTACTCCCCTTAAAGTGGAACAAAACTTGTAACAAAAAAGGATAAATTATTATTATTGATTGAATAAACAAGTAACCTAAGCTGATGCAAGTATATCAATGCACCTGTGTTTTTAAATTTGTAAAGTCCATTTTTTTAAAACATTCACGCTAGGAACACTTTATTACACTTTTCAGTATCCACATTTTCAGGTACATTTTTGTTTATTTGTTTTCCATTTATTTATTCTTATTTGTAGGTGTACAGTTAAGTTAAATTACGTTTATAAAAATCAATAATTATTTCCAGGGTAATCCCAGTATTTTACCTGTCAAGGTGGCTGGCAGCATGCCTCATTATGAAGATGGTGAACTTTGTCCTGTCACTGGAACTAAAAGGATAATAGTCTCTACTCCAGACAAACTAGATGAAGTAAGATATCTTAGATTGGTTTGAACTAACATTTCTATTGGTCACAAACAGATCTAAAAATGGATCTTGTATATTTTCACAGGTCGGCCTTCCAGCTAATGCTACAAAAATCTTCATAAAGCGTGGCCCATCTACGTAAGTATCCTGTGTTGAAAATATTCATTGAAAATAAAAATAAATGGTAAACAAATCAGTAGAAATATTTGATTGGCTATACAGAGAAATAATCATAGATTATTTTCAATGCAGAACTGGTCTGCATGGAACAAAGAAAATATCTTTGTCTGATATTTAATGTGATATCCAACCCACACTTTATACTGTTCATTATTTACTGTCTTACATAGAAGAATTCACAATTATCATTTCACAGGACGAACCCAACAGCCTCAAATACATCGCCAAAAGACAATATACAGGATGACCATGAAATGGACGATTGGAATATGCATGATTCTGATGATGGATTTAAAATGGAAGACAGTTCTAATAGAGATTCTGGTTGTAATGATAAACGTAAGGCATTCTTTTATACATTTTGGAATATCTGATCTGAGTTAACTTTGAACCTGGATCAGGCCTGATTTTCAGTAGTTTATGTGTTACCGTTATTCTTGTATGGCCATATCATGTGTAGATGAAACCTGTACAATGTATATGAAGTGGCCTTGTATGTATTTTAAGAAATTAGGGGATAGGTTGTCAATGTGTAGTGATGAATTTAAGGCTTTATTTCATCATTACATATAAACATCAAAAACCTATACAAAATATATATTTAAGCCAATTAACTTAATCAGCCGTTCAATTAACTGCCTAGGCAGTTAACTTTACGGCGCCATTCAATTAACAGCCTGAATGGTGTTCAGCCATTTAATTAAACGGCTGGGCAAATAGCTTGGATTGATGACGTTTAACTAATTGCCGTTTAACTAATTTCTCTAAATGTTTAATTAAATGGGTACATTTAATTAAACATTTAGAAAAATTACTTATTTCTGCATGGTTATAAAAAATAATAATCACGAAGGCATTTAACCTTCTAACCTAACCAAGTCAACAATAATATAATAATAATAATAATAAAGCATATTTATTCAAGACCTTAATTTTACAACCTATTTTGAGTTAGTATGTTTCTTAAACTATGTTAGTAGTTAAGTTATTGAAGCCTTGACCCCATCCGGGTATATGCCTCCTCCATCTCATTCCAAACCTGTCTGTCCTTTGCCTTAGCTAGCCAGTTTGTGCCTGCCACTTTGGCAATGTCATCCATCCACCTCATTTTTGGTCTGCCCCGATGTCTGTTCCCTGGGGGGCCTCTCCATTTTGTGATTTTGAGAGTCCATCTTTGGTCTAGGACCCTGGCTACATGTCCTGCCCATCGCCATTTCATTTTTAGAGCATGTTTGAGTACGTCTGTAACATTCGTCCTTTTCCTAATAGATTTGTTGCTAACTTTGTGTATCCTCCTTAGCCTTAGCATACTCCTTTCCATGGCGTGTTGTGTAGCAAGCAATCTGTTTCTGGTCTTATTAGTGTACACCCATGTTTGGCTAGCGTAGGCTAGGCAAGGTAAAATACAGACATCCATTACGGTCCTTTTTAGCTCTGAATTATAAGATCCTTTTAAAATTTCTTTGTGTGACCAAAACTTGTTCCATGAGCTTCTAATTCTTCTTTCAATTTCTTGTTCATTACTGTCCCTGTTGAAGGAAATTTGTTTTCCTAGATAGATATATTCCTTTACATATTGGATCTGGTGCCCATCTATTTGTAAAGGTCTCTGCAGACTGTTTGTTAAAGCCTTAGTTTTACTGGCATTCATGTGCAGGCCAACTTTTTTGCTTTCGTTGTTCAAAGATTGCATCATTTGCTCAAGTTCTGAAGCCGAGTTGGCAAAAAGTGCAATATCGTCCGCAAATCTTAGGTGGCTTAGATGTTTATTGCCAATCCATATACCATTAGATTTCCAGTCCAATTTTTGAAATATCATTTCCAGAACTGCTATAAAAAGTTTAGGAGAGAGTGGATCACCTTGCCTTACACCTCTTTCTATATTAATTTCTTCCCCTTTGTTTTCCAATCGTATTAAACTTGTACTGTTTGAGTAGATGTTTTGGATCACTTTTGTGTAGCAGTGGTTTATATTGCAAGATGATAATGCTTTCCAAATGGAGCAGTGAGTGATGCTATCAAATGCCTTAAGATAGTCCACAAACCCTATATATAGAGGATGATTAAATTCTTTACATTTTTCTAAAAGTTGTTCGATTGTATGAATATGGTCCATTGTTGAAAAACTGGAGCGAAAGCCGGCTTGTTCTACTGGCTGCGCGAGGTCTATTTTGTCTCCTATTCTGCTTAACAACAGTGATGAAAAAAGTTTGTAGATGCTGGATAACAAACTGATCGGCCTATAGTTACTGATATCTCTTGGATCTCCTTTTTTATACAGCAGGACAATTTCAGACTTGCACCATTGATATGGAACAACAATAAACCTATCATAAATTTTTCTGTGTATACACCTCTATCTAGCCCTCGGGGATTTACAGGTGTAAGTGTATGTATGTATGTAATTTTCTATCTTATTTTTTCCCCCATCTTACGATTTGCCTAAACAGTAGCCAGCCAGGTTATGAAATGATGTAATAAACGAGATGGCTGAATATCATTCAGGCCGTTTATTGAATGGCACCGTCCAATTAACTGCCTCAGTTAATTGGACGGCTGATGAAGCTCGTTGGCGGCGTCATATATATATAAATATATATATAAAATAAAATAATTATAAATACAAGTGACGATGTTATTGTAACTAAAATACTACGATGTGACAATTAATATGGTTCATGAATTTTCTAATTAAAATAAAATTTTGTTTACAGCCTCTTCAAAACTGCAATTTACCATATCAATCCGAGGCTCGTTACAAGTAATTCTAAATCGATACATTTATAACGCACATTCGATTACACGGACTGGACTTCGACGCTGGCGGTGCGTGGATTATAGAAATAACAAATGTTCCGCTTACGTCACGACAAAAGGCAACGTTGTACTCAACAGGTATACTATGGAACAGATACTTACGTAAATATAAATGTTTTTACTTCGCATTTGGGGTCTGCTTACTGCTTTTACTGTTACTATGGCTTATAGGGCTTCGACCGCCGTCCGATCTCCCAACCTCAAGAGGAAAGCCTGCATCAGAGTCTCATCCGTAAATCGGCAGATGTACTGACAAACAAGGTTAGATTAGGTTGACGGTTAGTAATGGCCCACACAGAAGGGCTCATCACCCTTTCGGTAGGTTAATTTGGGCTCGAAGGACCATTCCGAAGTAGGATACCACCTTAGACAACAAAGTAATCATTATAATTTACAGGGCAAACCTCCACAATCACGCTTTCCACGATAAAAAGATTTTATCCAAGATTGAAAAGAAAGCTATATACTCGGCGATAGAAGAGGTTGAATGCTACAAAGAAAAAGAGAACAGCGAACAACACAATAAGACTAATGATGAGACCGACTTATCAGCTGACAATGAAGGCTTCATGTCGCTTGAAGAATTTGGCGAAAGTGTTAAAACGAAGTCTAAAAACGTTTAGCTTAAATATGTTATAAGTCCAAGTACCATTTAGATGGCTGCGAACAGTGAAGTATATGTGTTAAAGTGCCAGGTGATGTTTGTATAATTTCGACATCTTGATATGCAAATTTTGTATAGTTACTTGATCGTATTTCATTTGTGATGACGAGAACAAGAGTGAGGGGTAGACCAAAATCTACTTTTTCTTGTTATGTTGGAACTACGATATTTTTTGTGAAGTGAATGCCAACCGCTACAAAACATTGGCAATATCGAAGTAAGACCTTTTGTTGGATTTTTTAAGGCTTCATCTACCCGTAACGACTGCGATGTTCGTATGACAACCGGTAGCGAAGGCTTAATGTGCTCTCCGAGGCACGGAGAAGTCGCAATAGTACCCATCTTAAGACCATACTGACTAGTGTTACTTAACCTCTAATATGTTAATCGGCTTGGTTATCACTTAGCAACTCAACAGATGATCTTAACCGAAATCGCGCTCTTCTTCCCCTTGCACGTGCCGGGTATAATACTACTACTTCTGCCAGTGGAGATGCCGTTGACCGGACGGCTGATCAGCCTTTCTGTCTTGGCCATTTCACCTATTCGGTAGTCATTTTTTGTCAAAAGGCCAATGATAAAAATAGCTTTAACCTGGTTTAAGAATGAATTGTGCAGTAAAATGATGCTCAAAGTGTACAGATAAACATTTTAAGGGTATAAAATTGAAACAGCAATTTACAGAACCATCTATCGTAGAGAAGAAATAAGTAACATTGTCTTACATGTTTAATAGTTGTAATAATAACTTAATCCATTTTATGAAAATTTTATCACAAAAGTCTCGCCCGAGTTCATTAGCAATTTTAAAAATGGTATTTTATTTATTAAATGGCATTTTCAGCTGAAATTAAAAATTAAAATAAAAAAAATTGGGCCATCTGTCGGTATAAGGTGAAATCATTTAGGGGGCCTTAATGTTTTTGCTATAATCCGAAAGATATCCTTATTTGTAAAAAATATTTGCCTTATCATAGATTATTCTAGAATTCTGTGTAGCGCTTAGTGGCGAGTAGTCAAACTACAACAAACATTACAAGACCCTGTATCTCTTCGGTTTCGCTATGATGCACTAGATGGAGACAGGGGACAAGGTATGACGTCATGCCCTCCGCGTCTCCCTTCCCACCCGCATTTGGTAACGCGTTTTTCTTAAGAGAAATTTGACAGTGGCATCTCCGCTACTTAGTCATATTCTGTCCTCCGTGAGTAAAATGCAATACCGTCTAAACCAAACTAGAGGTTTGCGTATTGAGGTGTCGATTTTCTAAATAGTATATCACTGTTATGATGCAGAGAAGAGCTCATACAACAAAAGTGTGAAATCTGTTACTGCGCAGAGTAATTTTAACTAGGTTCTATATCTAGTATCTCTTCAGTAGACTCTCAAAGCTTAAAAAGATTAGGCTGTTAAGTACATTTGTTGTGTGTACACTTGCGTTTGTATTTCTAATTAAAAAAAAACTTAGGAAGTATTTGAACTCGTCTTTTGTTATATTTATATGCAATACTATGACATTACTAAACTTGAAACGGGGTAATTAAAACTAATGTATTTATATAGCATACTTTGGTGATGCTCATATGGTTTAATATGGATGTCGACAAAGGAGATATGTTTACACCATTACATACGACTTTATAAGGTGCAACCGTATCTACTTTGTCGACTGTACCTATAGAATATGCAATATATCAAATATCGTGTTATAGAATGATTTACGCTTTGTCTGTCATGTATTAAAAACCTCGTGATTGAGTCGCCATAAATAAAGGATGATTATGAGGCGATTTTCAATTTTTATTCAACAATTTTTGACATAGCGTAACAGGGCTTGCTTTACCCAAAATATATTTTTCTTTACTTTATATTAATTTTTGTAAGTTTCTCTATATGTTATAGACTTTGAAACCATCCAAGTCATGTTTCCCAAGCCCCCACACCGTTTCATTAGAAATGTAATAATGCGAAGATAGTTCTAGACGACTAAAATAATATTACCACTAAAAAAGGCTTACGTCGCGGGCGGAGCCGCGGTCAAGAGATGGTCCAAAGTATTATTTAGAATAATTTGTTGTATTATTTAAAAATCTATGCAAAGATTTGCACAGCCTTATGTTATTTTAATTTCACCACAGATTGTGTCACCACGCAAAGCTTTACACTACTATGCACTTGCGATTTGTCGCGGGATTATATGGTTTATGTATACGTTTTACTCATATTATGAATGTACAGTTAATACAGTACCTACCCAAATTTTGATTTGGCACGTTAAGGGTCAATCCCCACTGAAAAAGCTTTTTTGAGGCGTTTTGAACCATTTTGAATCTTATCTGCGCGAGAAAAAGAACATAGTCATTTGAAGACAAAGGCGTTTGTAATACTTTGCCTCTTTCTGTATTGACCCTAAGAATTCTCTATAGTGGCTTGTTTCGATTTTGTAAAGCGTTCTGTTATCGTGCAGTTTGATATCTTTGTGGAGTAGTTAAAACCGAAGTAGTTTCAATGTTTTTTAAACAGCTTCAAAATAGTTGACATAGGTACAAAGTGCCCACTTGAAGGCTTTTAAGGAGACCAAAAATCTTACTGTTATAAATGTGTAAGTTTGTAAAGATGATTGAATGTTTGTTATTCACTTCCGGTCTAACAGCTGAAAGGATCTGACTCAAATTTGGTATTGGGATGATTCAGAGCTATTAATAACATTTAAGCTTCTTTACGGACAAAGCCGCGTGCAATTGCTGATGTTTTAATAACAGTTTTTCTACTCTATAAAAGTATCAAACTGTCAGACTGATGTGCGATAGATAGAACAATCTTACAATACCGAAGTAAGCTCACCTTACTCAGACATGCCAGCTAAAAACCGGGTACTATACTTATTAATGACATATTACGGTGTCATTTTGTAAATAAGAGAATATAATCGCTTATTATTGAGAGCCAGAAGACCGATTTTGACTTGCTCAGTTGAACTTGAATAATGTCAATACCTGTCTGCCTAAGCACAGTTTTGTGCTACGCACTGTGTGCAAGTAGGCGTTGATTCTTCAACTTCAATTTCTCAATTGAGAAGTCGGTCATTATTGTTGATTCAGCGTTGGATTTTGAAATACCTGAAGTAGATACTATTTGTAAGTCTAGATTTATTGATATAATAAATCAATTATATATTATTTTTATTGTTTAATTTCTATGTTTCTAATCCATCCATCCTTACAAAATTTCAGGTTTGTAATATTCTAGGATTAATATATAAGTTATTTTACATCTCTCATATTCGGTAAGTAGGTCCTTATTACCCCCAAATGGGGCTTGTAGGTGACCAATTAGCGCTCTAGGGTAATAATGTAGCTATAAAAGCCCTAGGGCGGTAAGTAATTAAAAAAAAATAATACTCTTTCAAAAAGTTCGCGTACATCTCAATGACAAAAGAGGTCGCTTCGCAATTCAGCCTTTTCTTCGTATCAATTTTAAATATTCGATATTTAAAAGTGACGAAGCTCAATTATTGTCTTAAAAAAAAAAGAGATGAAAAAAGGCGGGAATAGAAAACTTTTGAGATGAAAATTGTGTGCGTTCGCGCAGCGGAATGTTGTTGAATTTAAAGATTTTAATTATGCAGATATTTAGTGTATGACGTCGTGTAATTGTGTATGGTAAAAAAAAATTTGTGCATGTAGCCATTGTGGAGAAATTCGCTAAAAACTGATTCCGCTGGGCGAACGTTGTCCTGGCGGAACTTTTTTCTAATCCATGGACTTAGAAGAAAAGAAATGTGTCCAAAAATTAGTGTGTATTTGTGTGTAATTGTGTATGTATGAATAAAATTAGTGCATGCATAAACTTCGGCGAAATTCAAGTTTCCGCTACGCGAACGTTTGGCCATTAGCTAGTTTTCATATAAAGCTCTTATATAGAGAGCTGTAGATTTTTACATAGGTTGTTTTGAATTTGTTTAAATTTGTTTAAAAAACAGATTTAGAAGAAATCGTAGGGTTTAAAAGATAAAAATATAAACGGGAAATATGCTCATTAGGTCTTAGTTCGTGAAGTAGCCACTTTGGGGTCTAGATTTTCACGTTTATACAAACCTTGTAAGTGTCTGCAACATGTTGCCAAGTATCAATGATGGTTCGTTAGTAATTAATGAGTTATAGGACAATTTACCATGAATAGACCACTGTTTGCAAAGCAGTCAAATATCAAGACGTTCTAAAGTAATTGCATAGTAAAATGTGTTCCAATAATTAGTGTATTAATTCAACTACTTGCATGCAAAATTTCGTCTCATTAAATTCATTAATTAAAGAGGAACAATTAAAATACTTACAAAGCATCGAAAACTTACATAACCCGACCAAATTCGGATAGATATAAAAAAGCGGCCGTTCAATATATCTAGGTAACGTTCTAAAATTTACAGTATAATACCGGTATTTAATTGGTACAGGTGATAACACAATTGTTTTGATATAATTTATAGGTCATTTATTTTTCTACACATGATTTTTTAAATGTATTTGACTATGACAGTAAGTACTATTTACGTAGCTACTTTATAGCTTTTTTATATGATATTACCGTTGTACTGGACTTATGTATGTGGGCGTGTTCCCGCGCACCCCACCAAAATATTCAGAATTATTTTGTTCGAAGCGGTACACTTAAGGCTAGTCCTTTGATTGAATAGTCTAAGTATTGTAGTTAGGAATTGATCAATAATATTATGCTAGTGTGAAAAAACAGACAACGCACTGCGCGCAACGAGCGATAGAGGCGGCTTCCCTCTTGAAACGGTACTTCCATCCTTGAAGAAAAGAGAGCGCAATATGTTTTCATAACTCACATAAGCCACGGCCTGCGCGTATTCGTTTGCTGTTGAACTTGAACCTGCCATGCTATTCCGAAAAACGTAAACTCACTTCGAAAGTCATCTCGGAACTCATCTCGCAAGTCACTCTCACTTCGATACTCACCTCGCTTGTGATTATTTTGGTATTCTCGAGATAAAACCAAGACCAAGTGAAGTGAAGTGACTATCGAGAATACGCGTGAGATTGCTTTATGGTACTAGGCATTGCACCTGAATATCGATTTTGTACGATTTATATCGACTCGCTTATTTTGGCTGAATTAGGTCTTTAAAATAATAAATTTCATTTAATTTTAGCCGTATAAGCATTGTTGAATGCATTTTATTACATAAATATTTAATTTTAGACAGAAATGTCAAACGAAAATATTTGGCTGAATGAAAAGCTGTGGCTTTTTGTCGTTGGAGACGGTCGGTCGTTCAAAAAAACGGGTTGCACTCTGGGAGTGCCGGCAGAAGTGAAAACATTTTCTTTATTTCTTTCTTCGTTATATACATAGAAAAAGATAAAAAGAACATACCATACCTATAATATAGCGCCAATCATAGAACCTATCACTAATTAATATTTTCTGTCAGAAGAAATTAATAAATTACAAAAAGAAAAGATAATCACAATAAGTAATAAATTACAAAAAGAAAAAACAATCACAAAAAATCCCTGAAGGCCAGGTGGTTTGAACCCGATACTATCTGAAACTATAAGGACTTACAGTCGAAGTGCTTACCGTTTAAGCTACGACGCTATCTATCGTAACTTGCAAAATAGATAGTATGTCTGTACCTAATCTTGTATGACGTCAGTCGTCGGTGACGGTTCAAAGGTCAACTAATCCTGACGCTTCCTTAACATTATACACCCATCCAACGCCGCTAAAGAAGTTTTCACTTCAAAAAAAATACCCAACTGTGTCTATGGTCGTCGCAAGGCGCGGTTTTTGTAAAGTCGTGTGTATGCTTCGCTGTGGGTACTTAACCGCGTGTTAATTTTTCATAATTTCGTTGAAACTTTGACAGGATGAAGTGAGTACCTATTAATTTATGTGATAATTACGATCTCACGATTTGCTATGCATGCATCTCCAATACTTACTTGCATACTTTAACATTCAATTTTTTATAAAAAAAAAAACAATTTAAGTTGTCTTTCTCAATATTAGCTTCTTTTTTATTTAGAGATTATTAGATATTTACGTAGAGTAACCACTACATAGTTACTAGCACATCAGCTTCTTTTAACAAGCTCAACAACAAAAAAGAACGAGAAATCTGTAATAACAAGAAAATGTTGTACCCAAATAAACAATTCTTGGATGAATACCCACCTAGAGTAAAAACGGTACTTTAATAATTTCCTACAGTTTAAATAGGAAAGGTACTAATACTTATTTTTCCAGGAAAATCAATTTTCACCGATGTCTTCTGTAGAGTTCACTCGCGGATTAGTAACTTTTGATTTGACAGATAAATTCGTGTGTGAGTTCGAGATGACTTTCGAAGTGGCGCGTTAATTTTATTTCGGAATACCAAATAGTGAAAAACGTCAGAATATTCACTTGGAGTTATTCTTCTCACTTCAGTCATCACTCGGTGGCGCTAGTGTCGAACTCACTCATTAACCGACGTATTCGGAATATGAAACTTGAATCTCACCGCGGATTCATAATCGAGTTTGTTAAATGACTGTTCGGAATAGCACGGCTGGTTTTGTTTTATCCCCATTCACAAATTTGCACTCAAGGACAATGTGCGTATGCGCTGTTGTTTTGCTATGTATCGCCAATTCTCCGTAATAATAATATTGACAGTGTGTTATTAATGTTGTAACAGTGAAGCTTAAAATAATTATGTGGTAGGTATATTGAGTGAGTGATAGTGAGAAGCTGATGTTTAATTAGAACTTGTTAATTTAAGATTTATTCTTATAGCAGATAGGGGCGGTATTATTAAAAAAATATTTTTCATTCTAGAAATGCAATCGTTTTATTTTTTCCTAACGCTTGTGTACGCAACTGTACCATATTAATAAATACTATACTGGAAGGTTAAGAACGTTACTTAGAAAAATGGCACGGTCGCTTTTTTGTAGCCATCCGAACTTGGTCGGGTTATGTAGGTTTTCGATGCTTTGTCAGTATTTTAATTGTTTCTCTTTAATTACTGAATTTAATGAGATGAAATTTTGCATGCAAGTAGTTGAATTAATACACTAATTATTGGAACACATTTTACTATGCAATTACTTTAGAACGTCTTGATATTTGACTGCTTTGCAAACAGTGGTCTATTCATGGTAAATTGTCCTATAACTCATTAATTACTAACGAACCATCATTGATACTTGGCAATATGTTGCAGACACTTACAAGGTTTGTATAAACGTGAAAATCTAGACCCCAAAGTGGCTACTTCACGAACTAAGACCTAATGAGCGTATTTCACGTTTGTATTTTTATCTTTTAAGCCCTACGATTTCTTCTAAATCTGTTTTTTAAACAAATTTAAACAAATTCAAAACAACCTATGTAAAAATCTACAGCTCTCTATATAAGAGCTTTATATGAAAACTAGCTAATGGCCAAACGTTCGCGTAGCGGAAACTTGAATTTCTCCGAAGTTTATGCATGCACTAATTTTATTCATACATACACAATTACACACAAATACACACTAATTTTTAGACACATTTCTTTTCTTCTAAGTCCATGGATTAGAAAAAAGTTCCACCGGGACAACGTTCGCCCAGCGGAATCAGTTTTTAGCGAATTTCTCCACAATGGCAGCATGCACAAATTTTTTTTTACCATACACAATTACACGACGTCATACACTAAATATCTGCATAATTAAAATCTTTAAATTCAACAACATTCCGCTGCGCGAACGCACACATGAAAATTGTTCTCATTTCACTATAAATTTTAACTAATGAAATGTTTTATTCTTTTAATGCCGGTTTTTCTATATACCTCACAATCGAGATGTAAAGCAGAGCTCGGCTGTAAGCATCAATTGCACCCTCGAACTATAGGCACCCTCGCTGCGCTCGTGCGCCTAAATATCTCGGGCTGCAATTGATGCCTTACAGCCCTTGGCTACTAATCTACTATTTCTCATGTAGGTAAGAAGTTTGGATATTACTATCCTACTAATATTATAAACGTGAAAGTTTGTATTGTAAGTATGTATGGATGCCTGTTACTCTTTCACGTAAAAACTACCAAGTAGATATTAATGAAACCTTACAATAATATAGCTTATACATCAGAATAACACAGGCTACATTTTATAACGCTAACCGATATTATAGCGACAACCGACAACTACGCGGGTAAAAGCTAGTTAAGTCATAAAGGTGGCAAACCAGCCTTTTTGAAGCTGGCTATTGACGGTCGCTAGTGTTGCTACATTAGGGAAGCTTAAATAAACTTAATATAAGTATACTAATGGTGCAGCATTAACAAGAATATCTACTGCGTGATACTCAGGAAGAAAATGTCGAAGCTGGAGATGGCCTGGATTTTATCCTAAGTTAATGTTTTAGGGCCACCTTTTTACACCCCAGCATTTAAAGACCTCAGTCGGGAGTGCGATTTTCGTCATTCAAGTGCAATCTGCGGGAATTTCAGCACGAAAGTAAAGGTAGATATCAGAATTTATATATATATTAGTAACATCCATCTAGGTATATAAACTAGGTATCGGTTTTGCATTCTTAAGCTTTATACATTAAATAATTGCTAAGATCTCAATATATTCTTTGTATAAACATCGTGTGGGCGGCGCTCGGTACCCACTCTGATCTCTAAATGCGGCATTATGAGAGGTCGCGACTGTGCAATTAGGTATGAAGGCGTATCAAAGATACTTAGGCACTTGTACTAGAAGTACCTATTAGTTTATGAAATTATTGCTGAATGAAAGATTAATTCAAATTTTCCTACGAATGGCGTTATGATCGCATTGTACCACTAAACTGCGTCGATAAATAAATTGATACGCAAGCCGGCGACAGGTTCGCATGTACAATGGTTAAGTAAGTTGAATTATGACATTTCGTGGCGCCCGAAAGGATATCTTTTTTTTCATTGACTGCTCGGGTACTACATGCGCGTGTACCTACTTGAAAAATTAAAACAAAAATATCCAACACACGCATCAACACGTAATCGGTTGCGAACGAAGAAGTTTGCGCCTGACCCCCGTCCGATTTAGCAGGTAACGTTGGTCTAGGTCCTGGAGATGTTGGATAGCAATTTGTGTATTTCTTTCTTTGCATCAAATGCTGTTTTTTAATTTCTGTTCTTCCAGCACGTGCCTAATTCCGCGTAGGTACCCCAAACCATTTTATTTCCTCGCGCAGCTAAATCTTTAAACCAACATTCGCCACTTCACAGTAATGGGTGCCTTCCCACCCGTACGTGCCGCAACATTTTTAAAAGGACTTTTTCGCGAGCCGCCGTCATTTTCTGTTTGCGCACCGTCGTCGAGCCCACCACGGATTTCGCAATTGTCACGCTTTTAGTGAATAAATGAATTCTCACCAATGATCGGGCTTCGCTGTGTAAACCGTTTAGCGTTCGATTGTTAAGTTCAAAAAAATGTTTATGCTTCTTTCCTCGACGTGGCTTTACCAGCGTTCTGTTAGATAGATAATAAGTATAATTTATGAAAATGAATTGAATTTTGTACATTTTTATAATATTACTTTTTTTCAAAATGTGGATATTTTCGATTGGACCATTTTGATCAAATACTAAAAAAAATTAACTAATTAATTGAATCAAGGTAGTATCATAATTTCGAAGCTCAGCCAAATCTGCAGTTAAACTGGTAAAGCGGAACCCAGAATCCCAGGTTGAAAGTTTCTAATGTGACTAGAATTAATGCCAGGATGAAGAAGAAGAAGGCAGCATCAGATTAATCTTGACGAACAAAGTACTCAAAATTAACTTAATGCTTTGGGTTTCCCCCACAGCAGGGAGTTGATTCCACAGCCAATTGTTTTGATATTTGGTACACACCTTTAGTTCGAACAATAATATAATTTAAACCAATAAAACAGTTTGATTTATGATGCTGACTGTAAAAACCTACTTATAAAATAATCATTATTTACTAAAATATAATAATAAAATATTTTTAAAGCATCAAAATTATAAAATGATATTGTGAATGTTACCCATAACATTCAAAATAATTTGTTTTCAAATAATAGAGGTGTACCGTACGATATAATTATTAATCTTATATGACACCGCAAACTGCTGGGGGCGCTTCGAGCTTTAATTGAAATAAATTGTCGCGACTGGGTGTAGCCGACACAGGGCACATAAATCAGAGCGCCTCGGGCGGACCAGCTAAGTGCCTGCTACGAGCGTGCTGCGCCGTAGCAACTCGTAGACAGGACAGTATTTAATATTGTAGGTACCTAGTAATATAAGATGTAGCAGGTATCTACGATGTAGCCTCATAATGTAGTAAAATATTCATAAATAAGATACGTCATCACTTTCATGAATTAGTTATAGAATGTGAAATCAACACTAGTGCAAACTCTCGCGATTTTCCTGTTTGAGGGAGTTCAGAATTATCTTCTTCTAGTATTGTGGCTGTAGTACCTACGGTAAGTTTTTTGATACCACTTAGGTGGTAGACAAGCACACGGTCCACCTGATGGAAAGTGGTTACCGTGACTTATGGACGGATGCAACACCAGGGGCATTACACTCGTGCTGCCTACCCTGAAGAAACCTTCTAAAGCCAGAACTTTTTTCTAGTTCTGAAATATTTTTTTACGGATGTGTGCCGCCTCTATCGCGTACACTGCCATCATTAGAATGTGACACAGTAAGAGACATCGCGAAACGAATTAATTCAGCCAAATGCGGCGGGTGAGGCGCGATTTTTATCAGTAGTGCTCATTTGTCACCCAACGTGTACAGGTGCGTATCATCACACCGCTAAAAGCACCACGCGAGGGCATAATATACCTTCTATTTTGGATGTGGTTTAACAGGCTTCCCAATACTTACACATTCTGTGAAGTAGCGTTAGTGAATATAATTGCTATGCAGGCGGCGTGGGTTTGATTTCCGCTCAGTGCAAATATTTGTGTGCATGAATATGTCTATTTGCAGTAAACTGGGTGTTTCTGTGCCTCAGAAACACGTTAAGCCGTCAGAGACCGTTGCCATACGAACATCTATTGGAGCCGTAAATAGTCCGACTCGTCTAACTACGGAATTTCGCTATCGCCAATTGGTTGTCGAGGTCAGATAGCAGTCGCTTCACGGAAAATATCGAAGTTCAGCCGCATCACAGTGACAGTGAGTGAGAGTGGGAAACTGACCCCAACTGCGTTGGGAAAATGTTCAGCGAACGATGATTATTTCTCACTAGATGCTTTTTATCTGACATCTTTATCTAAAAATATATTGATCATGTGGCTTATGGTTAGTTATGTGTAATTGTAAAGACCTGCGTTAAATCCTCATTTTTTTGCATCGACGTCCACATTTTATCATTTATTTTGTTACGAGTTTGAATGAGTGAGGCGAAATCGATCAGATTCAAAAATGAAAACGCTATAGAAAAGTACAAGTGTCTTCTTCAATATTCTATATATATTGGAAAAGGAGGTTCGGCTTGAGTCAGGTCTTTTAGGGAACAGGTAGAGACCGTAAACTGTTTGCGAGCCAATTTCACCATCTTTCGCTTGTTGCGTACCCAAGTATTATTTGTTTACCTCATCCAATAAAACTCATTCCAAAATAAGCTATTCGTGCATCCATGTTCTCCTTAATGACGACTAGTGAAGTGTGAAACGCGTCTGCGTCTTGATATCGAATGAGTTGTCGTTTCACATCTGACAGGTCATCTGCAAAGACGTTAGCGACAACGGCAAGTGGAGTGCGATGATTCACTAATGAAGCTTTGAGTGAACCTTGTTTGTACCACATAGGTAGATCCCATATTCATAGACTCGTATATTGTTTGGTAGGGATATGTATAAGCTTTGTGAAAGGGGAGAAATCGTAGTGATATATTATGACTCCTTCTTTCTAAATCTTTACATAAAAGCATCGTTCTTCGGTTCTTACATACTTACACAAATGCATATAGGCACACCTCTTTTTCATTGGGGTAGGTACAGACAAAATTAGCTCACTTACTATATTAAAAAAATGCTAAAAATGTATTTACCAGTGTTCATAAAAATGATAAGAGAAATTAACTCAATTTGCAACGCCCTTCTCCTCGATTTTTAACATAACCTGAACAAATAAATATACATAAGATCTTTTAACGCGCAGAATTGGGTTACCAGGCATGGAATCTGAACCATCACGCAGACTTGGCACATTAGATTAGAGTATCACGGTTTGCTAATAGGATAATAATCAGTAATGTAGATGGACACATAAATTTAAACACCTCACTATCAGGCAGGTCAAAACTAAAAAACTAGGGTCAAATTTTGTAAGCATGACACGAAATTGATAAATATTTAATGTACAATTTGCAACGTTGATTCAATTTAAAGTGGGGTAGGTAATTCATAACAAAGGAATGGTCGCGTGCATACAATACAGATTTGAAATTTTCAAGTACTTTCTCAAATCGCGCCAACGACACGTCACCCCTTTTGTGTTTTTTACCACTGACGCATATGTTTTCTATTCTAATATTAATAATGGTCACAATGAAAGAAATTTAATAGTTTAAAATTTGAAGTGTTTTGAGAATAAAATACTATAATTAAAAACTGTGGGAATTGTTTAGTAAGGAGATCTTCAGAGTTATGATAGATATATGATGCATTTCAGTCTATCATTAGTTGCTGCCTATAACAAAAATATAAGTAGGGTCACAGATAACATAATGTAGGGTATAATGAGGTAAGCACATGAATGTGTCTTACCTCATTTGCTCACCTGTTACAACCAAAAATCCTAATTTCTGCGAAACCGCGGCCGCCTTCATGTCATATTGTCCATGTCTTCTCATGCCTTTGCTTTCACTCATATGACTTTTATAGGATCGCCGCCTGACCTCCCAACCTTAAGAGAAAAGCCTACGTCAGAGCATTGGCGTGACCCTTAAGATCTTAATGGGGCACAGTGATGAACCATGAAAATTTTCAAAAGGGAAGCCAGTGAAATAGCTTACCTCGATCTAGTGTACTAGTCTACACCATTCGAATCGGATTATATGTAACTAAAGTCTTCGACAGAATAAGTACCTACATTTATTACGATAACTATTCAAAATAAAAATAACACCAGTGAGTTGTCCCAAGTCGGTGAGAACGTGCAACGTGTGCAGGTCGCGTGCACGAGGCGGCTCCACCCGCGCCGAGTAAAGCGCGGGATTACCGGCGACGGACGCGCAAAAACAACATGCTTGTGATAATCACCCGGATTTGGGCAAGATACGGGGGTCGCCGGTCGCTCGGACTCACTGCAGGTCAGCCTGTGCTACTGTGTATTAATATTTTGTGCCTGGATACATTTGGAGTGGGGGTTTTGGATGACATGCTATTATAATCTGTTTATTTTGTTGTGTATAGGGTATCCAATCATTTGACAAAAAGCGAATAACAAATCTTCATTTGACAACAACGTTTGACAAAATTATAGTTGATAAACTTATTATTTTACAAACTATTTTTTAATAAACTATTTATAAGACAAAATATTAATTTGTATAAATTTCATTATGCCTTAACATCATTTCACAAATTGATTATTTTTTAAACATGTTAGTTGGCAAGTTTTACCCTTAAATTATTGTCTTGAAAAGTCTAAAGTTAGTAACAGAAATGAATCTCTGCAAATCCGATTTCACGTGGTCTTGTTTGCCCTTTGTAGGCCCCTAGAGCGTTATTTAAGCCCGCACAGGCGCGAAGGGCTGAGGCGGCCCACGAGCTGAGGAGAAGGTGGTTATAAAGCCTGCCGCTGCGGCTGAGGCTGGCCGGCCGAGCCGAGCCAGCAACCTGAAGCTGCGGTGGTGGGCATTACAACCATCTGCGACGGCAAGCTCGTGTGGAGCCGCCGGAGCCCCGCAGCGCCGGAGCTGTGACAGAAACGATGTTTGCTAGATGCTACACGCGTGGTTTATGCTTGCTTGTTTGACTGTTTTTGAACTGACATTCTTTTGTGAAATGAACATTTTTAAAATTATCATACGTTTTTTGTCAAACAATAGGAAACATGTGTACCTATAGTCATGAACAATAGTTAATTTTAAAATGTATTATTAGTCTTATGCCATGGAGGAGTGATGTCGGAAGACGGACCCCGAAGAAGCCGAAGAACCTCCAAAGCTAAGAGCCTCGGATTTGGGTTCAGCCTGTACTACTGGTTATTAATATTTTGTGTCTGGAAGCAATCGGATGACATTGCAAAGTAATACTGCTTATTTGGTTAATTTGTAATAGCCACTGTATTTGTATGTTTGTTTATCAAAGGTCTTAGGCTCAGGTGTTACAAAAATATTTTTTTTTAAGCTACATTTGTCGTTGACACTTCGTTATAAAAAAAAAATGGTCTCACTGCCATAGAGAAGTGAAAGTCAGAGGGCAAACTCCCAACTCCCGACATAAGAGCCTCGGATGCGGCTGGGATTTACATAACGGGTATTTATAAGTAGTGGTGGCGTTGAGAGGTTGTACCTAGGTATTTTTTTTGTCCATGCCTAATGGTAAGGTAAGCTAAGGTGCAAACCAGAAAGTAAAGGCCACCATTCCAGTTCTATGCACCCAAGCGACTACAATATGGGGTTCTTCAAGAATCGGCATTAGAAGGTCTCTTCTGGGACGGCAGCACGAGTGTAACGTAAGTCATTTTTCATCAGATGGGCCGTGTGCATGTTTGCCACCTAAGTGGTATAAAAAAGACGCTAATAATTTCTGCAAGCACCAATCCAAACACTAAACTGGTTTCGTAGCAGCACTAAAGTCATTTCGTAGCATCCGTAGCAGGCAGATCAACAAATGACGTGGTACACAGTTATTTAATTATCTTTTAATGACGTTACACTTACTATTATCATATTGTGCTGAATTGCACATACGGTACAATGTAGCGCACTATAAAAATAGCGTTGTCACCTACTTACGGTACGAACAATATCATCTTGAAGCAAGCGGTTCTGCCCCACACAACAACTTCCTTTTTTTGTCTCACTATAAAGAACTGTAATTCTTCTACTTACAATCCCGGTTTCTTTAAGCGAGGCGTAAAAAAGCATCAGTCGAAGCCTTCAAGGTATGGTTCACAATTTTAGGACCATCAGCAACTGGAATGATGGCTAATAAATTCTGGACTTTACCCTATATTTTGGCCTATATGAAAATTATTAAAAGGTTTACTTAGTAAACTCAATTAAAAAAAATATATAAACATTTATCCATCCATTCCCCCATAAATCTATAAGTACACCTATTAATCCAAACTTTCGCACTTATAATAATACTATTTACGAAAAGAATATGTTCTACAAAAAAAAACCAATTGAGTCTTCATTTTTTTGTTACATGTTTAGATTACTTTCCCTATATCTAGACATGTAACAAAAGATCAGAGTCTAGAAATTTCGAACAAGGTAGAAGGTGTTGATTTACATAACTCTACGGAGGGTTACAAGATCAACTGAAGATAGATAGGGATACAACATGACTACAAAGAAGTAGCGAAGCGAACCGAAGCAAAGTCTTTCTTAGTCGTTCATTAGACAACAGCGTTCTATTCAAATGGTTGAGGTGACGACTTCGCTTCGTAACTCGGTTCCAATTTCAAAAGCTGTACGCGCCGCCCTCCTGGCAATGGAACGCCGTGATTGGCTGACGATGCCGCCCAGCCAATTAAGCTGCCTCGCTCACCCCGCGATCTAACTTGACATTTTAATGTTTACTGTACCGATAGTTCGAAAGAATACTATTTGAATTTATTTGTTTTGTAGTTTTTTGTTTCTTTGCATAAACAAATATTTCAATTGATAGCACAGTTTTGACTCTATTACAAAAAATTATAAGTGGATAACGAGTTTGTAGTTGTTTTCATAAATCGAAGTAATGAATAAAAACTTTTTATAAAATTTTCATCAAGTGCACTACATTACAGGTTCAGCATTTAACTATAACACCAATACGTCGAAGTAAATGTGCGTGAGTCAACATCGCCTTATCACGTAATGCACCCATTATGTTCACACGTAATTCAGTCAGATACGCAGCCACCGATGCCCTGACAATGTAGCCTGTGGACCGGGACACAAGATGGGATCGCAGCTGTCTCTCTCCCCCGCGGTCAATTCTCGTATTGCTATCTCTCTCAGGGGGTGGGTCTTGATGTAATCAGGGGATGATGTGACTCGCGATCTCCGCAGCGGCTTCAAAGATCACAATTATAGGAGCAGTCTGTCGAAAGCCGCCACTGGGTGGTGAAGTCACCTAGGGAAGTCATAAAAAGTTTCGAATGTATTGACATTGTCCATGAATACGTTTAAGACGAACGGTTTTTACGGTACACGCGATTCATTATTACCCTTCAAAAAAGTTTTAAAGTGAAGTTGATGAAATATGTTTGTAGATAAAAATGTTATTGTAGGTTTTGTTTGAGTTCGCGAAGCAACTGTCGAGCTGTCTGCCTTCTGGGAGAGACAACGGGTGCCAGCCGTGGCAGTCCGTAGGATGGGAACAGGTCAGCTCATCTCATCTTTCTTCACCTATTCTTTATCACCTTTTCTCCTTATAAGCCGTAACATTTTTACCTATAATCATTTTTATCTTACTAACTGTCATTTCTTCTTCCATCTGAGAATATTATTTTCATGTTTGACGATTATTTTACCTAATGTTATTAGATAAGTTGAATAAGTTCACATTTTATAAAATTTGTAATTTTAGAAATAGTACTGTGCTACCTTTTATGACTATTTTGTTTATGGATTTTATAAACCAAATAGTCATAAAAGGTAGCACAGTACTATTGCATATCTTATTTTACGGTGTATCCTCTACGGTGCTACGAGGAATAAATTTTCCTCATATTAGCTACGCGCCTACGCGCCTGAGGAAAATGAGCCTTAGCATTTGGTTGTATATTAATTTCTCTATCTTTATAAAATTCTAATTTAATTTCTATATCTTTTGTATGTATTTTTGCTTCATGGCTGAACTATTGCAGTAGGATATAGGACTAACGAAAGTGAAATATGGGCAAAAACTTATTAACTACAAACTTATTGAGCCGTAACATTTTCTTAGTATAGTATGTTCACATTTTAAATATCGTTAAAAATATGTAAATATAGAATGTCATATCATACGTTCAGAAGCTTAGTACATCGTTCCGAGAAGGCCTAATAGCTAAGTAGTAACCAAGTAACATAACATTAGCTAGGTCTGTCTTAGCATGGGTGACCAACTGAACATTGAGATCCCTCCGTAGCTCGGAGAGCACCTTAAGCCGTCGGCCCCAGTTACCATAAAAACATCTGTGGCGGCTGTCGTTACGGGTAGTTGGAGCACTCAAAAGTACGACAATTGGTCTAACTGCATAACTTCGATATCGCTAATAGGAGGTTGAGATCAGATAGCAGTCGCTTTACGAAAAATTTCAAAGTTCCATCGCCGCTGATTGGCCTTTATCTCTCGATATTTTTATCACAATATATAATATCAGTTAGTAAATAAATTAAATGATAAAAGAAAATAAGTATTTCTATTAGACAGAGATTTTAGAAGTGAAAACTTCTTTAGCGGCGTTGGATGGGTGTAAAATGTTAAGGAAGCGTCAGGATTAGTTGACCTTTGAACCGTAACCGGCGACTGACATCATACAAGATTAGGTACAGACTATCTATTTTGCAAGTTACAATAGATAGCTGTAAGTCCTTATAGTTTCAGATAGTATCGGGTTCAAACCACCTGGCCTTTTAAACTTTTTGTGATTATTTTTTCTTTTTGTAATTTATTACTTTTTATGATTATTTTTTCTTTTTGTAATTTATTACTTTTTGTGATTATTTTTTCTTTTCATAATTTATTAATTTCTTCTGACAGAAAATTAGCAGAAAATAAGTGATAGGTTCTATGATTAGCGCTATATTATAGGTATGGTATGGTATGTTCTTTTTTATCTTTTTCTATGTATATAACGAAGAAAGAAAAAAAGAAAATGTTTTCACTTCTGCCGGCACTCCCAGAGTGCAACCCGTCTTTTTTTATACAACTGAGGTGGCAGACAAGCACACGATAGAAACTGGTTACCGTGGCATATGGACGTGTGCATCCAGGGTAGTCAAACTCGCGCTGCCGGCCCTATAAACCTTCCCAAAGTAAACACTCTCCAGTGCGCTCTGGGTACCCTACTCACCGCCGGGAACACAATACGAGGTTACTATAGCCACGGTATTCTGTAGTGCGGAGGTACTCTCCCAGTCGGACGGCTCAATTGGACGGAAATATATCCTCAAAAAGATATAGGATAAAACGACTTTCAAAACTACTTTAGCACATATTGAAAGTTATAGAGTTTGAGAGTATGGGCCCACCGAAATCTTTAGGGCCCAAGTCCGCACCAGTAAGCCGTTATACTTGCTGTTTGACAGATGAGGATCTGGTTTTCATATTGGAGTTAAAGGTGTAGAAAGCAGTCTATTCCATAAAAAATGAAGATAATTAAAATTATGTAAAGCAGGAGTAGGATAGTGTACTCCGTGGACTCTAAATGATTTGTTTTTTTTTTTATAGTATGGAAGGAAAACATCATAGAACTATAGTGAGATAATCATTAGGGGTCACGATTTGTAGGTACCCACGCAACTTTTTTTGTGTGTAGTGCACTTCAATTCGACTTTGCCTCCTGTTGGTAAGCTAAGAAGAAGTCTCGGGAATGAGGGTCATCATTGCAAATGCATGTAATGAAGGCGCTCAGTTTGACGACCTCATCAGATACTTTTTTACGCTCGAACGAAATTTAATCGAAACACAACTAAGAGTGCTGTGCTATCAAATTTGCCTTTTAATGCAACTAAGGTTATTTATTCATTATTTATTTATTAATGCAACTAAAATTGCAACTAAAATTATCTAAAACATGATTAATTACTTTTACTTTAGTATTTTGACATTTCCCGCCGCCGCCGCCGCGCCGTTTCTCGCGTATTGTAATAGATCCTGTGTATTATGAGTGAATATACTCGTACATGTTTTAATAGAAGTTCCAAGTAATTTAATTGCATACGCGTAAATTATTTAAGCTAGTTAAGTTACAAAGAGTAGGTTTAGTAAAAGTGATGTTCGAATAGAAAACCTCTCATTTTTGCACGGTGTACTAAGGACGTAAAAGTTAGCCTATTTAAAGCTTAATGTCAGGCGTGGGTCGCATATATGCGGAGGGCATAGTTACAACGCCCTACGTGTACAGTACAATGCATTCAGGATGCTGGTTGGACTACCACGCTTTTGTAACGCGTCGGGGATGTTTGCGGAGGCAAGCGTCGATGGCTTCCATGCCATCATCAGCAAACGAAGTGCATCCCTCATGCGAAGAGAGCGGGGGCTCACATAGCATCTTGAGCGTATTGTGCGATAGGTGGAACTGTCCACTAGGGCATTGGCACGATTGCACGTAATATAGACAGTGTCCTAGTATTGTGGTCCTAAACTATCAAACTATGCCTACCTAAACTATAGATATATATTATTACTAACGCGTAATGGATAATGGTTCGAAATAAATAATTTTTCATCCCCCCCGCTCGGAAAGAGTATTTTTTACTCTTCGATATCTGATAGCAAAAGCCGTTTTTAACAGCTAAAGGGTAAAGTAAATTTGAATTTAGTACATCGTATGCACTAAGTTTGCGAATTCGAAACATCATTAAACCTCCATGGTGCCGAATTTATCATGCAACCTTTTTAAATTTCTTAAAAACTCAAATTCGGAACCTTCTTGGTGCACTTTTTTTTTAATTTCATTTGCGCGCACCCTACGAACGAAGACGAGGCTATATGGGCGGGCATAGTTACCTTTGCCTGCAGAATAGAGGGCGACCAAACAAAAAAAATATATGTGCGCGTCCTTTTTATTTTAAAACAAGTGAAAAACCTAAAATGAGTGATTCTAGCGACGATGAAGTTTATTTAACGCCAACAGAATTGACTGAAACTGTGAATAATGCACAAATGAGCTTTCTCCCTCAACAATCACGCGAGAAGTATTTGAAACAGTACGATGTTTAATACGTGGCGACTAGCTAAAGGAGCCAAAACTTTCTCAGAAAACGTTTTACTGGCATATTTTATTGAATTATCCGAGACCAAGAAATCAAGCACTCTATGGAGCATGTTTTCAATGCTAAAAGCAACAATGAAAAAGAAAAAAAGATATACATATCAATACCTATCCTAAATTAGTAGCATTTTTAAAAAGAACCTCATCTGGTCACAACCAATAAAATCTAAGGTTCTTCTGAAATTGAAAAGTTTCTAAACGAAGCATCTGATTCCGTATATTTGGCGGCAAAAGTATTGCAATACATGCAATTTTATTAATTTATCTAATATCTACAACAATACTCTACGTTACAGGTTGTTTTATTATTGGTATAAATGGAGCATGTCGAACTAATGAACTAACACACCTTAATGTCAAAAATATTGAGAAACATTCAGATGACTTACTATTGAATAATATACCTAATACGAAGACAAAAAGAGACCGCAACTTCGTCATCCGTAAGGAATACGTAAAAATTGTTCAGAAATATCAAGCCTTACGCCCGCCTAACAGTCCAATCAATCGATTTTTTCTACAATATCGCAACGGAAAGTGTGTTAGACAGCCTATGGGTGTTAATAAAATTGGCAATATCCCACGAGCAATAGTTACATTTCTTGAACTACCAGAACCACTGTTGTACACGGGTCATTGTTTCGGACGAACTTCAGCCACACTTTTGGCCGATTCAGGAGCTGATCTCCTGTCTCTTAAGCGCCATGGAGGCTGGAAGTCCAATGCGGTTGTAGAGGGATACATAGAAGATTCCATCCAAAATAAGTCTAAAATATGTAAAGGCATCGTAGGAGCCATTACACTGAAAGAGCCTCAGTCAGATCCTTGGACTGGCCCTTCTACATCAAAAATGAGCCGTTACGAAACACCTAACCATCGCCCTCTCTCGCTAACATTTACGACAACGGAATCCAATGAATCGGTACAACTATTAAGTATGACAGATAGTCTACCGAAAAATAATACACAAGTCACTAACACCAACATTACAGTACCTAATAGAAATATTACACTAACTTAACTGTAGCAACGTTACTTTCAATTTTTCCTGATTAATTAATACCTAAGTATTATTTGTTATAATAATTTAAATATGATTCTGTAATACTAACTATTATACATATGTAGTACCTAAACTGAAATGAAATGATCTTGTGATTGTTAATGTTTTTTTTTGCATTTAGTAATTTCCTCGCTGAGGTGGGGTGAAAAGTTACGTGTTGCACTTGAGTGCAAAGACTTTTCACCTCGTGCTCTTTTGATTCCCTCGCTGACGCTCGGTCATCAAAATTGATCACGTGGTTAAAAAGCAACTTTGCTGTCGTATAACAAATAACTATTATTTTTAACTATGAATCAAAGAGCCCAACTCGGTACCTAAAATGAGGTGACCGGTGGCACTGCAGTGTATATCGTCGGCTAAAAAAAGGCGACTGCCTCGCAGCCTTTATTTGGTTGAGGGAAACCTGTTTCATTTTCTCTAGAAGAAAACGAAAAATTTAAATAAAGCAAGTTAAACTCCTGTCAAAATTGTCTCAACCAATTTAGAGATTACCGAAGATCACCGGAACACACAGACATGCAGACAGACCGAAAAAAATGTTTGCGTGAATTTGATTTTTTGTTATACCTAAATATCCTAATAGGCATGTTAGACAATAGACAGGTTTATTTCTTGTTTGGACATTATGCTATATAATCAGTAAGAAGTTAAAAATAGTAACTACTACTACTAACATGTATACTATTCACCACAACAAATACCGTTCTATAGCATTGTGTATCTATAGCACGTATGCTGTATGTATCTTTAGCACATTATCATTTCATGTACAGCTAATAAGCTTAACAGTTATCGTTATGTAAAGTTACACAGCGTACAGTAAGTTTGCTCGTCTATTGTTCGTAGTTAGACCCACAATAAGATCTTACGAGATGAGGGAATCATTCGTCCCTTACATCTGTAACTTAGGGACGACGACGGACCCAAAACTTGTTGTTAGTGACACGCACCCCTACTCAGATTCTTGTACAAAGGGTGCATTTAACTTAATCTAATCACTTAACGCCTAACTTATTACCGTTGTTTGAGTTCATTAAGTATTTATTCTGCTTCGTTCCTCTTAGATAAAGTTGGATACGTGACTATGTGCTTCTTCTTATGGCTTTTACACATACATATAGTCATGTCTCAGTCCTTATAGGCTCAGTAAATATATCGAAGTTACCTGACATACATATTTCTTTCTACTTTCATAATGGTTTCCATATAAATATTTGACTTTACCACTCTTTGACTTTACCTTTCTTTAAAATAGTTTTTATTTTTAAAATTGCACAAATTGTAATTGTTATTTGTATTAAATAACACCTCCGTAAGCCACGGTAACACTTCTCATTTGGTGGGCCGTGTTTGTGTGTGTCTGTCACTTAACTTGTATAAAAACAGAATACAAACATATTCCACAATTAGGTAGGTACAGGTTATGGTACGAGTAAATATCCCAAACTCTAATAGTACCCCTGATCCCCCAATTGTAACACTTTATTTTCTGTTTCGGGGAGTTAAACAAATGAATTAACGGACAGGACATGTTGTGGCGATAGCTTAGTCTCTAATTCGTCGGCTTGACGATTAGGAGGTCGCGGGTGTACTCGGACTATTACGCTACCGACGTAAGCCTACTCTTACCACAAGCCATTTATCTTAGGTGGAGGGATTAAAGAAAATACTGAGTAGGTAATAGGAACAAAACAAGAAAAACCCCATAGACCGGTCCCCAGGGTGCACAACGGGAACCGGGGTGCGAGGAAAATGCCTTATTATTTTCTCCTCACACCCCGGCGTTTGAGACCTAAGACGGTGTGCGGTTTTAGTCGGTTTGAGTTTTATATAACGACCCCCGAAGGCCAGCGGGGGTGGCATCTGTGGATATTTCCGTACGAAAATACGGTATCGAGGTTTTCTAGCCTAGCACGCCAGACAAAAGGCCACATTAGAGTAATAGACCGGAGAGAACCATCATTTACTTCTGTTCTTAAGCACCTTTCAAGTATCCGCTATGGTCATAATACTTTTATCCGTCGGCTCCGGGTCCTTCTAACCTTGACGTACTTACGATAAACAGCAGCAGTTGTAGATCAATAAATGTGTCCATAAAACCAGATGGTTTTTGACACGCATTACACATTACTCATATTTAATCTTGTCTTTACTTCTGAACCTTTAATGTATTTTCTAAAGACGGGCATTTTTTATTTTCAACTATTATATTTTTTACTTTCATGAGCATGAGTCCCATGAAATGTTAATGACCCAATGGTCGACACTGACCCAATAGTCGACAATTTCGAAAAAAAAACCTTTATTGTAAAAAAAGTAACTATCTTGTTTACTTGACTATTTACTTGAAAGACATCTAATGGTATATATAATAAAACTAAAAAAAAAAATACATGTTCTTAAATTCGCAACACTGTCGTGAGTAAATATTGAATTGGCGCCAGTTGTTTCTTAAGATTTTTGTTAAGGGTAGTGATTTTTAATAGGCGTGATATTTTATTTATTAATAATGATTATCACTATTTTTAGTGCTGTTTATGTTATAAATATGTAACTTGTTGACCTACGCAGACCATTGCCGTACTTTTACGGCTAGATTTTCTATCAGTTTTAAGTGATTATCGACTATTGGCGTTTACGACCATGTGCATAATAATTGTATTTGAAGTTAAAATATGTTAGTTTTTAAATATTTAATCTGCTAATGTTAATGTCTAAATTTTGCTTTAACAGGTAATAAAGGACGTAACAACCATTCTTTAAAAATATGTATAATTTTGTAGAGTGAAGTTTGATTTGTCGTTAAAGTGTCTACTATTGGTGCTTTTACCTTAAAGACACACGTTCAACATAAATACTCTTTTATTTTACCTATTGCATCTGTGGTATGGTTTTTTGCCACCAGAAAAAGAATCCACACAGTCACCGACTTTTGCTTTTTTCACCTTGAGTAAATATAATATTATGTAATATATAAGATGATTAAATATAATAATTAATATAAGAGAATTGAATATATATAATATCTAATAATTCATTGTCATGAGCATGTAAGTATCGATTGTTATTCTTAATATGTCCTAGATGGACTAGGAAAAGGAAAGGAATAAAAGTATTAATTTGTTATACGATAAAAGGATTCTTATTGATTTAACCCTATCCTGAGGTGTAGATAAAAATAAGCAAATCACTTCTCTTATAAAACACCGCCGGTGCCGACTTTAGCCATAGATTTTCCAAAATTTTCTTTTATACCTTGTCTCGTCTTTTCTGTTGCCGTTCTTCGATCTAGTTCTTTTTATAGACTACTAATATCTAAGCAAGTTGGCTTGTGTTAGGAGTGAATTAACCGACGCCTAGTACGTACTAGGTTCTATTTATTCTGTACCTTATCTTATAATAAAAACACTTACCTTATAAAAATAATATAGAACTTAACTTAAAAAATCCTCTATCTAAATGATCACATTATCCGTAGCTTCCCTCATGTACAGTACGAGGGCAAGTATTAAGTATATTCATTTGATCGGCATTAGCAAGTGTGCCGTTTCGCACGACTATCGCAATTTGTCGCGCGTTATATCGAGTTCAGTGCGCGGCGCAACCACATGCATCAGCACACACACGCAGCTTTTCATTGCCCACGTCTAACTCTATAATATAAACAGATAATTTATAGGTAATGAGATAAAAGTGTTTTAGTTTTTTTTGTTTGATTTTTTATCACGAATGCTCATTTGCGGTAGAACCTCTCGACAAGGTTTCAAAAATATATGTGGGTAAATCTGAAAATGTTCTTGGACCGCTGATAAAATTGTGAAAAAATGAACTTAGGTACTTAATAACAATTCAATTATAGAACTCTGATAATCTACCTTATATCTATCTATAGTGTAAACGTTTTGGAAAAACATTTCTGAATCGGTTATTATCTATGAAGTGTTCCTAACATCGTTTATAAATTTTTACATCAATTCTCAAAAACATTATTCATTAAACACTTTTTTATTTTACTACGTATTAATATTGTATAATAGGTATGTACTACTTATAACAGTGCGATCATTTTTCCTACAGTAAATCCCTTACAAAGTCCACAAAAAGGGGATAATTACGACACTTCGCAGCTTCCTTTAGAGGCCCGGAAGACGAACAGTAAAGTCGTCTAAGTCCATTTTAACAAAAAATAAAATATTCTTTCTTGAAAAGGATTCTGTGTATTACGTCGAAGGGCTTTTTGTAACACCAAAATAGATCACAGAATTTGTTGAGTACGAAATTTAAACCTTAAAATGATCAAAGCCTTTTTACTGGTTTGCTATTTTATTTCTTGTCACACTGACAAAAGTGCAAATTGACATCGACAAAGAATCAAAGGGAGCTTACATCTCAACTTGTCATAAAATCTGCTCCTTATGTAACTCTTATATCTGCGATTAAGATTGAAAAAGGTGAAATGCTCAGGCGGGAGTTTTTACAATTTTTGTCGATTTGAATATTTAGCGTATACTAATTGCTTTAAAATTCCATTTCTTATATCTTGTCATAAAATAGATACGTGGATGGTCTTTTGTCCATGGCGTTTATGGCAATAATGATCAAAACTTATTTGGAAGAGGATGATGGTGAATACGGACTTGTAATTAAGCACATTCATTTGTTTTCTGATATCGTAACATCTTACATATTAAAATTTAATAGTAATATAAGTTAAACTTTAAGGGTAATGACTGAAAGAATAGATAGAGATAAGAAAGAAAGCATACCTATGATCACAGAATAGATAACAGTACGCTATGATGCTATTTACCTTGATAAAAAAAATTAAGCAAGGCAAATATTACATTAAACTTGTCAAATAGCAATTTTAGTGGTTAACTTAAGTTTAGTGTATTACATTTAAACAGTATAGTAAATACTAGGAATCTAAGATACATTTAATCAAACTGCTTACAGAAGCCCTACGACTAATCTACTAAGCTAATATCATATTTACTATAACATTAATGAGAATATCAAGAGCACTGATGACGTAACGAATCCTGTTCGGTGTAACAGAAGGCTCTAGCATCGTGAAGGATAAGGGGCTAGGGGGAAAGCCTCGGTAAACGGAACAAAAACACCAACGTTATTAGCGAGATTGGTGTAATCTGACTAATCTATTTTGGGAAGGGGGAGCTCTGTACTGTTTAGAAGAGTCAGTTAATAAATAAACGTTTCTTTGAGCAGATACCTTGTAGGTAGCTTTTGAAGTATATCCGCTACCTAAGACATTGTCCAAAGGCACGCACGCACTTACCGGCAGTTATTCGTAGATTGTTTTAAAGCACAGATGCCGTTGTTCCTAATTACTTATATCTATATTAGGAGAAAATCATTTAAAATGACCATTATAATAAAAATGAAAATGTAACAAACCAAAACCGCGTAACAAAAATAACAAACATGAAATTTGTTGTGACGGGACTCTTTTGAATAACAACAAGTATATGGCCAACTACGTGTGACTGGACTGCTAGGATAGTCAACTATTTGCACAGCCGATAACTGTTTTCAACGTAACTGGTATATCCAACTCATTTTGCTGGAGGAAACTCGTGATGAGCGGTAGGGTTGGGAATGATAGGGTTTATTACTGCTTAACCTTAGAAATTAGGGATCAGGGCCCGTCTTTACGGTTACTAATCGGAAGCGATGGCTATAGGGAGATTCAAAACGGTGGTTGTCGTATAGTTTGAATTGTTGTTTTTCAAAATACTCGAATTACCAGTATGTTAAACTCTTTGTGTTGTTGTTAAATCTAGCAATTTGGAACATGTCTTACCTGTCACCCAGTACACATGCTGGTTGACGGGTGAGGTTTTGGTGCATGTTTTCCGCTTGGAGTAAAAAAAAAAAAAAAAAATAAGAATAAAAATCAAAAGGAGAAGCAAGAGTAAGCGGACCTCGAACCGGTTTGGAGCACAGCATGTAGCAGACATTACACTTATTAGTTGTAATTAAAAATGATGTCTTGTTACAGGCGATCGTCTACTCGACATCCCGTGCAATGTATGTGGGGACAGAAGTTCCGGCAAACATTATGGCATCTATAGTTGCGATGGTAAGGAGACACACACTTACCTATTCGTAATAGCTGTAAATTACCAAATGTTATTTCTTTTATACTACTAGGGTGGCAGCCAAGCACACGGCCCACCTGATGGAAAGTGGTTACCGTTGTCTGTGGACGTGTGTAACAGGGAATCAGATTCGTGCTACCGACTCCGACTCTGATAGAACAGAGAGTTTCTGTGCCGTTTGTTACGAGCGGGTTCACGCCTGTAACGAAGTAGCTGGATTTCAAGCTGGGACCTCTCAGTCGTAAGGCTACCATTCTTATTTCTCGATTATATTTCCGAATTGAATTTTACTGTAAGATTAAAGTTCTCCCCCAAAGACTTCAAAACTTCCCTCATAACCAAAACCTTAATATATGTATTTACAGAATTTTGACATCGAATTAACTTGTCACAGGTTGTTCGGGTTTCTTCAAGCGGTCAATCCACAGGAATCGTGTGTACACCTGCAAAGCAGGAGGTGAGATGAAGGGGCGGTGTCCTGTAGACAAGACCCACAGGAACCAATGCCGTGCTTGCCGACTCGCGAAATGTTTTCAAGCGAATATGAATAAAGATGGTAAGTTACCTATGCAGATTACTTAACATTACCACGTTAGTCATCCGTCGCTGGGATAATCAAGATAAGTAGTCAAATCATGAGAAACACTAGTAGTGCAAGTTTCAGGTGCAACCGGAACCAAATAACCGAGTTTAAATCGTAAAAACTGAAACTTTGAAGAAATAAAATTGTAAACAAAGGCTTTACAGTTTTAATTAAAGAACAAATAACCCATGCCCACAATACCAATTAACATGGCAAAATCCAGCGCAATCAAACTATATCAACCATATTAGAGAAATCAGGTGAGTTTAATTTAAAATAGCTTACCTAAATAACAGCATAGATGTCTGACATACCAAACTATCTATTGAACTACTTCTTATTATAATCGTATAAATTCAGAGCTACGGACTGAATTTCGACAGTACAATACTTTGACATGTAGCGAACTTCGAAAACACATAGATCGACAAGTCATTGCTTCGACAGACAATTATTGGACAACACACACCTTCGAATTACCACTACTTCGACAGACGATTATTCGACAGACAATACTTAGACAAGTCACATCTTCGAATGACCACTACTTCGACAGATTTTTTATCATTCTCCTATTACAGGGTCGTTTAAAAAAAAACCTCGAAGGCTAAGGCGGGAGCGAAGCGGAGCGGAGCCTTCTAACCTAACCTATCCGAGTCGGGGTGCTCTAAATCGGGGTGTTAACCATAATGAAGTAATTTGAAACCAAAGAAAAAAAACAGTTACAATTCAACGAAAGACTAAAAAAAAATCTGTCGAAGTAGTGGTCTTTCGAAGATGTGTCTTGTCTAAGTATTGTCTGTCGAATAATCGTCTGTCGAAGTAGTGGTAATTCGAAGGTGTGTGTTGTCTAATAATTGTCTGTTTTTGAAGTTCGCTACATGTCGAAGTATTTTACTGTCTAAATTCAGTCCGTAAGTGATAAATTCATAACAAAACATAACACAACCATGATAAAAAAGGTACCAAAGCACAAACATTCTAAACAGTCGTATGACACAGACTAACAATAGTTTATTTCCCGACAATGGCGCTCATATTTGTTCGTATACACTATCATTCGGCACATAACGCCCATCAGGCTCACAGCAGGTTGTTTTGTGCAGTGTCCACTCGCTCAAATATTGAGTGAAATATAGCGTTTGCCGGCGGCCAGTTCAATTTCTACCGGAGTTTCCGATCCTATCTATCATTACGTCATCGTTTCCATCCAATATTGCGCGCCGGTGTTCTGATGTCATCCTTTGTGTCTCTTAGTTATAGGGTTGGGAGAAAATAGACTATATATGTATGATACTTATTATTTGACGATGTGTAGAGCTTATAAAAAAATTAAAATGTTTACTACTTATAGATATCTAATTCTAGACTGAATTTGGGTCTAGAATTACTCAGATACACTGAATTTTGATGACACGTGTTGCTACGGTTTGCTACCACCAACAGAAAATTCACCCTCATAATTTACACGTGAAAGGTCACCTACTGCCGTGGTTCCAGAATTACCTTCTTACTGTAAGCGTTCAAATTACCAACTAAAGTACGTTGGATGGTTACCTACAATAATAGAATACGGTAGTAAAACAAAACGGAATAGACAAAAAAGTGGGTAAGCTTGCCATCGGACGAAAATGGGTAATAAACGATTAATTTTCACGTGATTAAGTTCTTCATTTGTAATTTTCCATAATACGTTTTACATACCTGCATACAGTCACACCTCTTTCCCACTGGGATAGGCAGTGATAATATTTAAATTTGTTATGTTCCTAACGCAAGTACACCTTCCAGCTTCAGGGAGCTGCCATGCTGGCTTGATCGTTCCTTAAATGTCGACGTTATACATCTAAACTATGTTAACCAATACATCAAAAATTAAAAGATTGAGGACAAACCAAGTAGTGATATTAACATAAGTTTCTGTATTTCGATTTCAAAATTCTAATTCCGTATTTCGGCGAGGTTTGAGTAAAATATATGACTCGATCTAAATCTAAATTCTCTTAGTAAAATCTTGTGAATAATTGCATATTCATAGAGTCCCATGTCGCCGTCGGCCGCAAGTCGGGCTCGAGCTCTGCATGTGACGAAGCCTTTTAGTATGAAGTGTACATATATTGTTAGATATTATGTTTTATCTTGCATAGGGTTGTCGATCGTAAGTTGTATTACTATTTCAATTAATACTATAGTCAACTGATAAATATATGTGTTCTTGATTAGGTGTAATAATATTCAATTAAGTACTTTGATTTAAATTTACCTTTGAGTTTGTTGTATTATTTACTTTTTACATTTGATTACTGAGGTAAAGTAGTCAAATTTTTACAGGAAATTACCACCGACAATAACATTAATCCACTGATCAAGGCTGGCACTAGAATGACGCGTAAGAAGGAACAAAATACAATAATACACAATACAAAAACATACAATTTGGAGCTACCATAAGCCCTCTATTCTAGTCTACAAATCTCACCCCCAGGGAAGTAAAGGTTAACTTTACAGAAGAGCAAAAGTAAAAAAAAACTGTTTAACTAGATGTACTTCTACTTTTACGAAACGAATGTTTTAATGGGAATAGAATATACCTATAGATCCAGATCAATACTATAGATCCTTCATTTTACGTCAGAATATTATGAAAAAGATTGACCGTATGTATATCTATACTTGTACTCTTCAAAACTGCAAGAGAAAAAAATTACGTATTCTTACTTACACCTTTATTTACCTGGGAGTTTGAATTATACTGCGCTAGCATGCAACTACGTCACGATATCCATAAAAGGCTTAAGTGAATGCTGCATATCGCAACACATAGGTCGGCAGCGTTGTAACCCTGTAGGTGGCGCAGGCTGCGGTCCCCCGCAGGTGCTCAGCGCTAATTTATTCACGAGCATCACTTTGTGCCACGGCCCGGATTACCTTTATATGTTTACTCGCTCGCGTAATTATACGCCCTCACGAAACTTACCCACCGCTACTCGCTGTGACGAAGTACTTAGATATCAACTGTACTATAACGTTCTGTATTGTGGAAGTGGAATACAGGCGGTTAAACTTTCACCAGTTAATGTTATTAATAGGAGAGTTAGTGAAATTTTGATTCGACGATGATTTTTATTCTACTTACAACCGAAAAGTAAGTGGTTAGTCTTTTGTAGATTCCTTTTTTAAGATCTTGAAGATAGAATGCTAAAGAAAATTATTCAACAATCCATACTAATATTAAATGCGAAAGTAACTCTGTCTGCCTGTCTGTCTGTATGTTACGTTTTCACGTCTAAACCACTAAACCGATTTTGATGAAATTTGGTATAGTGGTAGATTAGACTTTGAGAAATGACATAGGCTATGTTTGGTCGCGATAACCGACATCCACGCGGGCGGAGCCGCGGGCAACAGCTAGTTCAATATAAAATTTAGTGCAGGCAGATATCAAAAATAAAAGGGGTCCTAATATAGAGTCCTGGGGTACTCCTATGAGTAACGGGGCTTCCATGACTAAGAGCGTGCAAATATTAGGCGATGATGATAATGATCACTTTTTTTTAATAATGCATTTTGCACTACCAAACGTAAATTACTAGAAATACTTAAAACCATAGAGCCGCTAATACGAGTATGTTCCTAGAATAAAATATGGGTATCGGCTTGAAGCGAACCTACTCTCGGAGGGCAGACAAGGTTATAAACAATTCAGCAGCGCTGAGTTCGACTGCGTCGCTTACCGGCCGCAACCGCAGAATAATGAATTAATTCCATTACTCAGTCAGGAGCAGCCTGTCGACGCTCAGCTTCGTACCGTGTACTATTTGTCCTGCTGCTTTGTTTCACTCACAATATTGTTATTTATTATTTCACTACTATTAAGAGGTATATTTTTGAGTTTGCAAACACATTGGCTCCATGTGGACTTTGGTTAACGCGATTTTTGTTCCTTACTTCAGATCTACTCAATTAATTGCAATTGAACATACGCCAGATTTTAAGTCTGATCAAGACTTTGAATTAATAAAAATGACCACAACTCGCGAACAAGCAGACTATAATTAAAAGTAAATATATTTTTGTGTTCAGTATCACCAATTTAAGCTTCGCAATATCATCAATATAGTGCGATCACATGGACGCGATCATTTGCCGATGTAATATTTGCATACCCAAATTTCAGTTTCGGACGAAAAGGTCACGCTCCTGTGGAAGTAAATCATTAAGTTTGCTAAGTCCCGCAGCCAGAGAGCCAATCAGCTAACTTCAATATCGTTCGCAAACACACAGAATCGATGTTAGCCAATGCGTCAACACACCCGGCTACCTCTGCCCTAACCAGACGCTCAAACGTATGTACATACCTACATATATTATGGAAATATATGTAAAGAACCTAACTAAATTGTTTTAGGTTTATCTGATCAAGATTCTGGATTATAAAAAGCACCATAGGATTGTGTCTATTTAGCTAGTAAGCCTGAAAGATGTTTGAACAATTTAGATAACTAATGAGGCAAACCTACACACGGCCAACCCTGATCCCTAGCGGTTACCGGGACTATGAATGCAACTCCAGTGGAACCAATAACGTTTTTAACTCATTCTTAATTTTTTATTAACATAATAGGCATACAATAGGCGTACCTACATAACATAGCAATTGAAATACTAATCCACAAAAGAAGCTTAACTCAATTAAAAATATCTTCCAGTGAGGTTTGCCGGTAGCAAATGTTATAAGTACTAGTAATCTATTTTATACTAACATACTTTACATTATGCCTACATAGACAATATTTTTTATTTTCGTATAAATGGATAAAGGCTTCGTTAGAGTAATGAGAAATTAACGAAATGATCCGTCGTGCGATTGAAAACTAACTATGTACCAGTAATTGTATCCTATCAACGTTTACTAAAAATTTGAAAACTTCCTATTAATATTGATTTAAGATTAAAGGAAAATCGTCATCCAAACGCCGGCCTCCCTTTCACGTGATCAAATAAATATAATCCCCAATTTAACTTTATAAAATTAATTTGAAATTGATCCGAGTGCGAGCAAGCCAGGCATTTGTTTCAAAGTTACTAAAATACGTTGAAAAAGTTAAAGGGTTGATTAATAAAAGTTTTCCTCGAACGGACTTTAGAAACTGAAGCCACTTATCTGCGGTTGGATTCTTAAATTAATAAATTAATACGCACATGAAAAATATCGTCATTGTTACGAATAAGAAGATGTAGATATTCAAATACTTAGTAGTGACATCTGTATTTATACGCCCAAGTTTAACCTAGGGTTTACACTGTAAAGGGCCCTACCAACGCCTTCAGGGTCAATGAAATCGCTAGAAGGATGAATAGCACTGTCTTAGTGGTATCCATCTAAAATGATAGATAGCATACAGGGTATGTAAATCGTTTTAAACATATCATAATCATATTTTAAATACCAATTACCATAAAAGGCTGTTATAAAACACGATTGTCGCCAAGACGCATCGCCGTCGGCATCGGCTCCAACAAGGGGGCAAACTTTTCAATTACCGCCATGTCGTGTTACCCCGCAGCGGGTTAAATTAATTCTCTCCACTTCACAAAAAGATTCACCTTACCCCACACCACCCCTGTGAACCGACATCGGCCATTCTAACGTTTTTCGATTTTTCCCTGGATATATTCCAGAACCCGACCCGTAACATGCTGACGTTTCGCAATATTTATTTTTAATTTAACGGTTCGCGCGCTAGATTTTGATTCTCGAACGAGCTTACCTTTTTGAAGTCCTTTTGTGTTTAAAAGAGAATTTAAATGGCCGGTAACGAATGAAAACGTTTCTACCTACATCGCCACGGGTATCTTTACATTATATCTCTCCTGAAACAAGATCTGATTGTGTATTTTTAGTTATAGATATTTATTCTGCAATTATAAGTTTTAATTTAATTGTCATTCGTTCAATCATTATTTTTTAAGTCTGCTAGTTTCTTTTTCTCAGAAATGTGTGTTGCATAGATACCGAAAATGTAAAATTTACAAGTTTATTACATTCAGATATTTTACCTAGGTAGGTAGGTATACTTATTCGTAGTAGAAACCGATACTCAGATGATAGTTTGTTGTATTTATACTTGATATTCCACTCGTAATGAATATTTATTGATGTATTAAACCCTCTGTTGCATTGAGAGCGTATCAAATCGAGTAGATCGGCGCTTTTTGAGCAGTGTTACGGATCAGTAACACGTGTTCGCTCGACACCTAGTGCACCGCGACCACACCCGGACCCGGCCGAGGGGAGCGAACAAAGGGATGCCAATTGTATTATAATGGCTACTTCTGTTATGTTTGTGGGTGTTTATTACCTTTAATTATACTTTTAGTGAAGTAATGTTATCTTGAAGCAATGTTGGCAAATTATTGCTGCTACTGCATTGACGTTAGAGGATATTCTTGTGTGGGCGGACACCCTGGGGGCCAGATTCCTGCCTCTGCTCCGTACGGCGCAGAGGACGATGGCCTCCAGGGCCATCAGGGGATACCGCACGATATCCTTCGAAGCGGCGAGTCTCCTGGCCGGATCGCCACCGTGGATCCTGGAAGCGAGGGCCCTTTCGGCACTATACCAGTTCCGAAAGGAGGCGCGGGAGCGGGGATTCGATCCCGAGCCCGAGGACATTCGGGCCGAGAAATCCCGGCTCCACCAGGTCATGGTGGCCGAGTGGGAGCGACGACTTGGGCAACCACGCGCAGGGCACGCCGTGATTGCGGCGGTAAGACCCATCATGGGGGAGTGGCTAGAGAGGCCACACGGGAGCCTCTCGTACCGTCAGACGCAGATGATAACCGGGCACGGTTACTTCGGGCGGTATCTGCATCTGATGGGTATTGAGCCAACGCCCGAGTGCCATCACTGCGACGCGAGCGTGGACTCGGGGCTGCACACGCTCACCGAGTGTCCGGCGTTTGAGACGCCGAGGCGGGAGTTTGTGCAGGCCCTGGGGGTGAGAGTGCTCACGCTCTCCACCCTGCTCGCGGCGATGGTCCGCTGCGCGGATGCGTGGGCGGCCAGCGCCTCTTTCTGCGAGCAGGTCATGCTCGCGAAGGAGACAGCAGAGCGGGCGCGGCGCGGTGAGCGAGAAAGACTCGCTGACATCGCTGCTCGCGCCCGAAGGCGGCTCGGGCGTCGGAGGGCGCTTACAGACCTCCGCCCCCCATGAGCGCGGGCCTGAGGGTGACGGGTGGAGCCACCCGTCACCCTAGCAGAAGCAGGCCACGGCGGCGGCGCGCATCGTAGGACGATGCGCGCCTCCCCACACCGGGGTTGAGTCGGGGACGGCGTGGTCCCCACCTCCCGAGGAGGGCCAGACCGAAAGGGATGGCCCTGGGTCAGCCGGGGTGCGAGGGATATGTCGCAAGACAACCTCACCTTCGGCCTAGCACCACGACCCACAGACGGCGTGCGGTTTAGTCGGTTCGAGTCCGACATAACCTACCCCTCCGGCTCCGGAGGGGCGGGTATCCGTGGGGATTTCCCGCACGTAAAAAAAAAAAAAAAAAAAGAAGATATTCTTGAGATAAGTACAAATTGTTTGTGCATTTTCAGTATTTTGATCAATATCTGATTGATGAATTTCATGTTATCATGTCATCATATATGTATATGTGTAATAGGTAATTATTTCTTGCTTTAACATAAATTATAGTTTCTCTTAACTCTTTAGTGTTGTAGATACTCGTGTTTTTTCCTAAACTTCATATCTTGTTCTCTACATATCTTTGAAATCTGCAATCTTATCCTGTACTTAGACAATTTGCACTGAACGGAAATCGATTTCGCGACCTTCGATTTAGCAGTCGAATGCTCCTAACGCCACGCCACACCACAGAGGGGTCATGAATAGTACTACGATTTTTGGGAGCTCATTTCATTCCAAGTATCTTTGTACGTTCTTTAAATGAACCTCAATTGACCGTGTTAGCTTTTACTTTAGAGTGAGTTTGGCTTATATACCTACCTGCCTGCATACTTAGTTACATATATGTACTTGTACTTGTTTCATCAGTTTGAATACCTAGCCATAGGTGCCTACTTGACTAGATACAAATGTCTGTCGGTACACTAATTAGCTCTCAATTATAACGGCGAGTTGTCACGTTTAACTTAATGAATTTCATTGAGTTAAATTTGAAACCTAGTTTAATTGGATTTCAATTCTAACTAAAATTAAATTTTAAATTTTATTGAGTTAATAACAATTTAATTCACTCTTAGTAAGGTTTAATATTAAGAAAAAATTAAAGTAACTATAAACGTAGTGTGTCACCACATGCAACATTCACGTAAACTGCTATTATTGTAGAGTAACATCCCAGAGCCGTAAGACAACTTATTTTCTAAAGCATATAACTTTCGGTTCTCAGTAGTCTCTTGTGTATTTTATAATACTCGTACTTGTACGTATGTTTGACATGGGCCAAAAATATGTACTTAATATTATACATTTTTGTACCTATACAATTGATTACGAAATAGACTAGATTAAAAGCAATGCAAGTAAAGTTCATCCCACATTGTATTAAAATGTGCTGTGATCTATCCGAGACTATATACTATTAGACCACCAATAATTACAACTACTTAACAAAACAGACACACTCAATTGCTACATATTCGTAGGTCCTCAATGACACGTTTCTCTATAACGGTTGGACAATAGAAGGCCAGGGTAACTGTCGATCCGCTTATGTGATTTATTCACTGCTTCCGTGTTTACTCGCTGTCCTCCCGACCAACTAAAATATTATCTATATTTTGACAGCGCAAGTGATTCAACCCTCATTCGTCCCCAGGGGTGAATCTCGCCCGTCTAATTTCATTTTAATGTTGTGCGTGAACAAATTATTGCACTGTCATATCGAATGAAACTAAAATGTTTTAATGGGATAATCTGTTGCATCTGGTTTTAGGGGTAATTTTTTTGTGAGTGTTTACGTGATTCTTAATTAATTTTCGCTTTGTACGGTGGGTGGGTTAATTGCATTACACACGAGTGGATTAGTAGAGGTTTATTGATGATTGTTTTTATTGAATTGAGTTTGGTTGATATTAAATTACTAGATATTTAATGCAGTTCATTTCATAGTAAGTACAGTCAATTACAAAAGTAGCTTAATAAATAAAATGATATATTATATGATCATCCGTTTTATGAAAAAACATGAAATACTTAATATGAACTTTGTCCTCTGTGCATTTTAAAATACCATCTCACGTCAAATATTGATACCTAAATTCCAATATAAAACACTCTTCGCCCCAATATCTCAGTGTTAATCCACTTCGTCGTAACTAGGTATTCAAAATATCGAACTTAATATTCATTTTAGAAGCATTTCATGGTAACATTGAAGGTTTAGTTGTTAACGTTCGCTGTTGGAAGTTAGTCTCTTTTATAAAACGACATGAAATGGCGAAACTTTTTAGTCCATCTGTAAACTTTATGGTGTACAAAACAAAGTTATTTGAAGCGGTAAAATAAAGTGATGCTGTGCATTCCCAACTTGTTCCGTTCTGTAACGGGCGCGACGTTCAAAACCGCACTAGTAACTTTGAATCAACTTTATAAAAGAGAGAATATAATTTTGTTGGTCTCTGTATCGCTCTACCAATAGCCGAGGTTCTACTTCATGGCGCTCACTATTTTAGACTGTATTTTATCAGTGAAAATAAGTAAGCGAAATTATTTACGTAGAATATGCCAATGCACGCGCACATGCTGCTACAATATATTTTTTGGTCTATTTACAAACATTTGCTTAATCTACTTAGTCTAAATACAATAGTTTGCTTGAGTAGCATAGGTAGTTGAGCGAACAGCTCATTTCTAAGCTTGTTTGTCATCTAAATATTCTCGGCTTTTATAATATCCTTTTTGGCACAGTTTAGTCTTAATTACATTTTTAAATTTATCCACTAGTAAATCCCTAATTTCATTAGGGAGCTTGTTAAAAAAGTTATACAGTTGCCCCAGAAATAATAGGGGTTAAAGTATGAAATTGCCGTTTCATTGTAATAGGTACTTCGAATTGACATAGAACCTTCATGGTTTGAGATTTTTGAGTGAAACTTTTTCCACATGGTACCTATGTAGTTCTTCATTTAAAAATGTGCAACATTCGATTATCGACTTTCAGTTGTTTTTTTTATTCAGCTTAGACAAGAAAGATGGATACTTCGAAAATTCGAGTGATTTTTGAATACGAGTTCCGACGCGGAACTAACGCGGCAGAAACAGCTCGCAATATCAATGTTGCGTTTGGAGAGGGGACTGCTAATGAACGCACCGTGCGATTTTGGTTTAAACGCTTTCGTGATGGAAACTTTGATTTGAAGAACGAACCACGAGGAAGGCCGTCCACACAGGTGAATAACAATGAATTGAAAGCCATGGTGGAAGCCGATCCGAGCCAAACTAGCCAGGAATTAGCTGCATGGTTTAACGTTACCTTACCAACAATATTGGCTCATTTGCGTCAAATCAATAAAATAAAAAAATGTGAAAAATGGGTACCTCATGATTTGACTGATCTGCAGAAAGAAATGCGTGTTGAAACTTGTGTTGCCTTGTTGAATCGATACAGAAATGAAGGAATATTGGATCGAATTGTGACATGTGATGAAAAGTGGATTCTTTACGATAACCGTAAGCGAAAAATGCAATGGCTGACCCCAGGTGAAACGCCACAACAGTGTCCTAAAGCAAAGCTTACCAATAAAAAGGTAATGGTAACTGTTTGGTGGTCTCAGCATGGTGTTATTCACTATAGCTTTCTACGATCTGGTCAAGCAATAACGGCAGATGTCTACTGTGCCGAACTCCGAACAATGATAGCAAAACTAGCAGTACAAATCGGCAATTCCATACTTTAACCCCTAATAACTACTAATTTTATGAAGTCTTTCTATCACAAACTACAAGATTGTTTTATGTCTGGTATTTATATTATGCCCGTCACAAACTCTTGAACATTTTGAAATGTTTTTCCTTACATACATTAGGTTCTCGAAAATGTATTGTGATTGCATTGGTTACAATGTCTATTTCTTTGAGTTTTTCTCGGAGGGAGACTCTTGGGCCAAAATTATATATAGCTCGCACAGTCTGCTTTTGTAAGATAAACATTGTGTTTAAATCCGCGGAGTTACCCCAAAGGAAAATTCTGTAGCTCAAAATACTATGAAAATATCTGAAATAAACTATTCTAGCCGTATCCATGTTTGTTTAAGTCCTAATCTGTTTTACAGCGTAAAAAGCCGAACTTAATATACTGGCTATTTTTTCAGTATGCAATCCCCACTGTAGTTTGGCGTCAATACTTAAACCTAAGAACACTGTTGATTCCACAAGTACAACACTTGTCCACTGAGTTGTAAATTGGTTTCCACTTGTGTAACATTAGGTAAGGTGAATTTTATACATTTCGTTTACATTCACAAAGAATATTAGTATATGAGTTAATAGTATATAAGTAGCGCTTCTAAAAATTGTATAAGAATTAGTAGCGGCTACAACGCGCCACTGCAGCGCTTCTCCACGCGTCTAATTTGAGCTTACTAATGTTTGGCAAAAACGTTCCCCTAAGTGTCACATGCCAAAGTATGTTCCCCAAATTTTCATTTGGCAAAAAAACATTTGGCAAAATAACTTTTCGCAAATTTACAGTTAGCAATACTATTTTTGGCAATATATTGTTTAATGAATAATTACATGGTAAAGTTTCATTTTACGATGTATTAGGTAGTCAAATATGGTTTGGCATAACATACCCTTAATATTGTCTATTATCTATTCTGTGATATTGTATATCATATGATTTACATAAGAGTTATTATTATTCTACAAATCAATTCCGACGCTTCGCCAACCGCTGCCGCGGCACGCCCGCTTCGTTCCATCGGCTCTCTCTATGTTGGGGTCACAGTTCTATCCTAACCTAACCCACTTTTCTAGAAGTTCTAATCTAGCCTATATGAAATTCGCCGGCGCTTGACCGGCGCTTCGCCTGCCGCTGCGTGCCGCGGCACGCTCGCTTCGCTCGCTCGGCTCGCGCTCCGTTGGGGTCACAGTTCCAACCTAACCAGACCTACCTCTCTCTGACCTAACCTAACCTCTAATTTATTAACCATTTTACAATTCTAATTTAGACGAACTTATTTTTGGCATAAATTTTTTTTTTACAAAATAAAGCATTTGCTAAATATATATTTGACTTCATAAAAATTGAGCAAGTAAAAAGTTGCCAAATGAATATTTGACCAAGTGATTAAAATGCGAAATATAAATTTGCTAAAGATTCTTTCGGGAAATGAAACTATGCGATACGTTTTTGGGAAGTGAAATTTAACAAAACATATTTTGCTAAACGACAGGATCCCTCTAATTTGAAGGTAGCATTCTGTATAAAGATTATGTAACTTTTTATCGCGAGAGTAGATTCATGAGCGTCAAGGGAACGGTATCAGTATTTTAGTCAGACAGAGGTAGTGGTTCACTAAAATATACGTCCTTACAAAATTAAAACTTGATTTTATTTCGTTGCGAGCGTTAAGATACCATTGGTAAATAATATCCTATATTCAATCTAATCAACTGTTTCACCCAGTTTCGCCCATCTACCTAATGAATTATTATGGACAATAATGTAATTAAAGACGTGAGTGGATGCGAAGGGCGTAACTAAAATTTTTGAGATTTTTGATTTTTTGCATTAAATGGCGGCTATAGGTGTATATACACTATATTAGACCAAAAAACCCCGCAATTTAAGCTCAGTTTCAAAAATACCAGAAGATGAAGGACATAACTGCAACAAAAATAGCAAAAGTATCATGGAAGAAGGAGGTATGTGACTTAACACCTTTTTCCATTGGAAATTGGTCAATTAAACGTATTTCTTCCATGGAAGAAGGGGTTATGTGCAGGAAAATGCACTGCCACGATGCTTTATTTGCTGCTCTTCTATGTATTCTACTAGACTGGCTGAATGTATATAACAAAAAACTTAGTAACTATTCTGAAAAATCACTACTTGACTAACAACAATGAACAACTTTTTGTTTCCGTTATACATGACAGTACAAAAAGGCGCACTATGGTGTACAGATTACTGTCAAAATATATTAGCTCATTATCTAGTTTTTATACCAGATTGAATCTTTTAATCTGAGACTATTATACCAACTCTATGGACGCCACAAGTGTGACAAAACGGCGTCATACATACATGCCATGACGTGCATACATTGTCAGATTAAAAAACAATATTGACATTAGCTAACTCACGCAAAACCGATTTTCCACACAGTTTTTTGAAGAATTTTCTTACGAAGCTCCTTGAAACCGAATAGCCATTAGGCAACATTGTTACCTACGTACCATGTTGTGCGAAATTCTCGCACAACAAAGACGTGCAGCAGTGGAAAAAATTTGTAAGTCCACGAATGATCAATCGTTGAAGATATGTCATGCTGCGCATCAGCAGCCAACATCGCGCACGTGTTGCCGAATCACTCCAACTCTGAACCGACACCAAACCGAATCTACTCTGAGTGCTTCCCAACTCCACTCGGACTCCCTCCAACTCCAAATAGACTTCCCTCCGGCTCTAAACCGACTCCGCTTCAGTTTCAAGGCGACTCCATTTTAACTCCAAACCGACTTCAATCCACCTCCCTCCTACTTTACTCCGACTCCTTCCAACTCCACTCCCACTCAAACACCAAACTTATTCCAACTCCCAACCGACTCAACTCCACCTCCCTCCAATTCCAACTCAAACAGACTCCAAATGGACACCATTCCGGCTCTAATCCGAGTCCACACAGGTTCCAAACCGACTTAGCTCCAACTCTAAACCGACTCCCGCCGCTTTGAAATTCAGACTTCACACCGACTTTATACCAACTCCAAATCGACTTATTTCTACTCTGAACCGACTTCAAACCGACTCCACTCCGGTTCCAAAGCGACTCCACTTCGACTCCACTCCAACTCCCTTCTTACTCCACTCCACTACCTGCAACTCCGAACCGACTCCAAACCAACTGTTAAACCTGGTATTAAACGTTCTGTCAAACAGCATCAGAGACTCCGCGGCTGCTCATTTATGCTGTTTGTTTCGCGCTGGTGGATTGGTCAGGGGTAGTTTGATGAGATCTGTGATAAAAGGTGGCGCTTGCTCCCCGCCCGAAGGTAAATGTGGCGACGACCGAGTATATGGCGTACTCCACAGATCCTACACCCGACCGCACAGGTGATGATTTGGCGTCAACGCATGCCTTGCTGCTGTACGGGTCAAGCGGCGTGAGTTAACAAGTGGAATTTGTGACCCCAAGAACCTGTCCGCTTACACGGCTGCGAAGCATGGCCTTCTCTATGGCAACACAAGCAGGAGCTGCGTGTTACGGAGATGAATATGCTGCGGTGGATGGATTGAGTACACCTAAGCATAGCGTGAGGAAGTCACGCATCCGGGGCAGCCTTGACATGTTGGCTTGGCTACGTTTAGCCATACCACCTGCACCGAGCCCCGGTAAGAGGGTAGACCCAAAAAGTGCTGACTTTACGTCATAGAGGATGATATGCGTGCCAATAGTCTCACACCATAGGTGCCCAAGACCATGTAAAGTTGAAAAGTAAAAGCTGGCAAGGGTGAAAGCCTCGGATGCGACCAGGACTAATGCAAAGATGATGATGAATGACTGTCTTGACTGTTCTAAAGTGAAAAAAGTTTGAAGTGTGACCGGTATTCAACTTTGAGATGGTGATCATATGTTAAAAAGGTTTAGCAGTAGACATTAAAGTTGAAAGAAAATAAAGTACCAACTTACTAATTTATTTCTGAGAAAACGTAAATTATGTTAAAAAACATATAAAAATCTGGAAACCTGAATATCAATATTGATAACATAACCTCGTTGCCCAAGATTAAGTTGATAAAATTTCGCAATATACGCATTTTTTATATTATTTAATGTTACATACTCCCTTCTTCCAATCTTAATATTCGTAATTTCTATTACATTGTCAATGTATGAAGAATGTATATGCACTGTTTTTTCAAATAAATAAATTTCCATCCTTAATACTTATTTGTATGTTTATGCATCTCCGATAATAAATATGGACAATTACTATAATTTGACCCCATAATATTACGACATAAATTATAAGAAAACATAATAATTGCAAATGAAATGTTCAAACTTTGAAGCCGATTATCTCGATATTTAGAAATTGTTAGTTACGTCCTTCATTCAATCACCTCTTCAATTGTCATATTAAAATTAAAAACTAAGCGTGTGTGAGAAAACCGTTGTCATCTCGACATTGTTGGACATCTATTACACGATGTTTGTCCGGGCCCGAACGGACCCAGCGGGGTGGAAGGTGAATAAAAACCTGGATATTTCTCATATTTATGTCGGTGCACTCGAAAATATTCCCGGAGGTCGGTACTCGTAGTGCGGTGGCTTTACACAGATAAGTTCCCTGAGGTGGTTGCGGTAAGGAACAATTTCGCGCGCAGGTGTGGAGGAGCGTGGGACGTCGCCCACCTGACGCGCCCCCTCTGCCTCTTCGCTGCCCTCCGCCCTCTCTGGCTCGTTAATGATGATGTGCTCAGCCAGCAGACTATTTCACTTCTGAATACATCTTTCTCACTTTTGATACTCTGTCCCTGTCCGACTGCTCGAGCGGCTCGCGCCGTCCCCTTCGTGCGCCGTTCGCCTGGTCGCATCCACCTAGTCAATTCGGCAAACGCGTATCTACTTTGTGTCGGAAATGTAATGGAACAAATGCGGCTGGAATTAACGTCGGAACGAATGTCGGGCCACGGGGTCGTTTTCTCTTCGGATATTTTCCACACGATGATTTTGATGCGCAGCTATGGAGCGCTAATAACATTTGTGGCGAAAATAAACATTATAACTAACACGAAAAGCAGTTATGTTTTGATCGAATGATTTCACCTAGAGACCGGTACTTACTTACCTGTATTTATGTAAATTATAGGACAGATTAGGTAAGTACCTACCCTTATTTGTAGTCCCCGCTGCATGTAAAAGTTTGCAATGTAGAGCCCGGGGCCTACCTAGGTGAAAAACTAATTTTGACCCCCAACCTCAAGAAGAGAAACTATACCAGAGCCTGTTCCGTTAATCAAGTGTATCCCGACTCGCAGGGGATATGAGGACAGATAGCAGTTACTTCACGGAGAAGTTCAGATGTTCGTACTTTACCCTAAAATTATGTTTCAACCTGTGTTCACAAAACAAATCTATTTTGTAAAGCTTATAACGCAAAAAGCAGGCTGTTTAACATCTTGATCCGGGTTGATATTATCGGTGAAGCGGGACTTGCCTCTTGACGCCTACATTTGGCAAGTCATGCTCCTTCGATGAATCTCCCCCGCACTCCCTAAGGAATTAATACCGCACTTGTCATGATCTTATTAGATGAGTTATGTAGATACGTTTGTTTATAATTTTGCAATAATGAGTCTATTTTTTCTCGTGATTTTCTTCACAAAGGTAAACAGCATGTGTGTTACCTATGTAGCAACTTGGACAACAGAGACATTAACTAAGAAGTCGCACATTACCTGTAGGTATATAGAAAGAATACTAAGCTAGACAAGTGGCTGGCTGTGTAAGTCTTGATGGGTCACCATCTCAGCTTATATGCTGCACATCACGTACCAAAGACCTGAACATGAAGCACTGATTTTCAAATGGCGCCTGTGTATCAAAGTACTATACATAGGGACCACTAACTAAATGCTTACTGTAGTCTTTTTAAGTTTGTGTGCTGTTAGTCAGTCCAATACTTCACGACACTGATTGCTCTTCCAGTCGCTTCGCCTAGGTCTCTAGTCGTAGTTTTGGAGCTCTGCACGCATAGTAAGGGATACTTCAATGTTAATAAAATAACCATGTACACATATGAAAGTAAGCATCGTTCTTATTGGCAGGGACACTATCTTTCAAGTTACTACGATCCTGGCATACCTGTCTGGCATAACTTTTGTTACTTTTATTTTTATAATTATTTTCATGTGTTTTTATTACTTGTAGCGGGTACTCTTTTTCTCCTCCTCCTCAATCTAATAAATTTCCATCCTCAATCTAATTAATTATATTCGCCTAGGTTCAACTTTACTGAATTGCTCACTCACCAATCCATAACATTTAACTAGAAGATAAATTCAATTAATGTTCATCCGATACAGGTTTCATATGTTCACCTATGTCTTATATAATATTCAAATGATCTATAGATTCTTCAGAATACCTATCCCAAACACATTCTTGAGAATGATACTTGGCTATTCTGGGGGGGCCTTATCGTTAAGTAAGTTGATGACTTATTTAACGCACTCGTTAGTAATGTAAGCGCGTCTTGGTTATGCCTGTTCAGTCAATAAACCTTTTGACCGTTCACCAATTCAGCTTCGTGAAGCTTTCATAGGGCAGGCGGCGAGCACCGGGATTATTGGGTCATTAATCACACCCCTCGCCTGCTAGCCCCCACTCTCCCCGGTGTACGTGTCTACTGGACAGGGCAGCCACCGACTATCGATAAATACTACTTGTGCAAGTTTTCTTTGTTATATGTAGACAAATTGTTAGTATTTGCAATGTTATTATTGCATTGAGAATAGGAGAAAGTCAATCAGCTATAAAATGAGAGGTTCGAATATGATGCAACATACTATAATGTTACGGGTATCTAGTAACTCGTTCTGCAATTACCACAAAAAATATAACGAATATCTTTGAAATGATACTATTTCTAATACATTCCGTCGCTATTTATTTTATGTGATTTTAATATTATTTTATACTGATCGCGAGGTTTTTTTAGTTGCTTTTGAACGGCTATGGTCTCGGATTTTATTTGATTATGTGGATACTATTCGCGTAGCCTTTATAACCTTTAACTCCGGTATTGGTCACAAAGTAACGCTCATGAATATTAAGATTAGTCAGTCAGACAGTCAATCAGATTCACAAGGTTAGGTATATATATTATACTTAAAGCTTGTGAAAAAAGAATCTGGCACTAAAAACTCACTGCCATAATCGCCAGTAATTACTTACAATAGTTTTGTTTAAAACTCACACCACACGTGAATTAAAGGAATGATTGTGTGTTTCAATGTACTGATCTTTTAGATTACTTTTTACCTACATTAGTGTATCTAACATTAATACTGCTTACAAATGCTGCCCACCCAGCGCTGCATTGCACATAAACTGCACTAGTTTTAGTGCATTGAACCTTTTACAAGCTTTATGCACGTTACTTAGTGTACAAACATTTATTATTTTATGACTATGCAAAACAAATATAATACCTTATGATAGTTGCAATGTCCTTCCTATTTTAAGGCTATTTTAAGTCAGTGATACAATAATTACCTCAGGCTATTTTTAAAACCACCAAATTATAATGTAGTGAAAATAATTGACGTTGTACCGCCATTGCCTCCCGGGTAATAAATTACAAATACGGACTTTTTGTATCAACTACCTTTTGAAAAACATGTTATGTTTGCTTTCAATTCGACAGAGCGAGGGGCGATAGATGTTTGAAGTTAAATCTCCCTTTTAAACGTTCCAAATGTGATTCACTGAACGCCTTTTATGCGAGCTTAAGCGACGCAGACTTAACTTCTTTTGAGTTTAATATCTGTTCAACTTTAACGAAATGGATACACTTTGGGTGACTATGAATGGTTTTAGGCAATAAACTAATTTTCGTGGTTTTGAGATCAAATGGGGAGTATTCTGGCAGGTATAAGTAATAGTTTCATGCTATATGAGAGGCTTGATAGTTTAAAATACTGTCTTTAATTCCATACAAAATAGGCATATTTTGGTGTAGGGTTCAAGATGGACCCTTGCGCTTGTATGTAACACAGACAATGGTTCGGAAGAGGAAATCACTCGGTATACCAGATATCGGCATTCCTCGGAACATATACCTTGGACCTAAGTCGCGATCAGCGCTAATCAATACTTGTTGAATTTGAGCGCTTCCACGTCCAGCACCGTAGCAATTCGTGTTTACCTCAAAAGACATCCAAGAAATATGTACTGCGCGTATAGAGCACATTTTAAGTGCAAGACAGATATTATCAGAGAGGCAGAGTGATTTTCTCTGACAGTAATGGAAGAAGAAAAACAAAAACAACAACTTGGACTTGGAACACACTGACCAAGATACTACTCTACGTTAAGCACTTCTTTTTTTAAAAGTATATTAGTAACTAATATTATCCGAATTACTAATATTTCCTCTAACCCCTCCAACTAAGCTAAATTGCTAGTGCTAGGAGTAATAAAGATACCCTGTTAACCCAAACATGTTTTTATAACATACGATACCCACTAAATTAGGTTAGATAAGGTCCCTCAGTTAACATTTCATTAAAATTAATACCATGCGACCGAAAAGATATTATTCTTTTTGTACGCATATTATTTAAACTAGCTTAATATTTCAAATATCCTGGGGTCTAAATGACCCTTTGGTCTACAAAGCGACTGATCGACATTTCACGTGACCAAGGCTGCAAATTAATTTACACAAAGAATTAGCATTGCCATTCAACTTGGAAAATCTGCCATTCTTCTGGGAACATTACCGGTCGGGTAGAACGCAAGATGGATATATTTTCATACTATGTTTGTATTACTATGAACTTGAATTGGAGCACTTCAACAAGTTGGACTGATATTAATGGAAACCTGTACTTTTCCACAGATTTTATATAATTTAATTTTTAAACCTAACCGGTTTCGCCTCACGGCATTGAAAAGGTTATACTTATACAATCTGTGAAAAAGTACAAGCGGATCATTCAATATGTGTAATAAATTCCACCAAGTACCATCAATCTCCAGTATAAGCAAATTGTAGACTGATTTGAGAATTTGCGCACTTAGCATCAAAGATTGAAAAATTTAATAATAGTACCTATATGACCGAGCTTGCTCGGTAAGTATTTGTTTTTTTAGGACATTATCTAAAAATGAATCCTAACTAGATCGCTTTATTGCCCCCGATACCCCCCTGTATACTAAATTTCATGAAAATCGTTGGAGCCGTTTCCGAGATTCCAATAGCTTACTCGGAATTTTTTAGGACATTTTCTAAAAATGAATGCTTACTAGATCGATTTATTCCCCTCGAAACCCCTGTATACTAAACTTCATGAAAACGTTGGACAAGAACAAGAATTTCTCGTTTAAATATATAATAATATATTGATAAAACAACACAAAAAGATTGTCTAGGTTTTTTTTTTCATATATTTATTTCCTCCTTCAGATGAAAGCCATAAAAGCCATGATAAGCCAAATCGAAGGGAAAGAGTAGGAGAGCTAAGAGCACGATTTGGATGTTACCGCGACTAACGTTATGATGATAATGAATGACACTTAAAGAAATTTAGTTATGAGATAAGAATATTAATCATTAACTCATAATGTGCGCAACAGAAATGACCGTCAAGTGTATTTAAACAGCCACTAATCCCAAACAGTTCTTTGAACTCATCAGATCGCGAAGGGCTTGTTACACATTTCGCCTTCATTTAATTAAAATCGCGCTTATCCGCGTCACGCCGAAAACTGAGCCCTTGGCTTAAATGACCCCTAAATATCTATAACAAATAAATATCTACCTTAACTTCAGTAACATAAAGTCTTTTTTTGAAATTAGAGGGGCAGTCGATGATGCCGAGAAAAAAAGCACGTGTTCTATTTGGGATTACATGTGCACTGTAAACAAAACGTTAACTTTGTATCAGTTGGCCTATCGACACCACATACGTGAATTCTTTTAGGCAACTAGGAATGTTTTGGGTACGGTAGGGTTAAAATGTCTTTGGACGGTATTTTAAAGCCTAATCTGTATTGATTCTATACGTTTCTACAAGAGGACCCAGATGGCAGAGGTATTAGATAAATAAATTGTTTGACGAAAACTTCATGATTCTTATAATCTTTAAGCTTTAAAGTAGTTTAAAGGATATATAGGTACATTTTCATATTAAGAATGGGAATGGGAACTGGGAATGAGTTAAGCTAACTTTACCGATGTATACTTTTCATTACCGAAGCATAGCAAAGCTAATGAACTCACTCACGGGCAATGTCGATATACAGTAAATATTGTTTTATATAGGATACCTTAATTTGACTTCACCTCGCCTGATGGCAAGCTGAATACAATGTCTCAGGAAAGAGGGTCATCATAACATACACGTAGAAAAGCTTTAAATGGATTCATACGCTTTTCTTAAGATGGTGTTAAAAATGGAGGCACTCAGCTTGACGGCCTCATCAGATGCTTTTTCACGCCCTGCTTAAAGGATCCGGGCTGTAGGAAGAAGGAAGCAAGTGAGTCGTAATAAATCTCTTAATAAAAAGTAAAGAAAGATAACAACATATGATGAGTAGTAATTAGCATAAGGTGAAATTCCGAAAAGGTACGCTATGCAGAATTAAAGAGCCACATAATATTAGTCATCACTACACATACTTGATCTAATAAAATATGATAATCTTAACGGACACTAACTCCTTAATCATAATAAAGCTACTCTAAAGTCATTAATATTTATTTTCAAGTCCATAAAAAGCCGCCGGTAATTCGAATAGTGTGTAACGCGGGCTACGCTACGTGTTAAGCCGTAGACTGTAGGCATTCGTAGTAAAGTCGGACGTAGCGTATCGTAGAGGCACGGAGCGCGGCGTAGCGGGGGCGCGGGAGCGCAGCGTATGCGCCGACATGTGCGGGCACAATAGCCGCATTCTCATGGACTCAGCCTCGGTAAGCTGATTGCGTGACGTCATCCCTACATAGGCCACATGCACAATGGTACTACAATTAATTAACGATATTCTGAGTACATTTTTAAATTGATCGTTTTCGTTATGAAATTTCATACCTGGTAGGTAAGTGTTAATATAAAAGATAGATTGGTATTATTTAAAATGTCTTGTAGATAAATTAGGGTTTCATATGCTGACCCTAAAGATGTTTGGAGTACACTAGCTGACTGATGGACAAGGCTCAGGTGTAGTCAAAGTAAAAGCCAAAACAATCAAAATTACGGAAAGAATGACTCGCCTTCTTTCCATACTTTCCGATCAACCAATCCGACCCCATCAGGTGCCGGGATTAGGACCAGAACTATTTTCAATAAGTTCACTAATAAAATACGCCTTTAATTAAATTGTTTGAATTCTTGTTTTATATAAACAAAAATTATAAAAAAAAACATCATTTTTTTATTTTTGAATAGCAAGGATTAATAAAATGAAATAATTACAAGCTCATCGTCAAACAACACCATTATGAAGCGACCCTCGATCCACATTAACACAAAGGTAGTCGACGAGCGATCCCAGCTTACCGAGGGATCGCCAGCGAATAAGCGGTTCATGACTCTTTAAGCCGACGTGTAAAACAACGAACTATTTACAATTACAAACAAAGTACATATTTAAATAAAAAATAGTGTTATATTATACCTTCCAATCTCTTACTGCAGTATTCATACTGCGGTAAGAGATTGGAAGGTATAATACAGGTACCTACAATTAAAATACAATAGCATTCATGTTATTGTATTTTAATTGTAGGTACCTGTATTGTTTAATTTGGTAAAGAAATTTAAAAAAGCTAAAATGGATTTATACATTTTTCTTCTCCTTAGGTGTTTATGAATAGGTTCTGCAGCGGAAAACTATAATCTGTAGATAAACGTGTTTGTTTTAACGTGCTAATCTAAGGAATGATATGTGCGATTTAAAAAACTATAACAACACGCTGTTGGGTCATAGGTCACTTCTGTCGTTTTATATGGCAAGCTCCCAAATTAAACTTGAAATTAAAAAATAAACCCTCCAATCTAGTGAAGTTCAAAAAGACTTACTTAAGTTTTTGAGCGTCAAGGTACTATGTAGACTCGTCCATTATTTCACAAATGAATATTGTGCCAGTGGAATTATTGTCATCATATTTCTTACAACACTCTAACATCTCAGTTCTTCTCGTAGCGGTGCAGCATGAGCGGGGTCCTCGCAAGCCGAAGCTGCAGGCGGGCACAATGGGTATCCTGCCCCCACCGCAGCTCACCCACGCACACAAGCCTCACCCCCTGAAGCTTTCTCCACCATCGCCGTATACACCGCTGCCGCAACCATTCAATTTTCAAGTGAGTTATTTGTATCACAGACACAGAACGTTAAGATTATTTTAAACACAATTACTTACTTATATTTTATTAATAGGTCTTTACATATGAAATTACCGAAATTCTCTTACAGATTTATGACTTCGTTATTCCTGTAATTTATAATAGCTAGGTATTCCATTATTTACTTTGTTTGAAAGTTGATATCAAGATTTTAAAACTCTGTATGAAATTTTGTTTTATTGGCCGCTTGATGAAATAAATTCGATCTGTTTTTGAAACAGTACTTTCTAAATGCTATGCATTTTGGTGATAAATTTCGTATTACTTTTTTACAGCTGTCACTTTTCAAAAATGTAATAAATGTTGCTGTTAGCCTAATGTTGTCTCATTCATAAACACTAAAAAAACATAAAATTTGGATTAGTCATTCCTAAAAAAAATGCAATACTGTTAGTACTGCAAATTGGGTTTCCTCCAATTTCTCCAATAAAACGGCGATTTCATATGTATCGACCTATTATATATTTAACCATGTACCTACAGTCGACAAAGAAGTTATGGTGGCGCCTTTTCATGCAACTTTATATGAAAATGTGCGACCGTATCTTCTTTACATGAGAAAATTTTAAGTATCCAACTCATTAAACTCTAAAGTAGGCAAATAGATCTTCAGTATGGATGTTTACCTCTCCTTTCTCATCAATTAGTTCAGCATAACCGGCTTGAGTGAACCAGCTCCACTAAGCACAGCGTCATCTGCTGGATCTAGCGGTGCTGGTGGAGCCGGCGCGTCGAGTCCTCTGCCACTTGTGCCGGAGCCATTCCTGGCACCGCCGCCACCCGGTTTGCTGCATATACTGATGTCTACTGATAAATGCCAGGTTTGGATGTTTACATATCAGTTATGTAGTGTTTAGGCCCCAATTTCCTAAGGAGGCACAAACACTTCAGCATCTAAACTACGATTTAAACGATATATCTATCCATCCATTTATATTATTTCTTATGAACCACCATTCATGAAGGCTGAACATTTTAGAGCAAGAAGCCCATAATATCAAGAAATGTTCGTCAGCTGTAAGCTAAAGTTAATGACTAATTAACTATTTGAATTTTATGCTATTGGCTATCTAAATATTGTGACGATCACGAATTCTAAGGGATGTGGTGAGAATCTAGTATTAGTATTATTACACTGACCGGGATATTTATCAGGCTTTGTGTTTTCAATCATACAAATCATACAGAATCTAGAATGTAAATTTTCTGGTTACTTGTTTCGTAGATTTATGATCAAAAGATAAATCTATCTTACCGCTACCTCTTGAAAGGGATTAAATAACTCTTTTTATACTTTTTGCGTAGGAGTTGATGTGGAGCGCTAAACAGTTGCAGTTGCAAGGTGACCCCACATTGCTGCGCCCACCGCCTAGCGCGTTCGGAGCGCCCTTAGCTCCTACGTGGGAACTATTGCAAGTGAGTGTCTTTTTACAACTAAATGTTTTTGTTACCTACTCTACCTTTGTGGCTATAGGACTCCGCATATCAGAAAACTACGTGTGCGACCCAGTCAAGGTAGTTGAACTTAATTTCCTCAAAGTTTATGTTTTTTAATTGATTTGGTGCCGCCTGGACTTCACAGTTTAATGCCTATTTGGTAAAATAGATGAGCATAAACGTAGTCGTACTGTAGTTTAGGTAAATTTAGTCTTTTTTATGTAGGTATTTTAAAGACGAAGTTATCTTGAAGGGGTGTAAACATTGACATTTGATAGGTGGCTTTTTGACTAGGGGCGGGCGCGGGCTCGCGATTGGACGCACGCGGTGTGACTTATCGCCAACTTGACTTACCCCGCCCATCGCCCTGACGCACAAGGCGGCAATGTCACAGCCACTTGTCTTTGTTTACGTTTAAAATATACAATGCTGTGTCAAAAGCCATTAAATTACTTATGTAGTCAGTAGGTTGATTCTTATAACTGCGCGATTCATTTATGTAATTTTTACCAACTTTTACAAAAACGGATGTTTACTAATTTTGGAACTTTACACTCCGTTACTCGAAGAGCACGTAACTCCGGCTGCCATACGAATATCTATAACATTGGCAATCATTACGGCGGTAACGATCTAACTACAGAACTTTGTATGTCGCCAATTAGTTGTGAAGGTCAGATGGCAGTACGGAAAACATTCAAATTCAGCCGCATCACAGTTAAACTGGAAAATGAGTTTCTTTGGTTTGGAAGTCGCGTCGACTGTTCCCATAGTTGAGATATATGCCATTATAACTTACCGTACTTGCCTACTATGTAATAAGAACTTTTATTATGACTATCTACACACACCGGCAGAATTAGCGGAACACAAAAAAGGAAGAGTTAATTTGAATTAAATTTTAAGCAGTTTTCGTGCCAAATATTTAAATGGAATAAAGAAGAGAAAATTGAATCGGTCTAGGCGGGGTTCCGATGGTTCATAAGAACGTCGGTGGGCCCTCCAATGTCCCCCCAAAGTTAGATATAGAAGGAGAAATTTGAATTGGTTAGGGCGAGGTCTGGTAGCTTAGTGGTCAAAGCATTGCCCTTGTAAGGCAAAGATCGCGGGTTCAAATACATATTTAGCATGAAAAATGCTTAAAAATTAAATTCAAATTTTATGGGCGGAGTAGTCAAAAATCAATGTTTAAAAATGATTGCAAAATCATTCATTGGTTCCGATAGTTCGTAAGAACGTCGGTAGGCGCTCCACTGTCGCCCCAAAGACAGATATTAGAAGGAGAAATTTGAAAATTCGTTAGGGCGAGGTCGGTAGCTTAGTGGTCAAATTATTGCCCTTCAAAGATCGCGGGTTCAAACTCCGCCTAGATCGATTCAAGTTTTCCCTTTTATTCGAAGGAAGAATTAATATTTTTTTAAGTAAGTTGCATTACTTTTTGTCATTTTTCACATTTTTTTTTTAAAACGCTTAATTTGAAAATGGAACATTATGGTAACAGAATTTTTTTCATTCGCCATTTTCGTAAAGTTCGTAAATTCCATTTGAAAAACATTGTATTGCAGTTTTATGAGGCTTTTGTGATTTCTCGCTTATTGATAAGTTACGAACATCTAAGTATGCCTAATTAAAGGCTACCAGAAATCGTCAGGGTAGATAAAACGAGAAGAAATAGTCAATCACAGATCGATTGCCACAAGACTTCGTCGATCGTTATTAACGATTCATCGTAGCATCAAACGGTACGGATTGACGAATTCTCTAGTAAGGTGTGCTACAAGGAGAGATGACCGTTTTCTACAACTTCAAGTTCGTCGGAACACGAGATTTACGGCGGTGCAGGCCCGAAATGCATTGGAGGAGGTTCGAGGAATAAGAGTGAGTAAGCGGACAGTTCGCAGAAGACTGGTGGAAGTTGGTATAGGCTTATTTATACCCGCCAAAGCACCAAAACTTGAGAGACACCACCGCACGTCATCGTCATTTTGACGAGTAGGGACAGTCTCTTTACTGAAGGCAGCGAATATGGAGACGCAAAGGAGAGCGTTATTTACAGTCTAATTTCAAAAATACAGTGGGATATGGAAACAGCTCAATTGTCTGGGGAGGGATATGTTTAGGAGTAAGTGGTAATCGACGGCGGAAATCTGACTGCTGATCGGTATATCAGGGAGATTTTAGAGGAAAATGTTGTGCCATTTGCCCCATTTATTGGTAACGACTTCATTTTAATGCAGGATAATGCTCGGGCTCACAGTGCTCGCTCAGTACGGGCATACATAAACCATGTTGGTGTTAAAGTGATGGCCAGCACGGTTCCCGGATATGAATCCGATTGAACACGTTTGGGACTTTTTAAAGAGGAGTTTCAAATCAAGAATGCCACCTCCTAACAATCTGGCCCCCGATTCTGCTAATTTTATGATAGAACAAAACCACTGTCAGGCCGCTGACATTGCATAAAATGTCATTAAATTTGAGACTTTATGTCTGAGCATGAAGGTCGAAAATAAAAATAAAAAAGCTTATAACATTTTTTCATTCACTCTACAAGATTGTCATGAAATTTTAGACTTTATCAGTAAAACAGTAAAGTCTAAAGTTAAATGGTTTGGTTACAGTGTCTGTAGTACAGCAGTGGTTTATCCATGAAATAAATAATAGCAGAATCAGGGCCCTGGGTGAGCGAGCTGCGAAACACATTAGTTGAAAAATGGCAGAGGTTGCCCCAAGAAATGCAAAAACACAACAGGATGCCCAGACGGATGGAAACATTAATCAGGGCACGAGAGGGATACACTCGTTATTAAACATTTATTTAATTAATATTAAAACGTCATAAAATCTAAAAAAATCAACTGTTTCTCTGTCACTACAAAATATAACTCTAAAAAATATAAGTAAAATGAATTTTGTTTAGTTAAGTTTGTTTTACTAAACTTTAAGTATGTGTTGAAAATTAATATCAAAACCTGTTTTAATTTAACTGTTGTTTCATGTTTAATTATTATTTGTTTAAAAATAAAGCTAACTATTTAATACTCTCCTTTTTTGTGTTCCGCTTATTCTGCCGTCTGCCGGTGTGTGTATATCACCGAAGGGGCAGGTACCTCTTGTCTCTCCAGCAATGGTCGGTCGGTAGCTACCCACGTAAAACAGGCCGAGCCTATCACTGTCAATCAAGCACTGCCTGACTCCAAGCCATTAGATATTAAGATAAGTAATATTACTAACAGAAAACCTAAATGACACTACCCAACCCGGAACTTCAGCCATAGCACTCTCTACCTACCGATGAGTTACTAAAGCAATAGCCTATTGTATATTTACGTTCTGCGGTTGTCACAACACGTATATTTTACAGGAGACCAGTGCTCGCCTGCTGTTCATGGCAGTGCGCTGGGTTCGGTGCTTAGCGCCGTTCCAAGCGCTAGCTACGTCCGACCAGCTAGTGCTCCTGCGTGCTGCGTGGAAAGATCTCTTCTTACTGCATTTGGCGCAGTGGTCTGCCCCATGGGACCTAGCGCCACTGCTCGCTGCGCCTGCCGCAAGGGCGCGTCTGCCGCCCGATCCATTGGCTGACTTAGAATTAAATACTTTACAGGTAAAAGTTACTATGTAGGTGCATATATACGTTACATATATTCACGCTTGTAAATCATCGAAGGGGTAGACGAGAGGTTTGTTAACACCCACATTGCGCAAAACGACGAAACTTGCTTGATTGAATCTCTGCACTCGCTACGCCTCGGCGGCAAAGCGGTAGAGCCTTAGAGTGTTGAACTATTAAGTCCGAATTGCAGGCTCGATTCCCGCTCAGTGATATTTATTAAATATTTGCCTTGGTCTGAGTAGGTATTTCCGTGCTCGGCTACTAGGGATGGATTTCAACAATTAACAAATAAAATATACGGTACCTTAGCCTAATGTTAAAATTTCTTTACAGGAAATCCTGTGTCGATTTCGCCAAATAGCACCCGATGGCAGCGAATGTGGCTGTATGAAGGCGATCGTATTATTTTCACCAGGTCAGTAAATCTACATACACCTATTTTTTTTTTTTGCGCACGCAGTGTTCGGAAACTCGCACTTCAACTAACGTTCTTATTTCTTCTATTGTGCAGATACTCCGGGCCTGAGCGAAACACAGCCGGTGGAAATGTTGCAAGACCAAGCTCAATGTATTCTTGCGGACTATGTGCGCACCAGATATACCAGGCAACCTACAAGGTACAGCCATACAAAATAACAAGTATATTAACTACTTACGTATAAATAGTTACATACATATACTCACGCCTGTATACCCCCGAAGGGGTAGGCAGAGGTGTATTAACACCCACTTTTCGCCAACTATGATTTTCGATCCTACGTAATAAGGGGCGAGCCTATTGCCGTCTAGTGGGCACTTTGTCTTGGGCTGTACGTTTGCTGATAGATGGAGAACAGCCCTATCCCTTAGTCCCCTATGGTCCTATTACTTCTATTCTACTCCACCGGGAACCAACGTATAAATAAGCGACGTCAAATAGATTTAGATTGAAAAATGAAACCGTCCAACACGGGACTCGAACCTGCGACCGGTGCCTCACAGAGGGAATGCTCTGACCAAGTGAACACGTCTTAGATTATTTTTTTCTTCATTTACCAGTAGAGTAGCTATTAACGAGCATTAAGAGTGGATTTCACCAATGACAGAAACTGCGATTTTCAAGAATGGTTCAGCAGAAACTCCTCTTAAGGATTTCCCGTCTACCTTCACTTGATTAGGTTCGTCTACACATGGAGCCTGGGTCCGGTTATAATTGCTTTCGGTTTCTTTTGAACCAGAGCGGTTGTTGTCTGAAACCCTCTTCGCCAGTTTTCGGCGATATTGGTCGGACCCTGTACATTGGATACCGAATTTCGATTGTCTAATATAAATGCCGGACTCGTGGCCTCACCAAGTAGTCACACTAGTATGTATTTATTCATCCTTGATAAGTTTAAAAGTATCCTAAAAACGATTTTAAAAGTAATTTCTTCTAGGTTCGGACGCCTCCTGTTGCTGCTGCCATCTCTCCGAGCGGTGCGTTCCCGTTCAATCGAACTGCTTCTATTCCGCGACACCGTGGGCGACGTGTCCGTGGCGACCCTTCTTCATGACATGTACCGCATGCAACCTGCCCCCACACCCGCGTTCCACTCACTCTCTGTGACTACGAGTACCCACACTACAGAACATTGTTCATCGCCATAGAGCCTAAAGTCCTGTGCACATATTTTATAAGCCTGGCAATGTGAATATCAATCCATGGATGTAAGCCTGAGCTACCGGATCGGAATATTTCTAAAGCCATCGGGTAATAGGTACATATAATCAATAAATAGAGCATAACATTTCTGTAGAAAAACGTAAACAATTGGATCTTTAACTTAAGTAGTATATTAGGAAATATTTACAGTGACTACTAATTTTGTTCAGAAATATTATGTAGAATATTAGAAATTCCAAACACTACGCGTCCATCAGCAGCACTATACGAATGATTCTATCGAAAAAAAAATTGTCAGTTTAAAAAAATGTTTATCTTAATTATATTTTAAAATATTATTATGTACGTAAATCTGAAACAAAAGACTACATGTCAAAATAATAATTAAAAATAAAAAAAATAATTGCGCAGTATATGAATCACATGCATATTCCCTATTCAACAGCAGAGTACTTACTGTACACACAAAGATGCAATTTTTTTATTAATCCTCTTTAACGGTCAGTTTTTGCACTTTTAATCAAAAATAGTATTGAAGTTTACCTTTAAGAATTATGTAATCATCATCGTCATTGTATAAAATTGTAAATGTTATTGTATTTTAATTCGATAGTCTGTAAGATTATTAAAAAAATGATAATATTATGCACTATAAATTATTTATTATTGGATATTATTGATATAAACAGTATCTTAAATGTATAAAAGTCGTAGAATATTTCTCCCATTGTATATAAAAATGTTTTGATTTGATCAAACAGTTGTTTTGTAGTTTTATTTCAGGGTCCTTGTGGTTTTAAATAAAACTGTAATAATGTAATAGCAAAAGTACATTTTATTTAAAAATCAATAAATATGTACCATTATTGCCAAAAAATATTCTTACCTTAAATAAATTAGAGCTTTGTGAAAACTTTAACGTTCCGATACCCGCGTCAAATAGTACCTACAACACATACCCGCGCAGTGTATAAGACCTACTATTGACTGAGATGTTGGGTTGTTTCGAACCCATCCAGTGAGCTACCGACGAAAAAATTTGTATTTGTATTAAACTTAAGCAGCAACAAAGTAGCACACACTGGTTATCTATACTTTTATACTTTCATTTTTTTAATACTTTTATTTACTTTACTTTTATTTTTTTATACAAACAGCCCGGGAGCAGCATATTCTACATGAAATGCCGGCCGTGGAAGCCTGAAGACTTATATTTATACTTTGTTTCTTGTTTTCGATTCCGATGTTTCCCCTAATACCTCCGCAAGGCGAACGCAGACGAGAGCCATTATATTAAAAAGAAGACTACGCAACCGTATAGCGTCGGTCTGACCGATCAATGCGCGGGTATATGAAGGTTAAAGATTGTCAAGAAGTTTTGTAGGTAGATAAAACTAATAACTACACATGTAAGCCTTAACCTGTTACATTAACTTTAGAAATAGCTTCTACAGTGGACAGGTCTTCATAATCATCATCAGCCATTGGTTTAATGTCTTCTTGTTTTGCTTCTTCTTTCTTCTGTTCAGTACGAGGGAAGTCTAACTTAGTCCAAACTCCAGGTTCCGCTTTTTTAAGTTTTATTTCTATTTTCGTTGTCAACATTGATGCACTACTTCTCTCAACATTAATTATCTGTAAGGAAAAGTCGAGAAATTTGTTGAAAAGATGCTTGTCTATACATAGTATACATAGGTAAATACAAAGAGTCTCATCATTGATGTAATAGCCTATAACTCTCAATTGTCGTTTTTTTAACATTTCAGTTGGCAAATTGACTACACCTCACCTGACATGAGTTCCATGAAGCCCTTTATAGACCAGTCTAAATGCAAGACTGTATACTATACATCTCTAGGGGCACAATGGTAGTGACTCTCATGAAAGTCATATTAAGACAACTATTTGAAAATAAGTACAAAATTACTTACACCTCTCAGTTCCAGATCCAATTCAAATGCAGCATCACCTTGTTCTCTAAATACTAGCTTAGTGTTTAAACGTATAGGGTTTAGCTTAACAAAACTCTGTACGGGATCATATTTCTTCGCATAAACACTAACAATGACAAATTCAGATGTTTGATGCCAGTCCCAACGACATTTTACAGTTCCAGCAGGAGCACTCTGTAACAAACAGCATATTTTTTAAATAATAATACCTATGACACCATTATAATTTTAAATTGGAAAATGCTAACATCTAGACCAGAACTGGTAACCATATCTGTCTCTATCTAGGGTTCTTTCCTAGATAGAGACAGACATGCTTATCCTGCTGCATCGTTTTTTGAGGAAGAATAAATCATGCAGTCTCTATATTATATGTTACTCCTCTGTTTCCACATTTTCTACTCACTCCTCACTAAAACAAGCAGTGGAAGAGGACTATTACTATCCCATCCCACAGAAGGCATACCAGGCTTCAGAAACTATTAAGAACGGTTTGTCTCTTTAATTTCTTCAACTTCCTCTCATGGGGACCATTATGTTTGTTTGTTACCTTAGTAGTATAGAAAAAACTATTTACCTCTTTAGTCCATTTATGTGTGCCAGTTGTGCAACCTGGTTGGCTCAGGAAAGTATTGAAATCTGTTGTTTTCTTCTGGCAACAAGACCAGAATTTGAGTCCTTCATGGAAAATTGGACAGCCTGGGTGATAGGTACACATGTCATCGTTTGAATGAGGGCCCTCATATGAAGCACTACATCCTCCATTTTTACAAGAAGTTCCAATTTCAATTTTGCTATAAATTAAAAAACCATCAAATTGAAAAAGAAAAGAAAAAGAAACATAACCGTATGTACTCCAAATATGTGTTTTTATAACTTTAAAAGATTGTTTACCTTCAGTTGAGTACCTAACTGAATTGAGTATAGATTGATTCAGAGGTTCTACCAGAATAGGGTAACAATCATCCATCAATACAAACATATGCATATATGATAGTATTAAGGTGTATACCTCTCATCAGTTGCAGCAGCATTTTGGGGTGCTTTTTGCACAGCTTGTTTCAAAGATTCAGCGATAGTTGGTTCCAATGTCACCATAGGAGTATCAAATGGTGGACGAGATAACTGAGGCCCAACTGCTGGTGCTCTCACTACTATCACCTCTTTGTTCTCCAGTTCTTTATCAAGAGCCTTTTTTTCTGGTTCAGGTGGTTTCTGTAAATACATTAAATTGTTATAAACATAGCCAACTACTTAAAAAATACAAATTACATATACAAAATATAATCACTGACCTCATTAGAGTGCTTGGATAGGGTACAACCTTTGATATTTAGAAATTCTGTGAAATCAACACTCTTCTTATTACAACATGACCACCCTTTGTAGGCGTCGTGGAATATCGGAGCTCCTGGGTGGTGACAGCACTCATCTTTGGAATTAAAAGCACATAATTAAACTGAATATTCTTTTATTTTTAAGCATGATAATGACGAAGTTTTCCTTATTCCAATATTAGGTTATGGAACAGTCTGGAAAGTTACATACCTTTCGCGTTATTAGTAGGATCAAATAGTTGACCACAGCCGCGATTATAACACTGTACGAGAGCCTTGTTTTCGGGCATTTTTATTCAAAAAACAAGTTCAATAAATTACGCTGTTGACATAGAATAGATAGAAACAGATTTTTAATTTCTGTATGAGAATGACATGGACATGACAACTGACAACTACTAATTGTTTTTTTGAAGATTTTATGGCCTGTTAACGAGACCTTTAAGCCACATCTTCATTTATATACAGAGTGTAATCGTTAAGTGTGTCCGGCGATTATTCCGTAACTATTACAGATATCAAAAAACTTTAAACTGATATCGAAAGTACGTTACCTAATGAGTAAAATGACATCAATAACTTTTTAAAAATCTAAAGAGAGGTATCTAATATTTCGACATTAAACACTCCCATATATTTATTATGAGATTAGTACGCCAAAACTCACTGACAACTAACAAATTTGAAACTAGGGATGAGGCATATACAGGGTGTAATCGTTGTGTGTCCAGGCGGTTATTCCGTAACTATTACAGATATCAAAAAACTTTAAACTTATATCGAAAGTACGTTACCTAATGAGTAAAATAACATCAATAACTTTTTAAAAATCAAACGAGAGGTATCTAAAATTTTGACATTAAACACTCCCATACATTTAGTATGAGATTAGTAGAAAGGTTGAGATAAAGATATTGAGAGGGAGCGGAGGGCACTGTCGATTAGGGCGAATATGATAGCTCGTAGATTTGCACGTTGCTCAGAAGGTGTCAAAAAAACCTTATTTCGTGCATATTGCACTTCTTTTTACACGTGCAGTCTGTGGGCAGATTATTCGCAGAAATCGTACAGTGTCCTTCGTATTCAATATAATAACGCTTTCAGAGTGCTGATGGGGCTGTCCCGTTACTGTAGCGCGTCAGGGATGTTTGCCGAGGCTCGTGTAGATTGCTTTTACGCTACTATGAGAAAGCGATGCGCGTCCCTGGTGCGTCGGGTTCGGGCCAGCTCCAACAGTATTCTGAGCTGTATAGCGAGCAGACTTGACTGTTTCTATGTGGGTCGCTGCTGCAAGCTTTCCACCTAGGTGGTGGGCTAGTGGTGGTGATTCGCATGCAGACTGTCAATTTGTTATTAGGATAAGATATTAGAATAGGATATTAGAATATTAAAACTAACATTGGCGGTACGAAGTTTGCCGTGTCAGCTAGTATGTTATAAACTTATATGTAAACGTGTAACGTACTTTTGAAAATTTGTGTGTGATTAAAAATTTACCTACCACAAAATAAATAGTCCAAAATAATGAAAAATGCGAGGCCTGCTGTGGATTGAAAAATTAAAAAAAATTAAAGAGACCTTCGCATCTGGCGGCAAGGTACGATTTGTAATAAGCTATTTGGGGTCTCAGGTAGGTATAGGATAGGATCAGTTGGGATCAGGTATGCCGGATCTCACGTTTTGCATACTCAAGTTTCTAATTTTATTTTCTTCTCCACAATGATCATAATCAAACACAACATGACATTTTTATTTATATTTTGATACTGGCTCCACCAAGTTCATCAATCGAATAAATCAACATAAAATGGTAACTTCATATCTTTATAAAAGTCTGTAAGCGATTTAAACCACGTTTGTTTATTTCAAAACAAGGAAGTAACTTCAAGGTTTCCAACCACTTGTTCACTTTTACATGGCGCTCCAATAATGGGATGAACGTTGTCAAAGAGCTCACTGTTGTTCCGCAGCATAGATCACTAAGACGCATCTGTAATTATATGGGTATAGGCTATGTCAATCAGTCTTACTAACTGGAATAACAATAAATAATATGTTAAGCAAATTGATTTGATGAAAATTCATGGCAACTCTAGCTGTGCTGTATACCGCGGATTTTACCGCCGCGCCGTAAATAAAATAGGCAGGTACGCGGTTCCATGCCACCACTTCGCATCACCCGTCCATCTACACCTTTTTTTTTATTGTGAAACGGTTTTTCTCAAATTACAGATGTAGTTCCAGAAATTAGTGCATTCAAACAAACAGTTTTGACATGACAATCACCCACTTTGAAATCCTACCTACTCTATTAGGATATCGCTCGTATATTACATGGATTCGTTACAATTATTACCTCATCATCACTTAGAAACTTATTTTTGTTCAACTTCAGTTCTAAATAATCCAGTGCACTATACCATTTCTTTACTTTCATTTCGTCTGGTGACCGGCCGGTGAAAAGCTCCGACTGTAAATGAAAACAAAATTGAGGCAGGTACCTAACTATCACCTTCTTCATTAAGACGTTCTTCTTCGATTATCCTGATGGCATCCGAGGCCAAGGTGTCCTCGGAGCTCACGGTCCGCCTTACGGAGTGCTCGGTCATTATTCAACCAAGGCGTGGGTGGATCACGGTGTACGACAAGTTATTTATTCACGTGTTGCTCTCTGGCTACTTAGCAAACAGCCCAGTGGAGGGTGGTGGATTAAAGCATAAGTTGGTAGTAGGTGCGATTTTTTGGAGTGATGGTTATGTACGCCCTTAATGTGTAGACGTCTTAATCAGCCCTGATATAGACCTTAATCTGATGGCTGAATATAAGCTGTTTTTTAAATAAAAATCTTACAAATATGGCATCATCTATCGGAAACAAAACTCCAGAGTTAAAATACATCATCTCATCAATTTTTGCCTTTAAAACATATTCTTCTGGATACAGGTCGTTGCTTTTACTTATTCGGCACAAATATAATGCTATTGCGTGACTATCACAGATCACAATCCCGTTTGTTGACAACGCCGGAACTTTCCGAAGAGGGTTTATCTGAAGCAGGGAACAAAAATTAAATTATTTCATTAATCATGTAGCAACCTGTATGAATAATACGCTTAGGTAAAGCAATTCGACTATGGGCACTAATGGTGCATACTACGATTTTCTATGATTAAACTTATCTATAGGAAATTGTCGTCAATATTCATTGCATTTAATATAATATCAATTTATTAGCTAATTGATTCTTTTTTTTATGAGGACACGTCAATTTGACTCCACCTGGCCTGATGGTGGTAAAGTCTCAGGAAAGAGGGTCATTATGTTAATAATGGTGGCTCTCAGCTTATCGACCTCATCAAAAGAGATTTGTTGTCGTAGCAACGCGTGACTCCCACCGGTCCCACTAGTGCTGCGACCACAATCCCCCCTGCCCGGCTATGCACTGGCTGACTCCTGAATGCAAGCCAACCGAGATTGGATTACTATGGAGGGTTTTTCGCAATAGCGCGCGGCGGTTGTGACAAATATGTGCCATTAAATTTCTACTACTAGAAGTTAAATTAGTATGTATTATTAAAGTTTGATTCTTTGATACTTATTGCAATACCTAGTTACCTGCCTAACCTACTGCTCAGGAACTGCAGCGATTGAGTTTGTGTGATTTTTTCAAGAGTTTTCAAATATCAGTGTTATGTTTCTGTCCTAAATAAATTCTTTTCTCCTAAATTTTCTACACAAAAGCTGCACTAACGATTCTTTAAAGTCTCTCCTACCTTTTCATAAAATTCAGTTCTGTTTTCTCCTTTGAAAAGATCTATCATATGAAACTCAAAGTCCACATTGAGTGTAAATGCTGTCATCATGGCAAATCTCGTAGGTGGTGACACCTCATCTCCGTAAAGGATGTGTTTCTTCGTTAGTGACATATTCAGCCAGGTTTTAAAGTTGGTACAGATTTAACGAAGATTACTTGCGTTAATAAAAGAAGGTGAAACACCAAATGAACTAACGACCTGAAAAAGGTAGTTGAATCATGTCAACACACACATACAACAACAACAACATAGGTAAAGCATCTGTAACAGAAAGCGTTAGAAGGTAGGTAACATTTTATGAATCTGAACTTGTGATTATATTTTACAAAGGTGTAAATTAGTTTCCTTTCTGAATTCCCCGACAAGAAGAATTCTGCTAGCTCCCCTCATATAATGATGACCTCGGTGACCCGGTAGTAGAGCATTAGATTGCTTGTAACGCCTCTCGGAGGTCGATACTTACGTACCTACCTATATTTATCGATAGTCTTGAACCCAGATTAAAAGCAATTAGGTAAGCTAAGCTTACAGTGGGTCAAGACAGCGCTGTTATTAAAAATCATCTTACCTTAGGAAAATTAGAATGTTTCGACACGAATAATGTTACAGGTATTGCAACAAACTATAAACATGAACACAATAAATAAAAACACAGTCACAGTACTATTCAACATGACATCCCGAAACGTTATGACGTTATGGCAGGGCAGGTAAGTACCTAGGTAAGTATATGCAGCATAATCGGCATAATGTGGCTTACGGACCAATTTATTAAAAAACATAAAAAGAAATGAATGCAATTGGACGACGCCTTACATATCTGATTTATTGGTGCCTGTGTCTTGCATAATTTATATTGTATTGTTCTTGTTATATATTTAAATTTAAAATTATTAGAATAATTTAATCTGCTACCTTTATTTCTGAACAAAGAACAAAAAAAGATCATAAAAAATTGAACTGACTTTATAATAGGCAACACACCAAGTACACAAACCTACACAAACTTCTGAGATGTACCTACTGGGAAGTACGCGCCTAAGTAGGTACTTTAAGTAAGTAACTGATTTATGAGAGACAAAACAGCAAGACTTCGTTTATAAACAGGAAAAAATAACTGAAACCTGTGGCTTCCCCCGTGTTAAACTCAATTCAAATACTCATTTTCCCACGTGGAATGTTATTCCCATCTCCGTGATTTCTGTTTTCTTAATAAATTACATTTCATGGTAGTTCAGGAACATACGAAAAAAATTACTTAGTATCATCCGTAAATAAATATTCCAGAAAATTCTACACGGTGCTAAATATATACATAGAAACACCCATATCAATGCAAATGAACATTTTTGCGTACAAATATTTGCACTGAGCTGGAATCGAACCCTTGACCATGACCAACGTAGCAGTCAAACGAACGGTCTCACCGCTACGTCGCGTGTCGTACAGAGGTAGTTAGTCATAATAATATCAAATAATATGTTTTTTACATGTGCTACCCATGTATGAAGCGGAGGCGAGGGTAGAGGTAGCGTTGTGGTGGGGGTGGGTGCAATGCATATGGGCAATTGGGTCCAGATAATTGAGACTAGTGATCATGTCAACTCGGAAATATCTTGGAGAAAAATAACTGAATTTAGAGATTTACTGATCTGCTAGAAGTCGGTGCTTGCCGGTCATATTTCAGTTAATTTCAGCATTTTCAGTGTTTGTAATAGATTGTTCTTAAAATTGTATTAATTTTCCCCCCATTTAGTGACTCAAACCAGTCCAGCATTCCTTCAAAAGATGGACATAATGCTCTCAATAACATTAGCGAGACATTCATTCGATATATAATTAAGGAGTCTGTTGTCTACCTCCGTAGTTCAAGACTAAATAGTTCCAACACGTCCTTGACCATCATAAGTAGCTTACCTATCTTGTCACAGGATCGTCATAAAACTAGCTAAAAAGTAATCATTTCCTATTTCCTATTGGGTTTTGTGATAACTTGGGGTTCTTATTTAGGTGGTTAGAAGTGAAAGCACTGAGGATGATTTTAACGGGGTTTATTAATTAAAATACCACAGCAAAAACAACGTGCCTACACTCGTGACAATGGCCGGCGGAAGAGAGCGTGAGATGAGAGAGACGGAATCATATTACTGTCAATCTCTCACAGTCTTCGCCACTTAATTATTATTTAATATCATTATTTCTACTATGGCACTTAAGCTACATTTTAAGGCTCCAAACTCTGGTTGCAGGCATTCATCTGGTTTACATGTCTTTTCCATTTTAAACCATCTACATCAATATAATATGTGACACCTGGCATGGATTCCTCTATTATAGTACCAACAGCCCAGGGTTTGTAACCTTTCCTAAAATCCCTAGTCATCACTTTATCCCCTACTTTAAATTTAACATTTCTTTTACCTAAATTATACTCTTCTATTTTATTTTGTTTTTTAAATAAATCTTGAAATATTGGAGTTGGACTCAAAAGCGAAAATCTATTTCTGATCTCCCTCCCCAGCATTAACCGAGCTGGTGACACACCTGTTGACTTATGTGGGGTGGAACGATAATCCGACAGAAATATGCCAATGGCATAGTTGAGCGATTTGCCACTATCCACAATTTTTGTAACATTTGATTTAAATGTTTCGACAAACCTTTCTGCTGCACCATTAGTTGCAGCGTGTTATGGAGGTATAAAAGTTTGTTGTATACCCAGAGTATTACAAAAATGTCTAAATTCTTTACTAGTGAATGAAGTTCCGTTGTCTGTTACAAGTTGTGTGGTGTTACAAGAGACTTATTAAATATTTTTGGATTGTGGCCATTCAAAATAAATAATGTGACTAGCAATAATAGTAACCTACAAAGTGATCCTTTAATAGCTCTTAAAAATAAATATAGTGAAGTATTCTCACCTGGCTGGGGAAATTGTAAAGGGGAATATATTACTTTGAAATTAAAAAGTGATGCTAAACCTAAATTCCTACCAGTACGCCAGGTTCCTTTTGCCCTAAAAGGTAAAGTTAAAAAGGAAATCGAGCGTTTGATAAAAAATAAAAGAATAGTTCCTGTAAATTATAGTGAATGGGAACGCCTGTGGTTCCTATTCTTAAACCGGACGGCTCCGTTCGTCTGTGTGGCGATTATAAAGTTACCCTAAATAAATATTTAAAGGTAGACCACTTCCCCATGCCACATGTAGAAGAGATATTTCAAAGCCTGAGGGGTGGAGAATACTATTGTGAATTAGATTTAAAAGAAGCCTATTTACAGGCTCCGCTTGATTCAGAGTCACAGGACCTTACTACTATAGTAACAGAGCAGGGAATCTATAAATTTTTGTATTTACCATACGGAGTACTGGACCCGGATCTTTTCAAAGACTCATGTCTAATCAACTGAAAGACATACCGAATGTAATTGTATTTATAGACAATATATATACGAGTGGCAAAACATATAATGACATGTGTAACACCTTAGAATTAGTACTAATGAAATTGAAAAATTTAGAATTTAAATTAAAACCTGAAAAATGTAATTTTTTTTAAAAGGAAATTGAAGTCTTTGGATATAAAATTAATGCAAGTGGAATCCATATTATCAAAGAGAACATACAGCCACTTTTGAAACTCCCACCGCCGGAAAACATTACTATGTTGCGGTCATTTTTGGGAAAGATCAATTATTATATACACAAGGTTTCTGAAAGATATGGCTACCATTCTTGCACCACTTTATGAATGTACTAAACAGGGTAAATTCAATTGGACTCCAGAATGTCAATACTCATTTCAGCTAATAAAAGAGAAACTAATGTCAGCTAAAAATTTATCCCATCCTCGTCACCAATTTGTGATAACTTGGGGTTCTTATTTAGGTGGTTAGAAGTGAAAGCACTGAGGATGATTTTAACGGGGCTTATTAATTAAAATACCACAGCAAAAACAACGTGCCTACACTCGTGACAATGGCCGGCGGAAGAGAGCGTGAGATGAGAGAGACGGAATCATATTACTGTCAATCTCTCACAGGTTTTGAGGAGTTCTCTGGTGTGTCTCTGGAGTCCAAGGTCCAGTACCCATGAAATTGATATGGGACCATCTATAAAGTATACTAAACCAATGCAAAAAGGTTTTTAAAATAGGTTTTTAAACAACGGAAAAATGGGACAACACAAATAATAATTCGGTTAAAAGTTTGAATTAAAATAATCTCAACATGTTCATAAAGATGATAGATGCACCTGCGGTTCTACTGTGGAAGCTAATGGCCATCACGCACTGAGTTTTCGTAGGTGTGCGGGGAGGTTCTCGCGTCACCACGCCCTCAATGACATAATCCGGAGAGCCCTGGTAGCGGCAGATGTTCCGTGCTTGTTGCAGCCGCCCGGTCTTAGCAGGGCTGATGGCAGGAGACCGGACGGCGATTTATTAACGATTAAAAATGTATGAAGACGTCAAACTACGTATGTACCTATTTAATTGAAATAAAACAAGTGTCCATTTATAGTAGATATTTTATGTAACTGTTGCAAAATAAAAACGTTTTCACACTATCCGGCGCATCCGATATCCGATATTAGTGTCGGCTCCGATATCGAAGGAAATAAAATAAAGTAGAAAAAGAACTTGATACTATGTTGAAAATAATTGCTAGGATATTTTTTCTTTTTTTTCATCCAGTCTGTGCGATCGAGCAAATGGCCGAATCGGACCGATTTTATTGAATATATCGCTCATCTAGCAGTATAATGGCACATCTACAAAAAAAGCGAAATTAAGTTTTTACGGCCTAAGTGTTTAAAAGTGGATAATTTATAAAGCGGTAAAACGGCACGGTGTTAGATTTCCTCTTTGTTGAGAGATGGCGTTCAGAGTCATTCTAGCACTAGGTACGTTCCCCCCGCTTCTGCGCATAACAACGGCTCATTTGTCAGTTGTGCGAGGCGCTCCGCGAGGTGACAATTTATCAACTTAGTAAATAAGTAGAAAAAAGGCACATTTGACAAATGTGACATAGCTATTTTATTTAATATAGTTCATATGGTAAAACAACGACTTATTTGACAGATGTGCCGTTTGAATTAGATTACGTAAATGTTATTGGTACTTAGGTATGTCGAGAGTTTGATTAGTGTTTTTATGTATGGGTTAGAAGGCAGGTTGCTCTACTCTTAGACTCGGTCTAACTAATCATTATAAATGTTAAAAATGCGACCGACCTGCTTCCTAATCTTTGTGCTTATCAAAATCATTAGTTTAAATGTCACTTCAAATCTTTAGAAAAACAAATAAGACGTTTGATATACCTACTTATTGTACTAATAGCGAACCGAATGGAGCGATTGGTACAATTAGGAAAAAAAGTTTGACTGCAGCACCTTTTTCTAAAACCAATCCTGGCTTAAAAATAAGCGGTATGTATCCTAAATATTTTTTTATTATCATTTCATTTTTAATATTAAAATTAAACAAAGGTTGTATTTATAACATCTTGTTATGATTAATACATCGTGCTATCTATACATTGCTTATAATCAAATATTTTTATAGGGGAAACAGCATACTGCTTAGTCAATTAATAAAGATACTGAAAGGTAAAGTAAGCTTCCTTAAAATTTCGGAATGATAAGGTAAAACTTGATTTGAATTTTTATTTTTTATATAGGACACGTCAATTTGTCTTTACCTCGCCTGATGGTGAGCTGAAGGCAAAGTCTCAGGAAAGAGGGCCACCATTATATACACGTGCCATGTTAACAATTTTGGCACTCAGCTTGACGGCCTCATCAGATGCTTTTTCACGCCCCGCTTAAAGGACCCGGGACTGTAGAAAGAGGGAAACACGTGAGCTGGCAAGGAATTTCAGGTCTTAATGGTACGAAAAAGGAAAGAGTCACCGAACCGCTTGGTTCTTGAAGGAATGTTCAGCACAGTATGCGGGTGACATTTAAGTCCTGCACGTGTTGTCCTGTAAAGGAAAGGAGAGGGTGGGACTAATTGGAATAGCTCATTAGAACATTCACCATGGTAGAGACGGTAAAATACTGCCAAGGAAGCAACATCTCTACGCATCTGCAGAGGCTCGAGGGTACTCGTGACCTCAGGATTTCCGATTCCGGCCTCAGATGGGTTCTTACCTTCAAAGCAGCGTTCAAGCCACGGGATGGACGCAAAATAATCACGCAGTCCATCCCAGTCCGCTGACGAGTAGTGCCAGAGACGCCGCTTCCCCTGCACGGGTCGTGGGGGCGCTATAATGGGCACCTTGGAACGGACCAGACAATGGTCGGAGCTAAAGCGGCGCTCACCGAAACACTGTACTGGTCCGGGTAACTCGTCACCAGAAGGTCTAGCAGAGAGGGCTCATGGTCCGACCTTTTTGGTATCATAGTGACCTAGTGTACCAATTGGGTCAGGCCATGCGCCAGAGCAAATGCATGGGCGGCTCTTCCCGCATGGGTTGTTTTGGCGGAGCCCAACCAGATCTCGTGGTGGGCGTTATAATCCCCCAAAAACACCAGTTCAGCGTTCGGAAACCGCTCCTGCGCATCATCTGCCGCCTGACTCAGGTATTCAAAGAGTCGAGTTGTCTCGGCATCACCTGTATGGGAGCGGTAGAGGCATACATAGATCTGACTCGTAGAACCATGGTCTATGTGTACCCAAATGGTGGAAAAGGATGGGTCCTCTAGGCAGCGCAAACGGCGACAATAACATCCGCCCTAACAAACACGCACACCCCGAAATTTGCGCGGAAATTCTTCGAAGATCATCTCCGTGAGAAACAGCATTGCTGGTTTCGCCGTCTCCAGGTGTTGGTGGACGGCGTTGAGGTTTGTATGGAGCCCACAGATGTTCGTGGACTCCACCTCAAATAGCGAGCCCGTGGGAGTGTATCTTGCCGCTGTGTAGCCCAGTTTTCTATTCTGCGCTGCCATAAGGAGGAGGTAAGGGAAGGCGTGAAAAAAAGGGCACCCTCCGGTCACCAACTGGCACGACGAGCCATATCGGGATTATGCGCGACCTGGTGGAGCAGCCTCCCAGGGTGGTTAGTCTCGGTTGGGCCCCTGTACCAGACCGCGGGCGGCCAGCGGCACCACCGTTTCTACAGGTCTCCCTGTTCGGCGCGTCGCCCCGCGCCACCCCCCACTAGACTACGCCAAGACCCACCGGTCCCGCTAGTGCTGCGACCACAATCCCCCTGCCCGGCTATGCACTTGCTGACCCCTGAACGCAATCCAACAGAAATTGGATTGCTATGGAGGGTTTTTCGCAATACTGCACTTGTCATCAAATTTCTACCACCCTTTTAATTATCGTACCTTTATATCTTAACTGCCATGTTTTTAAGTGCTTTTGTTTTTAGAGAGAGTAACTCATATAATTATCTCACCATCATTTTAAAAATGTATGATGATTACCTACCTTTACAATTAAGAGAAGATACGTGATTATACTTTATTTTATTTGTTATAGTTTGATGATGACTATTTCTCAACGATTCACGAGCCAAATATAGGTTATTATAATATTTTTGTTAAACTTTTTAATGTATGTTGGTTTTAAATAAAAACTTTTGTTTTCTATTAACCAATTTTCTTTATTTGATGGTTTTCACATCCTGTATAATCATGGCTTTGGGGGCATATATGACATTTTTGAAAGTTGTTAAAAGAATAACGGCACAATTGCACGGCTTTTCTTCTTCTTTGCCTGTTATGAAGAAACTCCTGGAAACCTGAAGTGGAATTTTTTATCCCTAAGTATCTATTAAGGTCTATACTAATTGCTAAAACCATAAAATCCTTGATAAAATCTAAAATGAACTCATATCTTCGTTTCAAACATTTGTAAAATCTTTGACCCTCATTTCTGTAAAATAAGAAAAAGGTAGATGTGTCATTATACTGCTAGGTGAGCGATATGTGAAAACAGCACATGGTGACGGCTATCGGCGTCAGACACCCAATATCAGAAAATGTGAAATCGGGATACTTAAAATACAAGTGCGAGTATTTTACAGTATCAGATGGGTGTTTTAAGACCATATTACGAGCAGTTTCATACACTACTTTGAAATAATTAATTTAATTTGCATAAAATGAGAAAACGTAGAGGACCAAAATCTATTTGCTGATCGCGTATGCATGTTGCGCCGCGTTTACAAACTAGAAAATATTCAGCTGGAGTTGTTCAATTCGGAAGTTTATATTTTTGTATGTTTGTACGCGCATAGCTTCGTCATGTGTAGACAAATTTGCAAAATTCCTTCTTTGTTCGAAAGAAGACTATTCCGGAATGATACCATTTATTTTTTGTAAAGATCCGATAAAGGGTTTCAGAGAGAGACCACGAAACACTTCAATATTAGATGCTCTCGACAGGTTGCAGCGACGTACGGTCCGCATTATCGGAAATCCTGAGGTCACGAGTACCCTCGAGCCTTTGCAGCTGCGTAGAGATGTTGCTTCCTTGGCAGTATTTTACCGTCTCTACCATGGCGAATGTTCTGAAGAGCTATTCCAAGTAGTCCCACCCTCTCCTTTCCTATACAGGACGACACGTGCAGGACTTAGATGTCACCCGCATACGGTGCAGAACATTCCTTCAAGAACCAAGCGGTTCGGTGACTCTTTCCTTTGTCGCACAATTAAGACCTGGAATTCCTTGCCAGCTCACGTGTTTCCCTCTTCCTACAGTCCCGGGTCCTTTAAGCGGGGCGTGAAAAAGTATCTGATGAGGCCGTCAAGCTGAGTGCCACCTTTGTTAACATGGCACGTGTGTATAATGGTGGCCCTCTCTCCTGAGACTTTGCCTTCAGCTTACCATCAGGCAAGGTAAAGTCAAATTGACGTGTCCTATATAAATAAAAAAAGACGGGTTGCACTCTGGGAGTGCCGGCTGAAGTGAAAACATTTTCTTCTTTTCTTTCTTCGTTATATACATAGAAAAAGATAAAAAAGAACATACCATACCATACCTATAATATACCGCTAATCATAGAACCTATCACTTATTTTCTGTCAGAGGAAATTAATAAATTATAAAAAGAAAAAATAATCACAAAAAATAATAAATTACAAAAAGAAAAAATTATCATAAAAAGTAATAAATTACAAAAAGAAAAAATAATCACCAAAAGTAATAAATTATAAAAAGAAAAAACAATCACAAAAAAATCCCTGAAGGCCAGGTGGTTTGAACCCGATACTATCTGAAACTATAAGGACTTACAGTCGACGTGCTTACCGTTTAAGCTACGACGATATCTATTGTAAGTTGCAAAATACATAGTCTGTACCTAATCTTGTATGACGTCAGTCGTCGGTTACGGTTCAAAGGTCAACTAATCCTGACGCTTCCTTAACATTTTACACCCATCCAACGCCGCTAAAGAAGTTTTCACTTCAAAAAAAACTAACTTTTAAACTCTCGCGTTCCATGATATATAATTTAGAAAACGGGAATTAACGCGATCATGGTATAGGTACTTACAAACCTTTGATTGCCTGACGTTTCGACCAGGTTACACCGGCCGTGGTCACAGGCTGACTGAGGTATGTAAGTACCTATACCATGATGACAACATCGTTGAAAACTCTCTCGTGCTCATGCCAACGGTGAGGTTAGAAAACTAATCCATGGTTTGCGCAGTGATGCTGCTGTTGGTTGGGATAATATATCGGCACTTCTATTGCAGAGGTGCTCAGACACTCTCACTCCAATCATTACGCACATCTGTAATATCTCAATGTCCAGTGGTGTCTTCCCTAAGTGTCTTAAAAAGGCCGTTGTCCACCCGATTTACAAGTGCGCGGACAGAGACAGTGTCAGTAATTATAGGCCAATATCCGTATTACCCACTTTGTCGAAAATACTGGAGAAGCTGCTGAATAACCGCCTTATAAACTTTCTGACTAAAAATAATAGCCCAGAACCAATTTGGATTTAGATCGGGAATGTCAACATGTGATGCGGTAGCCTCTCTTGTTGACGAGATAGTGGAGTGCCTGGACGGCAAGGAAAAATGCTTAGGCATTTTCCTAGACCTCAAAAATGCTTTTGATACCGTCTCTGTCCCACATTTATTGCAGAAAATGGAAAAACTGGGTATCCGTGGATATGCATATCGGATTTTTGAAGATTATCTCTTAGACAGAGTGCAATGTGTGAAGGTGGACTCTTATGTGAGTGATAATGTCCCTCTACATTTTGGTGTTCCTCAGGGTTCGGTGCTGGGCCCGACCCTCTTCCTCCTTTATATAAACTCCCTATGCAAACTCTCACTTCCCGAGTGCTCCATTTTAGCCTATGCGGATGATACCGCATTACTAATCCGTGGTAAGAACTGGCCTGAGATTTTTAATAGGGCTGAGGAGGCTTTACGGCTAGTAATGCAATGGCTATCAACTAACCTCCTTACATTGAACCTTAGCAAAACTACCTACATGACGTTTTCTCTCTCGAATTCTACACAACCAAAATCAGACACATTCAAACAAAAAGCACATTCCTGCTCCTCCAACCCCCCATCTACACTATGTCACTGTCCTGAAGTGAACAGATCTACTCACATCAAATACCTAGGTGTATACATTGACAACCATATCACCTGGAAATATCACCTACAATGTCTTATAGGTCGAGTACGTAAAATGTTGTGTATATTTAAAAAGATACGCTACTCTGCAGATGATAGCACTAAAAAAAAATGATATACACTGCGCTTTGTCAGTCCATTTTAACCTATTGTATTTCGATTTGGGGTGGAGCAGGTAAATCGCACTTATTACCCTTGGAGCGAGCACAAAGAGCTGTGCTTAAAGTAATGACTTCCAAGCTCGTTATACGAGGCCAAGAGAGGAGTGCCCCAGTCATGGTTGAAGGATAGGGAGATCGAGCGGATGTCTTCCGCCATTGAGAAGCCTCACCCCGCGGAACATATGAACCTGGAGTTCGTAAGTCTGGTAGACGAGGAACATTACCAGCGCGTCAAAACGCAGACGCAAGTCCAAATTTACACGGATGGGAGCAAGATTGAGGGTCGCGTCGGTGCAGCGTTATCCATATGGAATAACGGCACCGAAACCAAGGCCCTCAAACTTGCTCTCTCCCCGTACTGCACCGTCTACCAAGCAGAGCTCCTGGCCATATGCAAAGCGGCCAGTGAGGCCCTCAAGCGAGGTGCGGCCACATTCGGCGTTTTCAGCGACAGCAGAGCCGCACTCATGACGGTTACGAACCGTCACGCCCTCCACCCACTGGCAGTTGAGGCCAGGTCGACCATCAGGCGGGGATTGACCCAGGGCAAGGAAATATCCTTGTTCTGGGTCAAGGCCCACGCAGGGTTGGAGGGCAACGAACGAGCCGACCAGCTCGCCAAAGAGGCGGCTCTGCGGTCGAAGATTGCGCCACACTACGGCCTGTGCCCAGTCTCATTCGTGAAGCGGGGCCTGCGTCAGGCCTCGCTTCACGAATGGAACGAAAGGTACAGGCTGGGTCACACGGCTTCTGGTACCAAGCTTTTCTTCCCTTGCGCTCTGGATGCATATAGGATCGTCCGAAAGATGAAGATCGCCGGCACCACGACCCAGCTCCTTATAGGGCATGGTGGGTTCTCCGAATACTTGTACCGTTTCAAGTGTAAGGGGGACCCATCATGCGCCTGCGAGCCGGGCGTCGACGAGACGGTCGTCCATCTAGTCGTCCACTGCCCGATCCATGCTAGGGATCGACACGATCTGGAACAGAAAGTCGACATGGAAATTAGTGTAAATAACCTACCAGGGGGTCGATTCCACTAATGAAATAGTGTTTGAATGGTGTATCGTCGTAATAATTTTGCCCTTTTCGTATTCTGCTAAAATTTAAGAGCGATGGCTTCTCAGTTGCCACCGTGAGCGTAGCGTCCTTGTGGTCTTGTGATACAAATTGGAGTCATGTCTGCTATATAAATAGTCTTTCGATGGTGTATCGTCGGATTAATTTTGCACTTTTCGTAGTCTTCTACACCGTCTACACGTAATAGTAGAGACATTGTGGTCAATTTTACAAATTTGTAGTCTGCAAACAAATAGCGCCTCAATATCTTCGTAATAATTTAAAAAGTGGTATTCTACTAATTATTTGACAGCTGTCAGAATGAATATTTCACCGTTCTGAAGAAATAGAGCGTCCACTATGCAGACGCACCTTTTTCGTGTAATTTGAACTAATTTGCCGTTGTGTTTAGGTCTAGGTAAACGATGTTTCCCTTCAAAACTCCGTACTAAAGCTGATCACGACGGAGATCGTCACCACGACGCTCTCAGAAATAGCTGCCAAGCTTCTGAGGCATAGCAGCGCAATTTATTAAGACGTTTAAGCTCACAAAAAGCCTAGTGAGAGAAATTGCCAAGGACGCCTATCTCTGTGCGGCAAGAAAGGAATGACAAAGTGAGTTGATTATTTACAGACATTCTATATTTGCATTCTATAGAATGCGTCGATAGCTTAGTGGTTAAGGAGCCGGCTTTACGATCGAGAGTTCCCGTGTTCGATTCCTAGCCATTACACTACCGACGTGAACCCACTTCTAGCACTAGCAATACAGCTTAGTTGGAGGGGTTAGAGGGAATATTAGTAATTTTGGTTGCTAATTCACTATTACATAATATATGATGGTAGTATCTCCATGATGATGACTGATTACCTAAGTAGGTACTGACCCATTATCACTAAGTAGGTTATATAATAAATACACTAACATAATACACACTAATATAATAAATATTTATATACATAGGTATGTCTATTTATTCATCAATCATTAGCTTATCAATTAGGTACCTACATATTTAATTTATAAATAATAACAAATGAATATTCTATGCCATTGTATTCTAGCGCTATCACAGCACAATTCTTTTACTTTAGTACTATCTAGACCCATAATAAGCATAGCTTACTAGCTTGTGTTATGGGACCTAGAAGAATGCGGATAAACATACTACATCAGAAATTGTATAATAATTTAATGTTATGTAACAGGTACGTGAAACAGTACTGAACATTATGTGTTGATGCCAGTATTCCTGGTACGGCCGATGATCATTATGCCGAGCAGCCCACTCAATCAAAGAATCCACAGAAAGAAGCCAAATGATCATAAAAAACTATGCAAGACAAATTTAAAGCTCAAGTTATGGTACAAATGTATGGTGCAGACACAATGCCTCTTTTGTACAGCTGACCCTACTTATGAGCAGTTAAAGGTATTACATACATACAATATGATGAAAACTATGTTAAGAACATATTAATTTCTGCTGAAGATTTTTAGGAAAATGATATATTTGAAACAAATTTGGAAAGTGCGAAATAAAAATACATGTTTAATTTTATTCAGTTTTTTATTCATTACTTATAATTCAATTTGTATTTGTAAGTACTTCCTTGTTTTGGAGAAAGCGCTTGCGCAGTTATACTTTCTTTTATAAATGCATCTTCCACGTTGAGCCTATTCTTTTCTTAAGAAATAATAGAAAAATATGTAGTTCTCGGTCTGCTATCTTGGGCTTCATTCGCACGGCTTTAGTACCACGGTCTGTCACCTTATCCATTTTCACAGGAAAAGATGAAGGAAATATGTACTAGATTCAGGTTCACATTCACTAGTTTGTTGTACTAAACTTACCAGACACTTAGGTTATATAAACCTTGGTTCAGGCCTAGCTTTCATGGTGGTCCAATAATAGTAACTTTCTTTCTACTGAAACAAATGACACTTTAAATTATTATTATAATCATTAAAAAGGGTTAGGGTAGTCCTGCAATGGATATAATACATCTGAAATACACATAAAAATCATGTTGTCTATATTTTGTGTGTATTTTAAAACTAAGCTACAAAACATGATTACGTTAATGCTATCAACTTAAAGTAATACAGGTTAGGAATACTCACATTAAGATGTGCTTTACATATAATAGGGCCCATTTCAACTTCGTGTTTTATGCGTGTTTTTATTTTGTAGTGATTTGACTCCACTTTCCTTTTATAGCAAAATTTCATTCCTACAATGGTACGTACTTTTGCCTGGAATTCATTATATATTGTGAGGACATTCTACTACAAATTATTCAAACTAAATGAAGGGCTATAGCTAAATAAGAGACAGACTTATTGTTTTCGAAAGATGTTTCGAAAAATCAACGAAAACGGAGGTGACAAATTGACAACAATGACAGCTGACAACTTGTCATTTGGAATAGGCTAAGGTAATATGACTATTCTGTCTTGTCATCAGTTTATAAATTAGAACTAAAGTCGGAAAAACCCACATTTGAAGTTGCATCGAAATTCGACAACGTAAGCTTGTAACAGGGGATAAAAATATTTCAAAGTTAGAACTGCACTATTCCTTAACTATATTCGTATAAAAACTATCGTGAGACATTTTTCAATTATATTTTATTACGGCTACACTCACGTGAATCGTCTGGATGCGCCCGACTAGTTTCTTTTCATAGTTCAAAATGCATATGATAATTCTTGCTCTAGTAACTGAAGGTCATTACTAGGTTCCGTCAGTGCTTAGAAAAAATACAGTCGTCAGTGCATCTATTTTCTTTATAAAAACTTGGGATGTTACCCAGTACCTTATGTATAAAAACTAAGTACCTATTTGTAAAACTTGCTACTTTTTACTCATATGCCAAGACATTAGAATTTGTATTAAATGCAAAGATACCTACTTGCGAAGGAATGTTAAACCATAAAATTATAACTGCATTTTGTGATTATATTATAACGTCTCGTTACAAGATCACTTTGTTGAATTTTGATGAAACTTCAAAAATGGATTTTAAGAATGATCCGACTATGTGTATTTATTAGAACGGTCTCTAACAGTATAACAAGTGTTAGACTGTGGTTCTATAACGGGTGTTAGGGGAAAGCTCCTGTAGCCGAAAGCCCGTAGTAGTATTCCGGGTATACTACATACCTATTGGCATAATTATATTTTCAATTTGGAGAAAAAAAAACTCAGTTTTTTAGCATCATTTATTCTCCATCGTATTAGGAAAGCTTAATGAAACGACAATTTCATAAAAAAATCATAACTACAGAAAAAAACAAATAGCGCCGAGCGCTTGCTTTTCTGTAGCGATGTTTTCTTATGAAATTGTCCTTTCATTGAGGTTTCCTAATATGATGGAGAATAAATAAAGCTAAAAAAATTAATAAAAATTGTAAAAAAGAATTAAATTTCTTCTCTAAATCGAAAAAAAAAATGCTAATATGTAGTATACCCGGAGTACAACCACTGGCTTTCGGCTTCGGGAGCGTTCCCCTAACACCCGGTATACTGTGTACTTACATATATATCGACAAAACGGAGTTGATACTATTTTTTTTATTAGATCTGTCTATATATTATGTTAACTTAGTGTATTTTGGTATAAATCCCTTAAAATGAAGAAAAATTCATGTGCGTTTATGCAGCAAAAACAACCAAAAAAATTTAAATGTCTGTACTCTACATTACAAAAAAAAAATATTTTTTAACTATTCTTTTTACATAAATTATACATATAATTGCGTCTTTTTTCACGGAGAGTTAGGTGCATTAATACTCGCATTTCATCAATTTGTATTCGGTTCCACGTAATAAGGGGTTAACCTATTGCTATATTTTGGGGACTATTGTTAAATCGAGCCATGCATCTGAGGCTGAGTCGGGGCTGTGAATAACTGTCTGATGTTAAAGTTAACCAGCCCTATCCCTTAGTCGCCTTGTACGACACTACATGGGAAGAGATCGAGTGGCCTAAATTCCACTCTGCCGGGAACCCCGCGGCGGGGGTGCTCATTATTATCGACCTTTAGATTTTATCCTGATTGCATCCGAGGCTGAGATGCCCTCGGAGCTCAGTATTTCTTACCCACGTAGCCTGGTTGTTGCCGCAAGACGTGGCCATACCAGCGAAGGCGACTCTCTTGCATTTTATCTGCGATGTCACGGACATGAAAGCTGCCGCGAATACAAGAGTTCCTCACGCGATTCTTACGCAGCTCCTGCTGGTGTCGCTCTAACAGCGGTCGCACTTCACAGCCGTGTAAAAGGACAGACCTAATGATCTTCTTATAGACCCGCCCTTCAACCTTACTGGCATTTGAGGATAGCATGTGACGCCAGCCTTTTCCCGCCACTTATCCCACGCGACATCAATAAGTGCCTTGATGCAATTATAGTGGATGTCTCCAGTCACGTGAAGTACAGATCCCATGTACTTAACCTGGTCCGCGCGCTCGACTAAGTCATCGCCTATGCGAGGTACGGTTGTGGGATCTGTTGAGTTTAACGCCAAGAATTCTGTTTTCGGCACATATAGCTATAGACCGCTGTTCTCAAGTGCTTTCTTCCACACTTTCACACGACGCACCAATCGGCTCCGTGCGCGTCCATCAACGCAATGTCATCAGTATACATGAGCAACCATGGAGGCTGCTCATGTGAGTTTCTGATGCTGTCCGACAAAACCTCCAATTCCAAACGGAACAAGTAAGGACTAAGTATGGATCCTTGGTGTACCCCAACGGTGATGAGGAAGATTTTTATGTCGTCAACAGCGGACCGAACTACGAAACCGAAATCGTGGTACATGGCACGGATGGTGTCAATGTAAGCCTCTAGGATTCCCTAGTTTCACAGTGCCCACCAGGAGTGCAATTCTCTAACTTTCTCGCAACGTTGCGCGCATCGATGCTTACATCCACGCCGGATCAACCAATGACAATTGATATTAAGGGCGAGCTCAAGGATGTAACGAATCACAAACTCTTTCATCGTTGTGCCTAGGTTGTGCTAAGGATTAACCAATCACATTCTCTATAAAGGATGACGTAGTTTGAATAATGGGTTGGCAACTGTCAAAGTGACGTATAATTATAATAGTTTGTTCCTAAATCATTGCGTTTTTCTACGGTTGAATTCAGAAAATAATTCTAAACAGTTACAATGACGCGCTGTATTGTCTCTAATGCAGCAAATACCAAAGGATAAAAAAATACGAAAGCTTTGGTTGAAAGCCATCCGTCGTGAAAAATTGATTATTACAAAAGTACGAGGTTATCTGGTAAACACTTTGTTGAAAGTGATTATGAAATAATAAGTAAATAAACAGGTAAGCTGCTTATGAATAAATCTTTACAATAATTCCTTTTCCACAAAAGGGTGGCAGAGGTGTATTGTCCCATGTAATAGGGGACGACATTTCGTACTTGCCTATTTAAAATGTTAAAAATCACTTGTTCTAGGAGTTCAACATCAACATAAGTTCTTCAATAAAGGTGCTATACCGTCTGTTTTTCCGTGGAATACACAAGCAATTTCCGGGAATGCAAAGGCTAGAGAAGAAAGATTGACATACTGCAACCTGAAGAAAAGAGAGTGTTTTGAGGTGCCATCAAGTACACAATGTTGTGAGGATATATTGCCATTAGAAGGAGATAATGGTGTGTCTCAAGACCTAGTGATAGAATGTAGTTCTTGAATCTATTCGGCCAAACCACAGCACTTGTGGGACACAAACATCTTATATATTAAGATTGTTCTCTACAGAGCTATCACTTGCAGATGATGAGACAGTGCATTTTTATACTGGATTAGAGACGGTAAATTTCATCTAATTTTCAGTACTGTTACAGTTCTACCCTTGGAGTAGAGTCATTTCCTTGACCGTACAGGATCAGTATCTTAAGCTATTAAGCTTAGAAGAGATACAACTGATTATGAATTAGGTAAAATGTTTGGTGTAAGTGAAGCTGAAGTGTCAAATATTATAGTGATGTGGATAAATTTTATTGGCGATATCTGGAGCTTAATAAACATTTGGCCTAGCCGCAGTTTAGTGAATTTTTAAATGCCTGATAGTTTTAAAAAATATTATCCCTCAACAAGGCTAATACTAGATGGAATTGAAATAGAAATTCAAAAGCTTAGCTAGCCCAATGACCAAAGAGCCACTTTTAGTAGTTATAAGCATAACAATACCTTAAAATTTGTAGTAGGTGCCTCACCCAGTGGTTAAATGATGATAAATGATTAATACTTGGATAACTAACTAATAATCGTATATGCATGTATCTTCATTTATATACCTATGTATGCATTATCATTTCTGTACTGTTAGGGATATTGTAAATAAAACTAACATGAATACCTATGCCTGTTTCATTTGAATTCTAATTGCTCACATTTTTCAAAGAAAGCTTCTTTAAAGATGGAAAAAATGAATCTAATTTTTGTATCTAAATTTTCTTTTACAATATAAATTACTTTAAAATCCCTGTATGTATATATATAATTAGGTTACAGTATGTTCAGTATGTTATTTGAAAGTAATACGGGCTAGTTTTTTTTAGTAAGAGAGTACCATTATTGTTTTCTAAATAGGGAACAGTAGAAGTATTAATTTCCTGGTATCTGCTTGCAAAGGGACACTTTATTTCTATTATGATCTCTTGTCCCAGTATCCCATCAGGAGAAGCAGCAAGATATGGTTTTTCTAAACTTATAAAAATACCACTTGGCTCTATGAGTCCATATTCAGCAGCGTATTTGGTTAGAGCGATTGGTTCATTCAGTATGACATGGCTTATTGCTTTTGTCATAAATGGCTTTCTGTCTAACATTTCCTTTGCATACTTACACATTGTGCTTGGTCGAAGGTGACAAATAGTAAAGCCTTACTTGGCGGTATGTATGCTATTCAAGACAATCATTGAGCTCAGCCGCAGTTGATACTATATTGGAGTATATTAGAATATATTGGAGTGTGAAGTGCTTGTTTTTAGTCAATTCAGTTGTCATATGTATTTTCATACCCTGTCTTCCATATCATCAAAATCTGCTCAGTAGTTGTGGTGTGGAAGTACAACAGACAGTTCTGTGAGTATCAATCAGGTGTTAACTTCTAGGGGATTAAATAAAATTAAAATCTGCAAAAATCTTTTATTGTCAACATCAAAAATCTTATCCATATATAGGTATCTAAAACACTCTGCATACTGTTCTAAGCATGATACTGGCATTCCTTACGGAGTTCCAGCAACCAGGTTGATTAAAGAACTCATGGGGTATGCTTCACATTTCCTGAAAAGTGATCACAAAATTATCTTCTAAACATATGTTGATATAATGACAGCCTCCGTGGCATAGCGGTAGTGAACGCGACCGCTACGCAGTTCAATCCCCGCTCAGTGTAAATATTTGTATGCATGAATATGGGTATTTGCTTTGGTCTGACCGTGCCTTGGAGAGCATGTTAAGTCATCGGTCCCGGTTGTCATACAAACATCTATGGCAGTCGTTAAGGATAGTGGAGCCCTCAGAAATCCAACAACTGGTTTAGCTGCAAAGCTTCGATATCGCCTTTGGGTTGTGGAGGTCAGTGGCAGTCGATTCACGGAAAATATCGAAGTTTAGCCAAATCTGTAGTTAGACTATTAAAAAGTTTGTGAAGATTTTAGTTATTCCATAACATTCTAATGGCAGAACGAATCTAGCTATTTGGTCAATTAGATAATCTGTGGTTTGGTACAGGAATAGCTTATAGTCTGGAATAACACATAATGGTACTTTCCATCTTAGGAATATGTTTCTATGGGTAGCAGGAACAGAGAATGTAAAAAATATGTATGTCCTGGTGGAGAAGAATAGGGCCACCTCATTTCTTCCCAGGAATTGTAGAAGGCGACTAAGGGGGAAGGCTGTTCTCCATTCAACAGTAACCATAGGGTCCACGACAAAGTGTCTGCTTGATGGCTATAGGCTGGCACCTTATTTCATGGGACCAACAATCATAGTGAAATTTAGGTGAATAGGTACTTTGTATGTAAGAAAAAGAAAAAATTATACTTACAAAAATTTATATCTGTAAACCAATACTATCTTTCGAATTAAGTATATTCATACACCATTATAACAATCTGCATCACTATCAAATGCACTAATGTAGGTAACTTTTGTTCTATACAATCATTACTTTAAATTTTACTTTCATCTCGTCGTTTAACTCAATGTAAGTACAAGTGCATTCATTTCTCTCGCTTACTGAGAATTACTTTTACCGTTTATCTGCGTAAATGCTGAAAGTCTTATCACAGAGTGACTAATGTACTACGGCTTTTATTTTATATAAATTGAGAATGAAGATGAGGGTAAACGTATTTGATTGTTCAAAAAAAAAATGTCATACGCTGTATTTTGACAAGTTTGTTCTTTAGACACAAAGTACTTCTAACGGCTACATCGGCGACTGCAACTACGAAAATCAATCAAATGTACACATTTTTAAGGTTGAGCTTAGAGTAGCAGCAATCATAATCGCTTTGTAAGGTGACGTCACCCTCTCAACGTTGTCGCATGACGTCACGTTATGTTTCTAAGGCGGGCTAGGGCTGGAAAGTAAATTTTATTTTCATAAAAAGTTATCGACACAGACAGGTTAGGAATCTACGTACGTTATCGATAAATCTTGTCAGAGAGTTAAATATTATTTGGTGGCTTTTAAAATTATAATATTGGTGTTCTTAAGTTCTTAAAAGAATATAATTTTACTAAAGGTTATCTTTACTAATATTATAAAGCTGAAGAGTTTGTTTGTCTGTTTGAACGCGCTAATCTCAGGAACTAATGATTCGAATTGAATAAATCTTCTTGTGTTGAACAGCCCGTTTATCGAGGAAGGTTATAGGGTAAATATCATCACGCTACAACTCAAGGGAGCGGAGCTGTAACCCTATCAACAAATCCGGCAACCTCCCATAGGCTTTCAAAGTGTGCCACGGGCGAAGCCGAGGTGGTTCAGCTAGTTTTAATAATAATAATATTAATTTCATATTTGATCGACTACCTATATTTCATAAATCCAAGTATTCAATTTATTTAATTAATTCTCATTGTTTTTTCACGCTATGTTAGATAAGTACATGCCGGCATAAATTATCTAAGCCCAATTCGCGAGAGAAATAAAGCCGACTTCCCCATACCCTATTATATTCTTTGAATATTATGATTGCATTGATACCCATATAATTGATAGATTTTGTTCTCCACAGCCGCGCCGCTGTAACATGCTACGGATGTTATCGATAAATTTTGACAGGAGATTAAATATGATTTGGTTGCTTTTAAAATAATTATATTGCTATTTTTAAGTTCTTAAAAGATTATAGTTTAACTAAGAATTATTACTATCAAGTAACTTAATTTAATTCAACAGTTGGCGTAACTTCAAAGGTTGAATGATTGGTATCTATGCGTTATGCACACGTTAAAACAAAACGTCAATACAATAATAAGAAAAACAAACAATAAACATATAACCTTAAAATCGTCTTGTCCGATGATATGAAATAACTGTATTAACAATATTTTGGTTATTCTGCTGCAGAAACCGTCAATATTAAGAAGAATTTGAAGTATTTTACGACAGAAGCAAAGCAGAAGAAACAATTCTAACGATGGGAATGAACGAACAATATTCAATATCCGAATTGTTTTTATTGTTGTCATGGAATGTTACAAAACAAAGTAAATGAATTTGAGATCTATTTCAACAGCCACAATAAGGAAATACACTTCACAATATGTACATTACAATTATTTAAATAAAAATATAAGAACCTGCAGGTTCAGGCGTCAAAGAATTCCTCCCCATCGACGTCAACTGGAAGGGTGGCCAGAAGCCTGGCATTACAAATCATATAAATCATTGTCATAAAAATCTAAGTACAAATAAGTATTGAATGTTTTCATTATTCTTTAACATTATTTGAGTAACATGTAATTAATTTATATTTTTATTTTACAGCACCACGAAATTGTCCAATAAATAATAACCAAGAGTTTATTTGGCGTCAAGTGAAGTGCTTTTGAAGTTCAGTGTCTATCATTCAGATTGTTTTAAGTCAGTTCAGTTGTTATATGTATATTCTTATCCAACCTCTTGACTGGCAAAACAGTTACGTGGGAGGTTTTGCAATAAATAAATAAATTTACTTTACTCTGTACCAAATATCATCATAATCTGCTCAATAGTTGTGGTGTGGAAGCATAACAGACAGTTCTGTGACTATCAATCTGGTGTTAGCTTATAGGGAATTAAATAAAAATTAAAATGTGCAAAAATCTTTTATTGTCAACATCAAAAATCGAATCCTTAAAGGCATCTAAACCACTCTGCACATTGTACCAAATATGATACTGGCATTCATTATAACAAAGGAGTTCCAGCAACCAGGTTGATTCAAAAACTCTTAGGTATGCATCGCATTTCCTGAAAAGTGATCACAAAATTATCTTCTAATCATAATATGTTGATATATTTTGTCCTTTAAATACATATATGGTATTCTTTTTATTATAATTAATTTGCACACAATTAGATTTCTCAGTAAGTGAACAATGTCGGTAGGTGCTTTGAGAATTACAATGTAATCAATAATTTATTTATATTAATGTTTATTGTAATAAATCAATATTGTGCATACTATTGTTTGTTTTGTGTTGTTTTCTTAAATCCTATTATACTTATTTCTTACTGATATTATATACATACAAGGCAACTAAGGGATAGGGCTAATTAAAATGAGATAGATATATACAGCTCTGACCCAGCCTCAGATGCATGACTCGAGTCAGTCATAGTACTGGGAATATGGTGATAGGCTCACCCCCTATTAATAACAATGATCAGTGAAATGTAGGTGTTAATTCACCTGTCCTTAATCCTCCGGGGATACAGGCAAGATTATGTATGTATATATTAGTGTGAAAGTTTGTGAAGATGTTTATCATTCAATAACATTCTAATGGCAGAAAGAATCTAGCTATTTGATCAATTAGGTAATCTGTGGTTTGGTACAGGAATAGCTTACTGGAATAACACATTATGGTACTTTCTATCTTGGGAATATGTTCCTATAGGTAGTGGGAACAGAATGTAAAAAATATGTTGGTCCCGGTGAAGAAGAATAGGGCCACTCTATTTCTTCGCAGGAACTGTAGAAGGCGACTAAGGGAGAAGGCTGTTCTCCATTCAACAGTAATCATAGGGCCCATGACAGAGTGTCTGCTTGATGGCTATAGGCTTGCATCTTATTTTAAGGGACCAACAATCATAGCGAAATTTGGGTGCATACTATGTATGTTTGTAATATAATTTATCTCTTTAAACCAATACTATCGTAAAATTAAGTATATTTATTCACCATTACGGATACGAGTATCTAAATGATCTTATATCACTGTGTTGGATTATAAAATACAAAACTACCATGTATAGTAGGTACCTACCGTTCTTGTTCATAATGCCAATCTGCATCACTTTCACATGCACTGAAATGTGCCTTTTGTCCTGTATAATCATTATTTTAAACTTTACTTTCGTAACTATATGTAAATTTGTATTAGATTAGTATTCATTTTTCCTCGCTTCTCGAGATTTCTCCTAATCATCACTTATACAAATGCAACTTTAACTACATACTTAACTTTTACCCTTTGTCTATGTAAATGTTGAAAGTTTTTTAATTATTTTATATAAATTGAGGACTACTATACATAATAATCTATGAGGTTAAACGTGTTTGACATGCTTTGTTTCAATTGGCTTACAACGACGAAACATCGTCGACTGCAACTACGAAAATCAACCAATCACAATCATTTTCAAGGTTGAGCTTAGGTTGACACCAATCACAGTAGGATGTCGTTGTCGAGTAGTTCCTACATCGTACGGCACATCTTAGAGCCTATGGCGCTAGTGTACAGTTAGAGAATACCAAATTCAATTCAAGCAAATCGACGAGACAACGTTGCCGCATCGTTGTGGCGTCGATGTTGAAGTTAGAGAATTGCACTGCAGATCACCGTACAAGAAACACAGTCGAAAGCCTTCTGCATGTCTAGGAATAGGCAGTGTAGGGGCAGATGCTTTGACCATTTTTCCCCGCGAAAATTTCTTAGGACACACACCGAGTGATTATCGTTATACCACGGTAACTGCCAAACTACTGCACCAATGCCTTGTTATTGAAGACTGGCGTAATGATTCTCAGTCTCCACTGGTTCGGGACCTTACCGGTGAGAAGTACGCAGTTATAAAGATTTGTCAGGATGCCCACATCACGAGCACCCATTGCCTTCTATCGTCGGATCCGACAGCTCTTTTTTTATATCGGACACGTCAATTTGACTTCACCTCGCTAGAAGGTAAACTGAAGGTAAAGTCTCAGGAAAAAGGGTCAACATTACAAACGCGTACTATGTTAACAATGGTGGCACTTAGCTTGACGGCCTCATCAAATGTTTGTTCACGCTCCGTTTAAAAAACCCGGGACTATAGGAAGAAGAAAACACGTGAGCTGGTAAGGTTTCAACGATGCGTGGTTATGTCGGACTTGAACCTACTAAAAGCGCACTCCATCTTGGCGCACTCCATCTTGGGTCATCAACTCCAGAATGTAAGCTCTGGCACCCTGGTTTACCAGTTTCCCTGTCTTCCACAGCTTAGGAAACTGGCATCACTGAGAAACCCTCTCATTTGAGCTCGAAAGCGTATTCCCCTAGAGCTAGAATCCAGCGTCCTTCAGGGGTTCTTGGCCTAGAGCCTTCGCACCGACAGCTGTAATTCTACCGAAGTGACTTAGGGAAGGTCGTCGAGATCACCGCTGTATGCATCCGAGGCTGAGTCATCTGTGGTGCTACATATTCTCCGAGCTGTGCACAACAACAGTGGGTCTCGAGGGCGCAGCTTGCTTCTTACCATAAAGTAAACCCGTCCCCATGGGTTCCGCTCTAGCGTCAGGTTCGTTGCGGGCTTCATCGATCGGTCTCGGTGTGATATTTTAGTTCATTGAACTTATCCTTGGTTTCATTCCAGTTTACACCAAGATCGACGCATCTAGAGGCTCATGCGTTAGGTACCCAAATCAGTATTTAATTTTGGCATAGCATTAATTTAATTTTCCTAAAATTTCTTAACTTCGGGACAAAGAGCAGGTAGGCAGGGCCCCAGTTGACCTACCTTTGGTACGCTCATACTCAAAAACCTCTTTTGGGAATTTTTGACATGATTGATTGTATATTTTACAAAACCCTCCAGGCAGAACTTTATATTCTATCTGTGTTTAGATTTACGGGACAGGCATCTGACAAATTTACTAAACTAAAGCCCTACCAAAAACTCCCTACTAAAATACCGACCCAAAAATTGGCGTCATTTCTTGGACTAACTTATACCTACGAAAGTAATATTAAATACTAGATGTTGCCCGCGGCTCCGCCCGCTTGGATGTCGGCGGACTGTATGGCTTAGTGTTGAGCCGAGGCTATTGAGTATTAAATTCGACTTCCTAGTCGAGTTTCTACTCGCCACTATACTTGAATCTATGCTCGACTCTTTACTGGCATCTCTAGTCCCCTCTTTGCTCGACTCCGTACTCTTCTCTATAGTCGCCTCTCTATTGGTGTTTCTCTCTCTACTCGCCCATCCTCGATCCTCTTTTCGCTTCTCTACTTGACTCTCCACTCGCTTCTTTACTCGCCTCTCTACTCGCCTCTCTACTCGAATCTCTACTCAACTCTCTATTCGATCGCTACTCGTCTATCCACTCGCCTCTCTACTCGATTATCTACTGGACTCTATTTGATTCTATACTCGCCTCTCCACTGGCTTCATAATCTGGCTTTTATCCATCTCTTAAAATTAAAATTAGCATACTTAAATTCCCTAGCTCTAGCCCTATAAAGCCCCCCCCCCCCCCTCTTAATCCCCTTCTGTCTCTTCATCATTAATCTATCTCTGCTACAAATTTGGACACCTTGTCTTTAAAAAGACAAACTTTCATATACAGGATGTATTTTTGAAACGGGGCAGTAAGGGCAAGTACCTTAACCGTTGCAGTTACAGCAAAACGTTCTTAAAAGACCTTCCCTAACTTTTTGGGACATTTTGAACTGCATTCACAGATTTTGTAAAAATCTGTGAATGCATACAGTTAGTAAAAAAAATGCAAAAAGTTCAAAAAATTTTTTTTATGCCAATCGATTCTATTTCATTTGGGGATCAAAAAACTCTATGGGACCATTTTAGCTTTCAGTACTAGAAAAGACAGAAATCGCCAAAGACCTTTCCCATACATTTCGTACGGAAATATGATAAATCAGGTTCAAAATTTTACCTGACCTATGAGTTTCGAGTTGATTTATCATATTTCCGTACGAAATGTATGGGAAACGTTTTTGGCGATTTCTGTCTTTCCTAGTACTGAAAGCTAAAATGGTCTCATAGAGTTTTTTGATCCCCACATGAAATAGAATCGATTGGCATAAAAAAAAATTTTTTGGACTTTTTGCATTTTTTTTTGCCAACTGTAAGTTTTTTACAAAATCTGTGAATGCAGTTCAAAATATGTCAAAAAGTTAGGGAAGGTCTTCTAAGAACGTTTTGCTGTAACTGCAACGGTTAAGGTACTTGCCCTTACTGCCCCGTTTCAAAAATACACCCTGTATACTTTTGTCCCATAGCTTTATTCTCCACCTTCTACCCCCTGTTTAGCAATAAAAGGGAGCCTATGTCCGTTCTCAAGCTCTTATTCACCTCTGTATAAAATTTTATCAAGATCGGTTCAGTGGTTTAGGCGTGAAAGTGTAACATACAGACAAACAGACAGACAGACAGAGTTACTTTCGCATTTATAATATTAGTATGATTGGATATTCAATACGTTAGTGCCAAGCACATACAACCAATTAGTTTCAACTTTGCAATGTTAGGTAGGTATAGGTGAATTAAGCAGTTATGGCCACGTTTGTACATTTGTATCAATAAATACGTTTATAATGAGCTACTTTGAGAGAGAAAATGAAAAAACGACTGCGTTTTGAATTTACCTATTTCAAGTTGGCATCTTTAATTTTATTGATATGGCAATTTTGGCAGTATACTGTACACGGACCACTTCGAAACAGCGGTGAAGTGGCTTTATTAATGTCTACTATACCGTTGCAATAACATTACCCCAGTGATTTTAAGTTAGCAGACTACCGTTTTTTTCTCTACGATTATAGATTATCAATAGAGTCGCTTCGAATGAACGCTAGGTATGCCTCGAGTCACACATCTTGGACCTTATTTGCGAGACAAACGAGGTCAAAAGTTGAGCCTATAGAGTACATTTTAGGTCTGAGATATATGTCCCGGGGTATAGCAGACTGCAGTCTGCCATTGTTACTTTACGACGTACGTTGAAGTTGCAGTCGGCCATGTTTGTTTCTGTTTGGTGGAGTTAAGTTTGCGTCGCATAAATAAATTCCGTCTCTTCTCTCAGTCTCAAGCTATATCAGTACTTACAGATTGCAATTCAATTCAAAACATTTAAGCTCCCAAAAAGCCTTGTGTGAAAAATTACAGAGGATACATATTAGTAACATTATTTCATTAGAGCATAAAAGTGAGGGAAATTCTATGATGATGAAGATATGGATATGACTCAACGGCAAAAAAGGAATGCATAAAGACAGTGAGTGGATTATTTACACATTTATTCTATTCTATAATATATTGTAGACATATATATTTTCGTTATCGACTTATTTAGTTACTTAGTTTATTGGAAGAAAACTCAACTTTGAGATAAACTTTCCCTTGAACCTACATTATTATACCACATGATGTTTTTTAATAATGTGATTCACATCACTCATCACTAAACTCTATAAATGTCAAAATAATTCTTTAGACCTCGTACTAATATTATAAATGTGGAAGTTTGTAAAATTGTTTGGATGATTGTTATTCAGTTACACCTAAAAAAACTGTGTGGTATAACACAAATGCGCTTTTATACTTATACATTGTAAATACTTTGTTTTAGGTGTCAATGGATACCCCTTGCGCAGGTGAATGATGATCACTTTAATCCTAAACATCATAGAGGGACACACATATGGCACACCAAATGGATCTAGAAGTAATAGATGAATCTAGTAAAGAATACCACTTACGCACTAGGAAGTCCCTTTTTAGTTCTAGTTCACATTCAGAGGCTTCTGTGACACTTCGTCAAGTATTGAGCAAGAAAATCTTATATGTGAGAGTACCTAATGTGAAAGAAGACGGACAAGTGATATGTATAAAAAATATGAAGAAAATCTTACTTATGATGCTAGGAAGAAGGCTATGGAAGAAGAGTAAAAATCATTTCAAGAAAATAGTGCATGGGTCTTAGTGAACAAACCTATATGGTGATGGCTATGTAGTGCAGTGTAAATGTATCTAAAACAAAAAGTTAAATAGTGATAATTCAGTGATATATAGAGTAAGACTTGTGGTTATTGGTTTCCCCTTGTTCGGTGGACACTATGTCCTGTTCTAAGTATTCTTCAATTAATTGTTGTTTGCTATTAGCGTTAACTTAGACTTAAATATAACTCACTTGGATGTGACTATTACATTCCTCAACAGCCATCTCGATGAATGTGTTTTGTATGTAAAAATCTCAGCATTTTAAATTTAATGATAAAACTTAAGTTTTAAAGTTAAATAAAGCTATTTATAATCTCAAGCAGTCTGCTAGATCATAGAGGTTGCTGAATCATAAAGGTAGATGATTGTTGGAAAAAGAAAGGTTATATAAAATCTGTTTAGGAACCATGTTTATTGTAAAATCATCTGGCAATTTTGAAACTCTAACTGTTATAATGAAGTATATCACCTTCAAGAGAAATAGTTACTAAATTTTCATATGGTGTACTATGTGTATAAAGTTAAATTAATGAATAAATAAAATAAAAATGTTCTAAAGATTTAGCAACTCCTATGGAAGTTAATTTAAAACTCAGTAAAGACAATAATAATTGGTATTGTAAGTTTACACATCAACAATTAATAGACGGCTTAATGTATTGTATTTTATAATGACACTCATTGTAAACATGCAAAAAGAGTTTTAAAGCTGTTCAAAATCTTATGGTTTTATGTTTGTTAATAGTTATATATATAATAGCTCTGATATTGTTGGTTTTGTTGATGCTGATTGGACATCTGATGTTGTATTCTGGATGTGTAATATCTCATAAAAGTAAAAAACAGACAGTACAGACGGTAGCCTTGTCAAGCACAGGGCCAAATACATGGCTATGTGTAAAGTGTTTGAGGTTGAAGACAACAAGGTGCCAATTACATTATTTAATGATAACCAAAGTGCACAGAAACCTTCAGAAAATTGTATGTGCCACTGTACTGTACCGATGTAAGGCTTCATTTTTTTGAGAAGCAGTTGCTAAGAATTTAATTAAAATTGTTTATTTAAGAATATCTTAAATGCTTGCTGATGTGTTCACTAAAAGTCTTTGTAAAGTACCTAAGGTAAAAGCACCAATGATAGACACTGACCCAATAGTGGACACTTTCGAAAAAATACCTTTATTGTAAAAAAGTAACTATTTTGTTTACATGACTGTTTAACTAAAAGACATCTAATGGCATAAATAACACATGTTCAAAAATTTGCACAACTATTGTAAGTAAATATTAAATTGGCGCCAGTTGTTTCTTAAGAAATTTGTTCAGAGGGGTAATTTTATTTGTGTTTGCGACCATGTATATAATAATTGTATTTAAATAAAAATATACTGCTTGTAATTTTATACTTTACTATACTTTAAGGACAAATCAAACTTCACTGATTTGTCCTTAAAGTTTCTACCATTGGTGCTTTTACCTAAAAGCATTTCAGTTTTATGCAGGAATTAGGCATAGCACCTAAAGTTAAAGTAGGTATTATCAATTTATCATAGGCATATATACCTACTACATAGGTACCTACTTAGTGTTCATTTAGTGCAATTCTTTTCTGATTCTCTTATTAGATTATTTTGCTAAGTGGTGAAGTAGAAATATAAAAAAATACTAATAAGTATATTGAAATAATGTTAAAAAATGAACAATTTAAATAAATGGCTGTTTTGTTTAACTCACTTTGTGTTTTAATAGGTCAAATGTAAAGGTTTGTGAGCTAAAGTATAAACTTTGTTACATTTGACGTCTTCATTCCCAACAAAATCAACTTAGCTTGGTTACAGAGAGACCGACGTTTGTTTCATTATTTTTTTAAGAAAAGATGATTCTGCAAGAATACCCCCAGCAACCAGTATAATGAGAGAACTGTTAGACATTTCTAGGTAGATGTTTGAGGCCTATTCGTCGCCTATCATACATTCCCCGTGCGTAATCTTGAAAAACGCTGAAACATACCTATTCATTTATTTCCAACTAGACGTAAGTAAGTATGCGATACTTTAAATTTTACGGATTTTCATACAAACTTTTATCACAGTATAAACGAGTAGACCAGTAGGTACCAGTACGTCGTCGCCTTTGATGTTTGCGGAAATATCGTCTTTCGCAGTTTTGTCAGGGTTGTCACTAGTTTTTTTTTTATCTGTAATATTTATTAAACCCCTATTTAGTCTCTTTGTTGTCTCAAGGCACATCAACTCTCGATAATATAAATAATTAGCTGACGCCCGCGGCTCCGCTCGTGTGGATGTCGGCAATTGCGACCTTTGGTCATATCTCCAGTTCTACTCAAACAATCAAAGAATCAATTTTGTTTTTAAGTTTAGGCATAAAGAAGCACATACGAACGTTAAAATTTTACAGTTAAAAATAAATATTTAAATTAATGTAGGTATATAATAAATAGAGTAAATACATATTTTGAAAACGATTCTTTCGCTGGTTTTGTAAGTTGGTTCTACTCAACCAATTATGATCAAACCAACGTAATACTTTAAGTCTTGAATTTGAATCTGAACCTGAATCTGCATTTGAACATTGATTTTGTTGAAAATTTTGATGCTGCCATCTTGCATCGCTAAATCGATGATATATTCGTAATCGGCAACCCCAAAAACCCTGTAACCGATCCCATATTGATTTTATTGAAAATTTCAAAACCACCATCTTTTATCGCTAAATGGATCTTATATTCGATATTCGTAATCAGCAATCCCAAAAGCCCTTAAAACGATACCCATATCGATTTTAGTGAAAATTTCATCCATTTAGATATCCAAGACGATGCGATATCTAAATGGATGAAATATTCGTGATAAAGGACCCCAAAAATTCTGAAATCGATATTCATATCGATTTTAGCGAAAATTTCGAGTCCACCATCATTGATCGCCTAATTAAATTATTTTCGTAATCGAAATTACGAAAACTTTTAACTAATAAAACGAATCAATAAAATATATAATAAAATAAAAAACGTGATAACAAATGGGAACAGCCCTGAATCCTTAGTACCAAGTAAAATATATGGGTACTTGGAACAGTACTCCTTCTCCCGCCATTTCGCTCACCTCGCACGTTTGCTTTGTCTAGACGGCTTCGTCGACAGGCTGTGCTTTTATCTCCTATTTTAACCCATTAGTAGTGAAATTTTCAAAAATTATTTGTAGGTTTCCAAATAGTAGTATTTATTGTAGTAGTATTTGGGTAACTACATTTTCCTTTGGAACCATCTGCAGAAAGTAGATCTTTGCAACGGAGTAGGAGGATCTAAAGTCGTAATGTATTGATATTTTTATGAGGTAGGTACTTTAAGGAAGAAAATAGAAAGCCAAGCGCATTTTAAATTTATTTCAAATTGTCATGTTTACTTTCGCTGATATGGCAATTTTGGCTGTAAAGTTAACACCACTTTGAATCAATGCAACGATGCGCCCACTGTGCTGCCACTACGACATGTCTCATATAATATTATCCCACATAACAGATCACCGCGCTTATGTCTATGACAGTGCTATCGCTATGGACTCGTTACCGTCATCGTCTTTAACATAACTTAGCAGAATCGGGGGCCAGTACTCATGTCCAGAGAATACCAGCAGTATTTTCTGGAATACTGGGAAAAAATTATTGTACTGGTATTAAAAAGAAATAGCGTGTAAGAATCTCGTATAGATATTTGTTTAAAATATGTATTAGAAGATTCAAAAGTGTGAAAATATGTTTGTCTATGTTGTTAATTATTGTGAATGTATTTTAGTAACAAATTGTTAAGGAAAAGAGAATTAATAAAAACGCTAGTATTCCCCCCCTCCCCTCCTCCCCACACTCCCAAAGTATGAAAGGCATGGCGTGAAAGTACGAGAGGTATAAAAGCGAGAACTTGTATGGTACTAGAGGACGGAATGAATGCGTGATTATTACCCATAGCTTAAGATTTAATGAGTATGCACCCCGAGAGGGTGAAATATGATAGAAGCCTAGGGAAAATGTTTGTAACAGAATAGGGCTTCGAGGTGGGTCGAAGGCGCTAGATAAAAAAAAAAAAAAATTACTTCCAAGCCCTTTAGGCATCCCACGGACAAACTATACAAAGAATGTCAGATTCTTAGTGTGAGACAGCTTTTTGTCCTCGATACTGTCGTTAGGAAACATAAGGCCATATGTTATAATCCCCAAAATGAAAAAAGGCGTCGCTCTCATAGGATATGCCCAGCGCAAAAATGTAGAACTACTCAAGCCGAAAGGCATTTTAAAGTTCTGGGTGGTCACCTCTATAATGTAGCAAATAAAAATTGCAACATTTATCCACTTCTCAGATCACACTGCAGAAGGGTAGTGACTTAGTGACAGAATGGCTCTTGAAAAAATCCTATTCGGAAACTGAAAACATGCTAAAACTGTCAGTACTATAATTAAGGAAATCTATGTACACAAACACACACCACACACACACACACACACACACACACATACACACAGACACACACACACACACACACATGGCGCATGTAATTGATGATTTTCTTTATTATTATGTTATAATATGCTATTGTTTCATTGATTATATTTTTATTTTTTTTCGTTGAATGTAATGCTTACTTTGACGAGGTACTTGTTGGCTTGTACAAAGACTCATGAACACCGAACTATAGTGTCCTAATTAATAATTATTTGTTGCCTAAGATAAGTTTCAGGAGCCCTGGTACCCTAAACACAAGTTTAATCTTAATTTTGGTACCAGACTACTTCAAACCATGCTGTTAATTTATCATCAAATTGTATTGTAATGTGTTCATTAGATTGTAATCATCGAATAAATGAAATGAAATTGAAATGAAATTGAAAAATGATCGCGTTAATTCCCGTTTTCTAAATTATAAAAAAAAATAAACCAGGAAATCAGCAGTAATTGCTGCCAACGCATATTATTGCTATGTCTATGCCACTACACATCATAACATCACGCCCGTATCCTTTGAATCCCTATGCAGAAGTGTTCAGAATGTTCCGTGATATAAAAAAAAACAATAAAACCATTTGACAAAAGTTTATAAATATTTCTAAAAAAAAGTAGATATCGATAAAGTTTGACTACATCACTAAATGAATAGCGAAGAAAGTTCTAGAATAAATAAGTATGACATGTCTATTGTGTGTAATCAAAAACAAGCTTTATTGATATGTGGTAAGGTTGATTTTTTATTTTATTTTATTTCTTTGCATTTCAATAAGATTAGTTATAAATTCTGCTATATCCTGACTTATCGATGGTATAAAACGCCTCCATTTCGAATATTTATGCTCCTACTATCATCGGTGCACTACAAAATGACCCAGTATGGCATATTTGTATTAAATAGTATTAAATAACACACGGTCCAAAACTGTCAAATACACGTGATGACATACGACTGAAGGTTGAAATTGTAAGGTCTTGCAAATCTCCGCATATCAATGACACGCGTGCCACGCCTACTTCACACTTCCGTCGTTTTTTCTGTTCCGTGGTACAAACTATATAAACTTTTTACTAAATGACAACTAAATGGCAACTATCCTGCATCGAAATTAAAAAAATCATGTAAATCGTATAATAAATCAACGAGTAATCGGTGTACATACATAAAAAAACCGATTGAATTGAGAACGTCCTCCTTTTTGGAACTCGATTAAAAATACTACTCGAGCTACATAAGTTTATGATTTGTTAAGAAACAAGAGATTTCCTCCTAGGCCCAACCATTTATAGAAATATAGTGGGCACTTATCGATAAGAAACAAACAATAATAACAGCGAATTAGACGATAACATGGCCGTGTCATAACATAACCTGAAATATCAAATCTGCAATGTTGTGACATTTTACAGTCCAGCTTGCAGGTGTGCTTGATGACATAAACACCCAATCCAATGTATCAGGATTCAAGAGAAAAGCCATGATGATGAAAGTAGTGAATACTTAAGCCAAAGATAATAATAATTTAATCACTACAAAGTGAATCCATTGGAACCAATAGAGATGAAATAATAAAAAGTCACAATACAGTAAATCTACAGTACATTTATGTAAGGTAAAAGCATGAATCTTATATCTTTACGAGAAACTCTTGTATATATATAATTGGAATCTCGGAAACGGCTCAAACGATTTTCATGAAATTCAGTATACAGGGGGTTTCGGGGGTGATGATCTAGCTGGGATTCATTTCTAGAAATCGACATTTTATTTTAAAAAAATAAAAAGAAATATGACTCTTCCTGACATCTGTTGGCGATGTGAGCAACTAACTGCGTTAACGACACAACAACACTAAAGCTCCCAACAGATGGCGTTGTTACAAAAATACCGAGCGAAGCTCGGTCATTAGTTTATATGGTTTATAGGTTCATGGGTAAAACACACAATGGCACAACACAATGGTAGACAGTTTAAGGACATAAATCAAACTTCACTCTACAAAATTACACATATTTTTTAAAGACTGGTCGTTACGTCCTTTTTTAACTGTTAAAGCATAATTTAGACATCAACTTTAGCTGATAAAATCTTTCAAAACTAACATATTTTTACTTTAAATACAATTATTGTACACATGAACAATATAAACATGGTTGTAAACACCAATAGTCGACAATCATTTAAAACTGATAGAAAATCTAGCCATATAAATACGGTAATGGTCTAAGTAGATCAACAAGTTACATATTTATAACATCCGTACAAAAAATAGTGGTAATCACTTTTAATAAATAATTTTATATATTAATAATGATATCATACCTATTAAAAATTCCTACCCATAGCAAAAATCTTAAGAAATAACTAGCGCCAATTCAAAATTTGCTGACGACAGTGTTGCGAATTTTTGAACATTTATTATATGCCATTCGATGTCTTTCAAATAAATAGTCAAGTAAACAAGATAGTTACTTTTCTTACACTTTTTTTCGAAAGTGTCGGCTATTGGGTCAGTGTCGACCATTAGGTCTTTTACCTTACTGTTTAATGTAATGACAGAATATTAGGTCAGTGACAGACACCGGCTCAGTTGTGGTAGAAAATGGTAGAAAAGATAATGATAGGATTTAAATTTTGTATTTAATCTATGGTAAGCACTTTGCAGTGCAAGTGTGGGCGTACGAAAGTATCTCAAAATAAAATAATCAATCAATTCCAAACGAAAAATCAAGAATATTATTTATTTTGTATAATATAATCAGTTTTCTTTAATTCATTCATGTATGTAGTTCTAAAATGACATAGGTATAAACTCTTAAAATGCAAAAATAATGATCCGCTATGTTTCGTAAAATTCAATGTTTATTTTTATTTTATTCTAAATGTTTTATTTACGTGAATATTTAATAATATATTTCAAAATATGTCATAAAGTGTAAAAGTCTTAAACGCGCAATCTTAAAATGAATCTAATGCGTAAATTGCGTGGTGCAACTACTTCGGCATCTTCTGAGACGGCAGAGGCTTCCAGCTCGTCGTCTCATGTCCAACTCGGCCTTATGCATTTGAAGAAGCTATTTGCGGAGTATACGCATCCACCTCAACCACTTACAGATGCTGAAAAAGATGATAAACTGTACAATATGCTGCCTCTTTTTTGCAAGGTGATGATTCTGATTAATTATGAAGTACAAGTCAAAAATTAGGTGTTAACAAATTTTGTAAAATTAGGGTTTTATTACTATATCTTGACCACTTAATATGAAACGTAGTTCTATTATATAATAATATAAATAATAAAACATAAGATGTAGTTGATGAATCATATTAGTGATAACAAACTAGAACTGTTTCAATCACAGATGTTGTTTTTATTTTGATTTGTTCATATAACTAGATTATTACAATAAACTAATAGGAATTGAGGAGGATTCATTCTTACTAGAAAATAGTCAGGCCTCCACCAAACTTCATAAATGTAGCGATTATTTATATATGATAACAAATATTATTTCAGTCCTATAAATTGTTAAACAGGTAGGCAAAGGTGTACTGACCTTTATCTCCGTCCATGTTTTCCACACAGATTTGACTAGCCTATTTATTTAACCATGCACTTCTGAGCTTCTGTAGAAAATTTTGTTAATTAAAATCCTGGATAACTCTGCCACTTGCCTAATTGTAAGGAATGAGGATATAGAACATTGTGGTAATTAACTAATTAGTGAAAAAAAAATGTTAATTAAACATTTAGATTTTGATAGCCTCCTTTGTGTCTAATTGTAATTATCTGCCTAATATAGTGCCAATGAGGAAATAGGTACTAACATAATTATATTTATTAACATTACATTATTTTAATTATTGTACCTGTATAGCAGTTTCAAAATTGTGATTTCCATTGAAATTTTTTACATATTAATATGGATATTGATCTTGACAGTTAAAATATTTTCTTAGGTGCAACTGCATCATCGTTAATTTAATATTACTCCTTTTGACTTTTGCCTCCGAACTGAGGTATTGCTTACTCATTTTCCTACTTTGTGCACCAGCTTGCAGATCAGTTTGGTTGTTGTAAACATGGCATCATTTTTACAATACATATTTTCTTATAGTTGTTAGAATAATGTCAATTCCAGTCAGTGTTGGGCAAATCCGAAAATGAATGCAATGAAAAAATCTTATGCAATTCATAATCTGACTGCCGTTTAAAAGATCGAAATGAATAAACCCAACTGCTATCTAAAAGATAAAAACAAGTTTGATAGCAGGTGCTACCCTATTGCCAACCATAAACCAAAAGAAAAATTAATGGTTGCTGCCTTCTATCAAAATCGTTTCTATCTTTTAGCAACAGTCGGTTTAATTGCAAGTTTAATTGCAATTAAAATGTGCCCAACACTGATAAATTGTGAGGAAGTATCAAACATTCAAATAAGATAATGAGGGAATAATAAGGACATAAAACATGTATGTATATCCCGCTAAAAAAATGAGAGCAAAGTGAAAATATAACATGCTTTTAAATTATAACATTTATGTGTGTATTACATAAAAAAAAAACATAAGGCATAATCAAAAATCACATTATAATTGTTTATTTGCCATTAAACATTTGCATTTTACTCATCCGTGCCACGCCAGTTCCACGCCTTTTCGGCGCCTTATGCCATTTCTGTATACATGCCTTAGCTTCATCTTAATGTGTTAATGTTAAGAGACAAGATCAATTTAAAATAAACAGTGTTGTCACTTTTATTGAGTGCAATGCACATATTTTCATTGGCGAACTGACTTTATTAATTTTTATTTTATTTGAAGGTGTTTGGCACAAGTCCTTCAAGTGAGATGAACGAAAAATTCTGGGACATCTTATCATTTTGTCAACAAGTGTCAAAGCTTATGGTGTCAGAAATAAGGAAAAGAGCCAGTAATCAGAGCACAGAAGCAGCAAGTTGTGCCATTGCTAAGTTTCTTGAAATAGAAAATTCTGAGGAGTCAAGCAATGGGTGGATGTTACTGTCAACATTGAACCTGTTGGCTGCTGGTGATCAAACTTTGATACAGGTATGTATACCATACATAGTAACATTTGCTATATAATTTTAATTTCAAACATCCATATTCTTACAGCACTAAAAATCTTTAACTTGTTTTTCAAGCACATTTAGCTACAGTATCTTGAACCAACATCAAAATCAGACACAGATAAAAGTAGAGGAGCAGGAGGTTCTCAATTCGGTTTAATCAATCAATTGTAGGTTAGTTGCAGTCCACTGCTGGACATAGGCCTATCCCAAAGAGCGCCATTTTTGTCGATTCTCCGCCTTCCGCATCCAGTCAGTCTCAGCCACCTTCGCCACCTTTAGGGACGTCCTACCTTCTGTTTACTGACTCGCCAGCCCGGCCGGCATTGCGGTAAGGGTAAGTAGAAGACTCAACGTAGTTAGCCAAAATACTACCCAACCCAGTTGGATACTTCTGGCTAGTTCTTCGTAGACATACTTATTTTAGAACTTCGCCCACTCGATGGCAATCGGTCACAGTGCAACATGTTCGTTGAACGTAATCTTAGTTTTATACCAAGTTTCCATCGAAGCCGACGCGTCGAGAAGCTGCATTTAGGCTGTGCAGAACGTGCAGAATTGTCCAGTTGTTTCAGCGACTTCGCAACTATGACGATGTCATCGGCGAACCGAAGATGCGAGATGTACTGACCGTTAATGTTAATACCTCACCCAGTCCAAACCAGAACCTTGAAGACGTCCTCCAATAGTTTGGGGGATATAACATCCCCCTGTCTCACTCCATGCTGAAGGTTAATGCATTTCGTTTTCTGGTCTTGGAGCTAGATGGACATTCGTTGGAGTCGAAGGCTTTTTCGTAGTCCACAAACGCAATACACGGCGGTTGATTGTACTCTTGGGTCTTTTCTACAATCTGCTGAACAGTATAGATGTGGTTTACGGTGCTATAGCATTCTCGAAACCCGGCTTGCTCTCGCTGCAACTCGTCGAACTTACCTGCGAGGAGATTTGAGGCAACAGCCGAGAACAGCTTGTATACATGGCTTAGGAGTCTCTAGTTCTTCCGCAAAGTTCACTTATTTTGTAGAACTATACCACCGCACTCCCGCTCCATGCCCTAGGTGTTAGACCCTGCGGGATGACGGAATTAAAGAGATTTGCTAGCTCTTTCAGGATTGTAATCTGTAAATTGTAATCATCTGCTTTCAAGAGCTCCGTAGTAATTCTGTCATCACCAGCAGGGCTAACATGCGCGCCACAAGATAGCTATCTCGAGGCATTTTGCCGTTTTATGTCGATATGTCGACTGTTGGTAACATGCAGGGCTAACATGCGCGCCACGAGATAGCTATCTCGAGGCATTTTGCCGTTTTATGTCTATATCGATTGTTGGTAACATAGCAAATTTCATGGCGATCTGTCAGATGTCGACATAACTTGACTTCGAGAAATTATCTCTACTTAGTGTCTGCAGATTGTAACATACGTGCCCTTATTTACTCGAATGTTGACATTTAAAATGTTTTGTCTCCCGTCTTTCATTTGGTCGACGAGAAGTTATCTCGTGTAAACTTTTTTTGTGCTCGGTTCATTTTGGACTAAAACAGCGACTGCAAGCCATTTTCGACCTTAATGACATTTCCTTTGTTACGTGTCTTTTCGCGTTAATTGATGACGCTGATCACGAATGCATGCATGTCATGTCAATAAGGTCGAAAATTGTTTGCACTATTTAGTCTCTTTTTTTCATCCCTAGCATACTATAGTCTGTACTTTCGAGCAAATGGCCGTATCGGGCCAATTTTATCGGATGAATGTGAAAATAGCAACTATCATGTTTAAAAAATGTGTATCCCATAGACAATAATTTAAAAAGTTTGACGCGACAAAATATGTCGACGTTACTTCGCTCGAGAAGACTCGAGAAGATATCTCATCTCGATTCGAGATAGTTGACGACGCGCGCATGTTAGCCCTGCAGGGCACCTGTTGTTGTTCAGTTGGATCTCAATATTTTTTATCTGTAAATAAATTGGTAGATTTGGCACTTCAGAAACTAAGAAAATATCGTTGTTGTAATAATGTCAAAAGTAATTTTGGAAGTCCTACCCGCAACGTCTACTACCCCGCGCGCTTCTACGCACGCCCAAAAAACCGAGATGATTTGGAGCGACAGGGTGGCGAGGCGCGGAAATTCAAGAGGAATCGCCATCATGTTCTCTAATATAGCCTCGCGGAGAGTCTGAAGCGGCCAAAAGAAGAAGAAGAGTATTTACATTAATATCCATACTAATATTATAAATGCGAAAGTAACTCTGTCTGTCTGTCTGTCTGTCTGTATGTTACGCTTTCACGCCTAAACCACTGAACCGATCTTGATGAAATTTGGAACAGAAGTAAATTAGAGCTTGAGAACGGACATAGGCTACCTTTTATCACGAGAAAGGGGGTTTAAGGGGGGGAAATAGGGGATGAAAGTTTTTATGAAAGTTTGTCATTTCTGAAGATACCTTAATGAAATTTAGTACAGAGGTAGATTAGAGCTTGCGAACGAATATAGGCTACCATTTATCGCGAAAAGGGGAGGTAGAAGGGGGGGGGGGGGACTAGGGCCTTGGTATGGCAGTATGTCATTTTTGAAGATTTCTTGATAAAATTTGGTACAGAGATAGTTTAGAGCTTGGGAACGGACATAGGCCACCTTTTATCGCAAAAAAGGGTAGAAGGAGGGGGGGGGGGGAGGATATGGCTATGGAATGAAAGTTTGTCTTTTTCGAAGATATCTTAATGAAATTTGGTACAGAGGTAGATTAGAGCTTGGGAACGGACATAGGCTACCTTTTATTGCGAAAAGGGGGTAAAATGGGAGGGACCAGGGTCTTGGGATAAAAGTTTATCGTTTTAGAAGATTTTCTGATGAAATTCGGTACAGAGATAGTTTAGAGCTTGGGAACGGATATAGACTAACGGGTGTAGAAGAGGGGAAGGGGACTAGGGCCCTGGGATGAACGTTTGTCATTTTTGAAGATTTCCTGATGAAATTTGGTGCAGAGATAGTTTAGAGCTTGGGAACGGATATAGACTACCTTTTATCGCAAAAAGGGGGGTAGTAGAGGGGGGAACTAGGGCCTTGGTATGAACGTTTGTCATTTTTGAAGATTTCCTGATGAAATTTGGTGCAGAGATAGTTTAGAGCTTGGGAACGGATATAGACTACCTTTTATCGCAAAAAGGGGGGTAGTAGAGGGGGGAACTAGGGCCTTGGTATGAACGTTTGTCATTTTTGAAGATTTCCTGATGAAATTTGGTGCAGAGATAGTTTAGAGCTTGGGAACGGACATAGGCGACCTTTTATCACGAAAAGGGGGGTAGAAGCAGGAAGTTTAGAGCTTGGGAACGGACATAGGCGACCTTTTATTGCGAAAAGCGGGGTAGAAGGGGGGGACTAGGGTCTTGGGATGAAAGTTTGTTATTTTTGAAGATTTCTTGATGAAATTTGGTACAGAGATCGTTTAGAGCTTGGGAACGGACATAGGCTACCTATTATCGCAAAAAGGGGTAGAAGGAGGGAGGGGAATATGGCTATGGGATGAAAGCTTGTCTTTTTTGAATATATCCTGTTGAAATTTGGTACAGATATTGATTAAAGCTTGGGTACGAACATAAGCTACCTTTTGTCGCGAAAGACGAAGTTAAGGGGGAGGGAGTTATAGGGGATGAAAGTTTACCTTTATCGCAAAAAGGGGGGTAGAAGGGGAGGACTAGGGCCATGGGATGAACGTTTGTCATTTTTGAAGATATCCTGATGAAATTTGGTACAGGGATTAATTAGAGCTTGGTAACGGACATAATATGCTACCTTTTACCGCGACTAATGTGGTAAAAAGGGGGGGATAAAGACTAGATAGTTAGTATGAAAGTTTGTAATTTTTGAAGATATCGTGATGAAATTTGGTACAGAGATGGATTAGAGCTCGAATATGGACATAGGCTACCTTTTATTGCAAAAAGGGGAGTTTAAGGGGTGGAATAGGGCTAGGGTATGCAAGTTTGACAATTTTGAAAATATCTTGATGAAATTGGTATAGAGATGGATTAGAGCTTGTAAATGGATATGGGCTACCCCTTATCGCAAAAAAAGGGATAGGAGGGGAAGGGGAAAAGGGGAATAGGGCTATGGGATAAAAGTTTCTCATTTTTTAATGTCACAAAAAAGGGGGGGAATACGGCATAAATAGTAAGAATTTCTTTTAAGATGAACTTATGAAATTTGGTACAAACTTGAATTAGAGCTTCGGAACGGACATAGTCGAGTAGCAAACCAAATATAGAAGCGAGTGGAGAGGCGAGTAGATATTGTTATAGGGACGAGTGGATAGGCGTGTAAAGATCGAAAGTCGAGTAGAGTCGACTACAGGGGCGAGTAGATATGCGACTAGAGAGCCAGTGGAGAGGCGAGTATAGAATCAAATAGAATGCAGTAAAGGGTTGAGTAGAGAGGCGAATAGGGAGGCGAGTGGAAAGATGAATGTAGTGGCGAGTACAGATCGAATAGAGAGTCGAGTAGAGGTGCGAGTAGATAGGCGAGTGGGGAGAGTCAAGTAGAGAGGCGAAAAGAGAATCGAATGGATGGGCAAGTAGAGAGGCCAATGGAAAGGCGAGTATAGAGAAGAGTACAAAGTCGAGTAGAGAGGGGAACAGAGAAGTCAGTAGGGAGTCGAGTATAAATTCAAGTATAGAGGCGAGTAGAAAGTCGAGTAGAGAGTCGAATGTAGAGGTGAGTAGAAAGTCGAGAACAGAGGTGATTACATAGTCGAGGACAAAGTTGAGTAGAGAGGCGAAATGTAATGCTCAATAGAGTCGGCTCAACACTAAGCGATAACCGACATCCACGCGGGCGGAGCCGCGGGCAACAGCTAGTATTCTAATAAATTAGAAATATATTTGCCCAATGTTCAGTCAATCCACATCAAGGCCTTATCTATTAATTGTGTTTCAAATCGAAGTATCTATGTAAAGGTGTTGATTTCTAGGTCATGACCACTGCCTCAATACCTTCAACTCTAGTGAAGTGTCTCTACTTGTTTTTTGATCTACCTGAAATACCCGAATCGGAAGCGGATGTTCAAGACGGAAACAGTGATTTTACGCCGAGGGAGCGACGAATATTGCTACAGAAAATCTTTGTACAGGTAAATATTGATATAGATAATGTATATTAAAGGCATTTACTGCAAGAGAAGGATATTGGCCCCGCTAAGATCTTATAGGTCTAAGACAACCTCACCTAGTTAATACAGCTGTTCACTAACAGATTATTCCTATCGTGTTGGGAGGCCAGACAGCAGTTGCTCCTGTAAAATCCAAGATATACCAGATCAAGAGAGGTTGGATGCAACCAGGTGTATCTCTGGGCGTGTTACAATCATAGTGTTCGTGTGTGTAATTAGTAAATCCAAAACAAATTATAAACTTATTATTTAAGCTTCAATTTATTAAACAAAGCTTATCAATTTGGAAAATTTGTTTCTACTTTGGTTGGATTATCACCAACCAAAAGCTTTTGAGTCAGGGCATGTATAAAAAAGACATATTAGATAAATAAGCAAAATGTTACTGAACCGGTTGGTCAGGGTCAACTTCTGAGCATATGCATGGATCAAAGTGGTGATAATAAAATTTGCATCATTACATTATTATAAAATAAAGTCCTCTACCGTGTCTGTCTGCCATTTAATTTGTGCTAAACTCAAGACAAAGTTTTTGGTGGTTTGACCCGTATTTATTCCACATATCAATCAAGAACAATGTAATACTGGACATGGTATAGTTCGTATTTTAGCTGCAATTTTATATTTTACAGGTACTTGTTAGGTTGTGCAGTCATCCATTTCCTTGTGAGGAACTGGCCAGAAAAGATGATCTCAGTTTATTATTCTCGGCTATCACATCCTGGTGCGCTCCCCACAATATTATGTGGAGAAAATCGGCTGCTGAAGTACTTATGACATTATCTAGACATGGATTAACACAATCTGTAGTCCAATACATACATAGTGAGTATAATCATACCAAAGTAGGCGTTATCTGGGTCATTATTCTGAGTGACATCGAGCTACAAAAGCAATCGTCAGAAGATGGTGGATTATAATTGGTTAACATAGAAGAGAAAACTGAGGTAGAACTAGACTAACTTAAATGTGTTTACGATCGATCGCGCGTAGTTACTAAACGGTCTGTCACTCAGAATAAGGGGCCTGTGTTAATACTATATTCTGTCCTTGTTTACATAATAATGTTATGATCAGGTCAAACTAGTATCATTACATTAATGATGTACTATATTTGCAGATAAAGGATGTGTAGCACTTTGCATAGAAAATATGCAAAGGATACCAGAATTAACACCTCTCGAGGTAATAATTATTTATAACATTGACAATTATTATTAATTAATGACTATCGATTTATTAATAAAACTGATATTTTTGGTCCACAGGTTGTAGAAATGTTTGTAGCTGTGTTCTGTTTCCTAAAGGACTCAAGTGAAGTTAGTCAATTATTACTGGATGATTTTCGTTCTTGTCAGGGCTACTTGTTCTTATCTGAATTTCTTTTAAAGTAAGTATTGCATTGCAAAATCATATCATAATGTTAGCATTCCCAGCACATTTTAAATGAAAGGGTAATTTTTATGTTCTGCATGATATATTGCACTTTATTTTTGTTTATTTTTTACCTTTGTTTTATTTTGTTGATCACAGACATGAGAGACAAGATGTGCCTGATTATTTAACGTCAGGGTAAGCACTGATTATTGTAGTTATTAATTTAAGTTCCTTAATTTAATGTATTTAAAGATTCCATTTTGAACATTACCAATTTTATAACATCATCAATATCTATTTATTTATAAGAAAATGCTTTTATATAGGTGGTTCAATCATAATTGCACACAGCTTATTGTAAGATTTAGTTTTAGTTTAAATAAAAAAGAAGCAAGTGGTCAGATTTCAACTACTGATTTAATAAATATTGCTTGTTAAGATGTAATTAGACACAATTTTATAGACTGGAAGAAGAGCGCGTTAGCGGCACAGAAGCGCGCGCAGCCCTACGCAACCTCGTGCTAATGATCTCATCGCTGTGTGCGTGCGGGTTCTCTGAGCTGCGACCGACACGCGCTAACACTGAGCTCTTCCAACTACAGGGATTCGTACTTCCACAACCTTCCACTCCAGGGCAGGCTGTAAGGAACGTTCAAGCTTTCCAGGTCTGTCACTATATAGTTATAACCATTTATATTTACCAACAAGAACATTAATAACCAAACATGATCTAGCTACGAGACTGATAACCACTTTATCCGCTTCCCGAGATCTATCAATCAATAAATTAACCAATTTTAGTCCATTGTTGGACATAACATAAGCATTTACCAATAGCACCAGATCCCTTATGACTACATACTTAAGTAGATTGATTTTATCATTAAAATATAAACAAAGCTATGCTTATACTGGTTCACCAAAAGGTAAGCAGACACGATAATTGTATATTATGTAAATTGTGATAACATAATAAAACTTTTGGTATATTTCAGGTCTTACAATCAGTTTTCATGAAGTCAAATTCTCCTGCGTTATGTTGCACTATACTTGATGCTATATCAAGCGTATATCATGCTGATAACGCCAATTATTTTATACTTGAAAATCAAAACACACTGAGTCAATTCTCTGAAAGGATATATACAAAAAACTCTGAAATTCAAGAAAAGTTTTTTGAGTTATTGGAGTTCATTGTTTTCCAGTTAAACTTTGTGCCATGCAAGGAATTAATATCATTGTCGCTCTTGTTGAAGGCTAATAGATCTAGGACATGTAGCATACTCTGTATGAAGACACTCTTGAACGTTTTGAAGTAAGTTTCCATTAAAATATAATCGCTAAAATGGTCATCGAATTTGTACTTTTATTGTTTTACGAACATAACCCCTTTTCAGACATAATGCAATTTTCAAAGATGTCTATCGAGAAGTTGGCATGTTAGAAGTCTTTGTTACGTGTCTGTCCCGTTATGCTGTTTATTTAAAAGACAAACAAATACTTGAAGATGAGAAAGCTAAAAGAGAATCCATAGTGGACAGTGAAATGGCTGAGAAAGCGTCAAGTGAATCGCCCAAAGCACCTGAAAGGAAGAAAAGACAATCTTCTAGAACAGATTCGTTGATAAGAGATCCAAATTTGGATGAGGAAGAAGAAGAATTAGGTTCTTTAGTCATGGACGGGTTAACCGCTTTACTGAATGCGAACACGAACAACTGCAATGTGTTCCGAGATTGTGGGGGCGCGAAATGTGTACATGGAATGGTTGTGTATGAGTCGTGTAGAAGTAAGGCTTTAGGTAAGTTTTAGATATATATGTTTGCTATTAAAGATAAGGGATTTACAAATTTATTACATTTGTAGTTATACATCAACAACAACAAAGTCCATTTTTATATTATGATCTGGATAGGTTTTTATTAGACAAAACGCCCCGGCTGATATACTTTGAAACCCCGTATTCGAAATACCATATAGTATACCATATTAGTTGACATTTATGATACCTGCTTTGCTCCTTTGATTAGCAGCGTGATGATATATAGCGTAGAAGCTTCATTGATAAACGGACATAACATTAAATATAGATCTATATCACAATTTACCGGATAATTAAAATGTGATTCAAATTGGGAGAAGTTCTAATATGTATTGCACTTGTGTCAATACATAATACGTTTTTTCTGAGACAAAGTAATGAACTCTGGAGCAACAAACTTTCATACAATCGAACTATAAAAACTTTTTGTGTTTATAAAAGGAAAATATATTTTTTATCAGCAAAGTTTGTTTTTTGACATCTGATAAATCTGATGCCAAATATGGTAAAAAAAAAAAAAATTGCCGCGAAATACGGTAAATCGCCCGCTAAATATGGTAGATCTGTCGTCAAATATATCAACTTTTGTACACAGAATATTGCAATAAGCAGCAAACAGTATATGTATTGCACTTGTGTCAATACTTTAGTACCTACATAATAAGTTTTGCATAGATAAAGTAATGAACTGTGGAGCAACAAACTTTCGTACATCGAACTGTTAAATATCTGCTTGTGTTAAAAAAGGGGAAATACTATTTTTATCAGTAAAGTTTATGTTTTGTGATTAAGTAAAATGGTAAATTGGCGGCCAAATCTGGTAAATTGGCGGCCAAATCTGGTAAGTCTGACGCCAAATCTGCTAAATTTTAAGCGAAATCTGGTAAATCTGTCGCCAACTATGGTAAATCTACTGCCAAAAATGTTAGATCTACCGCCAAATATATCGACTATTGTCCGGCGAATATGATAGCGCGTGTCTCGAGTCTCGACACGGATTCATTCACTGCGAGCCGAAACAGATATTAGTCGGTTCCTCACTCTTCTTCCCCGAGACGTATCGACGATCTATGTAATTCTGAACTTTACCTGTTCGTTTTCAGGTGTGGTAAGAGAACTAATAGTGAGTGGATCGGGTGAGGAAGATATGTCGGCGTTGCTTTGTGGGATGCATGCAGCTCCCAATGACGCCCTGCGCTTAAAACTGCATATACTCAAAGCGCTGCTAGCTTGCTTGCGGGACTCACATCGTACTAGAACTATATTTAGAAAGGTAATGTATAAGCGCATATAGATATACGCCGAGGTCTATACACTCTGAATACTAGAAGTATTATTTGTGTGTAGCCAATCCTTATACCTCGTATCATACCAAGTTACCCTCCTGTCCCCCAGCAACATTATGTAAGTATACTTCGAGGCACGTATCTTCGACCTACATGGCGAGACAAACGAGGTCCTGGCGCTCGCGGATTGTTTAGGTTTAATTTAAGCTCATCCACTGCCTCAGCATCCTGTGCTATCCTCAAAACACACCTAAGAAACGTGTACTGCGCGTATAGAGTGCATTATGAGCATATTTTAGGGCCAAGATATATGTCCCCAGCAATAGTGCTGTTTAGTTGCAATTTTCTATATGATGTAGAGAGGTATGAAGGTTCTGGTGGCTCTATATTTGAGTGGAGGTTAACCTAGACTAACTCACTATAGTACACATAGATATCAATAATAATAGATGACCAAATTGATCTGTGTTTCCGCCTTTTGTACAGGTCAGCGGTTTCGTGTACGTCACTAGTGTACTTGTTTCGCTAGAAGGTAAACTAAAAGGAGATGAGCCAATGGATAAAGATATGTTACAGCTAATACATATTGTGTTCTATACAATTAGCACTGCTATGAGATTCGAACCTGCTAATGCAAAATTTTTTCACCATGAGGTAAATATATGTACTTATTAAGTATATGAAAAAATGTTTAGCGATGTATATATTCGTATGTGAAGAAAATAAATTTAGTCGTAAAATTGTATTATCGAAGTTAAGAAAACATGAAATGTTCAACCGATATAAATATTTTTCTACAGATATGCATGACAACCCTATGTAAAACAATACGCCTGTTAGGCTGTTTTGTTGAAGATACAGAACTTCAGAACGATACCGAGCCAGGTGACGCAGAACTCTATGAGGTCTTCCATGAAATATTTACGGGAAATATATTGGAGATGACGTGAGTTTCACTCTGTTGTATACTTTTTAAATAATCTGATGACAGATAATTTTAATACTCATTACACGGTATGAAAACAGGGGTAACGTAATGGCTAAAGCGTTGGGTATGCAATTAATACGTTACACGTTTGAATCCAGTTAAATTACCAACTAGAACTATCCAATTTAGAATACTTGACCCTAACTACAAAAGATTAAATAGTCTCATTTTATTGAGTAGTCAAGTATACGAGACGTATTTTACATAATTGTTTTTATTTCATGCAGGTATCCTGAAAAAGTGCCTGTAGTATTCGTCCACGCTTGTATAATATTACGTTTGTTGTACGACGTTGCATTGGACTCATTCGACAAACCAACCTTTTGCGGATCTCTCAATGTCAAATCTCCCAGTTTGACGCGACAAAGCTCAGCCATAAACGAAGTAAGAAGAAAATTTTACATTATAATTTTAAATACTCTATTTAGGATGGTCACATACGAAAACAGCAAGCACACGACTTAGCTATATTATTATTATATTATTAATAGATAAATTTCCTGCGTGCTTGTTGCTTTGGTGTGGCTCCTGTTACTAATATCACAGTATTACTATCTATAAGCCTACCTACATAGTAGTTCGACTTCTTTACGCACAGAAACTCAGTCAAGGGTCACGGTTGCCACAACAAAAGGTATTTTAATGTTGAAGGGACTACCACCAGAGTAGCTCCATGGTACCATATTAATGTATTGCCAAACAAATGGACAGAGTTGGTAAAATTTAGTCAAAATCGATGGACGATATCTGCTTCAAAATCGACTTGCAAGATTTGACATGAACAAACATACATACATTAAATACATTGCAAGTTTGAATTGAGAACCTTCCTCCTTTTTGAAGTCGTTTAAAAAAGGTTTCTGTCGGCAATACACCCCTTAAGATTAGAGGCCATAAACTAACTGAGTTTGCGCTCGTAGTACCTGCCGGTCGCTTCCCCTGTACCCCTCATAGTACACTCGCGCAAGTAACGACCGACTGTAAGAAATAATAAGACTGTATTAATATCTAATGAGTTATACTGTGTATAGTCTAAGCCTGCAGGCCGTACGGCGCCTCTTAACCTATCCGTGGGAAGTAACAATGGAGAGGCATGGGTAATCCACTCGGGTGTGGTCATCGTGCTAGCGAAGTTATTACCGGCCTTACCGAGGCCCCCGGAGCATGAAGACCATGCAAGAGCTATACGCGACTACCTGGCTCACGTGCTGAAGAGTTTAGTCCGAAGGTAAGAAGGTATAAGCTGTTTTTATAAGTTTCTAGTAGGTAAAAAAATGTTTATTACGCCACATAAACTACTTGTATTTATCGAAAATAGAGGGCCTTATAAAATATGGTGAAAATGGTCTCTAGACCGTTCGACTCCTAGGGGACGGGCTTCGATTACCACTCAGTGCAAATATTTTTTTGTATGTATAAATAAATCTATTAGCATTGATCTAGCTAGATGTTTTTATGTATAACGCGTATTATAAAAAGAAAACTAGATAAGTGTGTTTATTCGCATTTTAACAGCTATGCTTAATTTGAGTCTAGATAGCGCTATGCAGTTAGTCCTAGAAAGTGTCACTATGTCAATCAGTCGAAATATGTCATGTGTAAAATATTAACTAAAACGATTTGTTATTACAGCGAACGTAACCAGCAAGTGATGTGCCACTCGGGGTTAGCGGGCGTAGTACTGCGGGTGTGTGGCGCGGCCTTACGGGCTGAACGGCACCCCTTACACGCTCCCAACATGTATATGCTCGAGAGACTCGCCGCCCACGCTCTGAGACCCTCGGAACTCAGGTAGGACATCTTATAGAAACCACATACAAAAACACATTAATCGACACTCCCCTCACACACCAATTGATATATACACATACAGAGTCTATCCGTGTGGTGACGGAGAAAGAATAAAAGTATCGTCACCCTATTTCATCTGATGGGTGTCGTAAGAGGCGACTAACGGTAAAATACGCAGACGATATCACTGCGAAAGAAGGAAAACTCGAAATAGAACCCTGTATACCAACCTGTCTGGCCAAGCAACGTGGACACAGAAGGGCAAAGCCTCCCAAGATTGGAAGAGCCTATGTCTGTGTCAGTGAACTGCGATAGACAAATATGGATTGATATACAGAAAAGTCAGAGGTGCCTGATCGGAATTCTGTTATAGATCTGAATGTATCTGAAATGCAAAAGATATCAAATTAATGTCGACAATAAAATGCACCAGAAGCTACTTACTTTAAAAAAAATCTTTCGTATCATTAAAGTAAACCTACACTATATTTATAACATAAATAACACAGTATTGGATATGTCATAAATACAACAGGGTTACATAATTATACTTAGCAGCAGCATACAAAATATTTGTTGTACCTACATTATCATTCACTTATAACTCTTCTGCTAAATGGAAGATGTATCTATATTCTATAAACACGTAGGTACGATTCAAATTCATATTGTTAGATAATTACACCTTGGTAAACTGTTAAAGGCAACCGGTATTTCGGTAAATCGAATTTGAATAACCCACGAGGCGTATTATTGCGTGTCACTACAAGGCTGTTATTTTATTAACTAGTGAATTAATCGAGTAACTGAATGATGTCTATAAAATCAGTCCCTGACTGGCTCAAGGTAGGTATTATTCACTGCCCGTAATCGTCCCGTGAACTCTAGCTTCAACTTTCTATTTATTCCTATTATTTTTATATAAAATAGGCTGATCAAATAAACTAGACGGACGATCCACCCACTGCACTTTGGCGGGGGTATGGGGAATTCTGAACTGGCCAGTCGGGCCCCATCCCATCCCTGTTTTACAAGGATGAGTATTGTGTTGTGAACGCAATCAATTGGTATAGTCCACTCGATAGTAAAGTCGATACTATTTCTATAGGGAGTTCCTGCGGATGGGCAACCCCTTGAACTGTGTGGCTCCAGAACCAGGACAAGTCTGCAAGTCAGGTGGACCCGTACCTCTCACCAGGATCAAGACTTTAGTATCCATGACTACACCTCGGGATTACAGGTATGGTAGTCGACTTCTTTCTATTATATTAATTCTACTCGTATATGTTATTTATGAGGCAGGTCAGGTGCTATAGCGAGCCTATTAGGCTTATTGATTGATGTTATTTTTTGTTTTGTATATTAGGCTAAGGTCCCCGAGATGGAAATGGATGAAAAGTATTATATATCTAATTAAATATATTGCAAAAGAGTTTCAGACTAAAGAAAACAGTCGAGTAAATGGGATCTTATACTATATGGAGCGCTATTCTATCTTCAACAAATAGTGTAATAATTCATTATTTTTATAATTCTTTCCAGATCTCAAAGTTCCTGTACCCTACCACCGTTCGTAGAGTTCGATATGTCGGCTGAAGGTTTTGGTTGTCTCTATCTGCCGAGTATCGCGCCACAGTCCGCTAACTTGAACGCGTTGGGTACTCAAGACAATACTACACTGGGTGGAATTGGCTCAGGTACTATTATGATCGTTACGTAACATAAAATATAGTTGTATTCACGTACCTGTTTTTTTTAACATCTTCTAAACTACTATTTTATCTATTCTTGCCCATGGTTACAAGCATCGGTAGAACTATCGTGTTTCACACATTACTTTGTTTAAAATATGCAAAGGTACGTAACCCTTACATGTGAAGATGTATGTAAAGATGTATGTCAATTGATCTCCTGGATCTTACACTTACTTATCAAAGTATTAAAATGGTGGCAGTCACACAGTTACTGTATTGTTTTTTAATCTAATGGAAACTATTGAATTTCATTATCGGCCCTGTAAATGTAACATATGGTTAAATGCAATAGTACAAGAGCAATGTTTCTTGCAGGTGATCGAGTATTTCCTCCACAAACTGGCTTGACATATTCCACGTGGATTTGCGTGGAGAAGTATTCGGACCCGCGTTCGGATCCACACTGCGTACGTCTGCTTACCCTTGTGAGGAACATCAACAACAGTCGCGACGAACATCTAGTTTGTCTAACGATGGTACTGTCCGCCAGGGATAAGGCAATCATTGTGTCCACGCAGGAGACTCTCGTCCCTCACAGTAAGTTGATATTACAGTTGAAGTTAAATTTATTCAGTTCTGAAAACCTCTAGTGATGTACTGTTTTTCTATTAACCTGTCAAGTGAGTAAATAATAGACACAATAGGTAAACAATAGACTCGCGGTGCGATCGCACCGCTTGGGATCTTAGACTTTAATAGAATATCAATATTTAATAGTTATCAATTCATAAATAATATTCAAGTAAGCTAATGTAAAACTTAGTGCTACTAAATGTTTTGTAGTGGGTTTTAACTCTGTGAAGAATAAATGATTTAAAATAGTGACTCTACTATATAGTGGGACATGTATCATGCCTATAGTCTGTTTTTTAATTTCAGATAGTAAAATGACATTACCTGTGTGGCCGGTTTATTGCAATAAAAAAATAGTCATGTGCCACCAGTATCGAAAGTTGTCAATAAATTAATTACAGATTTTTGTACGTTATTTTATAGTTAGCTTATATGAATAGTGTACGACACAGAAAACATTTTAATTTTAACATTTTTCTTAAAATATAATAAAACCAAGCCACTTGTATCTAGGCAACAAACATTGTCGATTGTTTCGGGCACGTCACTAAGTACTAAAAGCTGTTATCATTATTTCACAATTTGACATTGTCAATTTACTATCTGAATTAAAAAAACGGACTATATATATCTTCAAAGAGGTAGATAGAGGAGTATTAGCCCATATTTGGCAACCAGAATATTCGGTCAAAATATTAATAATCTCAAATCCGAACTTTTAAAAGAAAATGATAACTCTATAACAGCCGGTTTTTGCGAAAGCCACCTATCATGTTTCAGTCTATCATCCTTTTTCATATCATCCATTATAATCCTATGATTTGCTTTTATTTTGCAATGAACAGCTGTGAAGTTCGCAAAGTATGTGGCTATAGATTATATTTCCCCAGACGTAGGTGAGTGGGAGCCGGAGGGCTCGGGCGAGTGCGGCGCGCGGGTGTGGTGCCCGGACCTGCAGCACGAGGGCCAGTGGCACCACCTGGTGCTCGTTCTCAATCGCGCCGTGCTCAAGAATTCTTCGTTCTCACTGTATTTGGATGGTACGTTTTTATTATCCGCTAAAGTGAAGCTTATTATAATCGTCAGTTATGAGTACTACAGTCTGATATACCTCGGGATATCTAGAACCTAAAATGTGCTCTATACCTAAATTTCTTGGGTGTGTTTTGAGTATATCACTGGGTGCTTCTGCAGTGAACGAGCTCAAATTCACCAAGCATACATTATTACAAAACAATCCACGCGCGCCAGGTTCTCGTTCGACTTAGGTCCAAGATATGTGTCCCAATATTAAAGTTCTAACTACTAACATTGCTTATGTTAAATATGCTTGCTATCTTTTCGCAATACTATAAAGTACAGTATATGAAAATAGAATTTTGATGCAATTAATATTCTAACCCATCGGTTTAATACATTTCAACGCTGTGTTAGTATTTATTAAGACCTCTGTCTCACTAGGACGCCAAAACGACGTGGCCGGCTACGTATCCAAGCAGTTAATATTGAAATATATAGTTTCCAAGCTGTCGTAAGTGAGTTGCGTACCATTCATTTCAATATTAACTGCTTGGAGACGTAGCCAGCGACGTCGCTTTATCATCCTAGTGACGCAGAGGACTTAGTATAACAGTAAATAAGCACATTTGTATCTGAAGGTCAGCACATGCATTCTGGAAAGTTACACTACGTTAGCGCCAACCCTGGAGGAGGTGCAGCGACGCTGTCGGGAGCTTCTAGTGTTTACTGCGTGTTGGGGACACCGCCGCATTGGAGGAGATATTCGAAACTACTGTGGCGGCAGGGACCTGCGTTATTGCTTGAAGACGTATGTATTGTTGTTATTACCTCTGCAAAAAACTGACATCTTCATGTACAGTCAGTATCAAATCGGTCTTGATGAACAAAGTATTCAAAATGATCTCAATGCCTTGATTTTCTCATCTTCCTGTTGACTGATTGTTCTCATATTTGGTATACAACTTTAGTTCGGACAATAATACAATTTAAATCAATAAAACAGTTTGATTTGCTGTCAATACCTTAGTTTTAAGATCATTTTGAGACGTAGTTATGTTATTGTGTAGTCAGAATAAAAAGTAGCTGTCAACTAACACAATAATGGGCCGTTCACAGTATTCCAGTAGCATTCCAGTCCAGCTAGCGAATCCAGCGCTGGAATGCTATTGGGATAATGTAAATCAACACTGGAATGTGCCCATTCCAGTGCCAGTCACTGGATTGTTTTCATTCCAGCGCCACTGGAATAGTGTAGACAGCCATTCTAGCACTGGATTGAACACGCATTTTTTTTAGGATTAGCAGTCTTCATTTTTTTATATAGGGCACTTCAATTTGTTTTCCCCTCACCTGACGATTAGTTGAAGGCAAAGTTTCAGAAAAGAGGGTCACCATTACAAACTCGTACTATGTTAAAAATGATAGCACTCAGCTTGACGGCCTCATCAGATGCTTTTTCACGCCCCGCTTACAGGACCCGGGACTGTAGGGAGGAAATACGTGAGCTGGCAAGGAATATCAGGTCTTAATGTAGTTATTGAAAAATTGTTAAACCTCCCTTATTTCTTTGGCGTATTCAATTTCGTACCCAAATTAGTTTTTCTTTAGTTCTTCTTTCACTATATCAATTTTCTCCTCTGATAGAAGTAATTGAGCAGATTTAAAACAATCCTCGATTGTCACACTCGTGTTACCAATTAACCACTACAATCCAGCCCAGTAATAGTGCTGGACTGGATTGTAGTGTTCTCATTATTGCAGTGTTTTAAACACGTTAATTGGCAATGGAAGTGGAATAATGAGAACACTACAATCAAGCCCAGTAATAGTGCTGGACTGGATTGTAGTGTTCTCATTATTCCAGTGTTTTAAACACGTTAATTGGCAATGGAAGTGGAATAATGAGAACACTACAATCAAGCCCAGTAATAGTGCTGGACTGGATTGTAGTGTTCTCATTATTCCAGTGTTTTAAACACGTTAATTGGCAATGGAAGTGGAATAATGAGAACACTACAATCAAGCCCAGTAATAGTGCTGGACTGGATTGTAGTGTTCTCAGTATTCCAGTGTTTTAAACACGTTAATTGGCAATGGAAGTGGAATAATGAGAACACTACAATCAAGCCCAGTAATAGTGCTGGGCTGGATTGTAGTGTTCTCATTATTCCAGTGTTTTAAACACGTTAATTGGCAATGGAAGTGGAATAATGAGAACACTACAATCAAGCCCAGTAATAGTGCTGGACTGGATTGTAGTGTTCTCATTATTCCAGTGTTTTAAACACGTTAATTGGCAATGGAAGTGGAATAATGAGAACACTACAATCAAGTCCAGTAATAGTGCTGGACTGGATTGTAGTGTTCTCATTATTCCAGTGTTTTAAACGCGTTAATTAGTAACACGAGTGTGACAATGATTCCGAAGAAACAGTAATGTGATCCGGGCATTAGAATCTGATCCAATGGAAAACAGAACTCATTTTCTATTAACTACGGGCTTCTTCTCAAAAGCATACCATTTTCAGGTCTTACCAGCTCAAACAGTGCAAATTATGTACCAACTCGGCCCACATTACGTTGGTACTCTACAAGCACCTTTACCACCAGGACAACACCAGGATCCTCTCGCCCCATTAGTAGCCGAAGAGAAGGTCGTTTTCGGCATTAATGCCCGTGCAATGTCACAGTTAACATTGGCCAAAATACGGAAGGTGTATAGCAAGAATGATAACAAGACGATTGCTAAGATGCTTGGGATGTCGTCTCATGAAAATGCCACGCCAATTAGGATATTACATAATTCTGCCGGACATCTAATTGGGCCGGCCCGATGTTTGGGTGGCACTGTCGTCGGTTACTTGGGAGTTAGAGTGTTTTGTCCTAAACCTGCTGCGATTATGGTAAGTACCATTACTTACATTAAAGGTTGTGAAATATCGCTCTGTAGGTATTTTATTTTAAACGATGTATGTAGTAACTGTATGCTTCAAAAAGGGCAGAAGATGATGTAATAAGGCATGATGCCTTTGGCATTAAGTCCGCCTATGTACAATTATTTTGTATTTGTGCAAACAGTTTAAATAAAAAATGTATTTGTTTCCAGAAAATAACAAGTATAACATATATTTGAAGTCTTGTACTTGATCACTGAAACCATTGAATATTATACAATCTTTTAAAACTGTATTGTGACCATTTCTCTCCCCAGATTGACACAGTCGGTGGCTGTTCAGTATTATTAGGATTAATAGCAATGGCTCAAGACGTAGAATGCTTATATGCCAGCGTAAAGGCGCTAGTATGTGTGGTGCGGTCTAACAAGGCCGCTCAAGCAGAAATGGACCGCAGGAAGGGATATCAAACGCTAGCCATGTTGTTGAAGAGGAAGAAACAGTTGCTCAATTCACATATATTGCATCTCATATTTGGTCTAGTCGGAACTGTTGATAGTCAAAAAGAAACATCTTCCATTCCTAATTTAACTGCATTTCAGGTAAACTACCTATTTTTTCGTATAAATTATGTGATATAAAAATTAGATATCCTATTACAAGTGATAAATGAATCTATACATTCGAATTTCTTTTAGGATTTAATTTGCGAATTAGAAGTATGGCTTGGCGCCCCAGGCGGATTAATAAAGTCGCTTCTAGAACATTTACTAGAATTGGCTACAGAGACAGCACACAGAACGCACAATTTACGCACAATGAGAGAGCTACAATTAGTCTCTAAACTGCTCTATATTATCAATGACGTCAAAGTCGTAATCACAAGAAATGTCCTTATACAGTTACTAGCTGCCTTACTCGGAGGACAACCACGGCCAAGCGATTTACTATGTCTAGGACAATTTATGGCGTTTACCTTACCTCTTCCCTCGCAAACAGAGAAGGGAGTAAGCCTTAAAGAAAGTGACAGTGAGAAAGAGAGTGAAGGAGAACAAATTATTCTTAGAAACAAGTGTTTCAATGTACTACATGGGCTACTTTTCACCGCAAGGAACTTAGTGAATACAATCGTCTGTGAAGAAATATCGAGAGTATTGGGTATGGACTGGCTGCTAAGCTTTATGTTAGAGAATGTTCACCCTTCGACAGTCCTATGGGCTCTCAGGATATTAGTCGTGTTGTGTTCTGGACAGGGTCAACAATCAGCTATAATGCAAAGGTATGTCATTGAAGTATTCTAGTAAACTGTACGAAAAATTGTTTTCCACTTGCCTTGGTTGTCTGTTTAAGTTTATTGTCAATAACAGTTTAATTTGTAATAAGGTTTCGTGAAGGGATCGGTAATGGCGGATGGTTGAGGCACACGGAAATGATTGCACAGTCGCAACAAACAGGAGTGGTACTCTCTACTACGGTGCATTCCAATTCGCACCTTCATACTTCACTGTTGCATACACCGGGATTCACGTTAATGGCATGGTAAGGGTATTTCATCTGAAGGTAGTGTCCATACAAACAATTATTTATAGAGATGTAATAATTAGCTAAGCCATGAATAGGTGTACATACTTATCTTCTTTGCCAACTGTACTAAATATATGTGGTCGAATACCATAAGGGTCAATTCAGATTAAGCGAAAAATGCTTGAGCAGTTTTAGGTGAGTAATTAAATATCAACCTTATTCCATTTAGACAAGGCTGAAAATAGGATACAGTATAAAATCTTATCCGTAGCGCGTTTTTTCTTATTTTATGTTACCACTCAAAAACTGCTCAAACATTTTCCGATAAATGCTCATTCCAAAATCATTTTGTGTAATATCTTTTATGGTCAATTTTTCTCGGTTGAATACCAACACGGTAGATCAAAACTTAGTACCCTATTGGCAATTAAGTATCAAAACTATTTATTCCACAATATCTTCCAGCGACTAACTTTACTGTGCAGGTTAACACCAGCCCACCTGCACATACCGGAGCTATACTACCTCCTATTCGGCCTGGCGCTAGGCCAGCCGATGCGAGTGTCATGTAACGACCGCGTAGTGTCAGTGGAACGAGTGTGGGGGGCGGCTTGGGGCGCGGCGGCTCCGGCCCGCCAATCACCCGCGGCCTTATCTGCAAGGATTACTCTATGTCCTGATGCTGTGGTGGTACTACTGGCGGCTGTTCGCGCGCTAGTACATACAGACAAGTCAGCTGTGCCTGATTGGCTTGTTGAGCATCCTGTGGCAATCATGCAGGTATGATCATTATTGTATACTATTTGCATAATTTTTAAGTTAGCGGGTGTGGGGAGTGGCGTGGGGTGTTTTGGCTCCTGCCCGGCAGTCACCTGCGGCTTACTAGGATCACTCGTACGGTGGTACGACTTGCGGCAGTTCGCGCGCTAGCACATACTGATAAGTCGGCTGGGCCCGGTTGGCTGCTTAAACATTTGTGGCCATCGTACAGGTATGATGTTCTTTATTGCATTCTATATATGCATAGATTTTAAGTTAGTGGGTTTATATACCATACTCTAACTTTTTATTAAAAAATAATAATTTCATAGGCTGTTGTGCGTGTTGCAGGTATTATTCTCGTTATACAATACGCTGCCTGATTTCGTACCGATCATGATGACTGCAGAAGTTTTGACATCATTAGCTGCAGTACTCTTTCCACCGAATTCGACGGATGATATACACATGCGTAAGTACCACACACTTTCATGCGCCTTCTCCAAAGGGGCAGGAAGAGACGTATCACCCGTAATCAACACCCATATTTCGCCAACCATGACTTTCGTTCCCACATAATAGGGGGCAAGCCTATTGCCGTCAGGCGGGCACATATTCATAAGCTGTATGTTTAATGTCGGATGTCACCTTCTACGACACCCACAGGAAGAGATGGGGTGGCTCTATTCTAGTTACAGATAATCACTACATAGTATAAAAGAAAGTAGCTTTCTCTGTCCCTATATCCCTTTGTATGCTTAAATCTTTAAGACTACGCAACGGATTTTGATGCGGTTTTTTGAAATAGATAGAGCGATTCACGAGGAAGGTTTATATGTATAATACATGTTTAATATAGTAGAGTGTGCAGCGGGAACGGGATCTGACACCACGCGGGCGGAAAATTATTGGCGGTACGAAGTTCGCCGGGTCAGCTAGTATAATATAAATCTTATACAGATGCACAATCAGGAACAAAAAATGGTTACACTCGTAACTTCGAAAAGCAGGTAGGCAGCTTTTTAGTTCAGGAGTTATAACTAGATGGCGACATTGTTTTGGCAAACTTTTCTAATTTTTTATATTAACTTAAGAAAAATAAAACATACACTAAACCACAGATAATATAATATAATTCTTATTCAGATGCACAATCAGGAACAAGAAATTGTAACACTCGTAACTTCAAAAAGCAAGCAGACAGCTTTTTAGTTCAGGAGTCATAACTGGATTGGCAAACTTTTTATAATGTTTAGTATTAAAATTAACTTATCAAAAATAAAACACATTAAACACATTATTGCGTATGAAACTATAAATATTCTAATCTATATTGATTCTGGTCGATTGTCACGAAATCTTTATTTATTATATTACCAACGAGTTTTATATGCTTACATTTCTGAAATAATTCACGTGATTCTAAGTCAATATAATATAATAAAAAAGCGTTTTATCTTCTTTATTTCTTTAAATGAGTCTACTAGTGCCATCTATTCATTTTTGACTGTTACGAAAGATATTTTTTTAGTATCGGTATCCCATGATTCTAGTCCACCGGCAACCAACAATAATATTTTTGGCATATGATAATAATTATTTAGAATAGATAGATAAAGTAGCTTTTTGTTCTCCAACAGCAATATGCGAGTCGGGTGAAAGCTCAGGAGCTTCAACACCAGGATCTGAAAAGAATATAGAAATTGGCGCCAACGTGTCCTACACACTCACACAACACGCAGTGCGACAGGGTGTCATGGACTTTCTGCGAGTCATCGTCCTAGACTCGCTGCCACTCAACGTCACTGGGAAATCTGCACCGGTATGTCATAATGACAATCGTATAACAAATTGTTATAATGACCATCGTAGATGACTGACTACATAGAAAATTGCTCAACATTGAATAGAGATACAAGTTTATGCCTGATACAAATTCATTTAAGAAGCAGAACTTGTATTATCATTAAAGAAAGACCCTGCTAGCAAAGGAAATTATAAGCGTAACATCGTTCGTGTTGAAGGACAGGACAAAGTATTGTAGTCTCATTTTTGTGGTCATTGTTTTCTTAAAAAATGAATGTGTTCAGCAACTTACAGTAGTCTTATTTAAAGATTCAGAGTTTATGAACTAGGCCATTTATCATTATTATTTAGAAACTATATCTTATACACAGTCCATTCGTTTATTTCCTTTTTGACAGCTCACACACAATGGTCAATATAACTTTGTTCTAGCGTCAACACCTAAAACTCCGCACAAAAATTAGGCGCCTTTATTGACAAGACCACGTCATCCAGAAAGCAATTTTACGATGGAGTTAATCGATTGACTGTGTTTTTATTATAATAACTTGAAAATTTTACGATCGAAATGGGACTAGAACATTTTTTTTATACATTATTGCTTTACTGCCGGTTTTTTATTAACATTTAATTAATAGAAGACAGTGTTTCTTACGCGGGCACTTTGAAAGGATTTATCGAAGGTGCGTTGTTGTCTTTTAAATAGAAAAACACCAATGATATATTCCACAATGTGAATTAAGTTATGTCACAGAATAATGAATAGTACTAACGTACAGAAGAATCACTGCGCAAGAAGATTTAATTAATTCCAGTCTTGCTTCCACGCAATACGGTGGAATTCAGCTCGCACAATATTAAGTACCAATAAATTTATTTACCGACAACTTGCGTCTCTTTTTATCGCGTACCTCTTATCTCTTCTTACGCTGCTAGGGTTGCCTTCTTGTGAAGGACTAAATATTTGATTACCAGTCCAGTTATGTACATGTTACTATTTTTCTACTTATGTGAAAAATGACAAGTCGTTTAAAAAGAAGGAACTTGGAACTGCAGAAATTACGTAGGGTAGGTATCGTCAGTGGTACCTACCTACCTATAGTCAGCGCGCTATGCACGTCAAGGACACTCGAAACTAGAAAAATACGGCGAGGCGGGTGACGGCGGAGTACGTTGACCCCGATGGGTCCGATCCAATAATCCTCCCAATTCAAAACTCTAGCTGGTTAGGTACCTACTACCTAGGTACGTACTTCGTGGTCTACCTATAAAATAAGTATTTTTTGTCTAGATACGCATTCTGAGCAGTAGTAGTGGTAGGTTGGGTTATGGGTAGGTAGGTAGGTACCTTAAAATTTTAAGATTTATTAATTTGGCAAACTTACCTTTCAGTATCTATGGGAAGCGAGAAAAAAGACAAATCCGGTATATTTCTATTCGAATTCAAACAGCCGAACGCCACACAATATCGCCTGTCATTATTTTCTTTTCTTGTCCATTCTTAAGTAGGTACCTACTTTAAGTAGACACGATCAAGAGAGAAAGCGTTCACACGAGCGCGCACGTGACACCCGACTAATTTTAATCCGGTCGGCCGGATACTTCGCTGTAGGTATATAACGGATGTACTGCGCGGAGTGAACCATGCCTGGTTATGTTTTGGAAATAAGTGTGTGCGTTATGGCCCATAATCAGTTTATGATAAATTTATAAAATGTACAGACACGAAAACTCTACTGCTTTATTATTATGTATAGATAGATAATAAAACTCTACATAAAATCATGAAATCATTATTTAAATCGAGGTGTTTAACTTAATGGATAGTTTAAATTTTTGTGCAATCACTACTTCCATCTATCAAAAAGAAAATAAATGAATGGACAAAGTATAGTGTTTATTCAGCTGTATGTTGTTCAACTAGTACTTGTTGTTGTGTACACATTGTTATGCATGTTGCAGTTCCCGTCGCAATTAATTTAAGCATAATATAATGGATATTATATTTAGTTAACGGTCTGAAAGGACTAACTCACTAAGTATTAGCTTCAATGTTGTTTTTAGAACGTGGAATGTGCTACTGACTCAGTGCCATCGTCAATGTTTTGTACTCCATGTAGCCCTTGCTCCGCTCCAGGGAAATCCTACTTTTTTTGCGTAAATATGGGGATTTTTATTACTATTAAACAATTAATTGACTAATAAAAGTAACTCAACGCTGCTGTATTAACATTTATTTCCGTCCTTCGTATATATGATTCCTATGACACATTTATCATTTTAAAAATTAGATGGTAGAGTAGTTTTCGAATTAACTGGCATCAACTCCTTGGAATAGGATAGATGACATTTTTAAAGCGGAAATATAACTTAATAAAATTAGGAAAAGCCATTTCTTAATGTTTTTGTACAACATAATATACATAACATATTTTGTAAAAAGAATTCGTCCCCTCCTCAGGGAATTCGAGTCCACTTATAATGTTGAGCTTGCTAAATGTTCGTAGAATTTATTGTGTACGCTCGCTTATTTACCAACACGCAAAAAAAAATCACCAGCATTATGGAAAACGCACGCATTTGCCTACACATTTGATAGAATGATATATTAAATTTTCCTAATGAACTCATATAATACGGATCGCATTTATGCAAGACTGTGCTGTGTACTATGAGCTTGTTACATGTCTATATAATTTACTGATTGCACCGTGACCGTAAATCTTTCAGTTTTGTTACATATTTTCATTACAAAATTACTTTCGCAGGTTATCGATCTGGTTTTAGACGCATCACCTCCTAATTCTACGAGTCAACAACAGATTGAATACCAAACAGAAGTTCTTACGACACTCATGGAGAATTTATTGAATACAGAACTCTTTGGGTCGGAACCTAATATATCCAATGTTTGTTATTTAGCTGCCAGATTGGTAGACAAGTTGTGGCAGGGACAACTTTCACGAGATCCTCACGAGGTATGTCATATAATTATTTGATTATTTTTAATTTTTTGAAACTAAAGTAAAAGCCTATTTTACTCCCTGTTCCAAGTAAGGTGCGTAATATTTTCGTAATACAATAACTTCCTTTTAGTTTTACTTACCCATTTTTGTACAAATAACTTAAAATCTGGTTAAAAAAAAATGATACACTGTAACAATTATGTTCAATTAAATAATTACGTATGTTCTCTGCTTTAGGTTTTCGACTTCATTGTAAAATTAGTAACTCAAGCGAAAAAGAAATCTTCAGTGATCTCTTTGGAGGGTTTACACCATTGTCTGAATCGAACGATACTGTTCCTTCTCTCGCGGTCTACTGATTCTATTGCCGATCAAATGTCGGTTTTAGAAGCTTTACATAAGCTGACAACAAATAGGTATATATGCTACTTTCTTTTATACTATACCTACTGGTATGTTCAGTTGGGGCCAGTTTTAGTTGAGATAATAATATTTGTGTTTTAGGTTACTAATATTTGGTGCTGGCAATCACGAGCTTGAGTTCATCGGGTGCTTAACTTATTGTCTTCTACAGTTGAGTTCCAATATGAAGATAGCCCTGGATTCGCATATGCGAACGACATGGCATGTCAATCCTAGCGGTGATTTGGAGTCAAGGGATGATAGACTAACTACACACCAAGGTATAAAACAAGTGTCTTTATGTTGCCTGAAAAACCAAATTTATTCATACTATGTAAAAATAGAAGCATAGAATTCTATACCTACAGTTTCAAACTGCTTATTTAATTGGATGAGAACCAGTTCAAAGTGCCTTTTCTTAGTTTGACTACAGCACTATCAGGTGGAATATTATCTTGGACACAAATAATTATCCAATTTTTACTATTTGTTCTCAGGACGTAACTTAATGGCCGGTGCTGCTAGACGCGTTTGGGAAGAGTTGTATGTATGCAAGAAGCCGGCAATAGAGGAAGTATTTAAAATAACATTGCTGCCCCCTATCGGTAACGCACGTGCGCCTGATCTCGCCGCTGTAAGGGAACATCTCAGTGAGAGCGCGCATAAATTGTGGATTAACTACATCGATACTGAACGCAAGGTGATTTCTAAATAGACATTATGGGGAAATATGTAGGAGTCTAAAAGTGTAATTTAGAGGGGAAGAGTTTCTCGCAAGTCTTGGTTCAAAAACTCGTACGCTACGATCACTAACCATAATCACCCTACCATTATCGTATCAAAATGTTTACATACAGGCAAACATTACATTTTCGCCTACAATTATATCACACATAAGAAATTCACAAGTGACACATCGCTTTATGACAAAATAGGATTATTGCTTCAAAATTATGTTTCGATGGACACTATTAATATTCAATTCCGAGGCAATTCTCGCCAGTGTGGACGGCGAGAAACTTTCCTCGTCTAAATCAGCCTTAATTCTGTATTTCTTGTGTTGAATGATATTAAAAATGTAACATGTAATTAACATTTGAGGACATAACCAGCGCTATTTTTAACAAACTTATAACATAGATCTTTCGATTCCAGGCCACGTATCGCGTACCATGGGAGCTGCACAATCAGATTCAGTCAAAAATTCAGAAGGTGACCGGTGGTTTAACACGACTTGCGTCTAGAACTAAAGTGAAGAAGGATGACTCGGCTAAACAACGGTCTAACCCGCCGCGCGACCACGCGCTTGCGTATATGCAAGATCACGTTCAGCTCGTTAGGTACGTAAAATGGCACGAGTATGATGAGTGAATATCTCTTTGATATATACAAATAGTATAAATTAGCATGGTACTAATGCTGCGAAAACATCTTGTCATCTAAAGAAATATGTAACTAGCGGTTAGCAGCAGTAGAGAGAACGAGCAGTAAAGCCGATGTTAGCCAAACTCTCACACCTCTAAGTCGTAACTTGCGCCCGATATTGAAGATTACACTAATTATCTTGTATTCGTAAATAATATTATGTAATTGGCAATTTCATTTTTTCTATTTGATTATTTTTGTATGCATTTACAAACTATCATTCTTGAAACAGCCTCCGTGGCGTAGCGGTAGTGAACGCGGCCGCTACGCAGGAGGCGCGGGTTCGATCCCCGCTCAGTGCAAATATTTGTATGCATGAATATGTATATTTGCATTGGTCTGGGTGTTTCTATTTATAATATGTATGTATTTACAAAAAAAAAAACGTATCTAAGTATATCTATCCGCATTCTAGATTCCATAACACAAGCTAGTTAAGCTATGCTTACCATGGGTCTAGATAGCGTTGTGTGAAATGTTGTGGAATATTTGTGGAAACAACTTTTATCACTATGAGAAATTACCTTACAATAAATCAAACCGTGATCTCTATTGTAAATACGAGTACAAAACTGACAAGTTGATGAGACGTATACTGCCATTGCACAGGCAAGCGTGGTGCGCAGTGGTGGCGGGAGCGGCTAACACGCGGGCGCACACGTCGCGCTACGTGCAGGCGGAGTGGGCGGGCGCGTGGCGCGAGCTCACGCGCGAGCGGGCCCTGTGGGGCCCCCCGCGCGCCAGCGCGCTCGACAAGTGGGCCCTCGACAGCACCGAGGGGCCCTCCCGGATGAGAAAGATGTTACGGCGTAACTATCTGTTCTATTTACATTACCCGTACAGGCCTGACCTCGATGATCCGGATAATGTGAGTCGTTTTATTATATTCTATTGGGTTTTTCTTCTCTAAATAAGAGTTAATAACATTACATGTAAGTTCTAGGTGTACAAGCTGGTTTCCGCAACTGAAATTCAATAATTTTGCTCGTGTTTTGCGTGGGCACAAAATAAAGTGTAAAAATCTTTCTCAAGTTGCAATTCTTTCATGATTATCCATTATCTATTTTTGTGGTTATGAATACTGGTCACCTCGCAATCCTGACTGAAACAGTGGTCCTTCATAATTATTGATTGAAAGGTCTGCACATTGACAAAATCACTAATTGTAACCCTAAACTGGGCAAAATTTTCATACGAAAGGAATCATTATCACTTTATTATTACAGAATCAGTGTCCTTCTATGAGTTTTAATGCACGAGTTTGTTCCTATTAAAATGTATTTTTTGTTTGACCTTTTATTTCTTAATTATTTAGAAACAACTCAAGCATAAAGTGGCTCAAAGCATAGACAGCAAAGAGTACTATCGAGTTTACCAACAGTATCGTAGTGCGGGCAATAACTTGGGTGAAACCGAAGGCGTTGAATCTACGGATTTACCTGATACCACGGATGAACCTGCCAGGTAAATTATTACGCACACAAACACACAAATGACTCATATATGAATCCATACAAACATTTAAAATATAAATACTTTTCATTATCGCTACTTACTCCTTTCAAGCATTTGTTCTTCAAACAAATTAATAGGCATCAGCTTATTGTTAATGATTCTGTTCTATTATAGCAGTCGAGAAACGTCCCTAGATGTAGCCAATAGCGAAGGGTCACCTTCAGATCTCGTTAGCAGCGGCGTTGTGAGTCGGGGAACGCACAGTCAGAACTCCGGTGAAGGTATGTTGGAGTAATGCTACCCTTTTTCCATCGGAGTTTTGGACAACAGCTAGTCATCAATTAATTAGCTATTGCCCGCCGCTCCACTCGCGTAGATTACTGAAATAGTCGTAAAGTTTTCTGAAACGTGGCAATTTTCTAATTTTTTCTCTCCATAAGAACTTAAAACCGAAAAAAAAACATTAAATTGTTAAAGTTGTTAGTGATGATCAAGAGAAACAGGGCTTCAGTTTTATATCTATAGATATTTTCTTTTTCTAGGGAATGAAGATGGCCCAGATAATGAAGACGAAGATGAACAGCCAACTCCACCACCGGATAATCAAACGCTGCTACGATTGTTAGAACATCATGAAAAGGTACAGTAGTTTACTACATTTATTGAAATAGAAATACAACACGGTGATACGGCGACTGCTATTGCTTCGGTGAGGTCCCGTGTCCAATTCCCCGGTTGGGTTGTTTGTAAAACTATTAGTTGCTGCCCACTGTAGCTAATCTATCTCTGTGTAATATTTGTGGCAAATCCGTTCAGTAATTTTGATGTAATTGAGTACCAAACATGAGTGAGTGACCATTCAAACTTTCGCGTTTATAAGTTGAATAGGAAACTAGTAAGTTTAATTTAACCATTGGTTTATATTTAACACATATCAACGTTTTCAGATTTCTCACATGTTCCGTTGTGCAAGGATACAAGGCTTGGACACGACAGAAGGTCTGTTGTTATTCGGCCGAGAGCATTGTTACGTCATTGACGGCTTCACATTGCTAAAGAATAGGGAAATTCGGGATCTGGACAGTTGTCCCGACGACTATGAGCCTATATTACCAAGTCAAGGTATACAGAGAAGCAATCACAGGCAGTGTTCTAAATTTCTGTATGAAGATATTCGGTAAATACTGTTTACTATTATACTGCTATATTACTATATGTATAATAATAGTACTAAATAAATATAATAGTATTTATTATTTTACAAAAAAAAAATATTCCGTCCTTACAGGGAAGTTCACAAAAGGAGATATTTGTTACAACCGACAGCACTGGAAGTGTTTTCAAGTGACGGTAGAAATTATTTGCTCGCTTTTCCTAGAAAAGTGCGAAACAAGGTATGTGACTGGACTTAGACTGTCTGAGTTGTGTGTAATAATGAATATGTCAAGACTCAAATTATGAAGTGTTATCAAGAAATATCATTATTATGAGGATGGCTGACCCAGTGTGATCCGAGTTGACACACAATTTTGGTTACCACATAACAAATAAAGAAGCTTAGCCCCACAATTTTGTCCTATATAACAATTAATTCACAAATTAGAACATCACTGACAACAGTCAGTCAGTCAGTTCAAAAATGTGTCGAACTAATATTTATTACTTCTTAATTTATGGCAATGCTGGTACATATTATATTATTCATAAAAGTTAACACCTTATACACATTATTTCATCAGTTAACCTAGTAAAATTAAAACTTAATAAATTATTGATAATACTACAAATTTATATTTCAACATTGAAGTATTGTTTTTCAGGTATACAGTAGGTTCACCGCTTTAGCGACTGGCATGGCTGACAGTGCAGCGGGATCAGTGGCAGGTCAGAAACGCGGAGTAGCCGTTGAGCAACCAGGCGGGTTGCTCGCCACACTCATTGGCGACACCTCTGTCACACAGCGATGGCTGGTATGTACATACTTTCATATTGCTATAACTATTCAATCGGACAACTCATCATCCCGGCTACATCCGAGGCTTTCAGGACCCGGTGTCAGCTTTCTCATCCTTTCCATCGCTCATTTAGTTTATCTAGCTATTACGGATGCGACTGCCGTACAAAACATTTAATAATATTAAACTTTTCCTTTGAAGATTACAAAGATTTGATCTTTTTTTTTTAATTTGGAGGTCCTTTTTTTAGGAACTTCTAAAGGCACAATCGATAAATATATCATAGATGCAGTAAAATACAAATTAGTACAATTGGTTTTAATAAAATTAAGTACATAAAGTTATTTTTTTGTTTCAGAGAGGCGAAATCTCAAACTTCCAATACTTGATGCATTTAAATACGCTGGCGGGTCGTTCGTACAATGATCTAATGCAATACCCAGTCTTTCCTTGGATCCTGGCCGACTACGACTCGCTCGAGTTGGATCTAACTGATCCGGCCACCTTCAGAGATTTAACCAAGCCAATGGGTGCGCAGAGCTCGGATCGATTGGACCAATTTAGGAAAAGATATAAGGTGAATTATAAACTAATGTGTTTAAATGACAATTTTAACATATTTTGTCCTTATACTTCATTAGATACCATCAACCTGCGTGTTTACACATATGAATAAAAACACTCTATTTAAATTACCAAATAACAGAAAACTGATTGCTAAGATGGTTTGAACACTTTGAATGTTTACAACTATTTACAATTCTGATATTCAGATCAATTTGAGGACTTTTCTGGACAATATTAATCTGATCCTGACTAATAGCAGCAAAATGTTTAAAGACTTTATTCGTTATTCACAGGAGTGGGATGATCCTCATGGTGAAACGCCACCCTATCATTATGGAACACACTATTCATCAGCCATGATAGTATGTTCATATCTAGTCAGAATGGAGCCTTTTACGCAACATTTCTTAAAGCTGCAAGGCGGACATTTTGATTTAGCTGATAGGTAAGTTCGTTTCCAGTTCCTATTAGAGAAAACGATCTAGGTATATGACTGATTTTGTTTTTGATTTTAGAATGTTTCACTCGGTGAAAGAGGCTTGGAACTCAGCGTCACGACACAATATGGCTGATGTGAAGGAACTTATACCGGAATTCTTCTATTTGCCTGAGTTTTTAGTGAACTCTAATAACTTTGATTTAGGTAAGAATACAATACATCGCGGCGCGCCGGGTCCAGGTAGAAGGGGTAAGCCCAAGAAGTCCTTCCTGTCTTCACATCGTGGAGGGTGACATGCGTACAAATGGTCTCACCATGGACGCCCAAGATCGTGCGAAGTGAAGGAGGAAGAGATGGAAGACGAACCCTCAGCTCCGAGGGCACCTTGGCCTCGGATGCAATCAGGATAATACGTCTTAATGAATATGATGGTGACATAGAATTGGAATTTATTTATTGAAATCAAAACTGTTCTTCTGTGATATTTTTTTGAATTATAATTATTTCTTTCTTTTCTATAAGTGATTTATGAATCCTAAAAATGTTCATTCTCTCAATATATTTTCTATGTACTATACTTTTAGGATACAAGCAATCAGGGGTAGCCCTCGGCGATGTAGTATTACCGCCCTGGGCTCGCGGAGATCCCCGGGAATTCATCCGTATGCATCGCGCGGCTTTGGAATCAGATTACGTGTCCCACCGCCTGCACCACTGGATCGACCTAGTGTTTGGCTACAAACAGCAGGGACAACCGGCCGTGGACGCTAGCAATGTTTTCCACCATCTCTTTTACGAAGGAAACGTTGATATTTATAAGTAAGTTTTAGTCGGTAACAAGTACTCGAACAGAGGCAACAGTTTTCACATAGTTTCATCATACACCCGAATTATTTGAAATTACACTTACGCGTCATGTTATTAACAAATGACAATATTTTTAAAATATGAAAAAATAGTAATAAGTCAATTCTTATTCAATTGCATGATTCAAACTTATAGAATAATTGTTTCAATGAGATGGCCATGGAGTGCCAATTGCCTCAGCTTCATTGAGCTGAAGTATTTGTCTGTATGCTCGTTCAAGAGGATATGCAAGCTCCATTTCATTATTATAATGATTTCAACTACCTTTTATTTACAATTATGTATTAACATGCGCAGATGTCAGTTAAATATTTTTTCAATTTATTTCAGTATCGATGACCCACTAAAGAAGAATGCAACTATAGGTTTCATCAACAACTTTGGCCAAATACCAAAACAGCTATTCAAGAAGGCTCACCCTAGCAAGAAAATGTCCCAACGGAGTTCCACGATACTGGATCCAAATAACATTATACCTTCACAGGGAATTACGCCACCGGAAAAATTATTCTTTCATAATCTTGAAAACTTAAGGCCTTCATTACAACCAGTTAAAGGTAATAAAGATTTTCTTTGCAATATTTGTTATCACTGAACACTGAATAGCTATGTATTATAAATGACTCGTAACTCCATTTTATAGCATCATAAACAGTAATTAATTTCCAAATATTGATCATGAACTTATGGTGTTATAAGATACAAATGAATTGATGGCGCGGCGCATTGGTTTAATTAACTAGTCACATACCCGCATCAAATTTGTATAGAGTATTAAGAGTTCTCAATCAACCAAATAAGTGTGCGTGTATCATAAGTATTTTTCGACATTTTTATAATTATGTTTGAAAATTATAAATTTGAAATATTTTTAAGCTTTTTCTTTTCAAATCAATTTACATAGAAAAAAAAATTACAGGTGCTTTTTAGCTTAGTGGTCAAAGCATTGCCCCTGTAAGGCAAAGATAGCGGATTCAAACCCCGCCTAGACTGATTATTTTTTCTATTTCAAATATGTTTCAAAAATTGTATTCTCGTTGCAGAAGTCAAAGGTCCAGTGGGACAAATACTTTACACAGATAAGGCTATATTGGCTGTAGAACAAAACAAAATATTGATGCCGCCGACCTACAACAAGTATGTAGCATGGGGATTCGCGGACCATTCACTGAGGATCGGCAACTACGACAATGATAAAGCATTGTTTGTATGTGAAGCTGTCGCCCAAGCTTGCGGAGAGATAGTGACCTGTGTATGCCCCTCGGATAAGACTATAGTTACTGCTGGCACTAGCACGGTAAGATGTTCTATGCATCTAAATATGTTGAAATACTTCTTACTTTTACTCTACATCATAATAGTACTTACCTCTTTCTCACAATGAAATTCAGTACTTAAGGATGAATTTTTAAACATAATACGTTTAAAAAACGAAAAAAAGTCATAATTATTTGAGCGTTGAATTGCATCCGACGCTCTCACCTTCTTAGGTAAAAAGAAGTAAAAGCAGTAAAAAGAAGCAAGAAAGCAGCAGAAAGAAGTAAAAGCAGTAATGTGAACTCGGCCACTGCGGACCCGGAGTCCTTTTTCCGGCGTTTACTCCTCTAGTTTTTACGTTTTTTGCGTTTAAGCGTCAAGCCATCATTCTTAGGTTCCATCACCCCAATAAGGTTGTGCAGGAGACAATTATTAAATAGTAATTCGCTAGGAATACTATGTTAATTAGAACACTACTAGCACATGAAGCTATCATTCTTATTATACAGGTGGTGACAGTATGGCAATACTGGGCCCGTCGTCGCCGCCTAGCCGTCAAAGTGTGCCTCTACGGTCACGAAGAAGCGGTAACATGTTTAGCGGCGAGTCCGGCGTACAACCTGGTCGTGAGCGGCAGTCGAGACGGTCAAGTCATCGTATGGGACGTTGAACGGGGAGCTTTTATAAGGCAGTTGTTGCCGCCTCAGTCGTACGGACCGTTACCGCCCGTGTCGGCGCTCGCGATTGATGATCTCACGGTTAGTATTATGGTAGTGGCCGGGGCCACCCGGGGTGCGAGGGATGCTGTCTCACCTTCAGCCTTGCACTGCGATACAGAGATACACAGACGGCGTATGGTTTAGTCGGTTCAAGTCCGACAGAATCTCCACCCTCCGGCTCCGGCGGGGGTGGTATCGGTGGGGATTTCCCGCACGATAAAAAAGTATTATAGTAGTTGCTAGTTATACACTTACATAATGTTTAAAGACGAATGAAACTTTTAAGCACTTAGTGTATCCAACTATTTAAATCGATTAAGACAGGAAAAATAGAATCACTTCAGGCGGGATTTGAACCCGCGATCTTTCTCTTACAGGGAGAATGCTCTGACCACGGAGCCACCGAACCATGCCTGAATCTATTGAAATTTTAATTAACTTTAATCTATGTTTAGAGTTGTTAGATGTTACAAAAATTTTAAATTCTAAAACGTATCTGATAAAGAGTATTAAATCGTGACTACCAGTTTGTCGTTAGGTGTAACCTAATTTCACTGAATACGTTTTTTTTTTCAATATAAAATATGACAATGTACACAATGTACGTCTTCATTGAAAATACCTGTGGCGAATGCAAAAATCTGACAAAAGGTGTGCCCGACAAGTCTTAAGCCCTTCAATAATCCAGTAATCCAATGTATCTGTTGTAACCCCTCATCAATTAGCACACAATGTTATGATAACATATTAAAAAGAAACAAGCCGGTCAGAATATTCTGTTAATTGTTAACCCTTCGATACAGCTGCCGTGCATTTAAAGCCCTTTTGTAAAAAAAAGTAGCTTCATGTACTATAATTGTTATATATTTAAATTGATGTAGGTAGAAAAGCTTTTGATGTTGCTTTTAAATACTATTATTGGCTATATAAATAAACGCGTGTGTAAACACAAAATAAACTGGTTGAATCAGAACACTTATTTAATTAAATGGAGTTGAATCAACAGCATGATGATACTGTAAATAACTGACATCTGTCCGTTTATGCAGCTGATACCATTGTTAAGAAAATCGAGGCTATATTAATTGGTACACTAAATAGATTAAAAAGTATTTAGCTGCTTTATGCTGGCCCTGTATTCACTTTACTGAATACGATAAAACTGCTGTAGGTATTTATTTTAACCCCTATCAATTTGTCTACTTTCGAATTCCATGGGGATTTAATTCCATAAAGCTCCTGAGATCTTTATCTTTTACTGATACCAAACCGGTTTTATTTTTAAACTTTTATCTTTTATTGGTACTCTAAAGAGGATGTTTCAAACAAAATAGTTTAAATGGTCATTTAGCTACTAATTATTTACTTTGTAGGGTGATATAGCGACATGTAGTGGCAGCTGGTTGTACGCTTGGTCGATTAACGGTGAACTACTCGGCGCGGTGGACACGATAGGTGGCCGGGAACGGACGCAACAAGTCCTATGTGTCGCCTTCAGTCAGACCAGGGAGTGGGACCCGCTTAATGTTATCATTACTGGATCTACTGATGGAGTCGTTCGGGTAAGTTGCCTTTGGTTTTAAGTCATAACATAAAACTGATTCACCGAATACACACACACACACACACACACACACACACGCACACGCACACACACACACACACACACACATACGTATAAGTTCGGCGAATAATATACTTAATGTGAATGTTTATAAGGATGTATGGATATCTGTTGTTGTTACGCAAAAATAGCTGAACGGATATAAATGAAATTTAGCTCAGGAAAGGGTATATAAGTATTTTAATGGAGCCGCTAGCAACAGCTAGTATACCTACGTATTTTGGGTGGTGGAGTACACAATTGGCATTATGAGGCGCCTCACAGTTCTTTTTATAAATTCAGTATATTTAAACTCATACTCATAAACTCACGCCTATATCCCCGAAGGGGTAGGCAGAGGTGCTAACACCCACATTTCGCCAGTTTATGTTTAGGTCCCAATGTAATAGGTGGCGAGCCTATTGCCATTAACCGGGCACATATAAACCTGCTATAAATACACACATAACTTCGAAAAGCATCGAAACGTCATTGGTGTGTGCCATGGTAAAACCTAGGATCGAACCCGAGACCTCGTCTCAGCAATCCATTACCCAAACCACTAGGCTACCGCAGTTTTAAGACACAATCAAATAGTTAGACTACTTAGATTATAGCTATTTAATTTTATTCACATTAAAATATGGGCAATTTATTCCAGATGTGGTCAATAGACTACATTGCAGAAACAGCTGAGGAACAAGTCGAAAGTATAGAAAGGGTCAGTGTCGAACCCCCGGCTTCCATAGACTTGGACAAAGATAAAGAAAAAGAAAAGCTGTCTGTACAAGACAGCGAAGAAACAAAGTCTATAAGTGAAGTGAAATCGGAGAGTGAACCGAAGACTGAAGAGTTGGAGCCGCGGGATAGGGAAGCAGCGATCAAACGAGTCGAGGCATTAGTTAAACAAATGAGTTTATCGCAAGAAAATGACGGTTTGTATACTTTGTAACTATTTTAACCATGCTGTAAACAAAAATCTATTTACTCGTTATTGTAAGAGTACAAGTTATTTATAATTTTTAAAAGCGCCATGTCCCATATACTCGACATTATAAAAAATAAAGGCAAATAATTAGCTGTGCAGGTTTGCGTGTTACTTTAAGTGTGCACTGCTCAAGTTGCCCCTATAAGACCGCCATTTGTTTAGTTGTAAATTTTTTGTGTATTGTGCTGAACATGTTTCTATATCCATTTATACAGGAGTAAATATCACGAAATCCGGTTCAGAAAGCTCTCTCTCAGACGCTTGCGAAACCACAAGCGCCAAAGAATCCGCCCGAAGACATGACGAAAAAGACACTTGTAGTGACAATGAAGAATCTCAACAATACGCCGAACAAAAAGATCATATCGACTCTTGCGATGAAGCTAAGCAGGAGTATGATAATGAAAAGGATTTTGAGTTAGAAAAGGAAGATAGGAAATGTAAATTGCAGAAGCAGGGAAATGTTGTGCTTCGAAGAAAGTCAAAAACGAATCCGTTATATCGTAAAAGTAAGTTTAAACTTCAGAACGTACTCATAAAAAAAAAATTGTATGGCAATTATAACTTCCATTTTCACTAATAATAAAATTAGTGAATTTTTTTACTAACTGCTAGAGAGTGTATCAAATCATGCATTCTGAGGCTGGATTACAGTAGTGCCAATCCGTTTAAAATTTAAATGAACAGCGTTCTCACATTTTACCTAAAACATTAATAGTGTAAAGGTGAAAACTAAATGTATGTTTAATTAAATATATATATGCACGGACTTTCCAAATATCCAATCTAAGGTTTTCAATTATTGAAATAAAACCACCTTTTAACGGATTTTATCGCGGCTTATATGTTATTATTTACTTTTAATCCGACGTTTCGGCTACTTTCAGCAGCCATTTTCATCTCGCGAGCATGGCTGCTGTAGAAAGTAAATAATAACATATAAATCGCGATAGAATCCTTAAAAGCATGTAGTTTTATGTCAATGAGTGACGTTCGCGTAAACTTCAGAAAGTATACGGGTTTTTTATTCTTCGAATTGATTGTAACTCTCTCAACAGGTGGTGGCAGCATAGGTGAGTCTAGCGAAGCCTGTTCGATGGAAGGTGGCGGGACAGTGGACACTAGCAGTGAGAGTGCTCTACGAACTAGCAAGTCGGATACAAGCTTGTCTGACTCCTTCGTAGTGGTGTCGGCTCCCGCCTCACCTGCACCCGTGCATAGGCCGAGGATCATACAACCTACTGTTGATACAGGTTAGCTTTGTCATAGGTTTAATTGAATATATGAAATGGGTAGCTAGTGTACATGTGTAGTATGCAGTTTAGTAATGTTGAGAATTACCATTTGATGAAAATTGATTGAATTTTGGATTATGGAGTTTGGATGTTTGGTACTCAATATATACTTTGTATCCAAAATATTAAAAAAAAACCGTTTACAATAGTGTTAACGGTAATTAACGCGATCATGGTATAGGTAAATATACATACCCTTGATCTGCCTGACGTTTCGACTAGGTTACATTACACCGGCCGTGGTCACAGGCCACCTATACCACAATCGCGTTAATTCCCCTTAACATTATTGTAGATCATAGAACGTCTAAAAGTTATTTATTTAGTTTAGTTTACAGTTGTAGTTTGACTATTGATTTTGGGCAGTACTATCTATAACTACGACTTTTTGTTTAGAAGATTTTTTGTACATTACTCATCATGATCATATTGATAACGCTTGTAATTGAATTGAAGTTGACCTAATCGTTACTGTACTCTTTCAACCAAAGTGTGAAGAAAAAAAATTAACTATTTCAAAAATGTGACAGAGTTATCAGTGCGATGGATCCGCCGCCTAATCCTGCGCGGCAAGTTGACGATGCACACCGCGTACGAGAGGCGAGACAACGCCTGCCCGGCCTCCGTCACCGCCGTCGCCGCGGCCAGGAGCGGGCGCGGGCTCGCGGTGGGGGACGCCAGGGGACGGGTGAGTCAATGAGTTAGCCTATCGCCTAATATATATATTAGGCGTTTTGACGCATAATGACCAACACGCGTACTGACTAATTTTAAATACGCATTTTGACATATACGCGAAATGTGCAGTACGCATAATACCATGTCAAAAGACTAATTCACGGGTAGGCAAGGAAAGGGCAAAAACAAAAGAATTATTCCTTCAATAGGAAAATTTACCATCTTTTAGATACAGTCAAATTAAGAACTAGGCCTCTCCTAATGTTGGGAGGCTTGGCCTATTATTTCCACGCTGGCCAGACGGGCTGGTACAGGGCTTTTCATTTTCTCTTTAAAAAAAATCTCGATCTGTTTTTTACATGGTGCTCCGATGGCTCAATGGTCACAGCATTCCCCATGTCGGGTTCGAGCCTCGTCTTGACCTATTCACTATTTTACCTATCTTAATCAATTTGAATACTAGTAATTGTTATAATTTTATTGACAGATTTTCCGCTGGTCGGCGCCTGACATGTCGAGCGCTGCCGGCGCGAAAGGCGGGCCTGCTGATCATTGGATACGAGACGATACTGCTCCTTACTGTACACAATGCCAGGTGCGTTATACTTATTAAGGTCAAAGCAGACATATTAACTCGTAAACCGATCGTAAATGTTTTAACTCCAGCCGTTTTGAATTATTTATTTTGAACTCCCTACTGCAAAGCACCCTAATCGGAATCGTAAGGTAAAAGAGTCACCTCGGGTCAAGCTCGAACCGCAGTACGGCGCGTTGTCAAACCACGCGCCTTACTGCGGTTCGAGCGCTCACGCCTCCGTCATCACGCTAACGACTCTTCGTCCATACTTGATGCCAGCTAGGTCGATCGGCGGTAAGCGAGCCGTATTCCTTGATCACATGGACCGCTTACAGTGGCAAGACAGTCCACTCGGTCGAGTGCTTGGTATGTGTGAATATAGCGCCGTGTACTTCACACTTCGACCGAGTGCACTGTCTCGCCATTCCACTCGGTGCGTGTGATCAGGCTTAAACGTGGCGTCATCTAGTCGTAGCCGAACCGACGCATCGAAGCTGCTTTGATGCCTTGCTTACATTAAGGTTGACGTCTGTTTGACGCCCAGGTGAAAGGCGATACGGTGACGATCCCTTTTCTAGTTGATATGTGTGCTTGACTGTGACTTTTAGTTTTAAATTCCCCGACTTGTATAATTTTTTAACCTTATCCCTGTAAATGTATGTTGTATGTATTTGACAAGTTCCAACATGTCTCAAGACTTCAGTGTGACCGTAAATGTTAAACTTGTATAACATTTGTTGGCTAAAAATACAGTGTGAACGAAAAAGTATTTGAGAAGACTGTCTCACATACTTTTTCGTTCACACTGTACAAAACAAATATGTACTTGTATTTAGACAAGGCTTCTACGAGTTTTGTATCAAACAAGTTTACAACTCGTTTCTTGATGAAAACGAGGGGATACAAAGCAATTACGCACAAATCATGTACATTAGTGTTGCTATTACCGCGTCGTATTAAGTTAAAGCGGTGTTCGCACAGGTGCGGTTCACGGCGCTAGAGAGGCGCCACCACTGCCGCGAGTGCGGCGCGGTGTTCTGCGGCCGCTGCTCGCGCTACGAGGCGCCCGTGCGCCGCCTGCGGGCGCTGCGGCCCGTGCGCGTGTGCCAGCGCTGCCACGACAACATCAACTCGCGGCGGGACTAGGCACCCGCGCACACACCCTGCTATACCTATACGAGCAAAACATCAACTCGCGATGGGACTAGAGATAGATCGGCCCGTCCCCACTCTATGACGACAGGAACAGCCGTGACACATCTTTAACAGGTTAAAACTACATCTTTTTGGTAATTATATGGTGAATTTTTAACTGAACTACATCTAAAACTGGCTACATCTAAAACTATGAACAAAGGCGAAAAAGTCTCTAAGGGGTCTCGGGACCGATTTTAATAGAAACTAAAACTGCATCATTGGGTTTAAAAATAAATCGAATCTATTGGTATTGAAAAAAAACAACATAATTTATTATTACACCATAGGGCCTAGTACTCCTTGCAGCATTTTCGCTATTCCTCCTAATTTTGATTCGGCCATATTGAAAAGTTCACTCTTTATATCTACACTATTTATTTGTCTTCTTCCCTTCCTTCCAATTTAATCTATCTGATAGCAATGAAGTCCTAGAAACGTTCAACAGAAAAATTATTTGTTTCTTTACTGAATGTTCCTAAGCTCACTCATATCACTTTAAGTCAAGTCCAATCTCACATTTCACGAGAAACTTCATCAATTTCGTGTTTTTGACAAGTAGAAGGTTTATGCTCTTGTTAAATGTGTCAAAAGCCTGTTAAACGTTGTGTCAACTCTAAGTTCTATCCTATCGAATGTGTTTTTCAATATAGTAGATTCGCGGTTCAGTCTAACAGAGAAAATATAACCGTGCTCAACTCACACGGAGCCAATTGAGATGCGATCTCATATCTAGCTATGAGATCAGCGAAAAAAGAGACATTACCAATAGCTACTATTGTTTTCATCTTTGAAATTGTATACAATTCCATGAATGTTTCATGTAATTGTATACTCGAAGATGGAATTACTGAGGATTCACTCGCACAAGAATTAAAAAGGCTTATACTTGCTTTGTTCAAGCATATTTTACGTATGAAACAAGAACTGAAATTGCTGCGAAGATGTACTTAATTGGAATAAAATATTATGTATCTCGAGAATCAAATTAGCTCACTTAGCTATATAAATTGATATTACAGTTACCAAAATTATTTTACTAACATCCGGCCTGCCATTTACTAATTAATGGTTTTATATATTCGTATACCAAATTTTATGATGCAAAAATATGAATGAAAAACAAAACAAGTAATTTTATACCTGTGTAGTATCTCGATATTATGTGACAAATCACAAAATAACTAATATAGCATTGTGTCAAAAATAACAACATTTCTTAGAGTTTCCAGCTTAAATGTCACGCCACGAGCGAGACCGCTAGTATACTCATTGATTGTTAGGCCGCATTGTATTTAAGTCGTATACGGCGCTGCAGCTAGCCACCATGATACTTTTACAAAATAAATGTATGTATTCAGGTAATGATATTTTATGGTATCAAATAGCTGTCTCATTTTCATCGTGTTTTGTATTGGACGTAAGTCTGCTTATACATTTTGTTAATCATCGGTATTAAGAAATAAATTTTATATACATGCTTTTTGCAGTGCTGCTTATTTATTTAAAACAGTATTAATACGATTAGGCAATTGTACAATTATTGTTTTTTAATTTTATTTAAGATAGATCTCAAGTATCTCGAAGTTTATTAATATATTTGCTAAGATGTTTTATTTACCCATATATTATTGAGTTTATCAGATTTGTTTTATTATTAATCGGATTTAATATTGAAAGTCAAATTAAATAAAAATTTATTTTCAAATTGTGATATAATATTTAGTTTTAGTTTGATATAAATTAAATGTAGCCACATGGATGTATAGAATTCATTCCAATTTCCAATATTGCGGTGGAATTACATATATTGTGAATATAAATTAGTGCTAGTCATATTTTTGTACCTATCTTTTATGTTTTATCCATGGGTTTTATTCTTTCTTGCATAGAAGCGTAGATGTTTTAGAACAAGTTAGTTATGTGTACGCATTGAATCGCGTTTAATCGGATTAATGTGTATTTATGTGTACGTTTTTAGGCTTGTGCATTTGTGTACAACATTCCCAGGGAGCACGTACAACTTACGTAAAATTAATAATCTGTTGTTTCCGTCATACTTCCATCATGCTTTACTACGGTATTTTTAATGTTTTGAACAGTCTTGTACTACTTGTAATATAGTTACATAATAATAGTTAAAAGATATCTTCATACTACATCCATTGCATCTGAAAAAGATTTATACTGTTTATATAAAACAAGTACAATCTTAGTCTGAGGATTATCTGCCGATGTACACTATTACACTGTATTTCGTAATTAAAATACCAGCTTAGTGACAAAAATTAACAGAAAATAATTATATTCATGAATAGATATGTCAAATAATGTGTATTTTCTAAAATACATCTCCAGAATTCTTGCCCAAATAAATAAACTGTATAAAGAAATATGCATTCGCAATTTTCTATATTTATAAATTCGAAAAGACATGTAATGATAACTGAATGAAATGGAAAAGTTGCTTTACAATTTTAAATGATATAATCTTGCTTTGAATATGTAAGTAACGTAATTTATTGGATCGTTTAGTGTCTGTAGTAAAGATAACAATAGTTAGTGAAGTAAGTGGATGTTTCTTAGTCACCTGACCTGTAATGTATAGAAAAATAATTTACAGACAATATTATACGTTGTTTAGGTAGTACGTAGGCACTGAAGTTTATGCCGTTGACTAATGTATTCATGTACCTATAAATGAATAAAGTGGTGCAGTGAACATGGTTTTTTTTTTTTAAATTAAATCCGTGCCTTTATTAACCTGAAGCGTCTTCACAGTGTAGGAATAAGGAGAACACAGAGTAGTGGAGAATCTGAAAATAAGTGTAGATAGGAAAATATTGGTTAGTTAGTTGCATGCCGCGCCTTGAGTATGTGCGCGGCTAGACTGGGCCGCTGCCAACGCTCAGGGTGGTATCTCGCTCGCTCACGACTCATGCTTTTCCTATACCTTGTTGCCCGCCATTCCGCGAGTCCGGTACAGCGGTCACGCTCATACTATACTACTACCACAGTACGACGAATGTACTTACACAGAACAACGGAGGGGAACTTAAGACGCGACGGGGGGCGCGGACGCGCTGTCCGCCAAATCGCGTCTTTTGCGGGAAAGTTCGCTGAGGGCTACCGTAGCCGCGTATAGGTATCGCTCGCGTGAGGATTATTAAGAATTTTTTAATAATGGTGCACTATTGTTCCGTATACGGATGTCTTTCGACATCAAGTGCCAATAAAGACATACGATTTCATAGATTTCCCCGTTACGCGAGATAAGTTTATTTTTATAATTTCAAAGTAACGTCTAGAATCTATCGATAGAAGTTACGAAAAATGTTGTTAAATAAACATCAACATTGAAAGAATTTTAAATTCTTTTTATGCAAATAATTGTTATATAGGTATGTATTGTGAATCAAAAATCAATAATTATTCAGTACTCACCTACACTATTTTCTCTCGTCGACAATCGTCGCATTTTCGAATGTAAACGAATGCTGATTTACAGAACTACCTATCCATCAATTATTAGATTTATCGTGTATAATAATTAATCTAAAAACGTCTAAAAATAAAGTGTCACGAAAGTATCTTGCAGTACAACACATGTAAATGTATTTCAAATAAATGATTGCATAATAAATAATTACATTTATTTCCTTTTTATTCTTTTCTGACAACCCTTGAACATTTGCGACGAATAGCGTATAGTTACTTACGCGAGCGGCGGCAACGTCCGACATCAAAACGTTTCTCCACTGTATGTAGTAGTAACACTGTGCTACTACCGTTTTAACTACCAGTGGTAACACTACCTAAAAGAAAATCGCTTTCTGCGCAGCTAGTATGTTGTCAAGTTGATCATTATAATGCACGTTATTTAAAAATACTTGCACATTCCCTACTGTGCTAATATATATACTTAACCTTGTAATGGCGTATGGCAGACCATAAGGCCTACTGTAACGGCTAGAATCAGATAACCTTGTAATATTATAGGGGTATCCATTGTTTACCGCACGCCCTGTATGCATATGAGCTACAAACTGAGGTAAGTGTGGGCGATTGGCGAGGGGACTAAGCTTGGCAAGGTCGCTAAACAATCCTATTAGGATTTGCAACTTGAAAGTTCAGATCGTCTAACTCTGAAAGTTTACGACCAGTTATTTAACTAAGCTGGTATCATTTTTTAGCACCCGAAACTACTAATATTCCCTCTAACCCCAACAACTAAGTTAAATTGCATGTGCTAGGAGTGGGTTCACGTCGGTAGTGTAATGACCAGGCTTCGAACCCGGGACCTCTCGATCGTAAAGCCGACTCCTTAACCACTAAGCTACGTCAGTACTATATCCATTCTATTATCCGAAAAAAATCACTTTAATATCACCTGACTCAGCGCATTTGGAGGTCTTAGTTGCCTCTTGATAAAATTGCATACATCACGCCTTTTGCATATTGGGGTCAGCAAAGTGCATTATCTTAGAAAATCACACACCTAGTATGAATAATACACAAACCTACTAAGGTTCTCAACGTCTACTGACGCTGAAGAGTTACAGTTTCAGGAGTAGTAGGAGGAGGTATTCAGGACAGGAAAAAACGATTTCAACTAAACATAATTTATTATTTTTCATAATATTTGAACTCTCATTATCTAAAATATCTACATATATACGCTGATATTTACATGCTTTAGACAAAGATAAATCACTGTATAATATACAAATAACACCCAACAAATAAGTCCGAAACAACATGGTTCTCATATATTTTAAGTACAACTTTTCCAATAATATATTCATTATAAGCACACGAAAATATATTTCGGAATGACCTACTCATTTAATATCCTATGAATCTAATGTACTTTGTATAATGGCGATAATATTTCGCAAAATTTACTTTAAAGTGCTAGTCAAAGAGTGTGTGCATATACAGACATAGGAATTTATAAACGGTTAATAGTATCACAAATAGTGTTTTAATTTTATTTTGAATTTTAAAGATATAGTACATTCCGATGCTTCGTGTTTCCGATGACATATATCATTGCTAGCCTGACAAGAATCACCCTGATATTAATCTATTTTTGTAACTTCGCAAGAAAATACCTCTCAATAATGAAGAATATGAAAGTTCTGTGTGTTGCCATTTACCCCAAAATGATGACTGATAAATCAGAGATCGTTACAAGCAATTTGGCTCATGTTCAAGAGAGTTGTAATTCGACCCTCTTTTATCACAAAAATGATGTTTTTTTTTATATACCAGCAGTATTTAAAAAACTATTAAGTATTTATTGTAGTTGTTTACCACTTAAGTGGCAGACAAAGCCCAGAAACTAAGAATATATTCGTGCCAAATTATTATTGCAAATAATACATTTTTCCTAATTCTTATTTGGTTAGTAAGTTATTAGATTAATAAGGAATCCTAAAATGTATTAACAATTTGTCATGAATTTATTCGAGTGCAAGAAATAATTAACGATTTCTTAAATACCTACTGGAATCATAACATTATAATACTAGAATTTCAAGGTATTATGCATTGTTTATGGTACCTACTCAAAGTGATAACTTTCTTAAAGTTTATCCAAATTTAGCTAAACCTCCAAGCCAGAACCTCTAGACAAGTGGCAATTCGCTAGCAGGCGTTTGATGGAATAGAATGACGAATGTATAGGATTTGACGTATTTGACATGCGTTAACGACTGTCATTTACGTCAAATCCCATACATTCGTTATTCTATTCCACCAAACGCCGGCTAGCGAATTGCCACTTGTCTAGAGGGGCAGGGTACTTATCGACTGTTTTAATGGTATCAGTGACAACGCGAGTGTTGCTTTTGTTCATACGCTCAATAATTGCATTGTAGGACCATTCTGACGTTAGTACAGTAAACTCGGGCCTATTAAAGATACGATAAGTTGAAACTAGAAGAATAATTTTGTGTTTTAGATATTGAGTCTTAGTGGTAGCACATTTTTCGTTGGTTTTTTTTTATATAGGGCACGTCAATTTGACTTCACTTCGCCTGATGGTAAGCTGAAGGCACAGTCGCAGGAGAGAGGCTCACCATTACAAACACGTACCATATTAACAATGGTGGTCTGGCATTTTTACGCCCCGCTTAAAGGACCCAGGACTGTAGGAAGAAAGAAGGTGTTTCTTGTCACCCCATACAATGGTAAACACGCCAAGTACAATGGTAAATACTATAACAATTACATTTATTACATTTAACGACATATAGGTGCACTTAAAGCTGCTTCACATACAATATTTTATTTTCGTGCAAGTATGTCTACACAACTTTAATGTGTTTTAATGTTAAGTACTATTTTATAAAATTTTACATTTCGTAAGTACATAAGTGCGATAAATTTATGCAAGGCTAGCCAGTGATATGCATTTTATATCTACTAAAACTATCAGTTACGTCAATTGTTATTTTCAAACAAAATCTGGAATGTACAGATACAACAAATTTGTATCGCAGTTAATGGGTTAATAATGTATGTGTAATGTACCAAAATTTTTGTATCTAAATGATGTTCGAATATGGAACCTATTCTATATGACGAAATCTTGATTAATTTAAGGTTTATACCAAGTACCCTACACTTAAAATAGTTGGCTCAACATAACAGAAAACATATAACATTACATTAAATAATGTACCTAAACTATTATTAAAAAAAAATGTAAACATAAGTACGCGAATTCTGAAATGACTACTAAGAAATTATTACCATTTGTTCGATCCAAACACCTATATAGCAGAATAGGAAAATTATGATAAAAAAGTATAAAAAAAACAGATCTCCACGAACGGTAAAAAGATAAATACCCTAAAACTTTACAAGTATATACAAAAAAGGAAAAATATATCCAAAATCCTATATTACATAAAGTGATTTAATATTAAAATACTGCATTGTTCGTTTATATCTCGTAGTACAAGAACCAGTAAAGATCCGCTCGGCCCGACTAATACTGCATGGACGAATATTTATCAAATTAGTTTAACTTACGTATGATTATGATTACACGAACTTGTTTTTAATTTACACAACAGTGAGAGAGTATAGCGCAAAAGCACGGTGCAGTTTTCCTATTTTAAAATTATGTATTTACTAAATATTAATGCAGATTTTTTTTTAAACACCTAACATTGTCACACAATTAAACATGGCCTGTTTAAACTTGCAGGTATGCAAAGTGTTTCACTATATACGCACAATAACAGGATTTTCATTCGGTATATCGCAGCGTATATCTACAGCTTGATATCTTTTTAGATGCAACCGAAGCTATATTTCTAACATTTTGTGAACGCAAACAGTTTTAACTACTCTATGTAGTTACCCACTGTCCTATGTACGATAGAGAGGACAATAAAACCGAAGCAAGTCGATCTTAGGTCCAGGTCTTCTGATATGCTGAATGAAAAGCCAGGTAGGTACTGTAGTTTCAAGTAAACAATATTATTTAAAATGAACTGGGCTCAGTGGCAAGTTTAATATCTTATACGATTACAAAAGTTGCAGTTACTTCGAACAAAATTTAATGGCGGCTCGGAAGTAGGTACGAGTGCGGTTTCAGGCTACTCGGCGTCTGACTCGCTCTCTTTTCTCCAACACCGATTGGCCTGAACCCGCACTCGTACCAACTGCCGAGCCGCCATTAAGCTTGGTTATTTTATTATTATTATTAATTTATTTGGCTACTTTGGAATTTTACTCCAAGGAAGTGCCCGATGCCTCTACAAACGTTCGCCTTAAATGTCGATTGAGATTGACTACTTATGACTGCTACGTCTGAACCCGTGACGGGTTTGATTCCTACTCAGCTAATATTTGTATGTATGAATATGTCAATTCACATTGGTCAAAGTTTTTCTATGTACAACATATGTATATAGATATATATTTACAAAACAACATGTATCTAATTATTCGCAATCTAGAACCCATATCACGAGCTATGCTTAGTCTGAGTGTAGATGTCTTAGAATATTAATAATTTAGTGTGGTTACATATTTAAGTCGCGGATCTGTTTGTCGACACCAGTTTCGGTACCTACGAAATAAGGGCACTTCCTTTTTGATTCTTTTTTTATATAGCACACGTCAATATGACTTCACCTGACTGGATGGTAAGCTGAAGACTTCCGTGTTTTACCTCATTTGTTCATTCAATATTACAATGGACACCATTCTCCTCACTATAGACAGTGTGCTAGCAATAGAAAGGGTGAAACCATCCAATAATAACGAAACAAGATGGTTTAAAACCAGTTTGTTTAATCCAAATTTTGTAATAATGAGGCTATAATAAAGTTTCAGTTTAGTTTCATAATTTATTTTAACGATTATTAAAATATACAATAAAAGTTGCCTTACTGTACAAATTTCAAGCGTAGCTGTCGTTTCATTTGTTTATATGTATGCTTTAATTCTAATACTTATCACATAGTGCTTCGCGAATGAGACATACCATAAGAATTGAACTAATAATTTGGTCACTGAGACAGCTCGTCACAGCAAATAATTTTCATTAAAAAAGTAGAAATAAACCATCAAATAAAGAAAATAAAATTGAAATGTAAATGGTAATCATAACGCGAGCTTTGTTTTCAATCTGCCATGATCGTCATTGAAATTTAAATTTTATATCACTAAAAGGTCCCTATGCGTCAATTAAAATTCCTTTGCTTCATACTGTCAGTTTGGGCTGACTGTAAGTGTCATTTCACTATTTCGTTATAGATTACATAACAATAATTACAACAACATCGATTTCAAATGCAAGTTGGATTAGTCGACTCGCAGATGCCGTGTCATCGCTAGTATAGTCACTATAAAGGAACACTAATGCGAGAAGGCGGGTTTCCCCGCGCCCCGTTCATACCTTAATTTTTCTTTGAACTATTAAAAGTTTTGTATCAAAATTTATATCAATTCGGTATTATTTTCAACAATTCGGAAAGGAACATAAAAATAGTCTTCTTAATTTCCATTCCTTAGACATTACAATATTATACATTTATCTTTACAGTAAGTACATCTGATTAAGTAGTATTTCAGAGGATATTCGGGCACATATTTAGTAACACTTGCATTTGTTGGCCGGTAAAGTAAGTACATTATGGAAAGAATACTGTTTAGTCAGCGAAGAATAAATATGAATTAATTGACTACGTCAAAGAGTTACCAATTTAAATTAGCTAATGTAAACCAGAAAGTCTAGAATTCTGAAGTTATTTATCTAGGTGCACTCCTTTTTTATATTGTTGTAAGTTTTCTTTAAATGTGCACCCGAATATGTGACCACTGTTAACGTCGTATCCTACAGTAGATTGTATACGTCGCGAAATTACGATAGCCGTTAGCTGGTACAATTTAACATAGATTGTCCTGCCCGGCAGATACAAAGCTGGCGAACGCGCTTAGAGAAAATTGGGTCCCTCGATAGACCCAACAAAGCTTATGTAAATAGGAGAATGTCAGACGTACATCAACGTCAAATTAAGCCGCCCCCATTTGATCAAAGATTTTTTAAATAAAAGAATGCTAATCAGACATATAGTCAACGCCAAAAGTAGATGATAATTTTCAGGCTATCAAAATTAGAGCAACATAATTTACATTACTGTTTCACTACTAAGTTGAGGCTACAAAAATATATTTCAATTTTGATTAAGATACAATTAATCATTTCCGTAGTTGAAAATAATCATCTACCTTCGACGCTAACGGTACATCGATTAAACAATAACATACTGATTTGCCTTCGAAGTCACCTCCCCGTACTCTAGTAGGGCTTCCAGGAATGAGCAGGGGCCTAGATCGCTCGATGGGCGGTGGGCGAGGTGAGGAAGGGGTTGGTGCTGGGCATGCGGCCGGCGTAGGACGCGGCGCGGCCGGCGGCCCCCAGCGCCGGGGCGCGCGCCACGCGGCCCAGCCACGCGTCGGGGTGCGGCAGCGCGCCCGGCGCCACGCCCAGCGGCTCCGCGCCTGGCACGCCCGCCGGCGGCTCCTCGGCCAGCGCGCGCAGCCCCGCCGACAGCTGCTGACACATGGCCGCCACCGGGTCGGCGGATTGCGCGTCCTGTACAAACAAAGTCGCCTGTTGAATGATATATTGAAGCATTTACTATGCTAACTTTTCAAATCGACCGTACCGTCGCCCTAAGACGGTGGCATAGGAGAATTTGGATAGCTTCAGGTGTGGCTCGGTGGCGCAGTGGTCAGAGCATTCCCCCTGTAAGGGAAAGATCGTGGGTTCGAGTCCCACCTGAGCAATTCACTTTTTCCTATCTTAATCGATTTGAAAAGTCGGCTGTTACTTATATCGACTATAAGTAACAGCCGACTTACACCTCTAAACTTCGGAAGGCTGCGGAGCTTTACGCGCGTTTGGCACGAGAGGCGCAAAACTTATAAGATCTCTAACGGCGACGAAGCCCGTTAGTGTGGCGTGCTGCCCCAGAAAAGGGAGAGAGTGAAAATGATTAGGCACCAAAAACTATTTGTCAAGAAATGCGCGCCCGAGTGAGAGCAGACGCCAGTAGGGCTCACTTCTCCCACAATTCGGCTTGTTATAACCAAGACGGTTGGTAGGGCCATGGGGAGGAGGTTGGAATAGGGTGTTAGTTATAGTTAGTTACTTAGGGTTAGGACGTTCGTGCACTCTTGGCACTCTATTATGCGCGCATGTCAATAGCAGTTGTTACAGGATCATCGGACAGCGGGACAGGCAGTATCGTTACTGTGCATGTCAACCCTGCATGGGGAGAATACGGCTGGGGACGGATCAAGTATTTGTAGGTAGTCAAGAACTATGCCCACAGAGAAACTTTATAGCAAGCTGCACAAGGCCCTCTCCCGTGATACAGTACACCGTGAGGCAGGAATGACTATAGAAGGATATTGTACAAGTTTCCACTGAGATCTCCGGGACTCAACCCGACTGACCTGCAAGCCCATACACTTGCGATTTACGAACGAGACTCGAATGCAGCCTCTAACAAGAGTCTATTACTTATATCATCATGGGTTCAGTGGCTAAACGGCAGTAGCTGCCATAAAAGCCAATATAGGAAATTAAGAACCGATCCCAGGCTATAAAGTGCATGGTATATGACTGTAATTTTGAAAGCGTGATCACATTGAAAACTTCCAAATGTCCATCAGTTCTTTTCCGATACCGAAAGACTTGCATAAAAAGTATAATATCAGTCGAGGAAGTGCGCGAAGTATGTAAGCAGATAGTGAACTATTGGCTTAGCCCAAAGAGAAAAAGGTGCACAACAAAATACCCAAAATGGTGCACGTCCAATTGAAAAGTCTTCTAAAAAAGGATTTTCTGTACGAATTTCCGAACTTCAAAAAAAAGTAACCCCTACAAAATTTCAAGTTGCGTCCGCGTCTGAAAAGGTGTGAGTATGTGTATGTTTGTATGACCTGTGCCGGCGGCCCCTCCGGCGGGGCGGGCGCGTCGGCCCGCGGCGGCGAGCCCAGGCCGGCGCGCTGCCGCTCCAGGTTCGACGGCAGCTCGCTGATGCGCAGCGACATCTGGCGCTTGAACGGTGAACTGAAACAGATAGACATCGTTTACGCTAACATCTAGACAGCCTCTGTGGCGTGGCGGTACTGAACGCGGTCACTACGCAGGAGGCGCGGGTTTGATTCCCGCTCAGTTCAAATATTTTTATGAATGAATATGGCTTTTGCATTGGGCTGGGTGTTTCTATGTATAATATGTATGTATTTACAAAAAATATTTAACAAGTTAAGCTATGCTAACGTTGGGCTAGATAGCGTTGTGTAGAATGTCGTAGAATTTTTATTTATTTATTTATCTAGGTACTTTTTGATCAATCAATCAATTAGCCCACCGCAGCCCACTGCTGGACACAAGACTCTCCCAGTGTTGAGAGACTTTGGGCTCCAGTTTCCACGCTCGCCAGACGGATTGGTACAGAGTTTTATTTCAAATTTTCCTTCTCTCGCAGTGATATCGTTTACGTATGTTTGTCGCTAGTCGCCTATTACAACACCCTTTGGAAGAGATGGGGTGATGATACCTGTATTCTCTCTACGTTACTACTTTTTTAGCGCCATAATGAACTCGAGGCAACAGTTTATTTACTTTTAATGTCAATCATACAAAAAATGGTATCAGGTCACGAAAAGCTGAAGGCATTCATGCTCTACCGGATCCAAAGAAACCTATTCCAGGGACACGGAAGTAGTTCAAGTGATATTCCTGATTTTGATCTAGTACTGTAAAACAAATAACTTGTCTACGTGAAGTGATCTAAATCTTTCTTGCCTTACCTATTGTTAAGATGCGCAAATCCACGGAAAGAACCTTGCCTTTCCAATAGATGTGGGGCAGCGTGGGGTCGCTCCACAGCAAACGGATTATGCGGCGTGGGTTTTGGAGTCACCGAGCTGACCGGGGCCACGGGGATTACCGGGGTCACGGGGCCTGAGCCGGGGAGGCCCCCGGCAGATACTGGGGTTACCACCGTACAGCCGTTATTGTTACTGCCAGTTTCATTTTCTGATGCGCGGCGCGTGATTATGCCTGAAAAATATAAAAATGGTGTGAAATATGTATTAAAAGTTGGGCTTTGAAAACTTGTATCATAACGAGATCAATCCATAAATTATGGTTATGTAAATTAATTTTCTAAATGACATTGACTATTTTTTTCATGGTCTTTAAATCATGGTATTTTAAACGAACCAATTTTTGTGTGACTCGATGTTCTGTTTACATACATACATAAGGTCACGCCTTTTTCCCATCGGGGTAGGCAGAGACCACTTCTTTCCACTTGCTACGATCCTGACACACCTTTTCACAAAGATGTTCTGTTTCATACTTATTTTTCCTACTCAAGACCATAACCACTATTCTGATATATATTGCAATCAGATCTTAGGAATATTAGCATTCAATGTAAGCGAGAACGTAATATAACTTTAACAAAATTTATATCAACGCAGTACATATGACATTGCAACAGAGTATCTAATGAGAAAAAGTAGGCATCGTCATCATTTTATCTACTCTGATACTATAATACAAAGATTATAAAATTGAAATCAAAACTCTTATGACAAACATACGCACAGGCCAAAAAAAAAGTTTTATTACGATACAGGTCTTGTATGGACACCTATATCATTAAATAACTTTTTAATCATAACGATACACCTATATAACCTCCATCTGGACCAAGAAGGCTGAACCTCTACTTTAAAAAAAGAAACCGCCGATTCGGAAGAAAAAAAAGACACACGCATGCACAATCGATGTTTGGCGCCAACATTTTACATTTAAATTTAAAAAAAATTGGTTTTGTTTGTAAAATAAATTAGTTTATGTATTATAGTATGAGAGTAGATAAAGTAGTGTATGACACTGTACATAACTTGGTCTTATAACACTCGTGTGATACTATAAAAAAACTCGCCTGCCGGCTCGTTTTTTTAAAACACACTCGTGTTATAAGAACCCTTATTATGCAACAGTATCATAAACTACTATTAATACATTTTCTACTAGAAATAAAATATATATTTTAGAAGCAAGAGCCGACTAACCAGACTTCCTAAACGAGCCCTGCCTCGTGAAGGCGTGGCTGGCCGCGTCAATGCTCATGGAGACGGCGCACTCCTTGTCGCGGCGCTGCTTGCGCTCGAGGCAGGCGGCGAAGGCGCAGCCCACGGCGTGCGACAGGCGCTCGCCCGAGTCGCGCGACGCCAGGAACCCGTGGCACATCCAGCGCCGGGTCGTGCCGTCGCGGCAGATGTAGCTGGCCGACATTACGACTTGTTAGCGCTGGCTTATGTGATTCTAACTACCTACTAAGTATTTAAACTGTCATAGTGTGAGTGACATTACTATTAGGACTATCGAAATGTTTCCTCCGTGATCACGATGAGTGCAATAGCGCCGAAATATCGGAACAATAAAATATGGTGAATATCCCAATAGCTCTAATAGAAATATGTTCAAAATGTAAATTGCACCAAAGAAATCGCAAGAATTCGATAAAAATAACTTTTAGAAATACCGATGAAATAGTTTTGTAGCTGCGAGGCGCGCCCTGGCTTGCGCCTGGCATCCTGTGGACTTTTTCTTTTCATAAGAAACCCTTTTTCCTTCTCCTGTACTCTACCGGGAACCAACACAGCACCAATTGAAATAATACACTCGAAAACTCGTTAATGTGTGTGTAGTGCCTTGATATCAATAGATACTCATCACTACACTCTATCGTGTTTCTTTCTTCCTACAGTCCCGGGTCCTTTAAGCGGGCGTGCAAAAGCATCTGATGAGGCCGTCAAGCTGAGTGCCACACTTGTTAACATGGCACGTTTATATAATGGTGCCTTCAGCTTACCATCATGCGCGGTGAAGTCAAATTGACGTGTCCTATATATAAAACAAGAAAAAAGCTTATATCAAATATGGCTCAATGCCATAAATTAATACTAATATTATAAATGCGAAAGTAATTGTCTGTCTGTCTGTATGTAACGCTTAATAACCACTAAACCACTAAACCGATTTTGATGAAATTTGGTATAGCGGTAGATTAGACCTTGAAAAAGGACATAGGCTATGTTTGGTCGCGATAAGTATCATCCACGCGGGCGGAGCCGCGGGCAAAAGTTAGTATGTGCATATTATACAATTTACAGTAGTAAATCTTTCATAACACAATTACAGAATGTTCCACATCTTTCTATGCAATAACAAGTATAGGTATAAAATTTTCATAAGACTTAAAAATGTTATTTGCATTTTGATTACCTACACATCTTGTGACGTATAGTCTTATCTGTCTCTGCATTATTTGCGAGTGGGCTGTAAATATGCGCTCAATTAATTAATAATGTTCCCATTACCATTGAGTAATATATGTATTATGTCTGTCTTTAATCGTAGTCTTATGATAATAACGCAATATCATATCTTTTAATGCAGAAAAAACTAACCTATTCTTAACCTGTGATTGCAACATAAATTTTATTTGAAACTATATTCTTCTTCTATATATATAGTAACGTTGCTTAGGGTATTCGTTGATCAGCCCACTCCACTCGGGAAAATTCACCCACTCCCCGGACAGCCTCCGTGGCGTGGCGCAGATTCGATCCCCGCTCAGTGCAAATATTTGTATGCATGAATATGTGTATTTGCATTGGACTGGGTGTTTCTATGTATAATATGTAGGTATTTACAAAAAAAAACGTATCTAAGTATATTTATTCGCATTCTAGATTCCATAACACAAACTAGTTAAGCTTTGCTTACCACGGGTCTAAATAGCGTTGTGTGATTTGTTGTGAAATATTTATTATTATTTTTATTTATTATTACAAAAAGACCGGAACTGACAAACCGACAAAAGCATACGAACAAAAGCAAAATTTGCCAGCTTGTCGAAACGGAGTCTCGTTCGCTTCGTTCACTCGGTAGATTACTTACTCAGATATTTGGTAAGTTATAACTATTATAAGGCTACCTACCGGAATTTTATGTAATGTCAGTTTAGTACATGGTGTTGATGCAAATAGAACACGATACAGCTTTATGCCTTTATTAACGTATACCAAACGTTTGTTAAGATTAAAAATGAAATACACTAAGATATTCACGATTTTTTCGGTCAACATAATTATAATTCCTTCACTAATCCCTATTGTATCCGAAGCTTGAACGTTCAAACCGATTTCCCGCTCCTAATTGGGATTATCTTGCGTTGGTCTTATAGTATGGAAGTGACTGCAGCCCCCCGAGGCTGAAACCTAAGAAGAAAGTTTGCGCAGGGCCTTGTTTATCTATCAGCAAGTCGGTACACCTGCTTGTAAGTGAGGTTGTCGGGGCTCCATACATGCCAATAATAGCCATTGGCATCCATCAGTAGCAGCAATTACATCTTCGTCATTAAAAATTACTAAATTGATGTCACAATGCCTTTGTGATTTGAGCTAGCGACATTATTCATCGATTTGCTGTGTCAGTTCGATATTATGAAATAAAGAATGGATGTTACGTCACAGACTCACAGAGCACAGCTAATATTGCTTACAGGGAATTTCAACCGAGCTGATTCCATAATTAGAATTGTTTTCGAGATGCAATTTTTACGGCTTATTTACGATTTTTGCTTCGAGCAGCGACATTTCTAGCTAACCAGTGTGGATATCATGTACTCTGTTGATACTTGCTTGATTACTGCGACATAGCTTGCAGAATAAGTAAGTTGAAGTGGCAGTGGGCTGGCCACATCAGTCAAAGGACCGATGGCCGTTGGAGCAAAGGAGTCCTATATTAGACGGTCTCTAACTCTTCTCGGAACGGAAGGTAGGACACCCCTACCCAGATGGACTGACAACCTTGATGTGGAAGGCGGAGGATCGGCAGAAATTGCGCACATTGGGAGAGGCCTGTACCCAGCAGTGGGCTGCAACAGGCTAACTGATAGATTTCTTGATAGTTGATGCAACTCACCTAAAACCCCGTTCGTGATTTCTGTCGGGCGCACAAAATGAGACCTTTTCGATGGTCTGGTCTACGATGAGCCCTTTGGTCTCTTCCTCGACCACGCGCAGACCGTCGCCGCTGACATGTAGCACGGCGCGGACCGGCCGACGTCGGGAGTTCTGAAATGTACCAATTTCTAACATGTACCTATTTATCTTATATACGAACAAAGGAGTATTTCATTAAATTGAATGCTGTGGAAATGATAGGTATAGGTAGCTGGAGTGACGTGAGGAACAGCGTGATAAGGGAACATTTGGTATTGAAACAGTAGGCCAAAACCTCTCGTAATTGGGAGAGGCCGCAGTCCACTGCTGGACATAGGCCTCTCCCAATGTCGGGAGGTTTTTGGGTAATTGATTGACTGATTGATTGGTAGGTATTGTAGAAGATGTAGTGACCAAGTTAGAGTAAGGGATGTTTAGATGGTTCGGTGTGTGTGTATTTATGTGGAAAAAGATTGTCGCTGTCTAGCCACCGGGGAAGAGGCGTGAATATATATATATGTATGCTGTTAAAAATAACGTTCGCGAGCAAATTAAAACGAGATTAAATCTGATATTTAATTTATTGATGTTCGCGATGATCTGATCAATTGATGGTATGTAGGTAGGTATATGGGTGTGAATCTAAAAATATCTAGCCACGATCAATATTCCTAGCATGGTTTATGTAATAACAGTTATAGGCAGCGGTATTGTTACGATTTCTTAGTCATTAAACCCGCTAAAAGGTTTTGGCATACTGTTTCTGATGGTAAATGTATTTGTACTAAATCAGAGAGAGTAACAATCTAAAATAATGCTTTAAAGGAAGTAGGTAAGCAAGAAAACGCTGGGCTTTGCAATTCGTTGCGGTTGTATTCAAACAACTCAGCGATTTCACAAGGTCGAGTGAATAACTACGGTTTACGAGGTTGCGAAATCTTGGCCACTGAGATATTGTCTAGGTATAATGTAAGGTTTCCATCATTAGGCTTAATAATTTCGACGGGATTATTTCAAAACCTATCGATTTGTTTTACAACATTGCAGCTGAGTAGGTAGGTACTTCCTGGTTTTGTAAATAGGAAAAGCCTTATTCATTTTAGATACATTTTTTGGCAATGCAAGTCGATGCTTCATGGTGTATTGATCGTAGAACTCGTTCTTTCTAGCAGGTGTCTGTTAAAAATGCAGACTTGCTGTGCGGTTTAGGTTTAGCTAAACACCTATTTAATGGCTTTGAATTGGATCAAATTCATTGCGCTAATTATTGTGAACGAATTGATAGTTGCTTACAGCCAACGCGTATTTAGTAAATTGATCAGTCACATTAACCACTGACACAGAGTGGTGATCATGAAATGTCTTTAGCCAGTGGGATCTAGTTTTCGGTCATAGTAGGACGTCTAATACTGAACAGGCTGAATGTTTCATACCTCGAAGATGCTGTTTCAGTTATAGAAGTACCACAAGCATAGTACGGCGAATACTGAACAGGCTGAATGTTTCATGCCTCGAAGATGCTGTTTCAGTTAAAGAAGTACCACAAGCAGTAGCTTTACCGATGCTGTTCACCTTCAACTACCCAAGATATTTTCCTTCCTTATACTTTTATCTCTACATGTTCAACATCCAAGTGAGAACATTCGTACGTAACAATAAGTGTAAGATAAGCCGCTTATCATTAACAGATCCATGAGGTTCTTTCAAGGTTTTCCACATAACGACTTTGTACCTCCTCAACCTAGCATGTCCCTGTCACTAATGGTGGGACGTCTAAAGTTACAGCTTAGTACAGAAAGATGGGTGTCACTTGGTATTTAACTCACCCTAAGTACTTTGAGGGCCTCTTCGCAGACCTGCATCCCTCGCGACTCAAACACTTCGACGCAGCCGAGGTACTTGACAGGGAAGGTGCAGGTGCCGGCTCGCACGGCCGCCTCGTCGGCGTGCCATTGGTGCGGCCGTGCGGACTCCGGCGGAGAGCCCTTGCGCCGGCGGAATGACTCGCGGAAAGACCGCCGCAGTCGCTCCATTCCGGCGCGCGGCGGCGACAGAGCACCGCCTGCGCGACTCCGCCGCAAAGACGCGCGCACCGACGACTTCTGAAACATTAATACACACTACTTTAGACATACCATATTATTTAACAGAAAATCATCTTTTTAGTTTTTAATTCAATAGGTTGGGGATCGAAACTCATTAAGTGCAGTTAGGGTTCCAAACGCTCTCCTTATATCTACGTTACGTGGCATTTCGGGGACTTCCATCATTAAGAGGTTCGTCTTATCTTAAGCTAAGTTTGGCCAAACTTAAACAAAAACCTAAGAATATTATAAATGTGCAAGTTTGTGAGGACTTGGATTTGTTTCTTTCACGCAAAAACGGTTGAGCGAATCTGGACGAAATATGGCACTGAAACAACTGAAATAGCACAAGCCACGTTTTATCCCGAAACTATGTTTTTGAAGATCATGGGAATAGGATCAGTGTGTCAGAATCATTTCTTTATTGCACTCCCCGTTCATTGCACTATTATAGGTATCAATGATTATAGGACACTAATACCTAATTATGTGACCTAGGTTACTAGGTTACACATAACAAGTATACTCTGCCAAGTAGTATTCGATGTTATTAAAAAAGAAAATATACAATTTATTTATTAGGTATTTCATGGTCATAATAAATTGGCAAGTGTCCCAAATGTACGTACCGACTGTACGCGGCTTTTTGATTTGGTATATCGGAAAGAAGAGAGAGATGCCGATTAAGAACGTCTTGCTTCGTTTTGTAAAGCATTCTGTCTATCGTACATCGAACTGATGGTTTGATACCTATACCTAGTTACAGAGTAGTTAAAATTGTTTGTGATAATTGATAATTTAAAAGTAATCATAACTTCGGTACTTATCGGATTTAACTACTCCAAAACCTATCAAGCTGGTAGCAATAGTAAACTTGGGAGGTCCGACAAGAATAACCCGAAATAACCAAGGGTTACTTTGAACATATCAAAATAGGTATAGGTACTTTACAGATACCACAATACATACCACTAACATCATCTCATAAATATAATACACCTATGCTGCCGTCGTAATTATAAATGCAGTAATCGTCATTTTTGCCAATTCCTGTTTTTATCGAAAATGAAGTTAAGAGACATGTATCTAACTTTTGGTTAAAAAAAAAATTAAAAAAATATTATGGAAGTTAGTAAAATTGTAAGGAAAAATGCAGCATTCATATGTTTTTCCCGGGAGTTTGTTAATTTAAATGCAGTAATAATAATGTACAAGGATAAAATGCAGTACTAATGTCTATACTACTAATTTAAATTGCAGTATTAATCTTATCGTAGAGCTAAATGCAGCATTTGCATAATGAACTGCATTTTAATGTTGTACGTTTTATATTTCTATGAGTCTTTTGTAATATACTACTAATTTGAATTGCAGTATTAATCTTATCGTAGAGCTAAATGAAGCATTCGCATAATGAATTGCATTTTAATGTTGTACATATTTTTTTTTTATATATGAGCCTTTTCGAAATTCAAATGCAGTAAATGTTTAATACTGCATTTGAGTGTAGTGTTATTAGAGTGATTCATGGCGCTGTGCAAAAAATCGACTGCAGCTATTAACAAAGTCGGAACTTATCGTCGTATATAGTGCTGCTATGGTAATTAGGAAGAGTTGACTGGTTTTCTATTGCCTCATGTGACATTTTTAATTATAGGCATGTTATTTTAGAAGGTAGGACACGACGGTTATAGTAACCTTGTGTTGTGTTCCCGACGGTGAGCAGGGTAGCCAGAGCTCACTGGAGAGGCTCTGTGTTGTCAGTGGGAAGACCAAAGGCTTTGGATGTCACCACTGACTAGTGCGGGAGTGAAATGTTGGTGCGGCGGTCAGGGAGGCCCGGTGAAACGGTTAACCGCTGGCCGCCCGCAGGCTGAAAGGTTCCCAAACCCGGAGATCACATAATCTCCGTTCCAGGAGGCTGAACCAGCAGCCTGTGTAAAGTTCCCGGTGCTGTAGTCGTGCCGGAGAAGGAAACCGGAGTACACTTGGCAGTATCTAGGAGGGGACCCGGGGCCCGTCCGCCCACCGCGCCAGCCAATCACACAACCCTAGCTCGTTTGCGGTGGCGAGAAACCTTACTTTGTCTTCTACACTGACGGCATAGAGACTCTCTATGCCTCCCCCTCCCATTTTTATTATGGCCAAGAAAAGTAAGAATAGACGTTCTACAGCGGCACCTTCAACCACAAACATACACAACACACTCAGGAAGTTATGTTCGGGTTTGCACCCGAACATAACTTCCTGAGTGAAGTCGGGGTATGCATGTACGTCTGGGATGACGTTTGCTGTCGCTGTCTAAACGGCCTTGAAGACAGGGACCTGTCCACTCTATGGGTACCCGTATCTATGTGTGCGTCTACAGGTCCCATAGCGGTGACCTGGGCACGGCTCAACTGTTTGAGCACCTGCAGCGGTCGGCGGACAAAGTAACTGAGCAGTACCCTGCCGCGGACTTGGTATTCTTGGGGAACTTTTACGCTCACGATATGGAGTGGTTGGGTCGCACAGAACTGATTTTACGGGAAGGGCTGCTTACTACGCCCTGACCTATGGGTTCTCGCAACTGGTGCATTCTATCACTAGAAAACCAGATATCGAGACCCACAGAGAGTCTTTATTGGACCCTCTGCTGACTACGTACCGAGTGGAGGCACCACTTGGTACTTCGGACCATAGCGTCGTCTGGGCGCAAGTGACTCTCGCGTGGCCAGAACCACCGGGGCCACCTCAGTGGTGGCATGTCTGGCACTACAAGTCGGTAGACTGGGACGGATTGCGAGAATTCTTCTCGTCGTACCCGTGGAGGCAGCTTTGCTTCACTTCAAACGATTCAAGCTCTTGTGCAACAGCAGTCGCTGAAGCGATTCTAACGGGTATGGAATGCTATATTCCCAACCGCTAGATCGCAGCACAAGCGAGCAAACGGCCAAACTTCTGCCACTCTTGCCTTTCGCCGCCGCAAAAACTCGACGGGACCACGTATGTGTCCACGAAATGATAATGTACTGCATTTATAGAATATTTAGTTGATCGTTTAGTTTCAATGTACTAGAAATAAATGCAGTTTGAATTATTTCCTAGACATAAATGCAGTACTCAGCACAAATACTGCATTTCACTTTAAAATAAATGCAAATATCAAATATAAATACAAAGATAAAATGCAGTATTCAACATTATAAACTAATTAATCTATAAAATTGTTCATAATGTTAAAGTTAATAGTAAATTGACTTATTATGTACATACTGAGTCAAAAATAAAACGTATATGATTTCAGAAATTGTAGAAAATGTAAAAAAACCTTTAACCGCGTTTTTCTAGAAACCGCCATTTTGCAAATACTGCATTTACAATTACGAGGGCAGTATGAGCGTGAATTATAACTAGTACCTACCTACAATTGCTCATAATTGTTTTGTGGAAAACAATGAGATAAAACTCGTTGACCTTTATGACTTCGAGGATATGACATTTAGTCGGAGGGAGGTGCATTTTCATCATCCTGCGTTTTGCTAGATCTATATTTAAAAAACCGGTTAAGCTCGTGTGTAAGATATACCTAACACTATGTAGGTTGTACAAGATACAAGATATTACATTCACTAATATCGAGCACAAAGAAAACGCGTCTGATATCCCGGAACGAAATCTTAATAACGCGGTTGGCAGTGCTTTTGCAATTTATCTTTAAATCGTTTACTGATAAATAATAAGCAATTAGGAATATAGCTACTAGAAGCTAGGTAAAATTCTGAGCTCTTCTTTGCCACTACACGAATTAATAAAATTATGCCAGATCAAGTCGCATTTTGCCACAAATAAAGCATAGGTAAGATTAAGTAGGACATGCTTTCATTCATAAGCTATTTAGGCATTAAATAGTGTGGTAAAACTATACTTAAAAAAGTCCCTTGAACCAACAATGCCGATTCATGAAATGTTTTCCTACGAATAGGTATTTTGGTAAAGGGAGGTTACATAAAATTCCCGCTATTACCCACGGGACCTGAGCAATAATCATTCAATATTAATACGGATAAAATCACAGAGCTTGGCTAGTTGAATGATACATTGTAACCACATAACGTGCATAATATAAGGGGCAATGTTCTGTTTAGAAACGAGTTTTAATTCACAATCGTAATGTGAAAAGTTAGTGGAGTTCAGTTAGTTAACGACTTTGTTAACTAACATAGGTACTGGCTTAAATAAAAAAATAAAAAAATGCCGAATGATATGATGTTCTGTGGTTGGTCAATCAAAATACATAAAAATTCTAAAACATTCTACATATGTAGTGCTATTTAGACGTAAAGTAAGCATTGCATAACTAACTTGTGTTTTGGTATCAAAATGGGTATGAACATACTCAGATACTTTTTTGCACACCCAGAAAATTGCGAATATAGGTAGACTAAGTAGGTATTCACGTACCTATACATATTTGCACTGAGTGAGAGTCGAGGTCGAGTTCTCGGACTTAGCAGCCGAACGCTCTATCGCTATGCCACCGAGGTCTCCGATAAGGGGCAGGTAACCATGCGGTACGCCACATGACTATGACACAATGAATTCTCGATAACACTGACCACACCGACCATATCCTTAAACTCAGTGAATATGTCGCCGCCAACTAGGTTAATCAGCCATCCAATCAAATGCCTAGGCAGTTAACTAAACCGCGTCATTCAATTAACGGCCTGAATGATACACGGCCCCTGGCTAGCTAATATTTAGGCCAATCGCAAGATAGGGCACTACCTCGAAATAAGAGAGAATATTACATACCTACATACATACATACATAAATACATATACTTACACCTGTAGACAGAGGTGTTTTCACAGAAAATTAGTGATAGGTTTATTGTGATAGCTGCGCAATCCGACTTGGTTAGGTTAGAAGGGTTAGATTAGAAGGCTTAAGGCATTAAGCCTTCGTGGGCATTTCTTTTTATAACCATGCAGAAATAAGTAATTTTTCTAACTGTTTAATTAAATGGCTAGGTAAGTAGTAAACGTCATCGATCCAAGCTATTTGCCTAGCCGTTTAATTAAATGGCTGAACACCATTCAGGCCGTTAATAGAATGGCGCAATTTAGTTTACGGCTTATTAAACTAGTTGGCGGCGACAAATACATCACTGCTATAAAAGTTATGACTAAGCCCCAAATTAACTGTATGACTTGACTTTACTTGGTATTATATAAATTTTGACAGGAAAGTGGTACGGTTACTAGGTTCAATTAGTCATGAGCGTGTTTACGACATGTCACAAATGACTAGACATTCTGACTAGGTTAGGTTTGTCAGGTATTAAGTAGGTTAGTTATATTTTTAGATTTACAATTCACATTGACAACATTTGAATTCGTAAAGATTATTTATCAATACCTCTCCTTTGCACATTAGTTCAGTAGTAAAACTAAACAATCGTCGGCTATTTCATCCAGCAGGGCTAACATGCGCGCCACGAGATAGCTATCTCGAGGCATTTTGCCGTTTTATGTCGATATGTCGACTGTTGGTAGCATGAAGGGCTAACATGCGCGCCACGAGATAGCTATCTCGAGGCATTTTGCCGTTTTATGTCGATATCGACTGTTGGTAACTTGGCAAATTTCATGGCGATCTGTCAGATGTCGACATAACTCGACTTCGAGAAATCATCTCTACTTAGTGTCTGCAAATTGTAACATACGTGCCCTTATTTACTCGAATTTTGACATTTAAAATGTTTTGTCTCTCGTCCTTCATTTGGTCGACGAGAAGTTATCTCGTGTAAACTTTTCTTGTGCTCGGTTCATTTTGGATCAAAATTTAGTACCTTTGTGCGACTGCAAGCAATTTTCGACCTTAATGACATTTCCTTTGTTACGTGTCTTTTCGCGTAAATTGATGACGCTGATCACGAATATAAGAAAAAATATTCAATAGCATGTCATGTCAATAAGGTCGAAAATTGTTTGCATTATTTTTTCTCTTTTTTAAATTAAAATGTTTTGTCTCCCGTCTTTCATTTGGTCGACGAGAAGTTATCTCGTGTAAACATTTTTTGTGCTCGGTTCATTTTGGACTAAAACATCGACTGCAAGCCATTTTCGACCTTAATGACATTTCCTTTGTTACGTGTCTTTTCGCATTAATTGATAACGCTGATCACGAATATAAGAAAAAAAATTCGATAGCATGTCATGTCAATAAGGTCGAAAATTGTTTGCACTATTTTTTCTCTTTTTTTCATACCTAGCATCCCTAACTAGTCTGTGCTTTCGAGCAAATGGCCGTATCGGGCCGATTTTATCGGATAAATGTTTAAAAAATGTGTATGCCATAGATAACAATTGAAAAAGTTTGACGCGACAAAATATGTCGGCGTTACTTCGCTCGAGAAGACTCGAGATGATATCTCATCTCGATTCGAGATATTTGACGACGCGCGCATGTTAGCCCTGCAGGACTAAGCGGTTCGGTAGAATTCCGAGTAAATATGAATGAAATTTTCAAGCATTTTGCATGCTAAATATTCAAATCGATTAAAATAGGAACAGTTTGAATCGGTCTTGGCGGGGATTGATTTGATTGGTCTTGGTGGTTTGATCACTAAGCTACCAGACCTCGCTTGAACCAATCCAAATATCTCCTTATGTATCTGTCTTTGAGGCGACAGTAAAGCGTCTGCCGATATTCTTACGAACTATAGAAACCAATGAATGATTTTTAATCATTTTTAAACATTGATTTTTGACTACTCCGCCCAAACAATTTGAATGAAATTTTAAAGCGAGGTCTGACGTGGTCTAAGTCTAAGATCGCGCGTTCAAACCCCACCTAGACCAATACTAACTTTTCCTATTTTAATCCATCCAAGTCAATATTTGCTCACGTATTCCCTTCTCCCTAAAATCCGGAATTCTTAAAGCGTAGCAGGTTTAAACTGAGGGCCAACATTGTAGCATTATTTGTACCTGCAAAGGTGTTAGGTGCCCCTTATTCCTGCCTGACACGTCCCCTTCAGCTTATCATCAGACGAGGCGAATCTATTGAAGCGTCTTATACTTATAAAAATATAAGCAATTGCCTATTAGTAGCAAGGAGGCCGAGCCTAACAATAAACATGTAATTCATGGTTTTAGGCAAGTTTGGCAATTAAATATCAACAATTATGTACAATGTAGTTGGGAAACTTCAGACACAATTGAAATAGTGGACTCGAGCCCCTATTCTCATTCATTAAGTATGCCCATGTACTCATTACTATTTGCATCAATCATAGATAATGACCTAATCTGATAACGTCTCTAATATATGTCTCGATATAACTCAAGTGGAAAGAAGTACGTAGTTTGTCTGATGGTAAATGGATGGCAGTTTATGCCTATGTGTAGACAACTAGACAATCAATCTATATTTACGATTAAATATCGTAATATCTAATTGCGTTTGTTTGTACATCAAGCGACAACAAATGCGATTGGTCTCTATACTGGATCATGCTACATACGTACCTACATTGAGTATATTCCTTTCCCCTCTCCGAAGACCAGCTCTAACGAGTCTACTTTCTAGCCACAACATAATACTAATAATTGGAGCTCTCTGACTGCGGCTTTTCTAGGGTGAAAAAACATTTTGTCACCTTAAACAAAAAATAAAGGTTGGAGGTACCCTGAGAGTTAATTTTACAACTATTGAAGACGGAATACAGGGAATCAACTGAATATTGAATACCAAACAAGAAAAAAAAATGAGCACAAAATGCTCCAATAATCGACTTCATGTGCAACAAAAAAGCAAGCAAGCAATCTATTCTTTTCTGTGTATGTTTTTAAAAAGAAGAGCACAAGTACCTAAGTACTTGTTTTATCTACAGTCACCGATTTTTAAGGTATCCACTATTGTCTTGTAAATCACTCAACAAAAAAATTAGAAAGTACGCCTAGTTTTGAGAAACCCTGCTCTAGGACAATGCTTTCTTAACCTTTTTTTTCATAACGAAGCCAGTGGGGTCATCCATGAATCGATTTTGAATTGTAAATGCAGTATCTACTCCCTTCAGACTTTGTAGCCCTCGCTCTTGTCAAATTATGTAGACTTGTTCGATGTTCGAAGAACCAATAAACTAACAAATTTGTCCTTACCAATATTAGAAATAGGAATGTAAGTTTTTGCTGGCATTTGCTTACTTATACCTGAATCAATAAAATCAGTAGGAAATTTTGCACATAAGCAGTGTACAAATAAAAGGCATAATAGGTTACTTTGTTTTCCGTAAAAGGCTTCTGTGAGATGGTAATCGAACTGGTATTCAAATCGGTAATAATTATGAAGTACATCAAGTAAGCATATTATTATGAAACTCTCATCGCTCTCTTTTAAACGTCTAGTGGCATAATAAGTAATAAATAAAATAGATAAATAAATGATAATAAACAAGTTGATGATTTTCGAGAGTTGATAAGATTAACCTAACGTTAGTATTCCACTTTACAAGTTTGGTATAACAAAAAATGTTTTAATATGTTTGTGATCCCTGACGCTGATGATGTAGCATATTATGACCAGTGTGTTAAAACTTCCTAAGGTGCAATCTGAGGAGAAACAGTGGGTCGCGTCTAAGCCTGCTTTAAAGTTATTCAGTATCTACGCATGTCCCTGACTGACTGAGGGCTACAGGCTACAGAGTACTTTGCCATCTCTGGATTCTTGTAGGGCAGTAAACGTAGTCAGGTACAGGCCTCTTAAAAATAGGCACTATATCTCCCGGTCTTTCTTTCTACTTTGTGCATCTAGATTTATTATGATGTTATGATTTTCAAGGCCAGTATTGGATCTTTCTACGAGCTATGACTATAACTATAGGTACCTACTCTTTTGTCGAATGAACTCATTACTCTCTGGTCAGGGACGCGTTCCGTATCGGCGGTGGTCCATTTGCTAAACTATTCTAGATAATTTTTGAAGTGAAAACTTCTTTAGCGGTATTGGATGGGTAAAAAGTAGAGATGCGCCGAGTAGCACTTTTGCCGTTTTTCTTTTTTTTTTTTTTTACGTGCGGGAAATCCCCACGGATACCCACCCCCCGGAGCCGAAGGGGTAGGTTATGTCGGACTCGAACCGACTAAACCGCACGCCGTCTGTGGGTCGATGTGCTAGGCCGGAGGTGAGGTTGTCTTTTGACATATCCCTCGCACCCCGGCTGACCCAGGGCCATTCCTCTCGGTCTGGCCCTCCTCGGGAGGGGGGACCACGCGGTCCCCGACTCGCCCCCGGTATGGGGGGGGGCGCGCATCGTCCTACGATGCGCGCCGCCGCCGTGGCCTGCTTCTGCTAGGGTGACGAGCGGCTCCACCCGTCACCCTCAGGCCCGCGCTCATGGGGGGCGGAGGTCGGTTTGCGCCCTCCGACGCCCGAGCCGCTGTCTCCTTCACGAGCATGACCTGCTCGCAGAAGGAGGCGCTGGCCGCCCACGCATCCGCGCAGCGGACCATCGCCGCGAGCAGGGTGGAGAGCGTGAGCACTCTCACCCCCAGGGCCGTCACAAGCTCCCGCCTCGGCGCTTCAAACGCCGGACACTCGGAGAGCGTGTGCAGCCCCGAGTCCACGCTCGCGTCGCAGTGATGACACTCGGGCGTTGGCTCTATGCCCATCAGATGCAGGTACCGCCCGAAGTTACCGTGTCCGGTAATGACCTGCGTCTGACGGTACGAGAGGCCACCGTGTGGCCTCTCTAGCCACTCCCCCATGATGGGTCTTACCGCCGCAATCACGGCGTGCCCCACTTTTGCCGAGTAACGAGTACCGAGTATTACTCGGTTAATTTTTTTTTTTTTTCCAACCGAGTACTCGGCCGAGTAACTCTGTTCAATCAAATCCCCGTTTCGGGCCCGTAAACAAGTACACCCAGGTTCGTGCGGCACGAGCGGCCGGCTCGCGTTGATACACCCCTCACCCCGCCCTGCCTTTCATCTATCAGTCGCTTGCTAGTTTACAAACAAACACGTCAACCTATTAGATACTCTTTGACGTCACGTTGCACGTCATAGTAGATAAATAATTGAAAAAGTTTGTTAATTAACAATTGACTGAATAGATTCCGAATTTGGCCGTTTTACGACGAAATTGAAGAAAATAAAACGAAAGTGAAATGCACCTTATGCAATTCTCTGATTTCACGTAGTGGTGTTTGACGGAAGGCTTCTACAACAGCAATGTTAAACCATTTTAAAATAAAACACACAGAAGAGTTTAAATGTTTGGAAAATGAAACTTTGAAAGAAGAAGAAAGAAGAAAGAAAGTAAAGCCTTTTATTTTAGTGCAGCACCGATTACACAATTAATTATGTACTAACACACGCAAACAAGTTAATCAGGCACAATTGTTCTTCGCGCTACACCAAAAAAGGAGCCAGTTCAGCATGGTATCAGGCACAAGTACCTGACACTGGTTTTCAACTGGCTCCTATGTGGAGGACATGCGACATGAATAATAAATAGAAAGATACTAAATTTACAAAAATCGAAAAAATAGAAAAAGAGAAAGAACACAGAACAAAAAATAAAAACACAACAGCAAAAGCCAACATGCTGGACATATCGGAAAATCGTGAGCCATTTGCGTTAACGTCAACAACCTAAATATATTGCTTTATCTAAACCGAATATACTCGGCATTTAAACCGAGTTATTCGGCCGAGTACGAGTATCAAAAAACCCGCCGAGTATGCCGAGTACCGAGTAGCAACCGAGTACTCGGCCCATCTCTAGTAAAAAGTGTTAAACTCGCGTCAGGATTATTTGACCTTTGAACCGTTACCGACGACTGACGTCATACAACATTACAACAGCTACAGATTGTTTATTTTGTTGGGTGCATTAAGAAGCTTTATAGCCTAGCGGTAAACGCTTCGACTGTAAGTCCTTATGGTTTCAGATAGTACCGGGTTGGAACCTGGGCTTCTGACACTTTTTGTGATTATTTTTTCTTTTTGTAATTTATTACGTTTTGTGATTATTTTTTCTTTTTGTAATTTATTACTTTTTGTGATCATTTTTTCTTTTTGTAATTCATTAATTTCTTCTGACAGAAAATTAGTGATAGCTTCTATGATTGGCGTTATATTATAGGTATGGTATGGTCTGGTGTGTTCTTTTTATCTTTTTCTCTGTATATAACGAAGAAAGAAAGAAAGAAAAAGTTTTCAATTCTGCCGGCACTCCCGGAGTGCAACTGCAACCCGTCTTTTTTTTAATTGACGTTTTGTAAGTTCCGTTTTAATGGTCTATTCAAAGTAAGTGATTTTTTACTTTTGACTTTTTTTGACTAGTTCAATACTTTGGTAATGCGTAGCTCTATCTAAAACCCACTATGTGCAATTTAGATCTGGTCCTACGGAAGAGCTCCGGGGGTTGCGGACCTCGCGGTCATAACGGGGCAAGATACTTATTTTCTTTTTTTTTTAGACCTTCGATTAGAGGCATTACGGCAAGGCTGATATAAGCCAAAACGTCGGCACACTTAGGTACTTTAGGCTTTTGCAACGTTTCGCCTTGCTGCTTCAGTGATTTCGTTGTTATGACGTAGTCGGCGGCAAATCGAAGATATGAGACGTACTTACTGTTTATTTTTATTCTCCGTCGAGTCCAATACTTCAATTAAAGACTTTCTATTGCGTTAGTAAATAGTTTAGGAGATTAGTAAATAGTCTAGAGCTCTCTTGTACGGTCAGGCAGTTAATATTTGAAATTACCAAGTAGAGTGGCGTAGGTGGTCGTTCAAAGACGGCTGATTTTATCAGACAAAGTCTGTCGTAAATCACACCGGCAACTATAAGTAACAGTAGCTCTTAAGGACTGCGATGAAGAAAACTTCTGTTTAATTAAGTAATTGGTGTGTAGCTTTTTTAAATAATGCTAAAATAATGCTACAAATTTGGCTTAATGTCATTTACTAAACGTAGGTAAACAAATAAGAAACCAAGCAAGTATATTTATATAACGCCATTAATCAAATATCTCTATCACTTTTTCAATACATTATCATGCGATGGTTATCAAGTGAAATATCCTTGCTTTTTTGATAAACTATTACAAGGCATTCGCTTTGATAACTATACACGTGAGCTAGAATTGACTATCAAAATATCAATGGCAGTAATTCGTAACCCTAAGTCATGTTTTGTTTTTAGTCAATATACCTACGATTTCGTTGTGTTTAGACAACCGTTCTTACCTATTTAAGTACTTAATTAATTATGTACATGGTTCAGACATGCGCGGGATTTGTTAAAATTAACATCCGCGTGACCGCGTATCCAATATGGACAATGAACATGGATACAGACAATTAGCATCTAAATCTGTGAATCATACTAATAACACTAATGCGGACATCTAACCTTCGTGTTAAGTTTGATTGCAGTCGAAACAAGCGACCTACTGTGAAACATGCAGTGTGTGCTGTGAACTGCATTTTCATCTGTGGTTTCGTTGATGACTTTTAAACATTTTAAGTGTTGGATATAATTGCATCTCAGATTAACTAATTTCTGAATATTACTTGTTCGGATATATCTTAGCTACCTTAGCCACTGTCTTAATCAATGCTATTAATTGTCATTGTCATGAAAGGACAAACGACATTTTAGTATGATACGTGTCAAGGAGGCATGTCGAGAGAATGCATAAGATTTGACTGTGGATACAGATGTGTTGTGGTATTTAAAAAACATCGTTATTGTATCAAGTAGTATACCAACGTTAAGTAAAATATTATTTTATCGATGCACGAAACCACAGAAAATGGCTCCACTTCAACACAGTATTTTTTTTTCGAAGTGAAAACTTCTTTAGCCGCGTTGGATGGGTGAAAAGTGTTAAGCTCGCGTCAGGATCGCTTGACCTTTGGACCGTAACCGACGACTGACGTCATACAACATTAGCTATAGACTGCCTATTTTTCAAGGTATGATAAATAGCGTCGTAGTCGACTTTAAGTCCTTGTGGTTTCAAATAGTACCGGGTTCAAACCTGACCTTCTGACACTTTTGGTTATTATTTTTTCTTTTTTTAATTTATTACGTTTTGTGATTATTTTTTCTTTTTGTAATTTATTACTTTTTGTGATTATTTTTTCTTTTTGTAATTTATTAATTTCTTCTGACAGAAAATTAGCAGAAAATTAGTGATAGGTTCTATGATTGGGGCTATATTATAGGTATGGTATGGTATGGTATGGTATGTTCTTTTTATCTTTTTCTATGTATATAACGAAGAAAGAAAGAAAGAAAATGTTTTCACTTCTGCCGGCACTCCCAGAGTGCAACCCTTCTTTTTTTATAATTAATCTATCATCATAAATAAAGTCAGACTATACATAAAATACAAATTCCTTTATTGAACATTTAGAATGCAGTCGGAGGCAAGAGACCTTTTAACAGTTAAAACTCAAAACTTTCAACATCGAAGTGGATTTTACATTCCAAAATGAAAAGTATAATGCTCGTTTGCTTCACTTAATTGTGTGTAATGACCGATTTTTGTAATTAATGCTTGTAATATAATATCCCATTTAATACGACAGTGCTATCGTTGTTATCAATTAAACTAGCAAACGACTGTCCAAAAATGAAATTAATGTTTTCATGGTCCATGTATCACGTCTTTACTCCACCATAACTTACATAACTGGTAGATTACTATTATGGAACCTTGAGTCTGAATAGATTTCGATGTATGTTAGATGTTACATTACTGATACTGTCAAAATGTTTCATCACATAATTCGATAATGCTTATTTAAAAGGGTAAGGAGGTAAAGTTAGGGAAAATTGGTTCCCTGATTGTTTTGAGAAAAATATAATGTATTGACTAACAGAGATAGGTACGTTTCTTTTACTATTTTTATGAATGCAAAGTAGTTATAACATAATGGGTATTCCTTCCACCGTAGACACACATTTTAATAGAAAGTTTACTTAGATTTTTTCGAGCTTAAATTGAGAACCACTGATAATTTTGTAAATGAAGGCTCTGTAATCTCTTCTGTGGTGATGTTATAGAGACTCGTTGTACATTATTGATGACATCACGACTATCATAGATACGGATTGTTTTGAAGTAAAATACCGACTGAATAGTTCATTATGTGTACCAGCAAGTAGTAATTATTTAGTAATTTACTTTTCACGAAAGTACATAGAACGTTCGTTGTTTTTGTGCAATAAATGATTGATGATGATATCTTGACCCTATGGTAAATCATAAGTGGTAGTTAATTTTATTATAAAGTACGTACGTAAATATAAAATTTGTTATGAACCGACTTACTGTGTCAGCTTAATGAATCTGTCCTTTAAGGCTGAATATTGGATACTTACCTATTATGTATAATTTAGGTACCTACATTTTTACATAAAATCACTGCAGCATTTATAATGTAATTTTCTAAAGTTTAAAAAATTTAAAAAGTCTAAAAACTTTTTTGTAATGTTTGTTTTTTAGGATTAATTTGAAACGATGGAGAAAAACTAAAATTTTTGCGAAAGGGACAATTTGAGACAAGAATATTCTGAATTTTCTGATAGGGACATTTTGCGACATACTGTAGGTATACTGTAGGTGTACAGTAAGGTAGGTTACCTATTAACTGATGGAAAGTGGTTACCGTGGCCTATGGAGGTGTGCAACACCAGGGGAGTAAGACTCGTAAACACAGAGAGTTTCTATGCCGTCAGTATTGAATGCACTTTTGGCTAGGAGGTAGGACACGATGGTATTTCCCTCTAATTGAGTAGTCCGACTGGGGAAGTACCTCCGCCCTACCGCGGCCATAATACCTCGTGTTGTGTTCCTGGCGGTGAGTAAGGTAAACAGAGCTCACTGGAGTGTTTTAGTGCTGTTAGTGAGAAGACCAAAGGCTATTCCTAATTTGTCTTCAATACTGACGGCATAGAAACTCTCTGTGTTTACGAGTGTTACTCCCCTCCCCTGGTGTTGCACACCTCCATAGGCCACGGTAACCACTTTCCATCAGTTAATAGGTAACCTACCTTACTAAACGACATGGTTTAGTACGGTAGGTTACCTATTAACTATTAGATTGAACTCAGAAATACACGCACATTTCTTCCCTCTCACCGGTTCGCCTTTGGTAAAGAGAATCAATAAGATTTTTTATTATGATATTTATGATACATCACATATTTATTATTAAATTCTTTAGGGTTCAATAATTTGGCGCCGCGGCATCTTGGGGTGATCGGAACAAAGTTTGGGGTGCGGCGTAACATTTACCAGGTGAGATTGGGTGAGATGTAGTTTATTTATTATTTAACTTAAAATTTGGTATTCTGGCCAGTGAAAGATGGTTCAAGAAAACGGCGGTAAATTTGAAATATCAACAGGTTGCAACACTGACTATACACCGAAATAACGATACTATGTTTTTTAGATTTTATTATTTTGCATCAGGTACGCATAAAAAGCACATGTTAGGTACTTAGGACATGTGTTTAACCAGCGTGTCGCCAGTCGACGTGTGTGACCGAAAAAAAATTTTTTTTTTTTCAATAGATAATCTTAAGAAATAATCGCGTTAATTTTAATATTTTTTTAGCTAACGAATTAATTACCAGTCAGTAACATCAGATATGGGCGGACCTTTGAAGTTATATGAGCATCAGATCAGATACTCAATGTCCATTTTTACAAATCATTATTTAAAATTATAGGCTATTAAAAATAAATAATTGTTAACCATCGGATTATTGTAAATTGTTTATGATAATAAAGATGAGTATCAAGACGTTTTCGAAAACTATGAAATACTGACACGAAAAAATGTTGCCATATAAAAGTTTTGAAAAAATAAAGACGAACATCTTTCGTTGGCCATACTCCATTCTTAGATATTTTACGTACAAACAAGTTCAAACGCGATTCATTTTTTATTGTCTGTATAAGCTATCCCCCTATACGCAAATACTGAGTCATACAATACATTAACGAATAATGATATGGCCGACCTAGAGGAAGCTGGGCCAATGTGCAATGTACATATTGATCTACTATTTGGGACGTGTCCCTAAGTAAAAGTTTGCAGTTGGCATTTTTGCAGCTCGTTGTATAAAATAAAAAGTACGAATTCAGTATTATATTTCTGCACTAATTAATAATGAACATACCAAACTCAATAATGACCTCAATTTTGTTCACAAAATAAATTATTTACATCTCTGTGAATTGATAAAGATTAGATTTCGATTTGATTGGCTGTTAAAATTCAATAAAATGTCAAACACGATGACGATTTCTATGAAAGGCCAATGGGCCAAAAGGCCATTCTCGTAATAAAAAATATTTATTAATTTTGCCCGTATCTAATATTCAAGATCAGTTCCGCGATGTTTTTTCTTAAAAATTGTATTACAAAAATATAGTTTTTGATATTTGGGAGTGTGAGATGGAATGGTAACTGAATTTTAACCATCGTTAAAGTTACCAGAATTGGCCTCCTCCTCATATTCTTTACTTAATAAATTGTTTAATTTGGGATAAAAGAAGATTAAGGTTTATCTAAATCTGGGCTTTATCGTCTTCTCTAGTAAAAATGTTTACCTTTCGCCGATGTACACTTACTTGTAGAGGAAAGTGTACATAAAATTATCCGCAATTAATAAATAAAGAAGATTTTCATATCTCACAATCAGTGGCAAATTTCCGCGAACCTACTGACAGGTAACTGATATTAATGATGAATAGGTTACCTATCATTTTTCTTTTACGAGTTCCTACTTTCAACTTCCAATTATTAAGAAGGTAATCTTTAATCAGAGATTAATAATAAAAAAATCTGTTTAAAATCATTCCAACCTCAAGTCAAAAATCACAATGTCAATGTTCGATCTTGAAAATTATGTTAACAGAATTTTTGACATTTGGCAGATTGAGAATAATTTTGAACAGATTATAATACGAGAGTTGTTGCTCAGGTAGATAGTACCAACTGTGCGCTTTGGGTTAGGTCCAGCCAGGTGCAACAATATCCGCACTTGGGTCGGTGTCAGTTGTGTGACAATGAAGGACCACCTTTTGTTGTCATTCATTTAACAAAAAATTGGTTGTAGGCACGTTGTAGTTCCTTTTGTCATGATGAATGATGCTTTCAGTTTCTGATTTTGATTAAATCATTTTTTTTTAATTTGGCAACACTTAAAGCATTTATGTTTTCAGTTATAAAATTTATAACTGTAAAACATCAAATACTTATTGTTGCTCGCGACTTCACCCACATCCACGTGAAATACTGATTACGTTTCTGTGACCCAAAGAAACCTGTTACTGGGATAAATCTATTTATTTAATCCAAATTACATCAACTATGCAGGTAGGTACTTCCAAGTCAACTGTACCAGCGCAGGGCATGCAGGGTATGATAGAGTAATAAATATCCATATTTCCATCCATTACTTTCTCGTTACTAAAATAATAGGACCTAGCTAAGGGTACCTACTTAAGTAAATACACGTAAGTAAGTTTATTTGTATATTCTCCCACGCGTATTTTGTACAGGCATCAAGGCCAGATGTGCTATTGTACCACTAATCTACTTAACAAGTATTTTAATATACTTGTAGGTAAGCACTCTTGACATCTGGACGCTAAGTTTGTAACGCAATGCACTTTATTACCAGGGAGTAAGGTAGGTATTATATTAAAGTGAGTAGTGTGATAGTGTGGCTTGTGCCATATTGTAAAAGTGAAAGATACCTACCTACTGAAGGCAGGACATGTGTTGAAGATAAAATGTTAATCTCTGTCAACAATATTATGGACCAGTGCCATTAATACTATATCCTCCATATTTATATTATTTATATAATCTGGGTATGAAGCTGCACTTCTTAATTTTCTTCAATGTGATAAGTACCTACCTACCTTGTAAGTAGAGATATTATAATTACAGACAATAAAATAATTTTACTTAAAAATAGCTCAGTACACCTAACTCATAATGTTTAAGAATTCCGAAAACAAGTTATTTGTGACGTTGTATAAATAACCTGTTCATCAATTCTCAGTCGGCTTAGTGACTGGTAGACACACGTTTAAGCATTACAAGTTGATACCTAATTAGATATACATATAATAATATTAATAATATAGGTATGGCATCTGTGTTTTAAACGTGCGTGAGCCAGGAACAATAAACGTTAAACGTATTCAAGCCCTACCACTGCGTACAATACAATCATATTTAAAATTCAATGACTCAAGTTGAATAATGAATTACAAATGAAGCTTAATCAAATCACCACTGTACCATTTTGAGGTCGGCGTTGGCTGCCGCCTGGGCTCGATCAAATGGCTCATGAGCAGACGATCCTTGATTTCCCATTGTGACGTCAATCTGTCAGTGCAAAATCTTCCGAATAAACACTACACTTGCGGCCCACAAATTCACTAGATTTACAAAATTCACATAACTTTACATCATCACTATTCACATCCGCACAATGATATTTAATGATTATTTCGACATTTCATTCATGAAGATTGGAACACGTTGCCAAATGTAAGAGTAATGTCCTCTTCTGATAAATGTTCTATCCGCAACACAGAAAGATAATAATTTCGACGAAGTTGAAACTCGACAAACATGGCAAAACCCCGAATAAATAGTTTAGGACTGCGGAATGCTACAACCTTGGCAACAGTCGCATAAAAAACATTATGTATTTACACTGGTGCCTCATTAATCACTTCACGTGAAATTAATTTAAGTACTAACTAAACACCTGTTATATGTTATCGCGATGCATGTTGCTAATTTCCAAAACGGTCATCTAAACACTAAGATGCGGTAGTGACGTCAACGCGAGTCGTGTGAAATTCGTTAACAATAATTTTTAAAAACGGGGGTCAACTTTTCCCACAAACGATGAATAAACGCAGAGAGGCGCATTGAACCCGGTACCCGACTGGCGCGGGGAGAGAGGTAAGGTAGGTAGCTGGGAACGACTGCCGATGCCAGCTGAACGTTATTTTTTCCCACAGCATTGTTCTTTAGACCGTAGCGAGTAACGATTTATTGATCTAATCCACTTTTTAATCATTTGCACAAACACCTCCGCGATTACCGTATACCGAAAACTGCATTTTGACTAGTAAAAATATGTTATGGAATGTAGGAATTTGAGGAAGAGGCGCGCGCGCCGCACATTGAGCGGCCAACTGTCGCACTGACTACTGACTGTGGCACTGCGGCTCGCACGTCGCGTCGCACCGCGTGCTGCGTGAATCGCACAAAACCCTGCATAGGAGTCCCCGTCCCCTCCCGTACCTCGTCCCGCAGACGACCGGTCCTTTGCATTGTCAAGATTGACGACTGGTGAGATCATCATACGAATAGCCAGTCTTTAATTCGTACTCGATAATTCCATAATTCGTTCCATAAGGTCCATAAAACCTTTTGAAATATAGAGAGCTTTGCAAATTGATGTTTTTGATGACTTAGCTTTAATTCAAACATCACCGAGTGCGAAGCTTAGCAAATATATTGCGGTAATTTCTGCTGCTCCTTGCAGTAAAAGTTGTTTTGTTTGTAGCACTAACAGCTGGAACGAGCACGTGCGATCGTCGGGACGGACGCAGGTGCAAAGTTAGAGCTCATATTGTAATAAGCATTTAAACATATGGCTTTGAGCGTCGAAACTTTAGAGAGTTAAATGCGGCTGCCGCCTACACTATTTATAGCTGATCAAGCATCTGCAACAATGTGGCAATTAGTTAGTTACTTATATGAAAGATGTTTTATTTAGAACAACTTTGTTTACAATGTGAAATTAGGGTACACGTTCTATGAAATAAACAAATGGATACCATAATGCACACGTTTTACGTAATGCATGTTTTCTATAGCTAAAATAGCTGAAATGTGCCAATGAGATTATTTGAAGACAGTCTTAAAATAAATAATGTCCGATACAACCTTTTCCAACGCATTGAAAGTTCAAATTACCATTCGTACCTGACTCACGCTCTGAATCATTGCATACCGGTGTCTGAGCTGATCCAATACTCAAATTACACCATGCGTTACGATGATAATAATGATAATCAGAAAAACAAACTTATGTAACGCCAGACTGAACAATAACTTATTGTGATATTGGTATGACCTAATTATTATATGAAAAGTAACAAAAATACTATTTGGCTTAGTAGGATTCAGACAATTCCTTTTACTTTATTTCAGAATACGTGATAATTTATTTATTTCTATAACTAACGAGCTAATGTCATTAAGAGCTGCAAATCTTTAAATGTTGTTTGAAAAGGTATTTTTTTGTGAGAACCTAGGGAATTAAACCAGTAATAGTGCTTTGAACCCACAAAGCAATAATCCTGCCCAGAATCCTACATGGTGCCCTAGTATGGTGGCACAAAGCCGCAATAAAGAACAACAAAGCAGAACTACATGAAGTCCGAAGTTTAGCGACCATAATTACTACAGGCGTGATGAAGACAACACCCAAAGCCGCGCCTAAAATTACATTGGGACTTAACCTCCTGGACTTAGAAATAAACAGGAAAGCAACAGCATAATGGTTCAAACTCAGAAGCACTGACCATAGATCGGAACCGCTGATCAGCTGTATCATGATAGCCGAAACCAACAGAAGATGGAGATCCATGACCGGAATTAGACCGTCAATGATCTTCATAAATGGCATAAACAATAAAAAGACGAGCTAACTTACCAAACTCTCAAGAAGAGATATGAGGCTCGTCACAGAGATTATCTATTCTGTGACAGAGAATAACAGGACACAGCAGATTGAACAGACAACTAACAGTGATAGGTGTGAAGTTCAACCCCATTAGCCTGCATGTCCATTAGAGTGCATGGACATATTACCTGCTTATTCGGGTAATAGTGAGTCCCTCGGTGATACTGATTCAATCCTGTACTGTGACGCTGTGAAGGCTAGAGTCAACTTCTCAGATGAATTTCCTGCCCCACGACAAAAACCGCCGTGCCAGCGTAGCAGCGCAGGATTGAGGGACGTGTTGCTAAAGCAATAGTAATCATTGGCAAGTTAACCTGTTTCAGGGTAATGCGCTTTGTGAACCAAGCCTTTTCGGGAACAGGCATCGGCCCTCCAGAATATATGGCACGGGTCACAGAGCGCACTGACCTCTTGCATGGGCAATCCGAGTACGTGGATACAAAAAACGTGTGAACCAGTTTAGCGTAACTCGTATGTTCCAAAGAGACCAGAGGTGGGTCTGTAGAAATTGAAATCGACCTAACAAAGATGTGAGAGCGGTGCCAATGATGATGAAACTAACATGGTTTGGCGCAGCATCTGGTCGGTGCCCGTTGCTCATGTCGAAGGCCGTGCATGATGTCGAACGAGCATATGAAAGAATTCCAGACATGGAATATGTCACTATAGACGATTCAGTGCAGTCCGTCCATTCTCTAATTAAAATCTCCAGGGTCGGCTGCTCCTGCGTCCTGCTCCATAATACAGGATGTCCCTTATATCCCAGTAACTATAGACCGATTACGTGTTTGCCATCGGTCTATAAATTTTTGAAGTGAAAACTTCTTTAGTGGTGTTGGGTGGGTAAAAAGTGTTAAAATTGCGTCAGGATTAGTTGACCTTTGAACCGTAACCGACGACTGACGTCATACAACATTACAACAGCTACAGATTGATTATTTTGTTTAGTGCACTTATAAGCTTCGCGGCTTATCGGTAGCCGCTTCGACTGTAAGTCCTTATGGTTTCAGATAGTACCGAACCTGGGCATCTGGCACTTTTTGTAATTATTTTTCTTTTTGTAATCTATTACATTTTGTGATTACTTTTTCTTTTTGTATTTTTTTACTTTTTGTTATTATTTTTTCTTTTTGTGATTTTTTTTCTTTTTGTAATTCATTAATTTCTTTGAACAGAAAATTAGTGATAGGTTCTATGATTGGCGCTATATTATAGATATGGTATGGTATGGTATGGTGTGTTCTTTTTATCTTTTTCTCTGTATATAACGAAGAAAGAAAGAAAGTAAAAGTTTTCACTTCTGCCGGCACTCCCGGAGTGCAACCCGTCTTTTTTTCTTCTTCTTACATCTATTCTGAGGCATAGTATAACCAAGAGCATCTCAATAAACAACGTTATGAGTGCCTCTTAGAATAGATGTAGGAGTAGGGCTCGTGGTACTAAGGAGCTCCTCATTGATATGGCCATTATTCAACAAGTTCGCCGTTACCGTAAGCATCTATCGGTATGCTGGATAGACTATAAGAAAGCGTTCGACTCTGTGCCCCATACGGGGCTCCTGAGGGTGCTAGATATGAAGTAAATACAACTCTTTGCGCCTTCTTGGCGTCATGTATGAGGACAGTTCTTAGCTATTCAGGATGTCGAGGGATGTGTGGTAACGGCGAACAATAAATATTGAGCGTGGCATTTTCCAAGGTGACAGTTTGAATCCCGTTACTGAATCGTCTCAGTACCTTACTAGAGAATTCAGGGCTAAGCTACAGGTTATGAGGAGAAGGTCAGATAATTTCATATTTGCTTTACATGGATGGTTTTAAATTGTTTGCCGCATCAAGCTCACAATTGTTGGATTTACTAAAGATAACCAAAAGCTTTAGTGATTCCAACAAAATGGAGTTTGGTGTGGATAAATGTGCAGTCATGCATGTAAAGCGAGGGCGGGTAGTGGAATCAGCAGGTATCCAACTCTCTGATTACATTCATCTAACATAAATCCTCGTAACCGACACCTATAAGGACATGGGTATATCGCAGGCGCTGGGCATCAATGAGGCTGACATGAAACAGTCCTCTCCCTAGAGCCCCGACCACCGGTAGCTTGGTCCCTGTACTCGATGCCAGTGGGGTACTTATCTTTTTAAATTTTGTAGTATTTTTTTAGGATATGTTTAAAAATGAAATCTATATGTTTGTTAAATGCACACGGCCCTCCTGATGGCAAGTGGTTACCCTGGCCTATGGGCGTGTGCAACATCAAGGCCGTCACACTCGCGCTGCCGACCTTGTTAGAACAGAGAGTTTCTGTGCCGTCAGTGTAGAAGATAAAGCAGGACATTCCCACTGACACACCGCCGGGAACACAACACGAGCTTATTATGACCGCTGTATTCTGTAAGGCGGAGGTACTTCCCCAGTCGGACTGCTCGATTGGACGGAAATACCGTCGTGTCCTACCTCCTCAGATTTATAGATACTTTTTTATATTAGGAACCTTCACGAGATTAGGGTTACCATTTAGGATTCTGAAAAGTCCTGACAAAAAGCCTGACATTTCGATAAAAGTCCGGACACTTGGTTGCAATAGCATGGTATTGCTCGGGACATAATATATATCTTGGACCTAATGTGCTCTACTGCGGTGGATCAAACATAGATTATTACAAAACAATCCGTGCGCGAATTCTACAAGAAAACTTTTAATGAACCCGAGTTGCTCAGTAAAGTATGTACTTACTAGTGTTGAAAAGTATAAACATTAATATACTTACCAAAAATTTGCGTTTAGTTAGATTTTTTTTAAAGAAAGTACCTATTTTAAGTTTGAACTAGTTGATTGTTTGCATGAAATAAGAGATTTATTGTTCGATCTCTTGAGTTGATTGTTAAAGAGGATTTTACATTTTGTTTTTAGATAAATAACATGTTAATAAAGATTAAAGACTTATTTAATGTAACATAGTATGTAGTTCATATTCCTCATATTAAATCTAATAAAAATAAATCCGGACAAATTAAGTAGCCGGACAAAGTCCGGACAAGTGTCTAAAAGTCCGGACATGTCCGGATTAATCCGGACGGATGGTAACCCTACACGAGATGGACACTCAACCTTTTCAAAATTTCATAGCAATCGTGTAGGTAGAGTATGATAATGGAATATTACAAGGGGTAAACAAGGTAACACGACAAGCCTCTAAAAGTTTGTTTAATGATACCAAGTATAACTTGGGGTATCTTGTTCATACACGTGCGATACGGACTGTCAAAAATAGAAAAGAGTCGGCATAAGGTGATGATTATAATAAAGATACCGACAGAAAATTCAGCAGTTAAAAGTTACGCCAAAAAAAAATAAACCGGGAATGCGAGGTTGCTGAACTATTTGCTCCAATAAGGATACAAACAAATAGCATGGCATATTAAGAAAATATCTTTAGTAACACTTAAAAATAATTAGATGGCACTAGTAGACTCATTTAAAAATAAAAAAGAAGTTAAAACGCTTATTTCCTTATTTCAAATCACGTACATTATTTCAGAATTTAATTACATTATAATGTAAGCATATAAAACTCGTTGGTAATCTAATAAATGAAGATTTCGTGACAATAGTGATATTTTAGGAAGCTGCCATCTAGCAGCATGGTGCATTAAGCTTGTAACTTTTAGAATTACTGCAGAATCTGGCAGAATCAACATAGATTAGAATATTTAAAGTTTTATTCAGTCATATTCAGTAATATGTTTAGTGTGTTTTATTTATGATAAGTTAATTTTTAATAGTAAAAGTTAGAATAGTTTGCCAAAACAATGTCGCCATCTAGTTATAACTCTTGCAAACAAAAGCTGCCTGCCTGCTTTTCAAAGTTACGAGTGTAATTTTTTTTGTTCCTGATGAGCATCTGTAAAAGAATTATATTATAATATCTGGGCAAATAGTCAATACAGACCCGACTGCCAACTGACGACGCGGGATGAGTGGGTACAGAGAATACCCGTTAAGAATAATTTAACAAAGGGATGGGATTTGGTGGGATGAAGATAAAACAGGTAATCTTTTTTGCATAATGTCTGTGCGGCTACATGTAAAGTATTCTATTGCACAAATTTTGCATTTCCATAAAATAAAAACAGGAATTTCAATTACCTACTGAAATTAACAAATTCGCTTCGAAAGTAAATACTTACCAGAACTAACCTAACAGAGTCAATTATATTCGTTAGATAGATTCATTGGTTAGCTTTTTAAAACCGATGTGGAAAAACAGTTGACACTTTCTACTTTAGCTCTCTCTACATTAGAGATTTCAAGTAACAACTATAATTATATCGTAGAAACAGGCAACAGTCAACAATTTTTAACTTTCTTTAATGACAAAGTTGCATTATGTAATTAAACATAATAGTAAAACAAAGGAACCGATATAAAATAACTAACAATAAAAGAAGGAACTGGATAAAATCTCAAAGAACAAGGAAAATGTATAAGACAAAGACGCGACGATTTTACAAAAGATTTCCGAACGTTGAAGGTTAAGTAATTCCGTAACGACATACAAAGAAGCCTTGTTAAACGGCTTCTCGGCCCGGGAATAGAAATCTATAGGGATAAATGTTTGTATGTAACTTTGGTGTTATCAACGAACTTAAGAAGCCGATGATCTGTGCCGATGGTATATAAGACGGCAAAATACCCTTATTCTGACGTTTGAGCGGTGAAATATATATATGTCGCCGCCAACTAGCTTAATCAGCCGTTTAATTAACTGCCTATTCAATGAACGCGAACGGTCGAAATGATATTCAGCCGTAATGTTTATTACAACATTTAATAACCTGGCTGGCTAATGTTTAGGCCATATACTCACGCCTTTAAATCCCCGAGGGAGTAGAAAGAGGTGTAGGTGTTCACAGAAAATTAGTGATAGATTTATTGAGAAAGTTGTACAATCCGACTTGGATAGGTTAGGTTAGAAGGCTTCGTGGTAATTTTTTTTAACCATGCAGAAAAAAGCCCTTTTTCATTGCTGTTCAATTAAATGGGTAGGCAAGTAATTAAACGTCATCGATCCAAGCTACATGCCTTGCCGTTTAATCAAATGGCTTAACACCATTCAGGCCGCTAATTGAACGGTGCCGCGCCGTTCAGTAAAGAGCCTTGGCAGTTAATGGAACGGTTGATTTAGCTAGTTGGCTGCGACATATATTTAACATCATTAGAAACAGTGCAGTAAGGATATTATGTCCGCACGTTATCGTATTTGGAGATACATGTAATATGCATAATGTGTCATTCAACTCTCGAGACATTCTACAGGAAACCCTACTAACCCTATTCGTAGTCGTTTACCTACTTTGATGTAATTACTACTTTGCATAATGCATCTACGACAAACTTTTAAACGTCATAATTAGCGTTTATTTTACAAGACAACTAAGTTGTAAGTTGTATAATGTAGTATCGTGAGTTGGTCTAATCGAGTCTAACCCCCCTAATTCCAAGGGGAAAACCTGCACTAGTGCCTCGTCCGTCAATCAACTGGTAATACAGCTTGCAGGTGAGCTTGGACTCGAAAATCTTGGTGGGACACGGACAACCTATACACCCAAAATTCGTATGTCGGTATAAATAGTTGATGCATAGCGTGAATGTTATCGAAGTTCAACCAAAGCTGCAGTTAGACTGGTACCGCTTTACCAGTACCCTAGACTCCGAGATGAAAGCTTCGGATGCGACTAGAATTAACGCTAAGATGAAGAAGATAAAGAAGTGTGAATGTTTAATCCCTAAAAGCTGGCACGTAAGTATATCAAATTGGTACGTCTAACCCGCTGGGATATTGAGTTGGTCGTTATGTGGAAAATGCAAGCAGCACGGAGATGGAAATGATAACAGAGCGTGAAACCTGTGAACAGTAGGCACTGGCGAGGACACTGACATGGTTCCAGGGTCAGCAACCGTAAAATTGCAGCACGATCATTGTCTATCCAGCAATAATTTCCGACCACTGTTCCATCCTATTCAATCGCAATACCGTTATGTGACACTTAGGTATATTGACATCGAAATAATTCACGGTACAATAAAGTGACCTTAATTTCAGGGACAGTCCCATTTGAACTTTTGCATAGCTGATCGAAAGTAGAATTTTATTACAATTGAAACCCTATTCATAATTCAAGTAAAACCAAAATCAAATAGCTTTTGATCTTCTTTGTTATAGAGTGCAATTTGCTTTGTGCGTTACCCTTTTTTTTTACGTGCGGGAAGTCCCCACGGGTACCCCCCCTCCGGAGCCGGAGAGGGAGGTTATGTCGGACTCGAACCGCCTAAGCCGCACGCCGTCTCTGGGTCGTAGTGCTAGGCCGAAGGTGAGGTTCTCACGCGACATATCCCTCGCACCCCGGCTGACCCAGGGCCATCCCTATCGGTCTGGCCCTCCTCGGGAGGGCATACCACGCGGTCCCCGACTCGTCCCCGGTGTGGGGTGGCGCGCATCGCCCTAAGATGCGCGCCGCCGTCGTGGCCTGCTTCTGCTAGGGTGACCACCCGTCACCCTCAGGCCCGCGCTCATGGGGGGCGGAGGTCGGTCTGCGCCCTCCGACGCCCGAGTCGCCTACGAGCGCGTGCAGCGATTTCAGCGAGTCTCTCGCACTCATCGCGCCGCGCCCGCTCTGCTGTCTCCTTCACGAGCATGACCTGCTTGCAGAAGGAGGCGCTGGCCGCCCACGCATCCGCGCAGCGGACCATCGCCGCGAGCAGGGTGGAGAGCGTGAGCACTCTCACCCCCAGAGCCGCCACAAGCTCCCGCCTTGGCGTCTCAAACGCCGGACACTCGGTGAGCGTGTGCAGCCCCGAGTCCACGCTCGCGTCGCAGTGATGGCTTCGGGCGATGGCTCTATGCCCATCAGATGCAGATACCGCCCGAAGCTACCGTGTTCGGTGATGATCTGCGGCTGACGGTACGAGAGGCTACCGTGTGGCCTCTCCAGCCACTCCCCCATGATGGGTCTTACCGCTGCAATGTGTGCGTTACCCCAGCAAAATGTTGTGCTTTAGAGAGTTGAAAATATTACAGATTTTTAGTGTGTTATGAAGGAAAATTTGTTTACGTATAGCAAAATTTGTGCAGATTATAGTTTAAAAGATATTTGCGAAAAATAAATTTGGCTGCAGTACCTAATTCTCGGAACGTTACCCCAGTAAAAAAGGTTTTTCCCACACGAACCCAAAAACTACTATCTTGTTTTGTTCAGAAATTCCCATGATCATCTACCATTTTCATAAACGCCACGCAGTTGCGTGAACTTTCAGCTCCATCATCATATCAGACCCCAGTAACCATTTAAAAATAAGGTACTCGCCAAGACGAAACGAGCAAGCTGAAATTCGATGGGGTTGAGTCGTTTCATTACAGAGTTCCTATGGCCAGCTTCCAGGTCCATCGTCTGACCCTGGTTACCCTATAGTACCAAAGTACTTGTCAAGACTAATCAAATGATTCCAAACTCGATGGGGTTGCGCAAGCTGCAACTTCGACAGGTAATGGATAGATACGGTGGATTGTTAAGACTTAGAAAATGTAAAAGTAAAAACAAAAACAAAGTAGGGTAATAACTATAAAATAATGATTTCTTTTCCATTTCCATTCTGAACTTTAGAGAGATACGAATCACCCCGAATGTAAGGGTTTTTTTTTAATTTTCGATTATAACACTGTCAAGCAACCTATAAGCAAATCCATGATAGCACCACTACTTATAACACCTGTTTTTTAGTAACGTATGTAATGCCACTACGGATGGCCAGTACCTACAAAGTAAATGTGTGGGGCACCACCTGCAGCTATTTTGATTGTGAGCTCGAATCTAGCCAATCTGCGTGGCTAAATAAGATAAAATATATAAATTTGACTGGCAATATCTTCGTAATTAAAGCATAACATAACATGTGGCAAATGCCTACGCATTTGCTACGACTGGAAAAAATATTTATTACTAGCCGAATCTGGTTAGACTGGAATATGATTGGGTTCAACATCCAATAAAGGCAACATTCATTCAAGTGATTCCGTTGAAGGTCACTCAATAATAAAACGCCTTCTACATTGTATTTGGAAGAATTAATATCTCACAACAAGTCTCACAATCAATGTTACCTGAGTCATACAAAGAGAGAATGTTTTTTCAAGAATTGTTTTTCATTTATAAGTATTTTCTTATAATAAATCATTGTTTAAGTTGAGTTTTTTAAAACTGAGGAACCCAGTAGAATTTCGTGTTTTCTTCTTCATCCGTGTAGCAATCCCGGTAGTATCAGATTCCAAAACCGGCACTTTGAGCTCCAGTCTGTTCTTCTGCTCCTCCTTTCCATGATTTGGTTAATTTTCTCGTTCGAATAGCTTATAAGTGTTTAGTTTTTGTACATTAATAACTCAACAGTGATTTAAATAGCAAAAAAGTCGTTATAACTTCAAGGTGAACAATATCGGTTTGAGTGTGACTTGCAAATAGTTATTATCAACACAATTCCAGACAAGTAATGTAAATTTGTTTTTATTGCATTTTTAGTAAAATAAAGAATACTGCGTGGTTTTCTTTGGGTTTCATTTTCCATACTCAAATGCCTACCACTACCACCAGAAACCAGTAGGGCTAACATGCGCGCGTCGTCAAATATCTCGAATCGAGATGAGATATCATCTCGAGTCTTCTCGAGCGAAGTAACGACGACATATTTTGTCGCGTCAAACTTTTTCAATTGTTGTCTATGGCATACACATTTTTTAAACATTTATCCGATAAAATCGGCCCGATACGGCCATTTGCTCGAAAGCATAGACTAGTTAGGGATGCTAGGTATGAAACAAAGAGAAAAAATAGTGCAAACAATTTTCGACCTTATTGACATGACATGCTATCGATTTGTTTTTCTTATATTCGTGATCAGCGTCATCAATTAATGCGAAAAGACACGTAACAAAGGAAATGTCATTAAGGTCGAAAATGGCTTGCAGTCGATGTTTTAGTCCAAAATAAACCGAGCACAAAAATGTTTACACGAGATAACTTCTCGTCGATCAAATGAAAGACGGTAGACAAAACATTTTAATTTAAAAAAGAGAAAAAATAGTGCAAACACAAATTTTCGACCTTATTGACATGACATGCTATCGAATTTTTTTTCTTATATTCGTGATCAGCGTCATCAATTAACGCGAAAAGACACGTAACAAAGGAAATGTCATTAAGGTCGAAAATTGCTTGCAGTCGCACAAAGGTACTAAATTTTGATCCAAAATGAACCGAGCACAAGAAAAGTTTACACGAGATAACTTCTCGTCGACCAAATGAAGGACGAGAGACAAAACATTTTAAATGTCAAAATTCGAGTAAATAAGGGCCCGTATGTTACAATTTGCAGACACTAAGTAGAGATGATTTCTCGAAGTCGAGTTATGTCGACATCTGACAGATCGCCATGACATTTGCCAAGTTACCAACAGTCGATATCGACATAAAACGGCAAAATGCCTCGAGATAGCTATCTCGTGGCGCGCATGTTAGCCCTTCATGCTACCAACAGTCGACATATCAACATAAAACGGCAAAATGCCTCGAGATAGCTATCTCGTGCCGCGCATGTTAGCCCTGCAGAACTCTATTGTATTCCGTCACGAGTCACACATGGTTATAGTCTTTTCAATAAATTTGAGTTTCACAATTGACTGATTAGTATGCGGATAGAAGTGCAATGATATGACTGATTACTTAGGACGTACCAAATTACTTTTAGCTTTTAGTACATAACCTACCTATATACATCATCATCATCATCATCATTTACCTACAAGAAAAAAGTTTAACTTAAAAATACCTATGTTTTTATTTATTAAATATCATCATGTTGTTCCATAGAAGTACCTATTATATTTACGAACAAAGATACACATACCCACAGTTTATAACTGTGATATTTAAAAAATACATTAATTGCTAGAAGTGCCCCTATAAATTTAATAAAGCAACGGTTTAGGTTCCAAAATGGCGATGTACATTTTTGACGTGAGCAATATTATATTTATTATTATAACGGACATCGTGCCATCTCTGGGTAAGGCTGTGAACAGAAATACCTTCTAGTACGCATACAAAGTCAGCCAACTAGCTCATCTTGGTCTACTTCCAGTGCCAGTTAATTCGTACAGCATTGTGATCACGTTTAAAACACAACGGATGTCACAAACATGTGACTCGTTTGCAAATGTGATTCCTCGGAGGCCTTTGAAACACCAGTATGCGAGTACCTTTCCAATTGAACGGTTATATTTAAAGCGAAAACCCGCTCACACGCTTAGTGATTAAATTATCGATTTTGTCGCAAAATAAATAACAGAAGCAATTTTATATATTTGTCGCTTTGTTGAGCTTGGAAACAATTTATTGTGTGGAGTTTAAGTTAAGTAAAACACTGTGTTTTAAACTATAAACAAACTCCTTTGTGGCAATCTATAAAACGTCAAAACGGCGCAATACGGGGACGAGGCCATGACTGCATGGACGATGTTCAGTTGGCGAAGATTATACAGCAATGGAAGAATGGGTGACTGCAGTGATGACAATCATGTAGAGCTGCCGGCAGACACGAGGCAACTGGTTTACAATGTTTACGTGTACTTTAGTAGGAGGCCAGGGAGGAGCGCCAAGGCGGCACTCTCGAAAACAGCGAGTGCCACGATGATACCGCGGGATATAGTTGCCGAAATCGTAAGAGATAAATATCGGGAATGATGAATGAATGATGTGTTAATGTGTTTTATTATAATCATGTAATTACTGAACCATGGGAGCTTCAACTGTGTGTAACATTATGTGGCGTATCCTTGGAAATCGCGCGTAGGTAGGTGTAATAACACCAGTGTAATACAATATTAACCTACTTACTTTAATATTTCATGTGAATAGTTTTATACAACTTATACGAGTATTTACTAAGCAATGTTTGATTTAAGATTCCTCTAGTAAAGAAAACTTATAAAAGGCAACACGAGATATACCTATATAGCTAACATAATGTTTAAGAACGCTGCTCTTGCACAACGATCATAAAACAATGTACAGTTACAGCGTAGTTTTATCTTAAGAAACGGAAACTTTTTTCTTAACATACGACATTTCTATCATCATACTATCCAATAATATATATTTTAAAAGCATTTCTATGTGTCTACAGTTGGCTACAAAAATATTCAATAAACAACCTATATTCATGTTTTTATAATATTGATATCAGCATATTAATAAAATCAATTTTTATCGTTCTTATAACAGGTCGATTCTACTGTTTTTAGCCATGTTTCGTAATGACTGGATTCCTCGACTCGAGACATGCAGTCACGTCTTTACCACATTGAAGTCAGTGGCACGGAAAAACTAGATATTACAGTGCCTAGATTTTGTTAGATGATTAAATAATATTATGTGCTTTACAAAAAAAGAACGTTTTAGTTATGTACATTTTGGCATATTTTGTCTTACTACATTTGACATGTCATTCAACTCTATAGATAGTGCAAAAGCAGAATTTACATTCTACAGCAGTCTGCTAAATCGTATTTGATACATGAGTGTATATTAAAACTATATGCAGCAAGTTATTCTGTACTTATTACGATCAAAGACTGATCTCATTATTTAATATCATAGGTTTTAAAATTATTGTTAAGGAGAAAATCTAATTTTATTTTATGTACAAAAAATTAAATAGTTATCGTAACTAGCTAAGTTCTTTCATTTTCACATCAGTAGTATACAGTTATTTATAAAAGCTGAAATTGGTAAGTGCCAACACGAAAATGAATGTTGAAAAATGTTGATGCTCTATTTTACGAGAGGTACTTACGTCAAATTCTACAGTCGTTTCAGGTTGCCTAAGATCGGCCTCCTTGTTTTAAAATGAAAAACCACACACTCGGTGACGCAAGCTCTTAGACACAAGTTGTATACAAAACTAATCAGCACATAAGTTTTAATGATGCATACAGATAAGAGTGTAGCTTTTTATTAATCGTCTTTACATTACACTGTACTCCTGACTTACTTTGATATTTGATTACTTGTGCCAAGTTCTGAGCATAACAACAGAACAATTACACTGCACTAATTACTCCACTGTACTATTTCCGATATTCGAACACGTGAACCACGAGTACTCTGAATCACAGCTATCGACGCCACTGACTGGCTGAAAGTTTCAACAGAACAGAAATTACCGAAGGTCGCGCGCATCAAACCCATTCATTATTTCTTGAATATATTCAGCATACATTAACAAGACGTACACAAATTGTTAGCTTAGGACAATGTACTCAGAACAGCAAATAGTTTAACTATTAAAACCTGCAACAATCTTTGAGTTTACCTAAATTGGACGCGACTGTAAATGATGTGGCTACGGCTGTTTGTACTTTGTTATTTATTATGTATCCACCTATGCATTCATATTTGCTTTCAGTTGTATCATTAATAATGTTTATAATGTTTTGTTGGTTGGTTTGTCCTTCATTCACATAAATGTGTTTTTGCATAGATAATAAATATACGGATAAGATACGATAATAGGTAAAGAGAGGTTAATTTGGGACACCTAATCCTAATGTTATACGGTCGCTGCCGCTGGGGCAATGATTGCCAAAAGCTATTAAGTCTGGTTGACGTGAGGAAGATGTCAGGAAAAACTTATTTTGGTTTTTCTGTCAAATGTTTGAAATAATTGGTTAAACACAACCCTACCCTTTTGCCACAAAGAGGAAATTTTGAGAGACCAGAAATGAAATAACCATTTTTAAAACTTATATGTATCAACAAAGCGAATGCCTGGTAACGCACATTCAAACTACATACGTAGTACGTACCTAATGATAAAATTATTATTTCCACAAATAAACTGATAGCACATGTCAACATGAAATGCATAATAAACTTTCTATAATTAACGAACTTAAGATATCACCTACGTTTGCAGTTGCAAAACGACTGAGTTGAATCCCTTCACTTTTATGTAGGCAGACAATGACTAACCGTGTGTATAGTGTAGTTGCACAATGTCAACGAATTTATGAATTAAAATGTCTTCATAATGTTAGAACTTGCATGGTAATCTGAAAGTGCTGCTTTCAATAATACTGGGTTATCAAGTTTCTAGGGTGCCGGGGACATTGCTTCAAGTTTCTTGGTCAAAAATAGTTGAGACGCTTGTATCGATCCACTTTTGAAAACAGTGACGTCGCACTTATTGCAAATGCAATAGAAAATAATCTTTGTCTCGACGAGAGACAAAAACTTAGATAAGTAGTGGTGGAAACTCTAAACTAATTTGACAGAATTAAAATGTATACCCGTTTCTCTTTTTCTACCGAAGGCAAGTCAAATTTCACGCAAAGTTAAAAACAAATATGATTAGGGTGTATATTTAAAGTTGTATTTTTAATATAAATTTCACAATAGGATATTATGCCTGTGTGAACTTTGTCAGAGAAAGTTTTACAGATGAATGCAAGTACCTACCCACAGTCGTCATACTCAGAAGAAACATTAGTTTCAAGATAATTGTGCGATGAAAGAGTTTCTACTAGGTGTCTCTAGCTCGAGGCATTGCTACTGTATTTCAAGAAGAAAACAGACCATAATAGTCGAAACAAAATAAGCATCAATCTGAACTTCCGCTCATGTTCATCTGGATTGAACATAGAACTAATTCGTTCTGTGGGATTGAGTGGTTTTTTTTTATTTATTTATGGGCAGATTATTAATTAAAGCATGAATAATTTAGTCAAAATGTATAAAATCATTATAAAAGGCCAAAAAATTGTCACACAAAATAGAATTTTGTAGTTGCATAGTATATGGATGACCGATTTGGTACCGACTACCTTTTTGACTGACCTGACCTATAAAATATCCGATCTGTGGCTCTTTTTTAAATGTCGAGTTAGAGGACAGTTTGTAGTCCTGTAGGGTTACCAAACTTCAACGTCGTTTAACCGATTGGCATAAAAGTTGGTACTTCCCGCAAGATAACCCGTGGAGAACAACTTGTATTATAATTTGTTATTGCGGTAATGGGTAAAAAAGTGGAGTTGGACTTTAGTCAAAATGATCTGCGCAGTATTTATAGGTAAAAAGCAAAAAACAACTTCCGGGTCTGAACAACATAGGACAATTAGGTACTTAATTACAAATAAACTTATCAAGCGTGATTTGATTAAATCATTGCTAAATAAAAATTAAAGTTTATAACGTTGCTCGTTAGTGTAATTTATCTTTGTTGTCTTTTCTTTGAGAATCGACGATTGTTTCGGTATTCTCAGACTTTCAGTACCGTGCATTATTTAAAATGAAAGGGAAGGTCTTTTATTTATTACATTTTGAAGTTAACTTTCATTAAAAAATACTAATTTACTTTTGCCTTTGTAAATTTACCAGAAAATCGCCGTACCTACAGGTTCAACTGTTTGTACAGGACTGTGAAAAGAGAAACACCTGATTATCGGGCTAGAAAAGCCACTCATACATGTTGTCACGCATCGCGTGTTCATCAGTTAGGGAGAGTTTGCTTTAGTCCAAGTTTAAACAACCGAGGCCGGTTTCACTGGAGATAGCTGAAAAAGCATTCATATGACAAAAACCTGCACTTCTGGCCGTCGTAGGTTACGTTCACAGATATCCTAACAAACTATCGTCAATAGTAACGCGAAAAAAATTCTAAATATGTTATTAAAACGTGACGCATTGCAAATGCAAAAAAAATGGGTGCGTGTACTTATGTACGCGCGTGAGAAGTTATACTTCTTTGACTTAATGAGCGGTTAAGCAGACGGCTTCATACTGTTAATTTTGTGTCACAGGTGCGCGCGCATCTTAAAATTTCACTCTCATCATTTTTTCATAACGCGCCTAACTTCATACTGTTAATTTTGTGTCACAGGTGCGCGCGCATCTTAAAATTTCACTCTCATCATTTTTTCATAACGCGCCTAACTTCATTCTGTTAATTTTGTGTCACAGGTGCGCGCGCATCTTAAAATTTCACTCTCATCATTTTTTCATAACGCGCCTAAAGAAGTATAACTTCAAAAAAAAAACGTTTCAGAGGGACGCGCTTTTCAGAGATAGCAGAGGTTAGGATTACAGAGGATAGCATGACATGCATAGCAGCAGTTAAAGATAGCCTTACACTTGACTGTTTATCTGGAGTTGCTATCGTTGGTGTGTTATTTATTGGTAACGGCCGTTAGTGAATTGTAGCCGAAACCCGAAGAAAAAATACACAAGTTTTGATTTATAGTGCTGCTAATCATAAGCATTTACAAATGAACACAAAAATGAACAATACTTCGTGTCGTGTTATCACAAAATCAAGCTAAATACAATTGTTTGATCTAAAAGCAATCGTCGCGCAAATGTATTTACCGGAGGGTGCAAAAGTTACGCTCGATAATGGAATAGTAGTCTCGGCGCCAGACCTAAGCCTAAATTGATGTGACGCAATATGTGGATACATCATCTACCCACTCTGTATGACGTAGGTACCAAATGTACCTCGACATGCTTCCTCATGCATGCAAGAGAAAAACAATGGAATGTCTGATTACCACATTCTGATAGGCATAAAGTGCTACAAATAAGCATAATATTGATTCAAAAAGATTTGTTTCACTTAATAAAATTATGCATCAGTGCATCATCCACGGCCCATTAGTTCAATGTTTGTAGATTAGCTATTTTTATTTATTCTCAATATAGGTAAGTCATTGGATCGGTTAAACAGAAGAGGACATTTATCCGTGTCAATAGGTTGATTGTGAAGTCTATTTTCAGTGGGCGGACGATCGTTTGCGAGGCGCCCGATCGTTACCTACTCAAGGTGATGATGTACTTTTTTTACGCTCTTCGTTTACTATTCATCTAATTCGTGGTTTATTTTGTTTCTTCCTGTGTGGTTATAGCACGGACCTCGCCACAAGTGTGCCATTAATTACAGACACAGAAACATATCCAAAAGTGCTGAAATTTTTATAGGAAGAGAACTTTTTAACGTTGCATTGGAAGTTAAATTATGTACTTTTGAATATTAGAAGCGAGAACGTGAAGGACGATGCCGGTAGAATAATATAGAGGGGCTAAATATAGTCGCTCTTGTATGTTTGAAACACGTCCAGATATTTCGAGTTACTATTTTTGTACCATAGTCATTAACACGTACTGGGTTTTAGGAAGTTAGCTTAGTAAATCTAAAATTTACGGTACAACTATAGCAAAATAAAAGATATGTTCTATGGTTCAGTTACGCACGGACTCGTTATCATCATTATCAAAGCGCTAATTCCGGTGGTGCCGATACCACCTCTCCATCTTTTGATTTATTAGAATTTTATGGGAGTTATTGGCGAGGGTGAAGCGTGCGCCAGTGCCTTGTCCTTAAATCAGCAGGTTGGCCTAAACCTCGAAGATCTTGGTAACGAAAAATCCAGGTTGTTCGATGAGGTCCAGGATGAGAAAATTACAGGACTTACAATGTGGACTTGTTGTATGCCACATGTAAATTAGTATCTCTTGCTTGCCTGATTTTAAAATATCCTTCTCAAATCCTTATGATAAGAATGTTTTTTATAGGGTTTAGGTTGATATCTGTTATAGAATTGCACTTAATAACCAGTAGGTACTTATTACCTAGTTCAGGGGTGGAAGCGCTATCAAGGCCTAAAATTACTGACTTTACTGACCAAAACGTAATGACATACTGACCAAATACTGACTTACTGATCGATTTACTGACCAAATTCCACCTTCCGCCGGACTGTTCTAACCTTCAATGTGTGCGAGGTGCATATTATGTGCTTGTTAAAAATAATTGATACAAGGATACATACTTACTACCGATGTAAGTTTATGTTATGGGAGTACATCCCGGAATTCACTAGCGCTCCACTGTCTTTCATTTATTTTTATCAAACTACAGCAGGTATGTTAGATTTCCTTTAGTTAACGCAAATAATACCATAGCGAAGTATTTTAGCCATGAATATTCATCTGAAATGTTCTTAGTTTAGTAATATTTGGTAGATTTAGGGATTTAGCTTTAGTTCTGCTAAGTGGTCACTTTTAGCAAATACGAATGTTTCAGAAGAAATTATCATTGCTTGAATAAGGGCAATGAAAATTGCGATTCAGAAACGATTTTCATTCAATTCCAATTCAATTCCTTCCCAAGCAAATTTAACAAGAGTACCCCCTGGATGAAGGAAAAATACAAAGAAACATATCGAAAAGTATAATTAAATTAATAAACACGATGGAAGAAGAACGAAAAACATTTCTGAACAAGAATTCAGCGCTTAGATCCTGAAAATACTGACTTTACTGAGTAAGTTTTGAAAAAACTGACTTTTACTGACTGCCTTCATAAAAACTAACTTTTACTGGCTTGTTTCCACCCCTGCTAGTTGGTTATATTAGTAAGGAAAATGTCTGGTATTATAACCAGTTTAATATTGTTCGAAGTATCCTTTTTCCTGATTATTAAAGGTAAACGCTGTGCTGAGTAAAAAATGAATAACCTTCCGATGTAATTAGCAAGCCGGAGCCGGCGAGTTAACCATCTACGTTTCGCGGTAGAGTTACTTCATTAATGAATCTTTTGGAATAGAATAGGAATACACTTTGTTGTATACTTCACCATAACTGTTTTCATATTACTATTACCTAATAAAAACCTGCTATCTATGCCCAAAACAATTCCTCGCATTTCATTCCATTTTGGCTGCTAATTTCAGCCTCATTGCACATGCGATTTATATTATCGACATTTAGTTATAGATATAAAAAAACGAAAGGGATTTTTTCATATTTTATACTTTATCACGAGAAGTTTTTGGTGGTTAAGGATGAGCATGGCAGAAAAGTAATTGAAAGAGATTCAGAAGTAACGATTGGAGTAAACTAACTAGGTATGTAAACATTACAGAAAGCTTCTAGCATAACGAGTCGATAATATGAAAATGTTGCCTTCGAAATGATAATTTTATGAAATAATTTTGATCAAATTAATAAGGAGGAACTACTTCTTCCGGTCAAGAGATTTATTATAATTATTACCAGTAAATACTGCCTGTACACCGGAACATTACGAGGGTCAAATTCCGTAACAGCTACTGCTGATAACTTATTTGACCCTTCTAAATGTGTAACTTGGTAATTGTTGAATCAAATTATAGTTAAGTCAAGTGTTACTATTTGTGGGTTTGGTTGGATTGGACATAGCAACCCTATTGATTGTAGGAAAGTAATTAACTACGGTACTTATTGATATTTTTATGAGTATTTTATCACTGTCCGCTCGATAGAGAGTATTAACTTATGCTTAACTTCACTGCACGTCACGCCTACTACCCGCTGCGTTTGCGTCACCAAACTCAAGAGCCAGCCCGTCTCTTTTTGGAAAAACGTAAACATCCACTATGTATCTAATGTCACAAATTATGGTGCGGGTGGGAGGGCGAAGAGTACAATGCGTGAAGGTACGAAGGCGGATATAAGTTGAGGTAGTTTTGGCCATGTACCAAAATGTTAGGATTGTAACATTCACATTGTATTGCTTCGCAGGAAAACGTGTTGTCGTGCACTCTGTGCAATGCTTGTTCCTCAATGGGCGTTGATTATTAGAGTGATCACGATAACAGAGGTTTCTAGCTAGCAGGCCTTGTCGGCTAGTAGTTGATCTAAGATCTAGTTACAATCGCTTGTTGTTGCGTCGTTGAGCTTTGAATCTTGCAAACATAGTGTAAAAAAGAATCAATCGAAATATCGCGGGGTATTTTCCTAGCAACTATGCCGGATAAAGGGTTTTGGTCACTACACTGCCACTCTTGCACTCAAGAGGATACACTAAATAAATACGAAAAACTTAATCAATTGTCAGAATTTTGTTTCTTAGGAATTATATTATTATTCCGAATTTTGAAAATCGGAATTAATTCGGAATTTTTGGGGTCAAATCAAGAAGATGCGTTTTTTTGCCAATTTTTTCGAACGAGGGCATATAGTTATCATTTTTTACATTTTAGTTTAACTTGAATTTCTAAAGGGTATCCTTCGAAATATAGTTGTAGAATAGTTTTGATTTCAATGTGCACAGATTCAGTTCAAAGTCAAACGTGTCTGTTCTGTAGTGTTACTACTGTGCGGGAGTTCAGTGGACGCGTTGCCTGGTTCGATATGTTAGGTATGCGCGGCAATTTTGAGGATAAGTTTTTAGATGTGAATTAATTATTCTGGCGTTTGCTACTTTCGTAACAGCTGTGCCGGATTAAGGGTTTTGGTCATTACACCGCCAGACTTGCACTAAGAGGGTACACAAAATAAATACGATTAACTTAATGAATTATCAGAATTTTGTTTCTTAGGAATTATGTTATTATTCTGTATTTTGAAAATCGGAATTTATTTGGAATTTATGGGGTCAACTCAAGAAGATGCGTTTTTTTTTGCCAATCTTTTCGAATGAGGACATATAGTTATCATTTTTTACATTTTAATTTAACCTGAATTTCTAAAGGGTGTTCCTTCGAAATATAGTTATAGAATAGTTTTGATTTCAATGTGCACAGATTCAGTTCAACGTCAAACGTGTCTGTTCTGTAGTGTCTCTACTGTGCGGGAGTTCAGTGGACGCGTTGCCTGGTTCGATAAGATATGGTGGTATGCGCGGTAATTTTGAGGATATGTTTTTGGATGTGAATTAATTATGCTGGCGTTTGCTACTTTCGTAACAAAGGTCAGGATGTGTTTTCATTCATTGCGCTCGGGCAAGGAACCTAGCGCATTTATTTATTTTGCATTTACATCAGTTTTAGAGCAGAACTCTAAATAATGCTTGCTTAGTAAGTAACTCTGATTACAAACAAGGTATAGATTTTGCCTGAATCCTGAAGTAAAAACGTATGCAAGCCGTAAGTACCAGTGGAGAATAATGAAATGGACGAATTTGGTCGCATATGTTGTGGGTGGATCGGACGTCAGGTCTTTGGCGTCGCCGATAGAAATAATACCTACTAAGAAAAGACTCACTACAATAAGGCTAAAATTACTTATTTTATTATTATTTCGCATAGATAATATATCAGGAGATTAACATAAAATGTTAATGACCCAGCTAATCAAGAATTTATAAACTTTAGATATCATATGGATAATTATGTATAGCGTATTGGTATTTAAGTACAAAATCAAGTATATTTCTAAAGAAAAATGTTTTCTACAAACCAAATCCGAAAAATATAAAATACATTAATTTCTTTTTTTTCAGGTTCATATTTGAGATAATAGGTAACATTGTCTGATTATAAATATTTTTCATTTTAAATATAATACTGTTATTAAAACAACTGACTCCTGTGTTTTTTTTTTATAATGAGTTCAGATTCAGATTCAGATTCATTTATTTTCATAAACATGGGTTACATGGATTACATGGATGTTATTTCAATATAATTATCGTTTGTTATTGTGCCAACATGTTTTGCCCAGACAGGCGTACAAAAATTATATTATTGATCATTGAAAAATTATTTTATATTACAAGTTATGTTATGTCACAATTTTATTATGAGAATTATATAGCAAATTACAAAAACATTAAACCTAGTCAATAGCATAAATAGGAATCAAATAGTTCATGTCAATATTCAAATTTAAAAATGTCAATACAAAAAATATCAAAGAGTGCATTAGTACTCTTTTCTTTCACCATTGGGGGAAGAAATTATTTGGATTTAATACCAAAGTAATATCTACTAGTCTACCAGTAACTTTTAAGAGGATAATTACAATTAAATATTTAATAGGTTTCATCTTATCAATAAAATGGCTTGGAAAATTTTATGTTCATTGATATCCTAGAACTTGAGTGTGTTCAACTTGACCAAAAATCTATAGGTACATTTACATATTCCATCATAAATAACATGAGCCATTTTGTCACTAATAACAGGTGAGATAAGTACCAGTTTAAACATCTTTGTAAAAAATTTTAACCTCTGTGAAAAGTCTCTACAACACAATTCAAACAAATCTGATACTTACTGGATTAGAACTTGCTGAATTAAGCAAAAATAAAATGTACAAGGGGGCTTGCATGACAGTGGAGGAGGCTCGTGAAGTATGTAAGGATAGAAGCTGATCTGTTGGCTATGCTTGCCCCAGAGGGGAATAGGCGTAAGTATATGTATTTATGTATGTAAAAATTGAGTAGGATCACAAGATTCCGCCTGTAAAATTGTGAAGTAATCCAGATAATCCAGGTTGAACATAAGTATATTGCTTATTTTAAGCAATATACTTAACTGCAATAATTTGTATGCATGGCAGACAGTATGTGATATTATTTATCAATGGGTTACTTTTTTAACAGCTACATAATAACTGTTTGTATGCTTTATGCCAATTTTTTTTTTATATGCTGACAAATTTGGGAGAAATTAACATTTGGGATATTATCTTGTAATTTTTTTAATTTTATATTGCATGCTGAAAATGCTCTCTTCAATGGTTAGATAGTGGTTTATTCAATTTATGCATAAAAAAGACACCCTTGTTAAATGAAAATTACAGATAATAAGTTCATCTCAAAATCTATAAATTTTACATCAATGTTATGAATGTGTAGTAATTTTTTATTTTTTTTATTTTATGCTGATGTAGTGGCAAACAAGCCCTACCTACCTGTCATGTAGCAGGAGTTTCAACTCATAAGATTCTAATAAGACTTCACTTATAAAAAAAAACCATAATACTCTAAGTGGAGTTTACAGCTACAGGAATCAATAATTACTACAATATAACCTGTAATTGATACCCTGTGCAAGAGTTGGATATATCTTGATAGCTAAGATAACTTGCTATTGATAGACATTGTACTTACCTATCATGAAATGTATGTGCTGTATGTATCCTTTACAGGTGCATTATGTAAGAATATTATTTGTCCATATAGCTTATGCTACAATTTTTTATGAATAGTCACTTGCAACACAAAGCTGACGATAAGCTTTCTAAATTAAAAAATTATCACGCGCGGTAACAAATCCTTTTTATTCAGATAAACGGAAGAGACGAGTTAACAAGGAAGGACAGCATAAGATTATGTTCTATCGACAAAAGGTTTAACTTATCACACATTCAGAAATTACAGTAATTTGAACTAAAGCTTTATTTAAGGGAAAATAGCTTGACTAGAATTATTCTAAGAATCAACCAGCCAACCGAGCGGCCTATTCGCCGAGATATGATTTTTTTATAAATGACAGCAGGATAGAATACATTGAATGTGCTGTGTGTGCAAGAGATAGCATGATTATTATGCTATGAATGTTTGTTATCGACTAATATGTAACTGATTTCAAAGTTTATGGAGAATAATTGTCATTTTATTGATGAAAATGTTGCCAAATGAAATGAGAAGATTTTATATATTTAAATAACAATAAAAAATACATTTTTTTTTTAATTTCTTACCCATTTGTTTATTTTTCAAAATTTATGTACAATAAAACATAAATGATTCTAAGTTAAATATAAAACTAGAACCTAAAACAAGCTAAACTAAATAAATATTATGCGTCGTGAAATTCCTCCGCATCATCAACGACTGGTAACGTTCCCAGAAGGCTGGCAGCATTGCCACGTTGAATGGCAATGCTTATCCTCTGTGCAATATAATAACCAGCCTTCTGGTCATCAGTCTTCTGATGATCAGTCGCTTTGCCAAATCTTTGTATAGAAAGCGGGCACTTGGATTGGACCCCATGTCCCCAACGTTTCAACCCCAAACGGCCTAAATACATAATCACCTGTTATGTTACAGTATTCGCGCCGTTTGAGGTTTTCCGCAGATGCAGCAGCAGCGCTGGCACAGCCTGCCGTGCTTGGAAGATGTGAAGGCCCAAGGGTATCATCAATCGTCACACGTTGCGTCCCACACCAAATTTGCCAATCGATAGTCGACTATCGCTAAACTATCGATAGTTTAACGATAGATGACGTAATTTCAATAGTATCGATATAATCAATAGTATCAACACTATCGATGGTCTGAGTCAGGGCAATACTATTTAATTACAATAATAGTATCGATATCATCGATAGTATTAGCACCAATAGTATCAATACTATCGATAATATCAATAGTATCGATAGCCTGTACTATCGATCCGTATTATAGTATATATAGTATAGTACTACCGAATTCGACCGAAAAAATTTGCACGCCGTATGTGGCAGAATGTGAGGAAACAAAGCATTTTGTAAAATCTCTTGTACCATATTCTAGCAAATAAACTATTTGATTTGATTTGATTTGATTTAATAAACTACGATAGTATTGGTTCCAACCAATCAGTTACATAGCAAGTAAATATCTCACATAAATATTAAGTATAGTAAAATAATGAATTATTATTATCTTGTGGTGTATCCGAATACAATCATAAAATAATACAGCTAGGCAACACTTAGCGCTGTCAATAGCGTCAATTTTTTTTGTAATACTACCTACCTAAACTAAGTGTTTTTAAAACCACTGAATTTCGAATTTTCGACCGCTTCATTCCCACAATACGCATCGTACTACTACATCGTACCAATCAGCTTGTCAGCTACCAGTCTTGCTTTCGGTCACACAATTATTAACACCAACAGTAATACACAGTTAGTAAAATAATGGTTTAACATTGCGATAGTATCGACGTTTATTAAACTATCGATTGTGTAATACTATCGATAGTTTCATACTATTGATAGTATCGTTGTTTTATTACAACAATACTATCGATAACATCGACTGTATCGATAGTATTACATAAAAAAAATTGATACTGTCGATACTATTGTCGTGTAATTGTATTAATCGTATCGATACTGTTGCTTCAAATCAATAGTGTTAATTTATTTGTACTATCGATAATATCGATGGTATCGATAAAGTCGATATTATCGATAGAACTATCGATATTGTTAATAGTTTTCAAGGTCACCTATCGATAGCGGAAGTTTCGATATTGAGGCAACTCTACTTCCAAGGCAGTAGCGATATACCATCCGGTCTTTTGTCATCGTCACGTCATCAAAGTGGAATGAACGAAGAGCATGAGTAAATTTAGGGACAAAAAGGCAAATCCGAAGTATAGTAAAGGCCGAATGAATACCTATTTTATGTAAATGATTTCCAAAATGTTGAATTGTAAAATAAAATTACTCACCTTTTTATTAAAAACCCAAACCTAATGAAATTCATTAAATAAAACGTGAGAAGAGAATAGGCTATTTGATTACTGCTGGAATATAGTTTTATATTATTTGTTATTGCATAAAATGCAAACCATTTTAATATTTCCTGGAGATCTGTCGTATATACGATACGCAACGCAATTTTTGCTATGGCGCCTGGTTGCTCTGACAGATGACGTCACACATAAGTAAACAACAAACTGTTGAATTAGTTTTGAAATTTATTGCATATATAATGGTTTATAAGCGGTGTGATGTGCCAAAATGTACAAGTACATCGATAAAGACTCCGGAAAACTATTTGTACCTGTTCCGATAGATCCTGAGAGACGAAAAAAGTGTTTAAGTGTAGCTCGTCGAAACCCTGAAAGCATTGGACCTAATTCAAGTGTTTATATGTGTGAAGATCATTTTAACGTAAGTAATATTTGTATTGTTAATTTTTTTAAAAAAAAGTAGCTTTTACTAGAGAAGCAAGCTCACGCTAACATACCTATACATAACCTTTAAGATAACAGTACAATCAGGCCATTGAATTACTTAGAGGTGTTTACAAAGAACTTTAAACAAACAAAACTGTAATAGGACGGCTGGGAAATAACCTAAATAACACGTAGATCGCATGATCAATATCAAGAAAAACAGAAAGCATGCACTGAAACTAATGTTTACTTCTGTGTGACGTCATCAGAGTTGCAACCAATCACAGAGATAAAGCACGTGATTAAACCACAAAAGAAAAAAAAAAATTTATGTTTTTAAACAGTAAATGAGCCTATTTTTTCAGAACATCAATAAAATATGCTTGTGTACATTAAATTTTATTAGGATGACAACAAATTGTCCCATATTTTAAACACAGTCAAAATGCTTATTCAGGATGCGAGATGAACTGTTTTAAAAAAGGTGAAATTTTTGTTATTCCACTTTATAATAAATCAACCCATAAATGTGTCATGTATGTACAATTTAATTTATCATTTCATCTAAGTACTTACTGTGTCTATCACAGACAGCCCCTCTAGACTAGGGATATTCGATATACATCGATGCATCGAAAACATCGATGTTTGCAATGAAAAACATCGACTCGATCCGATGTTTTGAAAAGCTTTCAATATACTCGATACATCGATGTTTTTAATAAAACATCGATGCATCGTGTATATTGAAAGCTGTTGATAGACAAGTTTGACCACGTAGTGATTATATCCTCTTTGGTTTGACCTTAGTAAAAAGAAACTTAAGTTTGACTACTAAAATTTTACGTATTTATGAACGCAACATTAATCCGAATTCAACCTCTTAAAGTCGAAGAGTCTGTTGCCCTACAATTGCAGTCGTTGATCTTGAAAGAGATTGACAAAGGAATGGGTGTTATAGAGAGAGTAACTCCTCTCGCTGTAGCCACAATCTTGGACCACAGGTTTAAGAAAATGCATTTCACGGACTCACTCGCTTGCAACATGGCTGTTTCAAAAATCGAGGAAATGATAAAAACTAGAAAACAATATAACGTCGTGGAATCGGATTCTTCAGATCATTCTGACAAAGCTGAAGATACTTTTTTTCTGTGGGATGATCACCACAAATTAGTCCATAAGAGTTGAAAAACGGTGAAATCTGGTGATTCTATTTTTGATGAACTACAATTACAAGTTGAGTTAAGTTAATTTAACAAAATTTAAGTAGCCCAGTAGGCAGATTAAATGAGAATCCTTTAGAAATTTGGAATGATCTGAAGATTCAGCTTCCTAAAAATAAATATATAACCATGGTAGGAACTTCAGTTCCATCTGAACGTTTATTTTCAAAAGCATCACAAATCGTCAATCAACAACGAAATAGGCTCAAACACAAACATTTAAATAAACTATTGTTCTTGCAAAGTATTCCAAAAGAACACTGGATATAGGACGTTAATTCTATCATATTTCTAATATTCTTTTGACAAACTTGCAAAAACTCCGCAGGTTATTTAGTGTTTTTTAATTTGATTCTTTGCAGAATATAATACAGATTTTTCTGATACATGGCTTTTACTTGTGTTTACTTTAACTCACTTATTACGAAAGGGGTTAATTCCATTATTTTATGAAAGAGTTATAAAAAAAAATACTATGAAAAGATGGCCTCGTTTGAGATGGGTCACTTACCACATTAGTTGAGTTTTCCATAAAATTTTAGAAAAAGTACTCGATGTTAAAAAAAAATCGATGTTTTCATTCAATACATCGAAAGACATCGATGTATGGTTGCGATGTATCGAAGCAAAAAAAACATCGATGTTTTTTCAAAGTGGACACAGGTATTCTATTCTTTTCGTGATTCTGTAAGAATTCTATGTAGGTACTTTGTTTTTTTAAAACGTATGTTTTTTTTGTTGATTGTTGACACTCTTGACAGTGAGTAGTATTTCATAACGTCAAATTGAAGTTGAATGAGAGGTTATTTTTATTTTCCGGCATTGCTCGCCATAGAGAAAGATTGAATTGAATTTTATTTTGATTGAATATAGTAGTGTTTTCTATAATTCTTTTTTGCGCTTTGAAATCACAATTGTTTTAAAATATTAATATATTACTTGAAAAATGGATACTGTAGTTAAGGGTATGCTGGAGGAAGAGGGAGAAGAAGAAAAAAAGGTTACTATTTTTTAATGTAATAATGTTGAATCCAGAAGTAGCGTACAATATTTTAATTTAAAATTTGAGTATTGAACAGTTTTCTAATCTTATTGTAATATTGTGGTACACTAAGATAGTACAATACATTTAAGAACTTGATGAGTTTTAGTGTTACAAGTAGGTAACATATCTTATATTTTACTAACCATTAAAAGAATAAACAAACACACATACTATATAATATAACAACAGTTGATTACAATTAATATAATGAAATCAATATTGTCAACTGCTTTAAATGTTGAAAAACATTAGGCATTACTTTTATTTATTTTAAAAATGGTATCTAAGTAACAGTTTTTTTCTATTTCAGGGAATGGTAATATTTGGGCGAGATGTATCCAAAATACCCTGTTTCAGAGAAAGTTTTCTCTATGGGATTGCAGCAGGAGTAGGTGGTGGAATAATAGGTTTTCTCAAAACATCTCGGCCAATGTTGTCACAGCACATAGGAGTAGCAACATTTTCTATCACGACAATGGTCTATTGGTCTTTCTGCAGATATCAGTGGTCTAAGCAAAGATTTGATGCACAGATTTTACAAGATGCATTGAAGGACAAAATTATGTATGAAGGCACTACAGTTGAAAAGGAATTGGAGATGAAAGGTATACTGAAATCAGCATAGACACCAATATCCTTTTTTAATACAAGACCGGAAATGTAAAATAATGACCATACCTGCTATATTTTGTAGCAGACCCAATGAAAACATACAGGATTCAGTTACGGGTATCGCAATCATACAAATCAATTTAGCAAAACAAGCAATTCAGAAAGGCAGTAATTGTACCATATTGATGCATCTTGGCATATATGCATTTTCATATGTCGAAAATAGAGTCTCTCTTTAACAGGAAAAATTTGGGGGAGTATTCACGGCTGTAATCAAATGGGACAAAATCAGTGCCAGTTGTACCAAAAGGTAAGATGGTACGGGTAGCCCAGGGGAAATATTACAGAAATAGTAGACGGACAGTAGTAGAAATATGAAAAAATAAATAAATGGCATTGAGCAAAATGCATTTTCAGTGGTGGAACCATGCCAAGTTTATTAAATGTGTTCTAAGTTTTATTCTTCACATTAGATTTATTTGACTTTATCAAGAATAACAATGACAAATAGGTACTAATATAAAATGAAGAACCCAGCAATAGATATCTGTGTAACAGTGTAATTTAAGCTATGTATAAATATTAGAATGTATTATTATTAGTAGTAAAGTATTATTGTTTTAAACTTGCCTTGTTTAATTGTTAAGCTCTCATTGGTCAGGTGCACTCACTGTTAGGTAAACAATCAGTGGTTTAAGCTACTTAAGCAAAGGTTACCATCAGTCATGTTACATTAGGGCGCCTTTCTGCTTTGGTGGGCATGTTATAAGTCGTTAGGTCAAGACAGGTCTGTGGGCGTTCTGAACAACTCTGCCAAAAGGTTGGCCCCTAACCACATGAGAAGAAAAGAGAATTGTTTAAATTTACCTATAACCAAGGGATTGTCATTTAAACAATGATTTCCTAGTAAATGTAAAGTAAATAAAAGTGTAGACTAATTAGTGCATGTCTTGTTGCACTCATGCGTGTGTTGCTATGCAAATTAGCCTCGTTTTAGGTAATTAGTGGATAATTTGAGACGTTAACTCCTTTTTTTACCCCTGCGGCTCCACCTGGGAAAAAACCGAATTTCTATCAGGCACTTGCAAAATACCGAATTTCTATTTGCAATTAAACTTGTTACCTATAATAAATACGTAACGGTAACCACTTAGCGTCAGTTTGGAGCGGTGTTTGCCACCTTAGTGGTATAAAGAGTCCAGTGAAAGTAAATCTCTGTAAAACATAGTCGTTCAGAAAGTAAAGTGAGAAGTCATCAAGCAAAGAGGACACTCGCTTGGGTCGGCCGGGGTGCGAGGGATATGCGCTGCCAACCTCAACATCAACTTCGGCCTTTCACGACGGTGTGCGTTCGCGCAGCGGAATGTTGTTGAATTTAAAGATTTTAATTATGCAGATATTTAGTGTATGACGTCGTGTAATTGTGTATGGTAAAAAAAAAATTGTGCATGCAGCCATTGTGGAGAAATTCGCTAAAAACTGATTCCGCTGGGCGAACGTTGTCCTGGCGGAACTTTTTTCTAATCCATGGACTTAGAAGAAAAGAAATGTTTCCAAAAATTAGTGTGTATTTGTGTGTAATTGTGTATGTATGAATAAAATTAGTGCAGGCATAAGAGAAATTCAAGTTTCCGCTACGCGAACGTTTGGCCATTAGCTAGTTTTCATATAAAGCTCTTATATAGGGAGCTGTAGATTTTTACATAGGTTGTTTTGAATTTGTTTAAATTTGTTTAAAAAACAGATTTAGAAGAAATCGTAGGGTTTAAAAGATAAAAATATAAACGTGAAATACGCTCATTAGGTCTTAGTTCGTGAAGTAGCCACTTTGGGGTCTAGATTTTCACGTTTATACAAACCTTGTAAGTGTCTGCAACATGTTGCCAAGTATCAATGATGGTTCGTTAGTAATTAATGAGTTATAGGACAATTCACCATGAGTAGACCACTGTTTGCAAAGCAGTCAAATATCAAGACGTTCTAAAGTAATTGCATAGTAAAATGTATTCCAATAATTAGTGTATTAATTCAACTACTCACATGCAAAATTTCATCTCATTAAATTCAGTAATTAAGGAAAAACAATTAAAATACTGACAAAGCATCGAAAACCTTCATAACCCGACCAAGTTCGGATGGCTACAAAAAAGCGACCGTGCCATATTTCTAAGTAACGTTGTTAACCTTCCAGTATAATATTTATTAATATGGTACAGTTGCGTACACAAGCGTTAGGAAAAAATAAAACAATTGCATTTCTAGAATGAAAAATATTTTTTTAATAATACCGCCCCTATCTGCGATAAGAATAAATCTTCAATTAACAAGTTCTAATTAAACATCAGCTTCTCACTATCACTCACTCAATATACCTACCACATAATTATTTTAAGCTTCACTGTTACACTATAACATTAATAACACACTGTCAATATTATTATTACGGAGAATTGGCGATACATAGCAAAACAACAGCGCATACGCACATTGTCCTTGAGTGCAAATTTGTGAATGGGGATAAAACAAAACCAGGTTCAAGTTCAACAGCAAACGAATACGCGCAGGTCGTGGCTTATGTGAGTTATGAAAACATATTGCGCTCTCTTTCCTTCAAGGATGGAAGTACCGTTTCAAGAGGGAAGCCGCGTCTATCGCTCGTTGTGCGCAGCGCGTTGTCTGTTTTTTCACACTAGCATAATATTTTTGATCAATTCCTAACTACAATACTTAGACTATTTAATCAAAGGACTAGCCGTCCAGTACAACGGTAATATCATATAAAAAAGCTATAAAGTAGCTACGTTAATAGTACTTACTGTCATAGTCAAATACATTTAAAAAGTCATGTGTAGAAAAATAAATGACCTATCAATTATATCAAAACAATTGTGTTATCACCTGTACCAATTAAATACCGGTATTATACTGTGAATTTTAGAATGTTACCTAGATATATTGAACGGCCGCTTTTTTATATCTATCCGAATTTGGTCGGGTTATGTAAGTTTTCGATGCTTTGTAAGTATTTTAATTGTTCCTCTTTAATTAATGAATTTAATGAGATGAAATTTTGCATGCAAGTAGTTGAATTAATACACTAATTATTGGAACACATTTTACTATGCAATTACTTTAGAACGTCTTGATATTTGACTGCTTTGCAAACAGTGGTCTACTCATGGTAAATTGTCCTATAACTCATTAATTACCAACGAACCATCATTGATACTTGGCAACATGTTGCAGACACTTACAAGGTTTGTATAAACGTGAAAATCTAGACCCCAAAGTGGCTACTTCACGAACTAAGACCTAATGAGCGTATTTCACGTTTATATTTTTATCTTTTAAACACTACGATTTCTTCTAAATCTGTTTTTAAACAAATTTAAACAAATTCAAAACAACCTATGAAAAATCTACAGCTCTCTATATAAGAGCTTTATATGAAAACTAGGTAATGGCCAAACGTTCGCGTAGCGGAAACTTGAATTTCTCCGAAGTTTTTGCATGCACTAATTTTATTCATACATACACAATTACACACAAATACACACTAATTTTTGGACACATTTCTTTTCTTCTAAGTCCATGGATTAGAAAAAAGTTCCGCCAGGACAACGTTCGCCCAGCGGAATCAGTTTTTAGCGAATTTCTCCACAATGGCTGCATGCACAAATTTTTTTTTACCATACACAATTACACGACGTCATACACTAAATATCTGCATAATTAAAATCTTTAAATTCAACAACATTCCGCTGCGCGAACGCACACTTCACGACGACCCACAGACGGCGTGCGTTTTAGTATGTTCAAGTTCGCCATAACTCCTCCGGCTCCGGCGGGGTATCCGCGAGGATTTGAACACTATTGCTATTCTTTTCACGTCACGACATATTTTGTTTCATTGATCGTAACCAATGAAATTCATTGGTTACCTGATCAAGAACGTGGTTTGACGTCGCTGTCTGTCTCATGCATTTTCTATAACCTTTTTTTTGTTGTAAAACCCCACGGATACCAGATAGGTACAGGCCCCCGTCGGCCAACAGAGGTTGTTATCATAAATTATTATGGTTGTTATGTCAGACTCTGATCGACTAAATTACGAAGGTGAAAATGTAAGGCTACACAATAAGGAATTTTCCTTGCACTACTGCTAGGGTTACCGCCTTTTATTGTGCAGTAAAAGTACATTGGCTAGTAAAAGTACGCAGTAGGTATTAAACTAAAGTACAATTTATTTTTCATTCTTTCTATTCGAAAAGTTTCACTTTGATACTAAAGTGGGAACAAAATAGCTTTTTTCCGATAGGAATTTTATAGCGGGCGGCAAAGAGATTTCAATTTCGAACATAGAACATAGAAATCGAATGCATAATACTATTTATACTACACCTATTCGAAAAGTATATTAGTTCTTACTTGAAAAAAGGGAAGAAAGAACATCGCGGACGCTGTTTCTGAACGCGCCGTAAAAAATTGCGGGAAAAGAAAGTAAAGTGTTGAATCCACAGAACAAAAAAAACTATTAGAAGTGTGATAGGACAGATTCAATAGCGGAACCAATGTCGCTAAACTCACACATACAACGAGATAATAATACGTTGCACTACTAGTAAACAATTGTTTTGATTGGTCGTATATCTTTAACACCAAATTAGCCTAAATTATGCACACTGCAGAACGAAAACATACCTTATTGATTGGCATTAGTGTTAACTTTAATATAGATAAAAAAAGGAATTTACGACGTTTTGTATCTGAATCAAACTTGCTTCTCACTCTAACTCTATTACGAAAAAGTTCAACTACTCCCCAACAGATGTCCATTTATTTGAAGAATGTTATTTAGAACCTTAACAGTTATGAATACGGTTGATATTACTTTGAAGTATTATCTCTCTCACTCTAACTCTCTCACATAAACGCTAGAGCAGTGAAACAAAAAGTTGGCAATATCGATAGATTTGTAATTTGTTTTCAAAATATCAAAGGATTCCAAACGCTGTTAGTAATTATAATCTAAGAGTAATAAAAAAGAGAGATGTTTTTATTTACGATTAAAAAGGTATGAAGACGTGTTAATATAATTGAAATAAAACAAGTGTCCATTTATAGTAGATATTTTATGTAACTGTTGCATAATAAAAGCGTTTTCACATTATCCGGTGCATCCGATATCCGATATTAGTGTCGGCTCCGATATCGAAGGAAGTAAAATAAAGTATAAAAAGAACTCGATACTAGGATTTTTTTTTCATCCAGTCTGTGCGATCGAGAAAATGGCCGAATCGGACCGATTTTATCGAATATATGTGAAAACAGCACATGGTGACCGCTATCGGCGTCAGTACCCAATATCAGAAAATGTGAAAGTGGTCTAAGGATACTTAAAATACGAGTGCGAGTATTTTACAATATGAGACGGGTGTTTTAAGACCATATTACAAACAGTTTCATACACTACTTTGAAATAATTAATTTAATTTGCATAAAATGAGAAAAACGTAGAGCGCCAAAATCTATTTGCTGATCGCGTATGCATGTTGCGCCGCGTCCACAAACTAGAAAATATCCAGCTGGAGTTGTTCAATACGGAAGTTTATATTTTTGCATGTTTGTACGCGCATAGCTTCGTCATGTGTAGACGAATTTGCAAAATTCCTTCTTTATTCGAAAGAAGACTATTCCGAAATGATCCCATTTAATTTTTGTAAAGGTCCGATAAAGGGTTTCAGAGAGAGACCACGAAACTCTTTAATAAATACCAGGAAATCAGCAGTTATTGCTGCAAACGCATATTATTGCTATGTCTATGCCACTACACATCATAACATCACGCCCGTATCCTTTGAATGGGTATGAGGAATGTCCCGAATGTTCCGTGATATTTAAAAAAAAAAAAATAAAGTCATTTGACAAACGTTTATAAATGTTTCCACAAAATTAGATATCGATAAAATTTGACTACATCACTAAATGAGTAGCGGAGAAAGTTCTAGAATAAATAAGAATGACATGTCTATTATGTGTAATCAAAAACAAGCTTTATTGATATGTGGTAAGGTTGATTTTGTTTTGATTTTATTGCTTTGCATTTCAATAATATTCGTTATAAATTCTGCTATATCCTGACATATTGATGGTATAAAACAACTCCATTTCGAATATTTATGCTCCTACTATCATCTGTGCACTGCAAAATGGCCCAGTAAGGCATATTTCCATTAAATAGTATTAAATAACACACGGTGCAAAACTGTCAAATACACGTGATGACAGATACGACTGAAGGTTGAAATTGTAAGAGCTTGCAAATCTCCGCATAAGAATGACACGCGTGCCACGCCCACTTCACACTTCCACCGTTTTTACTGTTCCGTGGTTGAATCAGATTAAAAATATTAAAATACTTAATCATAAAAGATGAGCGATACTAGTATTTTAACACGAAGAGTTGAAACAGCAAGGTACTAATTCGGAATTTAGTTGCCTTCCTGAGAAATTTCGCGAGAAGTATTTGAAAGCATGCCATGCCTTTAGTAAAAGGAGACTTATAAAGGGTGCGACCTGTTCGGAGACGTGTTACTATCGTATTACATAGGTGTCGATAAGCATACGTCCCGCCTTATGGATTACCGTGGACTATGGACGTCACACCAGGCGCGCAATTTTCGGTCGCAATATGTGAGGATGAATTCCCTGCCTATGGTGAGTGGTGCGATGATAAAAAGTAGCTGTCAGAGTTAAAGAAAGGTGTATGAGGAGAATTCTTTTCCATGATTTACTATAGCATAAGTCTATAAAACTATTATCTTTGCACTCGAAACAAATGAATACATTTCGTTTAACGAAAGAAACTTGTCGTTCAAAATATTAAAGAAATCAAATATTTCAAAATAAAGTATTTTCGTGTACTTTATTGATCTCAAAAAGTATAAAGTACAATTACTTGAAATAACGTACAATAGTTTTTAATAAAGTACAGGTGGCAGCCCTAGCCACGGCTGACCAAGATCGAAACATAGGAAGCACAGTCTCTATAAATTTAACTTATCTTGAGTATTTACCATCGTGAATCTCCACGGAACAGAAAAAACAGTGGAAGTGTGAAGTAGGCGTGGCACGCGTGTCATTCTTATGCGGAGATTTGCAAGACCTTACAATTTCAACCTTCAGTCGCATTCAGTCGTATCTGTCATCACATGTATTTGACAGTTTTGCACCGTGCGTTATTTAATACTATTTAATAGAAATATGCCTTACTGGGCCATTTTGCAGTGCACAGATGATAGTAGGAGCATAAATATTCGAAATAGAGTGGTTTTATACCATCAATAAGTTAGGATATAGCAGAATTTATAACAAATCTTATTAAAATGAAAAGTAATAAAATCAAAAAGAAATCAACCTTACCACATATCAATAAAGATTGTTTTTGATCACACACAATAGACATGTCATCTTATTTATTCTAGAACTTTCTTTGCTATTCATTTAGTGATGTAGTCAAACTTTATCGATCTACTTTTTTAGAAACATTTATAAACTTTTGTCAAATGGCTTTATTGTTTTTTTTTAAATATCACGGAACATTCCGAACACTTCTGCATACCGATTCAAAGGATACGGGCGTGATGATATAATGTGTAGTGGCATAGACATAGCAATAATATACGTTTGCAGCAATTACTGCTGATTTCCTGGTATTTATTGAAGAGTTTCGTGGTCTCCGAATTGAACAACTCCAGCTGGATATTTTTTAGTTTGTGGACGCGGCGCAAAATGCATACGCGATGAGCAAATCGATTTTGGTGCTCTACGTTTTTCTCATTTTATGAAAATTAAATTAATTATTTCGAAGTAGTGTATGAAATTGCTCGTAATATGGTCTTAAAACACCCGTCTCATATGTGTAAAATACTCGCACTCGTATTTTAAGTATCCTTAAAGCGATTTCACATTTTCTGATATTGGGTGTCTGACGCCGATAGCCGTCACCATGTGCTGTTTTCACATATATTCAATAAAATCGGTCCGATTCGGCCATTTACTCGATCACAAAGACTGTATGAAAAAAAGAAAAAACCTGGCAATTATTTTCAACATAGTATCGAGTTCTTTTTCTATTTTAATTTCTTTCCTTCGATATCGAAGCCGACACTAATATCGGATATCGGATGCGCCGGATAGTGAGAAAACGCTTTTATTATGCACAGTTACATAAATGGACACTTGTTTTATTTTAATTAAATAGGCACATACGTAGTTTCACGTTTTCATACCTTTTTAATCGTTAATAAAAAATAGTTCAACCAGCTATAAGCGTTTGGAATCCTTTGACATTTTGAAAACAAATTTCAAATCTATCGATATTGCCAAAATTTTGTGTCACCGCTCTAGCGTTAATGTTAGAGAGTTAGAGTGAGAGAGATAATACTTCAAATCTATGTATATACAGGGTGTAATCGTTAAGTGTGTCCAGGCGATTATTCCGTAACTATTACAGATATCAAAAAACTTTAAACTGATTTCTAAAGTACGTTACCTGATGAGTAAAATGACATCAATAACTTTTTAAAAATCTAACGAGAGGCATCTAATATTTTGACATTAAACTCACCCATACATTTAGTATGAGATTAGTACAAAGGTTTTAGTTTCCTTATTTTAAGTGATCTAGTACCCATTTTACGTTAATCATATTTTATGATTACGTATAATATAACAATGATGATATTCAAGTAGATACACGTGTAAATTAATTTTCCACTTCAAATTAGTAATAAACCTTGTTTCAATATCGCATTAAGTAATTTAAGCTAACTGAAAAGCAACACACTACAAAAAAAAGATACTCTTTGGTGTTCGTTCTAAATTCAAAACTTTTATCTCGGGTTGTTGTTCCCGCAAATTTATTGTTAGTTTTTTTAATTTGCGATAATAATCGTGATTGTTTCATTTATTGCAAAATGGCATATTCCAAAAGAGAAAAGAGAGATATGCTAAAAATTTACTACAAAAGAGCGGCCATTATCGCCTACAGAAGAGAGTACCCAGATAGAGAAGTCCCTTCTGGTGTACGTACCTAAAACCTTTCTACTAATCTCATACTAAATGTATGGGAGTGTTTAATATCAAAATATTAGATACCTCTCGTTTGATTTTTAAAAAGTTTTTGATGTCATTTTACTCATTAGGTAACGTACTTTAGATATCAGTTTAAAGTTTTTTGATATCTGTAATAGTTACGGAATAATCGCCTGGACACACTTAACGATTACAGCCCTGTATACTATCAACCGTATTCCTAACGCTTAAGGTTTTAAATAACATTCTTAAAATAAACGGACATCTGTAAGGGAGTAGTTGAACTTTTTCGGAATAGAGTTAGAGTGAGAAGCAAGTTTGATTCAGATACAAAACGTCATAAATTCCTTTTTTATCTATTTAAAAGTAATCACTAAACCGAATTTATAAGGTATGTTTTCGTCTTGCAGTGTGCATATTTTAGGCTAGTTTGGTGTTAAAGATATACGACCAATCAAAACAATTGTTTACTAGTAGTGCAACGTATTATTATCTGGTTGTATGTGTGAGTTTGGCGACATTGGTACGTTAGTACTATTAATTATTCTGTGACATTGGTTCCGCTATTGAATCTGTCCTATCCACGGAGGAAAGAAAAGTTTTCTTTCCTCCGTGGTCCTATCACACTTCTAATAGTTTTTTCTGTTCTGTGGTCCTATCACACTTCTAATAGTTTTTTTCTGTTCTGTGTGAATCTCCTATTCATTTTTATAGTACGTACTAAGTATCTTGAATTGAGGGTCGAGTTTTAATCTAATATTTTGTTGACAAATTCACGACCTTACTATTTACTGACTGGATAGCCATGGTTAGTATAGTAGGTCGTAATGATAGATATGATGAAACATACAGAAGATGAACAGAAGAAGCATTATATATACATATTATGTGAGATCCCCCTAGTCTCTTAAACAACCTCAAAGTCGCTCAACGAGCTATGGAAAGGGCTATGCTCGGTATTTCCCTACGTGATCGCGTCAGAAATGATGATATCCGTAGGAGAACAAAAGTAACCGACGTAGCCCAGCAGATTAGCTCATTGATGTGGTAGTGGGCGGGACACATAGCGCGCAGAACAGATGGCCGATGGAGCAAAATTTCTGTAATGGCGACCGCGTACGGGCAAACGTAGTGTAGGACGCCCAACGGCCAGGTAGAAGGACGACCTCATCAAGGTCGCCGGTAAGCGCTGGATGCGGGTTGCTTTAGATCGGTCATTCTGGAAGTCTATGGGAGAGGCCTATGTTCAGCAGTGGACTGTGTATGGCTGATATGATGATGATGATTATGTGAGGTAATACTAATCGCCAACTAACAAAATATGTAATACTACTTAAGTATTATATTATCTGTGGTAATACTTACCAATCGCCAACTAGCTAGGTAGGTATCAAAATACAAAATGCAGCGTCCGAGGATCTAGATAGGTAGGTACCATAAAAGTAACCAGATATTACGATTATGACGACATTTGTTTTTACTGCTCCGCTCTCTTGGGATAGTAGCGTGATGATAAATGACCTTCCTCGATAAATGGAATTTTCAACACAAAAATAAATTTTGAATTAGACCAGTGGTACCTAGTTTATGACACTAGTGTGTTTAACCAGACGAACAAACAACCAAACTCATTAGCTTGTTAATATTAGATAAGATACGTATAGCTTGTAATGACTGTGTAATTTAATGCAATAGGTACTCACGACATACATAGGTACATTTGGTTGAGTCTTCGAGCCGTGCAGGCGCAGCCGGTAGTGGCTAGTGATATCGGAGACATTCGACGTATCGGACGCATTCACCAAGCATCATAGTGTTACATTAGGCGGGATACGTGAAATTACCCTGTATTAGGCGACAACTGGATATGGGTACTTTAAGTACTTTTGTTCCGAAAGATGCACAGAATCAATTGATATTCTTCGTCAACGGTAAAAAGGTAAGTTAAGTTTTAAATTAATTTTATTAAATATTGTAGATATCTAGGTATTGAGCGAGTTATTAACGAGCTATTTAAATACCTATTTTTGCGTCGTTTGTTCTCAGTCTAAATATCTCTGTATAATTGAATTACTATTAGTAGGATACCTATCTCAAAACATCTCGCATCATGCATGATATAATTATAATAACGTACAAAAAAAGCCGCATGCGGCACGCCGCACCACTCAGACGACTCGACCGCAATCCCAGATTTTGGGTTTGTCAAAAGTACCTGCCTACTTCGCTAGACCTTGACCCTTTATAATTAATATTCATTTTTGAGGTTGAATAAGTATAGAAGACCGGTTTGAAGCTAAAACAGTAGAAGGCATCGAAACAGACTATGCGCGGCGGTACAGGGCCCTGATTCTGCTATTATTTTTTTTTTCTGCTGCGGTACCCCAGACACTGGAACCAATGCCATTTAACTCTAGACTTATCTCTCATATTGTTAAAGTCTAAAATTGATAGACAATCTTGTAGAGTGAATGAAAAATGTTATGAACTATTTCTCTTTTCATTTTGGACTTTAAAACTCATCCATCAAGTCTAAAATAAAAGTTACAGAATAGGGGGCCAGACATAACGATAGTGTGTTCAGTATCAAGCAAGAGTTCTGTAAGACGGACCATGGATGGATTGGGAATGCTAAGTAAGTAGATACTGTATACTATCGTATTACTGTGGTCACGGCAATACTATCTACTATACAGTAATGTAACTTCATATAAACCTATGTGCGTCGATCGGTACACAACCAATCGTATGACTATGCCGCAGAAACGAATAAACGGTGTGTCATTTTTAAACAGTAACCGTGCGAATATTTACCCGACTACGCCAGAAGGAGGGTTATGTTTTTCGAGAGTATGTATGTATAATTGTTTGGCACGCTTTGCAGCCTGCACGGCTTGATGGATTTTAGCTAGAGAGGTGTCGTTAGATTCGTATTTACTATGAGAGTGATACTGGGTAGGATCGTTGTGGGAATAGTGGATTAGTTTTTTTTAAATATACGTAGATGCGAAACTTATTCACTTTCAAAGTTCGTTATTGCATATGTAGAAAGAGCATCTATCACTCTACATGTTTTGTAAAATAACAACATTTTATCTAGAATAGCTTTGAACATATAACGACTTTTTTTTAAATGGGAAATGATCCACTGTTTACTTATATAAGTAAACAGTGGATCACACTATGAGTGCACAGTGAATCAGGGGGGTTAACAGTGAATCAGGCGTTTGATATGAAAACAAAACTGGTGTTATATAAAAGTATTTTTATTTATTTCTATTCAGTTTTGAATAGGGAACAAACATTAGAGATGAAACATTAACAAAATGCTATATTAATTAAAGAAATTGAACGAAATTTTTCATAAAAACTATTCACTGTGTTTCTGTTAAATGCCGTTACTTGCTAAGCTGCAAGCTTCTGGCCGTCGCGTCGCCGTCGTAGAGATATGTCTGAATGACGTTGCCGAAAAGCCTTCAGCCAATCAATTCCAGCTAATCGGTTCTCTGCCCAAGACCTAGGCATTTTAAAATATTTATAGCGGCCATTTCGTAAACCATTTTTCGACAATCTTTGGTAGATAATCCATAAAACATAAAGGCACATTTTTCAAAATATTCTTTAAGAGCTTGCTCCTGTTCTACATTAAAAATCTTGTTTACAGCGTAATTGGGTATAAACCTCATATTATCTAATGAACCTCGGTCTTTCATTTTTACTGTATAGCGATACAGTGTAACAAAGAGAATAAATTTTTCTTTAGAAACCCAACGAATGGATTTTCCTTTCGATATCTCCTCCAGAGCGTTTTTTTATTTGTTCTTCCGATATTCTGCCAATTTTTCTTTCATTAGCTTTCGGCTTTCGAGGCATTCTGCAAATATCAATTAATAAACGTTATAAAACTTTAAATAACTAGTTCAAACATAAAGTCAGTACACAGTGGATCATGATCCACTGTGCACCTATTAAGAACTATTCACAGTCACACGCCATATTTTATTTTATAGCAACATAAACGAAAAAAAATAAAGCAATAAGTAATGCGATCGTGCTTAAAATACTTATACCATAAGAAATGTATTTTATGATAAAATATCAAGCTAGGCAATAATGTATTAGATACCTACAGATATAATATTCATTGTTACGTAATATATTTTTATTTTCACCTCACAAAACAAATAACTTGTTACTACATGAATACGTGACGCCCGATTCACGCGGCGACTAGCGGAGAGTTGTAGTGTGTACTAGTACAGACAGACAGACAGACAGAGTTACTTTCGCATTTAGTATGGATAACCAAGTAAAATATATTTCTTTTAATCCTTCTTGTCCATGCTTGCCAAAACAATTTTTAATTACGCTCTAGGTACAGCCAACATCACAAAAATGTTGACCACTAAAGTACTCAAAATAATCCGTATACCAAAATTCCAATATTATATAATTTTTATTATAGTGCTCAAATAGTTGCTAGTATCCAGTGTAGTTAAACCATCGCGCATCGTAGCAATCAGTTTTCCGATATTATGTAAGTTAGTAATGTGCTTAGGTATATTTCATAAGTGCAAACACGCCGGTCGGTGGTATCTAATCAAGTTTAAGGTCAAAAAGTTGTTAACATTGTCATTTAAACACATTTTGTATCCTATTCTTACTTATATAGCCATCCCTTTCATTTTTACTCTGACATTTGTATTTTTTTTTATTCATGACATATGCTTGAGCCGTTAACTATTAACTTCCATTGCTGAATAAAGAGTACGAATACGTAAAAAAATAATACTTGTAAATTAATATCACAGAGTGAGCAATAATACTTTTTCCTAGGCCGAAAGTTCAATTTTTGTCCCTGTGAAGCGGGACGCAAGTGACACTTTCTGTCCCCGGAATAAATAAACGCGCACGCGTAATAGTACCTACATCGGCTCTCGCGCATTGTACGTTTCTCTCTCTAACACATACTTTTTCCGTCAGCAGTTGTTATTGCATCATTAGTGCAATATAGTCTGATAAAAATAATGTAATTTAGTGGTTTGTTTTTAAATATAAGAAATTCATCTTTTTTAATATCTTTACTTCCATAATACTTTTAAATTGTGTTTTTTCTTTTTTCTACGTGTGATACGGGACGAAAGTACTACATCTGTAAGACAGAATGTAGTACTTTCGTCCCTTGTGGCACAATATACTATTAAACCTCATATTATATTATTACTATAGCATTTAGTTAAAACATTTACTTTATAAAGAAAATATCAAGTATGTCAATTTGTGAAATTAGTTAACACGTATTTATTTATTACGTATTCTATCACGAAAAACAGAAACACGAAGTGTTGTTAAATGATAATGTGAATGTCGCAGTCACATTGTATAATGCGCCGTATTACATTACGGCTAGCTGTTATCAAAAACAGGGCCGTTTTGAAATGCGGCGGTTCAACGAGTAGATAGCTTTGCAAAAACAATTTGGAATTTTGGTACCTATGCAGATTGTTTTGAGTACTTTGATGGTCAACATTTTTTCTGATGCTGACTGTACAAATGCTTTTTTATACTTTAAATATAATAATAGAGCATTTCGTACATCTCAGTCACAAATAGATACTTTTCGATCGTAAATTTATGATACCGATTTGATAATTACTCAAATATAAAGAAAATTTTTAATTAAATCTAGCAAACAAAAAACAACATGCATTTTATTAAATACTTACTATTCCATAAACAAAGTATTTCATTCGTTTAAATAAATAAAAAATAGGTAGGTACATATTTACAATCACAAAACTAGTTAGAAAGCTAAAGTAAGTATATGTACCTAATTAAAATGCTGTAGGAGGGCAGCCCTATCGCATGTAGGTACGCGTACGTACCGGGTGGCTGTAGGCACTTATTTCATAAATATGGCCGAGTTACAATACTGTATAGATAGTTTTACCGTGGTAAGACCCTTCAAGAAAGTGGAGTGAAAGTAGGTATAATAAACTGTTAAAGAGGCCTACTAGTGTCAATGGGCAGGTGAAATTCGACAATAATTGATTGAAATTTTGACCGAGGTTCTCTAAAAAAGACTCTATTTGATTACCCATACGATACGATACGCCCGCGCCAGCTGCATCTTATGCAATAAGTACTGCATGGTACTATAATAATTGGTCTTTATGACAATGTGTTTGACATTGACAGTATGAACGTAAACAATACATTAAATAAAATGTATGTTTCTTTGTATGATGTCCTCTAAGGTCCTTTAGGTCTTTAGGTTGTGTATAGATCTGCATCAGGCATTGATCAAATGACCGTGAGGGTCCTTTACAGAGCTAGTATCTGCCATTGAGAATTGTAGATATGGATGGGTGAACGGAGACTGCAGCGCATCTCATCCCAAGGGAGACCTTGCCGCCTATGGCAACGCCTCCGAACAGTAGGTACGAACGGCCCTTTAGAGGGCTTACTGTTCGGAGGCTTTCCACGTGTCCTGACTAGCAGCCTAATGAAGACGTAAATTACAGGTCATTTCTACTCGATACCTAAATTTAAAGTGTTCGATATTCTGTTTATAACGAGATGTATGTCTACTATACGTAACTAAAGTCTAAATAAAATACTTATCTAATGAAGATGTAAATTACAGGTCAGTTCTACTCAATACCCAATTTTAAAAATATTTAGGTAGTTAACTAGGTAGGTACCGTACTACTTATATAATTTTTATCTTTCAATTCCTGAGCAAGTTGTAAATAGGCAGTAGACCAGTAGCACATCAGTAGGTAGGTACATCAGGCAATAACGTTTATATATGTTATGTAGGTATTAGGTACCTAGTAGGTACTTTATTTAAATCAATTAGGATAGGAACAATTTAATGAACTCAGGCGAGATTTGAACCCGCGATGTTTTCCGTACAGGCGTTGATTTGTATACCTCAGTGGTTACAGGAGAACCGACCCACGCCAGAAGCTATCCAAACCGATTCGAATAGTTAGCATATCAAATGCTTTAAAACATTCAAAGGTACAGTCAGCCTCAAAAGTAGATGACTACATCCATGATTCCATAACCCATGAACAACGTAAGTAGCAGTAGTGAACATCGATCAGTAGTAGAATGTCGTAATGTTTTATCGGTCACACGTCCAATGATCAAGAATTTCGGTCACCAGTGATAAACCAAGGTGTGGCTCCATGAAAAGATGAAAAAGCTTCATTGATGTGATTTACGCGAAAATCTTGACCTGCAAAACCAAGAATGTACATTTATTCCTACACAATATTATTTCCTATTCCATTGATTTACAAGACTATAGCTACTATTATCTATTCTGTGCTATAGCAGACTGATAGGATACCCATTTTTCCACATGTATTCTTATACTTATCTAGTTTTTAAATAGGTGCTTTATACTCATAGTTAGTACTATTATCTATTCTGTGCTATAGGTACTCAGCTGTTTATGTATATAGGCAACTCTTTATCATGACCAAGTTTTTTAATTGTTTTCGGCGGTTTTTGACGTCTACAATTTATGTCGTTTCGCATTTCGACAAAGTGGCCGATTTTGATTTTGTCCGTATGTCTGTTTGTTTGTCAGTTCCGATGTAGAGGGCTGAGATTGCTTAACCGATTTTCACGAAACTTGGCACACATATTCTTTGATTTAAAATACAACTTTTGTCAAGAGTTTTTTCTTTGATAAGGGGGAAAACTTGCTATCGCGTTATTTATGAACGGATCTTGATGATTTTTGGCTGTAACATCAAAGACATAGAGTAGTTCTAGAAGTAATATACCTATCAGATTCTTGTTTAGTATTTTTTCCTAATTTAGCTATTAAATTGCATGCCTATTATAGTGGAATATGGCGAAACTATATACCTAGTGAATGTAACATCTTATGTAACCCATATTTGCAAAGAATAAATGAATTTGAATTTGAAACAAATCCAGCACGTGTGTGATAAATTGCGTGCAATACCTACTTGCGAAACTATCTATACTACGACATAAGATTCCATATGCAGTATTATTATCTAGGTAGGTATAAACAAAGCATAAGGTATAATCACACAGTTTGTCCTGTTAATATTTAAGAAATTATTTCTATGTTTACAAAATCAAACCTATTATATACAAATTAAATTAAATTAATAAAGTTACTATATATACATAATACTAAATGAAAAATAAAAACTAAAACTAAAAGTTAAAATGCGTCGTGGAATTCATCCGCATCGCATGCCTCTTGTGTGGTAGCGTTCCCAGAAGACTGGCAGCATTGCCACGTTGTATGGCAATGCTTAATCTCTGACCTAAAAAGAGGCCAGCCTTCTGGTCACGAGAAGCGTCGACCATACGCTTCGCAATCTCCCTGAAGAGATTGCGGGCGCTCGGACCCCAAGGCCCAAACGTTTCGACTCCAAACGGCACAAATTCATAATCTCCAATGAGATTGGAGTATTTGCGCCGCTTAAGAGCCTCTGCAGAAGCTGCAGCAGCACCGGCACAACCAGCCGTGCCAGGTATATGGGTAGGGGCAATGGTGTCAACGCATGTTGCGTCCCACACCAGAGTCCTACCCATTTTCCAAGGCATTAATGACATACCATCCGGTCTCTTGCCATCGTCGCGCGCCAAACCGTTTGGTTCAAGCACAGCAGGCACACCAGCGGTGACAAGAGCACGGCGGATTATGTCGTTGAGGCTGGCGTGCCGTGGAATTCGCCCAGCGCTCCTGCAGCACGACAGGCCATAGTGTCCGAGTCGGTCAACTGCTTCTCCACAACGGCATTGATGCGGAGAGACACACGGCGCACCTAGGCGGAGGCACGTCGCGATGCGGAAAGTAATGTCATCTAACATAGTCCCTACGTTAGATGACGGAAGAGCTTGTAACCAAAGACCCGATTCCCACACTCCAACTGCCAGTAAGCGGGCACGCTCAGCAGCATTAGTGCAAGTATTTAATAAATTTTGTCTTAATAAGTTACAGAGCGGCCCGTCCCACTGACGCTGTGAGAAAAGGTTCCTTGGGAGATCAGTGTTTGGACAAGCAATTTTCCAAGCGTTCACTGCTTCAGTCTTACACAATACTTCAGAATTAACTAGTGTAGGTGCAAGGATTTTCCTAGTTAATTCTTCTGTACTGTGGACCGAAGACAGAAACGCTGGTAAGCTGACATCCGAAATTTTGCGAATACCGAGCCCACCCAAGCGAATCGGTAGAGACGCTTGTAGTGACGCACGATCATTCAAGGCCACATTTAAAATTTTAGTGAGTGTAATTTCTATAATTTTGTCCATTTTTTCCAAAATTGTTAAATGTTTCCAAAAGGGTGTAGACCTGAGAGCATGGGTGAATTTCGGAACGAAAAGACAATACCGGAGAATAGTGAAAGCCGAATGGATATTAATTTTGAGTAGGCGGTCCGAAATGATATTAAAATTTTGAATTTTTTCCTCTATAAATGGGGTGTAGGCTTTTTCTAAGATTGGGGACCCGAGGAGACGTAGAGACTCTTTTTCTATAATTTTGATATTAGGAGCCAAAGAATTAAATTTAGAAATAGTAATTTTTTTGTCCGAAGCATCATTTAAAAATATCTCGCATTTGCTATCATTTAGATCTAAACCAATTAAACTAAATTCGTTTTTGATAAAGGCCAAATCTTGTAAAACAGTCTCCACATCTCCTCCTAGGGTCCCGTCGTCTAGATACCATACATTGAATTTAGAATTTAACTGCCGAATAATAGGTTGAATAGCTAAACTGAAAATTACCGGTCCAAGTGGGTCTCCTTGTTGACAACCAACAGCAGATTCCAAAAGGTTGTCCTTATATAATAATTTAGAGGGGTACCTGTAACATTGCCAAAGGAAATTATAGATTTTGAGGGTTTCTAATTTAGCTTGGGTCAACAAGGTATCCCTGTTCACTGAGTTGAAAGCATTCTTCACGTCAACCTTGAGAATTACCTCGCTTCTCCCGGAGTCAAGGTAGGTTGACAAAGCATGTATGGCAGCCTCACAGCCCCCCTTTGAACCAAGGTAGCATAAGGTGAATCTGTAATCTCGTATGGACTGAGTTGTTATGGGCGCATTTTCAAAACAAATCTTGACCAAGTACCTATATGAACTAGGTACGGTTACGTATTTTAGAAATCATTGTGCCCCGTAAGGTAATGGCGAAGGATGAATATACTATCACGCATTGTTTTCATACTGCTACTTGAAACCGGGCCACGATAAAATGAAATATTAAATCCTTACAGAACAATATTTTAATAAGCACCTACGAATAATAACTTCTCATAATAAAACAACCAGGAGCGTGAACAATAAAAAATTAATAACTCCAGCATTTAAAAATCTCTACGGTAAACGTAGGTACATTGATGTAGAATATACTGCTTCCGGGCTTGGCTTTTACGCCGGGTGCTTGGCAACTTTAATATAATGGCCAAATTCCCATAGGAGTGAGCGAGACGACACTATAGAAAGAGACAGTTTGCCTTGACGTCACTGTTCTACTTACTTCAAGCGTTTATCATACGATTTGTTTTTCAATGCTCCAACCATTTTAGTAGCTCTCCTTTGAAGACTTCCAAGAAGTGATATATCCCTTTTAGAGTAGGGATCCCAAACAACATATGCATATTCCAGCAGTGGTCTTATGTATGTTTTGTACAATTTCACAAATGTTTTTGGTGTGAGGCATCTGAAGGATTTTCGGACTATTATAGCATGGAGTTAGCTCTTTTTACAATTATGTTGATATGTGTTTCCCATTTTAAGTCGTTGCTTATTGTAACACCCAAGTCTTTCTAAGTATCCACTGGTGTCAGTTGGTGATGTCCTAGATAGTATGGTTTACAGGTGTTCTTTTACCTATGTGTAGTATGGGACATTTTGAAGAATTAAGAGGCAGTAACCAGCATTTAGTCCAATCATATATGGCGTCTAGGTCTCTCTGGATGTCTTACGAATGGAACAGGGGATTTCCAAAAAAAATCGTGTTGACAGCAAATAATGAAAAGGGTAACTGTAGCGTATTCTTTAGGTCAGCTAGATACAATACGAAAATAAGGGGTCCAAGGACTGACCCCTGAGGCACACCGCTAAGCATGCATGCAGGCGCTGCTGACGTCATGTTTCCTATGCGTACATAGAATGTTCTTTGAGACAGGAAGTCATTTATCCAGGTTAGCACTTTCCCACGGATACCAAAGTGTTCCAATTTATGTATGAGGCGTTGTAGTGGGACACGATCCAAAGCTTACTCATAATCAATACACTACTACATCAGTAGGAAGCCCTTTGTCATGGTTCTTCACCCATTCATTGACGCAAGTTAGCAAATTTGTTGTCACCGACCGCCTTGGAACAAAACCATGCTGCTCATCAAGGATAATGTGTTCTTGATTTAAGAACAATTGAAGTTGTTCAGCCACAATCTTTTCCATGCACTTACTTGTTAGACTAATACTTGTTAGACTAATAGGTCTGTAGTTTATAGCCAATAACTTGTTACCCTTTTTATATATTGCGACAACAGTGGCATTTTTCCAATCAGCGGGCAAGACTCCAGTTTCTAAGGAAGTACCTACTCATAATCCTCGCTATGTTTTCAGCTAATAGATGAGAACAATTTTTTAATAGGATAGATGGAATATCATCAGTGCCTTTGGCTGTGCTATCGCTGAAAGTTAAAAGATACTTTTGTACCAGCTCAGCAGTGAATGAGTCACATCACTGAATGAGTTCTCAACTCGGGGCATACCAACGATGGGTAAGGGTCCGGGGGGTTCCTTCATAAAATTCAGTTGAAATTGGTCCACGAATAGTTCTGCTATTTTTTTTGGTTCTGCTATTTAACTATTTGAGCATTTTTTCAAGACTGAGGGTATGCTGACCTTGCAGTTCAATTGTTTCCTAATATATCCATAATGGTGGTTATGGACCTATCTCTATGATATTGGATTCGAAATGTATTCTCCTTGATCTACTCAGTTGTACAATTTTGTTATAAGTATTCTGTGTAGGTATATAATATGCATCATTACTTTTATCTATTCTAAATAAACTCCACAGCTTTATCTTTTGTTCAGTTAGTTCGAGTATTTCTTTATTTATCCATGGTTTATATAAATGTTTATTATTATAATTTTTCTACAAAGTTTTCTATGGTTTTGTAAATTTGAAGTTTGAAGTCTGACCACATTTCATTAAACGAACAACCATTGAGTTTTAAACATTCAGAGTTGCTTATTCATTATAATTATAGTCTGTATTATAAAAGTCATCTTTTAACCCTCTAGTTTCTTTGCTGTGAGTAGATTCAGTAATTTGTAATAAAGCTGTTATAACAATATGATCACTTTTTCCCACCGGTGGATGGTATCCTATATCGGTTATCAATGTTTCATCATTGCATAAAACGAGATCCAACAAAGACTGTTGTCATTGCTTATCCTGGTGAATTGTGTAACCAGTTGCTTCATATTACTGTTGACATATATGTTCATAAAATATTCACTAAGGGGATGGTTACCATTTACCTGGTTGCTTGACCAATTTATCATGGGTAGGTTAAAATTACCACATATTGCTACGGCCTTCTCTGGGAATGCCCTACCAGTAATTTCAAAGAGAACCTTGTCTGAGTCCTGCAGGACGTCTGAGGGTGAATGATAAACACAAGCCAGGGTGAATTGAAGGTCCATGAATGGAATATCGAGTCACAGTGCTTCTAATGATGGGTCTTGGTAGGAATCATTTACCTTTGGAATGTTGTTAATCTCTTGAGCTGTGTATATCAACACACCACCTCCTTTACTGCCTTCTCTATCATTTCTGTACAGTGTATATCCATGTATATTTATGATGCTATTTCTTGTTTCACTATTAAGTTGTATTTCGCCCCCTAAAATCCAACCACACGTCCTGATCGTCCACCTGAAATCTCGTGGGGGGACACACGGAAACAAATTTACTGGCGTGGCTAACGTGGCTCTGGTACACTCGACATTGGCGTGTCGCCATAAATAATTTTATAATACATTTTACTTGACATTGGCGAACTGCGGCGATTTGCTGCAGAGGCCATTTTGAAGAAGTTGAAGTTGAAGTTGTGTTTCGGTAATTAGTATAAATGCCGGTTTATGGGTTTTGATTTCAATCAGGAATAAATCAAATTTAGCCGTTATGGAAGCCACGTTCGTGTAAAGTATGAGTAGCTCGGTCAGATGTGACGACGTCATTTTTTTGTCATCGTCACTATTTTCGGTAATTTGTTAATATATTTTATAGTAAGGTCTTGCTCACCCTGCTCAGTCCTTACCGCCAACTCCTCCCGAAGCTTCTTCAGGTGTTCTCGCTGGTACAAGGTCATATCAGAATACACTCTTATTTCTTTGGGTAACTTACTTTTGTTTTTCATGACACTGGCAGCACTGTTTTTATGTGCAAGAACTACTTTTAATGGCCGCGTTTTGAAGTTACGAGTTTGGTTAGGTTTACCTAGACGAAGTATATTAACATTGCCGAGATCAGCAATTGACAGGGAATTGAAAGACCAGACCAACATTGCTAGTGCCTTCCGACTTCCTCCCTACTCTGGGGATAATGCTTTAGACTCGGGTATTCCATAAATGGTCACGTTTCTACTACGCTTTACGTTCTTCCATTTCACCTAGAACTGCATCCAAATTTACGGCAGCTGGTTGAGACGATTTCAGTTTCTGGACTTGCTGATGGAGCTCCGTGACAAGCTCGGGTACCTGTCTGAGACCTTCCTTACAATCATCGCAGAGATATGTTAGCTTGGGATTTTGGAGTCCAAAAACACGTAACTCTGTTGCCGTTTGCCGTTCGACCACTGCATTTATTGCATATTAAACGCTTGTAACCTTTGCAATTCACTCGGATACTCTTCTCATCAGGTTCACAGTTGCATTTGAAACATTTATTCATGTTGGTATTTTTCGGAATGATTCGACGGAATTTCGGTATAATTATGAGCACTCTATATTGTTTGTGGCAAACCAGAACTCGGTTTCACATAGTTTAATGCTTCCCTTTACACTGATGAAATAAAATATATGTGGGTAGTAGTAAAGTTTTTCCGAATCTCAAATATCAAACACCAGTTTTATTACACATAAATCGTTTGAAAAAGTCACTGTTTTGATTTTGTTTAAAGATATTTCGCTAAACTAAAAGTCAATCTCCAGATCAATTATGCTTTCCACTTCGATTGTGCACTTTTAACATGAAAAATTAAATAAATTGTCAGGAGCCAACAAACGCGATTTTGCTCAGTTGACAACCGATGACCAATTATACACAAGTATATTTATATTCACAAGTATAATTATACACAAGTATATATACGAAACAGGATTCTCAAGCTATACAGCCCCTCTAGACAAGTGGCAATTCGCTAGCAGTCGTTTGATGGAATAGAATGACGAATGTATAGAATTTGACGTATTTGACATGCGTTAACGACTGTCATTTACGTCAAATCCCATACATTAGTCATTCTATTCCTCTAAACGCCGGCTAGCGAATTGCCACTTGTCTAGAGGGGCAGCTACGAAAACAAAATACCGCAAGGGACTGAACGTCGAACATATCAGGTTAGAGAGAGTGAGAGTTCAACTGCCTTCTATCAAACTTGATATCAACCTCCTTAATCATATTTTGTCCTCCGTGGTATCAACCAATTGATGAAAATTAAAAAACAGTTTCATATCTTAGATTCTTTTTCTTTTTTAATATCTTATATTGTACTTGTTATGTATCTAGTAATTTACTAAGTAAGCAAGAAGTAGTAACTATTACGATGTTGGTACTTATTTTATGCTTATTAATAAAGTATAGATTTAAAACAATTTTGCTGTAGAGTCCGTCAAGTATTTCGCTTTGCAAAAGGGTTACGTCACCAAAAATGTTTGAGAGTCGTTGGCCTAGGCGGTTACCTGACCGCCTAGTTGGCGGCGATATATATATGAATAGTTTAGGTACTATACCTTTACTTAGCTATAACTACTTAGATGTTGACTATTTGCTGCTACTACGAGCCTTCCTACTAGAACTAAAGTTATTCTTAGTTCTTACTCGGCTTGTTCTCAAGGCATTGTTTTCATTTGAAGTGAAAAATTATTTAGAGCGTTGGGCATTTTTTCGCAGAACAATTTTGTGGATGGGAATATTCGAAACAACCCATTGAACTGGTGACACCACTAATGACACCTCTTAAGACAGCTTGTGTCAATTCAGATGTGACATCTCTGTATACTTACTTAGCAGTACCTATATTACGCTAGTACTATATTATTAGAGGTTAAAGTATGAAATTGCCGATTTGTACTGACAAATTGAAATTAGTTTTTTTTTTTAATTTAACGTATTTATTTAATCAAAATAATTACCATTATTATCTATACATTGCTGCCATCTAGTAGGAAGGTCATTTATGCCTTTGCGATAGAACTCTGGTGATCTAGATTCGACAAACTGTGTGAAAGCATTTTGTACTGCCTCCTGAGAAGAAAACTTTTTATCACATAGAAAATTGTCCAAATCACGAAAAAAATGGTAGTCTGTTGGAGCAAGGTCTGGCGAATACGGAGGGTGACGGATAGTTTCTAATTGCACTTCCTGTAGAGTTAAAACGGTTTCTCGTGCTGTATGAGGTCTCGCGTTATCATGGAGCAATAATGGTGAAGATCGATTCATGAGTCGGGGCTGTTTCACTGCTAGTTTTGCTATCATTGTTCGGAGTTCGGCACAGTAGACATCTGCCGTTATTGCTTGACCAGATCGTAGAAAGCTATAGTGAATAACACCATGCTGAGACCACCAAACAGTTACCATTACCTTTTTATTGGTAAGCTTTGCTTTAGGACACTGTTGTGGCGTTTCACCTGGGGTCAGCCATTGCATTTTTCGCTTACGGTTATCGTAAAGAATCCACTTTTCATCACATGTCACAATTCGATCCAATATTCCTTCATTTCTGTATCGATTCAACAAGGCAACACAAGTTTCAACACGCATTTCTTTCTGCAGATCAGTCAAATCATGAGGTACCCATTTTTCACATTTTTTTATTTTATTGATTTGACGCAAATGAGTCAATATTGTTGGTAAGGTAACGTTAAACCATGCAGCTAATTCCTGGGTAGTTTGGCTCGGATCGGCTTCCACCATGTCTTTCAATTCATTGTTATTCACCTGTGTGGGGACGGCCTTCCTCGTGGTTCGTTCTTCAAATCAAAGTTTCCATCACGAAAGCGTTTAAACCAAAATCGCACGGTGCGTTCATTAGCAGTCCCCTCTCCAAACGCAACATTGATATTGCGAGCTGTTTCTGCCGCGTTAGTTCCGCGTCGGAACTCGTATTCAAAAATCACTCGAATTTTCGAAGTATCCATCTTTCTTGTCTAAGCTGAATAAAAAAAACAACTGAAAGTCGATAATCGAATGTTGCACATTTTTAAATGAAGAACTACATAGGTACCATGTGGAAAAAGTTTCACTCAAAAATCTCAAACCATGAAGGTTCTATGTCAATTCGAAGTACCTATTACAATGAAAAGGCAATTTCATACTTTAACCCCTATTATTTATCTATATAAATGCCAGCTTTTGCCCGCGGCTCTGCCCGCGTATATGTCTGTTATCACGACTAAAAATAGCCTATTTCCTTTCTCAAGCTCGACACTACCCCTATACCAAATTTCATCAAAATCGGTTCAGTGGTTTAGGCGTGAAAGCTAACATACAGACAAACAGTCGGACAGAAAGAAAGTTACTTTCGCATTAATAATATTAGTATGGATTAGTAAATTAGTATGGACTGCCCAAGTTTTCACTTCGGTCGGCACTAGTGAGATGCTACCGTTTTTTTCCTATTGAATTTATTGTGGAAAATTGATTATCGTTACAGGTCATAGAAGCGAACCCGGATCCAGAATGGACACTGCTTTGGTATCTTCGAAAGAAACTTCTACTAACTGGCACAAAATATGGATGCGGGGAAGGAGGCTGCGGTGCCTGTACCGTCATGGTTTCACAATATTTAAGGAGTGAAGATCGCGTCAAGTATCCTTTTCAGATTTACGGTCCAACAGACCGTGTGATTAACGCTAATGACTGAGATTCATTAATCATTACTGCACGCTGGTAGCAAATATATCTGATGATGATAATTTTGATGTCATCGTGACGGTTCTAATTGCATCTAAGCTTGCATTCTGGAGCTCGGGTAACAGTCTCTTAATTCTTCTTTTGAAAAATGATATTTCGGAGACGAGTGTAGTATGACCGGTCAATTCCAAGAATAAAGCCTGTTGGCCTATCATGACGTGCTTATAAACGATTGTGTATTTGCACGCACAGCTGTGCGGAGGGTCAGCGGTCCAGAGGAAGAAGGATGAAGCTATACACCCTACATGGCTATATCTCTTTTCATCTAACTCGCGGCCACGCTGCACAAAACATGATCGCTTAATGCATCTGACGTCATGGTGGGTCAATTGCATCAATTTCGTTCGTTAATGAATGTTTGTAGACCAGCTGGCTTAAGGGGTTGGCTTGAACCCCGAAAATGGTCATTGTTAAACTTCGATACGAGTAAACTACACCATTGATGAAACTTAATTGGTATTGTGCTCCTAACTTTTATCGGCCGGTCTTAATATGCGATCTCAATCCAAATATACCAATCCGAAACCAGAATTTCGATCGATTCGATACTTAAAACGTCCATATTATTCAATCGATGGATCGCTTTGAAAATCCTTTTTCACTATCGATCCCACATATGGACGTTTTGAGCAACGAATCGATCGAAATTCTGATTTCGGATTGGCATTTGGATTGAGATCGCATATTAGTTAGGACCGGCCGTATGTAAATAAGTACGTAACCGAGCGGTTAGTTATGAATATTTTTACCAATTGGTGTATGAACGAAAGAAAGGTACCTAAGTTTTATAATTACCGACAGAAGCGTTTTTCTAGCCCATGTTGCGTCTGTGTGCAATAATTCATGCTTTTGATTTTCGACTGAATGGTATTATGTATGAGACTTTGAGACAGTGTGTATGGTGCGAGCTTGAGATATACCGATATAATTAATAATAATATTCTTCATTCAAATATCAATATAACATTTAGGCACATAGCAGTGAATGCATGCTTGACGCCTGTTTGTGCTATGCACGGCTTAGCTGTCACAACTATTGAAGGTATTGGTTCTACGCAGGATCGGTTACATCCAGTTCAAGAGAGAATTGCCAAAGCGCATGGGTCCCAGTGCGGATTCTGTACACCAGGAATAGTAATGTCAATGTATACATTACTGAGAAACCGAAGCGATATTCAGTATTCAGACATAGAAACTGCATTACAAGGAAATCTTTGCAGGTGTACTGGATACAGACCGATCATAGAGGGTTTTAAAACGTTTATGGAAGGATGGGAGAAAAATTACATTTGTGAAGGTAAAAAAGAAATGAACGGATTATGTGCTATGGGTAAAGAATGCTGTCGAAACAAAGAAAATGAAAAGGATACCTATTTATTCAGCAAATCATTATTCCAACCATATGACTCAACGCAAGAACCAATTTTTCCACCAGAATTGAAACTGGACTCTCAATATATGGAAGAATATTTGTACTATGAAGGAGGAAATGTAACTTGGATACGACCAAAAACACTTGAGAATTTACTTGCCATAAAGGCCCAGTCGCCGAATTCTAAAATAATCGTAGGATATAGTGAAATAGGAATAGAAATAAAGTTTAAGAAGAAAGTGTATCCGCTTCTATTGTACCCGTCAATAATAAGTGAAATGAGTTTTTGCAACATCTCCAATGAAGGAATAATAGTGGGGGCAACAATTACACTGACAGAGCTGGCTACTTTTTTAGACACTCAAATCAAAAACAATGCTACAACAGCCCAAATTTTTATAACTTTGAAAGAGATGCTCCATTGGTTCGCGGGCAATCAAGTTCGAAATGTAGCTTCATTGGTTGGTAATATAATAACAGCCAGTCCAATATCAGATTTAAATCCGATACTATTGGCGTGTTCTGCTATATTACATGTATATAGCAAAGAAAGAGGATACAGGAAAGTTATAATTGATGATAATTTTTTCCAAGGGTATAGAAGTACCACTATCAAAGCCGATGAAGTGGTCGTCTCAGTTGAAATTCCATTTAGTGAAGAAATGCAGTACTTTAAAGCGTATAAGCAAGCAAGGAGGAAAGACGATGATATTTCTATAGTTACAGCAGCGTTCAACGTTAAGCTAGATTTGATATCGAAAACAATATTGGATGCTAAGTTGTGTTATGGTGGAATGGGACCAACTACGGTATGTACTACAAAAACTACAAAGGCACTTCTTGGGCAAAAGTGGGACCAAACTATGTTGAACACAGCATTCAGTATGCTAACTAATGAGTTACAATTAGATGTTTCGGCTCCTGGAGGAATGGTTGACTATCGAAAATCACTTTGTTTAAGTTTATTTTTTAAATTTTATTTATATGTTGCACAAAAATTACATGCCTCGAATAATATCAAAGTATTGAATGAAGCAGATTTAAGTGCTGTCCAGGAAATACCGGCAAATGTACCAAGTAGCTCACAGTACTACGAAATAATAAATGAAGAGAGGGTGATATCCGACTCAGTTGGATTACCTATAGTTCATTTATCAGCTCTAAAACAAGCAACTGGAGAGGCTATGTATTGTGATGATATGCCATCTCTGGAGAATGAACTCTGTTTGAAGTTAATTTTTAGTGAACAAGCACACGCGAAAATAACTTCTATAGATGCTAGTAAGGCTCTTTTAGTGCCAGGAGTTCAAGCATTTCTATCTGCCGCTGATTTAGATGAAGCGTGTAATAAAATGGGGCCTATAGTAAAAGACGAAGAAATATTTTCAAGCCATATTGTGACAAGTCGGGCTTGCGTAATAGGAGCTATAGTTGCGACGTCAGAAAGTGCTGCTAGAAAAGCAAGGGACATAGTAAAAGTTAAATACGAAGTTTTGGAACCAATTATTGTCACTTTAGAGGACGCAATATCACAACGTTCTTTCTTTTCGGGGTCTCCTCGGACAATGCGAAAAGGTAATACTGACGAAGCGTTTTCAAGATCAAAGCATGTTGTAGAAGGGTGTGTTCGAAATGGGGCACAAGAACATTTTTATCTAGAAACAATATCTGCTTATGCTGTTAGGAAAGAAGATGAGCTAGAGATTATAGCTTCCATACAAAATCCACAAGCCATGGCGGTAATTTTGAATTTACTACATTTTAATGTACCTATATTTCTTAGTTATGAAAATGATGCTCTATAATATAATCTTTTGGTTGCAGGAAATTGCTTCGGAAGTTCTTCAAATACCAATTAATAAAGTTGTAGCTAAAGTAAAACGAATTGGAGGTGGGTTTGGAGGTAAAGAAACTAGAGCTGCGATATTAGCTATACCCGTGGCAATTGCTGCATACAAACTAAAAAAGCCAGTAAGGGCAGTATTAGATAGAGAGGAAGATATGCAGGTCAGCGGCTATAGGCATCCGTTTTTAATAAAATATAAAGTTGGGTTTAATGATGACGGGAAAATTAATGCCGCAATATTTGAAATGTTCTGTAATGCTGGCAACAGCATGGATATATCTTGTGCGGTAAGTACGCATGCCATTATACCTATTAGATGGTAATAGATAATAAATAATTTAAAATTAAAAACCGACTTCAAAACCAAATTCGTACAAAACGTTTCAAATAACTGAATTTAGAGAGAGAATTTAGAGATTTTCGATCTGTTAGAAGTCAGTTCTCTGTACGGCTCATTAAACTACGGGCGTTTGCTCGCACTCGTCGCAATCCGACGGTTGGGAATATAGCATTCCCTGTCCGCTAGGATCGCATCAGCGACTGCTGTTGCACAGGAGCTTAGATCATCTGAAGTGAAGCAAAGCCGCCTCCAAGGGTACGACGCGAAGAATTCTCACAGTCCGTCCCAGTGTGCCGACTTGTAGTTCCAAACATACCGCCACTGAGGTGGCCTGAACCAGCGCGTACTTACAGCAAAACGTATATCGATTAATACGTAATGTGTTGTAAAATTTCATTACTAGGTTGTATTTTATAAATTTTCCCTATACTGGAATTGTAACAGAAAGCGCCTGGGTATTTGTTACAAACGCACAACAAACGACATAATAAACACATTAGGCGCGTTTTCATGTAATTTGAGGTCTTCCCTCAATTTCTCCAGGATCTCACCATCAGAGCCGGACTTCTGGGATATGGGACCACTCTGACAGTACCTACACCCTATCCAACTATATCGCGTAACAAACATACATAAAAAAATACATAGGCGACGAACTGAGAACCTCCTCGTTTTTTGAAGTTGGTTAAAAAGATAGTCATAATTAATAAATAATAAATAAATAAATATCCCACAACATTTCACACAACGCTATCTAGACCCATGGTAAGCATAGCTTAACTAGCTTGTGTTATGGAATCTAGAATGCGGATAAACATACTTAGATACGTATTTTTTTTTTATAAATACATACATATTATACATAGAAACATCCAGACCAATGCAAATATACATATTCATGCATACAAATATTTGCACTGAGCGGGGATCGAACCCGCGCCTCCTGCGTAGCGGCCGCGTTCACTACCGCCACGCCACGGAGCCTGTCATTATTTTTTATTATGAAAATGATTATTATGAAATAGTATAGTACTTTCTAAAAATATTTGTATTTTAGACGATAGAAAGAGCAATGTTTCATGTCGATAATTGCTATTACATACCAAATATTGAAGTAGTCGGATATCTTTGTAAGACAAACATGCCATCAAATACAGCTTTTAGAGGATTTGGAGCTCCTCAAGCAATGTTAGCTGCTGAAACAATGATAAGGGACATTGCTGCAACTTTAAACATAAGTTATGAAGACATCGTAAAAATGAATTTATACAGAGAAGGATCTTTAACACATTACAATCAGATGCTTACCTATTGCACACTGACAAGATGTTGGGATGAGTGCATACAAACATCTGACTACCACCGAAGAAAAAGAGATGTTGAAGATTTCAATCGGTATGTTACATTTAAGTAATTGACGTTTTATTTAGTAACCACTTGTAGCCGAATAAATTAATATTTCCGGTAACCATTCCAGCTCAGTTAAATTGCTTGTGTTAGAAGGAGTGACCTAACTTGCGTTGGTAGATAATGGCTACTACTATTATCTATTCTGTGGTAATGGTTAGGATTTGAACCTGAAACTTATCGATTGCAAGGTGGACATCTTAACCACTAAGCTGCCGATGCTTTTAAACAATGTTGTTCTTTGTATTCCAGGCGTAGCAGATGGAAGAAGAAAGGCATTTCCTTAGTGCCAACAAAATATGGGATATCTTTTCAAGTAGATGTTTTGATGCAAGGAGGAGCATTATTGTTAGTCTATACAGACGGATCCGTGTTATTATCTATTGGAGGAATAGAAATGGGTCAAGGACTTTTTACCAAAATGGTTCAAATTGCTTCAAAGGCTCTTGGTATAGACTATACGAAGATTCATATTAATGAAATGTCTTCTGATAAAGTACCAAATAGTTCACCAACTGCTGCAAGCGTAAGTTCGGATTTATATGGTATGGCCGTGTTAAATGCCTGTGAAACTTTAAAAAAACAAATGGCACCATGTATGGCTAAAAACCCAAATGGTAAATGGGAAGATTGGGTAACGGATGCTTACGTGAATAGAATACAGCTATTTGCTACAGGCTTCTATGCAGCTCCGAAGATAGAATATAATCCTGAAACCAACTCTGGTAATATTTTTGACTATTATACGTACGGAGTGGCTTGCTCCGAAGTCATTATTGATTGTTTGACTGGCGATCATCAGGTGTTAAGAACGGACATCGTTATGGATATTGGAGAGAGTTTAAACCCAGCTATAGATATTGGGCAAATTGAGGGAGCCTTTATGCAGGGTTATGGCTTTTACACGTTGGAAGAAATGATATTTTCAGATCGTGGTGAATTATTATCTCGTGGTCCAGGAGCTTATAAAATACCTGGATTTTCGGACATACCAAGAGTATTTAATGTCTCGCTTTTAAAAGGTGCACCAAATCCACGTGCAGTTTATTCTTCCAAGGTAACTTTTATTGTTTATTACTTACCATTTCAGTGGCTGTTGTCATTATCGAACTTCGTTCTATAACGCTTATCCCGGTTGCACCCAAAATTGGCACTATGATATGAATATGAATTATCTGTCTTGCTTTAGATTTGCGGGAGTAACTACTTGTCTAATCCTGCCCACACCCATTGGAAAGCATGTGCCAGTACCCAGAACATCATCCGTCAATCAGTAGGTGTCGTTTGAAGGTAGGATTGGCTTGGGCTCTGAAGATTTGGCGGGGCTCTATACATAATAGCACGAGTATACACCCATTTTTATAGATAACTAATAATAATAATTAATGTAACTATATCGTTCTAGGCTGTAGGTGAACCTCCTCTGTTTCTTGCCTCATCGACATTCTTTGCCATAAAAGAGGCAATAAAATCAGCTCGAATGGACAGTGGCGTATCTCCACATTTCAAATTAGATGCACCAGCGACTTGTGCTCGTATACGAATGGCATGTGAAGATCATATAACTATGCAGGTAAAGAATATACAAAGTAAAGACTAATCAAATTCTCCAATACATTTAGCTAGACCAATCAAATTCTGGATTCTAGAATGGGGTATTTATAATATTGACTATTTTGTCAAGTAATTAGGTCGTTTATAGCAATAGTTACCTATGGCAATAGTTCGGTTACCCACCGACATCCTGGTATCCGATCAAATGGCTGAAAGGCAAATTTTCGTGCAGTAAAGTAACTTGAGACTCTATGAGACTTTCGCTATACTAATATTAATTATATTTATTAGAAATCCATACTTTTATTAATTAATTAGCTGATGCCCGTGGCCTCGCCCGTGTGGAATTATGTTACCGTTCCAGTGACGGCTTAATCTTTTTTTTAATTTTTCTCTGCGTGAGAGCCATCCCCTTACTGCAAGGAATACTCTAAAAACAAGAATTAGTGAAATCAGTCCAGCTGTTCACGCGTGATGGCGTGACCAAGGAACTAGCTGATGCCCGCGACTTCGCCCGCGTGGAGTTCTGTTACTATTCCCGTGACGGCGTAACACTTATTTTTTTCTCTGCGTAAGAACCATCCTTGTACTGCAAGAAATATTCTAAAAAAAGAATTAGCGAAATCTGTTCAGCTGTCCTTGAGATTTGCGCTTACCAACACATTCAGCTATTCATTTTTATATTATAGATATGATTTCAATGTAAAGATCGTTTGTAAATGTGTGATCAGTATTCGAAACAAAAGTAAATGTATTACAGAAAGTTACTTATAATAAATAAATAGATACAATATAGGCCACACTAGGGCACGCTGACGAACACCTCCAGTTTATACTAATTAATTATACCAGTATTATTTATAACCAATATTAATAATAGCAGTTTGATCCCAAATATAATTTTTTCTGCGTTCCAGGTGAAACCTACAATTTCGAACAATGGAAAGCCATGGAATGTCGTTGCTTGATATACCTATGCTTGTGTCAGCTCTAAATACTGCAAGCTGTTATTTGTGCAAAGATACTTTTGCACTGAGCGAATCGAATCGGCGACCTCGGATGTCGCAAACGGATGCTGCACTGGTACCTACAGATATTTCACAGATAATCAAGAATAAAGTTGCATTTTAATAAATTAATTTTAATCTACGAATGTTTTGTGTTATCTATTCTACCTACAGCTTATCCTGCATTGTTATAATCAAACAGGATAAATATTAATTTGTTTGATTGAGCTATATTCTATGCATATTCTTCGTCTTGTACTACAGCGTAAAACGGTACTCACTATACACCACGGCATACATATCTCTTTTCATCTTCTGATACGTCATCTAGAGTATGCAGTAATGTGGCAGATATGGAATTACATGAATATTGTTTGATGAAGGGATTCACAATGAAGAATGGTGTAGATTTTTGTCTTTGGAGGTGAATTTGTCTGGTTCCAATGATGAGTATGATGAAGACATCATCTTTCGTTGGCAATGGCATTCTCTCTTCTTCATTCTAGCGTTTGGCTGAACTTCGATATTTTTCGTGTAGCGACTGCCATCTGACCTCTACAACCCAAAAGCGATATCGGAGTATCGCAGTAAGCCCAGTCGTCGGATTTTTATGGCAACCGGAGCCGACGGGTTAACTTGCTCTCCGAGGCACGGCCAGACTGCAATACCCACTGAGCCAATACCCATATTCATGCATACAAATATTTGCATTGAGCGGGGATCGAACCCGCGGCTCCTGCATAGCGGCCGCATTCACTACCGCGCGCGGTACCACGAATAAATAATTAGATATGGATCGCTTCATCTTCTGACACGCCATGTACTTACAAGTAGCGTAGCAACGTAGCATATTATGGGAATATTGTTTGATGCCCAGAATTTTCCATTTGGAGCTGAAGTCGGATTCAAGTGAGTATAATGATGAAGATATCAATCAGATCATCCGCTACGGGATCACGTTCTAAAGTACCTACCTACTTTAATGAATTTAGTAGATAGCTGTCACTCCAAATGCATTTTTATACCCCTTATCCTCACGGATACCCCAAGGAGCCAGAGGGGGAGGTTATGTCGGACTCGAACCGACTAAACCGCACGCCGTCTGTGGGCCAAAGGTGAGGTTGTCTCGCGACACACCCTGGCACCACAGCTGACCCAGGGCCATTTCTCTCGGTCTGGCCCTCCTCGGGAGGGGGGACCACGCGGTCCCCGACTCGTCCCCGGGTCTTGCTAGGGTGACGGGCGAGTCCACCCGTCACCCTCAGGCCCGCGCTCATGGAGGGCGGGGACAGGACAGGACATGAATACCATCGTGTCCTACCTCCTCAACCATCAATGCGTAGACGTCGGTCAATTTGAATTGAAATCAAAGTTAAAGGGTTGGGGTAGGTATAGTGCCGTGACTTAATAATACCCAGGTTGTGTCTTTGTTACGCAATGAATATTATAATAGAAACAGTAGTTATGGGTTCAATGTTAATTACTGACTTAATTGCATTATAATGACTCTATTAGCACCTATCTATTTCATAATATTGCGTATCTATAAACAAATAATTACATCATATTTTACGGTTCTTTGCAATTATATAATATACAAAAAGCGTAGGTACCTACCTACCTGGGCCGGTGCCTGCCTAGGTATATCTAAGTAACTACCTAACCTTTGAGAATAGAATAGAAGTCAAAACACATAGTTTTTTGTTTATTACCGAAATAACTAATATACTCTCTAACCCCTCCAACTAAGCTAAATTGCTTGTGCTAATAATATAATATACTAACAACTTTCTTGAGTGAATTGTGATTTATTGTCACCACTGCCACACGGGACACGCGCGCCGGTAACGCTGGCCAGAAAAAGCTTACAATAAGTATTAAGTAAAAAGTACCTATAATTCTGTACTTAAAATAAATAATAGCAAAAGGTAAAATGTAAGCAGTTCAGCTGTATGTAGGTACCATATTGCATTTATTTACTACTAGCTTTTGGCAGCGGCTCCGCCCGCGTGGATGTCGGTTATCGCGACCAAACATAGCGTGTTCTTTTTCAAGGTCGAATATACTCCTATTCCAAATTTTATCAAAATCGGTTCAATGTTTTAGGCCTGAAAGCGTAACTGACAGACAGACAGAGTTACTTTCGCATTTATAATAATAAGTATAGAAGTAGTAAGTACCTACTTATTTAATATTTTTAATAGTTTGTTTAATTATAATATTATGCTTTAAATGTATAGTTACATAATGAGAGGTACGTAACTTAATTTAGTTGCGTTTTTTACTGCACCTTTAGACACGGAAGAGTCAACCTTTCCGCAGCTACCTAGTTTTATAATTATTTTTTTTCGTTGGAATGCGGTTTTGAAGTAAATCAAGTAGCTATAGGCCTATAGCCGCTGCTAAATGTCCCCAACAAATACACAGCACACCGTGTTAAGCCGTGGTCACCGACTGTTTGCCTGGCCCCCCCTGCCGAATAATCGCTAGGTACTTCGCTAAGGCGGAGTCCCCAGTGTGTCGAACGTTGGAAGTACTTAATGACCTCCTGTCAGCCTACCCTGACTGTGACGTGTTTGCAGATGAATGAAAGGAAGTTATGCGTATGTCTGACGTTCTGCGAAGTAGGTACGCAAGGATGTCTTCCATAGTAATTTAAGATATTTTATGTAATTTAGCTTAGCTAAATATATCAGGTTGGCTTGCATTTCCGTACGGTATCTTGAATAATTAACATCCAGATTTTAAGTAATTAAGTAGGCACCTAGGTACTTCTTTTTTAACTGAACGACCTTCGATCGAAGTGAACGACGAAAAACAGGTTGTAAGGTAGGAAGTAGATAAGTATGACAACTTACTTAAACCACTTCGGTGGCAGACAATTAATCACCATATCCCCTGTATAACATTGTGACTTGATAAAAGCCAGGCCCGATGTAAACAATAGATAGATAGTTATAAATTGTTAGGTACTTAATTGTAAAATAATTAAAATTCCTAACAACCAAAACAAGTTTTTTTTTGTCGCTTGACGAGCTGGTTTTGTGCGCAACAAATGCCAAGGCCGAACCACAGGCAAACATGAATTGAAATTCCATTATCTACATTTCACTTTCATATCGCATTCATATCGTAATGCGTGAACGTTATATTGGTTTTCATTTATCTGTGTAGTGAGGGACCCATCTCATCCTAAGGGGGTCGTAAGAGGCCACTAATGGAAAAAACAGAGACTAGGTACTTACCTACCTATATACTACAAAAGACTATATAGAGACGAGATATAAGACTATATACTACTAAACAAATATTAAATACTAGCTTTTGCCCGCGGCTCCACCCGCATGAATGTCGGTTATCGCGACAAAACATAGCCTATGTCCTTTCTCAAGGTTTAAATTACCCCTATACCAAATTTGATCATAATCGGTTCAATAGTTTAAGCGTGAAAGCGTAACACACAGATAGACAGACAGAGTTACTTTCGCATTTATAATATTAGTATGGATTAGATAGGTATATTAAAAGAAGGAAATCTTGAAATAAAACCATCTACCAACCCGTCTGGCCAACGTGGATACAGTTGGCCAAAGCCTGCCAACACTACTTAATTTATTTTATTTTATTTTATTTGGAAACTTAACAGCATATATAACATGATGCATGAGTAAACTTAAAAATACATTGGACACTTAGCCAATAACAAAGTTTCCCGACAAGAAAAATTGCGTTCACAACTTAATTCATGTAATTATACATTTCCAATATTGTAGACAGGTATTTTAATTTATCAAGATATGAGTCAAGTGCAAGTAACTTATATTATTATACAATACAATACAATCTTCATTCTTGTAGTTATAAGAATGATCGTAACTTTTTAGCAATTTCCTTTTTAAAAACACTTTTCGAAAGGTGGAAGATATCAATGTCATCAAAATTGTCATTATTGTAATTAATTCATTAAGTTGTATCACGATCAGGTTTGTTTTTATGGGTATACTATGCCTACAGTGTTCCAGGGCCATACCAACATCATTGGGGCCCTAGCTAACCGACAGCACGCGCGGTCACCAGTCAGCCTGTTCACCTGCTGATTGACGGATGTGGCTCAGGTGCATGCTTTCGTCGTGGATTTAGGAGCTCAGACAGCAGTCTGCCGTGAAAGATGAATAAGATGGGATAGAGTTAGACCTACAATAATACAGACGCGCGAAGCGACATGTTAACTGAAAATCTGGCAAGGTACCTACCTATTTACTGTACGCATTGTATACTGCATGTAAAACTAAACATAATATCAAGGACTAATAATTTACTTGCTTCTCACTTAAGAGTTGTATAGGAGCTTTACTGCAAGTACGTTATTGAATCGGGATGCTGTCCTTATTATGAATCCCAGAGATCTGCTTGCTGCCTTACATATATTTCTCATGTGTTCATGAAAGTCCAATTTTGCGTCAAATATCAGGCCAAGATCTCGTATGGATGCAACACGCTCAAGCTGCGTCCCACCCAACATATAGGCCATTGTTATTGGAGAACGTGATCGAGTGAAGGTAATCAATTTGCATTTCGGGATATTCAATGCCAGTTTATTTGTTACACTTCATTCTGCAACCGCGTCAATATCCCGTTGCAAAGCCTCGCAGTCATCAACCTACTGGCTTCCTCCACTATGCTTCGGCTGATGACTCCCTTTGTTATTTTGTGGGCGATGGGTAGTCTGGGCTCAGGGCCCACTTGATCTTCATCAGCTCCTTTTCTTGCCAGTTCGTCCGCCGTCTCATTGCCCATGTTGCCCTCATGTCCGGGCATTCTCGCATTCCTTCTTCCTTATTTGTACTTAAGAATAAATTATGTTATTTCATATGTTAAACATTAGAGTTTTTTTTTTTTTTTTTTTACGTGCGGGAAATCCCCACGGATACCCGCCCCTCCGGAGCCGGAGGGGTGGGTTATGTCGGACTCGAACCGACTAAACCGCACGCCGTCTGTGGGTCGTGGTGCTAGGCCGGAGGTGAGGTTGTCTTGCGACATATCCCTCGCACCCCGGCTGACCCAGGGCCATCCCTTTCGGTCTGGCCCTCCTCGGGAGGTGGGGACCACGCCGTCAACGACTCAACCCCGGTGTGGGGAGGCGCGCATCGTCCTACGATGCGCGCCGCCGCCGTGGCCTGCTTCTGCTAGGGTGACGGGTGGCTCCACCCGTCACCCTCAGGCCCGCGCTCATGGGGGGCGGAGGTCTGTAAGCGCCCTCCGACGCCCGAGCCGCCTTCGGGCGCGAGCAGCGATGTCAGCGAGTTTTTCTCGCTCACCGCGCCGCGCCCGCTCTGCTGTCTCCTTCGCGAGCATGACCTGCTCGCAGAAAGAGGCGCTGGCCGCCCACGCATCCGCGCAGCGGACCATCGCCGCGAGCAGGGTGGAGAGCGTGAGCACTCTCACCCCCAGGGCCTGCACAAGCTCCCGCCTCGGCGTCTCAAACGCCGGACACTCGGTGAGCGTGTGCAGCCCCGAGTCCACGCTCGCGTCGCAGTGATGGCACTCGGGCGTTGGCTCAATACCCATCAGATGCAGATACCGCCCGAAGTAACCGTGCCCGGCTATCATCTGCGTCTGACGGTACGAGAGGCTCCCGTGTGGCCTCTCTAGCCACTCCCCCATGATGGGTCTTACCGCCGCAATCACGGCGTGCCCTGCGCGTGGTTGCCCAAGTCGTCGCTCCCACTCGGCCACCATGACCTGGTGGAGCCGGGATTTCTCGGCCCGAATGTCCTCGGGCTCGGGATCGAATCCCCGCTCCCGCGCCTCCTTTCGGAACTGGTATAGTGCCGAAAGGGCCCTCGCTTCCAGGATCCACGGTGGCGATCCGGCCAGGAGACTCGCCGCTTCGAAGGATATCGTGCGGTATCCCCTGATGGCCCTGGAGGCCATCGTCCTCTGCGCCGTACGGAGCAGAGGCAGGAATCTGGCCCCCAGGGTGTCCGCCCACACGGGGCACCCATATAGGGCCATGGACCGCACGACACCCGCGTAGAGTCTCCTGCAGGAGGCCCCTGGGCCCTTCAAGTTGGGCAACAGCCGACTCAGGGCATTCGCCGTGGTGGCCAACTTGGGGCGCAGGCTTCGGAGATGTTGTCCGAAGTCCCATCGACCGTCAAGCACGAGCCCCAGGTATTTCAGCTGGGGCTTGATGTCGATGGGGGTGCCTCCCACTGTAAGGCTGGCTCCCGGGCCTGGCCTGCGCCGAGGACCATGAAAGAACATGGCCTCGGACTTGTGCAGAGCCACCTCGAGACCCAGCCGCCGGATCCGCTCGACGACTTGGCCAACCGCGGTCGTGGCCCTCAGGGTTGCCTCGCGGTGCGTAGCCCCGCTCACCGTCACCAGCGTGTCGTCCGCATAACACGTGACGGTGGCACCGTACGCGAAGTCACCGCGAAGCACCCAGTCGTAACCGATGTTCCACAGTAACGGCCCCAGGACCGATCCCTGTGGAACACCGCACGACATCTCACGCCTACCGACTCCGGTCGAACTCGGGTAGACGACGGCTCTCTCCGTCAGGTAAGCCCCGACTATGCGGCGGAGGTAGAGAGGCACACCGTGGTACACGAGTGCCTCCCTGATGCAACTCCAGGGCAAGGTGTTGAAGGCGTTGGAGATGTCCAAGGACACCGCCAACATCACCTCGCCCCGGGCAACCGCATCCTCCGCCAGAGTCCTCACACGCATGATGGCATCCACAGTGGAACGCCACCGGCGGAACCCAAACTGGGTATTCGCCAGGTCCGGCCCCACTCTAGAGAGATGCTCGACGAGGCGCTTGGCAATTACTCTTTCGAAGAGCTTGCCCACCTCGTCGAGCAGCACTATGGGCCGGTACCCGGACGGCTCGTCCGCCGGGCGTCCCTTCTTGCGGATGAGGACCAGTTTCCCCGTCCTCCACATCTTCGGAAACTGGCCCCGCTCCAAACATGCGCTGAGGAACCCTCTCAGTCGGGGTTCGAGACCGTCTTCCCCTAGAGCTAGGACCCACGCGCGGCCTGGAATGCCGTCGGGTCCCGGGGCGGTGTTTTTCTTGGCTCTCAGCCTTCGCACCGCCAGCTCTAGTTCTACCCAAGTGACCTCGGGCACGTCGTCGTCAATCACCGCACTGGGCGCCGTACTGGGTGCCGTAGGCGACCGAGGCGGCGGAGCCATCTGCGGCGGAACATGTTCCGCTCGCGCCGGGAACAGGGATTCCACCACTCCTCCGAGCAGAGCCGGTTCGAGCACCTGGGTCAGCGGAGGGGCCCGGGGGCGCAGCTTTTCTCTTACCATAAGGTAAGGCCGCCCCCATGGGTCCCGCTCCAGCGTCTCCAGGAGCTCCCGGTAACAAGCGGCCTTAGACCGCTTGATCTCCGCTCGGAGGGCATTCCGGGCCTCCCTGTATCCCTCGTGAAGCTCCGCCAGTCGGGGCTCCGAATCTGCGGTACGGCTACGCCTCCTACGGAGTCGAGCCCACCGGCGGTGCGTGATCACGCAGGCTTGACGCAGCCTCGCGATCTCCGCATTCCACCAGTAGACCCGACGCCTCGGATTATAGGCTGGAGCCCTAGGCATACCCGCATCGCAGACCCGTGTCATGGCCTCCCGGAACCAGGCCGCTTCATCGTCTATGTCGACAGGCCTGTCCGGCGCAATGGCCCAGGCCTGTACTATGGCGGCCTCCAGGAGGTCATCCCGATTCAGTCGCCCCAACACCCAGCGCGGCTCGCGTTGGGCCGATATGACCGGCGCATCACCCGCAGGAGGGGAGACATCGAACCGAACGTATCGGTGATCCGATAGTGTCTCCACCTCCACGGCGACACGCCAGTCCCGCACGCGGAGTGACAGGGAAGCGCTCGCGAACGAAAGGTCTATGATCGACCTGCGCTCCCCCGCCACAAAGGTGCCCACATACGTGGCTTCGGCCCCGCGATTCTGGAGAACTAAGCCGAGAGAATCGGCCCAGCTCTCCAGAGCCCTGCCCCGCGCGTTCGTGCGCCGGGAACCCCAAGCCTGCGACCAGGCGTTGAAGTCCCCGAGCACAAGAACCGGACGAGGCGTACAGGCATTGACGACGTCGGTCAGCCGCTCCAGCGACCGCCGATACTGCCCGATGAGTCGGTGTGACCCCGGCGTGAGATAAACGGCCACGACCGCAATCTCCCCTACACGCGCCGCTACGATGCCATGCTCCCTTGCGATCACTACAAGGGGAGGGGCACCCGCAGCGGCGTTATGCACCAGTGCCGCCGATCCATCCAGGTCGACCACCCAGGCGGGCCCGAGGGGCCGGTGAGTGTATGGATCGGCGACAGCGGCGACGTGTATGGACCACTGTGCCATGCTCTGGAGCAGAAGGGCCTGAGCATCGACACCGTGGCCCACGTTCGCCTGCAGGATGCGGAGCTGGGGATCCATTATGGAACCATCTCCGCATCCCGCCCCGAACTGGTTGCGGAACGCCCGCCTCGCGGCAGCGGCTCCCCGCGGGTGCAGACCTTACTGCCAACCCTATGGTCGGCCGGCTTGCCCTCCGCCGCACACCTGAAACAGTGCGGCGGAGCTTCGCAATTGCCGGCTCTGTGACCGGGTTGGCTGCAGCGGAAGCAACGGTCGCCGACCGTCACCTCCGCCTTGCACTGCACACCCACGTGGCCGGCCGACAGGCACCTGAAGCACCTGTCCGGCCGAGCCTGCAGTAGCCGTACCCGGACTCCTACAACGCCGCCTACCGCGAGTATCCGCCGGTCGGCAGCCTTTTGGGCTGCTGCGATGGGGCAGCCGACAACTGTTGCCCCCTGTCCGCGACGGCCGTAGCGGATCGCTCCGACCTTAACCGCCTCCAGGGGGCAACCCCCGGCCTCCGCCACGGTGACCCGAATCTCTTCGGCCGTGATGGAGTCGTCCAGGTCCGAAATGCGCAATTCTGCGCACTTGGTGGGCCTGGACACCCGGACGTCGGCCGCATCCAGCGTGTCCCTCAGCCTAGCCGCAATGGCATCGGCCTTGGGACCACTGGAGGCGCCAGGGACGTGGATGAGACGGGCACCCGTCCGAGTGTGTGTCACTCGGAGAGTCCCCGCCACATCGAGGGCCCTCATGTCAATGAGGCCCCTCGCCTGTTTCACCAGGTCCACGTACTGCACGCCCCTCGCCGTCGCCTCCGGTGTCATCGTTAAGACGACAGCGGTGGTACGGGGGACGCGCAGCTTTCCTGGCGCACCCTTCGCAGCAGCTTGGGCCTTCTTGGCCCTTTTGGCTGCCTTTTTACGGGCGTTCCGGCTTTTTCTGGCCTCGCCGACCACCTCCCAGCCCCCTGCCGGTGCGGAGCTCGTGGAGGCAGTCGGGACCGAAGCCGGGGCCGGGGCAGGCGTGGTTCACTCCGCGCAGTACATCCGTTATATACCTACAACGAAGTAGCCGGCCGAGCGGATTAAAAATTAGTCGAGTGTCACGCGCGCGCTCGTGTGAACGCTTGAGGTGTTTTCTATGCTCGCGCTCGGCTGGGATTTTATAAAAACATTTTTTTTCTCTCTTGATCGTGCCTACTACTGGTACCTTAGAATGGACAAGAAAAGAAAATATGACAGACGATATTGTGTGGCGTTCGGCTGTTTGAATTCGAATAGAAATATGCCGGATTTATCTTTTTTCTCGCTGCCCAAAGATGCTGTAAGGTAATTTTGCCAAATTAATAAATTTTTAAATTTTAAGGTACTTACCTACCTACCCATAACCCAACCTACCACTACTACTGTTCAAAATGCGTAACTAGACTAAAACTACTTATTTTATAGGTAGACCACGAAGTAGGTAGGTACCTAGCCAGCTAGATTTTTGAACTGGGAGGGTTATTGGATCGCACCCATCGGGGTCAACGTACTCCGCTGTCACCCGCCTCGACGTATTTTTCTTATTTCGAGTGTCCTTGACGGGCATTGCGCGTTGACTATAGGTAGGTAGGTACCACTGACGATACCTACCCTACGTAATTTCTGCAGTTCCAAGTTCCTTCTTTTTAAACAACTTAAAAAAAGGAGGAGGGTCTCTATTCGATTTTTTTAATTTCTTATGTTTGTCCCTTCATAACGCCGTCATTTATTAGTTCTTAACTACATAATATATGAACCTTCGCGCTCGAAAGCTACCTTATAGCTTATAGGTAATATTTAGTATTCTTTGTTTATAGTCCGAGAGCTGAAGTAATAAATTTAATAGGTATACAAATGAATAGCATAATATTTAATATTATTCACCTGAACATGATAATTAGATACTTTGGCGCACTTTGGCTAGTCTGACGGGTATATAGACCGAGAGCTAAGGTTAAGTTTGACAATACATGGTGGCCAGCTCTCCTGGCCAAAAAATTTGGCGCCCCATATTGAGGAGTATTTGAGCCACCCCCATGTATGTCCAGTGATTTTTACTAGCTTAGGAGATACGATTTTTGAAGTTATACTACTTTTGGCGCACCTAACCTTTCTCGGCGTGGCGATTATCAAACACTTAGAAAAATTTTCATTGTATAGAGACTGGACTATGGCGACTGCAACGGGGACTGTTCCTGTGACGGCGACGAGCGACTACTACGGTGACTGTGCTCCTCAGTGCCCCGTTTGCTTCACTCTAACCAAAGACCATAAGCACATGTGTGTTTGCTCCGTACTGACTACCATTTGTCTATTTTATTTTAGTCGCCGAGAGTGGCTGATTTTAATAAGACGAGAGGACTTACTAAGCAAAGAAAATTTGAGAGCTAAAAGCTACGAAGTCTGCTCCCATCATTTTGAAGATTCTGCAATCAGGAAAATCAAACAACTGAAACCAAATACAGTTCCAACAAAGCTTATAGTATCCGAGAACCGAGTTCCTAACAATAATATAAATTCAAATACGAACTGCTTTCAAAGCGCATTCAATTTACCAACATGATTTTTGGGTGTCGGCTCTCGGACTAGTTTAAGCCGTTTCGTGTTTGCGTCGTACGGCATGTAACTAAACACGTAAATGGTATGTTCAATTTAGCAAATACACTAAAGTGTAGTAGCAAAGAATACTAAATGTAGTAGTATGCTTATCGTCTTATGTTAAAATATGCGGACATTGTAATAAAATACTTTTTTCATCTAATACTAGGTAGGTATGTTTAAAGTTGTCATTTTCACATAAGTAGAAAAATAGTAACAGGTACATAACTGGACTGGTAATCAAATATTCATTTTTTCACAAGAAGGCAACCCTAACAGGCGTAAGAAGAGATAAGAGGTACGCGATAGAAAGAGACGAAGTAGTAGGTGAATAAAATTATAGGTACCTAATGTTGTGCGAGCTGAATTCCACCGTATTGCGTCGGAGCAAGACTGGAATTAATTAAATCTTCTTGCGCAGTGATCCTTCTGTACGTTAGTACTATTAATTATTCTGTGGCCGGGGCCGGGGCTGGGACTGGGGACGTCTTCCCCTTGCCCTTCCCCTTCCCCTTGCCCTTGGCTTGGGCGCTCCCGGCTGAGGCGGCGGTAGCGGCCGGAGCAGCAGGCGCAGTGGGCATACTGTGGGCCGACTCCTGCGAGGTCCCCGCCGTCACCGTACGGCTGGGGCCCCGCTTTACTGCTCCGGCGTAGCCCCCACTCGGCGGCGCCAGGGGCGGACGACGGATGGAGTCCATAATGGCCTCCAGACAACTCCGCGTCCACTCCTCGTGCGCCGCCTGCCGCTTTTCCATGGCGGCCATCGCCGGGTCGCCATGCAGGCCTCCACCGGATTGGTGGGCCTCGGCTGCGCCGGCGGCGGTGGGGCCGGTAGGCGCGGCGGGGCCGGCAGACGCGGCGGCAACGGCGGCGGGGCCGGTAAACGCGCCGGTACAGGCGGCGGCGGTGGCGCCAGTGACACCGGCCGCGCCCGAGGCGGCAGTCTCGGCCGCACCGGCGACCTCGACCGCACCGGCGGCGACGGCGGCGACGGCGGCGACCGCGGCGCCAGAGATGGCGGCGGCGTCACGCGCTCGTCCGGCATGGCTTCCTGCAGCGCCGATATTTCGGCCGCCATCTTGGCCATCTCGCTGCGGTACTCCGCCGCCTGCCGCGCACTCTCTTCGAGCATCGCAACCTGCTGCCTACCGAGCTCAGCGCGCTCGAGCTGCGCGCTGGCCAGCTCCGCCCTGAGCAGGTTGTAATGCTCGACGAGGCGTACCGTCACCCGCATGAGCCGGTCCTCCTCCGGCTTCATTGCCCCGGTCTGGGCCTTGGCCAGGCCTTTAAGGGCCTCCATCACCTCGGTCGAGGTGCTGTCGCCGGTACAGGCCAAGGGCGCCGCCGAGGTGGAGGAACTTGGCGGCGCCACCGCATCCTCCGGGGCAGAGGCCCGTGATGGACGGGCTTGGGTGGCAACTTTCTTACCACCCCGCGCCTTTTGGCGGCTAACCGCCACCAGCTTGGGCGGGGGTGGGCGCAGCATTTCGTCGCCACTGTGACTGCTGCTGGAGGACGAGTCGGTGAGCGTGCGCTCGGCATCGGACTCTGTCCTCGGTCGGGTAGGGACTTTATTTTTGACTTTGGCGCTCCTCTTACGCCATTTCGATCTTCGGGTCCTTAGACCCACCGGGCTTCTGTCCCGGCTGTCGGCGGTGTCGAAGTTCTCCGACACTGCCTGGGACGCGACCTCCGCGTCGTGGTGCTGCGCGACCTCCGCGCAGACTGTTTCACTAGGTAGGGGGGTTTTGGTTTGGTTTTTAGTTAGATCTTCCATGATGTCCCACGAGTAGAACCGCTCTAATTACACTTCCTGGGTGACGGCCATTCCAGGAAGCGGGGTACATACTGTGGAGGTCCCCAGGTATCCACAGGTTTTAAGCGACTTCGCTGTCGGGTTTTCAGACTTTTCCTTGTCGCGGGCCGGCCAATTAAGGCAAGCCCCACGGCCTCCAGGATATCGGCGTTCCCGAGTGTGGCTAGCACTCAGGTCGTTGTCGATATCTCGGAGGTTACGCGATGCGGGGGAGTAGCCAACTCTCCCAACGCCGACGGAGGCACGAATGCCCGTCAGCCCCTGCGCGAGCAGTGGGCCGACCCGTCCCCGGATCCTACGGATCCCGTCGCCTCTCCCATGTCTCCTCTGCTAAAGCAGAGGGGTACTGGGAGCGGCGGCTAGCCCTGAAAAGGGCTGTTGAGGTGGGAGGAACCCTACGGATCCCTCCCCGCGGGCCTTGCAGGCCCGCCATACCACGACCCCCTCGTGCAATGGGGTCAGCTAGCCCTTAAAAGGGCTGTTGGAATGGAAGGGTGTCCTACGGACCCCTTCCCGCCGGCCTTGAAGGCCCGCCATCCCACGACCTCCTCGTGAGGTCAGCCGTTGGGTTATTTGTCAACGGCCAACAGAACTCCCAAGGTAGGAGTCTGTTAGCCGTTGTCCAGGGTGCACCAGCCCCCCCGCTTCCGCTCCCCAGGACCGCGGTCCAAAGGGGGAAGAAACGGAGAAGCCGACGTGGAGGTTACCCAACCAGCACCCCAAAACATTAGAGTTAATCCATACTAATATTATAAATGTGAAAGTAACTCTGTCTGTCTGTCTGTCTGTCTGTCTGTCTGTCTGTCTGTATGTTCGCTTTCACGCCTAAACCACTGAACCGATTTTGATGAAATTTGGTACAGAGGTATATTAGAGCTTGAGAACGGACATAGGCTACCTTTTATCACGAGAAAGGGGGTTTAAGGGGGGGGAAATAGGGGATGAAAGTTTTTATGAAAATTTGTCATTTCTGAAGATATCTTATTGAAATTTGGTACAGAGGTAGATTAGAGCTTGGAAACGGACATAGGCTACTTTTTATCGCGAAAAGGGGGGTAGAAGGGGGGGGGGGGACTAGGGCCTTGGGATGAACGTTTGTCATTTTTGAAAATATCCTGATGAAATTTGGTACAGAGATAGTTTAGAGCTTGAGAACGGATATAGGCTACCTTTTATCGCGAAAAGGGGGGTAGAAGGGGAGGGCGGACTAGGGTCTTTGTATTAAAGTTTGTTATTTTTGAAGATTTCTTGATGAAATTTGGTACAGAGATAGTTTAGAGCTTGGGAACGGACATAGGCTACCTTTTATCGCGAAAAGGGGGGTAGAACGGGGGGGGGGGGGCGGACTAGGGTCTTTGTATGAAAGTTTGTCATTTTTGAAGATTTCTAGATGAAATTTGGTGCAGAGATAGTTTAGAGATTGGGAACGGACATAAGCTACCTTTTATCGCGAAAAGGGGGGAACAAGGGGGGGGGACCAGGGCCTTGGGATGAAAGTTTGTCATTTTTGAAGATTTCCTGATGAAATTTGGTACAGAGATAGTTTAGAGCTTGAGAACAGATATAGGCTACCTTTTATCGCGAAAAGGGGGGTAGAAGGGGGAGGCGGACTAGGGTCTTTATATGAAAGTTTGTCATTTTTGAAGATTTCTTGATGAAATTTGGTACAGAGATAGTTTAGAGCTTAGGAACGGACATAGGCTACCTTTTATCGCAAAAATGGGGGTAGAAGGTGGGGGTGGGGGACGAGGACCTTGGGATGAAAGTTTGTCATTTTTCAAGATTTCTAGATGAAATTTGGTGCAGAGATAGTTTAGAGATTGGGAACGGACATAAGCTACCTTTTATCGCGAAAAGGGGGGAACAAGGGGGGGGGGGGGACCAGGGCCTTGGGATGAAAGTTTGTCATTTTTGAAGATTTCCTGATGAAATTTGGTACAGAAATAGTTTATAGCTTGGAAACGGATATAGGCTACCTTTTATCGCGAAATGGGGGGTAGAAGGGGGCGGACTAGGGCCTTGGTTTGAAAGTTTGTCATTTTTGAAGATTTCTTCATGAAATTTGGTGCAGAGATAGTTTAGAGATTGGGAACGGACATAAGCTACCTTTTATCGCGAAAAGGGGGGAAGAAGGGGGACCAGAACCTTGGGATAAAAGTTTATCGTTTTAGAAGATTTCCTGATGAAATTTGGTACAGAGATAGTTTAGAACTTGGGAACGAACATAGGCTACCTTTTGTCGCGAAAAGGGGGGTAGAAGGGGTGGACTAGGGCCTTGGGATGATGGTTTGTTATTTTTAAAGATTTCCTGATGAAATTTGGTACAGAGCTTGGGAACGGACATAGGCTACCTTTTATCGCAAAAAGGGGTAGAAAGGGGGGGATATGGCTATCGGATGAAATTTTGTCTTTTTTGGAGATATCCTGATGAAATTTGGTACAGATATAGATTAAAGCTTGGGAACGAACATAGACTACCTTTTGTCGCGAAAGAGGAGGTTAAGGGGGGGGGGGGGGTGTTATAGGGGATGAAAGTTTGCCAGTTTTGAAGACATCCTGATGATATATTTGGAACAGAGATGAATTAAGCTTGGGAACGAACATAGGCTCCCAATTGACGCGAAAATGGAGGTATAGGGGGGGGGGGGGGGGGTAATAAGTGACGAATGTTTGACAGTTTTGAAGATATCCTGATGAAATTTGGTACAGGGATTAACTAGAGCTTGGTAACGGATAAATGCTACCTTTTATCGCGAATAATGTGCTAATGGGGGGGGGGGGGGATAAGGACTAGATAGTTAGTATGAAAGTTTGTCATTTTTGAAGATGATTTTACAATTTTGAAGACATCTTGATGAAATTGGTATAGAGATGGATTAGAGCTTGGAAATGGATATAGGCTACCCCATATCGCGAAAAAAGGGATAGAAGGAGGAGGGGGAAGGGGAATAGGGCTATGGGTTTAAAGTTTCTCATTTTTCAATGGCACAAAAAAAGGAGTGAATATGGCATAAATAGTAAGAATTTCTTTTAAGATGTCCTCATGAAATTTGGTACAAAGGTAAATTAGTGCTTCGGAACAGACATAGTCGAGTAGCGAACTGAGTATAGAAGCGAGTGGATTGGCGAGTAGAGATTGTTATAGGGACGAGTGGATAGGCGTGTAAAGATCGAAAGTCGAGTAGAGTCGACTACAGGGGCGAGTAGATATGCGACTAGAGAGCCAGTGGAGAGGCGTGTATAGAATCAATTAGAATGCAGTAAAGGGTTGAGTAGAGAGGCGAATAGGGAGACGAGTGGAAAGATGAATGTAGTGGCGAGTAGAAATCGAATAGAGAGTTGAGTAGAGGTGGGAGTAGAGAGATAGGCGAGTGGGGAGAGTCAAGTAGAGAGGCGAGAAGAGAATCGAATGGATGGGCAAGTAGAGAGGCCAATGGAAAGGCGAGTATAGAGAAGAGTACAAAGTCGAGTAGAGAGGGGAACAGAGAAGTCAGTAGAGAGTAGAGAGTCGAGAACAGAGGTGAGTACATAGTCGAGGACAAAGTTGAGTAGAGAGGCGAATTTAATGCTCAATAGCATCGGATCAACACTAAGCGATAACCGACATCCACGCGGGCGGAGCCGCGGGCAACAGCTAGTATAATATAATTCATGTTGATTCTAAAAAAAGTGTCGAAATAAATATTTGTTGATTAACTATGAATAAATATATGATGCTGACAGAGTTATTTAATTTTTACCGTGCTTTAGTTTCAAACACGTAAAAAGCTGAAAATATACGCAGAAGATCGCGGCCAATCCCGCAACTACATTGTACAATGTTATGTGCATGTCATGTTATTACCTCTACACTTAAACACATTTGTTTTGGAAATTCGAAATTTAAATTAACCCAGATACCTATCATCAACTTTCATATAAATGAGGTCACAAATTGAGTGGCTTTGGTTTATTATCGGTCGTTCAACAAGTCACATATCTACTTCAAGCCGCGCTCCAAGGTTTCTTAAGAGCTGCGGATTTTATAAATACACGCAATTCAGTACGTATAAAAGGAAGGAGAAATTGTAGCGCTAAGCTTAGGTATATTTAGGTTAGATCTATAACCTATCATTCTTTTTAGTCACTGGTACCTAGTAAGTACCTATGCGGTCACCCACATCGATGGAACTCCTCTAGAAGGTTTACATGATGGATTGTTCAACTCAAAACAGATTTTTGCATGAGAAATTTTACCTGCTATCTGGATGGAGTCTATAATGAGTGTACTCTCACTTCACCAAAAGGCTCGTCTCTTAATAGGTAGGTAATTGCATCGAATGCAACTGGTGCCCAATCATCTTCACCTTTACCTTCGTCGATCGAAAAGGTGTCAATGTAACAAAAAGATTCAGCCATGCGCTAACCGGTTTCAAAACCTTCTGTAGTAGTTCTATAGTATAGTCAATAAGAGTAGATAGGTACTGCTGATAGTACGTAACAAGATAACAGGTTCACTATTGTTAGACAAAAAACGTATGACAAACGATCATTTTACAAACAACGTTTGAAAATCTAATCATTTGACAAACTTTCATTTCACGAACATATCGACGCCCCCGGGGAATAAAATGGTAAAGTGCTATTACCACTCTTTTCATGTTTTTGCATTTTCGACCTCTATGGGTCGTTATACACCTACTGATTTTTTTTTAGATTTTTTTTCCGGTAATTCATAAATTTATAGCAATTTTTATTTTTATTCTCCGGAAATCATATAACACATTTAACCCATAAAAACCCCATAATCGTTCATTACGGAACGAACATTTATCTCGATAAATCGGTAAGACGTTATACCATTTTATTCCCGTAAAAAAATTGATGATTCATTTCAATAACACGCTTTACCTATATTCGTTCGATAAGTCCTCAACGGTAAACCTATATTATTGCTTTATTACTGACATAATTTTCTATAGTATTTCACGTTAAGACATGTTACAATATTCTTTACGATTTTTGAAACAAGTATTAACGTGATACAATTTTTTTCTCTTTCTATTATTAGTGTAATAGGCTATTATTGTCGCTATCAGGTACATCAGCATCACTCAGTGTCTCTACAGTTTCAGTAACAGGATCATTGCCAAGTAGTTCTGATGATAATGTTGATTCTCTCACTAACACTACAAACAATTTAACCCGTAAGCGACGGCGAAATGAAAAAGAATGGATAGTCAATAAATCCAAAACTTTAAAAAACTCTGGCCAAGCATATGTTAGATGTCGTTCTAAGAAGGAATACCCTGCAAAAGTGGTAGGACCTTCTTGTCATTACAAATTGAAATGTGGGGAAACGTTTTCTTATGATATGAGAAAGAGCATCATGGAAACATTTTATCAATTTGGTAACCATGAGTTACAATGGCAATTTATAAGTAAATACGTTATGTCAGAATCTGTGAAAAAACTTCAAGTTATTCGAGTTAAAAACCGTACTCAAACTATAAGTTATTATTTGCCATTAGAAAGTAATAAAGTTCGTGTATGTAAGGTATTTTTCCTAAAAACTTTGCAGATATCAGAACAAATGGTTTACACTGCTATAGAGAAATATGATAGCGATTCTAATAAAAGTGACTGTAGAGGTAAACATAATAATCGACCACGTAAAATGTCAGTTTCAACAGAAGAGAGCATAACATCACACATACAATTATTTCCAGTAAAAGAAGCACACTATGTTAGGAAATCTTCTAAAAGAAAGTATTTATACGAAACTTTGAATATTTCGAAAATGTACCGTTTATACACAGATTTGTTCAAAGAACAGTCAGATGGACATTATTCTGATGTTAAGATGGCTACCAAAAGACAGTATGAGAGTATATTTAACACGAAGTTTAATTATTCTTTTTTTCATCCTAAGAAAGATTTATCTAGCACTTGTTCGCTATATGAACAAGCTATAGGCGAGCAAAAGGAATCTTTAGAAGATAAATACATAAAACACATACATAATAAAGAAAGGATTCGTGAAATTAAAAATTCTGAAAAGGAAAATTTTGATACAAACTCCACTTTAGCTATTTTTGATTTAGAAAAGGTTTTAGGGGTACCTCAGTCGGAGGTAGGAATATTTCATTACAAACGGAAGTATCCCGTCTAGAACTTTACCGTTTTTGATGCTTTTAGAAAGCAAGGATACTGTTACATGTGGCATTCGCAAATCGCTAAAAGAGGATCAATAGAGATAGGTAGCTGTCTATATAATTTCATTGAAGAACAATTTCATAAACAAATTAATAAAATATCTTTTTATTCTGATGGTTGCGCAGGACAGAATAAAAATAGATTCGTGTTTGCCCTTTATCTGTTTGCTGCTAATAAATTTAAGTTAGAGATTATTCATCGTTTCTATGAATCTGGCCATAGCCAAAATGAAGGTGATTCAATGCACGCATGCATAGAACGAGCTATGAAAAATAAACAAATATATACACCCGATCAATTATATGGAATAGTGATGAATGCTAAGCAAACCGGTGAAAAATACAAACTGAAGGAAATGATACAAACAGAATTTTATGACATTAAATCATTGATTACTGGACAGAACTGGCAAAATGATACAAAAGGTAACAAAATATATTGGTCAAAAATTAAAGAAATAAAAGTGGTCCCTACAAATCCACAATCTGTTTACTTTAAATATGATTACGATGACGACTTTAGTGAATATAGCACCAACATCAACTAAAAAAACCAGAAAACGAAAATCTACTTCTACCACAGCAACTGTATCTGGCGACGATGTCATCCTGCAGCCAGCCTATGACGGTCACGTTCCAATCTCAAAAGCTCTGCACGAAGATCTATTAAGTCTTTGTAGGATTAACGCCATACCTCTTCATTACCACAGTTTTCATCTGATAAGTACAAATACTACCGAAGCAGCTTTATGTGAGGATGACTGTGAAAGTATGAGCGACTGAAAGAGATAAAAATCAATCAGAATTTAGATGACCGATTAAATTATGATTGGTAAATGCCAATTAAAGTCTATTGATGATTGATAAATGCTAATTTAAGTCAATTGTAATAATTATTATTTTCATAAATAAAGATTATATTGTTTTTTATACTTTTTTTATTTATTTCAATTACAATTCAAATTCATAAACGTTACTGCATACTCGTATTACGATGTTAACACTACATACGTTTATACAAAAACAAAATCGTTATATAGATATACGAAGAAAAAAATACTATAATTTTACAGGAACAAAATCGTATTAATTTGTTACAGTTACACTTCCTTCATGAAAGTATGATAGAAACACATCGTAATGAACAGATATCGTTTTCGTAATATTGCAACTTTACGAGAATAAAATGGTTATGTTCCATTACTTAGAATACATCTAAATATAAAATCAGTATTAAATATTTTTCGTAATAACTATAAAATTATATGTATAATTTCATTTCTTTCCATGGCCACTTATTAACAAAAAAATACTGAAAAGAATGATGTATAATATGACAACATAGGCCGATTACTTCAGGAGTTATAACAAAATAACAGTATTTTGCTCGTCCTGTAAAATTTACTTTTGTCTATTACGATTTTATTCCCTGGGGACGTCGATATTACCTACCTCAAAAAGAATGACTGAAAAAATGTTTCAAATTGTTAAAATTTTATCTTAAAAATGTTCTTTTGACAAAATAAAGTCAGTTAATAAACAATCAAACAAGCAAGCATGAACCACGCGTGTAGCATACAGTAGGCATGTAGTATGTAGCAAACACCGTTTCTATCACAGCTCCGGCGCTGCAGGGATCCGGCGGCCCCACACGAGCTTGTCGTCGCAGATGGTTGTAACACCCTCCACCGCAGGTCCGGCCTCCTGCCGCGGCCACGCCAGCAGGCTTTATAACCACCTGCTCCTCAGCTCGTGGGTCGCCTCACCCCTCCACGCCTGCGTAAGCTTAAATAACACTCTAGGCCCCTAGGGGTAGGGCAAACAAGACCACGTGAAGTCGGATTGGCAGAGATTCATTTCTGTCACTAACTTTTGTCTATTCAAGACAATAATTGAAGGGTAAAATTGTTTTGCCAACTAACCTGTTTAAAAAATAATTAATTTGTGAAATGATGTTAAAGCATAATGATTTTTTTCCAAATAAATATTTTGTCTAATGAGTAATTTATTATACAATAGTTAGAAAAATGACAAGTTTATCAACTATAATTTTGTCAAACGTTGCTTGTCAAATGAAGATTTGTCTTTCGTCTTTTGTCAAACGATTGGATTCCAAGATAACAATATAATAGGTAGGTACCTACGTTGTTAATGGTTGCTTGTTTGATCATACGGACATCGGACAGTGCAGGCTCGGTCAATCATATCATATCGTAAATAACCGACGACGACGGCAGAACGCGTATCTATCGTCTTATATTTATACAGTTGTGTTCGAAAGCGACAGAAAGTGAGACGTGTTATCGATAAGTTCACTATATTTGCATACGTTCGTGAATATGGGTCTGCTGAACATTGAAGATGAAACCAATACCAGTAACATCTGCAGAGAATTAATCTTCTATGTTAATGGGAAAAAGGTTTGTAAGAACTCATACTTAACATTCTAGTGAGAGGTATGCATATTGCGACATATATATACTACAAATAGGTAGATATAAGTACCATCCTTATAGTTTTGCCGTGAGTAATTTTTGGTTTCTTCACTTATAATAATGTGTTGTTGGAAATTTCCGTGCCTTTTATAATTTTATTATCCCTAAATAAATCGGTCAATGTTACACATATCTACACACTGACACTACCTACGGACTATTAGGTAATGTATATGCTTATATCTCAAGGAGTCAGCCATTAATTAATGACGTCACAAGAATTTCATTGTTTTTTGACACCTCGTCTTTGTGTCACGTTATAAAATTCTTAAATCACCCCCCTATATTGCAATGACACAAATTTTGCCATCTGTATTTTCTCTAAAAATCATTGAAATAACATAACTAGATCCGCAAGTAAATATTAAATTTGTGTTAGAAATGTTTAACTTAAAGCAGCACACAGTTATATAAAGGCCGCACAGAATTTTATCACCGACACCGACACACAATTTGGTAGATGGTACAGCTAATTTAAACTCGTTAACAAAACAATTATACTTGATATCTTTCATCTTATCACTGTTACAATTATAGTCACAATCATTGGAACGTAAGTTACTGTAGGGAGATATATAAAGTAAATAAAAGTAGGTACCTTATATTTATTAAGTGTGTAAAAGTTTTTTATATTATACTAGCTGTTGTCCGCGGCAACGCCCGCGTGGATGTCGCTTATCGCGTAGTGTTCCCAAGCTCTAATTTACCTCTGTACCAAATTTCATCAGGATATCTTCAAAAATTACAAACATTCATCCCCTATTATTCTCAACCCTTTGAGCGCGGATTTTTTTTGTATTCAAATAATTTGTGGCGGCCTGTTCGACCGCAGACCGTAAAGACCGCGCGCTTGCGCAATGCACAGCGCCGTGGCTTAGCAACAGAAATAACTAAACTGTCACTTCTCTGTATATGCGGATTTGTTGCCATTAATGATCACTGCTCCGCTCCCTTGAGTACTACCGTGATGATAACTTTACAATAATATAGCCTATACATCAGAATGACACATCCATACTAATATTATAAATGTGAAAGTAACTCTGTCTGTCTGTCTGTCTGTCTGTCTGTCTGTCTGTCTGTATGTTACGCTTTCACGCCTAAACCACTGAACCGATTTTGATGAAATTTGGTACAGAGGTATATTAGAGCTTGAAAACGGACATAGGCTACCTTTTATCACGAGAAAGGGGGTTTAAGGGGGGGAAATAGGGGATGAAAGTTTTTATGAAAATTTGTCATTTCTGAAGATATCTTATTGAAATTTGGTACAGAGGTAGATTAGAGCTTGGAAACGGACATAGGCTACTTTTTATCGCGAAAAGGGGGGTAGAAGGGGGGGGTGGGACTAGGGCCTTGGGATGAACGTTTGTCATTTTTGAAAATATCCTGATGAAATTTGGTACAGAGATAGTTTAGAGCTTGAGAACGGATATAGGCTACCTTTTATCGCGAAAAGGGGGGTAGAAGGGGAGGGCGGACTAGGGTCTTTGTATTAAAGTTTGTTATTTTTGAAGATTTCTTGATGAAATTTGGTACAGAGATAGTTTAGAGCTTGGGAACGGACATAGGCTACCTTTTATCGCGAAAAGGGGGGTAGAACGGGGGGGGGGGGGGTGGACTAGGGTCTTTGTATGAAAGTTTGTCATTTTTGAAGATTTCTAGATGAAATTTGGTGCAGAGATAGTTTAGAGATTGGGAACGGACATAAGCTACCTTTTATCGCGAAAAGGGGGGAACAAGGGGGGGGGACCAGGGCCTTGGGATGAAAGTTTGTCATTTTTGAAGATTTCCTGATGAAATTTGGTACAGAGATAGTTTAGAGCTTGAGAACAGATATAGGCTACCTTTTATCGCGAAAAGGGGGGTAGAAGGGGGGGGCGGACTAGGGTCTTTATATGAAAGTTTGTCATTTTTGAAGATTTCTTGATGAAATTTGGTACAGAGATAGTTTAGAGCTTAGGAACGGACATAGGCTACCTTTTATCGCAAAAATGGGGGTAGAAGGTGGGGGTGGGGGACGAGGACCTTGGGATGAAAGTTTGTCATTTTTCAAGATTTCTAGATGAAATTTGGTGCAGAGATAGTTTAGAGATTGGGAACGGACATAAGCTACCTTTTATCGCGAAAAGGGGGGAACAAGGGGGGGGGACCAGGGCCTTGGGATGAAAGTTTGTCATTTTTGAAGATTTCCTGATGAAATTTGGTACAGAAATAGTTTATAGCTTGGAAACGGATATAGGCTACCTTTTATCGCGAAATGGGGGGTAGAAGGGGGCGGACTAGGGCCTTGGTTTGAAAGTTTGTCATTTTTGAAGATTTCTTCATGAAATTTGGTGCAGAGATAGTTTAGAGATTGGGAACGGACATAAGCTACCTTTTATCGCGAAAAGGGGGGAAGAAGGGGGACCAGAACCTTGGGATAAAAGTTTATCGTTTTAGAAGATTTCCTGATGAAATTTGGTACAGAGATAGTTTAGAACTTGGGAACGAACATAGGCTACCTTTTGTCGCGAAAAGGGGGGTAGAAGGGGTGGACTAGGGCCTTGGGATGATGGTTTGTTATTTTTAAAGATTTCCTGATGAAATTTGGTACAGAGCTTGGGAACGGACATAGGCTACCTTTTATCGCAAAAAGGGGTAGAAAGGGGGGGATATGGCTATCGGATGAAATTTTGTCTTTTTTGGAGATATCCTGATGAAATTTGGTACAGATATAGATTAAAGCTTGGGAACGAACATAGACTACCTTTTGTCGCGAAAGAGGAGGTTAAGGGGGGGGGGGGGGGTGTTATAGGGGATGAAAGTTTGCCAGTTTTGAAGACATCCTGATGATATATTTGGAACAGAGATGAATTAAGCTTGGGAACGAACATAGGCTCCCAATTGACGCGAAAATGGAGGTATAGGGGGGGGGGGGGGGTAATAAGTGACGAATGTTTGACAGTTTTGAAGATATCCTGATGAAATTTGGTACAGGGATTAACTAGAGCTTGGTAACGGATAAATGCTACCTTTTATCGCGAATAATGTGCTAATGGGGGGGGGGGGGGGGATAAGGACTAGATAGTTAGTATGAAAGTTTGTCATTTTTGAAGATGATTTTACAATTTTGAAGACATCTTGATGAAATTGGTATAGAGATGGATTAGAGCTTGGAAATGGATATAGGCTACCCCATATCGCGAAAAAAGGGATAGAAGGAGGAGGGGGAAGGGGAATAGGGCTATGGGTTTAAAGTTTCTCATTTTTCAATGGCACAAAAAAAGGAGTGAATATGGCATAAATAGTAAGAATTTCTTTTAAGATGTCCTCATGAAATTTGGTACAAAGGTAAATTAGTGCTTCGGAACAGACATAGTCGAGTAGCGAACTGAGTATAGAAGCGAGTGGATTGGCGAGTAGAGATTGTTATAGGGACGAGTGGATAGGCGTGTAAAGATCGAAAGTCGAGTAGAGTCGACTACAGGGGCGAGTAGATATGCGACTAGAGAGCCAGTGGAGAGGCGTGTATAGAATCAATTAGAATGCAGTAAAGGGTTGAGTAGAGAGGCGAATAGGGAGACGAGTGGAAAGATGAATGTAGTGGCGAGTAGAAATCGAATAGAGAGTTGAGTAGAGGTGGGAGTAGAGAGATAGGCGAGTGGGGAGAGTCAAGTAGAGAGGCGAAAAGAGAATCGAATGGATGGGCAAGTAGAGAGGCCAATGGAAAGGCGAGTATAGAGAAGAGTACAAAGTCGAGTAGAGAGGGGAACAGAGAAGTCAGTAGAGAGTAGAGAGTCGAGAACAGAGGTGAGTACATAGTCGAGGACAAAGTTGAGTAGAGAGGCGAATTTAATGCTCAATAGCATCGGATCAACACTAAGCGATAACCGACATCCACGCGGGCGGAGCCGCGGGCAACAGCTAGTAGGCTATATTATTGTAAAGTTTCAATAAAATCCATTCCGTAGTTTTTACGTGGAAGAGTAACAAACATCCATCTATACCCACTGACAAACTTTCGCATTTATAATATTAGCAGGATTATTACCTTAGGGCTTCAAGTCAACCTCGCCCACTATCTGATAGCTATATTATTATGTCAATTGATAAACGAGGCTCTGGCTTGGCCAATAAGAGGTCAGCGATAGTCGTTCCCATCATAGCCAAAATAAACTAAATAAATTGGGAAGGGGACCCCGGGGTCTGAAGTGAAAGTTCCGGTATTTAGATATTATAGTACAATTTGGATTGTGGCAGCTGTAGTGTGCCTTTATTTATATACTAGCTGTTGCCCGCGGCTCCGCCCGCGTGGATGTCGATTATCGCTTAGTGTTGAGCCGACGCTATTGAGCATTAAATTCGCCTCTCTACTCAACTTTATCCTCGACTATGTACTCACCTCTGTTCTCGACTATCTACTCGCCTCTATATTCGACACTCTACTCGACTTTCTACTCGCCTCTATACTTGAATTTATACTCGACTCTCTACTGACTTCTCTGTTCCCCTCTCTACTCGACTTTGTACTCTTCTCTATACTCGCCATCCATTCGATTATCTTTTCACCTCTCTACTTGAATCTCCCCACTCGCCTATCTACGCGCACCTCTACTCAACTCTCTTTTCATTTTCATCTTTCCACTCGCCTCCCTATTCGCCTCTCTACTCAACCCTTTACTGTATTCTATTCCACTGGCTCTCTTATCGCATATCTACTCTCCCCTGTAGTCGACTCTACTCGACTTTCGATCTTTACACGCCTATCCAGTCGTCTCTATAACAATCTCTACTTGCCTCTTCACTTAAGGATATCTTAAAAGAAATTCTTACTATTTATGCCATATTCCTCCCTTTTTTGTGCCATTGAAAAGTGAGAAACTTTAATCCCATAGTCCTATTCCCCTTCCCCCCTTCTATCCCTTTTTTCGCGATAAGGGGTAGCCCATATACATTTCCAAGCTCTAATCCATCTCTATACCAATTTCATTAAGTTATTTTCAAATTGTCAAACTTACATAGGTACTCTAGCCTTATTCCACCCCTTCAACTCCCTTTTTTGCAATAAAAGGTAGCTTATATCCATTTTCGAGCTCTGATCCACCTCTGTACCAAATTTCATCAGGATATCTTCAAAAATGACAAAATTTCATACTAACTATCTAGTCCCTAATCCCCCCCCCCCCTCCTTTTGCATTATGTCCGTTACCAAGCTCTAATTAATCCCTGTACCAAATTTCATCAGGATATCTTCAAAACTGTCAAACTCATCCCCTATACCTCCATTTTCGCGTCAATAGGTAGCCTTTGTTCGTTCCTAAGCTTTAATCCATGTCTGTACCAAATATATCAGCAGGATGTCTTCAAAACCGGCAAACTTTCAAAATTTCATTAAGATATCTTCAGAAATGACAAACTTTCATAAAAACTTTTATCCCCTATTTCCCCCCCTTAAGCCCCCTTTCTCGTGATAAAAGGTAGCCTATGTCCGTTCTCAAGCTCTAATATACCTCTGTACCAAATTTCATAAAGATCGGTTCAATGGTTTAGGCGTGAAAGCGTAACATACAGACAAACAGACAGACAGACAGACAGAGTTACTTTCGCATTTATAATATTAGTATGGATTAAATAAGCCCTGGGTTACCCAAACCGCGCAGTGACAAAGCTTGGATTTCACAGTTTCTTAGTAGTTAGTCACTTCAAGAGCAGCAAAATCATATTGCATCATGCCATTCCACTATCAATGTTGTTTTTATGCTGTGACTGTTAACCGAGTCCCTGATAATAAAATTGTGACCTACAGCGCCCTCAAGACAATAATTCATAAAACAAATATAGCGACGATTACTTGGTATCTACATAGTTGCATTATTATTTGTCAATCATATTAACATTATCTGTTTTCAAAAGTTAGTTATTAAGAACCTAGGATTATATATAGGTATATAGTAATATCAATTAATTTAATTACGGAGGGCCCTGGTTTCCGCGGACGTTCCTTGCGTGCTTAAGCCGCCCGGTCTAAGCAGATCCGATGGCAAGAGACCCAGATGGTTTGACGATGGTGCCTTGGAGGAATGGTAAGTGAAAAAGATTTGTGGAGGACATCGGGCGCAAGATCAGGGAGAAGTCGGGCGACTTCCGCGCCGGATCGTACCTGGTGCAGAGGCTGGCCATCGCCATTCAAATAGGCAACGCAGTTAGCTTGATGGGCACTTTCGCTCCGGGTACAGGTCTGGGCGCACCTTTATTTTAAGGACGAGCACGGAGACGTGTAATCGCTGACTTTTTGTGACAACATAAATTTTAACTAGTTTAATATTGTGACATTTTATTGTATAATTGAGAAAATAAATATTAAAATTTAATTACTAGTAAATATAATTTTATTTTCAGGTAATAGAACCGGAACCAGATCCAGAATGGACCCTTCTCTGGTATCTCCGAAAGAAACTTCGTCTGACAGGTACCAAACTGGGTTGCGCCGAGGGCGGCTGCGGCGCTTGTACCGTCATGATATCTAAGTACAATCGAAAAGAGCAAAGAGTTGTGTATCCTTTTCAAATAATTTTCATGATTTGTTTCAAGAGTAGGTAGTTAGTATGGTTGACTTAGGTGATTGTCAATCTTTGTACCTGACAATAACGGTCGAACCATCTCGAAGTAGGTATATAGGTAAGTACCGACTAAAATTACAGTTCAAAAGAGGCACGAAATTCTTCTATTAAGTAATCTTTGAAACAGGCCCACCGCTTCAGGATAAGAGATAAGCAAAGGTTTCAGTCACATTTCACCAGCTTCTAGTTGGATTAAAATATTGACCCAGTTACCATAATAGAATATTTTTCAAAATAATTCCCAATAACAGGTTGCCCAACTCGGAATTTTAGTTCAGAACTTAAGTTATTATCGTACGTAGATACTAGCGTAGCGTAGTAAGTAGGTACTATTGTTTATTGTGACATTAAGTACAGGTTAGTTAGAAAATTTTAATTAAATCTAAAAAAATAATGTCATAGTAGCATATTTCCTTAACGTTAATACTTAGTCACCTTGCAGTGAATGCATGCTTGGCACCCGTATGTGCAATGCATGGCTTGGCGGTAACTACAGTTGAAGGTATCGGATCGACAAAAACTAGATTACATCCAGTTCAAGAACGAATAGCCAAAGCTCACGGATCACAGTGTGGGTTTTGTACTCCTGGCATTGTCATGTCAATGTACACTTTACTAAGGAGTAAAAGCAATATTAATTTTACGGATATGGAAGTTGCATTTCAAGGAAACCTTTGTAGATGCACGGGATATAGAGCCATTATAGAGGGTTACAAGACTTTTCTTGAAGACTGGGAGGCCAACAGAATTAGTAATAGTTCTAATGGCACAACTATAAAATCAAATGGTAGCCCGACCTCTGGTGTTTGTGGTATGGGTAAAGACTGCTGTAAATACAAGACTGATAAAGAAGAACCAAGTGAAACAGATCATATTTTTGATAAATCATCATTTTTACCATACGATCCTACACAAGAACCTATTTTTCCACCTGAATTAAAACTGTCGTCTTCGTACGATGATCATTATTTAGTATACAAAGGTCCCAGAATTACATGGCATAGACCTATTGACCTAGATACGTTATTAAAATTAAAAAACAAACACCCTGATGCTAAAATCGTAGTAGGGAATACAGAAGTCGGGGTGGAAGTCAAGTTCAAACATGCTGTGTACCCGACTTTAATAATGCCAAATTTTATACCAGAAATGAACGAAATAATTGAAACACATCAAGGTATTACGATAGGAGCAGCTGCAACATTAATGGATATAGAACACACTTTAAGAATGTGTAAAGAAAAATTACCTAGTTATAAAACAAGAAGCTTTGTGACTATTGTAAAAATGTTTAACTGGTTCGCTGGTAAACAAATTAGAAATGTTGCTGCGTTAGGTGGAAATATAATGACAGGTAGTCCAATTTCAGATATTAACCCCATTCTGATGTCCCTAAAAGCTAGACTAAATGTTTTGAGTGAGGACGGAGGCCACCGATCTGTTATAATGGATGAAACTTTTTTCACTGGTTACAGACGTAATGTAATAAAACCTGATGAAATCTTATTATCCATTGAAATTCCGTATTCAAATAAGTATCAATACGTTGAGGCATACAAGCAAGCAAAAAGAAGGGAAGACGATATTTCTATAGTAACTGCTGCAATCAATGTAGAGTTTGAAGATGACACCAGCGTTATAAAATATATTAGTTTAGCTTTTGGTGGGATGGCTCCTATCACGAAAATGGCTACGAAAACAAGCGAAGTTTTAAAAGGGGAACGATGGAATGAAACTATGTTAGAAAAAGCATTTTCATCGTTGGTTGAAGAATTACCTCTAAATCCTTCTGCACCTGGTGGCAATATACAATTTCGACGAGCTTTAACAATGAGTTTATTCATGAAAGCCTATTTATCTATCGCAAAACAAATATCTACTGACTATATTCATAAAGAACTAGTGGTTCCTTATCATAGCAGTGGTGCTGAGCAATTTCATGGAGAAATTCCCAAAAGTGCTCAATATTTTGATTTAGTTGGAGATCAACAGGCTAAAAGTGATTCAGTTGGCAGACCTATAACGCATATGTCAGCCTATAAGCAAGCAGCAGGTGAGGCGATTTATTGTGATGATATTCCGATGGCAGAAGGAGAGCTTTATTTAGCTTTTGTCCTTAGCACGAAAGCGCATGCCAAGTTACTTTCAGTAAATGCAGAAAAAGCCCTCCAGAAACCTGGTGTAGTAGCTTTTTTCTCAGCAAAAGATTTGACTCCTGAGCAAAATGCTATTGGACCGATATTTCACGATGAAGAATTATTTATTAGTGAGAAAGTGACTAGTCAAGGACAGAATATCGGTGTTATTGTAGCGAAAGACCAAGCAACTGCTCAAGAAGCAGCAAGAATGGTAGAAGTTGAATATGAAGAACTCCAGCCAGTTATAGTTACAATCGAAGATGCTATTAAGCATAATTCATTTTATCCGCAATTTCCAAAATCCATAAAGAGAGGGGACGTTGGGAAGGCTTTTGAAAATAAGGAGTACTTTATAATTGAAGGTGAGAGTAGAATGGGAGGACAAGAGCACTTTTATTTAGAGACTCATGCTGCATTTGCCATTCCAAAAAAGGAGGATGATGAATTAGAAATATTTTGTTCAAGTCAGCATCCTTCAGAAATTGCTGTAAGTATTTACCATTACAATAACTTTTATTAAGAGAATCTTGTTAAGAGGAAAGATTTCACATTTAATGTTTCAAAATTGTTTCAGAAATTGATAGCTCACGTGTTACACGTTCCAATGAACAGGATTGTGGCTCGTGTGAAACGTATGGGAGGTGGTTTTGGTGGAAAAGAATCTCGGGGTATGCTCGTAGCTTTACCTGTGGCCCTTGCGGCTCATAAACTTCAAAAACCAGTACGGTGTATGCTAGATCGTGACGAAGACATGTTGATGACAGGCACACGACATCCATTTTTAGTCAAATATAAAATAGCTGTGACCCAAGAAGGGAAAATAATGGCGGCCAAAGTAGACATTTACAATAACGGAGGCTACTCTATGGATCTATCAGGCCCGGTTAGTAAGACAATCGTTATTCTTTCAACTAACTAAGAAAATTACTGAACTAGATGTGATTTATTGAAATTACATTTTTTAGGTGGTTGAACGTGCCATGTTTCACTATGAGAATGCTTATTACATTCCTAATGCTGATGTTACTGGACATGTTTGTAGAACAAATTTGCCTTCAAACACAGCATTCCGAGGATTCGGTGGCCCACAAGGAATGTTTGGTGCAGAAAATATGATAGAAGATATTGCACTTAAGTTAGGAAGGAGTGCTGAAGACATACGAAGGTTAAACTTATACACCGAAAATAGTATCACTCACTATGGGCAGTCTTTAGAGAACTGTACTTTGCAAAGATGTTGGGATGAATGCGTTAAAAAAAGTAAACTAGCTGAAAGACGATTACATATAGAGAACTTCAACAAGTGAGTCGTTCAGTACCTAAATATATAATTGTCTACCTTTTAAACTAACAGAATTTTCATTATTTACCTTTACATTTACAACTATTATCCACATCACAGCTTTTAAACAAACCAACCATTGATTCCAGGGAACACAGGTGGAGAAAACGTGGTATATCTATTATACCAACAAAATTTGGCATTGCATTCACGGAGAAATTATTAAATCAAGCCGGTGCATTAATACTAATATACGTTGATGGATCAGTTCTTGTGTCCCATGGTGGCACAGAAATGGGGCAAGGTCTTCATACAAAAATGATACAAGTAGCTTCTCGAGCTCTTGGAGTAGATGCATCGAAGATTCACATCAGCGAAACAGCAACAGATAAAGTGCCAAATACCTCAGCAACGGCTGCTAGCGCTGGTTCTGATCTCAACGGTATGGCGGTTCTACAAGCTTGCGAGCAATTGAACAAACGACTACAACCCATTAAAGAGAAGAATCCGAATGGTAAATGGGAAGACTGGATCGGACAAGCTTTCGTTGAACGAATTAGTTTAGCTGCTTCAGGATTCTATGCAACACCTGAAATTGGTTACAATTTTAAAGAAAATACAGGCAAGCCTTTTAATTACTTCACGTATGCTGCTGCATGTACGGAAGTAGAGATTGATTGTTTAAGTGGTGATCATCTAGTTATAAGAAGTGATATTGTGATGGATCTAGGTGAAAGTTTAAATCCTGCTATAGACATTGGGCAAATCGAGGGAGGTTTTATACAAGGATATGGTTTGTTTACAATGGAAGAGCTCATTTACTCCCCTACTGGTACACTGTACTCAAGAGGACCGGGTGCTTATAAAATTCCTGGATTCGGCGACATTCCACAACAATTTAATGTATCTTTACTTAAAGGAGCTTCTAATCCGAAAGCTGTATATTCTTCAAAGGTTAGTATCGGTTGTTTAAGTCATTCAAATGAATGTTAAGCCGTTTTATCAAAATATGTAACCCTTTGCTTTATCTAGGCTGTGGGTGAGCCGCCATTATTTCTGGCGTCATCAGTATACTTTGCTATTAAAGAAGCGATAAGAGCGGCGCGCCGGGACACGGGGGCGTCTTTGGAATTCCGACTCGATTCACCAGCGACTTCGGCGCGTATACGTATGGCATGTGAAGACAACATCACGAGAAAGGTAAATGAGCTACTTCTAAACTTTAACTTTCGGTTAAAGATTTAGAATATACTTTTATACGATGCTTTTCGTAAAATCTGTCGATTTCTGACTGGCTGATGAGTGTTCATGACTGGTTATATGTTACCTATACGTTTTCATTTCATGTCATTTAAACACCCGAGTCAAGTATACTATATCTACGTTTATATTTATTTTTCAGCTTGATGAGCCAGTGGAAGGTAGTTTTGTTCCTTGGAATGTTGTACCCTAAGCTGCGAAGCACTATGAATCTAAGAATAATAGGTTGTGAAAAAAGTTGCACAATATAAGCAATAAGTAGATAAGTACTTAGGTACATCGAAGCATGTCTTGTAGGTCCGCTCTTTTGGCTTTTATGTGAGTGACCGCTGACTGCCTGCGTCAGTGCCTTCAATGGTTAGCTCGGACCACGAAGATTTAGATTTATAATTCGTTCCTCGAAACGCTAAAATAAATATTATACCTATGCTATGTTCAGTGTTGTAAATTGTTGGTAGAACTTTATATACATACCTGCTTACTCATTTCTATGTATTATAGCTTCAGGTTTAATTGTGATTGTGATTATGTAACGTTTCTATTATTATCTAATCGTAATTTAAATATATATGTTGAATTAAACTGTTACCTTATTTTAATTACACCTAGTGTAAATATTGTTAGATACTTATAATTTATTATTGCCATTGCCATGCCATTTTTATTTGCATAGTGGAGTTTTTTGACGACTAATTGTATGGCAACCTACGGAGGTGCTAAGCACACAGATTGATTGTTTAGATCAGATAGCAACGTAGTCCAAACGGTGCGATAAATGCTCTAAACTCGATAAGCGAAGAGCCTTGAAGTGAATACTTAAATAAATTATGGATTGAAGTGAGTGTGAAACAAAGTACCCACCTAATAATGCTATGATATTAATGGGATTTTCGCAACTATACAGGGTGTATTTTTGAAACGGGGCAGTAAGGGCAAGTACCTTAACCGTTGCACAGTGTATTATTTTGCCTCAGTAGCGGACATCCTCCTATTATAGCCAATTTCGATGCATATAATCATAATACAGCATACTATGACACACCAGATTAACAATATTGCATGGTCTTTAAAATATGTAGCTTTTCTTGAAAGGTCATTGAACTTTGTCTAAAAGATTTTTATAGATTTAGCGCGAAATTATTAAAATTGATCATAGTTAAAATTACTAATAAATGGCGAAATATATACATAATTGAGTGTTAAAATTACAGGTCTGCAAATGACCTGGAACACGAAAAAAAAAAATTTAGAAATTTCAGAAAAAATTAAATGGAAAATTTTCTAGTTGACGGTCGCATTTTTTTTCACTTGGCAAATACACTCTAGCATTGTAGCTTCCTATTTACAAATTTTTGATTATTTTCGATGCAGGACAGCTGAGGTATGACGTTTCTAAGTTTTTTTTATAATTTCTATGGAAATAGGGTTGTCATAAAAAAATACAATTATTCGAAATTTATAATATTTAGATTGACGGTTAAGATAGAGTTAGATTGACTTAAAATTGTGGCATGATTTAGTGATACCCCTCTACTGCTGAGATATTGCTGAACTCTTAAATTTTCGCAAATATTTGTAAGACGTTTCAGACATGTGTATGTATGTCTCTTGCGAATGGCAACGTGGTAAAAATAACATAAACCGGGGAATCCAGAAACCAATTTTGGCGTTATGATCGTTAGTTAGATCGGAAAACTACTATCACATTACTAGATTTTGTTTTATTTTTAATTTTTAATTATATAATAAATATGTTAGGTAGGTTATATAGTATACACAGCTAAGAACGCGCTCTCGCCGTTAAACGATTAAGTTTAGCGAGGAACAATTGTAAAGAAAAAAAATACGATTATTTCACCGTGGACTCGAATCATCCGATCCATATTTATCAACATTGTCCCACAATAAACGTCGCAAACCGAAGATGCCTTTATTCTCGAAAGTTTTTTCTCTATTAGAAGTAGGGATAATACTGAACATTATCAGTTGTCAATTGATAATGTTCAGTATTACCCTTCTGAATCAGATATTCAATTTGAATAGGTGGAGTTGATCACAAATGATCCATTAATAATTTTCGATAACGGTAACGACCATACACTGCACCCTCACATCAACATTGCGCAACATTTGTATAAATCTTAGACCAGATAATCATGGTTATGATATATTTAAGGTATGGTACTTTTATTCAGTTTGTTACAGTTACACTTCTCAGTAGAAACAACTTACCCAACCAGCAAAAAAAGCATTTTCAAATGGTTTATTTACTTTATATAATATTTTATATTTTTATAATATTTCTAGAGATAATTGTAAAAAATGACGTTCCTATGTGCTCTCTATGGGCCTAAACTGAATAAACGAAATTGATTCTTTGATTCATACCTCAGAGGTGGTCTATTGAATTTTATCAATTTCAGGTTCAACTATTTTTGAAGTAACGACAGAACTACTTCTTGGTTTTTAATAAACGTTTTTCACTTTTTATATAAATTTAGAATTATTATTCTCTTTATTCAGTTTTAAATATATATCAATTACATTTTAAATATTTTTTAAAAATATGTTCAAGAATTATTATTATTATTTTACTGAAATGTAGTGTACTTGTCATAATAGTAAGTAGATAAGTAGTGCAGACTGAAAAATAAAAAAATATAATATCCAAACTGAACTATATATACCATAGACGACGAGAGACAACCCTAGCTCAAAACTTAAAGATTGAATATCACAGCTGTCCTGTACTGGTAGCGTCTGATTATTTTTGTGGTAGTAGTAATAACCACCATCAACAATTAGGCACTAAAAAAAAATGCGACGGGCAAGGGATGCGTCTTTTAAAAATTAAATGAAATAATAATAAAAAAATATATGCTCGCTAAAATAGACGAGATAAGGTTTCTTTTTTTTCATAAATCAGTGCCTAAATTATAGCAGAATCATACAAAAAAAAATCCGTGAATAAGAACGAACAACAAAAGAGATAAATGGTTTTTATGGTTTCTATGGACTTTTCTCGATTTCTTCAATTTCAAAAATGACTTCATTATACATGGCAGAATTCAGTTTCCCTTCATAAAATTCCACCATTATGACTCGATTGGACATTATACCACACCAACAGTTGAATGAGAAGCGAACCTGATTATGACTTGCCGTAACTCTTAGTGGATTTTCTTTGGACCAATAGTGGTGATTTTTTCTGTTGTACATACCGTTATTGGAAAAATTCGTTTCGTCTGACCACAGTGTGTAATTTAAAAAATCATGATCTCTACTTATTTTTCCTCTTAGCCATCTGCAAAAAGTAAGCCTTCGAACATCATCACCCGGATGTAACACTTGAACTATGCGCCCATATCGATAGCACTTGTAGCCGTATTTCTTCCATATCTTTATCACAAGGGAGTGGGATACACCTACTTCAAGGGCGACTTGCCTGGACGATACCTCTGGATATGCTTCGACATAAGTTAGAACCGCAATCTCCGTGTCCATGTCCACACGAGGCTGCCGCTTTCTTTTGAAAGAACCCTGCAATTCCAGGTTTTTCAAAAGATTTGTAATAACCTTTCTTGTTGGCACATGCCGCAACGGATACTTATTGCGGTACCACACTAATGCAGCTCCCGCATTTCGATTATTGACAAAATACGCTTCTAATAAGTCAATTTTTTCACGATTAGAAGACATTTTAGCGAAAATTCTTAATTAATAACTCATACGAAGTTTCTCAGCTGAAACTAAGAATAACACACAGATTTTCGAATCAAATTCGAAATTTGAGGGTAAAAATTCTTTTTATTTACTTTACAGACCCACTTCCTGGCCATAACAAAAAGTTAGACCATCGTAGAAATTTGTTTCTGTTGCCGAAATGTATGGGAAACGTTTTTGGCGATTTCTGTCTTTCCTAGTACTGAAAGCTAAAATGGTCTCTTAGAGTTTTTTGATCCCCACATGAAATAGAATCGATTGGCATAAAAAAAATTTTTGGACTTTTTGCTTTTTTTTTTTGCCAACTGTAAGTTTTTTACAAAATCTGTGAATGCAGTTCAAAATATGTCAAAAAGTTAGGGACGGTCTTCTAAGAACGTTTTGCTGTAACTGCAACCGTTAAGGTACTTGCCCTTACGGCCCCGTTTCAAAAATACACCCTGTATAGATAGCTAGGGACAATTACTAGACTAAAATAAAATAAAAAAAATAAATAAAATGTAATCACTTACGTGTCAACTTTTAATCGGAAGAAGTTAACATCTGGGATGAGATTTTAATCCATGACCATCTCTTTCTAGGAGTAAAACTCTGTCAATCAAGCAACCGGATCAGTTCTGGAGACCTAAAATTCTCATCAGTAACGAAAATGACGATGAAGAGACTCTTACTTTATAGGCTTTTACATGGGTACCAGTTCAAAGTATACCAAAATAATTAAAAATAAAACGATAAAATTATTTATTTTAAAATCATATCTAATTTATAATACATTTGACTGTTAAAACAACACGTGTTCAATAAATTAAAGATTGCAATTCTATGACGGTCTGATTTATATTACAATACTAACCTATTGCTTATCATCTGAAGTGGCAACATTGTTAATTAACAAGAAAGGTAGAATTGTTACGTGAATATAAGTACAATTTAATGAATAAAATGATGGTGAAGATTACCCGATAGTAACATAATAAATATGGTATTAATGGCGAACATTCATTGCGAATGAGATAGCAAATCAGGTACAACAGAAAAAGATACACGAACAGAAACCCTTTCAACAGAGTTTTAAATGCATAAAGATGGCCTGTGAAATTACAAATCTTAAATAGAATAATGACTTCTATACCCATAATACTACTAGGACTGGCTAAGTAACATACTGGACCACGCATAGAGGGAACATTATAAAAGAGATGCTTTGCATATACCGATGTCCAAATTCATTAACTCTAGTCTCAGTAGCCCCATACCCCACCCTTCTCACTCTTGGAACCGACACACAATTCTTGTTCTAAACAGCTTGTCTAGTAGTAGTATACATAAGTTATTGACATAGAATGTAAAGAGCACCAGAATAATTTTCTATACAGTCAGTTGCATTTCGGTATAGTACCGGGCTTTTGATTTGGCACGTATCGAGAAGAGGGAGAAGTGCGACTAACCTTTCATTATTATCACAGCGTTGTGTCCCGATTGCATCTTGAAAAGTAAAGAATCTTTATACAGTGGTTTAAACCACTCTATAAAGATTCTTTACTTTTTTATTACCTGTGTTGTTGTGTTAGTTGTGTTGTGTCAATGATAGCTTCGGTTTTAACTACTCCTAAAATATATCAAGCTGTACGATGTCAAATATCAAAAGCCGGGTACAGTACGTTAATTCTAAATCATTTTCGAAATTCGCTTGTCAATGGTCTTTTCACGTTAATGGCTAAAGAACCTACTTTTGGCTGTTGGAGCTGGCTATGGAAGTTTTTACTAGGGCCATTAAAAGTCTGTACCACGAATTAGAGGATAGGAATTAAAGAACGATTTGGAGATAGTGTATAGACAAGAGAAACAAAAAAAAAGAAGTTATTTACGCATCTACGGCGGTAATTAATAAACAATCTAGGACAAAATGATATTTTGTAGAGCGTTCTCTCTTTTTCACAGCTTGATATTAGAGTAGACAAAATAAAATCGACGGTAAAGTTTAAATATTTAAAAAATACTCACGGTTTTATCTACTCTATGAAGGTATTACATTGACAGTCCGGTGTACGATAGAGAGAATGCTTGACAAACCTCACTCTTCTCTTCTTTCCTAAGACCGACATCAATAACCGGGTACTGAAATTAGATATCACTTGGCTCTTCGAACCGTTATCGTCAGAGAAATGTTTTCAATTTAAACCGCTCTTTTAACAGTATACTCCGATTTTAAATTTAATTCATATAAAAGTTGCTTCAGAATAGCACATCTATGCATATCTAGCATATCTTATCTATTCATCAATATCCTTCTAGTCAGTATTATGAACTGTGTGTAATCACCGTTAAACAGTGTTGAAATGTCTAACTATGGCTCAGACGTAACATATTTGCAATGGTACAGTCAGCGTCGAAAGTAGATTCAATTATATTCAGATTTAAAAAGGTATTATATTGAGCAAAATATTTAATATTTCTTGTAAATATCGTTTAACTATTTGTTGTGCTATAATAAATTGCTTAAATTGACGCTGAATGTACAAGCAAAGTGTTATTGGTCATCTAGTCTGAGCGTTCGATTTCCGATACATTTAATTTATGAAAAGATTAGCCTTCTATAAGTATAACGATAGACGTACTACTCACAAGCATAAATTATAGATGTTTTTTATAACACTGAGGTAGCAGAGTAGCAAACGGCTCACCTGATGGAAAAGTAGAAAGTAAGTAACATTACCAAGGCACCGTCCTGTCAGTACTTCACTGAAAAATAGGCTAAAGTACCAGCGTAACATGACACGCCGATACAGAAAGCATACAATTATGCCAACGAAGAATTTTATTAGAATTTATAGTGCATATATACAGATTAAGTACAGTCATCGACAAAAGTAGGAGAACAACATGTTTTACAGAAATATGAATCAGACTATAAATAAGAACATCAATTTATGTATAAACTGTGTTTTCATTTAATTATTTTCAATTTTTGTTAACGTTCAATAGCTTTTGTCGCTAACTGTATATAAACTGTATATTTCATTAGACACTTTTTGCCCCTAAACAATATTAAACATACTTTTTTTGGTACAATCAGCAACAGTTTCTAAACTACTTATCTATTTAGGTAAATTCAACTTCTTGGAAGAAATAGATATTTAGGTATTTGGAAGTATGTGTAAACTATAACGGCTAAAACAGATCGTTTTATATTAACAAATTGCAACCTTTCTGTTATTAGGGACTACCATGAAATGTACATCCGAAACATCGGGCTACATTCAAAACACGAACGAAAAATTTAGTACCATGAAATTACTTAGGATTTCTTTCTGTACGGTTTACATCGAACGTGACGAATCTTCGGACCCGATTACGGGATAAATGCGTTTCACGTTACCAATTGCCCAAAACTTCGTATGTACGTTTGACGGTAGGCTTACAGTTCTCTATTCATCTCTAAGTATGAAGTGAGGATAGTGGGAACATAAACAGAATTTTTAAATTAAAACTACTCTATATTGATGTAGATTTCAACGTTCGTCATAAGCTATAATTTTTTTTTATTTTTCATAACTGGTACATATTCACCGTAACCACTTTTGGCCAAACACAAACACACCGCGTAGATCTTACGGATGTGACCTATTGATAAATGAATCGCATCATTTATCAGATTCTGATGAGCAACCTGATCCTGAGCTTGGACCTGTAACAAAACAATTGCAGTTTACTACTATCGTAATTGAGAAAGGTTCGATGGTTGGATGAATGGATGGATGGTAGGCCGGTTGGATGGTTGGATATATTCAAATGGTCATCTAAATTACTATTATAGGAAATTAAGTGCCCAGTAGAGCAGGATAGTCATCCAATTTCTTCCAGTGGGCATCGTAGAAGGCAACTAAGCGATAAAGTTGCTCACCAAACGATAGTCCACATACGATGGATGGATGGACGGATGGATGGATGGACGAATGGACGGATGGACGGATGGACGGATGGACCGATAGACGGATGAACGGATGTACGGATGGGCGGATGGGCGGATGGGCGGATGGGCGGATGGACAGATGGACAGACGGACAGATGGACAGACGGACGGACGGACATACGGATAGATCGACAATTGAAAAACAGGTCACCCCAACCAGATAGACTGACGAATCGATAAAGGTAGCTAGGACTGACTGGATGTGGAAGGCGGAAGATCAGGTACTATGGCGGTAGTGACCTATATTCAGCAGTGGACTACGGCTAATCAGGTATTAGTTAACTAAATTGAGTATTTAGTTGACTAAATGGAGCATTTGGTTGACATTGAGTATTTAGTTGACTAAAATGAGTAACGTAGAGACAATAAAATGTTACCTGAATGTCTTGAGTATCTACCACGTCTGCGAGGCTCTCTCGTAGGACTGTCGGAGTTGTATTCTGTTTCTGTGTCCGCTGGACCGTTACGAGATCTCGTCACACGTGTTTCTTCATATCTGCATAAGTATAATTGTTAATGTATGATAAATTAAGTTAGTATGCGAACTACTCCAAAGCGCTTCGTTAGGCGGTTCGTTTCGATTTGTGCATATTTAGTAGGTGGGCCTTAGTTTTCTGTCACCGATTTTAAATTGACCCCGGTCTGAAGTTATGTTGAAACCTATTTTTTAAAAAGGATATAAGATATAGGGGTTTACATTTTATTTAACTTTTTTGGTATTTGTTAAACTCTTAATATATTATGAAAAAATTATAATAAACCTAAATTATCATTCTTCTACTATACATATCCACTTTTCTATAGCAGCAAAATGTTTCCTGGATCAGCTAGTAAACATGTAAATATACATAAATACATATAATCACGCCTTTATCCGAGGCGGAAGTGAATGAAAAAAAAAAACCCACTAAACTCTAGCAATTTAATCTTTAGTGAAAGCGATTATTGAAATGTTTCACGATACCTTTCCCTAGATCTCGATCGTCGTCTAGACCGAGGCGAGTAGGGCGAGCGGCGCGACCGCGGCGAGTACCGACTGTCGGGCGAGTACCGCACCGTCTCGGGTGAGTATCGACTGTCTGGCGAGTACCGACTTTCGGGCGAGTACCGACCGTATCTGTGAACATGAGCAATATATAAAAGTGACACAAAAGTAAATATCAAAAAGACCCTTAAGTCTGTTTGATACTAAAAAATGAATTTAAAATGCAAGGTTGTGAGATAATGGCACTAGTAACCCACACGTGAATGGGGACACGTATAGACAAGGATGCACTTAAGCATCTTACTGCTAATTTTTTTCGCAAAAATTTCTCTAAGGTGCTTGGTGCTTATTGTTAAATGTTTGGCACTTTAGAGAAGTATAGTATTCCTTATCTAAAGTGCCGAACATCATAAAAATAATGTGAAATACCAGAGATGTAATTTCTACAATGTTTTGTTGCGAAAAAAATGAGCCTGCCTCTTAATATGAATATATTGGAGTGCAGGATATTTTTTTTTAATTGGTTCAAACTTAATAGTTACCAGACTTAGGTAGTAAGAAAATTCGGAAAATAGTTCTTTGATTCTGAGACGTAAAGTTCTGTTAGATTACCGCCAAAGACCCAAATCAAAATACAAGAACTTCCAAATGAGCCTTCCAGCTGACATACCTTGGAGGGTGTGGTGAAGGTAATCTGCCTAGCGGCGGCGGTCGCGGCAACGGCGGCAGTAATGGTGGAGGCAGGAACATCGGAGGTAACGGCGGTGGGATCACCGGGTTTTCTACATTTTCTAATGGCGACGCTACCTCTGTGGAAGTGAAATGGAAATTATATAATAAACTATGTGATTTACCAGTCATATTTAACAATATAAAGGCGTTTTTTCCTGATTAAAATTAGCGCGTATATAAATAATAAAATTTCTTCAAAACAATATTAGTACCCGAAATTTATAAGTTGTTAGGAGTCCGCGATCTCTCGACCGCAAGGCGATCACTACGCTACTGCTGCTTCTAAATTTTTATGTTGTGTGTACAAATATAAATTTAGTGCCAGAGTCTCGTCCTTCGACTAGCTAGTGGTACAGTCTGCATCTGATCGATCTTGACTAGAAAAGTACTCAAAATGACACGACGGTATTTCCGTCCAATTGAGCAGTCCGACTGGGGAAGTACCTCCGCCCTATAGAATACCGCGGCCATAATAACCTCGTGTTGTGTTCCCGGCGGTGAGTAGGGTAGCCAGAGTTCACTGGAGAGTTTTTGTGCTGTCAGTGGGAAGCCGATTAAGCCCATTATTATGAAGTCTATGGCCAGTTTAGTGAAACTAATTTAAAAAAAATGTGTAAAAATAGAAAATAGGTACGTCACTAATTCATTTTATCGATTTCAGCCGGCAATTAAAATAATAGACATACAAGGAAAATAATAAACATACATGGCTGATAGCTAAGAATACGAATTATTGCGCTATTGACGCCTCGATAACATTCAGCTCATGACCCCAAGCGACCGCGACCCCAAAACGTCATCATAAAATAGGAAACATTAAATGATGTAAAGATAGATAATGTTAAATGGCTGATTATTTGAAACTATACTTATAAATATTTATGTGCAGAAGGCTACGAATAATGTATCCTATAGAAGTGTAACTTCCATAGACTTACCGCTGAAATATTGGAGTAACTTAGGCATGCTAAAAAAACAGCAATAAAACAAAACACTCACATCCATTGTTGAACACTTGCACGCGATTGGTCGCGCCAAAGTCATGCTGTCACGGCGCCCCAAACGTCATAGTGGCAAAGCGGCGTACGTGATGAGCGTGGATGGTGTTATACAATAATAAGTCAGCTTGTTTGTGTTTATTTTTTATTGAATAAGTTCAATCAAAGTTCAATCAATAAAAAAGTCGGCTTGCACTCCGGGAGTGCCGGCAGAAGTGAAAACTTGTTCTCTCTTTCTTTCTTCGTTATATACAGAGAAAAAGATAAAAATAACATACCATACCATACCTATAATATAGCGCCAACCATAGAACCTATCACTAATTTTCTGTCAGAACAAAGGAATGTTTTACAAAAAGAAAAATAATCACAAAAAGTAATAAATTACAAAAAGAAAAAATAATCACAAAAAATGTCAGAAGCCCAGTTTCGAACCCGGTACTATCTGAAACCATAAGGACTTACAGTCGAAGCGCTTACCGCTAAGCTACGAAGCTTCTTAGCGTACCTAAGAAATAAACAATGTTTAGCTAATGTTGTATGACGTCAGTCGTCGGTTACGGTTCAAAGGTCAAGTAATCCTGACGCGAGTTTAACACTTTTTACCCATCCAACGCCGCTAAAGAAGTTTTCACTTCAAAAAATAATAACTGGATTGTTATTATTTTTCTATTGATTGAACTACATACGCATACAAATCAAAATACGTTGTTATTTTTCACAATTATGTACCTCTGAAAATAATTAGTTTATTTAATTTATGGCGGTTGGAATTTAGTAAAGACTCGTTTTTAACAATATAATGCAAACAAATTATAAGAAACTGTTCGATTCTAGCTTTTAACAACATAACGTCGTGATTGCTTTCTATAGGATGGCTTTCTTTAAGGGGTTATACACTTATTTACCATTATTTTAAAATTGTTAATTTCAATTGTCAACCAGATGACTCTACATTTGAATGTAATGGAATAATCATCTGAAAAATAGTAAAATACTTTTTAAAAAGAAATAATTTAAGTAATGAATTAAATAAGAACAGTTTAACTTTTTCATTCAATTTAGAAATTGCAAATAGGTATATAAAATATCTCACAGTGCAAAAAGGCACCGTAGTTTTTCTTAATCGCTTAACCTTTCCATTATTTGGTGAGTACATGTCATCAGTTCGAAAGTGTATGCTGCATATTTTTCTGTACTGACTAGGCATCCAATCACGTTCATTTCTTTCCAAACGAACCGCACTCACCCATTTTCATACTGGACTTCATTTGTTGGGAATCTGTGACATTTAAATTATAATTTAATTTTTATGCATAATATCATCCTACTAATATAATATCATAGTAACAATGTTTTTTATAACCTTAGCGCTTAACATACTATGAACTATGAACACTGCATAAAAAATAATTTTATTTAGGAATTGCGTTCATGTTGCATACCACTTTTCAACTTCGCCAAGTACGTGTTTTTAAAATGAATATTTACTCACCTATGGAAGGTGATTCCAGCGTTTTTCATATCAGTATGATTTCTGCACCACTTCACAACACACGAAGGCATATTTGAAATGTAATTAACGCGAAAACACACAAAAAACAAACACAATTAAAATCACTGACAGATTGATTCCAGTGACACAACCGTACGATACCTACGCGTGACAGCGCAGACTGACAGCGCCGCGCGGTACACTTTTTAAGCCCCGCCTTCCGCGGTCCCCATTATGTGGTGCCATTTTTTGAGCTGAGTTACACTTCTATAGGATACATTATTCGTAGGCAGAAGGTTATTTATCTGAAGGTCAATTTTCAGCAGGACTTTCATCCTATCATAATAGATTGTCTTTTTAATTTTTTTACGCTGTAAAGGCACACCATCATATAAGTTGAAAAGCACCCCGTTTGGATGAACGGCCATCGCAACCTAGTGTAAATCAAGTAGTTCATGAACAATACTGAGTTACGATGGCTGTTCAGGTTTTGGAAGTGGACTAACTCTAGAGTTGATTAAGATAGAAAAATTTAATCGGTTCAGGCGGAATTCACTTTTTCACAGATTCAATATTTCCTATCGTAATCGACTTGAATAGTGAGCTTTTTTTTAAGAGTTTGTGACAGGCATAATATAAATACAAGGCAAAAACAATCTTGTAGCTTGTGATTGTAGACTCCATAAAATTAGTAATTCTTTTCGGGGCAACTGTATACGCTTTTTCAACAAGATCCCTAATGAAATTAGAGATTTACCTGTTTATAAATTTAAAAATGTAATTAAGACTAAACTGTGCTAAAAAGGATATTATAAAATCCAAGAATATTTAGATGAGAGACAAGCTTGGAAATGAGCTCTTCGCTCAACTATGCTACTCAAGCAAACCATTGTATTTAGACCAAGTAGACTAAGCAAATGTTTGTAAATAGACCAAAAGAAAAATGCCCGCTGAGTTTCTTGCCGGAGTCTTCTCAGGTCAGGGCCGCATTTCGAACCGGTGGTCCAGTTGCTAAATTAGTATAGATTTTTAAACTTGACGTTTTGTAAGTGCCGTTCGTCTATGCAGAATAAATGATTTTTGACTTTGACTTTGAGCTTTAAAATATTCAACTCTGGAGTTACTCCATTTTTAATACAGTTACTTCAGTTTAGCAATGATTTGACTTATCACGAATTTTTAAATAACGACTGCCGTCTGTCCTCCCAATCCCGAGAAGAAAGCTTGCGCCAGAGATTTAGCCTTCTACTTTCGAAGCAAGGTTACTTTCCCTATCTCACCACGTTGGATAATATGAAAGGGTTAGTTCTATAGTGTGTAAGCACGTACTATGATGTGGAGACACAGCCCCATCCGCACTAGCCATGGTGGTGAGCGAGGCCAGTTTCCGCCTTAGGGCCGCCGCCTCGTCGCGCGCCGCGTCCGTGTCCCGTTTGGCCGCCCGCGCCTCTAGCCACGCGGCATGCGCACGCGCTTCTACGTTGCTAAGCGCCGTCCGCCGAGATGACTCTTGTTCTGCCAACTCCAGAGTTAGTGCATCGCATTTCTCTCTGGAAGTTAAGTTATAACAGGGTATTGCCCATATGTATCTTGGACCCAAATATGTGCTCTTATACGCGGTGCAGTACATGTATTTTGGGTGTCATTTGAGGATAGCACGAGGTGCTACGGCGGTAGACGAGCTCAAATTCACCAAGCATTTATAATTACAGCGTGTTTGGCTGGACTTTGATATTTTCCGTGACGCAATTGCCATCTTCCCTTTACAGCGATATCGAAGTATGGCGGATAGACCAGTTGTTGGACTTTTTAGGGCTCACACTACCCGTAACGACTACCATAGATGTTCGTATGACCACCGAGACCGACGGCTTAACGTGCTCCACCAATGCAAATAAGACATATTCATGCATGTAAATATTTGCATTGATCGGGAATCGAACCTGCGCCTCCTGCGTAGCAAAGGACTGGTGATTTTTGCCGGTGTGTCTGAAGTATGTCTTGGAAATTCTTCAGTATAGTCTGTTTTTTAATTTCAGATAGTAAAATGACATTAACTGTGTTGCCGGTTTATTGTAATTTAAAAATAGTCGCGTGCCACCAGTATCGAAAGTTGTCAATAAATTAAATTTAGTACAGATTTTTGTAGGTTATTTTATAGTTAGCTCATATGGATAGTGAACGAAACTAAAAACTTTTTAAATCGAACTTTTTTCTTAAAATATAATAAAGCCAAACCACTTGTTTCTAGGCCACAAACATTGTCGATAGTTTCGAGTACGTCACCAAACACTAGAAGCTGGTATCATTATTTCACAATTAGACATTTGCAGTTGTCAATTTACTATCTGACTTAAAAAAACGGACTATAATTTATAACTAGAATGACAACAAACAGTAACTCACTTGTATCTCTGCACTTCTTGTTGTAGAAGTTCTATTTTTTCTACTGTACTAGCCGATTCACCTTGCTTGCTGAGCCATAAAGATTCCTTAGCAGTAAGCTCTCTGTAAATATATTTAATTAAGGTGTAACAAAATAAAGGTAACATAACACACGTAAAATCCTGGACTCGAATCGACTAAAACGTATGTCGTCTGTGGGTCATAGTGCAAAGTCGAAAGTGAGGTTGGCAACGCATATTCCTCGCACCCCGGCCGACCCAGGGCCATCTCTCTCTATCTGGCCCTCCTCAGGTAGGGGGACCACGCAGTCTCCAACTCGTCCCCGGTATGGGGAGGCGCCGCTGCGGCCAGCTTCTGCTAGGGTGGGCGACCCCGTCATACTCAGGCCGGCGCTCATGGGGAACGGAGGTCATTCTGCGACCTCCAGCGCTCAGTTGCCGCAGTTTGCGGGTAGCGCGGTCCGTGAGTCTCCTTCGCTCCCTGTCCCTCGGCGTGGTCTCCTTCGCTCCCAGTCCTCAGCTTCTGCTAGGGCCCACCTGTGAAGCTGGTGGAAGAGGCGACGCGGTGCTCCCCCCCCCCCCCCCATCCAGGGCAAGATGGGGATACAGTGGTCCTACACACAAGGGGCCATCTCGATGGCTCCGGGTCAGCCGGGATACAAGGGATAGTGAGGTGAAATTACCACTGGTAAATAATAATAATAAATATTCCTCAACAATTCACACAACGCTATCTAGACCCATGGTAAGCATAGCTTAACTGGCTTGTGTTATGGAATCTAGAATGCGGATAAACATACTTAAATACTTTTTTAAGTATGTTAACATACTTAAATTAGTATGTTTATCCGCATTCTAGATTCCATAACACAAGCAAGCAATGCGGATAAACATACTTAAATACTTTTTTAAGTATGTTAACATACTTAAATTAGTATGTTTATCCGCATTCTAGATTCCATAACACAAGCTAGTTAAGCTATGCTTACCATGGGTCTAGATAGCGTTGTGTGAATTGTTGAGGAATATTTATTTATTATTATTATTTACCAGTGGTAATTTCACCTCCAGCAACAAATAGCGTGCGGTTTCACTCAGTGCGAGTGCGACATAACCACCGCCACCGGCTCCAGCCCTATCCGTGGGATATCTACACTTAAAAAAATACTCACTTCATAAGTTCGCCTTCCCTTTCCTGGAAGTATTTTCCTAATACATCTAATCTTGTAAGAGCTTCAGAAGCATTCTGGCTTGTAGTGTGCAATGTCTCCTGTGTAGTCTGCAGTTCATCAGATAACCGAGCCTTCTCTTTACGTTCTGCCTGTAAAGAACATCATTATTTTATTATACTGTAATTCTTAACTCATTTTGACTGGTAGCTTTTATTTAATGCTTGCGGTTTGAACTCACTAACATCCTCATAACTAAGTTTACAGGCTAGGTTACCAGGCTTATTTACCCTTATACCGCACTACTGCTGCAAGTATTTTTTGCCGCAATTTGGCACGCAATGATACCTATAATCAAACTGTGGCATTTTGATATAAATTCAATTAAAAATAAGTTTGGATACAATAAAGGTCGTGTTCAATAGTAAAAATAAATTTATATACTTATTACTTGGGTATTTCATGCAACTTCGTATTTTAATAGATAGATAGAAAAATAAATACTACGATCTCACAAACGAATTAATCAAAAACGGTTACGTGGTTAATTTGTATGCAGTAGAAGTGGGAGCTAGAGGTATACCAGCTAAATCTCTCTATAACCTACTTAAAGATCTAGGCCTATCGAGAGCTACAATAAGCTCATTACTAGGACGAATGTCTAAAGCGGCACTAGTAGGTTCGTATCAAATTTGGTTAGGCAGGGAGGGGAACTTGGGTAGTGAAGGTGAGTGTTGATGTACATCAACAAAAGGGGCCCCTTCTAAACCTACACTTGGGTCACAAGTCCCAGGCACTGTCCCGAGTTCCCGGCTCAGCAACGCGATGGACCCGGCACCCGCACGGAGAATCCATGGATTGCTAAGAATATCGTCTAACTTTCACTCAATTAACTAATAACTTTTGTTTTCTCTGTAACTCTCTGATAACTTAAAATTACGCATTTAGTCCGCGACTAATAAAAAAAGTAACCTCTTTTAGTGCATGACAGATTGATAGGAAAAAAAAACATTTCCAGCAATTGTGAAAAAAAAATCACAACTCGTTTTCACTTTTGAAATTATAGTTATTAATTAATTAAAATGTCTACAAATACTAGTTATGTAGAAAATGATTTATGTTGTACAACGTCCGATATATGATGTCATTGATGTGAGGCCCTTAACATTATGAAATGTTTACTACCTGAAAACTGTAAGGGTAAATATCTATTTTAGTATTATCACATTACATTCGAAACATGGTTTTTTATAAACCTCTGCCTACTCTCTCATGGATACACAGTTAGAATATAAGCAAAAAATATATAACTTACACTAGAAAATTATGATGACTATGGTATGATTTATAACATGTGAAATATCTTACCTCATACTTAGTTTCTAACACTTTTTTTTCTTGTATTGCTTTCGACAACTTTGCTTTGATTTCAGTATGATCAATGAGAGATGTCACATCTACGTTGGATGGTGTTCCACTCTTCAATTCCCTGATTGCATCCTAAAAGTATTAGATTATCTAATAAACACATAATGTAACATTCGGTGTTAGACATAACGCTGCCGTTTACACAAACAACACATATTGCGTTTATCAAGTATTCATATACCATATAGATTTTAAACATTGAAAATTAATAGGTAATTATCTTTTATACCAAATCTCGAAATACTTTAGTGACAAGTAAAATTTTCATGAAGATATAGAATTAAAAACGTATTATCAAAATCTGAAAACTATCATATTATACTTTTGACGCTGACTGTACTTGAAGGATATACATTCAACACCTACCCTAATGTAGTACTTCTAGCTTACCTTTAGTGCGTCAATTTCATATTTCTGTAATTCTATAGTATTTTTCGCCTCCGTCAACTGTTGATTCACATCTTCGAATTGTTTTTTCAGTTTCTTAAATTCTTCCAGAGCACTTTCAGCTGACACATATTTCAATTGGAAATTATCTCTATCCCGACTAACTGAAATTAATTCCTCTTCGAAAGCTTGAATCTTACCTGTAAAGTAAAAATCATATTTATAAGGTTAAAAAATTATCACAGAATTGAATTACCATATCAATAGGCCTTGAACAAGTACTCCATATTGAATAAACTGTACTACCATTGAACCTAATCAGATAGATCTTTACACATAATAATGTTTAGTAAACGATTACCATAGTCCTCATTTATATCTTGATCAACTAAATTAAATTCTATTTCTATTCTAATTATGATTTCACACTATACCGTGACATAACCGTTAGACGTAAAGAATTAAATAATCTATGTGCAAATAATACTGAATTAATTTCGTGCAATAATTTGCACAAAGTAGCGCAAAAAATATATATATTATTTGCACGATGTGTGAGCGCCCATATAAGTGACACGGCATGGCAGCGGGAATTGACCCCGGAACCTCTTGAACTACAGTCATACTTACTAACATTGGACAAGAGAGGGATTGTATTGAAATATTCCAATTTAAACTGAATACTTCCTTTGCCCAAGGCTGAATCTTCAATAAATTTATAATTTTCTTACCATTCAACTCAACTATTTGCTCTTCAGAATTGGCTCTTTCCGCCAAGAGCTCACTAAGAGTATTTTCTACCTCGCCCAAAGTATTTTGTAACTCCCCAGCCGTATTTTCCGATACCCTAAGTAGTTTCTCATTATCATCTAAGGAGTTCCGTAGCCTCTCGTTAGTGGCTTTAAGTTCATTGATTTCTTCTTTAAGCGATTGCACCATATCATCCATTCCAAAGGAACTGTCTTCAATACCAGCCAACTTGTTTTTAGTAGATGTAAGTTCTTCTTTTAGGATCTCACACTCCTGGAAACAATTTTATTTATATTAATAATGAATATCATTATTAAAGAATCTTAAGAGATTTGAGGTTGCCAGCCTTTACTGATATAGCCAGTTCAAGAAGACCAAGACAAGACAAGACTTAGACCAAGTCTAGATAGGGGGCAAATTTAGATCTACACCAAGGTCTAGATAGGGCCATGACAGATTTTTTTCAATAAATCTACCGTAATTAAAAAAAATACAATACAATAAGCTTTTCTTTACAAGGCAGCACAGTGATGACAGATGAAATAAAATTTTGAAGCCATTATAAAAAAAAAACATGTAATAGGGCTTTTTTTGGTCCTATAAATCGGTAAGCTAAACATTAATAATTTGTCCAAATAAACATTTTCAACCAAATCATATAGGCGAGAAAGAGTTTCTGTGATATTGATGCATAAATATATAACACTAGAATTGCTTGTTCAATAGTGTTGAGATTAGATATTAGATTAGATATCACTACCTATCTGTAGGTATCTAACAAATGTATTACCCATGTTTACAAGCTGTATTTACTAGTCTACTTCTGCAACTACAGTAAACCCTGTATTAATAGCTTACTGATAGCAAAACAGATTAAATACCCTATTATTTAAGTTTTCGGGATATATACCAATCAATAAATCATTACATGGTAAATATCCCGAAAACTTAAATAATAGTATAAACAACCATGATAGTTTAAATATAGATTAAATACCCATCGGGTAGAAGAGTAGAAGTTCAAGCAAGATTGGCGTGCATCGATTTCATAGAGTTCTCTCTATCGCACGTTGGATTGACAGTTTAATAGACTGTATCAAACCGTCTGTCTGATGTGCAAAAGAGATAACATTCTACGCAACCGAACCGAGTCCATAATAGCCAAATTCTAATTCTTCTTCCCAACAAGCCCAGTGCTAAGCCAAAAGCCAGGCACTATACCTTTCAGCTGGACATGAGGGATAGGCTACAGGCAATCTCACACTCGGCAACCAATGACACAGGACGGCGCACGTTTTTATTCGGTTCGCGTACAACATAACAACCCCAGCAGTAAAAATAGTACTGTACCTTAGAAGTGAACAGCAAGTCGCGCTGCAAAGAATTGATCTGACCAATAAGTCTGCCATCTTGTCGCCTGTTGTCAATATAGTAATATCCCAGAGTGAAGAGTAGGACTGAACTAGCCGTTGTTAATAAGAAAGTGAGCAATCGATTTCGGCTGTCATTCGATGTGCCATCGCAGTAGTCGCCACTATAGCAGGTCTCAGCTAAAAATAAAGAATTTGTGTTATAAAATCGTTTAATTCAATCATGTAATAGGGATATAAGAAGATATACGATATAATTAGGGATTATAATCATTATGATACACTAGATTATAATAAGTTAATAATTTTTTTTGTACCACTTAGGTAGCAGACAAGCACACGGCCACCTGATGGAAAGGCGTTACCGTGGTCTATGGAAAATTTAATGAATATTCAATTAATCAGCAATTATTGGAAACATTTTCTTATATTCCATTTGGGTCCATGCAAAGAAATTTTTAGAAACCAGTTAGTGTGCATGTTGTATGTGTTGTGCTATAGAAGGAAACATGGCTCATTATGCATTTTGCCCCAATGCCTCTTTAGCACTCTTAGGCATGTTGCAGACCTGGGAACTGGGTCCAGAAAAAGAGCCTGGTAATCTGGTTTATTGTGAGACTGAATACAGCTATAAGTGAAATGTGGGTGTTTAATCATCTCTGCCTAACCCTTCTGGAATGTGACTGTGCATAATCCTTCTGAGCGTGACTATATGTAATTATGAACTTCTAAAGATAGGCAAGCAGGCTGTTACATAAAATAATCTCAAGAAATCAATGATGAAATTTATGATTATTCATAGATAGCAGTCTCAAGTAGTTCTGCTCAAGTATGATAAAACTATAATCATAAGGTAAGTTACAAGTGTTAAAATGAAATATTGTAACATGTAATAATATTGTTGTATTATTATAACTAATGTTATCCATACTAATATTATAAATGCGAAAGTAACTCTGTCTGTCTGTCTGTATGTTACGCTTTCACGCCTAAACCACTGAACCGATCTTGATGTAATTTGATATAGGTGTAGATTAGACCTTGAGAAAGGACATAGGCTATGTTTGGTCGCGATAACCGTCATACACGCGGGCGGAGCCGCGGGCAAAACCTAGTTACTTATAATTTACCCCACCAAGATCTTAGGGTCAAAGTCAACCTCAGCTATGAGCCTGTACTAGTGTACATTTGCTGATTCACGGATGAGGCTATATCAAAGCCTTTTCCTCGATGTTGGGGTTTCAGATGGCAGTAGACTCTGGGTTTTAAGGTTCAGGCAGGTTTTAAATGCAACTGGGATGGGCATCGATTGACTCGGATGAAGAGACATAATTTTATTCTTGTTTATAATAATTGCTGAAAGTTATCTGTTTTCTCTTTATTCTAAAGGTATCTGCTATAAGACAGGCAGGGACAACAATCTGCCACCTACATCTGTCTTTAGACATTTCTCATAATAATAATCTTTCATGCAATGCAACGTAACTGTTATGGAATTATAAATCGGCTCCATCCACGTGGATGTCTGTTATAGCCACCTAACATAGCCTATGTCTTTTTTCACTGTCTAATCTATCTTTTCAAAACACAAAATTTTGTCGGTTCAGTGGTTTAGGCGAGAAAGTGTAACAGATAGGCAGTTACTTTCACATTAATAATATTAGTATGGATTTAAGTTTACTATCTTTGGTCTTCTCAAGTAATACTCTTGTAGAAACAGTCAAGTTCAATTGGAAGGTATGTAAAAGTAGTTCATATCATATACTTGGATGTATATTCTTTATATGAGATATAAAAATTATATCTCTCACTTATAATGCTATGCGATATGATAATTATGGACACAGTGAACTGTCAACATATATAAAGTCACGCCTCTTTCCCATTGGGGTAGGCAGAAATTTATCTTTCCACTTGTTATAATTCTGGCATACTTATGCCTTTCTTCTACTTTCATAACTAATTTCCTACATGCTTGCCGGTTGTATACACTGTCAAACTTTTACAAGTTTTATCTATGAAGAATATTGACTTACCAACGGAATCAAACAAAGCTTTAGCTTCTTCACCTGTGCCCATAACAGAATAATAAGAAGACAAAATATGCTTCATAAAAGAAAATCCAGTATTTACTTCTTCAGTCTTATCAATTTTTTCACTCTCGTATGAAGGGTACTCTTCCGCGTTATAGATAGATGGTGCTGTTTCAGTGGTTGATGGCCATATGTCAGCCACAGTTGAGAACATGTTGGAAATAAATCCTTGCATATCTTCTGCAGGAGTTTCAGTTGTACTTGGCATGTCTTCAAGTTGTTCACTGGAAGGAGGGCCAGTATTTTCTTCTAGTGATTCTGTGGTAGATTGCACATTGTCTGCATTTTCAAGGTTGTTATCAGGTGTAGGAGTAGTGAATGTATCAAAGAATAATCCCTCCTCAGTAATAGATTGCGGTACTTGAGAATAGATAGGAGGGATTGTTTCTGTTGTTACAGGAATTGTGTCTGTTAGATCTGGTAATGTTTTAGGTGTTTCTGTAGTTGAGAGAAACTGTGATTCTATTATAGCAGGCACTTCGTGTGGCAAGTTTGGTATAGGATTTGATTCGGGCAAAGTAGAAGGTACATTTTCCAAAGGAGACAGTGGTGGTATAGTTTCTAATACAGGAGGGAATACAGGTATAGTATCTAAGGAAGATGGAGTTGTAGTTTCTAGTGTAGGTGGAACTGTAGGTATTGTTTCCATTGTAGTAGGAATTTCTACAGGAGGCACAGTGGTAGTTTCTTCAGTTATAAATGGGGTTATACCAGGTAATATTGTTTCTTTTTGATCTACTAATGTTTCAACTTGTGATGCAGTATTCTCATCAGTTTGCACTATATTCTCACTTGAGACAGCCTCTGTTTCTGAATTTTTAGACTCTAATGGGTTGTTTTCTTCTTGAATTTGATTTGTAACTGCTTCACTCGAAGAACTAATATCTCCATTAATGACATTTGGCTCAGTGGTAGTTTCTTGAGTCAGTGGTACATTTTCTACATTAGAATTAGCTGATGATATATTTTGTTCTATGCTGTCAGTCTGTTCAGATTCAGTCAAACTGTTAAATACTTTATTATCAGGCACATCCAACAAGTCCTTATTATTTAAAGTACCACTAATACTAGATAAAAGCGATTGAGCAGATGATTCTGAAGATATTTTATTAGGAACTTCTAGTTTAAGTTGTTCCTCACTTGCTGGTTCTTTTGGAGTTGCATCATCCGTAATAAGAACCTCTTCAGCAGAATTTGGTATGGTTTGTGTTGATGATTCAATATCCGGCATTCCCACATTGAGATCAGTTTCAACAGGGTTTGTTTCCTTTAGCATTTTTATTGTACCATCGCTTGCTAGCAACTTATCCGCTGGTGTTGGCTCAGAATTTTGGTTTTCAGCCAACTGATTCTCATTTACTTCATTATTAGTCTGACTAGAAATATTTGGCACATTGTTTGGTGAGTTTTCATTTAATATTTCTTTTGCACCAATAAGGGATGGAGTGTGCTCTTCATTAGAAGTAGTTGTAGGGGGTTCAGTAATAGTTTCTTGTTGGGCATTGTTGACAGCTGCTTCAGTAGTGTAAATTGTAGTGCCTTCAACTACTTCATGGGCTTGTTTAACTCTATCAGGTTGAATATTTTCTTGTGCCTTTGGTTCATATGGTACAACAATTAGTGGATTTTTTTCTATCAGTTTGTTTTCTCTTAAAAACTTGAAGTTAGCGAATCCGGCTTTCCCGTTTATTTTCACGTACCATAACTCGGGATTTGTGCCAGCTGATTTCATGTAAACTATGGCTTCACTGTTGGACCGATAAGATATAAGGTCCGGATCACCACTCGTATAACTTAATAAGGTCTTGGCCTTAGATATAGGTTCTGAAAGATTTATACAAAAATATGTTTAGAAAGTTATCACATGAAAATTGACATTGCAATCCACCTATCACTACTTACCGTCACATCTTTCGTTAACACAATAAACTTTATCGGGGTGTCTACAATGCGACCCTGTGATAAATAACGTAAATAAAATAACTTTTAATACAATCATTTTCGCATTATAATTAATATGTTTATAATATTTCTTAAAAAACTCGCTAGACGTTAGGCCACATCATCTGTCAAGTCGATCGTTCGTTCGTTCTGTACAACGCAAAGTACTTTCTGAACTGAAAGTTACTGTCATTTGTATAATGAAATGTTTGTGTAGTGCTTATTATTTAAATAGAACTAAATTACTTATTACACTTATGAATACTTATTACTTATATAATTATTTATAACATATAATGTTAGTTTTTACATATAATACTGATGTTTGTCCTATATTTCATATCGTCTATGGATGAATGGAACGTGCTTTCGTTTAGTTCTTGCATCCGTCCTAATAAACTTGGTAAAAGGCAATAATCAAGTAAAATAATTTGTAAATCAGAATAGAGAAATTTTAATATAAGCTTCGACTTATGTAGCTATAACCATCATAGTGTTCAAACAATTTTATTCTGGGATATAAATTTACATACAATAGAGAAAATAAAATATTTGGTAATATTCGAAGAATTCGACTCTTCATGTAGCGTGATTCCTTGTTTCACCAAAGAACCTAGAGTCCGCTATCAAAAAATTATAGTTCGGTCAATATACATAAAGCAAATGAATTTCGGTTTTGTATGGACCCACATATGGAGCCCTTAATGAGCGAACCCGGCTAGCCCTGGTTTATTTAAAAAAGCTGAAGTGCAATCCAGAAGATAAAATTCATGCGCGTCCATTTATGCACAAAACAATTTGACTTCGCTAAAAGAATGTTAGAACGCCTAGCTATTTATTCATAGCAAACGATATCAACATTATAGAATTGCAATGCAATTAGTAGTATAAGTACTTCAAGTTACATTATAGAGCGATTTAAAAATACATATTTGGGGAGTGGGTGTCTATGCATTGGATCTAGGTGTTCTTTATATATTATATATATTAACAAAGAAATTACCTACCTATGTAAGTAAAAGGTAACTATGTATGTCTATATATGTGTAGATATTATATCTGCGAAAAACCCTCCAAAAACATGATTTCCCGATGGGGCTCTGAGAACCTGGTCGAGTTCAATGCCAAGAAGACGCAGGCATATGTTTACAGCAAAGGTATCTTCTTACCTTCCTCTTCCCACTCTTCAGAGCACGTCACTGCCACTGCTGGACAACCTCAATGTCCTCGGTATAGATGTTCGCTGCTAGCTGAATATCAAAAACTACATCAAGAGTATCATCAAAATAGCCTCGCGTAAACTTGGAGTTCTGAACAGGTGAGACGATTTTTCACGCCGATGCAGCGGTGTGTTCTATACAAAACACAAATTTGGTCCTGCGTGGAATACTGCTCCCATCTCTGGGATGGATCCGCAAAGTACTTTTTAGATGCTTTCAACAGGTTGCAGCGACGTGCGGTCCACATTATTGGGAATATTATTATTGGGGAGGTCACGAGTACCGAGTATCGAGCCTCTGCAGATGCGTAGATTTGTTGCTTTCTTGGCAATATTTTATCGCCTTTACTACGTTGAATGTTCTGATGAGCTCTTTCAATTAGTAACAACGTCTCCTTTCCTACACAGGATAATACGTGCAGGGCTTAGTTGTTACACGCTTATGGTGCAGAACATTCCTTCAAGAACCAAGCGGTTCATTGAGTCTTTTCTTTGTCGCACCATTAAGACTCCAGGTCTTAATGGCCAACTCCTTGCCACAGTTGTTGGTTCTTTCTTCCTACAGTCCCGGGTCTTTTAAACGTGGTATGAAAAAGCATCTGATGAGGCCGTCAAGCTGAGTGTCATCTGTTAACATGAAACGTGTTTGGTACGTGTATGTAATGGCGACCCTTTTTCCTCAGACTTTGCCTTCAGCGTACTATCAGACGAGATGAAGTCAAATTTAAGAAAAGTTATTTGAAAAATATTATTAAGAAAATATAATTCTTGAATGCATTTTCTGCTTACTTATCCAATCCACTGCGCGTCCCCCGTACCACCGCTGTCGTCTTAACGATGACACCGGAGGCGACGGAGAGGGGCGTGCAGTACGGACGGGTGCCCGTCTCATCCACGTCCCTGGCGCGTAGCGGATCCTCGCGGTAGGCGGCGTTGTAGGAGTCCGGGTACGGCTCCTGCAGGCTCGGCCGGACAGGTGCTTCAGTGCCTGTCTGCCGGCCACGTAGGTGTGCAGTGCAAGGTGGAGGTGACGGTCGGCGACCGTTGCTTCCGCTGCAGCCAACCCGGTCATAGGGCCGATAATTGCGAAGCTCCGCCGCCCTGTTTCAGGTGTGCGGCGGAGGGCAAGCCGGCCGACCATAGGGTTGGCAGTAAGGCCTGCACCCGCGGGGAGCCGCTGCTCGAAGCGGGCGTTCCGCTGATGGTTCGAGGCGGGATGCGGAGATGGTTCCATAATGGATCCCCAGCTCCGCATCCTACAGGCGAACTTGGGCCACGGTGTCGATGCTCAGGCACTTCTGCTCCAGAGCATGGCACAGTGGTCCATCCACGTCGCCGCTGTCACCGATCCATACAATCACCGGCCTCTTGGGCCCGCCTGGGTTGTCGACCTGGATGGATCGGCGGCACTGGTGCATAACGCCGCTGCGGGTGTCCCTCCCCTTGTCGTGATCGCAAGGGAGCATGGCATCGTAACGGCGCGGGTGGGATAGATTGCGGTCGTGGCCGTTTATTTCACGCCGAGGTCACACCGACTCATTGGACAGTATCGGCGGTCGCTGGAGCGGCTGACCGACGTCGTCAATGCCTGTACGCCTCGTCCGGTTCTTGTGCTCGGGGACTTCAACACCTGGTCTCAGGCTTGGGGTTCCCGGCACACGAACGCGCGAGGCAGGGCTCTGGAGGGCTGGGCCGATTCTCTCGGCTTAGTTCTCCAGAATCGCGGGGCCGAAGCCACGTATATGGTCACGTTTGTGGCGGGGGAGCGCAGTTCGATCGTAGATCTTTCGCTCGCGAGCGCTTCCCTGTCACTCCGCGTGCGGGACTGGCGTGTCGCCGCAGAGGTGGAGGCACTATCGGATCACCGATACGTTCGGTTTGATGTCTCCCCTCCTGCGAGCGATGCGCCGGTCATATCGGCCCAACGCGAGCCGCGCTGGGTGTTGGGGCGATTGAATCGGGAGGGCCTCCTGGAGGCCGCCATCGTACAGGCCTGGGCCATTGCGCCGGACAGGCCTGTTGACATAGACGATGAAGCGGCGTGGTTCCGGGAGGCCATGACACGTGTCTGCGGTGCGGGCATGCCTAGAGCTCCAGCCTATAATCCGACGCGTCGGGTCTACTGGTGGAATGCGGAGATCGCGCGGCTGCGTCCGTAGGAGTAGGCCCGATTCCGTAGGAGGCGTAGCCGTCCCGCAGACTCGGAGCCCCTAATGGCAGAGCTTCATGAGGGATACAGGGAAGCCCGGAATTCCCTCCGAGCAGAGATCAAGCGGTCAAAGGCCGCTTGTTAGCGGGAGCTCCTGGAGACTCTGGAGCGGGACCCATGGGGGCGGCCTAACCTTATGGTAAGAGAAAAGCTGCGCCCCCGGGCTCCTCCGCTGACCCAGGTGCTCGAGCCGGCTCTGTTCGGAGGAGTGGTGGAATCCCTGTTTCCGGCGCGTGCGGAACATGATGATGAAAAATGAAATGATTATAGTTTTGTGTAAAAAGTCGTATTTTTTTTCCTCGCATTCAAAGTGTTTAACGTGGGACTAAACAACCATAATGACACTCGAACTATTAACCACCCGAGCGAAGCACCAGACCATCACCAGACCAAATCAATAGTAAAGCGTCGCTATAGCAACCAAACCATAGGTGATACCAAAGAGACGAACACATGCAGCAATCCTTCTTGGCATGCCATAGCATTTCTTGTGGTAACCTGTCCCATTCTTGAATAACGGCTTCCCTGATCTCTGCCACTGTCTGAGGAGGTGGCTGACGGTTCCAAACAGCTTGCTTCATCCCACACATACTCTATCGGGTTAAAGTCAGGCGAGCCGGCAGGCCAGTCTAACCTGGTAATGTCGTATTCACGCAGAGCAGCGTTGATTCGTTGAGCTTGATGTGCGGGTGCATTATCGTCAATCATTACGAATCGAGGGCCATGGTTTATTCTAAATGACCTGACAATTCCATCAATAGCAATGGTTTGGTACAAAGCTGCCACTTTACGGTCATCGAGCGTGATCAATACGATGATACGTGATCAACGGCGTTCTAGCACCAATCATTATACCGCCCCAAAAGGATACCGATTTCCCGCCTTATTGAACGGTTCTGGAGGCAGTTCTTTGTCTTTCAGCGTCTCCACGTTTTCTCCAGACACGTCGGTTGTCTGGATAAGTGCTAATTCTGGACTCGTCAACGAAGAGACAATTCCTCCAAATGTTTTCCTCGTCGTTTTCTTCATTTTAGCGGAGTCTAGCCCTCTGCAATCTGCGTCGCTGTCGTTGCTGTGAGTTCAGGGGTGCTCGTCAGGACCTCCTCGTTCGTAATTCAGGTTGGATTGGTGTAAGCAGTTTCTGATGGTCTGAGTGCTTATTTCTAGTTCAGCAGCCCGCAACTCAGCTTTTATTTTAGTGGCATTGATTGTTAGCTCTCGGGCAGTCAGCAATTTGACGTAACGCTTCTGAGCAGCAGTAAAAACAGTTGGCCGACCACGGCGAGGTCGATCAGCAAAGATATCCACGCCGCGATACCTCCGTAACGTGTTCATGACACAGGATTGGGATACAGCGATTGCGTGCTATATCTCTCGTAGAATGTCCTTCTTCCCCCAAAGTATTCTTACTCGTAAAACTTCTGATAATCGCATCGGCATCTTTTTAAATGAACTCCTTCTTCGAGAAGTCAGGAAAACGCTTGAATCAAGTTGGTCAGGTTTCTAAATGAGTGTGAACAAGGATTTAATCTCTTATTATTCAGAAAAGCAATTGATATTTTAAATTCATTTGTTATTAAAAGATTTGATTTTTAAATGAAGAATCTTAGAAATAAAATAAAAAACGTTTATTCGAACGTAATAAAAACTAGCCAAGTGCGAGTCGAACTCGCGCACGAAGGGTTACGTACCAGAAAAAAGGCTCAACGTAAATATAACCTTAATAATTTGTAATTATTTCTAGCGTCTACGTGTAGCCATAATTAATATCGAGCAAAAAAACGGTAAAAAAATACTTTTGTTGTATGGAAGCCCCCCTTAAATATTATTTTTATTTTATTTTTAGTATTTGTTGTTGTAGCCACAGTATAAATATATATTCTGTGCAAATTTCAACTGTCTAGCTATTAGTGTGCTTGAGATACAGCCTGGTGACAGACGGACGGAGGGACGGACAGCGAAGACTTAGTAATAGGGTACCTTTTTACCCTTTGGGTACGGAACCTTAAAAACGATTTCGTACTATCAAAGTGATCTCAAACTTTTTTTAATGTGCGTTGATTGAAAAAATCCATATTCATGCCAGTAAATGACATTCACGATATTTGTGAAAGAGCTATTTGAACCTATTTGCTTGAGGTTAGTTAATTGATTGGGGTTGAACCATGAGAGAGTCAGAGAGATCAGGTAGGCGTTGGGGCGCGGGGCCCCCCAATCCGCGGGGCCCGTAGCATTTGCTACTCTTGCTACGTGGCTAATCCGGCACTTCTCTTAAAGTATACCTAGTCCCCAGTACTCAGTCTGAGACTAACACAAATATCGATTCATTACCTTTACTTTTATCAAGTCGAAACCTGGTCTTTCTTCTATCCCTCTTACCAAAGGGTCAGCGCTTCTGCCCCCTAAAATATGGGGTTGGAAGCGAGGAGTCAATGGAAACTTAGGGCTAATTACGATTTTAGATCCCCCTGCTCCTGACGCCTTGCTAAGTTCAATTTTTTGCTGACGTAAATGTGGTTCCGCTGGAAAATATAGTTGCCCAAATACTCAATTTATAAAACGAAAAAGATTTTTTGAAAATTTCACAGGTGATGAGGTAAAATGGAGAACGAAAGTTTGTATGGAAGTACGCCATTTTTAAAGTAAGCAGCACGAAATTTCGTATACCTACATCTGATTCGAAATAAATAAACACCTATATACGCATTCTTCAAGATTACACTACTAAGGAGGTAAAAATAGACGATGAATGAACTAAAGGTGACGAATAGGCCTCAAACACCTACCCAGAAATGTCTATAGGATCTCTGACTATACCGGGTGATCGGTACAAAAGAATCATCTTTTCTAGAAAAAAAAATGGAACAAGCGCCAATCTCTCTGTGGCCAAGCTGAGATGATTGTGTTACGAATTATTAGCTGTTTTATATTTATTTGGCCTTTCGTATTTATTAAAGTAATCATACTACAGTAATACCTAGTTTGAGACATAACTTGTAGGAATAAAGATATATTATTAATAGTTTTCAATATACAAGCAAAAGACTTAAAAAATAGACCTTTCCCCCGCCCCCACCGCCAGCTCGTGTGCCACCCTCGGGGACTTTTAGTACATTCATCTGGGCACCTTGGGGAATAACTGTACCACCAACTTTCAAAACTACAATTACTTGGTTTGATTTCTTTAATCTTACCACGCTATTTGTTGCAATTGATTTTTATTTTTATCTGAAGGTTTTGTGTATAAATAATGGTTGAATTCTCTTTGGTGATTTCCTTATTTTTACAACTTCACAAGTTATGGTTTGTCAAACTTTATAAGTCATCTCTTTGGCATATTATTACCACTAACGTCATATTTATTACATAAGAAAAAAACCGAGAAACTAACAAGATGAAGAACAAAGAAGTATAATAAATAATATACAAAATGTCGACACACTCCAATATTACATTACTAAATTTAGCAGAACAGCTGTCCTTTGAACTTGGTTAGAAATTATTTTAAAACTAGACGAGACCCATCGCTTCGTTCGTATGGATGTACACATTACAGTACATCAACAGTTCAGTAGTTTCACGAACAAACAGCCAATAATTTTATTAAAAGAAATTTGTTCTGATATAACTACCGTGTTTGGAATGTTCCTAGTCTCTAGGGACTTTAATTGCTTTCATATAAGTTCGTTTTTTAATCGCAGATAAGCTAACGTTTGACCATTTTCCCACCTATTTTGTAATGATGTGGTCGAGATTGGAACTCAATAGCCAAGAAACAAACTATCTTTTAAATTACTTTTGCGTTCTAACCATTGCTTCATTAATCTAAGGTTTTGCTGTGCTATAACCACACGCGCCTAGTGCTGTACCTGAGTTCGATCACCAGTATGGAACCCTAAATATGGTTCATAAATAACAATTTGTAGAGAAGATGGTTTGTCATTTTCGTCGGGATACAAGAGGAGTGAAGTGGGCAAATGGAAAACAAGGGAGATAATTTGTCTGTAATGAAGTACGACAGCTATCCTAGGGCCAAGTAGATCGCTAGGTTTATCATACCCGGGTTGACTATGACACCTACATTAAAGTCGATTAATGCCAATTGCGTTAACGCACACTGCACAGCAATAAGCAATTACTTCCAATCTATCAAAAAGGTGCATTTTTACAAGTTGCCTCCTTATGTATAATCCACATTTATATTTCACAGATGATAAACTGAAGAAGGATATATGTTTTGGTGAAACATTGATTTTAAGCTGCGGGCATGTGGAAGGTGATGTGGAAGACGCCTCATCAGAATCAGCATGGACTTGTAAGGAATCTACTCCTAGTGAATCATCTAGCCATGTATCAGTTATGAAAGAGCATGAACTACCGCCTGCCGTTGAAGATGACACTAAAGTTGAAGAAGAAGAAATCAACGACTTCCATTTCTATTTCTTCCCTGATTGCAAAAAACCCATACCACCGCGGGATAGTAAAGATAGTATCTTAATAGTTGATGGGTTACCCCAAATTAATGTGGCTTCGAAACCCCCTCCAGTCTGTACTTGTGTGAAAAACGAGCAAGGAGAATGTGAATGTTTTGTAAAAATACCATGTTATTGTGGAGCGAAAGTAAAAGAAAGCTGTACATGTGATACTCTCAAAAAAATTTGCATTTGTAAACCTTTCGAACCGCGTCCAGTGTGCGTATGTGCTGAGGATGCCGAAGTGTGCACTTGTATACCCGGAGTGATCCAACCAGAATGCACTTGTGACAAGGTTGAGAAACCTTGTATATGTCCTACAGGCACTTTTAAATTTCCCTCTGTTATATGTACATGCAACCGTAAATCTACTCCATCTACACCATCTTCAAAAACTTCATATCGATCCTATGGAGAAGGGGAAGCCCCTGGTGAAAAATCCATAAAATCTAAATCTAAATCGGAATCGGAATCGGAATCGAAATCGACATCGGAATCTGAAAAAAAACCATGCGAATGTCAGAAACCAGATGTTAAAAAATTATGCTATTGTACAAAAGATAAGGAATGTATCTGCAACGATACTCTATGTACTTGTGGACTACAGCGAACTTGTGTATGTGAACCAACGGAGGATGAGAATATTCCTTGTAAGGATGAACCAATGGAAAACAAATCAATTTGCAGTTGTGACATTCCTCCAGTTTGTACATGCGGTAGGACAGCAATAGACTGTACATGTTTTCCAGTACAAACATGTACCTGCGGTGACGCCGACAATTGCAAATGTTTCGCTGTTTGCGATTGTAAAGACCCATGTATCTGTGACACAGAACCTGTAATAACTAAGGCATGTACATGTGTAGATTCTACTAAAGTACCAGTGACAGAATTGATCTGTACTTGTCCAAAGAAAGAAGACAATAAACTACGAAAGGTCCGCGCTGGTAAGCATGGTTATCGATGGTGTCATGAGGTTGACCCACATCATACTTATTTTGACTTCGCATATGATAGATTTGACAAGGTAGAGAAAAAACCTTCGGGACCAGAGAAGGTTGTTATACAAGGCCTTAACGATGAACTAGAAAAGGTAGAAGAATGTCCAATACATGAGATAAAAGCTCCCAAGTACGAGAAAAAAATTCGAAGGCCATCTTTGGACTGCTGTAGTGCAGTTGGAGGTAATGTTATTTCTATGTACCCTGTAGTCAAACAAGAAATTAAAAAAAAATGCGACTATGTCAACCTCCCTATTATATTAATATCAGGTCTTATTTTTGTTTAAATAGGAATGAGCATTAATGTCGAAGCGCTTGGGGAGGATAAAGATAAATTACTAGTACAAGTTGTAATGCATTCTTCAAAAGAAGGTGCTAAAACTGGCTCCAAACTGGTCAGTATTTTGGATTGTAACCTTCATACCATGGAAGAGAACAGGACAGAGTGAGCTTCTAATGATATTGTAGTTTTTGTTTGTTTTAACTAGGTATTGTTCTATTACCTACTTGTTTTAATTTACCAATGTCATCCTATCAGACTAGCGGTTGAATCAAGTGCAAGTCTGACTAAATCATGACATACCGAACCAACAAACAGGCTCCATTAGTATATTGTCCACGCAATATACGGTTAAACTGATAGATCAAAATTATGGAATACCAGCATCTCCACTAAATAAAACCAATGGCACCGGCAGTACTATTTTTATGACTATAGTAATAGGTACTTACTATTCGTTTAAGATAGGAAAAATATTGGATCGGTCCAGGCAGGGTAAGGCAAAGATCGTGGGTTCGAACCCCACCTGGGACCGATCCAATATTTTGCCTATGCCAAAATGCTTCAAAATTTAAGTCTAATAGACTATTATTTTGGACAGTAGTTGCTTTTTTAATTTTAAATTGTAATTTTTTCTACAAGAAGTATTAACATTTTAGCCTCGACAGCATAACACAAAGTATGATAAAAAGTTTATTCTACTTTAGTCTCTACTCTGACATGGGCGATAAACTGAAGGGGTATTAAGTGTATTAGGAAAGATAGACTTTTGTAAAGGAAAGATAGAATGCCATCAATATTAATTATTATCTTGTCTTTTAAAACAATTTGTGCATAGGTCTACTAGCATTCGACTGCTTGTTGTTGACTTGCTAAATTTTATCCCAGATATATAACGAAGAGAGATCTTACTAAAGAGAGACGGAGTTATATGGCAATTTGTGACACTGGTTACTACAACAAGATAACACGCATTTGTGGCGATAAATACGTTGTAAAACGTTTCTATCATACATTTGAAGAGGCGCATGATTTTCTATTGGAAGGCTCTAACATTGTGTTACTGCGATATTTAGCACTCACTCGCTTCAGGGGTAAAGTCAAGACGGACGCTGTTATGATGGATGGCCACGTTTGTCAAAGTATTTATGTGAGTGTAATTAACATTTTATTAGTTTGAGCGACACTAACTACACAACTACACTGGAGAATCATATAAAACGATGTAGATGAAAATGTTCTCGTAGTGCACGTATCATGTCCACTAAGTATTATGGTAGGTGTATTAATTACAACGAAAATTGTGGCTTGACAAAATGATACTTTATGACTAAAACTTTTTTATTGTGTAAAAAACAGAAGATGCGTTGGGAACACAATCTGAATTACATGCGGGTGGAGCTGCGGGTAAAACACAAAAAAAACGCAGTACCTATAGAGTTCGCCGGGTCAGCTAGTCTTCATATAAAAATGGGACCTCTACACATATACATAATAAAAATCAATCTAATCGGTTTTAAACTGACTGAGTTTGGTAAAAAGAAATAGAATTAAAAAAAAAACAACATTCAGAACTTTCTGTTGGTCATCGATATATTCAAACGTGAATATACCGCTAAGAAGCAGGCGTTCACGTTTAGTCTTCAAATATCGAGAACTTGTTTATGTTTATTTTGGTACTATCCAAATCCTTAGTATTTGTTAGTCAAACACTTATGAACAATTCACAGGCAATTTATCATGCTAGACTTTTAAAACAACTAGGTTAGTCATTATAAATACTTCGTAATAATTACAAATTCATGAACTTCGTAACTTCGTGTTGTCGTTTCAGTCGTTTGCATTGAGTAATGAATGTTTCTTGTTGAACGGCTAATCTACTAACTCCGTTATTAATAGGTAAATCTATTTCTATTGATTTAATCATTAAAGAGCGAGTTCTGAACAAATCAAGGCAATTTCAATTTACTAATATTGACGAGGCCATTTTTGTTTTGCTTACTCTAAGTACCAATATTGTTTGTTTTAGGAACTAGTTAACCAATAATGAAGTTAATAATTAAAATGGTTGATTTTCAGAGAATATCAATACGTAACTATTATCCTTACGTACGTAAGGCCCTCTGTTATTTCTGTTTGGATTTTGATTGTTCAGTAAATATATGCTAAGTAATTTTGATGATTCACAATGCTATAAGGTCAAAATTTATACCAAAACTACTAGTGTATAATTTAAATGAAGGCAATCATTCCTCAATAATCTGAATTTTATTTGTGCCATGTCCACGGCCTAGGCTATTTGTTATTTGTCTTCCTTAGACGTCCTTTCTTAATGGATGTTCATAATTTAATAGACTTCAATGATAAATAATAGAAAAATAAACACATTTTCCAGGTATCTCATGGTGTCAATCAAGCAATCGTGAATGGAACTCCGATGTTCGTTGTGAAGGTTGAGCGCCATATCATAGAACCCTCTGGATTTGTTCACCAGACGTTGACTGTACTCACTCTCAGAGGTAATTAGTGAACTTGAGTTAGTTGACTGGAGAAGTATGCATCAAGTATTTCAGAGTAGTAGTAGCTTAAAGTCGCTCAACGAGCTATGGAGAGGGTTATGCTCGGTATCTCCGTACGTGATCGCGTCAGAAATAATAATATTCGTAGGAGAACAAAAGTAAACGACGAAGCCCAGCGGATTAGCTCGTTGAAGTGGCAGTGGGCGGGAGATATAGCGCGCAGAACAGATGGCCGATGGAGCAAAAAGTTCTGGAATGGCGACCGCGTACGGGCAAACGTGGTATGGGACGCCCAACGGCCAGGTGGAAGGACGACCTCATCAAGGTCGCCGGGAAGCACTGGATGCGGGCTGCTTTAGATCGCTCGTTCTGAAAGTCCATAGGAGAGGCCTATGTTCAACAGTGGACTATATGCGGCTGATATGATGATGATGCATCAAAGATGTCAACAATATGAAACTAAGGTGATCAACCAAACTTACCAAAGTTACAATGACATTGTTTAACACATCCATTTAAGCCTTTCAGGTATGAGATATGAACGAGTAAGTGACTAATAAGTTTCTTTCATATTGATAATATTGGTATAACATGCTAACATACACATATACGTCACACTCTCATTATACGTAACTTATATTATATACTGTCCAAAGACTAAAATTAAATTTTTCCAAAACCATTTTTCAGACTACCAAATTATCATATTTATTATTATAGTTGTTTTGTATTTTAAAGGAGAGACTAAAAAAAGATACCAATCGAATTGTGAATCTCCTCCTTTTTGGGAGTCGGTTAAAAACGAAGCAGCAGTCCCGGACAATATTTTTAGATCTTCATTTTACATATTTGGCGTATGTAGGTTATGTTCACGTGATAATTTTAAATTAATAAAATTAAAAAAGAAAATTGTAGGTATTATTATTAATTGTAGGTAATGTTGCAAATTTATTTTAAATAATAATTGTTCTTGAGTATTGTGCTAATAATGTGCTTAACGACAGTCATTTAATTTTCCACAAGGCCACACTGTGAGCCACGAATGGGCTGATAGTTCCTATATTCTACACCTGAACCCACTTTTGAAAATTATTCCCGAAAAAGATGAAATTGAAGAGCATGCTCCTCTACGCTCGAAATGGCGCGAGGATCTTCAACTGCTTTCTGACTACTTGGACTTTAAGGTACGTACAAATAAGAGTATAGCAATAAATAAATAAATAAAATATAGCATTTTAAAAAACTACCGACGAAAAAAATGTATAATCTAAACTTCAACTACTTTAATGTAAATGTGATGGCCTGAAACGACTGAGTCTCCAGTTCGCTCGGGTGCTCTCGGCGTTAGCAAAATTTCAGACGTTAGTTTTCCAGCATTTCTGTCGTCGGTCCACGGCACTGAGGAGTTAACCAGGAAAATTCTTATAAACATACAGGTTAACTCTGAGGTGTCGTGCAAGTCTGATGCCATTAATGCTTGGAAGGTTGCTTGTCTCAACACTGAGTTGCCTGGTAACCTTTTCTCCCAGAGACAATAGGATGCGCCGCTCTGCAAGCTGGTAAGAGACAGTTTAATACACACGTCTTCCCAAGTTTCAGAGCGCGCGCGGCTTTTGTCTGTGGGGGAATGGGAGTCAGGCCTTTGGATTCAGGCACTCCCATCGCCCAACATAGGTACTTTACATTATTTAAAATTTAGCACGCAAAAGGTTTAAAAAATTTCAATCAAAAGTCAATATTATTTCAAACATAATAATATCATAGGTATTACTAACATAGCAAATAGTCTATTGAAAAGTTACATTTCGGGTTGGATTTGTCAGAGGATGCACTTTTCTTTTTTTTGCAGCCTTAGGCAACGGTTGCAACCCCACAAACTCGACAAGGGCCAGACCGAGAGGAATGGCCCTGGGTCAGCCGGGGTGCGAGGGATATGTCACAAGACAACCTCACCTTCGGCCTAGCACATCGACCCACAGACCACGTGCGGTTTAGTCGGTTCGAGTCCGACATAACCTCCCCCTTCGGCTCCGAAGGGGGGGGGGGGGGGTATCAGTGGGGATTTCCCGCACGTAAAAAAAAACCCCACAAACTTGGATTTAACTTTAAACTGATCCCCCTCTCCTTAATTTCTAAAAAAGAGAATTGCATTCTTTTTACATGCACGCAAGCCTAAAAAAAATAAGATTTCAATGCACTATGGACCTACTAATTGTTTTAAAATTTCATCTAAATATGTTTGAATATTGTCATCAGACTATCCGCACTTCTGAGGGAGGTCGGTACATGACGGAGAGTGGTGCCTTGACGGGTGTGGTGCGGGACTATCTCCAGGCCATTCTGCTCCTGCGCCCTCAAGATGCGATGCGTTTCACGAGGCACTACTTTGGCTCTGTTCTTTCAGCTTTGGACCTCCCACACGATGAATACTTTGACCCTGCAACGAGACATGTTAGGTACTACTTCTTTGAAGACTAACTCTGTTTATTTTTTACATTTATTTTCATACTACCATAAGTATTCAGAAAATAATTTGTCACAATCTAGATTTCAATTATTTTTAATTTTATGTTATAGTTCCAGTAGGTACTAATTTCAAAAACATTGTAAAATTTTAAGTTTGTTAAATATTAAAGTTCTTTTATTAATTAATTGCATTTTCATTTAGTTATTCTAATATAGAGTGATAGATTAAAATCCTTTCTCGGGGGTGCGTCATGTGTAATGACAGTGGACAACATCTTTCTTCTTTCCTTTAACGCAAGTTAAAATCTCATAATGAGATGTTGCTGGCAAACTGGGCAGCTTGCGATGGTACAAAGACACTGCCTCCTGTGAACCGTTAGGCATACGTCACTCTTGACAGATTTTGACGGACTTGTCGCAGTATAGATTTCGCAATAGAGAACAATTTCCCGTGTACCATCATGTCTGTTCTACTTTGCGTAGTATGTCTTATGTGACGAGTACTAGATAAAATATTCAATAGATAGCTAAAACACGCTTTAATTTTATGTATAAGGAACATAAGGTGTTCTAAGTAGAAACAGGACTGCTTTTGATGTAAGATTGCTTTTGGAATATGTGATAAGTATTTGGAGTGAAGGGTTGGTGGGATAAATTTAAATATTTGAGAAGCAAATAATCTGCCATTTAAGACATCTCGGGATACTTGAATTTTTAAGACGAGTCTAACGACACCTAATCTAATCTGCCATTTAAGACATCTCAGGATACTTGAATTTTTAAGACGAGTCTAACATCACCTAATTTGTAATGTAAAGGCTGCTTGCTGTAGCAATCCATTCAGCCTTCTTATTAGAAATAATTATTAAACTTATCAACTTTGAAACTTGACGAGTCACAAAAATGAAGTTACATCTCTGAAAGGGTTTAAGTATAATATTACAGCATCAAGAGTACCAAGGATCGCATGAATACGAGCCGCACTCTGAGAAAAGACAAACTTTTTGTTTTGACGAGAACTCTCGGATTTCTGTGCAGTGGAGCGTGTGGCGCAGTTGGATGTTTGAACTGTAATCCTTTGCTCGAGCTCAAAACATGTTGTCTCTTCAAGACCAACTTTTTGCTGAGGATTAGCTTCTTTATTGATTAGGTTTCATTCACACTTGACTTCGTGAGGTTTGGTTGGGATGTTGTATGATGAAATACTTATGAACGTCAAGAATATTGCTTCAAAATTAACTTCTAGATTCGCAAGCCCGTGACAAAATTTGTAAGAGATAGGTGAGACAGGCTTATAACGATTACTCGAAATTAGGCTTTAGGGGGCCTTACAAGTAGGCTCAACGCAACCAACAAGTAACTAATATTTTTATTTATATAGCCTATATTATGATTTCTTTAGCCTATAAAAGTCTGTTAACAGGATATATAATCTTAAATGTGTTAGGCACTGTCTTAAATTTAAATAATTACATTCTGATACTTTATATAGAATGAGGACAGCATGAAGCTACGTCAGTAATATTAAACATAATTTATACGTAGATACCTATTATACTGTCCTTCACTGTTTTATGAAAAATAGTCTATCTCAAAGTTTCATACAGCGCGTATGTCAAGATTTATGTGAAAACGTGTCTAATATTGCTCACTTAGATATTCTTAGTAGTTTATTTTATATACATATATTCAGCCAGAGGGATTTGCGTATGTCACGCAAGATCCCTCCAAACAAAATGACAAAACTGCGCCGGAGAAGGCCGTGGGACACGAAAAGAATTTTAATTTTTTTATTCCTTTTGCTCAAAGGAATTTATTGTTAAGCCCCCGTATCACAGGCATACAATATTATGGAAAGGGCAAACCCAATTTTGAAGCACCTTTCTTTTAAGGAGGAATTTATATAAATACGAGTATCATACGGTTTCCGTTTCAATTACTTGACAGGTCGTGATGTTATGACCGTTCCATTATTTTGTATTCCGATATCGTTTCATATTTATTGCCTGTAACAGGGAGGTATTCATATTTTTGAGAGCTATTTGGTTCATAGATGTTCATGTATTATAAAGGAAGTGTTTACTGTATAGGTAAGTAGGTAGATACCTACAGTTAGGTGCACTATTCTTGTTTTCCTATTATTTTGAATTCTTCAAGACACAAGAAACAAACCATATTTTTCTCTTGCAAATCTGTTCAACTAAATAAAGTTCTACCGTTTGAATCAATTAAATTGATGGTATTTACTAGATTTAGAGCAGGAGCGCGGATCCTGGGCTCCAAAGGGCAAGATTTCAATGCAACCGGGATTGGCGGACGAATGAATAAAATCTTCTCCCCTGTCAGTACTCGCGTATCCTCAGATTCCTATACACCCTGATACGAAAGAACTATGACGGTATAAAACGTAAGAAGTAATTTCGTATGAATCCTTACGTACCTAATAATTGTTATAACGCAAGGATTAGGAGCATATTCTCAGGTATTTCATAGAATTGCGTAATGAATTTTACATTAATATTATTTAGCACGATCATGTTTAGTTGGACAAGCGTTAGAAGTTTAAATTAACTTGTTACGATGAGTCCACTGGGCAAAACTGTTTACAAACAAGACTAGACGACAGGCTTACTACTATTGCATACAAATTGGCATCCCTAAAATTACAGTATGTGAGTTGAATATGGCTACAACAATAAGCTTAACGTAATGGTTTTGAGGTGCTAAGTTGTGGCATAAACTTGACTAAATTGGACCATGGACTTTCAATATGATGTTACTTTTTCAGAGCAAACTTACAGTCCTTATTTTAAAATATTTTATGTATCAAAGTCTGCGATTTTTTTTGTTTTGTTCAACCCTTTAACAGTTTAGTACGCTACAAAGTAGCGTCAAAATTTAATGAACATTTTCAGATTAAAAGATATAGTTTTTGAGCAATTTATATTTCTTATTAAAAATGCTCTTCTATTTTGGTCTCATTAAAGAACTAATAAATTTTAATCAAATTATAATTACATAGTGTATAAGTGTATGCGAAACTCAAAGCAAAACATTTAACCGAATCAAGTTAATCGCATATCGGGTGACGTTTATTTGCAATTATGCTAGCGGGAATTAACACGATCAGGGTATAAGTATGATATGTATACCTACGTACCTACTTACATTTGAACTGCCATGACATTTGGAGGCACGAGTTTATTGACCGTTACTTGTGATCACGGTTAGTGCAACCTAGTAGAGATGTCATGCATTGGTATTTATTTCCATTTCATCAACTAATTTCTGACGACCGACTAACCGTCACACCGCTGTGTCACACTGGTGTGACGGTTAGGAAAATAAATTACTGACCATCACATTGCTTTACGTAGTAATAGCACAGATCTGACGACTGCCCGTATAGGCGACGACACCGTCGAGCGTACGGAACACTTCAGGTACCTCGGATCTGTGCTTGATGCGTCCGGAGACATCGATCGTGACATTAACCCCCGTATTTCAGCGGCTTGAGCGAAATGGCGCGAGGTAACGGGAGTCATTTGTGATCCTAAAATGCCGGTCAAGCTAAAAGGACAGGTCTATTAGACCATCATTAGACCTGTCCTTACGTACGGCAGTGAGGCGTGGCCGTTGCTGGAGCGACACCGGCAGTTGCTGCATGTCGCGGAGTTGAATATGTTGCGGTGGATGTGTGGCGTTACACGAAACGACCGTGTTCGGAACGCACACATCCGCGGCAGCCTCCATGTCCGTGATATAGCTGACAAGCTGCAGGAAAGTCGCCTTCGGTGGTATGGCCACGTCTTGCGACGCCGGGCAGGATACGTGGGAAATAAATGCCTCAACATGACGTTGCCTGGCGCCAGAAGTAAGGGCGGCCTAAGAAACGCTGGCTTGATGTCGTGCAGGATGACATGCGTGCCAACAGACTAACTAAACAGGATGCCGAAGACCGTGCAAAGTGGAATGGACTGAGTAGGAAAGCGGACCCTGGGTCCTCCCGCGTTAGGCAGGACGAGCAACCGGGAGACCCGCCCGGTTAATGATAACACTGCTTTACGTAGTGTGACGGTTAGTCGGTGTCTTCGCCGCTGTGTCACACTTGTGTGACGGTTAGGAAAAAATAAATAAACCATCGCACTGCCATTTGTAATGTGGCGGTTAGTCGGTGTGCTGAAGACGACCGACTAATAGTCACACTACGCATAGTAGTGTGATGGTGAGTTTTTTTCCTAACTGTCACACCAGTGCGACACAGCGGTGTGACGGTTAGTCGATCCTCTAATTTTCGTAGGTAATCGTAATTGTATATAATGATCACCAAGTGGAGCCTGGCAGGTACACCTGCCGACAGACGGATAAGTTACAGTTTTTCACCTCGTGATAAAGGGATTTGACGGCATTCAACCTCATAATGACCAAATGCGTCAAAAGGAGGTAGGATGCGACGGTATTTCCGTCCAATTGAGGAGTCCGATTGGGAAAGTTTCTCCACCCTACAGATTACCGCGGTCATAATTACCTCGTGTTGCGTTCCCGGCGGTGAGTAGGGTGGCCAGAACTCACTGGACAGAGTCAGTGGGAAGACCAAAGTCTATTCCTGCTTTGTTTTCTACGCTGACGGCACAGAAACTCTCTGTACAGCGCGAGTATGATTCCCCTGGTGTTGCACACGTCCATAGGCCACGGTAACCACTTTCCATCAGGTGGACCGTGTGCCAGTTTGCCACCTCAGTGGTATAATTTTTTTAACATAAAACGAATCCTAAGTTCTTAGGTGTAACCAGTATCATCGTTGAGAAAACGATGAATTATAAACATATAAGGAAAACAGGAATAGTTTTCTACAGCTGGCTCTAATTTTAGTAATAACGAGGGAAAACCGAGTCCCTATATCAGTTATGTAATCATAGACGTTCTTAACAGCCGGTAGCTTATATGGAATCTCCGAGCTACATTTTAATCCTGCTTTTATGTAGAAATAATTATAATTTGTACACGGGAATGTGGCGTATATCTGCGGGTTTAGAAACTGCGACATATCCGTCATAATCAGCTTAAAGTGTTGTCTGTAGGTGCGGTGAGTGCGGAGCGCGCCAGGTGACGTTAAGCTTCTTTAGATACGTTTGCTGTTGCATTTTGCTCCTACGTGAACGTACGTAAGTGGTTTGTCGGTTAGGCGGTATACACTTTGTCTAATCTTGCACAAGGTTTCCAGTAATGTTATGTGATGTATTTAGATACTGAAATTGGTCAGTTGGTAACACCAAAAGCCACTTTTTACTGATGCTGTTGTTAAAAGTACATATTGTGACCCAAGTCGTAAGAGAATTGAGGTCTCGATGAGCATGAATTGCTTTGATATGGCCTATGATTGTTGAATTTAAGCTCCTCCGCTCTAGCATTTCTTGCTTTCCTCAAAAGACATCCAGAAATAGCAAACTGCGCATAAAGAGTACATTTCTTACGTTATTGGGGTCAAGTTATACGATTATATATTATTGAGGTCTCGATGAGCATGAATTGCTTTGATATGGCCTATGATTGTTGAATTTAAGCTCCTCCGCTCTAGCATTTCTTGCTTTCCTCAAAAGACATCCAGAAATAGCAAACTGCGCATAAAGAGTACATTTCTTACGTTATTGGGGTCAAGTTATACGATTATATATTATTGAGGTCTCGATGAGCATGAATTGCTTTGATATGGCCTATGATTGTTGAATTTAAGCTCCTCCGCTCTAGCATTTCTTGCTTTCCTCAAAAGACATCCAGAAATAGCAAACTGCGCATAAAGAGTACATTTCTTACGTTATTGGGGTCAAGTTATACGATTATATATTATTGAGGTCTCGATGAGCATGAATTGCTTTGATATGGCCTATGATTGTTGAATTTAAGCTCCTGCGCGCTAGCATTTCTTGCTTTCCTCAAAGACATCCAGAAAACGCAAACTGCGCATAAAGAGTACATTTCTTACGTGATTGGGGTCAAGTTATATGTCAGTAGTCATTATCTTCTATCACACGAGCTCTTTATATAAAAAAAATATCTTTATATATAGAGGAGTACCAGTGGACAGCGTTGTCCACTGTAACTCCTCTAATAGAATACTGTTAGTAGAAATTTATTAATTGTTAAGTACCCCTGTCACATCCCTTCAACCTACTGGGTGTTTTTGGGGTCAAACCAACCTTACCTGCAAACTGATATACTGTTGTTTGATGGCTGAGGCTCTGGCGTATGTTTTCCTGAGTTGGGAGACTAGACTGCAGTCGGAAAGTCGTAAAAGCAAAACCAAAAAGAATGAGGAGAAATTGGAGACCGGGCTTTAAGCTAAAAGCGTCGAACTGCGCCAAGAATCATCATCATCAACAGGTGATGACGATATTAATCCTTCCTACTCCCAATTTATGAAAAGTATTGATTACCCATGTATTATCTTGTCACGTTAACACTCATATTGTGCATAAAAGCGGCTATTAACCTACTTTCTCTACTTATGGCGTAAATCGCGATAATGGCAACATAATACTGTATCTCAACAGTATCGGTGATTTTATCTTACTTTCTGACATAGATTTATTCCATCACAGTTTTATATTAAAATGGTGAGTTTTTTTGGAAGCTTTGGGTCGAAAGAAGTTTTTTCTAGAGTTCCTTGGTGATAGATCGACGCGTCTTCTTCATCCTAGCGTTAATCCCGGTCGCATCTCAAGCTTTCACCTTGGAGTCCACGGTCCACTTTTTCTAGTCTAACTGTGGGTTTTTACTGAATTTCGATATTTTCTTTTTGCTTCATCTTCTACACTGGCGGCACAGAAAATCTCTGTTCTAACAGAGTCGGCAGCACGAGTGTGACGCACCTAATGTTGCATACGTCCATAGGCTACGGTAACAACTTTCTATCAGGTGGGCTGATTGCTTGTCTGTCACCTAAGTGGTATAAAAAGAAATCCTCCCTACCCCTAGCGTAATGTTTATAAGTATCTACTGATGACTCCAGATTTATGTTTTAGTATTATAAAATTTTATTCTTTCCAATCGATCTTCAAGGACCATTTGGATTTGCTGAAGAACTGACAACAATATACCTACAGTGACGTCAATTCTCTTGAGGCAGACAAAGGCTACAAGCAACAAAGGTTCAAGAAAATTTAATACCTGTAGTGACCATATTCTGGTAAATAAACGTTTCTTTCTTTCTTTCTTTCTTTCTTTCTACACACTATCCTGTCATCCTGATCCTTTCGCTTGTACAACGCACAAAATACAAAAAAAAAATAGTTATATTATAATCAGTGCTTTACAAATTGCTGAATCTATAAATTATATTGGGTCATTCCGCTTTCAACCGGTACTTTTTCTATCGGTGAATAATTTTCCGCTTTCAACAACGTATAGCTTAAAATCACCTTACGTTCAACTGGCACCGTAGAAATTGAACACGCTCTTCATGTCTATTTTGAATTATATAATGAACATTTTAATATCAGTCTCAGTGGTTTGCATTCACTAGTCCGTGTCAATTTGGCGATAAATTACGTTGTTGTCATTGTTTTATTGGACAGCTGATGTAACCTATAGGGAACTAGAGAGCCCACCGAACGGCCGGCTCAGCTTCCCACATAATTAAATTATAATATCTATAACTTAGTTGCTATGCCAAAGTGTTCGAATATGAATTTGCCTGTTCAGTTTTGGTTCATTTGAGCTTACCCCAAGAAAGATACCACGAACCGAATACCACGCAATACGACATTTAGACTGTCAGTGACCCACTTTAACGAGTTCTCAAAGAAAATAGCTACTAGGAATTTTCCCTATGTCAAAAAAATAACAAAATTTTACCAACTGTTGTCATGTAAAAATCGGTCCTATGAAAAAATTATGATTTCCAAAATTGTAGGAAATTTTAATCTAAATAACGTGATAGTTATCATTTTTACGTAAGATTAAAAATAAAACGAATTATTCATTAAACAAAAATTTACCCTTCAATTCAAGATGGCGGAGAATGCAATGAACCGAATATTGAGGCTTCATGTTGAGACCTAAAATAACTAAACACCTGTAACATACACATGAACGCAAATAAATACTTTGACTTTGACTACCACGCATTTTTTTCTGGGTTCGCTTCATAATTGAGCTGATTTTCTTGTACTAGCTTGCGCGATGAGCGAAAAAGACTCGCTGACATCGCTGCACGCACTCGAAGGCGGCTGGGGCGTAGGAGGGCGCAAACTGACTTCCGCCCCCCATGAGCGCGGGCCTGAGGGTGACGGGTGGAGCCGCCCGTCACCCTAGCAGAAGCAGGCCACGGCGGCGGCGCGCATTGTAGGACGATGCGCGCCTCCCCACACCGGAGTTGAGTCGGGGCCCGCGTGGTCCCCCCCTCCCGAGGAGGGCCAGACCGAGAGGGATGGCCCTGGGTCAGCCGGGGTGCGAGGGATATGTCGCATGTCAACCTCATCTTCGGCCTAGCACTACGACCCAGAGACGGCGTGCGGTTTAGTCGGTTCGAGTCCGACATAACCTCCCCCTTACGGCTCCGGAGGGGTGGGTATCCGTGGGTATTTCCAGCACGTAAAAAAAAAAAACAAAGAGTAGAGGGAATTATCTAATATATAAGATTCTCGTGTCACAGTTTTCGTTGCCATACTCCTCCGAAACGGCTTGACCGATTTTGATGAAATTTTGTGGGCATATCGGGTAGGTCTGAGAATCGGCCAACATCTATTTTTCATACCCCGATTCGCGATAACCGACATCCACGCGGGCGGAGCCGCGGGCGACAGCTAGTATTTTTTATAAAATTGGTGCATAATGCTAATGGCTGAACATCGATCGGTAAAGAGCCTAGGCAGTTAATTGAACGGCTGATTAAGCTAGTTGGCTGTGCTGCATATATAAAAAATAATTCATGAAAGTAGTACTTAAAATATATGGCTTTAGGTACTATTTTCGGGAATTACGGTAGACATTTGAATAGTAAGGCTATATTGCTTTGTAATGGTTTGAGATATATTTTATATCTAAAGTAGGTATCTATACGTAAATACCATACAATAAAATTTCATTATCCAATAATTTCTTACATGTTAAATCTGAGACGGCTCCATTAAGTTATGTAGATACTTTATTTATTTATTTATTTATAAACTTCATGCACATGTAGGTACATAGGCGGACTATGCCACATGCATTCTCTACCAGTCAACCAAAGGTGGTGCAGAGAAACTAGAAGAGACTACTTGTGTTGGAGGGGATTCCATCTTTTGTCATAATAGTTTTTGTCCTAATTTAAATTTCCATAACAAATTAGGCATAATTTTCTTTGTCATAATAATAGTCTGCCATAATTGGTTTTTAGCATACTGTGTTATTAAGCATAAATATTGTATATCCTAATGTTTTTATTCATAACATTGATACGCATAAAGTTGTAAAGCATATTGTTTATTTGTCTAATACTTATTTGGTATAATGATAAACGCCTGCTAACATGGTGCTAGCAAGCTGGCAAGGATCTGGATGCAATCTGGACTTTAGGGCACCCCGACTCGGATAGGTTAGGTTAGAAGGCTAATGCGGGAGCGGAGCGTAGCGAAGCTCCCGCATTAGGCCTTCGTGGTTATTTTTTTATAAACCACCTAGAAGTAGGAGCCCCGCGCAGCGGGGCTCCGTCGACCAATTAGATCAAAAGAACATTAGGTTAAATGAACTTTGATGCGCCTACAAGTTTGACAAGAGCAATGTATAAAATAGTGTAATATTGTTAATAAAAATTTTGTAGTGATTTGTTCGGAATAGTTATGGTTATGCGTGGTTATGCTTAAGTAAACTTATGCTTTGGTATATTATGCTTATTAAATATTATGCTTATAGTAAATAGGAGTAAAAAAATTATGCTTAAAAAGTTATGGCAAACGAGTATTATGCGTAAATAATGTTATGACAAGTAACATTATGCAATGTTAAATTATGACATAAAATTTTAGGAATAAAAATAGAGAACCGTGTTGGAGAACCTATTATATTTATTTGCTTGAAATATTATGCGTAAACGATTTTAAAACGTTAATGTAAGTGTGTATTTACCTAATTATAGTTAGTTAGAAACAATTTATTCTGAAATAACAACAACATTACAAATGAAATTATTTGTTATCAACAATGTTAGAGTCTGGTAGGTATTAATATTTTTGAAAACAATAAAATTGCCTTATGATAACTACTATTATTTATTATGTGCTTCTTCTAATCTTCCCACTACTAGCACAAGCAATTTAGCTTAGTTGGAGGGGTTAGTAATTTCGATAACTTCGGTTGCTAATATTCTTTAAAAAAAATCTTGAGTTAGCTGAAAGTTTGTAGGTATGTATATGTTGCCACCAAATAGCGTAATCAGTCGTTCAATTAACTGCCTAGGGTGTTAACTGAATGCCGCCATTCAGTGAACGGCCTGAATGATATTCAGCCGTAACGTTTAATACGACATTAAATAACCTGGCTGGCTAATGTTTAGGCCATTCGTAGGATGGGGCGCCACCCCGAAATAAGACAGAAAATTACATACATACATATATATACCTCCACCAATAAATCCCCCAGGGGGTAGGCAGAGATGTATTCACATTTACGCAATCCGACTTGAATAGGTTGGGTTAGAAGGTCTTGTTGCTGTTTGATTAAATGGCTAGGCAAGTAATTAAACGTCATCGACCCAAGCTATTTGCTTAGCCCTTTAATGAAATGGCTGAACACCATTCAGGATGCTAATTGAACGGCACCGTGCAGTGAAGAGCCTAGGCAGTTAATTGAACGGCTGATTAAGCTAGTTGGCTGCGACATATTTAAAAAATAATTCACGAAAATAGTACTTAAAATATATGGATTTTAGGTACTATTTTCTTTAATTAATATTATCAATTGTGTCTTAACCCTACAAGACGTAACGGACATTTTTGTAGGTGTTGTGTGACAAAGATTTACACACACACTTGGGCTAGTTCCAGAGGTGTCGTAGGTTGGCCATATTCTCCCTCTATTGGAGGAGCACTAGTAACTGTCAACGAGCCGACAGAATACTAATAGCTAGACGTCAGGAAGTTCGTTCCCTAGTTCAAAACTTCTTTTATGTATCTTGCGGTCACTTGTGAGTGCTGTGGCGGCATTAAAGCAATTTAATTGCCTCATAGTATTACTTATTTGGAATATTTCAGGAATACTTAATTGGTTCCAACACTAGGGGAAGATGGATGAATTAAGATTGATAAAACAGATATAATGATATGAGGTAATGCAAATGAAGAATGGGTAGACTGGTAACTGATCATCAATGTTTTAAACATTGATATATGTAATACTAGCTGTTGCCCGCGCGGGCGTCGCGTAGATGTCGCTTTTCGCTCGCGATGTGTTTCCAAGCTCTAATTCACTTCTATACAAAATTTCATTAGGATATCTTCAATAATTACGAACCCCCAACCCCTTCTTATATCACGATAAATGGGAGCCTACATATGTCCGTTCCTAAGCTTTATTCATGCCTGTACCACGTATCAACCCTTTGAGCGCGTAAATTTTTTATGTTCAAAGAATTTGTGACGGCCTGCTCGACCGCCAACCGCTAAGGCTGCGCTTGCGCAATGCACAGAGCCGTGGCTTGGCAACAGAAATAAATATACTGTCACTTCTCTGTATATGCCGGCCGGATTTCTTGACAATAATGATCACTGCTCTGCTCCTTCAAGTAGTAGTGTGACGATATATAGCCTGTGTTTTTTTTTATTTGCAAAAAGTGATTGCAGTTACAAAAAAGTACATAATTTACAGTAGGTCTTACAACTATTTACTGTTACAATCTTGTGGATGAAGTTCTGTTTTTCTTGATAGGTTAGTTTTAACCTGTAGTAAGGAGTAACAGTGTTATTCTGATAGTGATATTCTGATGTATTAGCTATATTATTGTAAAGTTTAATTAAAACCCATTCGGTAGTTTTTACATGAAAGAGTAACTAACATCTATTCATTCATCCATACTCACAAACTTGCGCATTTGTTATATTAGTAGTATAGATAGTTCCTAAAGGTATTGGTTTTAAAGAAATGATAGGTCAAGAGCACCTAAGCACAACCAACTTTCTTGTGGCGCGGCTAAACACTACTAAATTACATCTTGCATGCACATGTATGTATAACACATGTTTGATACAAATAAATATGATTTGATTTGATTTGATTTGTATAAAAACAATAGTGGAAGGTGGAAAGATGTTGTCTCTGCTTTACTCAATGGGCATGAGTCGTGCCTATACACATATGTATTTAACCTGTTATAATCGCTCATAGCTCACGAATCGGACCACGTATATGACTGTGAAAACATCGACAAAAATGTTATAACAAACCTGGTTCCATGTATTTTTAAGTGAACAGAGCTTCATCACGGTGTACCTATATATTCTGGAAGGATATTTATTATGTTCACACCAAGCTGTAATTAATGTTATCATGAAGTAAATTATGTTTTCATTGCCTTCTAACAACGGGGCTATATACAAAATGAAAAGTGTGCGTATATGTACACTCTACAGTACAGTCAACAATAAAAGAAGTAACTACCTAATTTAATGATCACGTTAGCCCGAGCGGTCCAAATTTCTCATACATAATAAATAAAGTATGGAACACCTACATCATAATTAAAAGGCTAAGACTTGTCAATTAATCATTTGATTTCAAATATTCACTTCCATTACAGATTTTTTCAATTAAAAAGTAAAATTAATTTAACTTATTTTAATTATTTCATAGATTATTTTCTTTAAAATGTTTAGTTATTTCTTTTTGAAATACGCATTAACTAAACGTACATTATTGAATTATTTCAGTAGAAGTGGTTTAAAAGCGTATACCTATATTTTAGATGCCGACACAACGCAGTGGCCTATATTACTCACAGCTAACCAAAATAGTACTTCAATGTATGTTACATTTAAAATAACAAGTGCTCAAATTTTGACACGTTCGTGCCTTCCCCGCGTGGCCATAAACCGCGAAAGTTCGTTCAGTGTAATAAAAAGTTAATACTTGGAGCAGGCGGGTTGGGTTGGATTGCGCATTACTTGCTACATTATAAACAAGCCTGCCTGTGACACCCCTCCTTTATGACCCCCTCTCGGCGGACGGCATGCATAATTAAATCTACGCGGTCAAATTAGCAATTTGGACCTCCAACAATAGGACATAGTTCAGTTTAAGCGTCTTTATTGTCCAAACAAATTTATTCAACCATTACTGAGCTCAATTAGCGCACAGTAACTACACTGAAACAATTTCAGGATTTGTTTTTATTATGTCTTTGTTACAGCAGTTTTGCTTCGCTGAAAATAGGGTTGTTTTAAGCCCTTTTAATATTGAATGAAATATTTTACATTTGTATTTGAATGTAACTGCAGTGCGTTAAGAATTGTTGCTGTGACTGTTGAATGAAGAAAGCATTAAGTCTTAAGTTCTTGATTCTGGTCGTGTTCCGTATCGAGTGTGTGTGGGATTCGTTTTGTGTCAGCGTCAAATTCATGCCCAAGCTCCGCTCTCCTTCTTTTCCCTTCTCCATTCAACAATCTTGATTATGTTGAATTTTACGTGAGCGAGTGCTATCTGAACCTTCAACCTCACAGAGAAGGCATACAACAGATTCGTCAGCGTCTTGCACGAGAGATTGACTCGAACCTCGAAGAACGTCATGTGATCTTGTACATACCCACCATCTATTTTAAACACATAAATGAAAGCTTGAAACAAAAATAAATAACAAAAAACATAAACTCACGTCTATATACCCGAAGGGGTAGGCAGAGGTGCTAGCACCCACATTTCGCCAGTTTATGTTTAGGACCCAATGTAATAAGTGGGCGAGCCTATTGCCATTAACCGGGCACTTATAAACCTGCGATAAATACATAAATAACGTATATAAATAATGTAATAATAAAACATTTTGTATAGAATAAACTGTATCATACCGTAACAATCGCAAATTCCAGTCACAGTTAATACTGTTTATCATAATTTCTCAGCTATTATTTTAGCTCAATTCTATAAATATTTATGTTCTTGCAATCGAACGCTCAATAAACTGTGGTTTCGATAAGTGTATGTAAATTTAGCAGTTGGGCGGTAAAGCAGGCGTGCGGCTTGCTGATAAAGGATTTAGGGGTGTTTTTCAATCGAGTGAAGCCACCATCCTGCAGCATTAGTAGCGATAGATATCGTTATACCAAACATAATAATCTTAAATCACTCGGCAACATAAACAATTTCACGCTCCACTCGTTTGAGTAGTTGTGTTGATATTGTATGGTGCGGGTTGACTGAAGCTAATCTATATAAATTGCTTTTTGACTTAATTTTGGTACTGCCGAAATTAATAAAATTCAAACTTCAATATTAGGTTTCAGATATGAAGTTATTTTGGTGTAGCCTTTGTTTGGAATTTTAAATATCAATTTATCTGAAGCTAGTTGTTAACCGCGGCTCCGCATGCGTGGATTGCAACCCAAAAAATTAAAATGCGGTGAAAACTTTTTTGTTGAACTTGTTACTACGTTATAAAGCATCAGTAATTGTACACACATTTTCAGTTCGGCTGGAGGAAGGGAGGGGTTATCTTTTGAAAATTGGTTTTCAATATCTACAACATTTTTATTATTCTACAAAGTACGTAATACACAGATGAAAGGTGAATGAAAATAATATCAAAAGTAATAAAAATTATAACGAGCTTATTAGCTCCACACCAGATATTCCGAATCTCAAAACCATAAAAGATCTTGTTTCACCACTCAGTACTACACTTACAACACGTGAACCATTTCCACCTATAGATATATCTCATTAATTTGTTTGTTCAATGTTTATCAAATTAATAACTAAAACCTTTTCATGTGACCTTTTCGTTTTATCACTTTACACAAATCTAAACTGCCTCACCTAAAAATTATTAGATCAAAAATTTCTAGCAGGAACCTAAATTAATTTAAACTTTACATTTAATCTCGTTGGCTTAAGAAAGTTTTACCAAAGTGAGATAAAGTGTCGCCTAAAACAGCGCAGTACCCTATATTATTACAGATAAACGGGACGGACACATGAACTCAACTTTAACAAACAGGGTTAGGGTCGAAACATAACATGTTTTACCTAATTTGCGTACGAACATTGTTTTTGTACATCCTTATAGGACATGGTTTAAAAAAATGTTCCAGCTCATGTTTATATATATATATATATATATATATACACAAATAATATATATATATATATATATATATATATATATATATATATATATATATATATATATATATATATATATATATATATATATATATATATATATATATATATATATATATTTATCCCGCAAACAATTGGCCGTCCACTGAAGGCGAAAGTGCATTTAAACTGGCGTCCACCTGCTTTTGGCGTCCATATACCGGACGCCACTTTGTTATCCGGTGGCACTTAAGTCCTATTGATCCTAGCTAGCCGTAGTACAAAAATCGACGGAAGCCAAAATTCGCTTTAAATGGTTGCAATAAAATATTTCAAACTTCCCGAAGAAATCACCGCGCAGGTGAGGCGCTGCTGCAGTGCGTATATCCACACTGTATATCTAGAGGAATTCCTGACTACGGATTCGCGTATTTGGCGTCCACAATTGCGACGTTGCCAACTCGCACCTACCGCAATCAAAACAATATAATCAACATCCAATTATTTTTGTATAACAGTCGCGCAAACGTTAGAACATATTATTCATGATTAATTACCTGAAACGGTGTTGGGTCATAAATTCATACTCATACTACTCATACTCATTTATGTATAATATAGAATATTACATGTCAGTATAATAATAATGGGACTTTATGCATTTATAGGAGAAGGAAGAAGTGATATTAGATTCATGTATACGGACGTATGCGTCAAACCGGCATCCATATATATGTCTCGTAGCTTTAAGGCTATATACGGACGTCCGTTGACGGTATATACCTACTATTCATGCCTCCCCATATTCGACGTCCGATTAATTTACTAAAGTAGTGCCATAGATTCATGTACACGGACGACAAATATCGTACAGTATGAAAAGTATACGTCAAACCGACATCCGTATATGTATCGCGTAGCCCTGAAGCTATATGCGGACGCCAGTTGACGGTATATACCTACTATTCATGCCACCCCATATTCGATGTCCGATTAATTTTCTAAAATAGTGCTATAAATTCATGTAAATGGGCATCAAATATCGTACGATATGAAAAGTATGCGTCAAACCGACATCTGTATATGTGTCGCGTAGCTCTGAAGCTATATACGGACGTCAGTTGACGGTACAGACTTTTCATGCCGCCCCATATTCAACGTCTAATTATTTTTGTAAAGTAGTGCTATAGATTCATATATACGGACGTCAAATATCGTACAGTATGAAAACCGTAATAAATAAATAAAAACAGCGTCAAACAAACCTAGCCCGTCTCGAGGCCTTTTCAAGTCCCATGGTCACGGGTAAGACTCAACCCGTGACCATGGGACTTAAAAAGGCCTCGAGACGTCGGGTTAAAGTTTGAAATAATACACGCGATTAAATCGGTTAAAATAGTTTTATTTCAAATCATAAATAATTTTATTTGCTACCAAGTACTTAAGCCTAAGAGGAGAACCAACGGACAAACCGCGGACGGCCGCGGGTCAGCCGGACATATGAAAGCATTTTCGTCCAAGTCCAATCTTAATACACAGACCTTCGTTAGCGCTCGGTAAATGGTCATGGGCAAAAGTTGCTGTTTCTAATATAGCGAAAGGAGAGTGAAAAGTTTCGCGTTCTTAAAATATTAAGAAATATGTGGATTATTCCATTTTTTGGTATAAGTACCATTTAAATAGCGTTTTTTAGTAAGGCAAACACAGCTTGATCGGGTCACTCCTGCGGGGCTGGTTGATACTAAGTAGCTAGTGGCGTACCTTAGATACGTAGTCAAAGATACGCTCAGCAGTGGGCGATTACAGGCTGAGAATAATCTATCAGAAATATCTAGTCAATAATACTCTTTGAATCTAATCAAATTAAGCTTAGAAATACCCGTATGTAACACTAAAAGACAACCCACTACATCCTCAGTAACATGCGTACAGGAAAGGTAGATCAACAGAGTCCGCACTGCACATGGTAGTGCATAAGATAGAATCGGCTATCACAAAGTTACTTTCATAGACATAGAAGAGGCTTTCGACAAGACGGTACATAGCAGCATTAACGAAGCCTTGCGAAGGCGTAGGGTAGAACCAACCATAAGGGACTGGATCACTCAGCTAATAAGCAAAAGAGCGGTCCAGATAGTGAGCACTACCACAAGAGCAAAGGTAGTCAAAGGGTGCCCACAAGGAGGCGTCCTATCGCCACTTTTATGGAATATAGTAGTAGACAGCCTCCTAAAGAGACTAAATGAGAGAGGATGCACCACCATCGGGTACGCGAATGATCTTGCAATACTGATAAGCGGAACGGCTGAGGATGTGCTATGCAAAATCATGCGCTCAGCCCTTCAGATTGTGGAAGAATGGTGCGAAGAACACCGAATATCAGTAAACCCGAAAAAAACAGAACTTATCCTTTTCACCAACAAAAGAAAGTTACCAGAATTACAACTACCAAAACTATTTAACACCAAACTAGCTCTAACAACTCAAGTTAAATATCTGGGCATCATACTTGACAATAAGTTGAATTGGGCTAGCCACATAAATGCTAAGATGAAAAAGGCCTGTATAACTTTCTGGCAATGCAGAAGACTCGTTGGTAAGAACTGGGGTCTTAACACAAAGGTAACACTTTGGCTGTATACGGCAATTATCAGACCTTCCCTAACCTATGGATCAGTTGTATGGTGGCCCAGAACAGAACTGATCACTGTGAAAGAAAAGCTCCAGAGTTTACAACGCCTAGCGAGTACAGCAGCCACTGGATGCATGAGAACCACCCCATCAGTCGCACTAGAGCACTTCCTAAACCTGAGACCGCTGCATCTAATCATACAGGAGGAGGCCAAGGCAGCAGCCTTAAGACTGAAAAATAATGGGCTTTGGAAAGAGAATACTGGAACAAAGCATTCAAAGATTCTACAGGGAATCCTAAAGAAGATACCACTTCTCGAGGCTCCCACAGACAGAATACCATGTCACCACGTCTTCGAAAGGAAGTATCATATCCAACTTTCTGAAGAAAAAAGAGATAACTCTGGCGTCAATGAATTTAGGATATACACAGACGGCTCCAAAACCACACATGGTGCCGGAGCAGGCGTCTTCTCGAATGACTTAAATATCAAAATAACAACCACCTTGGACAAGCTAAGCATAATATTTCAAACCGAATGTATTGGCATAACGAGAGCGGCGGAGACGATTGCCGCCAGAGATGTCAGAGATCTAGATGTAAAGATCATCTCAGACAGTGCATCCGTACTCCAAGCTCTCCAAAGTAACACCATAACCTCTGTCCTCATATTGGAATGTCATAACACACTCCAATCCATTGCAAACACAAACAGGGTCACGCTGCAATGGATCAAGGGACACAGCAACTCCCTCGGCAACGACGCAGCCGATGAATTGGCCAAGAGAGGATCAGGGTCGACAGTATATGGACCGGAACCAATACTACCCATACCTCAAGCACAGGTCAAAACTTGGCTACGAAAAAGTACAGAAGAAACCCATCTGACAGAATGGACAAACACTGAAGGATGCAGACAAACAAAAAATGCAGTTCCGGTAGCATCAAAAACGTCTAGCCGAAACCTCATTAGGCTAAGAAGGGACCAAATCCGCAAGGTCACCGGCCTCTTGACCGGTCACTGTCCCCTAAACAAGCATCTGTTTACAATAGGTGTGACGGACAGCTCCCTATGCAGAAGCTGCATGGGGGCAGAAGAAATGCCACGGCATGTGCTTACAGAGTGCACGAGCGTGGCCGCACAACGGGCGAAATTCCTCCAGTCACCAGCGTCACTCCGGAAAGCATGTGGAAACCTGAAAAGGCTGCTGGCTTTTTGGGAGGATCTGGGTTGGTTGGAATGAGAGGTAAGATGGTACGCACAATGGCCCAATCCAGAGGCTAAGTGCGGAACAGCCCAGGTAAACTAACTAACTAACTAACTAACCCGTATGTAAACTCATGCTAATATTAAAGTTTCTTCGTACTTCATAAAACGACTGATTCGTAAAAATTATTATTCACAATAGACAATTCATTTTGCGGGACTCCGTGAAAGAAAGAGATAAGTATGAATAAACGATTCACAAGCTGGCAACGTCGCACTTTTAAATCCCAACCGTCTGGACGTGAAAATATCCGCGCAATATAAAAATAATATTGATATACGTAGGAGGTCACTTAAGCTTCACTATTGTATGGGGTCCAAAAATGTTTGGGCCTAACTGCAAAAAGAATATTGCCGCAAGTGAAAAAGCAAGAAAATTAAGTATCTTATGTAGTAGGAAATCAAAAAACTAAGCAATATTCGTCGACAGATGATGTAAAATGTAAGCAGAACTGGTGGACGTCCTAATGATGCACAACATACCTGACGCCAAATGAGTTACTGGATGTATATATATATATATATATATATATATATATATATTATTTGTAATCATGTTAAAAATACATGTTGTACATACATACTATATAATTTGTATGTTTGCATAATATTTGCTTACTGATATTCGTAGCGAAGTGCCTGTATTATTCGACTAGTGCTTTTAGAGCGACGACGGCGGCTTTCGTTCCAATGTGTGTATTTGAAATCTGTAGCCGGAAAATCGAATACTTTTTTACAAGGTGTTATATTATGAATATACGATCACTTTATGGCGAAAAATATCTAAGAGAGGAGAAATTCTACAACCACTCGCTTTGAAAATAATCAAAACTTCAGTTAAAAGCGAAATTCTATTCATGTCTACTTCCAAAATTTCTTCATTAACTCATTACTGCTTTTGTTTCATTTCACACTTCGGTGGCGGTTTGATTTACATTTCAATTAGTCTATGAGCATTATACAGTTGATTTGCTAATCAGCAGCAATGAATGAATTTCTAATAAATTGTGGAGCTGTTGAGTAAACTTTGAAATTTGCTTTTGTAGCTATATGAGTCAGATCTGCTTTCTTAGATATCGAGATGTGTAATTCATGCGTTCAGCTACTCAAATAGCTCTGGCCTTTAGGTATATTATGAGTATGAGGTAGGCCTGGTGTCCATGGGAACTTGGACTAATATGTTATGTTGTCTTATATATTCTATACAAATACAGTAAAACCCCGTTATGCGGGAAATCGTAACAAGCGGGTAAAGGAAAATCAAACGTACTATGGATTATTGTTATTTATGAGTCATATTTTCTATAAATCACGTTAAGTATATCATCATCATCATTTCAGCCGAATGACGTCCACTGCTGGACAAAGGCCTCCCCCAAGGATTTCCACAAGTATATAGTGTAATTATAATACTTAATTTATATTAATCTTTTGTTGTTGTTTGACTATAAGATTTCGATGCATTCCTAATTATAAGACTTTCCATGTTGTTTAAGTCATGCGCTGTTTGCATTTTAAATCAGCATGTGCGTTAAACCTAACTGGAGTACACTCATCTTCGTCATCATCACTTAAGACCTCTTTTTGTGTTTATACACATTTTTAATGCGATCTTCGATTAATTGAACTTTATACGGTGCCACATTGTCATTAATGGTAGAATATCCTTTAAAACCTTGGAGTATGGCGAGTTCTTTATATTTTTCCAATACGACCTCAACCTCGCTATTTCTGAAACCTGTTTTTGGCGATTGTCGGTTTAAGCGGGATGACAAATCGTATTAAGCGTTAAGGAATGTATGAGAATGTGTCTCAAGTTTAAGCAGGGACCGGCGGAAAATCGCGTATTATAGGTGAAATCGTATTAAACGTAAACGTGTTAAGCGAGTTCTATTGTAAATAAATCTAGTGTGCCTGTATGGAACGTTAAAATATTGTAAATAATGTATACACGATCTATTGATCGTGTATACATTATTTACAATATTTTAACAGAAACCGTTCTTTAAATTTTTTGTCTGCATATCTGCCTATCTGTTTCATCCTAGCGTAAATCCCACTTACATCCAAAGCTGTTTGTAACAGGTAATCTTCAAAGTAGCTGGGCTGGGACTGTAAGAGCCCATAATATAAGGTAATGAAGCTACTTTTACCTATTTTTCTGTGCACAAAAAAGTAGAACCCAGATTGAAGTCCACAGGAACAAAGTCACGGGTGCAGCGAGTGTTAAATAAAACAGAATCAAAAATCCATAATATAATATTACACTCACAGTTTAGTGCCATTTGATTTCTGTCAACCGACTCATCCAATGTTTATGTCATAACTAGTACAATTGACTACCACAGTTACTTACCATAAAAACAACATCGGCTTGTGGAGGAAGGAAAAAGCCTTCAACAGGGAGCGGATTCTCCAACCAGGTAAGCCTCGTTTTAGATCCAATCTTTATCTTGGAGGTCGTTCTTCGATGTTCTTTCACAGGCGAACGTTGTGTATAAGTTAAGCTAATGCTATAATAATGTGATTCAGGGTACACTTCACTTTCGCGATGCAGGATTGATAGTCCTGTAGATACATCAAAGCAGTTTGTTATGCTGTCACAAAATAGCGCTGAAATCACGACTTAATTAAATATTATAAGAAAATAATCATTTATCGTTAAAAAAAACGAATAACCACCTTCTCAAAATTTGCGGGTAAGGCTCCTTAAAACGACCTTAGTAGGTTCAACACACGGTCTGTTGAGTTTTCATGTCCAATATGCTTCACTGTAAATTTTTACCAAAAAAGTGTGGTTAATCATGTTTTTTCTCATTAATTTTATAGAGACGTCGTCTAGGGAGCCATCCTGCATAGTGATGAAAGGGGAAGCGTTGGCACGCGCCGAAAAAGGGTGTGGACTCTTTTTAATAAATAATAAGTTAATTTAGTACTCCCAAACGAATGAAAGTAAAAAGATTGGATTATTTTCACTTCATAATATTATTCCGTAATGATTTTGCCCAAGAACGTGGGCTCACTTCTTTGCACAACGTATGTTAAAGAATGTCACCATGGGTGGCGTTGTGGTAGTGAACGTGGCCGCTGCGCAGGAGGCGCGTGTTCGATCCCCGCTCAGTGCAAATATTTGTATGCATCATATGTATATTTGCATCGGTCTGGGTGTTTCTATGTATAATATGTTTGTATTTACAAAAAAAAGTATCTAAGTATGTTTATCCGCATTCTAGATTCCATAACACAGGCTAGTTAAGTTTTGCTTACCATGGATCTAGATAGCGTTGTGTGAAATGTTGTGGAATATTTATTTATTTTATTTACATCGGAGTTTCTGATTGTATTCGAGGCTTTTGCCTGGAAGCCCGGGCCCGTTTTTTTATACCATTTCGGTGGTAGCCACGGCACACCTGTTGGAAAGTGGTTACCGTGGCCTATGGACGAGTGCAACACCAGGGGTGACACACTCGCGTTGCCGTCCCTGGTAGACCAGAAAGTTTCTGTGAAGTCAGTGTAGAAGAAAAAGCAGGACAAGCCTTAGGTCTTCCCACTGACAGCACAAAAACTCTTCAGTGTTTTTTCCTTTTTCTTCTTTAGATCTGGCTTATGTAGCTTTTACAGTAGCGACTACCCACAAAGGGAAACCTGTGCCAGAGCCTCGTCCGACAGCAAGTATTGTGTAAATGTGGCTTGTAAATGAGATTTTTTTAGGCCCCAAAGATCTTGGTGAGGCCCCAGATACATCCGAAGTAAGTAAATAAAATAGTAAATGCTATATTTTATGCAAAAAACATCACCGACTCCACAACTATTGCGCATTAAAAAATAAGGTGAAAATTAATCGTATCTAGTAGTAGAGTTTATCTTGTAATATTTATCTTGTAATATAATAAATAATAATCTCGAAGAGCCCGCGGATACAACGTTTAATATTGGCTGACACAAATACCTATAATAAAGTACCGTGGGAAGTCAGTATTTTATTTTCTAATTCTAATTTCTGGTTTAATCATGGAAGACACTTGATTTACTTTTCTAAATACAATAGCAGTATACTTGTGAATATCGTACCTAAGAATCATTATTACTCAACCTACTGTTTTTGAATTCTTGCATTTCCATGGAAACACCCAAGCACCCACTTCACTAATGTCACTAATTCATGCCTACTAACTAAACCAAAAATCATAACCAAACTAAGAATCCTAACCATAAAAACAATTGGTTTGTCCTCCGTCTTGAGTGCTGAGCAGCCCTTGCTCACCGACTCGGTGATCAGCTTTCCATCAGCCATCAATTTTATTTTGTATCTTCTTACCATACCCTTGCGATGCCCAGACTCCGAGGTGAACAGCTTCGTATGCGACAGAGGTTAACGCTAGGATGAAGAAGATCCTCTTACTATTTTAAAGGAATGTGTGATATCGCCAGTTTTGTTGGTGATTAGTGGATGGACGATTCCTCCAATTCTTATTGTCAATTATGGTCAATAAACAATGAAGCATTACTTAAAAGTGCGATGGAAGATTGTTTAAGTACCTTATATTTATGTGGATAATGTTTAAGGATTTTAAGTACCTTATATTTATGTGGATAATGTTTAAGGATCCCTTGTTGTGAATTTCTTTTATTGCTTCATATGCCCATTGACACTGTGACATATTTATATTAAAGTTATTAGCAAATATTTGAATAGAGTGAAAAGTCATCCTATAAATATCCTCACATATTTATAGTGAAAGAACGAATGAGTCCTGATTTCGAACCAAATAAACAGAGGATATCGAAGGAACAGCTAGGCGAAGTACAATAAAGTTCGGTGCAATAAAGAGCAAAGCGATGTTACAGTGATAATAAAATGGTATTATTAAACTGTTAATGTTTGTTTGTTTGAGCATCACCAGCTACGTTTCCGATGGATGAACCTTTCGTTTTGAAAGTCATAACTATTTTGAATTTGACTTACTACTTATTGTATACATACTTGATACTTTCTGGAGTTTACGCGAGTTTAATTATACACCATTAAAAATAAAACCCCTTTTAACGGATTCTATAGAGACGTTTCAGCTACTTTTCAGCAGCCATATCGTTCTGCATGATTTTTTTAAACAATATTAGCAACCGAAACTATCGAAATTACTAACATTCCCTTTAACCCCTCCAACTAAGCTAAATTGCTTGTGCTAGGAGTGGGTTCACGTCGGTAATGTAATGACCAGGATTCGAACGGCCGAGTCCTTAACCGCTAAGTTACCGACGCTTCAATATCGGTGTCGGGCGTCAGGATAAAAAAAGAAAAAAAAAAGTGTTTTCTAATATTTTGAATTTATTTAAATGATTCGGTGAGCTAAAACGTGATTGAACTTAGTGATACCTATTGCGAAGGTCATTTTACTGACATTTTTACATATAGTACTGTGTGACTCAAGATAGAAGCTGGTAAAAAGTGACATAAAAATAATAACAGTCCTCATCTATGAGGAAATTGCTCAAAAAATACTCCATAATTTACCAAAATTTCAAAAACGCCTTCTGCTGAAGCTGTCCTTACAAATGGAAATGTGGACTATAATAATCATGAAAATGTAAAGAAAAGAAAATAAACCTCATTATTTATTAATTTAAAAAAAATAGTACAACATATTTTCAGGTTTAACTTTCAAATGCATTCCTCTTCTCTAATGTCAATCAATCTCAATAAATTAGAATTTCAATACCTATTGTAGTGTGTATGTCGCCGCCAACTAGTGTAATTAGCCGTTTAGTTAGTTAGTTGCCTAGGCATTTAATTGAACGGCTGATTAAGCTAGTTGGCGGCGACATGTACATGGAATTTAATAAATAATTCATCAATTCTGACGCAATATTGGTCTTCGAATATAGAACTACTTTTTCATTACATTAATATGCTCATGTGATGTCATCTTTGAATCTGATACCTAATATACAGCTGGCATACCTACTATTTGTTACTTTTTTTTTGTAATACTTTCTAGTGCCATGACTAATATGTTCTTACGAATACTACTGTTTACTTAATTAGTGAATTAATAGAACAACTGAAGACCCTATTCGTATAGTATGTATGTTCATTCGATAACACAAATCTATTAGAACATGCGTTATTTCTCTATGAATATTTTTTTTTTGTATCTGTCTCTCATCGATTTCAACTCTGATGACATTGACTGTACACCCCTGAAGGTGTCTAACACAATTCCTCTGTAATAATAAGTCGTCATACAATAAGTAGACTTCTTCTCTAAACTCTTAAGACTCTGATATTTAATGTTACTGATAACTGAAGGATCGACGAAATTAATAATCAACATCTATTTTAGTTCCTAAGCAAAAGGATCTTGCTGGTGGAGAGTCTATATACGGCTTGAATGTCGAATTGTGAACTTAAGAATCTTACTCGATCTATGAAACACAATGAGATTTTTCGGATTGATTTTCGAGTAGATATTGAGTTAGTCGTCTCTGCACATCGCTACACCAAGGATCCCAGTACTTTTGAGATGACAAGAAGTGTATTTCAAAATTGTGAAGCTACTAAATACTAAATACTACTAATGACGGAAGCTTGACATACTTTATATAAATTGTGTATACCTCATGAGCTACGTAATCATTACTATACATGATCCCCCTATTATCTTCGTCTTTGTAACAAATGAGGACCCTTTTGGGCGCTAGGTGCACGAATGCGTTTTCTAAGACGATGCTTGCTTGGTACATTTTTTGTAGAATTCAGTATGTCCAGTACTTACTCAACTCTTTCAAAATGGCTTTGAAAGCCTTTTACACTCTTGGGAACATGCGTTTGATAACGCTTATGCTGTTGGCAACATCCTGTAGACGGTCAGTAGCCGTACTACTTAAGTGGCTTGTTTGACACTATGTGTTATAAAAATAATTATATTTTGAGTTACGTAATCTTCAGTTACCGTCAAGCAGCTACCCTTGTAAAGTTCTTCAACTAAAGCAATGTAAGGACTTACCCTTAATAACATGGATATTGCTTCAGTCAAGATATTTAATACGAATAGTTTAGAACAGGGAGGCTTTTCCAGTTGAATCTAGTCAGCGTTTCTGTTTGTTTTGCGACTAATTAGACAAAGTTTGCGAACTTGAGCGTTTGTCGATTCATCCAAGTGAACACAGGGTAAGGTTCCCATCTTTCCCGTGGGAATAACTATCTCCATTATAGTATATTTTTGATTGACTTGGCTTGTCTGTTTTACTTCTTGTATTGTAATTGAGTAAAATGTCAGCGTATTAGTGTAGCTGCTGACTGTTATATTTCTAGTGCCTATTACTATTTTTTTTTCACGTATATTTTATGCTTTTTATGAAGGTTTCTCTAATAATTTAGCTATCCTATACTTTATCCACTGCTTTATAATGATTCACAGAAGCTAAAACCATCAGTCCCGCATGACTTTTTTCTTGAAGGGTTTTTGTCTTGCAGATCAGAGCTTAAGACTTGATTTATGCATTGGTTGTCAAATTTACTAGATGGCCGTGTGTCTGTTGTACTACATTGTATCTACCATCCCGAAATCTTGGCAAAATATTGAGAACCACTAAGCATAAGCAGTAAGAAGCTAAACATGTTTCCCAAAAGAAAACTTGCCGTTTGTCAGGGTAAGAAATGATGAGAATTTCTAAGCAATCACCACTAGTAAATTTAAAAAAAATATGTTTTTATTAAACCCCCTAAAATGAGGCTCAGTTTAGTTTAACTTAGCATAAAACGTGGCTTAGTTTAAGCCCTCTAGATTAAAAATAAGCTACTTTTTTGTAAGTCTTAAATGCTGACCGAATAAGGGTTATTCCCGGGAACACATTTAAGGCTAGCAGATAAAGTCTGCATGATGAGCAAACTGTCACTTCTGAACATTGATGCGAGGTTAATGTCATGCTCACAATGATGTGTTTCCCACGGAATAAATGACAACCAATTATTACAAATATTAGTCAACAGGTGAAGAGAACACGTAACAATATATTGCTTGTGAGGAGAGGTGATGTAATATCGATTCAGTCGTAAAATTGGGTTCGTCCACTTTCTATCATCTAATTTTTAATAACCAGCTATGAACATAGTCTTTTTTTTTGATTTGATAACAACCTACGACAGAAGAATTGACGTTTTTATAACTGGGAGTCTTAACCAGCTACGAAATAGTTTTTTTTCACTTTGGTAACTATCACCGGCTGCTAAAATAAGAATATTGTAAACATTGACTGCAAGTTTATTTGTCGTGAAGAAACTATCAGAATGTTGAGTAAAGAATTTAATCAATGTAAGAATTTTTTTCTGTAATAACTCCTTTAAAAATCACAATAGAGAAATGAGAGAATTCCCGATGGCAAGATATCTAAGGATTAAGTAGGTAATAAAAGCGATGACATAACATTATTCTTAAGAAAAATAAATACGAACACTTACTACCTAAACCTAAGCGTTTACCTGATTTTTAGGCACATAATCAATTCTATCACACACGTAAGACGTTAAGACGCTGTTTACAGGCGATCTGTTCATTAAGCATTTAGCACATAAGATTTGTGCCATAGACAAAATAACAAATTGCCTTGCCAACCACCCATTTATTAATATAAATAATGTACCTACATTCGCCTGTCCAAGCCTAACAAAGACAGACAGAAATGTAGAAATAAATAAATCAGTATCAGTTCTTCTATGCATATCATTCATTTACTTAATAAAATTAAGGTTCCTTTTAATCAGTTTTCTCTTTTAAAGGTAGATGAATAAAGCCATAGTTAACGGCCAGCAGTTTTTTTAATTTGAAATAACAAGAATTATAATCCGAAGCTTTACTGAAATTGGATTGGACCAAGTTTCGTAGACGAAAATTCTTAAAACTTTCCTTTACGGCAAGTTACTGGGAGTTATTATTGTATTCTTTGTTCTTTATTCGTGAATTCTTTTGGGTAGGTACATTCGTCTTTCTTACTTAGAAGTTATGCCGGTGATTTAATATTTTTTATAACTTTGTATAGAACAATCCTTAAGTACGTGTGTATTGCGAGATTTTCTTTTATTGATTACGTAGTGCTAAACCAGAATATAATAGTATTAGGCTACCAATAACCTAGCTTTTTATATTGCCTTAATACAGTGGCGGCCTTAGGGGGTGGCGAACAGGGCAATCGCCCGGGGCCTCGCCCTCATAGGGGCCTCGAGGAACAATCCAGGCTCATTAAAAAAAAAAAAAAATGAGTTCGCGTTATCGTGATGCCGGTAGAAAATTTGAGTCAGGGATTCCAAAAAGGAAACGAGCTATCAAAAGAAAGCAGGTAGAAGAAAATCTACGTGGATCTTCACCTAAGAAAAGTAAAGGATAAGTCGATTAATGACCACTATATCGGAAAAAGTATTCAAAATGAGCTAATACAAATAATGGCAAGTCACGTGATGACTCAAATTGTTGAAAAAATAGTAAATAATAAATATAACGCTCTCTCGCGACGTTTCTCGTGTTGACTTTTCTAAATCTTTCAATGTAAAATATTTTAAAACTCAAATTTGATTTATTTGTATAATTTTAGCATTTCTCCTTAAACATGACAAATACCTAAACCAAACAACCGGACCTACTTTCGCACCACATACTTTTTATGAAGGACAAAGGGCCTCGCAAAGACCTGCCGCCCGGAGCCTCGCAATGGGTAAGGCCGCCTCTGCCTTAATATACTTGGCGAATTGAGGTTGTATTTATTAACTTTGCTTAACCATTTATTAACTTTTTTTTTGTTATTTATGACTAATGATTTGCGGGGTGGTCGAAATTCACTCATAATTCTTATAATTCGTTGTTTAAACCATTTGGTTTTCTTCTTTCTGCCTTTTTTCAAGATTTTTTAGTACGTATGGTTATGAGTATTATACAGTCATAATACGTTTGTATGTAAGCTCAAACCGGGGTGCTAGGTAGGACAACCTCCACGTGGTGCACCCTGGTAACGTGGACGACGACGTGGGCTTCGCCCGAGGCGCACGTCGTCGCCCATGGCCAATAGTCCACCAAGGAGGGGGGGCCTCTACGGCCGGTTGCGAGCTCTCCGCATGCGCTCTGCTAAGCAGAGCGTACTTAGCGGAGAACTCTCAGGGCGACGAGTACCTTGCCACTGGCCGACCAGCGATCGGCCGAGCCGTAACCCCGTCTGGCAACAGACGGGCACGGTGGCTCTTCGGAGTTGCGAGGAAGAAAACCTCTATAAAAAATCACCCCGAACCCCACGCTCTGACGCCCGGCAATGGGATGCATCGCTGGGGGGAACTCAGTGCCTAGGGCGTCACTTAACAATCAAAAATATGGCTATGGAAACGAACATGGATAAATCTACCCATGAGGGTACCCGGACTCCGTCCGGGGAATCCCTTGCTATGACTGGTGGCCGAATGGACAGCCATTCGGCGAACAGCCATGGCGACCCCCGCCCGGGTTCATCCCGGGTGGTATATGGGAGGGGTCACCACAGTCCTACAGGCCCAACGGTGTGCCTCAAAATCACCAAAAAAAAAAAAACAATGCGACGCGGACTTCGTCAGGCCCGCCACTCCACCACCACTACCCATGGGAGAGAGGACGGACATGGTGATTGCGTCCACGGGTAGGACTGACAGCGAGTCAGCTGCCAGCCAAGTGGAGACAAAGAGTCTCCGGCGAAAGAGGCCTCGCTCGTGTGGACCCGCTCTGGACCGGAGCAGATGCTCCTCTGGACAAGGGAGGGTCCACTCGAGCGAGGACGATCGGCCGGCAAAATTGCTGGCCACTACGGCGGGAAGGGTACCGGTGAACATCCCCCCACTACCAAGTTGCAGGGACCAAAGTGTTCCCGCCGCGAAGGCGCTCCTCGCAGCGCTTGCCCGGATCACGGACACCACCAAAGGTGCCAAAAACGTGGCCGGGAAAAAAAAGACGGTGGTGGATAATGTCGCCGTCGCCAAGGCAGCGCTAGAGGAGCTCCTCTCTCGGAGCGTATCCGAGGAAGAAGCGAAGCTCAGGGACCGGGTCGCAGCCCTGGAAACTGAGCTCGCTGACTCGCTGGAGCAGCAACGGGTCCTCCGCGGGGAGGTTGAAAAGCTGACCCAGCTAGTCAGGGGCCTGCGGAGGCCCTGACTGCACCAGGCACCCGAGATGCACGGCCAGCTCGGGGTACCCCCGGTGCCGGGGGGATAGCGGTGCCTAAACAAGCGCCAAAGGCGGTTAAACCAACGCCCAGGCCGGCACCCGAGTCGCCGCCAAGCGTAACGCAGCTGCTGGCGGCGATCGAGAGGCGCCTTGGTGCACTTGAGGACCGGGCGTACCGTCCTCCGCTGGTGCGGCCCGCCTCCTACGCGACGGCCGCCAGAGGAAATCCCGCCGGTCCCACGACCGCGGCCCTCCCGGCGAAGCCAACGCTCGATAAGGCGAAGGGAAAGGGGAAGAAGCGCGGCACCCCCGCCCCCGCTATAACCGCTGCTCCCGCTACAATCGCGCATTCCTCCAGAGGGGAGGGATGGGAGGTAGCGGGAGCCGCGAAAAAGGCCAGGAAAGAAGCCAAGAAAGCGGCCAAAGCCGCTGCGGCGAAGGCGCCGAAGAGGCTCCGCGCCCCACGCTCCACTGCCGTGGTCCTGACGGTGACGACGGAGTATGTGGAAAGGGGCGTGGGGTACGCCCAGGTCCTGAGGCAGGTGAAAGCTTCCGTGGACCTCAAGGCCCTTGAGATTAATGGGCTCCGGTATAAGACCACTCGCACCGGGGCTCGCCTACTCGAGGTCTCCGGTGCCACCAGCGGCCCCAAAGCTGACGCCCTAGTGGCCAGACTTAGGGAGTCGCTGGACTCGGAAGCCATCCGCGTCACCAGACCCAACAAATGCGCAGGTTTGCGCATTTCGGGTCTGGACGATGCGGCCACGACGGAGGAAGTTATCTCCGCTGTCGTGGAGGCGGGCGGCTGCCCCCGTGATCAGGTGAGAGCTGGAGAAATTCGGTTCAGCCCCACCAGTCACGGCACGGCAGTCGTCAACTGCCCCGTCGCAGCGGCGCAGAAGATTGTGGACGGACGGAGCCTCCTTGTTGGGGGCTTCCTTAAGGCGCGGGTGCAACTCCTGCGGCCCCGCGAGACCAGGTGCTTTAGGTGCCTGGCCGTGGGGCATATGGGAGTGCAGTGCACAGCGGAAGACACCGTGGGGGATCGGTGCTTCCGCTGCAGTCAGCCCGGGCACAAGGCCAGTGCCTGTGATGCTCCGCCGCGCTGCTACAAATGCGCAGCGGAGGGCAAAGCGGCGGAGCACCGGGCGGACAGCAGAACCTGTGCCGCCTCGAGGCCAAAGCCCCGTTCGTCCGCACCGGGTAGTGGGGGTGCCGCTCAGGAGCGGCCACATTCACGGCGGGATGCGGAAATGGAAGTCCAATAATGGACACACCAATCCGCATCCTGCAGGTGAACATAAACCACTGCATCGGTGCTCAGGATCTTCTGTACCAGAGCATCGTGGAGTGGTCTATCAATGTGGTCGTGGTCGCTGAACCGTACTGGGTCCACCCCGGAAGCCCGGTGGACCTGGACGGCGTAGCGACCGTCTTCGGGGGCTCCGCCGCGGACACCTCACGCCTTGCATTCATTGCAAGGGGCCGAGGCTGTGTCGCGGCGGACTACGAGGGCATGGCTGTCGTGGCCGTCTACTTCTCGCCAAGCCTTGACCAGTATCAGCTTGAGCTACGGCTCGCTGAACTGGACATCGTTCTCGCCGCGTGCCGTCCTCGTCCTGTCTTGGTCCTGGGAGACTTCAACGCCTGGTCTCTGGCCTGGGGCTCCCGGGAAACCAACGACAAGGGACGAGTTCTAGAGGACTGGGCCAACACCCGTGGTCTGGAGGTCCTCAATCGGGGGAGTGTCGCCACCTGGGAGCGGCGGGGGCTCAGTTCGGTCGTGGATGTCACGTTCGCGACCCCTGCTCTCGCCCACCGCGTCCAGGGATGGCGCGTGGTGGAGGAGGAGGAGACGGCTTCCGATCATAAGTACATTCGGTTCAACGTCTCCCCTCCACCTAACCTGCCACCGACTAGCGCGAACCCCCCGGATCCACGTTGGGCGCTCAGGCGCCTGAATCGGGAGGCTCTCCTGGAGGCATCCATTGTGCAGGCCTGGATTCCGCCTGCCGATGTCGACGCAGAGGCGGAATGGTTCAGGAGAGCCATGTCGCATATCTGCGATGCGGCGATGCCTAGGGTTAAGCCCAGCCCGGCAAAGAAGCAGGTGTACTGGTGGTCTGCGGAGATTGCACAGCAGCGAGCAGCGTGCGTGACCGCTCGCCGCCAGTATACCAGGTTTCGCCGTAGGCGTAGCCGCCCAGATGATGCGGCAGCCCGAGAGGCGGAGCTATACGAGGCGTACAAGGGAGCCAAGAGGACCCTCCAGAAAGCCATAAAACAAGCTAAACGGCGGGCCCGCGAAGAGCTGCTGGAGTCTCTGGAGCAGACCCATGGGGGTGCCCTTACCTTGCGGTCAGGGGCAAAATCCGCCCAAGGGCGCCCCTACTGCCCCTAGGCAGCTGGAGGGAATCCTGGGCTCTCTGTTCCCATCGAGAGCGGAGGAGCATGTTCCTCCGCAAATGGCTCCGTCTCAGGCGCCTGACGCTGATAATAGCGAGAGCGATGTGCCCGAAGTCAGGGAGAGTGAGCTGGGGGTAGCAGTGCTCCAGCTTAAAGCCCGGAAATGCACTGCCCCCGGACCCGACGGCATCCCAGGCCGAGCATGGGTCCTGGCCCTTGAAGAACTAGGGCCTCGACTGGTAGCGTTCTTTAGTGCATGCCTCGAAAGGGGCCAGTTTCCAATTGCGTGGAAGACGGGGAAACTGGTCCTTATCCGGAAGGTGGGGCGGCCGGCGGATCAGCCATCCGGTTACCGGCCGATCGTGTTGCTCGACGAGGTGTGCAAGCTCTTTGAGCGGATTATTGCAGAGCGACTCGTCGAGCATCTCACGAACGTGGGGCCAGATCTGGCGGACAACCAGTTCGGTTTCTGCCGGGGGCGCTCCACCGTGGAAGCGATCATGCGCGTGAGGTGCCTGGCGGAGGAAGTAGTCTCGCGAGGTGGGGTGGTGGTGGCGGTGTCTCTCGACATTGCCAACGCCTTCAACACCCTACCTTGGAGCTGCGTTAGGGTGGCTCTCGCGTATCACGGAGTGCCTCCTTACCTCCGCCGCATTGTCGAGGCATACCTATCCGAAAGGGCCATAGTTTACCCGAGCTGGCTAGGGCCAGGGCGGCGAGAAGTGTCGTGCGGTGTTTCGCAGGGGTCGGTCCTAGGGCCACTCCTGTGGAACATCGGATACGACTGGGTGCTGCGCGGAACGTTGCTCGAGGGTGTCAGCATAACTTGCTATGCTGATGACACCCTCGTTATGGCGCAGGGAGCAACGTACCAAAGCGCGGCACTAAAGGCCACGGCAGGGGCTGCTCAAGTCGTGGGTCGAATACGGCGACTGGGACTCGAGGTGGCTCTCCACAAATCCGAGGCTATGTGTTTTCACGGGCCTCGGAGGGGGCCACCTGCGGGAACCAGTATTTCCGTAGGGGGCGTAAACATCGGCATCGAGCCCACGATGAAGTACCTTGGGCTCGTACTCGATAGCCGATGGGACTTCGGACCCCATCTCCGAAGTCTGGTCCCAAAACTGAGGGGGGCTGCGGCCGCGCTATCGCGGCTAATGCCCAACGTCAAGGGACCCAATGCCCCCACGAGGAGACTGTACCTGGGGATCGTGCGAAGCATGGCCCTGTACGGGGCTCCCGTATGGGCGGAGACTCTGGCGGCCCGCAACGTGGCTGTATTAAACAGCCCATTAAAAGCGATGGCCGTCAGAGTGATCAGAGGATATCGCACGATCTCTGTCGAGGTGGCATGTCTCCTAGCCGGGACCCCTCCATGGGACCTGGAAGCGAGAGCCCTTGCGTTGCTCTATCAGTGGCGCAAGGAGGCACTGGAGCGGGGACATAGGCCGGAGCCCCGAGAAATCAGGGCTCAGCGGTCCCAGCTCCGCCGGGAACTCATGGAGACATGGTGGGTGCGACTTGAGCATCCAAGGTGGGGGGAATCCACCATTGCGGCGGTGAGACCGATCATGAAGGAGTGGTTGGAGAGGCACCACGGTGACCTCTCCTACCAGATGTGCCAGATACTTACCGGGCACGGGTGCTTCGGTAAGTATCTATGGCGCATCCACCGGGAGACAACACCGCAGTGCCAGCACTGCGAGGATCCTGGCGAAGACACGGCGCTCCACACGTTGGTGGGGTGCCCTGCGTGGGCGAGTCAACGCCGGGATCTCGTTGCGGTCCTGGGCGTGGACGTTCTTTCTTTGGAGACCATGGTGAGGGCCGTGGTTTCCGACGGGAGCAAATGGCACGCCGCCGCCGCTTTCTGCGAGCAGGTAATGCGCGCGAAAGAGGCGGCGGAGAGGGAGCGGGAGAGAACCCTGCCCCCTGAGTTCTGCAGTCTGCGGCGTGGACGCCGCAGACTCGTCTACGCCCGGGACTAACGACCTCCATGATCGGGGCCTGAGGACGGCAGATGGCCGACTCGCCGTCCTTACAGAAGCAGGCCGTGGCGGAGGCGTGTCGTGTGTGTCCTACACACGCTTGCCAACTCACCGACGCGGGATATAACCCGACCCCACCAGGCGAGGCCGCGGTGGCGGCCAATGTCCGCCGGCAACCCTGGGGTTATCCTTTCGAGGGCTTACCCGGGGTGCCCGGCAATGGACACTGGGGAAGGACACCGTGTGGTTTTAGTCGGTCCGATTCCGACACGCCCACCCCATCGTCGGCACCGATGGGGTGAAGCCCGTGGGGGTTTCCACACGTTAAAAAAAAAAAAAATGTAAACTCAAACCAGCACCTTAAGTAAACCGTTACAAGCTTGCACTTGCGTACAATGGAATCGTACTTCTTCTTCACATAAACTTCTGATTAGAACTGAAAAGCACTGGTCATTCCTAGCAAAGGGTTAAGAAGTTTAGTATGAACTGAGCTACGGTTTCTCTGGTATCAGATTTATATAACTATAAATTTTGTTAACTAAATTTTAACCAGTGTATTTTCTGTAGCGTGCTTTAATAAAGGGCCCTCCTCTTTATTCATATATCTATCAGTTGTTTACAAAAATACACGTCTAGCTTCATAGAGTAAGTGAGGTACTAGTTTACGTGTATTCATTCCAAAAGCTCAACTTACTGTGAAAGGTATTCATCACCATTCTAGAGTTTCCCAAATACATTTTATGTTGGGTCGGCTTAGACTGTAATCTGATGGAACTAGTTACCAGTACTTTACGGAATGGGGCCTTTACCTCCTATTAGGGTAACTACTTGTAAAGTGCACAGAGTAATGATGTTAGATGCGCATCGCATACCTACCCGTAATAAAATGAGGTTGCTTAAACGTATTTTTATATAGATAAACATACTTGTATAAATACTAGCTGTCGCCCGCGGCTCCGCCCGCGTGGATGTCGGTTATCGCGAATCAGGGTATGAAAAATAGATGTTGGCCGATTCTCAGACCTACCCGATATGCCCACAAAATTTCATGAGAATCGGTCGAGCCGTTTCGGAGGAGTTTGGGAACGAAAACTGTGACACGAGAATTTTATATATTAGACTAGCTGTCGCCCGCGGCCACGCCCGCGTGGATGTCGGTTATCGCGAATCGGGGTATGAAAAATAGATGTTGGCCGATTCTCAGACCTACCCGATATGCCCACAAAATTTCATCAAAATCGGTCAAGCCGTTTCGGAGGAGTATGGCAACGAAAACTGTGACACGAGAATTTTATATATTAGATTTATTAATTCAACACTAGTTGAAAGTCGGGCGAATTTCAAAACACGAAACATAATTACCGCCACCATTTATAGATTTAAAGCTTTATATTTATTGGGATTGACTGGATGCGGAATGCGGAGGATCGTACGAAATGGCGCACACTGGGGGAGGCCATGTCCAGCTATGGACTGCAGTGGGCTAATTGATTGATTGATTTAAAACTATAAATGGTTATAAAGGTACAAATGGTAACGGTATCTTTTTGTAAGATAGACCATGGCGTTATTCAGATTACCATCAATGTACGTGTATTACCACCAAGACCTTCAGGGCCCAAGTCAATTTCATCTATAAATCTGCTACTTGACGAACGAGGCTCTGGTCCAGTCCAGTCAGTAATTCCTATTTAAATTCATCTCACCACTGTTTTATACAATAGTTATATTAAGGCATGCCAGTACTAACAACCGTAAAACGAAATCGAGCACTTCCTTCACAGGTACACGCTCGGACATAATAGGAAAAGTCATAAAATTAAATTAACAGTTCATTTCATTTAATAAATTCGCGAGTGCCGTAAAATGGTACCGTTCTATATTCATATGCTGCTGATCTCGCATTATGTGCATGATTTTATGCAATAAAACATAATCCTAACCAGTAATTGAAATGTGGAAGTGAGTTTCTTGGTTTTATATTCTTTCATTTAATTTAAACGGTTAGCTACGGTTTTTGAAGGGATGAAGGACTTTTTAAATTAGACAAGTTCTATTATTATCTTTCCTCCTTTTTAAGCACAATCAATTTACATTTTTATTTCGGTGTTCAGTGAGAGGGTAACCTCTTTATCGTCTATTTGTTTACACAAAATTTATTGTTAATGAGATTCGTAGATTGTCAATATAGGTTGCGTATTTTTGTCTATTAAATACCACAATGGGACGTTCTAACTTTGGCTGCTATAAAATAAAAAAATAAATTAATAAAAAAATACGCTTAGAGGCAGTCTCTCTTTTCCGCAGCTTTTTTAAATACTTTTTATGCACACTGGCTATGTATTTTTTTGAAGTGAAAGCTTTTTTAGCGGCGTTGGATGGGTAAAAAGTGTTAAACTCGCGTCAGGATCACTTGACCTTTGAACTGACGTCATACAACATTAGCTATAGATTGTTTATTTTGTTAGGTACGCTAAGAAGCTTCGTAGCTTAGCGGTAAGCGCTTCGACTGTAACTACTTATGGTTTCAGATAGTACCGGGTTCGAACCTGGGCTTCTGACACAATTTGTGATTATTTTTTCTTTTTGTAATTTATTCCTTTTTGCGATAACTTTTTTTTTGTAATTCATTAATTTCTTCTGACAGAAAATTAGTGAGGTATTAGGTTCTATGATTGGCGCTATATTATAGGTATGGTATGGTATGTTCTTTTTATCTTTTTCTCCGTATATAACGAAGAAAGAAAGAAAGAAAAGGTTTTCACTTCTGCCGGCACTCCCGGAGTGTAACCCGTCTTTTTTTTTTCAAGAAATTACATTGTGCTTTATATAACACATTAGTTTTAATGTATCGTTGAGAAGGGTTCAAGGGTTCATTAATTTATTTTAAAGGTATAAAAAGAGGTGACTTTGTAACAACGTAATACATTTTGAGATATATCATAAGGGATTTCAATAGAAAACTATTACGTATCGGATTTCTTCATAATTTGTAGGCCAATTAATACTAATTTATTCGATGTTGGTTATGTTACTTCCATTTTTTTAAATACTATTTAGGTGGCAGGCAAGCACGCGGCCCACCTGATGGAAAGTGGTTACCATGGCCTATGAACGCGTGCAACACCTGGGGAGTCACAACATTACAGGAGTCACCATTGTCGAATAAATCTCAATTGATCTCTTTGTTTGAACCGTTTTGGCCACGTACGAAACCACGTTTCGAAAGAAGAATTATGTTTACATACAATAATGTTATTATTATGATATACAATAGATACATACATATCTTTTATTTGAATGACGTTTCGCCCAGTTGACACCGGTATGGCATGTATGAAATGAAGAGATATAGGACGTTGTCATTCTTAGACGTAAGAGTAGCCGTGAAATCAGATGGGACCTTGTAACACTGTGTGTACCGTAAACCTATATACCTACAGGCCACATCTCATCACCATCCCCGACACTTGCAATCAGTTATGACATCATTCAGGAACAGAGCTTATGATCTCTGTAACCCTGAACATCTAGAGCGAGAGTTGGATGATGTACTTAAGAACAACGGATATCAAGTGCACGGACGACTACAGAAGCAACAGGCATTGATACGTAGACATCCAGAAGTGAGCAGACAGCCAAGCTATTTGCCTAATGTCAAGGGAGTTATGGATAAAGTCGGCTCTATTTTAAAAACGTACTTCATTCCGACAGTTTCTTCCCAGGATTTTAGCAAAAACCATCGTGGGTACTCAAAGGATGTCATACCTGTTACAGTGTCCCGGTGTCTATAAGATGGATTGCAGCTGGGGTAGTTTCTATATAGGCCAAACGAAGCGGACCATTGCTGAACGGGTTAAAGAACACATCGTAGCTGTAAAGAATCACTAAACGAACAAATCCGCGATTGCAGATCATCTACTAGAAGCGAGCACTAATTACTGGATTCAATTTCAACATACGCAAGTCCTCTACACCGATTGTCACTTTTTTTCAGTGAAGCGATTGAAATCAAGAAGCATGAAAATTTCAATCGGGAAGATGGGTTTAAATTATCTGCAACATGGAATCAAGTGATTAAAAACATGCAACAAGGGTCTCAATTTTTTTAGCAGAAGCATACTTAGAATACTTCTGTAATGGTAACTTATAATGTTAAATTGATAAGTAGTACCAGGGGTAATGCAAGATCTCCTGTGGTACTACCAGACCGGATACTAGTGCCACCGGTAGTACCACGGGTAAGAAGGGATAAAAAACCATGCAACCTCGGTTTTCTGCGAAGTCGGATAGACACCGGATAGTTTACTTATAGAATAAGGACACGAACATAGCAAAAATAAATTATGAAAAATATGGAGAATATACGGGTAGATGAGGAACCTTCTACATCAGGAACTCGTAGACGGTGGGCGTGCACCGCTGGGCCAGTCAGCCTGTGACCACGACCTTTGTAACCTGGTCGATACTTCAGGCAAATCAAAGGTATGTATGTACCTATACCACGACCGCGTAAATTCTTGTTAACATTATTGTATATCATGGAACGATATAGTTTAAAAGAATTATATTTCTTCGTTCGAAACTGGTTTCGATATAAGAATATTACTTCTTCTTTCGAAACTGGTTTCGATAAAAGAATAATATTTTTCTTTCATAACTCTAAAGACAATCTCTTTTGATGATGGTAAAGCAAACAATTTACTATCCTTGCATAAAATTATAATATTTTCTTTTTAGTACAATAGATTTAAAAAAAAGCTAGTTTAAGGGTCGGTAACTTAGTGGTTAAGGAGTCGGCCTTACGATCGAGAGGGCCCGGGTTCGAATCCTGGCCATTACACTACCGACGTGAACCCACTCCTAGCACAAGCAATTTAGCTTAGTTGGAGGTGTTAGAGGGAAAAAAAAGATATTGAAAAGAGTTTCGAAAGAAGAAATAATATATTATTATCGAAATCAGTTACGAGCTAAGAAATATTATTCTTCTTTCGAAACTAGTTTCGAAACGTGGTTTCGTACGTGTACGAACCGGTTTGAACAAGTATCTTTTTATAGTCTTTAATTCTCTTTTTTTGTCTGCAATTGGCAGAAAATTTATTTTAGTTACCGTCTCGTACCGTCAGTTACTAATTGAAATTTTGAAAATGATGAAAACATTTATTACACCTCATTAATTATTACTTTACAACTTGGTTGAAAGTGTGAAATCTCCGTCTCTAGTCATAGCCGTTGTCAAATATGCAAGTTTTTGGTGAAGTCGTATGTAAACTTCAGTACAAACTCTAGGGTTGTGCTTGTGAAAAGTTTACCAAACTTACAAAGACTGTGTACTATGTGTGGTATCTCAGGCGCGCATTTAACAAAGGAGCTCGATGCCTGTAATCTGAGTCTTAGTGCTAAGACGGATGTCTATTTACTGCCTGCTTAGAGATTGCAACTTGATTGTGCGGACGTGATTCTGTCGCAATAACGTTTTATTGTTGATCATATAGTTCATATTAACGAATGTAACATTTAACAAAGTCATCATTTAGGATATTTATCTAGGCAGAAAAGGAGAAGCGGCACGAGTAGAGGGGTTGTGAAGGATAGGAAGTTATAAGTGCCGGGGCATAATAAGTGAAGTGTTAGGTAGGTATTTGGATACATTACGTAAATGTCGTCGAGAGAAGATTGACGAGGCACTTTAAAGTCGACTTTGCCTACGTATGTCAATCAGATCAATGACGGCATTTTGAAGAAAGGCCAGATCGAAATTGTATCGAACGTTCAGTCGCGTATGGTCAAATTCGCAATCAGTCAAGTGACTGAGAAACCGTCCAAATTGTATTTGGTCAAAATTGCGATTGGTCCATGTCTTGACCTGTCAAAATAGCAATTGGTCCATATCGTGAATGGTCATATTTGCATTTTTTTCTAATCGCAAACGGTCAATTTCGCAAACAGTCAAGATCGCGAACGGTCGAATATTTTACTTCACAAGTAGCTCGTAGAATAATGTATACCAATCGGTCGCGCCTACAGGTTACTAAACTATTACAATCAAATAAAAAAATAGTGAAGATTATAAAATTAAGCTTCAATGGTATTTATTAATAATCAACAAGAACAACTTTACATAAGGTATTTAATATATATTCTTATAATTTGTGGCATATTTAATAACACAATAATATTTTAATAATTATTATTTTACATAATAATTATTGGTTAAAATAACCAGGTTGCATATAGTCCTCATAATGTATGTATATACATAAATTACATTTTGGGAGATTGGGAGAGGCCTATGTCCAGCAGTGGGCTATTTGATTGATTGATTGACATTACATAACCTACCTAGGTACTAGATATAATAATCAAATACAAAATTAAAGATTAAAAATAAAATTAGGAATTGAAATCATTTAAATTCCGGTTTTTATGATATAATCAATACGAATAACTTTAGTCACCGCTAGGTATATACTATACTTTAATATTTGTATTACAATATAACTAATATACCGATATATGGTCCTCTTCTATTTTGTCAAGAAAAATCAATTTTTGTGAACTCAAAATCATAATCAACGTTTAAATAGCTTTAACCAAATATTTATTATTTTACAAAAGAAAGCTTTTATTGTGATGTTGCCCTTTTCGAGCTTACTCAGAGTATTTTTATATTTTTTATCAAATAAAATGTCACAAGCCCTCCTACTACTATTTTTAAATAAAAATTGTGTTATCCTTGAATCGTTGTATTTGCATTCTTTTCTCAATTTCTATACTTTTTGCCACTTGACGTTTCGCTATTTTGACGGTTTGCTAATTTGACGCTTTACTATTTTGGCAGTTTGCTGTTTTGACGCTTCGCTATAATGACGACTTGCTATATTGACGGTTTGCTATTTTGACAAACTGCTATTTTGACTAGTCGCGATTTTTATGAATTTGACCGATTGCGAATTTGACCATACGCGACTGAACGGTATCGACGTTCAGTCGCGTATGGTCAAATTCGCAATCGATACTCTGAGTAAGCTCGAAAAGGGCAACATCACAATAAAAGCTTTCTTTTGTAAAATAATATATATTTGGTTAAAGCTATTTAAACGTTGATTATGATTTTGAGTTCATAAAAATTGATTTTTTTTGACAAAATAGAAGAGGACCATATATCGGTATATTAGTTATATTGTAATATAAATATTAAAGTATAGTACCTATATACCTAGCGGTGACTAAAGTTATTCGTATTGATTATATCATAAAAACCGGAATTTAAATGATTTCAATTCTTAATTTTATTTTTAATCTTGACTATTTTTTGTATTTGATTATTATATCTAGTAGGTAGGTTATGTAATGTCAATCAATCAATCAATTAGCCCACTGCAGTCCACTGCTGGACATAGGCCTCTCCCAATCTCCCAAAATGTAATTTATGTATATACATACATTATGAAGACTATATGCAACCTGGTTATTTTAACCAATAATTATGTGAAATAATAATTATTAAAATATTATTGTGTTATTAAATATGCCACAAATTATAAGAATATATATTAAATACCTTATGTAAAGTTGTTCGTGTTGATTATTAATAAATACCATTGAAGCTTAATTTTATTTATAATCTTCACTATTTTTTATTTGACTGTTATAGTTTAGTAACCTGTAGGCGCGACCGATTGGTATACATTATTCTACTACTACTTGCGAAGTAAAATATTCGACCGATTGCGATCTTGACTGTTTGCGAAATTGACCGTTTGCGATTAGAAAAAAATGCAAATATGACCATTCACGATATGGACCAATTGCTATTTTGACAGGTCAAGACATGGACCAATCGCAATTTTGACCAAATACAATTTGGACGGTTTCTCAGTCACTTGACCGATTGCGAATTTGACCATACGCGACTGAACGCGGAAAACGAGGCGGTCTCAATTTGTATTATATTGTAGAAAACGACCTTTCGTTTTCTCGAGACGTAATTATTATATCAAACCAATAAAGAAAATCATCGAATTAACAAGTCATGTATTTCATAACAACTACAAAATCTATGGCGCAGTGTAAGTAGAGGCTAATCACAAGATTGCCCTTTTGTTAAGTTGTGTTGTAAACACAAATTTCCCTATTCCACTCATCAAGTCTTCGATCTCCTCGTCATTTATCTTTGATACAAGGCTAACCACCGCTCAGTTACAAACTTTTCGGTCCGTATTCGGATACATCAGACAATACCGATTCTTCTCTATCTCTATACGCTACTAGAAAGCTAGCAACTTAACATAAAGGTAAGATGTAACATTATATAGATTATTCAATAGAAACCAGCTAATATTAAGTATTATGTTTTTCGAGCGTACCTGTGTGCCTAGGTTGGTAGCAGTGGCGAACGGTGAAAATTTTCAAAAAGCTAGCCAGTGGAAATATTGTAGTATATATTATATAAACATCACTGCCACGAGCCACGACTTCCATTTCCAGCAAGCCGGCACATGAATACTGTTAGTTGGTTGGTAGTTAGTTAAATATACAGAATGACTCAAAAAAGTACAATCTATCAAACTAGTATTAATAAAACGAATTATTAAAAATAAAAACACGACTGGTACTTAAAAGATCCAAACAAGTTTGAGAGCAGGCGGTACCAGTTTATTTTTAACCGGTTTATGATTTACAAAAGGGTACCGCCTACTATCAAACTGATTTCGATTTTTTTAGCATTTTTATGTTTAATAATTATTTTTATTAATAAACTCCCTAGAGCATTCCAGTATTCCTGCAGCCGTACTTACGTTCGTCTGCCTTACAAGGTCGACAGAATATCCTCTATAATTTAAACGAGACATTCATGCTGTACATCGCTAAAGAGCTCTGCTGTCTGTCTTTGTACTCCAAGTCTAAACAATTTCAGGATTTCGTTGACCATAGCAATGTACCTACCGTGACACAGAATGGTGAAACGTCAATTATTTCAAATTTTCTATTTGATTTTGTGTAGATACCTTGTACCAAAACTAATTTAAAACGAATAAAAAAAATTTTTTTAAAGTCGGTGCATACTAGAAATACCGCTGAATATTCCGAATAACTCAGTGTACCAATTCAAAGGACACAGGCGTTGTGGTGTAATGTTTAATGGCATAGATATAGTAATAATATACGATTGCAGCAATCGCGGCTGATTTCCTTGTATTTATTGAAGAGTTCCGAGGTCTGTTGCTTTACGAAATTTAAATGAGACTATTTTGGAATAAACCTCTTTCGCACATAACAGAAATTTGTAAATCTGTCTGCAGATGACGTAGCTATGCGCGTACAAACATAAAAATATGTAGACATCCAATTTCCAATTTCTCTCTTGTTTAGAAGTCGGTTAACAACCAGTTATGTAACGTTTTTTTATAATTTTATGTTCTAAATTTCGATTGTGACATTTGCAAGTCGTATAAAATACAGTTGATCCACTGACTCCATCCCTAAAATTGCATTCTGGCTTACTTGACGTTGTCAATGACAATTGACGTATGGGCGCCTAATTTTTGTTTGGAGTTTTAGGCATTGACGCTAGAACAAAGTTATATCGACCATTGTGTGTGAGCTGTATAGTGTATAGTAGTATAGTGGACGAATTATAGTACTCCATGTGGAGCCGGACATGCGCCTTATAAAGAGGTCAGTCGCATTCTTTGCCTCGTGGTGAAGTGCTGCTTCACCCTGTTGAGCACTTCCAGTTTTTAGATGCTAACTTGACCTTTTCTTCTAAGTAACTTCGGTACTGGACATCGCTGGATATGTCAACACCAAAGATCCCAATACCTGAAGAGATGCTAAGTGGTGTGTTCTGGAACTGTGACGCTACATTTAATGGTTTTTTTGTGGTGAATGCACAAACATGTGTCTAAGTCTTTGGAAAGATTGTATACACATTGATAAATTTGATAGGTTTTCTGGCAGATTGTCTATACAATCTATCCTCTGATAAATCGAGATTCAGCTGAGTGACATTCTAGAATATGGACCTTATAGAGGGGTTTAATTGGACTTGGGTCACCTTCGTTTTCACCGTGTGATATATATCTACACGTTCACGCACGCACACACACACACACACACACAGGAACACACACACATACACACACGCGCACATCAATATATCCATCTACACTATGCATATACTTAATGTAGCATTTTTTGCTTTTTTAATTTGATGCCTCTTACCTAGCATGGAGATAAGTTTGGTGAAATTTAAGAACCTTATTATTGAGCTTTACAATTTCTCTAATTCTAGGCTGAACTAAGCACTGATTTTCATATTATAATATGAAAACCTCATGTTATTATTTTCGATATTAGTCTTAAGGAATATCGTTGTATACAATATTCCTCCATCTGATACCTTTTGATGTTTATAGAGAACTTGCACAGCATTGTTTAGAATGGTATTTAGATTTGAAATACAAGTGACAGCTTCATATTTCATCGATGTCATTTCAGCCCGTTATATAATTGTCTACCAACTAAACATCAATAGCTTTGTTGTACAGTCAGCATCATTAAAATATCGCTAACAAAAGTACTCAAAATAATCCGAATACCAAAACCCCAATTTTATATTGGTTATTAGAGTACTCAAATAGTTGTAAGTACGGTGCAACTATTTTGACAATCGGTCTTTTAGTATTATCTAAGTATGTAGAGTATTCATATTCATGTACACAATCACGCCGGTCGATGGTATCCCGTCAAGTATAATTTCAAAAATCGAGACATTCATACTTTTCTCACCAACGCAAGTTGATAGTTCATGGCTTATGCAACTGTCAACTATAAAAAAATACAAAAGACATTGTAAATTGACACATTTTATATCTTTTTCTTACTCATATAACCATCCCTTATCATTCCGCAATTATGTGAAAGGGATGGCTTTTCAAGTAAGAAAGGGATACAAAATGCAATTAAATGACAATGTCTAGATTTTTTGAAATTATGCTTGACTGGATACCATCGACCGGCGTGATGGTGTATATGAATATGAACACTCTCCCTACTGACATAATTTTGGAAGACCAATTGTTAAGTAAGTTGGACCACTCTGGATACTTACAACTATTTGAGTACTCTAATAACTAATATAAAATTGGGATTTTGGTATTTGGATTATTTTGAGTACTTTTGTTAGCAACATTTTAATGACGCTGACTGTACCAATAAGGGCGAAACTAAAGACAGAAACCAAATTTGTTGATGGAGTGAAATTTTACCTTTTAATCAGGGCAGCTTCTTGTAATTTGACGTATTCACCAGGAAGCGATTGTGTTTCATTAAAATTAGTATTGTTGGTATAATTACAAGGGTTCTCCCGTTTATCTAATACGCAGCGTCGCGAGGAACAACAAAAGGGTCCGGGAAGATATAAAACGGAGTCTTAGAATGAAAAGTTTTACCATTGTTACTGCTGAGCCACGGGTCGGCGCATTGTTCAAGTTATATTAAGTGGGAGTTTAATACTTCAAAGGATTACTGTTAGATGTGGTCACGAGGCTATTACAATCCTGGCTGGGGATGCTTGAAGATCTTAGATTAATTTTACGTCACAATGACGGCGGAAACGGAAGCATCCTTGTTATGATTAAAATAATGAATTGTCTGATAATCTTATGAAATTACTTTGCTCTACATTATATTTGGGTTTCATTAGCTATTAGTCTTCTTTGTACTGTATCTGCAAACCCTAAAATATAATAAAGCGGGTACGTTTCTGTTATGATAAGCCGCGTAATTCAATATAGGCTTTTAGAAATTCCACGTCAAAATTGAGATGTGATGGGTAGGGACAAATTATAGTATAGTTATGAATATATTTACGTAAGACATTGGTAACTTTCTCATAAAAAATAATCATAGTTGAAACAGACTAACAGGCTCGGTGCCAAATTGGGCTACTTGACTAAGGTATGATAGTCAAGAGCCATAACGAAATGCAATAAAAGCAGCATCATTGAATACCACAGCAACACGACGCTTCGTTTTCTACTAAAATTGCTCAGTGAATGTTTCGTGTAAGGAATACATCTTTATTTTGGGTAAGCATCATAATTTATACTATTAGATTAACATAATCTAAAAACAAATACCAAAAATCTATTTATCAACATAATTATGTTCATAAATAGGTTTTTGGATATTTTTTTTGAAAACGTAAAGTTTATCTAGCCATCTTAAACTAGTTTTCATTGTCTCTGGAACGTGAAAAGTCACATTAGTTTACGATTAACTTTTCCTTTCTTCTTTTTAATTAAAACCATGGTAAAGTACAAGTTGTATTATCAATATGTGTAATAACAAGTTCCACTAAGTGTCATCAATAACCAGTATAATGACTCTAAGCTTTGAAGTGTTGATATTGGTTGAGTTGTGTGATCCACGACCTGACAGAATGATATGAATCACCAAAAAAATGGTTTGATTGCATTATTAGACCGAAGGTTTAGAATAATATATTTTAATCGATTAAGGTAGGAAAAATATTGAATTGGGCTAGGCGGGGTTTTAGCATGCAAAATGCTTAAAAATTTCATTCAAATTGTGTGGACAGAGTAGTTAAAAATCAATGTTTAAAAATGATTGAAAAAATATTATATTTTGTCCTCGATATTAAGTGACGAAAGTTCATTTATATAAAACGACTAGCTGTTGCCCACGGCTCCGCCCGCGTGTGTTTCGGTTATCGCTTAGTGTTTGAATTCGCCTCTCTACTCAACTTTGGCCTCGACTATTTACTTGCCTCTGTTCTCGACTTTCTATTCGCCTTTATATTTGGCTCGTTAGGTATTCGACTAGGTCCGTTCCCAAGCTTTAATCCACCTCAGTACTAAATTTCATGAGGATAGTTTCAAAAAAGATATTCTTACTATTTATTCACTATTTACATGATCCATTATTCTATGCGCGATTTAAAAATTGCAAACTTTCTCTACCCCTCACCTCTACCCTCTTTTTCACGATAAAAGGTGGCCTATGTCTATTCCCAAGCTCTAATCCATATCATTATAGACCGATATTCGTAGCAATCCATGGATTCTCCGTGCGGGTGCCAAGTCCATCGCGTTGCTGAGTTGGGAACTCGGGACAGTGCCTGGGACTTGCGACCCAAGTGAAGGTTTAGAAGGGGCCTCTTTTGTTGATGTACATTAACACTCACCTTCACTACCTTAGTTCCCCTCCCTGCCTAACCAAATTTGATAGGAGGAGCTTATTGTAGCTCTCGATAGGCCTAGAGATTTAAGTAGGTTATAGAGAGATTTTGCTGGTATACCTTTCGCTCCCACTTCTACTGCATACAAATTAACTACGTAACCGTTTATTAATTCGTTTGTGAGATCATAGTATTTATTTTTCTTAAGTGTGTGGTCCTTCGGTATATTTGTTTCCCAGGGTACAGTAAGTTCCACAAGGACCACATAATTAATTGTTTTCGAATAGAGGAATACATATGTCAGGTCTAGATGACGAAACCCCAATATCCTCCGGAATTTTATAGTGCTTTTCATACGTGTCGATTAGGAGAGTCCAATCTGGGGCAGCATCTAAGATTGAATAAGGTTTATTCCTGGATTTTATGGATGAACCTTGAGATACAAAGTTGATAGGACGTCTGTAAGTGTAGTCAATCCTTTTTGGGCTCTAGCTACTGCCAGACTCATTGCTTCACGTATGATGATAAGCACCTTGTCGTGGCAGCGTGAGTATTAGCCTCTATCGACAAGCACCTTACATCCTACTATTATGTGTCTAGCCGTCTCGCGATAAAAGGTAGTCTATGTCCATTTTCTAAACCACCTCTGTTCGTATCCACATCGGTTCAGTGGTTTAGGCGTTAAAGCGTAATATCATACAGGCAGACAGACAGTTACTTTCTCATGTATAATGTTATATGGATTGCAAGTGAAGTGTCCAGAGGTTTATTAAAAAAAATCAGTTAAGATTTTACCTTTAAAGATCGAAGATATTTTTTTATTAAAATGCTACATGTGTGCTATTGACAGTTTAGAATATTAAAGTAAAAATTTAATAAAAAGGGCTTTGGCTCTTTTGTTAGTAAGATATTATAAAAATAAAGAACACCTTTAGAACAATTAGGGCCACAAGTATATACCAAACCTTTATATATACATATTACGAAAGCAATTTATATAAGTTTATTTGAAAGTCCTATGTTTTTAAGTAAAATACATTTCAAATGTGTGATCTATAATAGATGGTGTTGCGGTGTGCAAATATTATATATACTTAGATATCAACCCCCTTTTCAGGTTAAAACGAGGAATGGTAGTTTTGTAGGCAAGTCTAACTCACTTCACGCGTACGAAGTCGCAGGCGGGTACTAGTATTCTTATATTTACCCTGCAAATGCTTTTCATTGAGCAGCTAGCAGCTTGCTGCTAGAGTACATAGATTTTAAATATAATGTGATGTTCAAATATTTATGCTCAGAAAGTTGTTTCGCGATAGGCGCCCACTCGATGCCCAATGATGGTACACTCAACGGTTACCATAGAATATGGCCGGCGATAAACTTATCACTAACACTTTCGGGATCTTTATAGCACAGACCCTTGGGAACATAATGGTAGTGAGATACTACTAAAATCTAAGCGATTGCAATTCGGTCAGGAAATTCATTTGGAAGTTTCAGATAAGATGGGAGCAGGTTGAAGTACCTTGTTATTGATATGTATGCATATTAGTGTACACAGACGCACGTGGAAAAGCTCTTAATTCATGTAGGTACTACGTAGCAAACACAAACAGTGAAAACTGACAGTTCCGTCTGAATGTTTATTCAGGCAAGCACCTGCACAAATACTATTCCATCCACCTACTCTCCCAAGTCGCAACTGACAAGATTCTCAGTACCTAGGTTATGAATCACTAGTAATGTTATCATTTAGCCTAAAGGTTTGTGTGGTAATGAAATCGCGAAAATATTATTTAAGAAGATATTTTTAATCTGTCTGGTAAACGCGGCTATTAGCCAGTAAACCTATGGAAGATACAGTAGCATAGCCGTGATCATGAAAGGGCAGGAAAGTTACAGTGATGTTTTGCAGTCGAAACTTCAAAAAAGAAAACTCATTAAAATATCAGCATTAATTTCCACCTAAGTCTTTTATTTTATTTTACTTTCACCACTTCGTAAAGACGTGCTGCACCTGAACCAGTATTTCAGGAACTCAACACTTATCGAGTTAAGAAAAGAAGATAAAACTAAGTAGTGAAACTTAATTAGAACATTGAAGTTTGTTATCCATTCTACTTCGATCGAAAACGCCCGTAGTAACGTAATCAATACGTGGCTGTAAACGAGCCCCGACTCCAGTTAATATGTTTTAGGAAACTTCAATTTAAACATTCACAATGACATTTCAGTTTGGGTATAGGAACCTGCCCTCGGGCCAGTGTTGTCGAGAAGAAACTTCTCAAAACTTTTGATTGAAGCCCCCTAAACTTGTCAAATCGCTAAACATGTCAGGAAAATGTATTTTGTAACAATATTATATTTTATATAATCGCTTATATTTTGTATATCTTATATAGACCTATATATCTCTAACAGGGGTAGTTAAAGGTGCATTAACCGATTTCAAATAAAGAGCAACCGCAAACCTTATAACTGTCTTTCTTCTGCATATCAATGGCATGCTGCCTACCTTGCAGCAATTATTGCTATGCAGATAACAGCACCTTGCACGGGAGTTAACATGGACGTCCTGTGGATAGGCAGTCCGATATCGCGGAAAAAAGGCAGCTTCTTGTCACTGAGCTTGACCGGATTCTGAACAACATTTCCCAATGGGGCTCTGAGAACCTGGTCAATGCCAAGAAGACGCAGGCATGTGCGTTTATAGCAAAGGTATCTTCTTCCCTTCCCCTTCCCACTCTTCAAAGCACGCCACTGCCACTGCAAGACAGCCTCAATATCCTCAGTGTAGATGTTCGCTGCAAACTAAATAAATAATAAATAAATAATAAATATCCCAGAACATTTCACACAACGCTATCTAGACCCACGGTAAGCATAGCTTAACTAGCTTGTGTTATGGAATCTAGAATGCGGATAAACATACTTAGATACGCATTTTTTTTTTGTAAATACATACATGTTTTACACAGAAACACCCAGACCAATGCAAATATACATATTCATGCATACAAATATTTGCACTGAGCGGGGATCGAACCCGCGCCTCCTGCGTAGCGGCCGCGTTCACTACCGCCACGCCACGGAGGCTGTACTAATAACAAAAACTACATCGAGATTGTCATCAAAACAGCCTCGCGTAAACTTGGAATCTATTGTATCTGCAAATAGATTATTTATTATCATAATTAAAATAACCTAAACTTCAGGTAAAATGGTTGAAGAGGTAATGTTGCCTTGAGACCTGCAGATAACTACGTACGTATACAGTGTGTAGTGCTACAGTAGCTCACCTTACAATCTCGATATAAACAGGATGATGTGGCGGAAAAGTTTTATTTTCTCCCATTTGTTATTTACGATTCAAGAGATTTCACAACAACATCTCTTGCAATAGGTACGGTTATATGGAATGTATTTCTACAAAATTGTTTGTGAGATAAGAGCTTATTTATTATTGTTTGCGCCGTTACTATGTCGGTTAAGTATTTATTATTCAGAAGTATGTGAATATATTTCCATGACTTAAAAAATGAAATAATCCATCTTTTATTAGGTCCGGCAAACTTCCAAGCATTCCACCGCATAGAGAGTTTAAAAGTAGATTTGGTCGGAATGGAACTAATCATGGTCACAATTCAAACTTGATTGCATTCTCACTGAATGGACGGTTTGTCCCTTAAAGATAGGAGTTTTACAAACGTTGGACTGTGGTAAATCTAAAACCTCCGTTTCAAAAGAAAATACATAGTTTTGAAGAATACTTTGTGCTTATTCTATTAACTTCTGATAAATTTAAAGACGTTGGATAAATAATACCCAAAAGAATAGGAAAAATCATCATGCCCTTGGTGATTTCCCAGTTATGTTAAAAAGGATTTTTTGATTGTAAATGTCAACCCTTACGATATACTTCATAACATTTTGTGTTCTCTTTCTTTTCACTAAGACCTGGCACTGAAATAGACGACCACATGGACCATCAGTAATCCGATTTTTACCAGGAGACAACATTATAATATTGAATAGTACGGTAAATTTGTTCGAGTACCTATTTGTGTATGAGCTTGGTAGATACATATTATCTATGTAGATAATTTGACCCATATCCAACAAATAGACCGCGTACACGTTAGAGGATCTCTAAACCTTATCCAATACGACATCCGGGAACATTCCCGTGGGTACAGTATAAATACTCATGGCTAATACTTATACTGTGCCATGTGTGTAGTAAATAATGTAAGCTTTAATGTGATACTCTATTTTTAGACAAAGTTATCTATCATATTAATAAAAGTTGGTTTATATAGAATAGCTATTTCACGAAGTTCCACTCGCGTAATTTTTAAATTTGTTAATGTTCAGAAAGAATATCTACAAAGTATCAATCAATTAATCAATTAGCCCACTGCAGTCCACTGCTGGACATAGGCCTCTTCCAATGTGCAGCATTTCGTCCGATCCGCCGCGTTCCGCATCCAGTCTGTCCCAGCCACCTTTTTCAGGTCGTCAGCCCATCTGACTAATAGGGGGTGTCCTACCTTCTAAAGTACAAAGTGTAGGAAAACTTAAATATGTGTATGTATACCTATTTTCATCATCATCATCATCATCATCATCATCATATCAGCCGCACATAGTCCACGGTTAAACATAGGCCTATTCTTATTATTATTATAAAAAGCGTACATTAAATATTAATTTCCCAAATAATAATTACAAATTAATGCAATGTCACCTTAAATATTAAATCCATACTAATATAATAAATGCGAAAGTAACTCTGTCTGTCTGTATGTTACGCTTTCACGCCTAAACCACTGAACCGATTTTGATGAAATTTGGTATAGGGGTAGATTATACCTTGAGAAAGGACATAGGCTATGTTGGGTCGCGATAACCGACATTCACGCGGGCGGAGCCGCGGGCAAAAGCTAGTGATTAATATAATGACTATTTTATATCAATCAAATAACCCCGCCCTGATCATTCCCGGTGCAAACTTGCTGCGTTTCCACGCTGGAACGATCCGGGGAGAGAGTCGCCAGTAGCCTATACGAGCCTCTGCCTAATCGCCCCTACAAAGCTTTTGGCCTCTTTGCCCCAGCTCCCAGGGTCTCCACCGCCTCTGGCACGAAATAGTACAGTGACTCCAACTCGGCATATCTACTTGAGTCTCTTCCTCGAGCTGGCGTCATCCGCAGCGGTTGGGAATTGGATGGTGTGACTAAGGTGGCTGGCAGCTACAGTGCAGTAAAATTAAATTATATTCGCCATTTAAACAATTTTATAGACATATGACATACACCTATGGGAATCAGAATGCAATAGCAACATTGATGTCATCAAAAATTTCCAGAGCAATGCATACAGAAATATTTTCTGTATTCCCCATAGCATAGTACCTATATCTTAATATACAAACGAAAAAAGACTTATATTATATATCACACTAATAAGCTGCCACTATTTCTGATGGGGTAGCAGATCCACTACACACGAGGCTTAAGATATATAACATTTGATGTAGATTTGTATACGAATAAGTGAGCTACGCCACAATAACGGAAGCTCACTCAAAATATTACTAACTAGGAGTGCCCGCGGAGTCGGCGGACTTCGTTCCGCGTTAGAAATATTTGTGACCCGGCCCGTTTGTTCCGCGTAATACTTCAATTCAGGTGAAAATTTCGGGCTAAATAAAAATTATGATGAAGAAGATTTTTTCAGTTATTTCGATTTCCGACCGCGCGATTGAGTCGTATGGCTACTACTTCGTATACGTAATAGACCCCTTTCCCCACAGTGCTGGACGCGACGCAATCGGATAGATACTGCCTATATCCCAATCGCAAGTTTTTATTTTGCTAATATCTTTGAAGATATTTGTTTAAACTGTATAGAGTAAAGGGCACAAATATTCTACATTACATTTCTGTTCCAACAAACATTTTTATAAAGATACAGATTAATACCATATGGGCTAAATAAGCTTTACAAAAAATCATTATTTTTAATCCAAAATTTTAACAGTAGAAGTAGTTATTATGAGTTATCCGTAGGAGTTAGGCATATGCTATCGAGGACTTTCTTACAGATTTTGATACGTTCTTTAATATTGTAGTACATTGTTTTGTCTATCCTCAATAGCTTTTGCAGCGCATGCGATCAAAGCATTTTTTTTTTACAACTACATTATTCAAGTTTAAGTAAATTTGTGTAATTAATTTTGGACATTATTATAGCCAATGACACTACAATAACGTGGTTTTCTATTGTTGAAATAATTTTGAAAATCGGTTCAGTACATTCAGACATTACCCCTATCAACGTCACAAACTGTTAAACGTTACCTCTTTATAATAGTATAGAAAAACAGGTATTAAGCAACTTAGACGCTGGATAACACAACTTATTGTTCCAGAACAGATTGATATGGAACTGAGAAGAACATAAAATAATTATGCCTGCGTGATACCTATTATACATTATTGCCGAGAAATGTAATTATCACATTATGAAATTTAATTCGTATTCCCAACACCAGAATCGGCACCGATAATATTTAAGCTTCTACCCCACATAACGTTATTAAAAGCCCAACCAATACCTATTGTATGAATTTATAATGTAAGTTTTAATGCCCTGTTTCAATATGCTTAAGTAAATAATTCGGAGGCTGTACAATTTTACCTAAAAAGATTAATAGGGGCAAGTTGTGCATAATTTATGTTTACACGATAGGAAAGGGAATTCATTATGTACTATTGTTTGTATAGGGTTTGGGATTTGCTACTTGCAACTTTCCATAATACATGATTATAAAGTTTTACTTTCAGGTTTAACTAGCTTTTGGATAAGTAAAATTAGCTCTATAAAATTAATATGAGATCTTAATATAATCATGAGATTCGAACATATAGATATATAGATATCCACAAACCATGCTTTTGTTTTATACAAAAGAATCTTGATTTGTGCATGTTCTTGTCCTAGGGCCCTTTTTGTACACGTGGAATGTTGCCCGGGTTAGCAGTGAAGTAGTTATGTTTCGTATGGACCAACTATGTCTCGTTTCCTTTAGGATATACAGACCCACGTAACATTTTTGTTTAATATAGAACATAATAGTTTTCATTTTCTATTTCTTCGAATTCTATTTCGAATTGTCTTCAAGCCTACATGAACCACTCCATGTTCATTCTAGAATATATACTATTTTAGATTTCTATTTATAAAGATTCCTTTGACATAAATCAAAGTACATTTACTATTTTGATACGTGAATTTTACGTACTTTTACAGTGACGAGAAAATGTTATGAGGTTTATTAATCTGAGGGCATTTTCCGTACGTTGCTTTTAGTGTGATGAAAGTTGTTGCGAAAGTCCCCTGTGCCATATACTCGTAAGTCCATTACGCAAATGGATGGAACGGAAATGAGAGCTCGTTTTTAATTTCGTTGTCATGTAAATACGTGATATTAATAATGGTGCCTCCTGTTTTGTTGGTCTTTGTTAATTAAAGCTTTCGGGAAATTAAAAAGCTTTAACATTAGTCATTGTTTGTGGGGAATGTACGTTACTGAATATCTATGAGTATATTTACCAACCAGACTGGGCATTTCTTTCTCTCTCTATCTATCTATCTATATATCTCTCTCTCTCTCTCTCTCTTTTTCTTTTAAAATGACTGTGTTGTGTAGGGAATAGTGCACAAAATCTGTAGGAACAAATGAATAACTAACTTATTCCACACCAGTTGGCAGTTGGCGAAGCACGCACTTATGAAGTCAATTTAAAAGGATATTCTCGCCAGAACACGTTCGTGAGTTCAATAAGTATTTAAATATATGTATTGTTCACTCTATCGTCTCGTGCAATACATAACAGGATGATATTTTGAAGTGTTTTCAGCCGATAGGTAATTCTAGTTGTTCTGCTGGCATGCGCATGGTATAAAATTAAAAAATAAAACAAGCTTTGTAGTAATATCGAAAAAATTATAAGAAAAATACAACTAAATTTAGATATTTTTTAATTTTATTTATATACCTACAATGATTTTTAGTTACGAGTCAATTGTCACTTATATTCTTAAGAGCAAGCGAGCTTTGGTATCTTTATTCTGTTTTGAAACACGTTCCAGATTATGCAATAAAAAGTTCTTCAAAAGACACGCGTCTTTTATTTCGAAGTTAGCTTTGATGTGTGTAAATTTACTATATTTGTTTGACTCGTGTGCAATTCAATGTATTATTAAAAAAATTCTAACATTACATTTTGCGCTTTTACATTTTGGTGACATGTATAATTTAGACCCATTAGGTGGCACTGAAATCGGATCACAGGATTCACTCATGCGACGCCGGGACGGGTCAGCTAGTTATAAAATAAAGTAGTAGGGGATGAGATATCGAGAGTAACTAATTGGGGGCGAGAGTTAGTAATCAACATTTTCACACAAACGACTTTCTGTCATCAAACAAGATATTTGCATTTTTTCCGTTGTTAAATCTTGTTTAGATGGGCACTTAATAAGTACGCCTCAGGAAGGAAGGACCACTTGAAGGTAACTTTTAAATTACGTCTCCGTCCCGCTAACTTATTTACTCCTTATAAGGAGAAACAAAATATAATTCCACTTTTCAGGTCAAGAGATAATGGCCTTTGATAACAGTCTGAAAAAGCTTTCCGCTGTTTTGTTTCTTTTATCTTCCAGTTTCTGTGAAGTTTGCCACAAAAATTATAACTTGGGAGATTAAATATAGAAGTTTTAATAAATTGTCCAGGGTTAGCAAGGATTAATGTTTAGGTGAATTAAATTTTTCATTTGGAGATCTATGTTGCGATTAAATCGTTGGGATTGTTTAAAGTTATGATTTGTGAATAGGTGGTCTTAAGGATTTTAAGAGTGATGTTAACTTTGTTACCAAAAGCTACTGTAGCGAAATAGTCCGTTTCAAAATTATGTTATATTTTAATCCTAAAATTGCTTTTACATTCTTAAAATCCTATATTTTTAATTCAATAAAAATTCATTAATTTAATAAATTCTAATATTTTCATTTCCTATTTCCTAACAGCCACCGTAGCGTAACGGTAGTGAACGCGGCCGCTACACAGGAGACGCGTAAATATTTTTATGCATAAATATGGGTATATGCATTGGTCTGGTCGTGCCTTGAAGCTTACGTTAAGCCGTTGGAACCGGCTGTCATATGAACGTGCATGGCAGTCGTTACGTGATTGCAGCCCTAAATAAGTCCACCAACTGGTCTATCTGCAATGCTTCAATATCGTCTTTGGGTTATGGAGATCAGATGTTAGTTGCTTCACAGAAAATATCGAAGTGCCGCCAAATCCGCAGTTAGTAAAGTGAGAGACCAGACTCCAAGCTGAAAGCGACTGGGATTAACGAGGATGAAGAAGAATTCAATTTTTTATTTCAATACCACCCGGTGACGGCCATAGGCTGGCTTCCTATTTCAAAAGACTTGAAGTTGAGTTTGTGCAGTGTGATTAAAGGTTTTTTATTTATTTATGAACACATAAAAGCACTGATATACATTTCAGTTATAATTAGCCACTAGGGTTTGCATAGTAGTAGTTGCTAAACAAAACGGTCAGTTAGGTTAACATAAAATTATTAAGACAATAGGATGCTTAAAATTAAACTACCTACCCATTTGTTTTTGGTTGGAAGAAGGTAGGTATTTCTTGTGCATAGTACTTCGAGGAATAGTTATAGAAAAGTTGTTGAAATGTCTCATACATACAAAATATAATTGATACAACAAGTAGGATTTATTTCAATTCAACATCTTAATGTATTTGTTTACATGAAGTATTAAAATCGTATGAAGTAGGTATATTAGGTATTTTGAAATCGCGCGATGTTTATTTTGTACACTATTTAAAACAAACAAACAGTGAATCAAAACTACTATGGGGGTGTATAATATGTAAAAATAACATAAAAAATATACCCGTATGTTGCGGTATACGTCGGCATTTCGCAGTTTCACGCCCTGCAGCCAACATCACAAAGGTTATTATGCGAAATTTGTGCCAAAACGCATTCCTCTGTGTGCAGTTTTGGTGGCGGCAGCCGTGGGCTTTTATTTACTTGCCGCCCGGATGCAATTGCAATTGTGGTCTGCAATTCCACGTGATAAATTGTCAACTGATTTCGGTTCAATTTGCTAATTAATGTGAGGGATTTTCACATAAACATCGATAATGTTCCAAACCTAATTATGTCAGAAATTGTTTGAAAATGTTATAGAAGATTTTCATGACACCCTCTTCTTTGAATGATTGATGTCCAAGTTGTTGATTACAAAAATTCTGCAGTAGATCTAAGCAGTAACGAAGCAAAAGCCAAACATTAGCAATTTGGTAAGTTATGTATGAATGGGTTAATTCACGTTAGTTTGTGATTAGGTTGATTCACACTGTACGTGTTTATTTATTTCAGTTTCATTTTCACGTTAGTTGGTGGTGGTAAATTTAAAATTACATTTATTTGTGAAGAATTGTAATATGGTGTCAAAAAAGGAAACAAATATTGTTTCTTGAACTCGATGTTTATTCATCATCACTTTGGTAATGGTCTCGGCAGCAACTAAGCCATTCACCTCGGAGCCCTGGGCTCACTTTTTTATCTTCAAGGTGAGCAATTCAAATGGGTCAGTAGAGAGAAGTCAGAAACTATGACAGATAGCGACATCTGTTCTTAGGAACCATGGCTTCAATTTAATATTTAATAATTATGAAATCCAAAATTTGTTTTCTAATTCTCATACCTAAGCGGGGAATGAACCTGGTCGAAGTCTCAGTAAATAATGTTAGGTTAGGTCAGGTTCGTAGGTAGTTCCAAATTCTGCAAGTATTTTCTTTGTTATTGTTGATGGTGCGAATGATAATTCACAAAGTAAGTTTAAGTAATTGAAGTAGAAACCCAACAATAAGATGATTATTTATTTTATTTCAGTAAATGTTCAAAATGATAGCCGTTTTCCTGAATGTAAACATTCATTCTTTTAGCAAATTATTTAAATTGTGAGCATTTCAGTCTAATGGCTACACAAGATTTCATGGCATAATTTTTCCTAGTACTTTCAGGACCAATTATATAAATAAACACTACACACGATTACATATAGAATATTGACAAGGTTCGATTCCCGGTTTTGCATGTGAGTTTGAAAAGAAGTTATATCTCATCTATCTCGCATAGTTTCTGATTTGTCCCTACCTACTGACCCATTTGGATTTATCACCCTGTCTATATCTATATTTACCTGTTATCTGTTAGGCAAGAGCCTATGACAGCCAGACTTATCTGATCTGACAATAAAATTTCAATCAATAAAACCGTTTAACTCATAAAAATGTCAAGGATTAGGTACTTTATTAATGGTACTAATGTTTGTCTATAATTCTCTCCTCACCCAATGTTATTCTGCCACAACGCTAATGACAATTAGATCCAAAATCACACAACTTCTGTCAATTTAGTTAGATAACTCGCGTTCGCCAAAGTGTTGTTTATATTTTTGTGGTTTATTTTATTTGTTTGTACTTTTGCACAAAGTACTTTGTACAAAGGCAGGGTTGCTGCCTTAGGCATGTTCTATCATGCGACCTTTGAGTGGTACAGAGATAAAAGAAATAGGTACTTTTTGTTTTTCGAATGTTTTACAATTGTACAATATCTTGACTGGAATAGGAAAGAGATTGGATGTGGAATAACCATATATCTTATCCAAAATATACGGCATAAAGCCAAAAAAAAGGCAAAATATACGTATTAGCGATGAGGTGACCCATGTTTTACACTGACAAGTTATTACGCGGCTTTAGAGCTGATGAAGAAACTTAAAAAATAAATCAAGCAGAATCATTGAGGTATTAGAGATTGGTAAGCAAAAAAGCAGTCAAGAATATTGTCATGAAATATTAACTGTCACGATTGTACAACGTTATACAGACCAGCTACATATCTTCCTGCGGCTTTTATTTGGTGCATAAAATATAAATTGCACTCGAAAAATATTTCACCAAATATACTAAATATCTCACTTTGGCACACGATGAAACGTCAAGCGACCGTTTGCACCAAGTTTGAACGAATAACTTTTACCCTTACCCATTGAGATTCGGTTTGACAGTGTAAATTTTTTATTTCTTTTTTAAAAAGGAACAACGCATTTATTGACTGCTTGGTTGATTATTTTTTATGGGATGTCAGTATGGCTTGAACTCGCCTAATGAAAAGGCAATGGTGAAGTATCGATGCCAATGATGCTACTAAGATAGACATCAACTTAACAAATTTGTTATAAGCTGGTTTGGTTGAAGGAAGAAGGAGAGGGAAGGAGAGGTGTAACGTAGTAACAAAATGTTTGTCAAAATAATTACAGACAAAACCAACATTTCTTATACAAACTTTTGTCCATAGTTGATCATACAATATTATGATTAATAAATTACATGGCGAATTTAGGGTTCTATACCGCCATAACGGTAGTGTTAATTTGTTCGCAAACCACACCCGTGTTCCTGTCACCTCATTCCCTAAATTAATGACAAATAGAGTCCCCACCCAGCGCCTCTAAATGTCATGCCGCGGTGTTTTCGATGGCTAATTGACTACGTTAACCCTTTGTTAGGAATGACGTCCGTAATAGGCCAGTTAACCCGTTACACTTCGCACGCAAACCTGAGTTGATATTGCTGCTAATCATTACTTGCTCAAAAATACTTCTTTTCTCAAAATATCTTCTAATTATTAATTTCTGTACTGTTTTTCATTTTTCATCTGTGAATTTTGGGAAATTTAATAGTGATTAATTATTATTATAATAAAATAGTATGCAAGTTCATCATCTAGTGTTAACATTACAATCTTCGTCAGAAGTGCACCAGCCAGGAATTGAGATTAATTCAAGTCCTAAAGATGCGATCCTTTCCCTGTTTCTAAGCAAAGTTCAATATAACTACGAAGGCGTTATCTAACTGTAAAGAAAATCTATTCGGATAGGGTTTTAGGGTATTATAAAATGCTAGCGAGATGTCCCGCCGTGAACGTGTGAATACTTTTATAACAGTTCATTTTACGCCTCGTAAAATACAACATAATATCAACTCTGGTAATAAGTACCAACATAATACATGAGAATCATGTTTTATGACATATTTTATGCTCTGGCTTCTTTCATTTTACGCTTAAGGAGATAATTTATGTTATATGGAAAACATATTTCCAGATTTATATGAAGTTACTGATGGTAAGTTGTACAGAGGAGACAGTTTATACAATTATTATATGTTCAGTAGTAATAAAATTGTATTTTTATAAATGTTAGGCCGTTTTATTGAGTGAATTCAGGAATTCCATTTGTTACATACATTGGTGGAAAGGTATGGAATATACAATTAACAATAAAGTTAAAAAGATAAGAACAAATCAGAAAATAAAAATAGAACGCGCCGAGAAGTTTCTCCGCATATCATGCCTCTTGTGGTAACGTTCCCAAAATGTATCTATAAATGTTAAGAGGAGGAGAGAGAAGTAGGTGGACCCTGGCCTCCAAAGTTAAAGCGTCGGTTGCAACTGGGAAAAACGTTGTTGATGGCGATTGACTTGTAATTCAGGGATATATTACGAGTTTGTTTGACAGTTATTGTTATACATATACAAGATTTATACATAGCCAAATGGTAATTATCCAACAATAATTGCGTATTGTAACCGCAAACCCATCAAAGTCATCGATTTGCGGCTATCTTGATTGAAATTAGCTACAAACGTCAGTCTAGCTAGTTCTAGCGTTGCTTGCACATGAAACGATAATTTATGTAACACACAGGCTATGTATTTATTAAATACAGTGATAATTATATAGAGTAAAATACCTCGAAGACCATGTTAAACCGTTGTTCTTGGTTGTGATATGAGCAGTCGTTACGGGCAGTTGAAATCCTAAAAAAATCGAGTAATTATTTATATGAATGATAAAAAAATAAAAAATAAAATAAAAATTGTTTATTGAAAATTGTCTTAAAACTAAGGCATACATTGAGATTCGCTATTAAGTACTTAGCTGGTTCCTAAACTAAGCTGAAGCTTATATTTTGGGAGTCAGTGCTCTAACGTTGTACAATCATATATGTCATTCGTGAATCGTGTTTTAAACTTATTAGTACAGGTAAAATCTACAGTGACAAACGCATCAAAATCCGTTGCGTAGTTTGAAGATTTAAGCGGATGGTCAGCGATTAGCGACTTTATTTCAAACTATATACCGAAAATATAGAATATCGTAAATTGGGCTTACTTTGGATTGCAGGGTAACTTTAGTACAGTTTAAAATTTGATTGAAAGCAGCAGACAAACGTAAAAAACCATAGGAATACCATTTCAACTTCTGAAGAGAGTGGCATCTGATACCCAAAAAACATGTATCAACCTTTGATAATGCCGTAAGGCGAAACCGGTCAGGAATTCAATAAATAATGTGGAATAGTACAAGTGTTTTCATTGAAGATGTGTAGCAAGTTCCACCAAGTGCCATCAATCAACAGTATAAGCAGTTATTTATTAATGATTGATATAACTGTTTATTTAAAAAAAGATTAAATTGTTACAAATTAACCCAGGTGTTAAAGTTATCCCAGTTTATGGTACATAATCATAATCTATAGGTAAATAATTATTGTGTCTACTTAATATTGACATACACTGAGTACACAGGACGTTGAGGGGAGTATCATTAGCTCTATTCGAAGCGCATGCAAGTCCCCATCCAATTTGCCACGGCAATCAACTGTGTTAATAAGTTCAAGCCACGTATGCACTGATCCACACACACGTGAACCTTCCCCATTGTTCCAATATAATGGCTTTTCAAATTTATGTCACAGTGTATTATGTTAGATTGCTTGCTGTTCAGATTTTGTAAATATGAAAACGTTTTGAAATTATTAACATACTGTATGATGTATGTACGAATAACAACCCATTTATTATTATTATTATAAAACACGATAAAACGTATTTTAATAGATTTTTTGACATTATTATGTTTTTTAAAATTTAATTACATTACATCTTTATTTCGCATCAGATCAATGTTTCATGATTTAAATTGTATTATCGTCCGGTCTAAACTGGTGTACCAAATACAAGAACAGACACAGTCAATAAGATATCTTTGAGTACATTAATAGACAAGATCAGTCTGATGTTGACTGTACAATTAAATTTAATGTTTAACAGTGACAAAAAATACATAAGTTATAACTCAATCCTCTCTCAGATTCATTAGCTAATGACACTTGTAATAAGACTCTTAAAGCACTTCTCATTAAATACTCAAATCCAAATGATAAGATTGTATTGCCAGTGAAGCGAACAACAAGATGGAGTGTGCTTTGTTACAAGTTTTTATATTGGCAACCTCATTTCCATCTTCCAAATTCAATACCTAAATTCAATGGTTGTTTTGAATACGAGCCGAAACTTTTTCAGCTCATTTTTTTCTATAATTATATTATTATAACTATCCTATTAAAATTATACATGTAAAGTTTGTGAAGATGGATGGACGTATGTTGTTCTAGTGGTTTTCGCTTTGATTTGTCATTGAATCACATTTTTTCGGCTGAACGCATCTGGCTGAAATTACAGGAATAGATTATAGTCTGGAATACTCTCTCTTTTCATGAATCGCCTTCCTGCTTCTTGAAACTTTGTATCCGAACCTGCAAGCTTAGCACAGTGAGGAAACACGGATAAAGACGCGGGCATCTATTAGTAATTCGTAAACATCATCGGCAGTCGAGATTACGGGTAATACATTCTTTTTTATCTTCTTGAATAATCCATGTTGTGAATGTTAAAATATTTATTTAATGTATATGTGGTTTTCAGAAGCATGCAATTAAAGTATTGAAGTATTAAAGTATTGAATCGTTCGTCGAACATTGGTCTCAAGAGAGTAATGTTGCACATAGTGGAGCTCAACAATACGATTCGCAAGCAAATTCGTTTCATAAAGTAAACTGGTGTGCTTGCTAGTAAATTGCAGTTTAGAAAAGGTAAGGGTTGTTTGTGGTATATATTTTAGTAGGGAGTTAACTACAGCCTCTTTCTTTATGTGAGGTTAATATCCTTCTTGTCTCACTACAATAAGTTCTGAACGTCTGGATTAAGAAGCAAATGGAAATGAATGACGAAGGATTTAATTAAGAGTGAATGCTAGGTGCTACCGCGTTAGAAGCATAATAAACCCCCTTTCCTCCCTAGTAAAGTGCAAAATAATAGATGCCGTCTGATCTGCCCCCGAGAGGAAAGCCTGTGCACGCACCTCATCCGTTTTGCAGGTGCAGGTTCAACAAAAATCATAGAGGGAAGCTGTCAACATTCATACAAATGAAAATTGTTATATCAGAATATTGTGAGTGTAAATGTGAAGATTTGTAACGCACTATTAATACTGAAACTGGGAATCAATATTAAAGTATTAAAAGACAGAAGGAGTTCCATCGCCAAGACCATGTCATTTAGGACGTAGGGGTAATAACAAAGTCTTAGTCTTTTTAACTATATAACTTTATAAACCGGTCACGTTTGCAAAGTTGTTAAAGAGGAGACTCGGGACCTCGCTGTAATTATTCCAAAATTGAAGAATATAACTTTGAAACAGAAATTAAACTTATTGATTTAGTCTACCGAGTTTAAGGTAAAGTTATGTGATGTAATTTGAAATTTCATAAGGACATTTCGCGGAACGTTTTCTGTCGTAATTATAATTCCTTTGTTAAAGAATGTTAGTAGAAATTAAGGTATAATAATAATTGGTTCAATTTTGTTTGTGTTTAAAATTTTAAGAGTACTCATATTTGTTTTGAATCTACATAGAAGAAAATTAGTATTAAACGACAAGGTAATAATTTTAATATTAAGTTTTCACTGGTATTTATTGTCTGTTTGTGCTCTTGAAGGCTTCGGTATCGCAGTACTGATAATGGGTTTTTTTTTTTTACGTGGTGGTATGCATTTACGCACTTCGCTCACCCCCCGCGGGGGCAGGGGGCTCGCTTTGTGTGGGACTCCTGGCCGAGGCCAGACTACCCACTAAACCACCACGGTGTTCCTCCTTCGCCCAATCCGAGCCGCGGGATAGAATGCTCACCGCGACTCGGCTAGGGACGCCCGCCCTATTTAACGGGCCCTCCTCTCGAGGACCCACCATCCCGGCTATCGGGCCGAGATGGTGGGGCCTGTCCTCCTCTTAAGAATGCGCCCCAGGAACACGGAGGGGCGCATTTCGCCACATCAGCATAAGGGCAGCGGGTCCCCCGACCCGCCACCCGTGGCCACTCTCATTCGGGGACGCGGGCGAATTGTGCTCGCCGGCGTCCCCTCGCCGGCGGCCTGCGGGGCGGAAGAGTGAGCCCAGCTCGCTCCCGTTCCCGCAGCGCCTCTCTCTTTGCCGCCATCACCTCGCTGGCGAACGAGGCGACGGCGGCCCAGCACTGTTCGCTGCCGGCCATAGCTGTAACTACGGCCGACAGCGACAGGTCAGCACCTATGGTGCTCGTGAGGGCCGTCCGTTGTCCGTCCCACGCCTCACACACGGCCAAGGTGTGGTGTGCCGTGTCGGGGTCGCCGCTGGTGCAGTTTCGGCACCGGGGCTCCGATTCCACACCCACCACCTCCCACAGGTACTTGGCGAAACAGCCATGACCTGTGAGGAGTTGAGTGAGGTGGTACGTTGGAGCCCCATGACCCCTCTCTACCCACTCGCGTAGGACGGGCCGAACGGCCCCCACGAGCAGTGCACTGCTACGTGTAGTGGCCAACCTTTCAGCCCACTTCCGGAAGAGGTCGTCGCGCGCCTCCTGTCTCCAGCGATCGATCTCTTCTGGAGCAGGCCTGCCACCCGTAACGCGCCGCATCAGGGCGCCCTCCTCATAGACCCTCTTCAGGACGCCGGCCTCAAGATCCCAGGGGATACTGCCCGCAATCAAGCACGCCGCCTCATAAGAGACGGTGTGGTACGCTCGTGCGGCCCTCTGCGCGATGGCGCGCTGCGGCCGCCGCAGCAGCACAATATTGGCTTGGCAGAGGGCTTCCGCCCAGATGGGCGCCCCGTAGAGCGCCTTGGAACGCACCACTCCGTCGTAGAGACGGCGGCAGGCAGACCCCGGTCCTCCGCTGTTGGGCAGCAAACGCGAGAGCATTCCAGCAAATGCTAGCAACTTCGGTGCCAGCCGCTGGAAATGCTCTGCGAACCTCCACCGACTGTCGAGAGTGAGCCCGAGATACTTCAGGCTGCTCCCGACAGTGATGGAGGTGCCACCCACCACTATAGACTGGTCTCGAGGCGGCGCCCGCCGAGGCCCATGGAAGAACAGGGCCTCGGACTTTTCGAGGGCTACCCTCAACCCGAGCGCCCCGATGCGGCGCACGACATGCGCGACGCCCGCCGTAGCCAGAACGGCGGCATCGCGGAACGTGGGGGCCCGCGCGGTAACCAGGGTCGTCGGCGTAACAAAGAAAACCGACTCCCCGAAGATAAGCACCGCGGAGGACCCAATCATAACCTATGTTCCACAGGAGCGGCCCTAGGACCGACCCCTGTGGAACGCCACATTGCATATTTCGGCGGACCACTCCGTTTTGGGCCGGGTAGATGATGACCCGGTCCACGAAGTAGTCCGCAAGGACGCGCCTGAGGTACCACGGCACATTGTGATACCTCAGCGCCTCCGCAATGGTCTTCCAGGGGAGGGTGTTGAAGGCGTTGGCTATATCCAGCGATACAGCCAACAACACCTCACCCCCGGCGACACTGATAATAGGTTGTTCTTGGCCCAATTAAGCGGAATTTAGGCCAATTACGTACCAAATACTCGGGTTACTCTTATCAAAGCTTGAGTAAAATACTTTCCAGCGTAAACCTTCATTATTATAACGCAAAGATTTTTAAGTTAAGCTGAAAATAATGATGTGTTTACATGTTTGTGGAGGTATACAGTGACAAATTGTTGGTTAAATAAAGTCGAAGTTGAATGAGCTTATTATTTTATTTATACATTTTTCTATCAAAGTCGTATCAATGTCACATTCTAATCCATGTAACAAGTAGAACTTAGGTATCCAAGTAAGTGTAGATAGGAACTTTAGTAGGAAAATTCAAGTTCCATTAAAGCAATGGGAATGGCAACTTCTGTTTAGCTATTGCTACCGTTCTATGTTAGTTTATTTATTTATTTAGAAATTTATTTTAGAACGTGGTGTAAATGATCATATGAACACAGTGACCAAACGGCCTGGCCGGTGGGCTGGTTCACAGTCGAGACCGTCACTCGGCGCAACCCATAACTAACTATATTCAGCAAACATTAAGAGCGAGGTATCTTTGTAACTAGAATAGAGAATTTCTCTACGATATCACTCGGTTGGGTTGATAATTGACAACATAGCCCCATACCTGATTGATCTGTCGAAGAAGAAACGCCCACATCTCTCGTAGGAACTCTTAAGAGTAGAAGGCAGTTGGTTGCACCGTAGTAACGGGTATGACCAAGACCTGTAGACGCTGGTAAGTACTCACTGGATAAACTGACTCGTTTTGAAGATGATCCTTCTTCATGAAAATCGAAACTTTGTAGTGGTGGCATCAATAAACCTTACAGTATTTTATCACCCTGATTCAACAGAGTTAAAAAATACTAGCAAATATGCTCGCGCATTGAAGCGGATGAGTGATATGCCGGATTTCCACGGTGGCTGGTTTCACGGACGCGGTCACACACGGACGCATTTCCCGTTTCTGCAGTGTTACGGACGAGCCTCTTTCCATGGTGCGTAGTGCGCCAAATCACGCACGCGTCTGTAATATTGTGGATCATGGAAGGCAGTTCTTAGTATTTGAAAATGATATCATATTGACTGAGCTTCTTAAATAAAATAAATTCATGTCTCTCAGGTGTAAGTAAACATCGATGTGAAAATATTCTGCTTGCAAAACATGAACTGAAAGACGACGATGTCAACAAATTATCTTGTAAATCGATGCGTGATAATGTACGCTTGAAAGGAGATTTTTGATTCTAACACGAAGAATGCTTGTTTATACTAAAAATATGATGTCAGGGTAGAGGGTGTACGGTGTCCCACTAAGTCCTTCCAGAATAGTTCAACTTTTAGGTGTAGATTTTCCTTTCAGGGTTGGTAGGTCAGCCTCAGTTGCTCCAATAAGAGACCAACCCCGGCGTAGCAACCCCGATGTATTAATCCAAACTATAATCTATTCCTGTAACCAATTTCATCCAGATCATTCATTTTATTAGTAAGATAAATTTATACTAAAATGTGAAGTAAGAGATCTATCTGTTTCTACCTTACGAAAAGTGTACCTTGTAACTTGGCCCTGTGATCAGCAGGGACTAGGGCGTTATATTATAGAAATACTTTTGTTTCACTACCAATATAACAGTTCGTCGACTACCATGGCTTTCAGAAATTGATGTATTTTTGTTTATTTCTTAATGTAAAGTTTTAGAGCTAAGGTGATTGGTTACTTGAAACGTGTTACGCCCGATGGCAACTATACTATCATGTGATGTATAATGACAGACCTAATAGAACCCACTCTGATGTCCATCGAACGTGACGTGCGGGATGTGACAAAGACTCGAGTTCTATGACTTCAGTTCAAACAAAGAATTTATAAAAACTGCCCAATGCGCCTAAAAAGTTTCACTTCAAAATCTTGGTTTGTAGAAACATATTAAAAAGCATGTTTATTTTGCTGTTCATTTTTATATCTTGTTCCAATACGATGTTATAGCCCATCTTTCTGCAATGCGAATAGAGTTGGCAGCAGGCCCGAAACTTGGCTTTACACTGCATCACTTTTTTTGAAAGTGGGTTGGTGTCTTTGATAAAATATTACGTGGTGTACGTACTCTTGGGTGATAGTTTCAAAAGGAAGCAATTTATTTATTGTCTTTATTTGTAATTTATTATTGGAATATTACTGTCATATCGGTGTGCCAACGATTTCCCATTACAGTTTTATTTTATTACTACAATATTTTTAGTCATTTTTTGTTGAAGTAGTCTATGTGTTATTCCAAACTATATTAATGTATCTTTCTTCCAAATTTTAGCCAATTTAACATCGAAGCGTCTCAACATCTTCTAAACTTTCAGATTTACTTACTTTATTACTTATCCATACATCTGTACATATAAATAAAATTGGAGTATCTGTTTGTAATATTGGAATAACCGTAATACGGAGTAACTTAGGCTCCTTTTATTTTAGAAAAATAGTGTTGAATCAACACTAAGCGATAACCGACATCCACGCGGGTGAAACCGCGGGCAACCGCTAGTTTTATATATATAGGAAAGTAGAGATAGCAAGGATAACACAGATGTAATTACCTAGACGTAATTAATAGATGCCCTAAAGCGTTTAATTATAAATCACGTCAATTAATTGGTAACAAATCCCCGTCAAGAAAATAATCACTAGGCACTAAAATATCGATATTTCTCATAGATTTGTATTTGAAGAAAAAAAAAGAAAGAAAGATTTTTTTTCAATTTAAGTACCTCACAATGTGTACTTATGAATTAGTAGTATTACCTATATTATTCTCAAAGACTGCATCAGTCCACATATGTTTGCTTTAGAGCGTTTGCACACTCATCCGGTATCCGATATCCTATATCGGTGTCGGACGCCGATAGCCGACACGTTGTGCTCTTTTCACATTTATCCGATAAAATCGGCCCAATACGGCCATTTGCTCGAAATCACAGACTAGTCAGGGATGCTAGGAGTAAAAAAAAAGAAAAAGTTCAAGCAATTTTCGACCTTATTGACATGTCATGGTATCAGGGATCAGCGTCATCAATTAAAGCGAAAAGACATGTAACTCAGAAAATGTCCTTAAGGTCGAAAATTGCTTGCAGTCGCTGTTTTAGTCACTTTGTGTTCCGATATCGGGCCAAAACAGTGGTGTTAGCTCCGATAACCGATATCGGGCCGGACAATGTGAACGAGAGATACATATCTCATACATTAGACTTCCTCTGATATCGGATGTCGGATATCGGATGAGTGTGAAAACGCTCTTAATGTATGAACACAGGGATAAGTATAAAGAATCTCAGTCCTGAGGTGACTTTGTGCTGCTTTTTACCAATCCACGATCACTCTGGGATAGAAAATAGGAACTAATACAGTTCTATAAAAGGTAGGAAAATTGCCATACTACTTCTAGCATCTATCAAATCCACATTGTAGTAAGTTCCTGTTTTCACAATAGTGATATTATAAGTCAGTGTATAATACTCGTATATTGTATGAATATGACCTCAAAATGCCATGAATTAGTTACATTATAATTAGGTAACACAAGCATCAACGTTATTATATAAAAGAGATTATATTTCCTACAGGTATTTTGTTTTAATACACTGTAGGTAAGAAGATGCCAATTAAAGTTCACCGACAGATCGGATTAATTTATTCCCGTTTGTAATAAAAGGATTATTCGATACTAATTAGTGTCGATGTGGATTGGAATAACTTTGACCTTTACATTCACCCAATTATATTAAGTAGAGTTTAGGATAGTATAGTCCTTCGGTAACGTCAACATCCGCTTCTCGAGATATCATAGTACCTATTTGCAGTGTAAGTTCTTTGAATGGATTATCACTGACTACCTCGTTGGGCACTTTTCGAGAGTGGGTTCAAATGCGGTTTTAATTAAGGATAGGCGCTTTAAGGTGAAATAGATTATTGTCAAAATTGGTTGACATTGATATCGAATAAATAAATAAATATTCCACAACATTTCACACAACGCTATCTAGACCCATGGTAAGCATAGATTGACTTGCTTGTTTTATGTGATCTAGAATGCGGACAAACCTACTTCGATACTGTTTTTTGTAAATACATACATAATATTCATAGAAATACCCAGGCCAATGCAAATATTCATGTATACAAATATTTAATTTTTGATATGCACATCGACAATTAATGAAAATACTTGAAAATGGAATCGCAATGTCATCATCTGCTTCTCGAATTGTATAACTTTAACTGTTTATATTGACTGTATGAATATTTTATTTCATTCATAGTCATTATCACGCAATCAAGTATCTCATTACCATCGACTCAGATTACCAACAGAGTTGAATTCGCATTTACAAGAGCAGTGTCATTTATAAACAAATTTAAATCGGTCTAGGCTGATCTTATCGCAGATATTCAGGGCTGGTGAGGTTTTATGGCTGGACGCTTTATATCGGACCGAAGCTTGGTCACTCCGATTTAAATCTTAATAAGGTAAGTACGATACCTTTTGTTTACAGCATGTTTCATTCAAATTGTACCGATCGAAATAAATACGTGTGCTAGTTGCGAAACTTGATTAGTCCTTGGCATTTGGTTTATTATTTGTCCTCTGTTATATTTATTCAGTGGGATGTCTTCAGTGAAAATAATGGCGATTAAGTTTAGCTAAACTGAATTCAGTTTGATTTGAGCGCGGTCATTGGTGATATTCACTCCTAATCTTTGTAATAAATGAAGTTATCTCAAAGTATATACCCTTTTGTAAATTTTGAACTTCCGTTACATGATAAATAAACATAAACTCTTTTAATAATTATTTTAATACTGTGGCTTACACGCGTCGTTTAAATACCATGAAAGAGGTATTTTGCGTCCAATTTTTGTAAACGTTCACTGTCATTAATAATAATTAGTGAGAAGTGAACAATAGGAGCTGAGTGGTCTGGCCTATTTATTTTAGCCGCTGTAACGTAGCAAACTGTGCTTTCTGAATAATGAACTCGGCTTGAATGTAAGGATTGAAGATGTAGTGCTAACTCGGTCTAAAATTTATAAAGCGAGCTGGTTATATACGAGTGTGAGCCACATATGGGTCGAGACTATGGCATACCATTACTTATTCTGTCTTGTGACGTAGCGACGTAGTCAGTATTAATTTTGCTACAAAATTGTACCAGCATTTGAGAGCTATTTGCTAGATTTTAAGTTTATTTGCTATTGTAAATGAGAAATGCATGATAATTGGCACAACGATCAATAGATTGTAGTCCTTCAGATCCATCATTTAGGTTTAATAAAATAAATATATTGTGTAAACACTTAATATTATGTTATTTAGCAAAGCAATGTGTGTATACAGATGAATAATGAGCAACTTGTATAGAATGAGTATTTGGAACAAAATCATTATGTTTGTCGAAGGGGATTCATTCTTCTAATTAACTAAGAAAAAAGAGACATTACATTAATAAATAAAACCACTTTTTAACCAATTCTATCGAGATTTATTTGTTATTATTTACTTTTAGCCCGACATTTAGCCTGAATCGTCGGGCTAAAAGTAAATAAAAACAACTAAATCGCGATAGAATCGGTTTAAAAGCGATTTTATTTTAATGAGAGCTTACCTGTTTTTGTTCATCAATTTTCAATGTTTAGTTCAATCAAACAGGTTTTACTTTTCATCGGACATACGGACCCCTAAAAACTGGCCTTTCAACAATATACAAACACAATTACTTTATACATAAGTGATAGCGATTCCCGTTACCGAATACGGCACCCATGGGCTGGGCCACTCCCTGTTACCGATACTGAAATTAAAATTAGTTCCAACGTATAGCGAAGAGGCTTTTTTGCCGATGGGTTATTGATATTAGATCGATATGGGCGCGTCAATGGCTCGTCATCAATAACAACCTATAAACGTGCGCGTGTGACCACTACAAAAGCTTTTAGCTATTACAATAGATGATCGATGTAGTGGATTAAAAGAAAATAGGTGGGTAGTAGAGTTTGGGTTATTATGTTATTGAAACTGATTTAACCAGTTTTCAATACAACGTGACCTTAACGGCTTTTAGTTGAAAATGGATAGATGGTTTGAAAATGGAGGTTGGGTGTAACAGTATTTTAGCTTGAATTTGGAGTCGTATAAATTGCTCAACGGTGTAGGGTTAGCAAAATTTCTTATGTGGAAGAAAGAGCATTCGATTACATGGCAAAATTTATTTTGGGCGGATATAGTTATTAGGTCCTACACATTATATCTGTGTCAAAACTTTTAAAATGACATTAAGAGCAAATGCAGATATTAAATTTATTGCAAAAGTATAGGCAAAACAAGACAACCCGTTTATTACAATATATTTAGACTAGACTAGATTAGTAAATTTAACACTAAAAAAATTACATGATTATGTATAGTATCAAGAAATCTGTTTTAAATTAACCATTTAAAATCAATAAGACTCTACTCATACATAGTTGTCAGGTGACTTGAATAATGTAGGATGTAAAATGTAAGAAAACCAACAAAATAACACATGCACAAATTCATCTCAATACAAAATGAAAATAGCATGCAAAAGTTCACTTACCAAGCATTTCTAGTGTGAAATCACAGCGCCTCGAAATACCACCATCCGATTTTCAGCCAGCTTACTGTAAATAAGAAAATTCATTCGAACTGCGTCGTTAAATGTAATCGAGCGCGTGGAAAGTATTAAAGAAGCTGACGCTATATTGCATAAGTTAAGATGTTACAATGGAAACTTTGAACACCAAGTGTGCGCAATTCCTCTTGGCAAAATACGTCCCTCCTTATAGCACTCATCAGGCGGAGAAACAGAGAAGTTACGCAACATACCCATAGCCCACCCTATATCGTTAAAATTATATTGTACTACTTCAATTTTTTTAATTCATTTGCCGTATCTATTAATATCATTAGGAATTAAGTTTGAGTTAATGCCACTATTTGATCGGAGTTTCTATTATAGATAGTGACATCATATTTTGGAGCTTAATAAGGTATAATAAGTAAGGCCTCAGTGGTAAAGTAGTTGCGACTGATGCCACCGCTGCGACCCCTGTCTAAAGTGATATTGTATTTTTCAGTTAAGAAAACCTTTTCTGAGTCATGAAACCTGTATCTTGTAAGCGGCAATACGCTATAGTACACAGCGCTTTCCAGACACAAAGTGAATCTGTATATAAGCCTAAAAGAAACGTTTGAAATACTCAGACCCGAACAACATGCGATCTCCGATGTGGTAGTTGATTAATCTTTTTCTACGCCACTTAAGTATTCCTGTGGTATGTGCAGGCACAGGTAAATTGAAATATTTTAAGCTCTAATAATATTCGGCTTAAAGAATTATCTTTCTCATAGTGATAAGTCTGCGCCCCAGATTAGCGGGCACGTCTGACGCTCTGGTGCGACTACTACCTAACCCGAGGGGCCCGAAGGACTCCTGCAGGAGACTCTACGCGGGTATCGTGCGGTCCATGGCCCTATACGGGTGCCCTGTATGAGCGGACACTCTCAAGGAGCGGACACTCTCACTCTCTCTCACTCACTCTCTATACGCGGCTGCTGCATCTCCCTCAGCAGAATATGGCCTACAGGGTCATCAGGGGGTACGATATCCTTCGAAGCGGCGAGTTTTCTTGCCGGAACGCCACCATCGACCCTGGAAGCGAGAGCCCTTACGACGCTATATCGGTTCCAAAAGGAAGCGCGGGAGCGGGGTGAGCGGACGCGAACAGGGACTTGGGGCTGCTCACGCTCACTGAGTGTCCGGCGTAGAAGGCGCCGAAGCGGGGACTCTCACGCTCGCCACCTTGCTCGCGGCGATGGCCCGCTGCGCGGATACGTGGGCGGCCGGCGCCTCCTTCTGCGAGCAAGTTAGTCTGCGGGCGGGAATGGGACCGGGGGCGAAGAAGACTCGCGGCCCTAGCTGCTCGCCAACTGATGCAACTCGAGCGTCAGAGGTCGATGAATGACCTCCGACCCCCTGGAGCAGGCCTGGGGGTGATAGGTGGAGCCGCTTGTCATCCCAGCAGAAGTAGGCCATATCGGGTCCCCCTCCCCCTGTACCAGGGACGAGCTGGGGACGCATTGCGACGCACAGACGGCGTGAGATTTAGTCGGTTCGAGTCCGACATAATCTCCCCCTCCGGCTCCGGCGTATATAATAAAAAAGATACTCTGATTATATCCATAATATTAGTTTTGATCTAATTGTACCGGTTATGGGCTGATTAATTTGCAACTTAATTTTCTTTTACTGTACTATTTGATATTAGGTATTAATTTAGACTACGATATCCAGGTATATATACGATAGCTCTTTGTGTAATGGTAATTTTGGAACTCAAAGGGAAACCAATGTTTATTGACTTATATATAACACTCACACGTTGCTAATTGCGTATATTTTCCAGTTCCATTTAATGTAGCTCATTGCCACAAAGGCTTACTTCTCTCAAATATGTATTTCCATTTAAATAGGTTAGGACTATGTTCTACTATTGGTGTGAATACTTTTGTGTTCTCTTAAGAAAACTGATGATCATAGATCGTTCTACAAAGTGAACGTACGCGGGCAAAAAAATCTTTCAAATCTGTAGTACATAATTTTACTATTATCCTGCAAGTGACGATTGTTGTTAGGAGAGAAAGTAGCTGTGATAATAGGCTTAATTTTTTTTTTAATAGGCTTAATATTTTTTTACTCAATTCATGATAACAATAACATGCGTAGTAAAATTATCAACGGGATGTTTGATTGCATTTCCCATTTAAATTGATTAGCATGAAAGTACGTTAGGCTTTAAATCGCTTTGTGGTTCAATGGGACAATGATAAATAATTTTATTTCTTCTAGGTTTTAAAACTTGATCAAGCCCTAAATTAGACAAAGTTCTAAGTAATTTTGACATCTGTTATTTTGTTAATATTTAATAAATAATCTGCTTTAGGTATATAATTTTCGATGAAAATTATATTCTGATTATGCTTGACGGTCACAATTCTACTCAACGACTTCAATGTGTCTGGCACAGGGGTTTTGTAAGACAACAATACTGTTCCACATTGTATTTTAGTTGCGGTCCTAAACAAACAATTCTCTTTGAGCAATACAAAGACCAAACTACTTACATGTAAGCTGTATAAGCTGGATTCAAAGGTTAAGAATGTTAATTATATTAATTATTTAAGTTTACCAAAAACTCCTGCTCTTAGTTCAAACTATGGTAAGTAAATCCCTTTGGAGCTGAAAGTTTCTGAGTTCCATTTGGTTTTGTTGCCCGAATTGTGTTTGACATAGCTGTCTTTGTGTGATTCCCTCTTAAAATCCTTAGCTTTTCCAGGATTCGGGTGAAGCTTGACTTGACTTGAACGTCCTCTGTTGTCTTGTCACAAAAAAATTTAGTCTGTTAATTGGATTTTAAGATTTGAGTAAGGTTTCTTTAGCAGCCTCATGTCGACGTGAAAGCTAATTAAAATTTCGTATCGGTGCGAGCATGCTCGGATTATTATAACTTGATTTGGTGCCATATATGTAACACGGATAGCAACGAAGTTCATCTAACCACAAATAAAATTGTTTGAAACACACTTGCTCATAAGCTGGATCTAATTTCAAATCAAATTAATTTCTGTAATTTCACCGCCATTAGCCACATAATGACATCTGTAATCAATATACTTTTTAATTGCTATAGTTCACAAATCAGTTATAGATTTTTAAAAATGTTATCTGTTGAGTTGCCTTTTTCTTAAAACTCTAAAAACTACAAAAAAGGTCGTGTACAATAGTACAAATAAATTAATATACCTACCTATTATTTGCTCATTTCGTGCAACTTCTTATTTAAATAAATAATTTCAACTTGTACGTGTTTAATAAACAAAGCTTTTACTCAATTAACTAATAACTTTTGTTTTCTCGGTAAACACTTTAAATTCCCCATTTAGTCCATGACATATGAAAAAATTAACCTCTTTTAGACTATGGCCGATCGAGTTGTGCGCGCAAAGAAAAAGAAAATTCCCGCTTTTGCGAGAAAAAAATCACAACTTATAGTTATTTATTAATTAAAATATCAACAAGTGCTAGTTATGAGAAAAATGATTAATGTTGATGTGGTTGATGTGAAGCTCTTAACGTTATGAAAAAGTTTACTACCTGAAAACTGCAAGAGTGAATATCTATTTTAGTATTATTTTATTAACAAGAGTGTTGAAGAACATCATATGATACACGTATGTTTTGATGATAACAGCCCTTAACTCTCATGCGGTTTTAGTCGGTTTGTGACCGACATAACCACCTCCGGCTGGGAAGGATGTAAGCACCCGTGGTGATTTTTGACAAAGGAACTTAAAAGCTTAATTAAGTTCAGTCGATAGCAGAGATAAGTAACTTTATAAAATGAAAAGTTGTATAGGTACTTATCTCTTTTTCTGACTGTACATAGAAGAGACCAAAATAATGCAAACATAAAATATGAAAGGAAAAGCATAAATGTAACTAAATTTCGATGTTAAATTTTAATGTTTTTAATTTTAATAGCGAGATATTTTTTTATACCTTTGTGCGTGTATGTTTATTTTCTTTCCATGCTGACTGTACCTATACATATTAGTATTTAGGCCACACCTGTAATAAGTGGTGTCGGGTGTCAAGGTAAAAATTGAGCTGCACTTATCAACAACAATTGATTTGGGTGTTTCTAAGTAAAATATGTTTGAATTTATAACAAAAAAAAACTTAAGCGTGTTTATTTGTATACAAATCAGCATTAAGCTAAGCTACTTTGCGCCTAAGTATAGCTCTGTGCGATATGTCGTTGAAAATTATTTTTGTTTCCTTTAAGTTACAACTTCACAAAACTCACCATAAGTAGTAAGTACATTCCATCCACGCCAAACTACTGTTAAGGCGCCCACTCACTAACAGTTTACCGGACGATATAAATCTGTCAGTTAATCGCAATAACCCACACACTAACAGTTTCCTTAACGATTTTGGACTGACGACTAATACGATCCGATAGTGTGTGGCCGCCGAACGATTCCGGACAGTTCTAAGCCGGACAGTCCTAGGCCGTCAGGGCGAACGAGCACAACGGGCCTGTCGATCGACGTTTCGTGTCAGTTTTTACTAAGATTTTATTCCTTTTTTGTACATACTCGTCTATATTTCTTATGCACATAGTCCATAAGGTTCAAAATAGCTAACACCTATTTCTCACAATGATTAGCACATACTTATATAAGAATAACGTAGTGCAAGCCATTTTCAACCTTATTGACATCACAACAAATCTAGTTTTTTTTCTTATATTCGTGATCAGCAGCATTTATTTATGCGAAAAAACATGTAATTAAGAAAATGTCAATAAGGTCGAAAATCGCTTGCACTGTTTCGTACTCTCTATGTAACTGATATTAGACCATTATCGGCAGGCGATCGTACGACCTAAAACTGACGACTCACAACTGCTAGTGTGTGGTCGCAAAACTGACAACAGGGAATTGCCGGCAGGCCAAAATCGCTTTAGTGTGTGGGCGCTATCGGCTTAGGACTGCAGGCCGCCGGACAGATCAGGAACTGCAGGCGGACTGCAGGCGGACTGTTAGTGAGTGGGCGCCTTTAGAGACGCATCTCCAACATCAGCTTGGTTCCAGTACTTGATGCTATGTGCCCTTCCAGTACTAACTGCCTTTTACTTTTTACTCTTATTATTTTAATTCGTATAGGCTTTTATCCGAATTATAGAAATCCGCATATAGAAAGGAGGTACTTTATAACATAGTGCTCTTTTGATACTATGAATAAATCAACCTCGATTGTTATTCAAATCTGTGACCTGACCCCAGGTAAGCTCTCGCTTAGTCAGCTCGAAATTCGCCTCAGTGACCGGAAATAGCCTATATATGCACTTTTTGTGTGGCAACAGTATCAAAAAAATTTAAACATACGAAAAAGGAAATCTAAAGGAGGAACTGGTCTCTCTTAAAAACTTACATATTTTACCTCAATACAGCAATAATTGTAAATATCAGTCTCGTAATACAATGTTTTTTTTTGTAAAAAAATAATGTAATACTTAACTTATATCCATACCAATATTATAAATGCGAAAGTAGCCCTGTCGCCCTGTCTTTTACGCTCTTACTACTGTTTAGTAGTAAGAGCGTAAAAGACAGGGCGACAGGGCTACCGAACCGCATTTGATGAAATTACAGAAATACATTATTAGACTTGGGAAAGGACTTAGAGCGTTTTCACATTGTCCGATATCTGATATCCGATATCTGATATCCGACATCCGATATCGGAGGAAGTCAAATGTATGACAAATGTATCTCTTTTTCACATTGTCCAGCCCGATATCGGTTATCGCAGCCAACACCACTGTTTTGGAACGATATCGGATAACAAAGAGACTAAAACAGCGACTGCAAGCAATATTCGACCTTAATGACATTTTTTTAGTTACGTGTCTTTTCGCTTAAATTTATGACGGTGATCACGAATATAAGAAAAAAAGCTCAATACGATGTCATGTCAATATTTATCATCACTAGATCACTAGGCTTATTAGATGGCGATAAACTGTAGAAAACTTTCTAAGTGCCCATTCTAATGATTATCAGTTCTATATCATCTTCAAGTCCATGTCTAAGTGCGAATCAATTTTCTCTTCTAAAGTAAAAGAAGAATACAAAAGCGACCGAAATAAAAAATGTGTAACTAATTTACTTTGGTGCTTAAACAAGAAATAAAACACACAATCTTAATACGTTCGCGGGATTAAAGCTATAAAGAACGATTTGGACATAATGAAAAAGATTTTCCTTCAATACAGAGACAAACATCTTTGTATTTGGAGCATTGATATCTGGTAGGGCTGGCTGGAACGAAAGTTGGTGCGTTTGTTCCGCTACATTGAACCGGCGTCGCTCGCTTGCTACATTTCATTAGTGCCTCCTCCGTCTTCAATATTGTTCTGCTCGTGTTTATTGCATGTACATATAGATTAATTAATTTGCGTTATTGATTTTTATTACAATGAATAATGGCAGAAATGTTAGGTTTTTATTAAATATATTTAGTACAATATATACTTTTGTTTATATAGATTATTTTGTTCTGTAAAATATGCAAATTCCGGGGATATACAATTTTCTAAGGGATGGAGCCATGAGTACAAGCAGCGGGAAAAAAACATTAAATCTTTCACGGGTTCTAGCTAGAGTGCTTAAAGACATCAGAGTCACCTTGTTGAAACCTATTGCGACACTATCAGATTTGATCAATGTCGTTTAACGCTGCATACAGCCATTCTTCTCTTATGCCCGGGTGGGTAGAGACAACAGTCACTCTTTGCAGCTTCTGTTCCTACATAGGAACAATTACATGCGCTAATAGTGCTGGTGATTACTCGTAAGGAAGAAATACAGCAGAGCGCGATTCCTCAGAGAGAGAAAGATGTTAATAATTATGTTAGTTCTAACTTATACTATTTTCATACATTACTTTTTTAAATCACTGATAGTACTTAATGTGTAAATGCCAACAGTAAGAGTACATACGTAGACAGTCATAAATCAAGTATGCGCTTAAATAATAGCCATTACAAACTTTTGGTCCGTATAAAATCAGAGTCAATAGGACAGCTTAGGGAGGCGTAGTCCGTAATCTCAAAACTCGCGTACCGCGGTCATAAAAACGCGCTTGAGCATATAAATCGTTAAATTACTTTAAGTGCTTAATCTTACTAATCTGCCTGGAACCAGTGTACATACAGTGGCAACATCGCGTAGAACAGTGAATTAACATAACGGCATCTTGCGAATGTGAGCGGAACTACTACAAAACAAGTGAGCCAGCATTGCATTTTACGGTAAACCAATTCAAAGGTGCAATTACAGGTAATATATAGGATGTACAGGATGGGATTTAACCTCACCTACTACATAGTTAGCGCTTCTACTAAACAACGGCCGAAACTCAGGCAAAGGTTTTTTTATAAGGCACTAGCTGTTGCCCGCGGCTCCGCCCGCGTGGAAGTCGATTATCGCTTTCCCGCTTTTCTGTTGAATTTTTTCCTGAATTTTCTTTGCTATAAACCTCACGGAGCCCGAGACCTTTCTAACGAATGCAAAACCGTGGAAATCGGTTTGTGCGTTCTGGAGTTGTAGCGTCAGGAAGGAAAACCCGACTTATTTTTGTATAGTAGATGGGAGATCAGACGGCACCAACTACATAATGTCAACAAGCCAATCAAAAATGTTACGCGGAGCCCGGATTATAATATGCAAATTTTTGGTAATCGTTTAGATAAAGGAGTAATAGGCACGATGTAAAATTCTTAAATTTAACTGCATAAAACTTATGAATATCGATCAATATTTCTACAAATATAGCCTAACAATTCACAACGAGAATGTTAAGCCTCTGATAAAAGATTTGGCAATAAAAAGTACACGGTTATTGTTTTTTGATCGACAGTTTAATTGGGATAGTTGTAATCAAATTACATTAGCACAATTTTATAAAACGTGAAAACTCAGCTTAAAGAGATTTTCATAGGTGAAATACAGAGTCAATATCGATGTAGGTATGCGGTTGATGGGACTACTGCAGACCTTTCCTTTCCCTATTTTGCACCCTCTTGCTTTACTGCCCTTTCAGGTAGTAGCGTACAAATCACACTTTGGTGTCTGAATTATCTATAGGCTAGTAATAGCTTATCATCAGTGTTAGGCTGTATATTACATAAGAACTACAGTATATAGAAAGCATAATAAATTGTACGGCCAATTTCCATCGAGTAAGTTGATAACTACTATTAAGTTAGTCAAACAAATGAACAAAGGTAAGAAAACAAGAAAGGTAAAGAAACGGGCTTATAAGTAATTTACATCAGCGTCATCGATAAAAGAGTTAGTCTTGGTAAATATCAGCTCTTTACATTTATTTCCGTAAAAAAAAGTAGCGTATTTTTGTCTTAGATATTTGCTTCGTAATGTAACAGTAAGCTATTGTGATTTGTAGCGTTATTATTGTACGGTAACGTTCGCAGAGTTAACGTTTTCAGTGCTAACGTTTTTGTTGAGTGGGTATGCTCGTTTGTGTTTATGGGTGAAGAGTTTCATGTTTTGTTCGATGAAAAGAAGGTTGTTTATTATGAAAAGCGTATCTACGATGCAATTGGGTGCTTGACTGTCTAGTCAAAGCTAGAATGAAGAAGTATGAACTCACTTGCGACAGAAAATCGGTAATAGAACCATTTTACTTGCAACCTGCAGGTACAGTCACTTGCAAATGTATTTATTATATTTCATAACAAAGTTTTATTCGGAATAAACTCCCAAAACATTTCCTCTTATCTTTCACTTCTTTATTTTTTTTTAAATGTACAGGCACCTTGATTACAGCACTTGGACTATTCAAATAAACATTAAAGCATATGTAAACAGGTCATATACAGTACCATTATTGAAATCCATCATGTCAGTTTGTACTGCTTTGTTTGATCATGATTAAGATGTAACGGGTTTTGAATGGATCGTCGTTTGTGTATTAATCAGACCGTTCCCAAATCGTCTATTAATCAAGTTTAAGCATCTGGATGACAACGAACTGTCAGCTTAAGTAGTGTTTAGTTTACAACGCATTGTAAACAATCGTTTGCGGTAACTTGTCACGGCTCGCTGCCTTTATTGTTTAATGTTTACATGATTGTAATCGTAAAGTTTGGCGTGATATTAAGGAATTTGGCGGGCGATTTGTAATTGCATCGTGTATTTTGTCTGATTCAAGGGATTAGTAATCTTTGTTTCGAATTTAATTGTTTGTTATGACATTTATGTACTTAATTAATAAAAATTCTGTTCAATGTTTTACAGAGAGTTAGTAAGATTTTTCCTCACCGCAAGTGTCCACTAACAGACACTACCACGGGAGAATCCACTGCCATCTGATAATCTGATAAGGAACATCATTGGGATTCTAACTAATCAAATATTATTTGGAGTGCTTAAAGATTTCAACTGTCAAAGATCGGTAGGTAGATATCGAGAGCTGGACTGACCCGATTAGTTAATTTGTTCTCTGAAGCACGAACTTGTTTTAGAAGGCTGGCCTCTATATATTTGTTATACAAAATTTATTCACAGGAGGGTTAATATTACAATATTACTGCAATAAGCAAATTGATCACTTAAGTTGAGCTAAAATTATAAATTGAGCCCCTTAAACAATTGAATATGGGTAACATCCTTTCAGTCGCATTACCAGAGCTCATTACCCATTATAATATTATGCTAGGTGGTCAGTGATTAGGAAGAAGCCCTTAAAGTTTAAAATAACACCTGAAAATCATTTGTATGTGCTTAAACACTTATACTTAGCATTGCTTATTTAATCCCATCGTACTTCCTACTATAATATTATTATAAATGTGAAATTTTGTGAAGATATTTGTACATTTGTTACTACTCAACAGATGTGAATTGAAAAAAAAAAAAATCTAAAATCTAGTACACTGATAGATTATCTATCAGTGTACTAGATTTTAGATATTTTTTTTCTATAACCTGCTATAACACAATTAGTAACACACTTTTTATTAATGGAATATGTGCCTATGGCTTTGCCTATTGCCTTGCAAATTCGGCTTTAAATACATAGTGGCATTGTTGTTAACGTTCCTAAGTATAACTTTGTGACCTACATGAATAAAGATATTTAAGTTATAAAAAGAGATAAAAGGCTTGGCAAAGTTCAAGACAATCATAACAGATTACTGTCTCTCACATTACTAATTTAATAAGCATTTGGAGAAATTATTTCAATTCAAAGCCTTTATATGATAGTCATAAAGCAAATACTCTTTCGTATTATCTTAAACTTATTCTGAAACTCTGTCTTCGTAAAGATTATAATAACCCATATACATTAATCTTTAAAAGCATTTGACTTCAACATAATTCTCGCTTCATAAAAACTCGTAATATCGTCTAAAGTTCAACTACAGCCGGCGCAAAACATTAAAGCTGTTATCCCAGTAAGCGCATTCGGCATTCCAAATCAACAATGACATTAACCCCCCTAGTGTGGCAATCAGAGAGTAAGTGGGAATTTCCGCGTCGTTTCATACGGCTCCCGGCTAAATGTTAAGAGTTCTGTCTATGTATCTGTGGAAGTACCGCAGACCGCTCTGTGGGGACTTACTGATCGAGCGGCCGGCGAGCCGAGATACTCAACCTGATAGACACGACTTATTTATATTAAAAGGAAAGGAAACGCGATGTTAATGCCCAATCAATTTGTAGTAAGTTGAGTCAAATTTACGTTAAACGGTTCTCATACACACATATGGTCAAGCATTTTCTCTGCTTTTCTTCTGGGTATGCGGAGATAACGACCTGCTTTCTAACTTCCCCTACTCTTATTAAACCCACCGGATTCGAAAGCCCACCTGATGGAAAGTAGTAACCGTGGCCTATGGACGTGTAAAAAATCAGGGGAGCAGGAATAGACTTTGGTCTTTCCACTAATAGCACAAAAACTCTTCGCTGAGCACTGGCTACCCTACTTACAGCCGAAAACAACACGAAGTTACTATGGCTGCGGTATTCTGTAGGGCGGAGGTATTTCCCCAGTCAGACTGCTCCATTGGACGGAAATACCGTCGTTTCCTTATTAAGTTCACCTGACATTGACGTGCGATTTTCACCATAAAAATTAAGATTTTATTTAAAAAAAAAAAATATGGAGACACTATTCTTAAAATAGAAAAAAGGTTGGGTGTTTGTACTACTCCATCTTTCATACCCGCATAAAAAATAGTTTCAATTTTAATGTCAAAATTCTTTATTTCCTTGATTAAAGATACGTAGCCAAACTTATAAGCGTAAATCCCACAAAGCAATGTGGTTAACACTTAACGGTTTCTACATTTATATTTTCTTTACGTTGGATAAATGAATAAAAACATCGTTTCAATTGGGTTTCAATCAGACGTCACCTGATGTAATCTTGTTTACAATCACATTTTGTGATGCTCTCAAGATAGAGCTTATTTAAATAGTGTTCTATTTACAACATTGAAGTAGGACTTTTTGTATGCTATTGCTTATGTATGACTGTTTATTAAATGGTATTTGAATGGAGGGCGACCAATAGCACTGAAAGCTGATGCTGTCCAAGACACACCTAAATTGATGTCGTTAAGACATAATTGGAAGTCAAATTGCACATAAATTGTAGATTTTATGGTTTACCACTTTACATGCGATATTGCGATATTTATACACACATATATTAAATCGAAAAGGTAAGCAGAGATGTATTTACACGATGTTTCACAATGTGTTTCAGAAGGTGAGCCATTTAGCCATTTTATGGTGCCATTTTACGTATAAAAAAATAATATTTCAAAATAGTATAATTATATTATACTAACCTAACTACAAACTCGTACTTCAGATGTTAAATAAAATAAAAGTCTATTGAGTTAGTTTTGACAAAACAATAAAATTACTCACAATAGTCTATAATATTTTTTTTGCAATTACTTGCGTCTTAGTTGTATATAATACTGTTGAAGAATCGACGACCTTTGTGGGGCGTAACGGTTAAGTAGGCGCCTGCTAAGTCAGGGGTCGTGGGTGTATTATACAGAAAATCTATATTATGTAACTAGCGATTTACTAAATAAAATATTTCCTTTCTCACTACAGCGCTAACCTCGGTTGCATCCTCCTATTACTACATATGCAGTAATTTGGTTTATTTTTAGTTTTATACCCAAATCCAAGTCTACCAGATGCACAGTCAGTATCAGATTGATCTTGACGAACAAAGTACTCTAAATGATCTTAATGACTTGGTTGCCTACCCCCCCGTTCCCCCCCCCGTTCAGACCCAGACTATACCGATTTGCAGTCGAGGTAGACTTGGGCTCAAAGATCTTGACGCCGTAATCCCTACTTCAAATAGTCTCAAGTGTCTGTATAATTTTTCATTGAAATGGTTGTAAAAATAATATTTTATAAATCACTTACTGGGGTGTTTACCAGCTATATGTATGTGTGAACCATTGGAAAGTTATATATGAAGTTGCACGCCACATATTGTGTTTTAGCAACATGCCATCCAGTTTTTTTTTCTCAGTTATTACAAAGTACTGCAATATAAAGTACCTAGGTTACTCGTACAGTTATAACTATTTCTGATATTGAACCGTTTGTATTTGCAGATATAGTCAATAGATTGGATTGTCTATTTTTTAACTACCAGCTTATCAAATAATTTTTCGTTCTAATTATATCGAACTGCCTTCCTATTTATTTAATGTATCTGACATTCAATGAAAATTATATCAAAATAAAAACAATACATAATTAATAAAAATAGCAAAAAAACACCACCTAGAATTATAACTGAGCTATTCTTAGCCTGCTGCCTTAAAAAATATAATATTAGGTATATTCGCAGTGTGCGTGTGTAACACACCAGTATTGCACTGTTTCTATTAATTAAATTCTTTGACTATATTTATGAATCTAGGCGGTAGATTATATTGTTCCGCAGAATCCTATCTAAGGTAGCACCTAAATTGGATTTGCTTTTGTATTAAACTTGTGTAAGAAAACCGTAACAGTAAAGGCACTGTGGGGGATATTAAGATAGCAGATTACAAAGATTCAAATATGTTTAGAGAATAATTCTGTTGGACCCTCTGAAAGTACCTTTATCCTAATCAAAAGGAATATAATACAGAGGGAACAGAGATTGCAAGAATCTATTATGTAGCCAGTTTATTTTTAATAAGCAGCGGGAGCTTTGACGTACGTAGCGCTAATATAATATAAATAAACTAACTGTACCCGCGACTTTGTCTGTGTGGACTAAGATCTGGGTATTAAGTAGGTAATTTAATTCTTAAAAAGGAGACTAAGTCTGATGTGTCTTTTTTTTACGTGCGGGAAATCCCCACGGATACCCACCCCTCCGGAGCCGGAGAGGGAGGTTTTGTCGGACTCGAACCGACCAAACCGCACGCCGTCTCTGGGTAGTAGTGCTAGGCCGAAGGTGAGGTTGTCATGCAACATGTGTCAGTAAAAAATCACGTCAACATCGACGTAGCCACTTCAGAGATAAACCAAACAGAGATAGAGACAATTCATGAAATTATTAAAAATAAAAAACCTGACTGCTGCTGAAAAGATCGAAAGAAGCTTTATAGCAGGCGGTACCCATTAATTTTCATCGGGTTTGAGATTTACGAATGGGTACCGCCTGCTATAAAGTTTGTTTTGATCTTTTCAGCATCAGTCGGGTTTTATATTTTTATTAATTTATTTATTTTATACTTCTTAGTTATGACTTATATATTTATGTAATTATCTTGTATAATCCATGGAGCCGTTCAGGCCGCAGAGCGTGCCAAATATTTGAATTTGGCGCCAAAAATCTGCCATTTTTTTTATTTTGATACACCCAGTGTCACTCTCACAGTAAATACGAATCTAGTGACACCTCTCAAGCTAAAATCCATCGAGCCATTCAGGCTGCAGAGCGTGCCAAACAAAACATTCATACATACTCTCTAAAAACATAACTCTCCTTCTGGCGCAGTCGGGTAAAATCGTTAATAGGACAAAACAAACAGATACTTCAATTTTATACATATGTCGTTTAAAATAATGATTTGCAACAGCAAAAACGTTTGTGATGTTCATACTTATTTAAACTTTCGATTTTTTTTGAGCCATAAAAGTTTTATATAGGTCAGAGAAGTAAATTGAGGAAAATTTTTCATTATGCTCATTCACGTTTACTTTCTTGCGAAAGGGTATTTGTTAGAGTTTTAAACAGGTTCGGTGTTTCAATACCAATTGTTTATTTCTATTCAAAAGGAATAAGAATAAGGCAAAATATTTTCACCCCGTTTTCTGCGATCTGTAATGGGAAAGGAAGTTTGATCCTACAAAGTAAAACTTTCTTCCTGTCTTTTAATTATTAGAATAGCTTTTAATGGACACTTTCTGGCTTTTAAGCAAACTAAGGCTCGTATTCTAGAATGCTACTCAGCTGAATATCGATTAATCTGGGAAAAGATTATATACACATTGACAAATTTGACAGGTTGTTTGCTAGATTGTCTAAACAGTTTTTCTCAGATTGTTGAGTGACATTCTAGAATGTGGGCCTAAGAATGTCTTATTCCTTACACACACACACACACATATATATATATATATGCAAAACCCCGCCCCGCAGTAGGCAGATGCGTATTAACGGCCTTATTTCGCCAATTATGATTTCGGTTAAATAGTCTATGACATGAACATTCTATGAACCCCTTGTATAAAACAATAGGGGTTATAGAATGTGGATATACATACAATTTACGTATAAATACACAAAGACGAATTTAAATGGACATATTCATTCATACATAATATTTACACGGAGCGGGAATCAAATCCGCGACCTTCCACGTAACAGTCAAACACATTACCACTATGTCACTGAGATCGTCAGACGTATAAGATACTTATTTGAATAATAATCAGCCATTAATTTACGAATTAATTTTAATATTTTTGTATACACTTGTATCACAAAAGATGGCAATACTAAGAATTTTTTAATGGAGAAAGTTTTTATCCCCGGATAAAATCCGCCGTAGGAAGTAATATGTACTTAGAATATTCAGAGATTTTTCAATAAACGCCCCTATTTTGGTTCTATAATGAGGAATCCAGTGTTAGCAAAATATACTGGCATTTATATTCTGATGTATAATTGTTTTAAATGTAATGTAATAGTAACATGACATGTAATGTAATCAATACTATTATTGTACAGCTGAAAAGTTTGTTTATTTGTTTGGTTGAACGCGCTAATATCCGGAACTATTTGTTTGGATTGAAGAATCTTTTTGTATTAAATAACCCGTTTATTGAGGAAGGTTATAGGCTAAATATCATTCAGAATTATTTATTGTCTAAGTAAGACGAAGCATGCCATGGGCAAAGACGGGATAGGTCAGCTTGTATAATATAATAGGCTTGGTTTTCTCTTCGGAAATAAAAAGTAAGTAAACACGTAAACGTGTATTTTCTATTTGACATTTATGTATACCAAAATTTCCAGACTATATAGTCACCTGTCAGTAATCGTTTTTCCTTGTAGTGACATAGATGTAATACAATTTTACGCAGTACATTTAACAAAAGCTTTTCTCGGTTCCTAATTCTATTTAGGTTATGGATAAAAGGTTCTAATTAGTAAATAAAAACAAATTAACAAGTTGTTACGCTCAAAAAGCATATGAATAGTTATTATACAATATGCCAAAATTTGATAAATAAATGTATTTCGAATCTTTAATATTCGAGTATTACAATTTTTAATGTCCTAAAAATTAATAATACCTAACTTTTTTATTCAACACTTAATGCGTATGGTCAACGCTTCTCATGACCAGAAGGCTGGCCTCTTTTTAGGCCAGAGATTAAGCATTGCCTTACAACGTGGCAATACTGCCAGTCTTCTGGGAACGCTACCACAAGAGGCATGCGATGCGGATGAATTCCACGACGCATTTTAACTTTTAGTTTTAGTTTTTTACTTTTGTGTATACATAGTAACTTTAGTAGTTTAATTTTATTTAAATTAGTTAAAATGTGGTAACCACTTCCATGTACAAATAAATAAATTTGATATAATTCGACCGTTTAAATGAATTTCTTTTCATCATGGGCTTCACCATGATGAAAAGAAATTCATTTAAGTATAATGATATAAAAAAAAGTTAAATTTTTCAACGTTAACTACTTCAAAGATATGTAGTTCGTCTGTAATTATTTTGTAATAATAGACTTTTATAAAGGAATTTTAGCTGTGGGAAGGATTTGATAGAAACTATTATATATCTATTGATATGTTTTATAAGTAGAAATAAGGAACATTTTAATTATGCCCCATAAAGATCTTCGGATACCAGGCCAACTTCACCTGCAAGCCGGTGAACCCAGTGACTTACTCTGGTGTAGTGTCGGAGTTACTCATATAAAAATCAAAGCGAAGTAAATAAAAAGAAAAACAGAAAATCGAATCCCGGATTGCAAAGTGTGAGCTTTAAAAGCGGTTATTGTTACTCGGATAAAGACAGAAAGCTATTTTAATATTTGCAAATATATTTACAAGGGAATAGATTATAAATTAAGGATGAGTATACACCTACCTACTTTTTAAAGAGTGCAATATCATATAAAATATCCTTACTCTGGTACTGATTCCAATCTAACATCAAACAATTCACAAACACGATGTTTATTTGGTATCAGCTCTGTACTATTCAATTTATCATCGTCAATACTAATCAGTCTAATTTGATGATTAGCCTGTTTATAGAAGCATAATACGTTCGAATTAATTACCACTAGCTCAACAAGAGGGAAAGGAATGGCGTGCAGTGGCGTGCGTGGCTTTCATCGCCGGAACAAAGTCGCCGAGCAACAAGTGACGTTTCGTCCCTAGCCACAACCTAAGGCGATACCACTTTCCTTATAATGAAGTATTATCCGAAAAATCTATAGCCATCATAATAAAAAAAATACGTATAAAATAAACGCGTTGTAACATGTAATTGTAAACGGCCCAATTCTAATATTTAATTTCAACCGCGTCTTCAGTTCTCTTAGTAAATATTTCGTACGAGTTTATTTACTTTTCACCACTTTTAAAAGAGAATAATTTCAAAAGGCGCTTGCGCGAGATCCGAGCGAGAAGTCTAGCGGGAGTAGGACGGGTGACAGTGCCACTCGCTTCGACCAATCGATTAGTCGCATAACGATAGCGGCTTCTTAAATGCAGATGTGTCGTGTATACCAACGTCAGTCGGCAAGCGGCAGTCGGCCGGAGCCCTCGATCATGGCTCCAGAGAGCCGTGCTTACACATACGCTGTCCTTTGTAGTGACTGTAACGTTCAGCCGGTATAGACGATTCGCGCTCGAATGTAATGCTACATTATTTAGGGCAGTGAGATGTAACTTAAAATATTATTGGACGTATTTATTAGATAAACTTTTGCAATTACTGATAAAATAAAACAGCCTAAACTGTCAAGTATTTAATACCGAGCGGACACTTGATTAGTGTTTTAAATTTAATTATGGAGTGAACAAAGAAAGGATTGTACCAGGAAAGGTAAAATTAATATATTTTTCATTCTGAATAATGTTGTCATTGTAGATCGAGTGAATGAATCGCGCCAATGATAATAGATATTAATAATGCCGTTTGTGCTCCTGCTGATAGGTAGTTTCTTACGATTTCTGGTATAAATAATCGCTTTCATTTGTCACCATTTGTGTGACAGATAACGGGATTTGTTTTTATTTCTTCTACAACGCTTTTTGGAATGTTTATTTGTTTTCTTATATATGGTATTGGTATATTTCCTTTATATATATAAATTATACCTATTCGATTACTAATAAAGTTTCAAGTTCGATACAAGTTCCAAAAATATAATCCATTGAATAATCATTACACATATAATAACAATATTTTATTTCTGAGAACATCAATAATACGTTACGTTTAAAATCACTGTCTATATAACAACGGATCTATATTCATGTTTAGTTACAGAAACACATCCGACATAATAAACAAAAGACAAATTCTGTGCTCCATATTAAAACATATCCATAACAAAAGTCAAATTGTCAGCTCACGGGGTGTGAAATAGAAATACGAGTACATTTGTAGCCAATTCGTAGCACTTTCGTAGACGCCCGTAGCGGATGATAACATAAACGTTTAAGATATAGATTTGGCATACTTGGCGTATTGGCACCTTCGGATGGTTTCCCGGGACGGTCGTCACCCCATCTGGTATCTAATAACCACTTCGGTGTTCGAATGATACGGAACTTTATTTTAACGGACCCACGTGGATGAGATTACGATGTGAATAAAGGAAATACGTATCGACTATCGATTTGCATGTTTGTTGTCGTTTGTACAGAGATTGGGTTTTGGTTGTTTGTGTTATGTTTGTGAAGTTACTCTCGTGTTGGAGTTTACTTATTGCTTTTTGGCTGAGGTGTGACTACTTTTTTTTAAATGCCGTCGTTGCCTGAATTGTTTGGGTAGTCATCCATACTAATATTATAAATGCGAAAGTAAGTCTGTCTGTCTGTCTGTCTGTATGTTACGCTTTCACGCCTAAACCACTGAACCGATCTTGATGAAATTTGGTATAGGTGTAGATTAGACCTTGAGAAAGGACATAGGCTATGTTTGGTCGCGATAACCGGCATCCACGCGGGCGGAGCCGCGGGCAAAAGCTAGTTGTATATAATTATGAAAAACATTGTATCGGTTTCAAGTTCGATCTTAAATGTAAGTTTTTCTTAATTTAAGTTTATCATATTATTTTGTTGTTCAAAAATCTAATAAAGAATATCCCTGATACTGATTGTGACATTTCAATGCAGCACCGGTGTCACAATTATCCTGTACAAGAGACCGGTCGTACACAGAGTAAGACGTAAAAGAATATGTTACTTTTCTTCTTCAATTACTTAAGGAAATCTCAGAAAATCAAACTAGAGAAAATCCCCTAGAAAGGTACTGGTTGCGGGTTTATGTCCCGTCCTGAATATTGTCTGTTTACGATTTAAATTCAAAGGAATGTTATATTTCTGATTCTCTCAAACACACCAAAATGCACCACACTGTTACCTGTCACAATAAGGAAGAAATTCTTCTTCTAATCAAATCTTCTTAATAAATTATATTTCTTCTTATTAATAAAATCTTTATTTAATATCTACTGTTAAAGGCAGATGCCTCTTCACCCGAAAGCTTTTAATTAAAACAGCTGATTCATTTCGCATCCCTAAAATTAATTTGCATAAATTATTATATGTATTATATATTTGATAGTCTAGAGTCTAGTGGGGTTATATGTCCGTATTTTTATGTCTCACGATATATCAAAATTTTATAGCGGCTTGTGGGTATATTATACTGCCCCATGTTGGCCATAAAAATAAAATTAGCAACCTCTTCACCATCAAGGTATATCATAACATTAAGTATTTATATTTTATACTTACAAAAAGAAACATTTAATTAAAATTAATAATAAAAAACATTACATGCGCTACCATGCGTTTTAAACAATTGATACCACACGCGCTCATACATTTATTTGATTCATATTATTAATATCAAACGTATACAGCTGACATTATCACCTACACTCGTATAAAAAAATAAAATTTGCAATAAAATGTTTGTTATAAGACTTTTCATGAAAGACCTCAAGTAATTAAAAAATATACAATCATCTACATCAGCACTAATGATTGTTTCATTATCACTAAGTGCCAATTCTGGTTGCATTATAATTTGTTATGACTTTTCCCTTTTATAACTTGCTTTTTCTTGACTTTTTGGAGTTAGACTATTATCTAGCCCCCAAACCCGAGATAAAAGCCTGGAATAGAGCCTGGTCTGCCAATCAGTAGTTATCGTGGCTTAGGTCCGAAGATCCCCATACACTCAATAATTATAGAAAAACTGTTTTTATTGCACTGATGAACTAGTTTTCCATTTTACATTTGATTCGCGTTACAGTTGAATGTTCGAGGTTTCGGTTTGATTCCCGAGTCAGACTTGGTCCACTTCGTAAGATCGACCTCTGCTTATATTATTTTAAGATGTATGGATATGTTAAAAATATACTACTTGATACTTTTGGATACGAGTATAATAAAATGATAATATTTCTAGGTCCCAGAGCTATGCTGGCTTGATTAGGGAAGTACCATCCACCCACACAATGTCGGCGTTAAGTAATAATAGAATTTTGCATTTGCACAATTGATGATATACTGATATATTTTTTTAATTTTTACCTTTATCATCATCATCACCATTTTTAGGGTTCCGTAGCCAAATGGCAAAAAACGGAATCCTTATTCGTATATATACCGTCTGTTCGTCCGTAAGTTACAGCCCTTTTTTCCGAAACTATAAGAACTATTTGAATGAAATTTTGAAGCATTTACTATGCTAATTTTTCCAATCGATTACCATCGCCCTAAGACGGTAGTATAGAAGAATTCGGATAGCTTCAGGTGTGGCCCGGTGGCTCAGTGGTCAGAGCATTCCCCCTGTAAGGGAAAGATCGTGGGTTCGAATCCCACCTGGGTATTCACTTTTTCCTATCTTAATCGACTATAAGAACTATCTTTTAAACTCTCGTGTTCCATGAGATATAATTAAGAGAAAGGAAAGTAACGCGATCATAGTATACATACTCACATACCTTGACGGCCGTGGTCACAGGCTGGCTCGATATATGTAGGTACCTATACCATTATCGCGTTAATTCCCGTTCTCTTAACTATATATAATAATCATGCTGTTGAAACTTGGTAAGTAGATGTATTCTGTGAACCGCATCAAGATTATGACACAAAAATAGAAAAATAACAATAAATTGTGGGAGTTCCCCATACTTAAAACTGAAACTCAAAAATTTGACCCGTCCATAGATAGCCCAACCCACACGTATGGGTTGGGCAATCTATGGACAGGTCTTCAAAAATAATATTCAGGTCTCTAATATTTTTTTTGCTAAACTGAACACTTTGGAGACACTTCACTTCACACTGTAGTTTATAAAATAAGAGAATGATAAAACTAAAAAATATATGATGTACATTACTATGCAAACTTCCATGGAAAATTGGTTTGAACGAGATCTAGTAAGTATTTTTTTTAAAAAGGTAATACATCGTAAACAGTAATTTGCCTTTCATTCAATGAACTCAAATATAAAACTTTTATATTATTTTACTTGCTGCTACGGAACCCGACATGGGCGAATCCAACTTGCACTAAGCCGCTTTTTCTGTCTTCTTCTTTTTCTTTTATCCTCTGTTACTAGTATTTTTTTCGCTTCCAGTAAGATCTTCGGGCCCCAAACTAATTTTACCTGATAACCAATAGATGTAGAAGTACCTACCTGCTGATCAACGAACGATGCTCTGGTGCAAGTTTCCCGTTCGTTGCAGACAACTGTTACTTCCGCATGAGCCAATCCAAGAGAAAGAGTAAGAGAGGGGACCGCTCTGTATAATCTTTGGATTCAATTAGGACTGACGCTGTGCTGATAAAGAATACAGATTATACAGAAAGAAAATTAAATACATGATGAATATATTAACAAACACAGGCATTTGTTGGTTAAAATGAGTTTGCTTATAACACTCTCTGTAAACCATATTTTGACACAAATATTTTACATATTTTTTCATTTTTCACAATCATTAAAATAATAGAAATCAAAATATCATTAATTATGTAGCAGTGGACTGCAGTGGCCTATCATCATCATCATCATCATTATATCAGCCACACATAGTCCACTGCTGAACAGAGGTCTCTTCTATAGATATCCAGTACGACCGATCTAAAGCAGCCCGCATCTAGCGCTTCCCGGCGACTGAGGTCGTCCTTCCACCTGGCCGTTGGGCGTCCTACACTACGTTTACCCGTATGCGGTGGCCATTCCAGAACTTTTTTGTTCCATCGGCCATCTGTTCGGCGCGCTTTGTGTCCCGCCCACTGGCACTTCAACGAGCTAATCCGCTGGGCTATGTCGGTTACTTTTGTCCTCCTTCGGATATCATCGTTTCTGACGCGATAACGCAGGGAAATACCGAGCATGGCCCTCTCCATAGCTCGTTGAGCGACTCTAGGCTTTTTCAAGAGACCTATAGTGAGGAACCACGTTTCAGATCCGTAAGTCATTACTGGTAACACATATTGGTCAAAGACTTTCGTCTTCAGGCACTGAGATATGTCGGATGAGAAGACATCTAGTAACTTCCCGAACGTTGCCCAGCCGAGTCGGATTCGTCTATTTACCTCATACTCGAAAGTAAAACCTATTTAACCCCAATGTTATTGCTTCTGCAAAATATGCGGAAGCAATAATCGTTTCTAATCACCAGTAATTACAAAATGTAATAATATTCCATACGCGAAATGGTTACAATCCATAAGCAATTTTTTAACTTGTTAGTACAAAAAATATGGCTACCTTGACGATAATTATAATGACACCTCTACCTACTTTAAGCTCGTAAATAATGAAACCAATTTGGTACCGTTGTCGATGCGAACTATCGATGTTGGACATGGGATCGATTATTTAAAGCGAACTGGTCCACTCTAGGGGCTAAACCTATTTTCATCAATGAGATGAGAATACATTATTCCTTCGTTTTATGTCGCCTTTAAGGCAGAATATTTTTAATAGAGTAACTACCTTGTGTAGCCGAAACGAATGACGTTATTATAAACACCGTTCAAATAAGTTTTGATATTTTTATTGCTTAGTAGATACTATATAATTAATGTCCGAGATAATATTGTTCTTTTTTTAAATCATTAAATTATCATCTTTATACTGTTATGCTTTTTCGTTAATGTAAATAAGAATATATATATAACCGTTCCATTTCAAAAAGCTCCATCAATTGATTGACCGGAGACCTGTTGAAATTCTGTATTCATCTTGTTGTTGTTCCATGAGGGATCCGACGGGTTTATAATCATGTTCCATGAACATGATTATAAACCCGTCGGATCCTGTCGCGTAGCAAAATCTATTGGAGTACAGAAATAAATGGACACATCGTACTATAATTTATAATAAGAATAGTATTTTTTATTCTTTTGTAGCTGGTGAGAATCACAGACATAATATAGACAGTTAATCAAAAGTTCCTTTGACTGAATATCAGTCAGAAGTTGTATGACTCCCCTGGTGTTGCATACGCCCATAGGCCACGGTAATCACTTTCCATCAGGTGAGCCGTGTGCTTGTCTGCCAACTTGGTAGTATAAAAAATCAGAAGTACTTTCATGGTAATATGTTTATAACCATCTTGTTATTTAATTTGTTTGAGTCGGTGTATGATACATATAGGTATGTATTACATCACCTATAGAAATAGAAATAGTGTACTTAAAACAACGTATATAAAAAGATTATATAAAAAGCAAACAAGCTCACATAAAGATATATATATTTATATATATATATTATTCCATTAATATTTACAGCCATTATATTTTCTTCAATGTTTCTTAAAAATATATTGTCAATAAAGTAAATGTCTTACAATAACGTATATAAAAAGATTATATAAAAAGCAAACAAGCTCACATAAAGATATATATATTATTCCATTCATATTTGCAGCCATTATGTTTTCTTCAATGTTTCTTAAAAATATATTGTCAGTAAAGTAAATGTCAAACTTGATATATGGTTGGAAAAAAGCTGCCTTCCACGGCCTTCCACGTCATCACATAAGAAGACCTCTATATCTACGACGTAGTGTTCTCAAGAGAACAGTATAAAACGCTTCAAAAAAAAACCTTTATAGGAGTAGCAATACTCAAGTAATACTCAGATATTTGCAGGTTTTTTGTCCATAAAAAAATGCTTACCTATTACTACATAATTATTTAATCAACTTCTAATTGACCGTTTGAGTGTAGTCAAATTCGTATTAACATACTCGTATAAACATCTTTCCCGTGTAGGTAGAGAGAACGTAGGGTTACCCTACAAAAGATACAGTATCTTTTCATCTTTCCATTTTGAAAACAAAACTAAACGAAAGAGGTGGATTAACAAGTGAAAAGATTAATTTTGATAACATTTATAAAACTACACTTTTAGTTATTTTTGGTCCCGATTTGTTTTGACTTAAACTAAAACCGTACAAACAAAAACTCTGATAAAAGGTTGACCACTTATAGATCCCACGCAGATTTCCTTCAGCCCACTCAAAAGGCTTCGCAAGAAAATATTCAAAGAATACGTAATATTTTTCTTGTTCAAGAGACAGACATAACAATAATACAATTTTAGCCTGAGGTAAAATAAAGTTGGTAGCTAAGAACCTTCGTATATATTGGTGGTATTACCGTCTATAACGGACCTATCTAATTTAGCTTGAAGGCCAGATAATCCAGGAAGCAATAGGTAGCATAAAGACGAGAGGAATGGAATACCGGCAGGCCCCGACGGAGGTATGCAGGTACCTATTGTAATATCTCCCCGGCCTCGCTCGACCCTCGCGTAGGAATGTCTGTTGTTTATACAACCTACATAACCTACTATTGATAAAAACCTGATGAATTATGGAAATAATTCTTTTTGTACTTTGTGCTTTGGGATAATTTCAACTGTAAGGAAATTTCTGCAAATAGATAATAATTATACTTTATATTACCTTACTTCCTACTATTGTTATAAATGTATTAAATTGTGAAAATACATGCCTGTTATTCAATCACACTACAGCGGGTGATCGGATCCGGATGCAATTTGACACAGATATAGATTAAAGTCTGAAATAGCACATAAGCTACTTTTGATACCGGGTATTGGTTCCTCTGGATTGGGGGAACGGGGTCAGTATCTCATGCGGACCCGCAAAAGCTTTATATACGTAGGGTTTTAAAGTTTAAAGCAACACACAGATTAGCAAGAGCTTCATTTTTATGTGTATTTTATCAGATTAGATCCGTTTAGCCATTTGAGCGTTATTGAGTAACAAACATCATCACAAACTTTCACATTTATAATATTCTGTAGAATTACTATTACACTCTTCGACTTAAAAAATGGACTGAAAGCTGAAAGCGCCCATTTTTTTTCCAATACCCTTTAATTAATAGGCATACTAGGTCTATATTTTTTTCCTAATTAAAGAAACAGATTTTAAATAATAAATCGAACGGCTTTCATTGTTTATGAATATACTATGACAAACTACAAAGCACATCAGTTTTGTCATATTTCACTGAAATGGTACGGCACTGGCAGCTAATTTAATTAATATGCTCGCACCACTTTGGACGGGCTGTTAGACTCGTTTTATTCTTTTTATCTACGAAAATAATATTTACGGCTAGCCCCCGCTCATCACATCGACAAGTTTTGGACACGCTTCACTGCTCCCGACCTAGTACAATTTATTACCTCCCTAATTTAGAACAACTATATTTCAATGCCACACCCTTTTAAAGTAAGTTCTTTTTTGGCTATCAATGAATTTTTTTAATAGAAGGAACTTCGCATTGCCGTAAGTCGGTATCGATTAACGTTACAAGTTTTTCACCTTAGGATAAAAGCTTATTTTACGCCAAAAATATTAGTAGTATCATTGACTGATACAACTTCTTATCACTAGTACCATCTAAGGTAAAACTCTCTTTTCTCTTCCCTTCTATGTGAGACTGATTTAGGATAAGTACGATCACCAAGATCTTCGGTAAGCAAGCCAACCTCAACTGCTCTCGGATACTCTTGCTGATTAAAGGACGATTTCCTCTCGGGTTGGAAGTCAAAGGGACTCTCGTCAAGGGCAAGATAAACTAATTTAAGAGAAAGAATGAGTCAGTGAATCTTTCTCTCTTTCTCCCTCCCTCTCTGTCTGTCTCTCTCTCAAGCTTTGAATGCAACCGGGACTATCATTGTATGATACCGAGGTCGATCATTAATCCTGTTGTATCACTGATTAAAATTGATTGTACTAAGAATACAAAGTCTTTAATAAAGGACAAAAAGTAGGTCTGTTAAATGTTTCAAGGGAAAGGTATATTGAGCGTTGTGGTATAATTTATAACAAAACTCGAACGGTTTACTTTATGCAATCATAAAATGTTATAGTGGACAGCCGAGAATTCGGGCGAAGTCACCAAGTCACAAAAAGTAAATTTCGGTTGGATTTCAGACAAAAATATGGCTTAGATACTCTAGGGGAATATTTAAGTAAGCAAAATTTGCTTTTTATGCCCCTACCCTAGACTACACACTATGGACGTAAAAGATTTTTCATTTGCCAGTATTTTCCTCTTTTGTAGCAAAAGTTTACAAAGTTGTGTTGAGTTTACGGAGCAACTCTGGTGCATTAGAACTGGCGGAGCCATGTTTAGCTATAAACAGTCCATTTAACGACAGAGATAGAATCAGTCTATAAGAAGATGAGCTCGAAGAAGTAACAGTATTTGCTACGAAAGAACTTCTTCAGGAACGCAAACATATGTACCTATGTAAGACACCTTTCTTCGTTGGAAACTTCGAAAAAATCAATGACGTATATTAATTGACGACCTTGTAGATGACTGATAATCAATTCCCATCAAATATGACTCATGCGTCAAACTTAAGCTGGGATTTCAATATCTATGTATCCAATATGCATCGAATATTGAAAACTATAGTGTAAGTGATACGATTCCGTCGAATAATTATTAGGTACCTACTGTTATTATCCCGGCCAAATTATTTCCCCTGCATACAGCTATTTGGCTGCGTACCAGCGGCAACACTAGCGTATACAACAATATTAAATTACAAAATACACATACCTACACAAACATACATTGCACATATTCATAGGTCCAAAGTTATACTTATACATTGTATAATAATAACTACATAGTAACAAAGTAACAAAGTCGCTTTCTCGGTCCCTATATCCCTTTGTATGCTTAAATCTTTAAAACTACGTAACGGATTTTGATGCGGTGTTTTTAATAGATAGAGTGATTCAAGAGGAAGGTTTATATGTATAATACATGTTTAATATAGTAGAGGGTGCAGCGGGAACGGGATCTGACACCACGCGGGCGGAAAAATCTTGGCGGTACGAAGTTCGCCGGGTCAGCTAGTTTAATACAAAGCAGGCTCACTGCCCACCTAGTGATAGAAGTAAATGTTATTATTTTCGGCATCAATATATACATATATATTAAAATAAGTACTGATGTAGAATCTGTTGGAAGGAGATCGACGACCCTAGTAGTGACAATACAATGCAATTAGGTTTGTTTGACTGCGGTTTCCTGAAGGAAATCCGACAATGAGATAGCTGCAAATTTGATTGGCAATTCTCGTTGTGCTAACTTCATTTTTCACTGCAAGTACAAAGACAGTCATGTTTCAACAATTAAGCTTAAGTAACACAAATCAATAATAAAAACGAAAAGCTATGACGTCATCATCAAAATATGAGGGCAATTGAAGTAAAGTCATAACTATTTATATGGTAAGCAGGCAATAAATGTGTTCGATTTGTTATAAATAGTAAATTGGTATTGGCATTCAAGTCTATAAATAAAATAAGCGATCAGTACCTTCATATAGAATATCAAGCTCCGCTCCGCTTTTATTTTTTATATATTACTTAGAACTATGTCAAAGTTAACCTTTTCGTCGGAAATTTTATTTGTATCGGAATTAGAATCAGATCCCTGAATCTGAACTCCTAGCCCTAAATGGAAAACCTGAGCTAGAGAATCGTCCGTTGCATAGCAGGTGAAATTAACTTGGGCCTCGAGAATGTTCGAGAGCCCGCACACTTTTACGACTTTGTAAAACGTACAGTAGGTAATAATAAATTCCGCTGAGCTTTCGTAAATATTATGTCTATTCATGCAGGTGGAGTTTCTAGTAGATACTAATTTCCGATAAATTTGTGCGTTCTCGTGGGTGAAACGAGCCGCGGGGAGAAATTTATAGCTTTTGAAACGGCGTTTACCTTTTGAATTGAGCGTTAATCTTGTGTGAAAGACGCGATGTAACATCAGAATGCGAATATTTGTGATAACTTCACGATACTCACGTAAATTTTCTGAATCAGTCGACACTCTATACACCTGACGGCGTTTGACATTTAATTTGAGGACACATATTTTTTCATACAGTCACAGCTGTTGATATATTATGGTAGGAGACGACGTGGAAAATTTGTTTAAGAAAGTAATTTATCATTTTCCGATGAATTTGGAAACAGGAAGCAGCAATTTTAGCAGTTTACATATTCATTTCTTCGCGAGTAAATTATTAGGAACGTATTTCGATCGAGAACGTTTTAAGGAAAAGCCAGGTAGAAAGTATTCGTCACTGGCGGCGTGTATTCATGAAAACAATTATGAAAGTAGGTGAAGTAAAATTTATATGTCATAATCATAGCAAGTGGAAAAAGGTCTCTACTTATACCAGTAGGAAACTATACGAACGTATTACGAGTAATTTAGATGGCGGTATCCCTGAGCACTGTAGGTCTTTTCTACTTCCTCAGTCCAAGTCATGCGTAGTTATTTACCTGTATCTGATCCTTTGTCTATTTTCGCTTCACAAACTTCGCTTTATTTGTTCTACGCTATTGGCCAGTTCATTCCAACATAACAAATGAAACAAAGTTATTACTAGTTTTTCCGGATTAGTTTCTTCACAAAACAAATCTTGCGCGTAAGATAAACCAGTACGTTTTAATTTTCCGGGATCCGTTTGTATAAAACAATAAAAGCTAAGTATTGAACGGAAGTCGCGGCAATAAATTGCTTTTATAACACAATACTAAAATTTACGGTAAAACAAAAAATATCCTCGTCTAACTTTGCTGCTAAATACTATATAAAAATTCTTCCTGTATTTCGAGAAAACTGTCTTAAGTCGTTTGTATTAATTTTCATAGAAAGTACGCATAAAGTGCTATTATGGTAATGTCCATTGGTTGGAAAATATCAGGGGCGGTAAATGTACAGTGCAAACGACTTTGGGGGCTCGTTATTTGCAATCAAAGCATCGACATAAAAAATAAGCCATGATATGTTCGTCCTACTTTAAATATGTATTCAGGGATACGCTTGATACGCGATGGGGTTCTCGAGAAATTACTCTCTCTTTTACGATTTAATTTCACGACACCTTACACAGATATCGTCTTTATGTTAGATGTTATTAAAATCGTTGGCTGTCTATAATACCAGCATTATACAATTTGTGAGTTCTATTTTGATTTTGATATACCTCTAATATCATTTAGGCTTCAATTTATGTATACATGGATGTAGATGGTAAATAAGTGATAAATTGAATTTGGATTCTTACTTATGGAAGTCGCTTTTTAAATAGAAAAAATGAAATAAAAAGAAATATTATAGTACGATCAATTGAAGTATTTTTCAGTACTATACAAAATGGCGTCTGCTATGTAACAACAGAGTGACCTAAATAGGCCCAAATAATAAATGTTATTGTGTGACCTATACTTTATATATACATATAGTTACTACATCATTAACAAGCAAATAGATTTAGTCGAGACCTTTGATAAGAAGTTAACTTTAATGCTCGTGGCATTTTAGGGTTACAGGTATAAAACATATTAAGTGTTCCACCGTTGTCAAGTCACTCCTAATACACCATTTATCTTAATTAGTTATAACCCATAACAATATTGCTATCAATAGAAAAACAACAGAAGTAGTTCAAAATCTTTTTTTATAAGCAAAAACGCAAAGTTTCTTTTATCTCTGGCTCTGATATCCTAAAATATAGCACATAGAACGTAAGAGTTGTAAGTTATAGTCACTGTGAGTAAACTAATAGATGAAACCTGCTGAAATTGGAAGCCAACACCAATTAATAAGGCTTTAAAATAAGTGCAACGTCATGAGACGTCCCACAAAAGCGAAGCTTGTGCTTAACAATTTCAAGCCTAGCCGCCATCGCGCTGAAAACCTATCAAGCACACAGTACTCTTAGCAAACAGCGTAAAAGTTTGATGATTTATTTGAGATAAATAATAATATTCTTTATATTATTAGCGCTTTAAAGGATCGGACAAAATGGCGTACATTGGGAAAGGCCCCCTAGGTGGTAGAAAATTGATGGCACAAATTTGTCACAAATTTCGGCCGGGTGTGTACCACCGTGCACGATTGCGAAAAACCATCCATAGTAATCCAATCTCGGTTGGATTTCGTTCAGGGTTCAGCAAGCGCATAGCCGGGCAGGGGGATCTTAGTCGCAGCACTAGTGGGACTAGTAGGTGTTACGCGGTGCTGCGACGACAATCCTTTTGTGATGAGGCCGTCAAGCTGAGTGCCACCATTTTTAACATTGTACGTGTATGTAATGGTGACCCTCTTTCCTGGGATTTTGCCTTATCATCAGGCGAGGTGAAGTCAAACTGACGTGTCTAACTATATAAAAACTGTGGACTGCGGTGGACTAATTAATTGATTGATATTACTATTAATATTTCTATCCGGTGATCAAACGCACCACTCCATAAACGTAGCTTCACAATTTTATCTGTTAGATGCAATTATATGATATAATTTCTATTATATTTTGTGTAACAGTATATAGCATAGTATAGTGGTAGATAAAAAATCTTTTAAAATATGTTTTTGATATAAAATGAAGTAAAAAACAAGAGAGACACAGACAATTAGCCGAAACAGAAGCCCTCCAGATAGACAAACATACAAACCCCAGGTACAAAATGAGCAGTGCAATGTATTGTTCTTGACAAGTGTAATAAAGCAGCCCACTGCCGCTTTGTTTACCAACGGGCCCTTCGGTGAACCGGATCCGAGCACGGCATGAGGCGTCTTCGCCATACGTAATACCTTTGCATATAGAAGCGCTTTTTGGCCATATAAAGAGCAAAGACAAACGGTACCTGTATGAGCATCGCAATATTGCTTTATTTTTCCATTGAAATTCTTTGTGCACGATCGATTAAAAGAATGAATGGCCTTAATGAGAGAAGCTTACGCGGATTTTAGACATATAACTATAAATATTTTCAAGTGACTTTTCGCGATTTAAATTTCAAAATGACTTTTCTCAGCAATGTGCAAATAGATATTAAAATTAACTTACGCAATCGACGAGAAAAAAAGAACCAGTTTGAAGTTGGTGTGGCTAGAATAAAAATAAAGATATTGTAATCTGGTAGAGTAAGTTGTAGCATTAGTTACTCGGGAATGCGACGACGTTCGGAGGCGTGATAGACACGGGTGGCGTGAAAATTCAATAAAAACATTCGCGCTAACATTTCCAAAACTACAAAATGTTGCTGAAAAAGAATTAAACTAGAACAATGTGGTAGTCATTTACGTATTACAACATTATTTTTGATGTATTTCAAACCTAAAATTAATTTAATGACATGTTAGAGCAATTAGTTAGTATACTAATTGCTCTAACATGTCATTAAATTAATTTATTAATTTATTATATTAACATTACATATACTAACATATATTGGAGGTAGGACACATATGTATTTCCGTCCAATTGAGCAAGACTTCCATCTGGGAAAGTACCTGCATTATAACATATAATAATTCCTGGCGGTGAGTACCAGCTCTGGCTACAAGCGCATACTAGAGTTTTTGTGCTGTAAGTAGTATAAAAAAACACTATTAAAATCGATATAAATTGGAACAAGTGAATTCCATCCGTCTGAGCATTCGCTTGTTCCAAACTAAAGCGATCTGATTAAATTGATTTCAATTCAGTATAAGATTAATATTGAACTGCATATTATCCGTAGGTATTTCTTTTTACAAATTTTCAAGACGGGTACTATAACTTTCTGCGTAATTATAACATATCTCTAATAATGAAGTTTTCTATATTCAGTTTATGAATTTCGGTACAAAAACAGCATAATGAGCCTGTAGCTTCGTAACTTTCATAATTAAGGTCTGAAAATGTAGAAGTACGTTGTAACTACGTAATATCTGAAACAGTTACGTAGTTACAAAAATAATTTAAGATAGGTCTCAAATGAATAAAAAGTTAAGCAGACAATTAATATAATTACAAATAAGAGCTAAAATATATGAAAGGTTATTTTTAATCCACTCGGGCCAGTGAAAATTAAGTAGGTATATAATATATTTATGAGGGATTTAAACGAAAAGGCTTAAACCGTTGAATGTCGATATTGATCCCACTAAAGTCGAAAAGTAGGGTATTTAACCCAGCTCAAATTGGAATTACACAAATGCGTAAGTACCTTCATTATAGACTCATATAAAATACAGGGTGTGTTTGTATTAACAGTCAGTAGGATTTTCTGAGTTCCTTGAGTCATTACTAGAAGGATCATTTTTGAATTACTCTCCTTAATAGCGGTCAAGACCTATCAGGAGCTTCTGGGTATTTCACTTCATATCATGGGGTTCTCAATGTTCCTGACATCATGTCTGATGTCAAAAACACCGTCTGAATTGGCACCGATATAATCACTTGGTCGTACTAGTCTAGAATTTCGCTCTAATGTATAAAACCTAAAGAAAAATATTTTAAAATTATTATTTTACCGCTTTACCGTGACTTATATGTATAATATTCTATCCCAAGTCAAATTATAGCTTTCTACAACAAAATTTCTCAAAGTGAATCTGCGGACGGATGAATTGACTTGCCAAAACTGTAACACTTATGTGTTGTTTATAACAATATCGGGATATTTACTTACCATTATGTGTGTGTGAGAGAGAGGGTAGACCGATACGGTTAGCCCACCATGACTAAACTCGTTGAACACTAATCAGTGATTATGGCGCTTGTAACAGTACTGAAATATCTGATACTTAAGAAAACTGCTAGTCGTTATTTGTATTCTTTTTATACCACTTAGGTGGTAGAAAAACACAAGGCCCACCTGATCGAAAGTGGTTTCCGTGGCCTATGGACGTGTGCAACACGTGGGGAGTCACACTCGTACTGCCGACCCTGTTAGCACAGAGACCATCTATGCTGTCTTTGTAGATGACACAGCAAGAAAAGCTTTTGGTCTTCCCACTGACAGCACAAAATCTCTCCAGTAAGCTCTGGCTACCCATTCTCACTGCCGGGAACACAACACGAAGTTATTATAACCATGGTTATAATAACTTCGTGTTGTGCAGGGCGGAGGTACTTCCCTAGAAATACCGCCGAGCCCTACCTTCGTCGCAAATCTATCGCCTCTCGGATCTATAATCACCTAATCTCATCTTAAATATGATAATAAATCATCAAGTATTAAAACAAAATACCAGAGTACACTATAGAAATACATCCATGCATGGTATTCAGTCACATAATTGTTAAATGGAAAGTCACGTTCATATATCCATCCAAACTGGAATGCGTACTGTATTTTTATACTTTTAACGTATTTACCAGCCGGTATATGTTGGTTCGTGAATGAAATGCAACATCGCTACCATTTCTGGGAGTTTCAATATTACGAATAACTGTGTTACTTAAACATTCATTCATTCTTTGTTTTGTCATTTGTATTGTATGGTGTTTATAAAAGGAAAAAGCATGCATAATATTAAATAAATATTCGTCAAATAAATATAGTATTATCGTTCGAAATGGTACTGGCCTCTTTTGTATTTAGTATTGATTGATTGTTTATCTCGCGTACCGTCCCATGGAAGGCCTAACGTTATTGAACCCACGTCTTTATTCCTCAAATCTTGTTAATACCAGGTGAAACAATTTGTGATTAGGATGATGTTTCTTCTTTAGTTTAGTCAAGTTTTAAATACACCATAATATGGTATAACTACTAAATACTGTAACTTAACAGGTGATTATGTATTTGAGCCGTTTAGGGTTAAAACGTTGGAGATATGGGGTCCAAGTGCCCGCTTTCTATATAAAGATTTGGCAAAGTGACTGATCGACGCTACGCGTGACCAGAAGGGGAATTCCATCTTTTGTCATAATAGTTTTTGTCCTAATTTAAATTGCCATAACAAATTAGGCATAATTTTCTTTGTCATAATAATAGTATGCCATAATTGGTTTTTAGCATACTGTGTTATTAAGCATAAATATTGTATATCCTAATGTTTTTATTCATAACATTGATATGCATAAAGTTGTAAAGCATATTGTTTATTTGTCTCATAGTTATTTGGTATAAAGATAAACGCCTGCTAACATGATGCTAGCAAGCTGGCAAGGATCTGGATGCAATCTGGACTTCAGGGTTATTTTTTTATAAACCACCCAACAGTAGGAGCTCCTCATAGCGGGGCTCCGTCGACCAATTAGGTCAAAGAACATTAGGTTAAATGAACTTCGATGCGCCTACAAGTTTAAGGAGAGCTATGTTTAAAATAGTGTAATATTGTTAATAAAAAATTTGTAGTTATTTTTTCGGAATAGTTATGGTTATGCGTCGTTATAAGTAAATTTATGCTTTGGGATATTATGCTTATTAAATATTATGATTATAGTAAATAGGAGTAAAAAATTATGCTTAAAAAGTTATGGCAAATGAGTATTATGCGTAAATAATGTTATGACAAGTAACATTATGCAATGGTAAATTATGACATTAAATTTTAGGAATTTAAATTAAAAAAAATATCTTGCAGAGAGTATTAGCATTGCCATTCAACGTGGCAATGCTGCCAGCCTTCTGGGAACGTTACCGGTCGGTGATGATGCGGAGGAATTTCACGACGCATTATGTATATAAATATTTCATTTATTTAGTTTGGCTTGTTTTAGTTTCTAGTTTTGAATTTAATTTAGTATCATTTATGTTAAATTGTACATATATTTTGAAAAATCTTGGCGTTATTTGTGTTTGCATTCATGGCTTTCACCTTGAAATCGTGGGTCCACATACTCTTTCTCCTTCTTGTCAGAGGCGTCACACTTGCGCTGTCAACCCTGAAGAAATCTTTTAATGTCCTTCTTGAAAACCCTATATTGTAGTCGCTTGGGAAAATCACAGCAGGGAGTTCATTCCATAGCTTGAGCATAGGTGGAATGAAGTTCTCATACCTCGCCATTTCTGGTCGCAATGTGTGAGGATGAATGACTTCGTGTTGTGTTCCCGCCAGTGAGTAGTGACCAGAGATCACTGGAGAGTTTGTATGCTGTCAGTGGGAAGACCAAAAGGCTATTCCTGCTTCGTCCTCTCAATCCAGATTATGCCACGTGTTTGTTCACATCGGTAGTATTCGGAATGGATTCGGAATGGGCAAAACATGTTAGAAGTTCTGCGTCGAGTCCCCTGGTGCTGCACACGTCCATAGGCCACGGTAACCACTCTCCATCAGGTGGACCGTGGGCTTGTCTGACACCTCAGTAGAATAAAAAAAATCTAGATGGGCTACATAGACTCCTACTATACTTTTTTTTTATGTGCGGGAAATCCCCACGGATAAACTTCGGAGCTGAAGGGGAGGTAATGTCGGACTCGAACCGACTAAACCGCACGCCGTCTGTGGGTCGATGTGCTAGGCCGAAGGTAAGGTTGTCTCGTGACATATCCCTTGCACCCCGGCTGACCCAGGGCCATTCCTCTCGGTTTGGCCCTCCTCGGGGGGAGGGACCACGCGGTCCCCGACTCGCCCCCGGTATGGGGGGGGGGGGCGCCGTGGCCTGCTTCTGCTAGGGTGACGAGCGGCTCCACCCCTCACCCTCAGGCTCGCGCTCATGGGGGGAGGAGGTCAGTTTGCGCCCTCCGACGCCCGAGCCGCCTTCGAACGCGGCCAGCGATGCAGCATTTAATTGTAAACAGCTAAAAGCGTTATATAACTGAAATGTTCCACATATATCGGTAAACCAGAACAATGCTCTTTTAAATTAGAAACGTTTTAATGCCCATTTGATAATTAAAAAGTCTGTTAAACATCTAGTTAGAATGAAAGGCACGCTAAATGTGATGACGTGACATGAATACACTTTTCGCTAAACAGAGAATACATATAATGTTATGTACGACGTTTTTTAGACTTGACAAAAAATTTACGAAAATATTCACAAAGTTATTGCGAATATGAATACTGTTAGAAAAGAAAGTTTCTAAACACATTTGCATTCCTCGTGTTGTATTAAATAGCATCATAAATGTCTTGGAATAAAAGCATGGAATGAAATTCTGAATTTGATATACCTTATTATCTTGCCATTTGCTTGGTTTGTTATATCCCTTCAATACAGTAGAACCTACATGAACGTCAAAGTTCATCAGAAGAGATATATACCAACCAAGTAGTACTTCCCTCCCCTATTAAAAGCCCGGTAGGGAATAAGAAGTTTGCAGTTAAAATAATTTACTAAATCCTGTGGTAACTGTAGTCTCTAGAGTTATTTAAGTTAGCCTGAGAGAAATTGCTTTTAGTGATAAAGCCAGACCTTTATATATATATTCATATGATATTATAAAGTTATTCAATTTAAACAGATATGTGGATGTACAATGAAATTAATTTCAATTTTGTTCGTCATTAAAATTATAAGCAAGTATGTTTAAGTTACGCTAGTCACGAAACTACTAACATGTTTTGCCCATTCTGAATACTACCGATGTGAACAAACACGTGGCATAATCTGGATTGAGAGGATTAAAAAAAAACACGGATTTTTGTTACATTATTTCTATATTTTGTCATTTATTATCTAATTAAACGTGCATCTTACATCAGAGAAAAGATTTATAGTCATCTACTGGTCGGATCTTTCTACCAAGTGTCTAAGAGTTTGGTGGAATATCTTCGCTTAAAACAGATGATTGTTTTAAAAATATAAATTATTGTTTGTTGCAGAGGAGTGGAAGCATCACTGATGTAGACATCACAGCGCTACGATGGACCACTGTGTGACAGCAGCTAGCTCGCTGCTGGCTTTTCTGCTCTACTACAATACCCTAGATGCAGGATTTGTTTACGATGACAGGTGAATATTTATATAATCCAGAAACCTACTTAAAGATGGAATCATAAAGAAAGAAGGCTAATTTGTTTTTGATATGAAACTACTATTGATGCTAAAGATGTAGTTCCATTAAATTAACAGAGGTTCGAACTATAGTTATTGTTTAAATCATGATGTATCAGAATGAAGGTTTTAAGTGCATGTTGATTTCAGGTGTCCAGTTCATGTGTGTGTGTTTATGTGATGAGATAGGTCGTCACACATAAACAACGTTTTATTAATTTAGAAAAATTGACAGATTTATTATTCAATCACAAAATAATACTATTAATAAGGACATTATTTGATATTCAAAAATAAATCATGCCAAGCTTTTTATTGCATGGGTTAGTGTAAAGACGTTTTAACTCTCAGAGGTCTCAAGTCCACACAATAACGTCGTTGTTTGTTCATCTCATTTCCGCTCCGACCTGCGAGTTCAACATTTAGTATCGAATAGAAACCGGAAACCCCAAACTTATTCCAGAAAGTAACCTTATATTTTATTTTGGTTGGTAAAATCAATTCCGCCATGTTTATATAAATTTATTCCATCGCTACATAAGGGCTTACTCAGGATGAGAGCAAATTATTCCACTAGGTATACCAACATGGACTGTTGATTTATTATAACCCTGGTTCGCTTCTCTAGGGCGAAAGTTTCCTATGCTAATTTTACTGACCACGGGGGTTACCCTGCAACGTATATCTGAAATTTAGGGCCCGCAAGAAATTCGAAAGAAAGACGTAAAATTTTACGACCATGAATTTACTATTTTAGTTTTAGTAGCTAGGTTTTAGGTCGGCCGAAATGTTCATACAGTCAGATTCACGGTACGGATTGCCTGAACCTTTTTGGTCTGTCACTTTGTATGAGTGTTGCATGTGGGTTAAAAAGCATGCATAAGTATTTAGTTAGTCTTGCTATTCAATGTCGGTCAGTCGGCAGACTGGGACGGACTGCAAGAATTCTTCGCACCGTACCCGTGGAGGCAGCTTTGCGTCACTGCAGATGATCCAAGCTGTGCAACAGCAGTCGCTCATGCGATCCTAGCGGGCATGGAATGCTATATTACAAACCCCTGAATCGTGACAGGAGCGAGCAAACGCCTGTGGTTTAATAGGGCGTACAGAGAAGCTAGAGGCCCAAAGTAATATGTATATAAGACATGGACCAAGGATGCCAATCAGGATCCAAACATAGAGGAATTGAAGCGGAATTAAGCTCGAGTTTATCGGTAAATTTGGCGAGCAGCTTGCACGGCACCCATCTGGCAGCCGTGCATTTTGGTCACTCGCCAAAGCTACCGAGGGAAACTTCTATCAGTTTTGCCTCCCGCTGGTGCAAAAACGCGACGGTAGTAGGAGGAAGACGATTCTACCCAGCTGCGGTGCTTCTATGACTGAAGTAAAAATCACTCAACCGGTGGTCTGGCGGGAACTCTAATTCCTAGATGCTCGGAAGTCGAGTGGGCCGGACGGTATACCGGTGTTGGTGCTCAGGCACTGTGCCGCCGAGTTGTGCCCAGTACTTACACCTCTTTTCGCGCTCTCTTATTCCGCGAGACAAGTCCCGGCCTCGTGGAATACTGCGTTCATACATTCTGTGCCTAAGAAAACAGACAGGACACACCCGTCCAATTACAGGCCTATTGCTATAACCTCCCTTCTCTCGAAGGTGATGGAGCGTGTTATTAATGCCATGAGGGAAACGATCTACTGAGCGACCTTCTTGTGTATTATCTCACAAGCCAGTGGGCGCATGCCGTCCAGAGTCGGGAGGAGGCACAAGCCTCGATATAGCGAAGACCGTTGATCGGGTCTGGCATAGACGACTTCTTACAAAGTTGCCATGCTATGGACTCCCCGAGGGACTATGCGAATGGATTGCCAGCTTTTTATCCAACAGAAGTATCCAAGCTGCTTTCGATGGCGGTTGCTCGGACCGCATGGACATAAACGCTGGTGTTCCACAAGGCTCTGTGTTGTCTCCGACCTTGTTTCTGCTGCATATCAATGATATGCTGTTTGATGACTCCATTCAAACTACTTGTGTCTGAAATAGAGACTACTGTCTCGGTAGTATCCGATCACATATTGCGACCAGAAATGAACTCCCTGCTGTGGGTTTTCCAAGCGACTACAATATGGGGTCCTTCAAGAAAGGCACTAGAAGTTTGCTTCAGGGTTGGCAGCGCAACTGTGACGCCCCTGGTGTTGCACACGTCCATAGGCCAATGATGAACATTTTCCATCAGGCGGGCTGTGTGCTTGTCTGCCACCTAAGTGGTATAAAAAATGTAATGATCTAATGCTACATATGATTGTATGGAAACTAAATATCTTCATGCTGCGTAAGCAAGATCAAGGACCCCTTGTCTACGCTTTTTAAGCATTTTTATTTCGCGTATTCACTACGAGATCGGTTGCCTTGTAATCCTAAATGCCGAAAGAAAAGGATGGCTGGCAGGCCTCGCCTGACATGACTTGAACCTCGAGGATCACCAATTTAAATAGCCCAGTAAGCAAGATTTCGCCTTAAAAGCTTCCTAGTTGAAAATACCCAAAAACCTAAGCCTACTTTTTATCAAACTGTGATTTTGCGTCAGAAAATAATGAGGTGGTGTAAAAAACAGAGCGCATTGTTGCTCTACCATTTTCTAACAAGAGAACTCACAAGTCGATTTGGAACAATACAATACCTTATTTCGGTCATTTTGTGAATTCAATGATGCACCAAACTTGGATATCCTGACTGATAAAAAATGACAGGGTCCAAACTGCACGCTGAGATGTGCCAAAGAGGCGGTTAATGTGTCGAACACTCGAATTGATAACGAAATTCAACAGTATTTGGTTGCAACGTACTGGTCACTTACGCCAGTAGTATTATGAATTTACGACCTATTAAAATGAAAGTTCGTAACATATTTAGGAGGCAGTTAGAGTTAATTGCCATATAAAGTATTTAATAATCCACCCAATTATAGGCCGGTCAATGTATTTGAACCTCATTCTTCTGCATTTCTTGGCTCCTAACTAAATGAATAGTAGGTATATATGGCTTCAATATTATGAAGTTGAATATATTATCATAATTATACTAGTAAAAGCCACGGGCACTAAAAAGAAAATGAAATTTTGAAATTATTACAGGTTTGTCCGTGATCAAAACGAGGCTCCCCAGCTACCAAAATATATCTGTGAAATCTCAGATTACATCATCATCATTCATTCATTCATTTATTCACTTGATATATGAAAAATTATTTAAAATATTTTACAATTTATTTCTATATCCATATCTATTTAGTCGTAGACTGTTGTTGTTGACATGATTTGATTAAGTACGTATATCGTATTCTAATTCAAACTGCTACTAGTACACTTACCAGTCAACATATGAGCCACTGACGTAAGGTTTCCTTTCAGGGTCGGAGCTTAGCCGGCTTTCGTTCTCGTAATAGCCATAGTAAATAGCCCTTCTCGGCAGTCGGGTAAAAATAGGGGTAGGGAAGCAGACCCAAAACTTCAAGGTGAAGCCGCGGGCACGCGGTCTCATAGCGAAGTTGACGATAACGACTGACTACATAGATCTACCTAAAATATAGCTACCTTAAATCTCATGTTATAGACCACTGCAATATATTAAGATATAACGGCCATGTGAGCGGAAAATGTGTGGAAACTTTTAGTCAATTCCTGCCCTATGAGACAAGAACTTTCCAAAGCTTACTCAGTACTGTTACGACCAGTTTATAATAACATCGTTAAAAATACCGTGAATATGCCATATTATGGTATTTGTAACTGTAAATTAAAAATTGAGAAGCAAAGTGTCGGTAGCTTAGTGCTGGTCGGCATTATGATTGTGAGGTCCCGGGTTGGAATCTTGGCACTACACTAACCGACGTGAACCCACTCCTAGCACAAGCAATTTAGTTTAGTTAGGTTGGGCGGTGTACAGGGAATATTAGTAATTGCGGTTGCTAATATTCTTTATGAAAAAGAAATGTGAAAAATGAAAATAAGGGAAGGTATACTACTGTAAATAAATACTCACGAGAGATAAAAAAAAACCTCTCGTGAGTATTTATATACAGTGAAAAAGTCACCACGTGCGATATGCAGGTGAATACTGCATATGGCCGTTCCATCCAAATATATTTCTGTTATAGACCCTAGTACTTCTGAGTAATCATCTTAATTTTTATTTAAAGTGTTTCATCCATCCAAAACCCATCTTATTCCGTGGGTTTAGTATCCGTGTCACGTCGGCCGTGAAACATCAATCGGGCGGCTGCCACTAAACTAATGAGCCAACATAGATATTACAGACTTCTGAAATATTGCCTGAAAAATCATGAATAAAATAATAGAATACTGGTCGCAAAAAAATTACAAAAAATAGAGTTTAGAATATTTTAACTTTAATTTTGGATGGACGGCATTATGGCTTCATACTGCTACATTACTTGTTCCAATTCGATTCACACATAATATTATGACAGTTATGTATGTGATTTTTTTTTCGATAGTAGTGTAATTTGTAAATAGTACGGGATATACATATATTTTGACCGGACCTTAACTTAACTTCAGGACCGTTGCTTAGTGGGCTAATATTTTTTAACAGACTTTCTACTTACTAGTCTATTCGCTTTGAAGTTTTGCGAGTATGTAAAATCTAGATAGGCTTTGAAACGGTTGTCCAGTAGACGGTAATAGGTGTATACATAATATAACCAAAATTAAATTTTGACGAAATATAAGCGTACTAAATATTATCTGCCTACATCTTGAGACTAGGTATAAATAATACAAACAATAAGGTCAAAATGTCAAAGTATCAATTAAATTGCCAAATTAATTAACGTAATTCACTTTGATATCTAAGAAGTTTCACAAATTGGCAAGGCTACGTTTACATTTTTAGGTATTCTTTTAAAATCATAAAAAATTGACGCACAAAAAGGTAGTCAGGGTCTCTTGCTACCAATTAACACCTAAATAACGGCCCCGCAGGAATTGAAGGAGCTGTAAAAAGGTAACCCGCTATTTACTGAAGACCCAGAGTTGGCCATGTTGAATAATTTAGATTTTCCTTTGATCCCATTGTCCCCGAGGGGTATGAGGGTAGCCACATTATTGTGTTTGATTTATACTTTATACATCTTTGACCGTAAAAGCGACATGAAACAATATTTTATCTGTGAAAGTTATCTAATTTCTTTGTATTTATTCGAATAGGTGACATCCTTTGTACAGTGTTGTCTTTGCGATTTCTGTTTGATCCATGGGTTGACCTTACTTCTGATTCTTGGCAGGCCTTGTATTTTATTTTTGTATCTATAAATTCAATTAAAGTTAAAGTAACTTGAATTTGGTGTAGTTAAGTAAATAATTTTGTTATCATATGTTACTAATTTTCATTCAATAGATGGTACTTAGTACTTAGTGTGCCAGATTATTTATAAGAGTTATTGTTTTTGTCGTTGGTTCGCTAAATTAAGGGCCAATTTAAATGTATTTTTGTATTTTTATATTTTCTAAATTGTAGGTATAACTTTTTCTTGTTCCTACTATCTTTATTTAGGATTTGTGACCTACTCTTTACTTAATTTTGTTTTAAAATATAATCTAATATATAAAATTCTCGTGTCACAGTTTTCGTTGCCATACTCCTCCGAAACGGCTCGACCGATCCTCATGAAATTTTGTGGGCAAATCGGGTAGGTCTGAGAATCGGCCAACATCTATTTTTCATACCCCGATTTGCGATAACCGACATTCACGCGGGCGGAGCCGCGGGCGATAGCTAGTATAATATAAAATTATGAAAAAAGTTTTCAAGTAGGTTCCGTGGTTTCGGAGATTACCTTCCATATGCATACAAACTCACAAAATTCGCGCTCTTTTTATACAATATTAGTAAGAACATTCTCTCAAGATCAAACAAGGGATCAAACAATAATATATAGAGGTGAACAAAGAAAGAGGATTCTGATATCTATTTGATATTTACTTAAATCTCAATTGTTTGATTATGTTCTAGCGTAGTGAATAACATGTAAAATTTTGTAGGCTAAGTTATATCTCCAACAGGCTTGTCAGAACTCTCTTCTGATATATTTAAACAAATAGGTTATGCGTAATAAGCCTCCGTCTTACCCTCTGAGCAATCAGAGATGTGATATTATGAATTGCTTCAAATGAATTCTGGTAGGCGCACGGGGTTAAGAAACATGAGGGAAAAGTTTGCTAAACTATATATTTATGTCATAATATCTACATCTCTATATGTCCATGACATGTGAATTACAATGGCAGTAAATATCACTTTGCAAAAGTTGGAGAAATGGCTATCAATATTTTCTGTTCGATGTAAATTCGGTATGTGAAAATGTCCGAAACCGATAACGGTAATAGAAGCGATGAACTTTCTTCTGGATTAGAGCTCGTCGAGAACCGCTTCAGTGTTTCGTAATTGAGGGCTTACGTGACGACTATGTGCCGCAGCTGGCCGCAACTTGTCCAACAAAAAGTTCCGCACCATTCCAACTTTATCTCAATCTTACTTTCGATTTTACTAGGGACGCGAGTCGTTTCTATCGATATGGTTATGAAAACCAATATAGGCCAATATTGTTATAGGACAGACTACGAATAAAATGTGATGGAGTATGTATTCTGCTGTTCCAGCCTTGTTTTATGCGTGTACAGAGATTGGTCTGATTTATATGCAGACAGAGAGTGTTTAACATGAGCTCGTCTAACATGCTGTCTGTTTCATAGAGCTTTATTCAAAAAGTAATTCAATACCGAACATCATGCATTCCTAATGTTATTAGTTGTATACTGACTAAATTGGATTAGACGTACTGAAAGATCGTGGTTTTCGATTACAGTCGGATAATCCTGTGGGCAACGCCCCAATGATTTCTGTGAATAGTAGTAAGGAATGATTCCCGTTTCCCGTGTCCCTTGTAACTTCAATATAGGTTACATAGGTATTTGTGACACACTGTGTATAGAATATAAATAGACAGTAAACGATACAGAGCAGGCAAGGTCAGGGTACATATTTAGATCAAGACCCATCGCATATTTTGTCTAAAGATTTCGTTGATGTAATTTATATATATATATATAAATCAATTGCTGTTGTAAAACTTGAGAACGGCTGAACGGATTTATCTTATCTTGGTCTTGAAATTTTCGAGGAGGTCTAGGGAAGGTTTAAGCGGTGGGAAAATATGGGAAATTGCAACTTTTTTATCGATTCTAAGGCGTTACGAAGTTTGCCGGGTCAGCTAGTAATGTATAAAAAACTGCTAATGCTTTAAAACCTAATGGAAAAGATCACGTAGCAAAGATATACCTTAACGAGTTTGTCTTGAATTGTAGTAAATGCCAAATGAAATCACTCAAGATAAATAAAAGGATACCTCCTTGCCAGAGGTGGCAGGTACCTGCGAACAACTAAGATGCAGTATTCAACTGGTGCAATGTGAAACCTCGACACGTGTTCCGACTCTGAAGGAGGCATTTTCGAGACTGGCAGCGAATGAGCCTATCAATTATTTATTTATTTACACTGTTAAGTGAGCTTCTTGCAACCGACAGCATGCCAAATGTAAGAGATAGATTCGTGAAATAATAGTAGATACATTATGGTAGAAGTGTGTAAAGTTGGTGATTACCGCTGAGGCGCCATTGAGGATGGTTATCATCAATACACACGTGTATCATACTATGTTATTCAAGACTCTTGTGAATAAAATAATTTACCCTTGAAGTTTTCAGGTAGTGAACTTTCCATAACGTTAAGAGCTTCACATTATTTCATTATTTATTTATTATCATATTACAAAAATATATAAAATACAATATATTATTATCTGAGCGCATCAGAAACCTCTGAGGTTTGTGGAAATGCAACACAATCTCGCATTACTAATTACACACAACATTTTTGCTTAATATAAATAATTAAATTATTGATACATTATTATTTTGTATATTATATTGTGTTCGATACATAAGACATTTTGTATTACAAAGTAATATTATTCATATTATAACATACAAGTTAAAATTATCAGTTAAAATATGAAGTTGCATGAAATGAGCAAATAATAAGTATATTAATTTATTTGTACTACTGAACACGACCTTTTTTGTATCGAAATCAGCAGAAAAAGCAACTGAACCAATAAAATTTTAAAAATGAATCTATTACTTACTTGTGAATTATAGTTAACAATCAAAAAGCTACAGTTTGAATATGGATGTCATTATGTGGCTAATTGCAGTGAAATTAGAGCTAGTTTATGAGCAATTGTGTTGAAAAATATTTTATATAGACAGTTGTATAACTAGTAACCAGGAGGTTAGGGGGCCCCCACCAAGCTTTCTGGGGTCTTAGCCAACCTCACCTGCTAGATGGCACATCTGCAGATTCACGGACGAGGCTGACACTCGTTCCCCTTATTAGATAAGCCCTAATAAGAAAGTCTGTCTCCGACGTGAACTGAATTCAACGTTGCGATCATGTTGATGTACCTACAGATTGTACTATTTAGTTGTAGTGATATGTAAAAACTTAATATTATACAAACCACTATTTATTATTTAAGAACTAAAACATATTAAATCATAAGTTACATAATCCTCTTATGTTAAATGAATACAAATGTTAATACATATTTGCGTTACCAATTTTTATGGCCAGGGAAACATTCTGTACTAAATATTGGCCCGACCGCGAATCTCCACTTTCCCTCTGCAGTCGGCACCCCAAATCGGCCAAGAATCTCTTGGCTTCGAGGCCCTATGGACTCGCCGTCTCCACCGCGAACGGCACGAAATCGTACCCTGCGAACCTCTATATAATAAACTGATATTAGATATTTCTATGCCAATGCAAAAGTGAAGTACCTGGTATCCGCTTACCTATCATGAAATCATACTATCATAAACTGAAAACGGCTATAAACGAAGCCTAGTAAAGTCTTGGATACATATATTTATATTTTTATTATAAAGATGTGGTATGGTATTACCATTTTCGTATAAAAAGTATAGGTACGTAAAAGAAAACTATTTGAATTTTAACTGGCCACTGACGGCTCACGTATAGAATATACCTTTTCTTTGTATGACTGGCAGAAATAGGGAAAATAGTTTTACTTATGAAATTCCTTTGAAAATATTGACTTAGAAATGATAGAACAATTTTGTACATACGCAATGCTTTCATATTTGAATGTGACAGGAGATCAGGATATATTAGAATATATGAACTACACCTTTCCCACAGTATATTTAGAACAGTGGGATCTTCGTACAAAGGTAGCGATGTGAGCACCAATCAACAATATCCCAGATATTTGTCTTTAACACGGAGGACAGAATATGATCAGATAATTTCCTTCGCCATGATCTTTACCTATTTTGTTTATTTTGTTTATATGAGCTGCATAAGGTGCGAAGTTAGAAATTAATTTAAAAAATAATATGCTTTTCCAAACCTAGCCTGGTACTGAATTCCATTAGGTACGGCATAAACCATAAATGTATGATTCCGAAGGACGATACGCGTAATTCATTGCGGTTTCTCAATGGTCGCCTTTATGTGTATCGAAGTTTAGCAAGTAATGCATGTTACGCATTACGCTGTATCTGGTGCATGCGTCTGCAGTTTTCGTTTGCGGTCGGCTTCAGAATCATAAATTTAATCTTACCGTAGAAATATAACATACATACATACAAACATATAATAACGCCTTTATCCCCAGAGGATTAGGCAGAGGTGAATTAACACCCGCATTTCACCAATCTGTAATCGGTCCCACGTAATAGGGGGTGAGCCTATTGCCATATTCCGAACACTATTGTTGCCTTGAGCCATGCATCTGAGGCAAAGTCTGTTGAAGTTAATCAGCCCTATCCCTTAGTCGCTTTGTACGATACCACATGGGAAGAAAGGGGTGGTCCAAATTCTACTCTGCCGGGAAACCACGCGGCTATATATAACAGAAAGAAAGAATTATCTTAATGTTCACTCTAAGTTTCACATTACTTTCAAAGATGTACTAATATGTGTATGAGGTCACATATAGACTTTCCGGCACGAAGCCTCATCTGCACCTGCTGAATAACGGACGTGGCTAAGGTTCATGCTATTGGGGTTAGAAAGGTAGTCGTTCCTATTTATAGACTATTTGTACTATTGATGAAGCCTCTGAGAACACCGTAGTGAAATAAATCCTGGTGAAATAATTAAATAAGGTATTAAGGTGCAAGTGGTTTATTGAATACAAGTACATAGTCATTCACACGGACCATGGACCACAGGCCACGTGTTACGGGTTAGCTTTGGATGTAACTGGGCTAGGCAAACGAATTAAAATGAAGACCTTCAAATGAAGAAGCGACACACGTTTGTCCTTTCGATCGTTAGGTCCCGGGTTGATGAACCCACTTCTAACATAAGCAATTAAGCTTAGCTTGGGAGGTAAATGTGACTATTGGTAATAGCGGCTACTAGTTTAGACATTACTTAAAGAACTAACTAAGTAACATAATTTAACAGAAGGAAAAGGACTCTAAGTAACTAGTGTTGTTTAGGTACGGCTACATTGTTTCCGTCTTACAGAAAGCCATCCGGTGTCTCGAAATTAAGCGAGCGAACGAGTGAATCCGTTTTTCGTCGTATTTGGAGATCGTTTCAAGACTGTCGATTTTGTAAAAAGCTTTGTTTACTTTAAGTTTTATTATCTAGAGTGACAGTATCCCCACTATTGTGTCTCTTTGTACGAGTTGTAGGATGGCCTGTCATTGTAAACATAATAAGCAGTAAAAACTAAAATTACTATATTCATATTGCCCGCAATTTGAATAAATATATTTTCGTAAGAACTGAAATGAGGAAGTGCAAAGCGAAAGTCATTTACGAACAAAGTACTCAGAAAAGTTTTTATGTAAATAAGTAAAGGAAAAGGCGTCTTACTCACAATTTGCAATACAATAGCTGAATGTTAGAGATGATTTTTCCTTTTTCGCATAGTAAGCACAGTTTTGGTCCCATAAAAATATATTATTCAATCGGCTATTTCACTGGCTTCGCCTACAGATCTAAAATAAAGGAATGGAATGTAGGGGGATATAAAAGATATAGGAATGAGTAACCACCTGGATATTATTCGGCATCCAAGTTATTATTTAAATACTTTTTTCTTTAAATAAGGCTTCTTATTTTACGGCCAATAACAATGACTTAGGACAAAAATTTGTAAGATTTCCTTTTCTTATGAATTTCAAAATATTACAGGACAGGGCTGTAGCTTCAACTAAATAAAAAATGCTACCATCATGCTTCTAGTTTATATTACTTGTAGCTGCTACGTGCGATTTTGTCCGCTTGGAACTTATTTTGTTTATGTCGTGAGTTACATCGTTTTTGCTCGAAACCATGATTTTCTCTCGCGAAACACTAAATTAGAAATATTAGAAGCATATAAAATCGGCTGTGTTGTCATTTAGGATATTAGCCGGAATGGAACCGACATAAAGACATACAGATATAAGTTAAAAATGTTTCTTTTTTCAGTTGTAAATGCCGTCTTTATATCCATTCATAGGCATTTATTAAAAAACGTTTATAAGTAACATTACAAACGGACAGACTTTATTTGTATAGGTTACGATTCATTTTTTCGTAAAACCAACATGAATAAGGTATAATAAAATTTTTCATTTCAGATTTCAATTTCAGATCTAATGATCAATTTAAAAAATTAAAACAGAAAGCTATTTTTTTTTCAAAACGGTCGCGTAAAGCGATCGCTAACTTTTTAATTTCCTTTACACTGCAAAATGTCCGTGCTAAATATCCCCGGTTGCCAGAACCATCCGATAGGATTTCCGCCGTTCACTTCGTTAATAATTTCCTTTATCGTTCTGCAATCGCATGTCGAGACACGAATTAAGATACAGGTCATTTATTCTTATTTTAATGTTATCACGCTTGTGACAGGGGTGTTCAACCACAGCCACCAACTGCATATTGGTATCTAATTTTTATCTTCTCAAAAAAATCTTATAACATTAGGTGCATCATTATCTATAATTATAATGGAATTAGAGGCAGGTTTCCAATCCTATTTCTGTGATGAAAAAGTAGTCTACGTTTATTCTGCATATACATAATCTATCCCTGATGTAAATTTCAGCTAGTTCCGTTCAGCTGTTTGAATATAGTTCAGTAACAGACATCGAAACACAATAACAAACATTCACATATATTACATAATATTATAACAGAAATGTTATGGTAGTCAGGACATAGAGTTGAAAAATAATGCCAATATCATGCGACATAATGTTTAATCAATACAAGTCACAAAAATGCAATACGTTCAACAATATAAATTCGCTCACAAGAGTCATAAGTTCTTCGTTCGTATAATCATAGTCACAGCAAGACTAAATCAGATGATTCATAATTATTATCACCTACTTAGGTAAATACGGTAATGGCATACCTCATACATTTTAATTGGAGAATGACGTTACCCTTAGAGCGTTTTCACATTCATCCGATATCCGATATCGGTGTCAGACGCCGATAGCCAATACCTTGTGCTGCTTTCACATTTATCCGATAAAATCGGCCCGATAGGGCCATTTGCTCGCAAGCAGAGACTAGTTAGGGATGCTAGAAGTAAAAAAAAGAAAAAAGTGCAAGCAATTTTCGAACTTATTGACATGACATGGTATCAAGTTTTTATTTTCTTATATTCGTGATCAGCGTCATCAATTAAAGCGAAACGACATGTAACTCAGAAAATGTCCTTAAGGTCGAAAATTGCTTGCAGTCGCTATTTTAGTCTCTTTGTGTTCCGATATCGGGCCAAAACAGTGGTGTTGGCTCCGATAACCGATATCGGGCCCGACAATGTGAAACAGAGATACATATCTCATACATTTGACTTCCTCCGATATTGGATATCGGATATCGGATGAGTGTGAAAACGCTCTTACTGATGATAGTGTATCTAATACGTTTTTTAGTTAGCAATCATCGTCGGAACGTATGAAATTTAATATTATATCTGGCTTTAAGACACTCTCTTATCCTCAGTGCACGCTGGTATCGGTACGATTTAGACGACAAGTACTAATATTTCTTAATCTTATGAAAGCTTAACAGTGTTAAGCTTAGTCATTGGAATTTTCACTTCAAGATCATAACGTTAACAGTTATTATTATTCGTCAATTTAAAATCATCTGACGAGTCATTTCGCCAAGGAGCTTAAGGCCTTTAGGAGACATTGGACTTCGATTTATTAATGTAAAGTTCAATCCTTTTCAGGCTTTGCAAGGGTTTTTAATATGTTACAAGCCTATATGGACTGTTAAACGTTCGTTATTGGCCTGTTGTTGTTTGCAATCTTATTCGTATAAAAATAATGTTCAATCGACGATCATTATGCCTCGCCAAAAACCACGCAAAATTGAAGTCAAAAAAATCAATTTCAGCAAAGAGATTGGTATGTTAAAACATGTCTATTATTTAGACGGAATTGGGCGCCTTTTGAAGGGAAACGGTCGAGGGCAAGGGGCCAATCGTTCGGGAAAACATTGAAGGGGCTTCGCGCCGATGAGCGACTACCCGCTCAGGTAAGAAGGTAATATTTTATTTAAATTAAGCTGTTAGGGAGTGGTGTTTGAATTTGTTCTTCGATATTAAATCTTGTAGCCTAGTGTAAATCAAAGTTTTAAATCCTGCATTTACTTTCTGTGCATTATTAATGCTTACAGATTGGAGACAGGTAATTTGTCGTTCATGTTCGGGGTAACCTTTGACAAAGTAGATTAGCAAATTGTCTGGCAGTTTTACTAGGTTGTAATTGTAGAAAGTTTTGCTATTTGATATTTTATCGGGGGTGTATAGAGCAGCCAAGTGCGAGTTGTAATTTATGTGAACAGTATCTTTTAAGCCTTTTCTGCGAATTTACTTTTAGCACTATTTTTGCATCTATATTATTAAATATGCATAATGCATAGAGTATATTATTATGCCGACCGCGTACGGGCAAACGTGGGGTAGGACGCCCAACGGCCAGGCGGAGGGACGATCTCATCAAGGTCGCCGGGAAGCGCTGGATGCGGGCTGCTTTGGATCGATCGTTCTGGAAGTCCATAGGAGAGACCTTTGTTCAACAATGGACTATGTGCGGCTGATATGATGATGATGATATTTAATATTCGCAATGTTTTTACATAATATTCATTTAAGTATATCACTACATTAAGAATAGACCTCAAGGTGCCGCAGGGACTTTCTTTTTTTTAAAGAGTGCTAGTTAAAAAAATGCTTGTATTCTCGTTTACACCTTTTTACGAAAGATAATAACGCGTCCGAGCTTGAATCTAGACTTATATTCCATAAACGATTTATGATAGGAGCCCAGTCGAACAAAGTGGGGTTGGGAGTACGAGAGCCAAAAAGGGACCAGGATATACTTAGGTCCTTTCTGAAGCAAGACGAAAATGATAAATATCGAGTGCACGCGATGAATTTGGAAATCCAAAACGAATGGTTGACAATGGGAGAGTTCTGCATACCGATGGCTTTAAAGTGGCCTTTGGGGTTTGACCTTGATCTATGAGTGGTCGCCGGCCCTGTTAAAATTCTACCTTAACGCCTTTCAGATGACCCTTCCAGACCAGAGTAATCTGGTAAGGTGGGGGAAAGCCACAGAAAAACAATGTTATACGTGTGGTGAGGCAATAGGGACGGCTAGGCACATATTAGTAGGATGTAGGGTGCTTCTTGATAGAGGCCAATACTCACGCCGCCACGATAAGGTGCTTTTCATCATACGCGAAGCAATGAGTCTGGCAGTAGCTAGAGCCCAAAAAGGATTGACTACTAACAGACGTCATATCAACTTTGTGTCTGAAGGTTCATCCATAAAATCCAGGAACAAACCTTATTCAATCTTAGATACTGCCCCAGATTGGACTCTCCTAATCGACACGTATGATAAGCACTATAAAATTCCGGAGGATGTTGGGGTTTCGTCATCTAGACCGGACATATTTCTATACTCGAAAACGACTAAATATGTGGTCCTTGTGGAACTTACTGTACCGTGGGAAACAAATATACCGAAGGACCACACACTTAAGAAAAATAAATACTACGATCTCACAAACGAATTAATCAAAAACGGTTACGTGGTTAATTTGTATGCAGTAGAAGTGGGAGCGAGAGGTATACCAGCTAAATCTCTCTATAACCTACTTAAAGATCTAGGCCTATCGAGAGCTACAATAAGCTCATTACTAGGACGAATGTCTAAAGCGACCTAAAGGGGAACTTGGGTAGTGAAGGTGAGTGTTGATGTACATCAACAAAAGGGGCCCCTTCTAAACCTACACTTGGGTCGCAAGTCCCAGGCACTGTCCCGAGTTCCCAACTCAGCAACACGATGGACCCGGCACCCGCACGGAGAATCCATGGATTGCTAAGAATATCGTCTCTCATAAGCACAAGCTAGGAGTGTAAACTCACTCCTCGATACGTACATAAACCAATAGCCAGGCCAGAATTCGCAATCGGGAACTCTCGGTTATTAGGTTACCGAATTCCCTAAAAGACAGAATAAACGGATGCAAAACCACTACATTATAATGAACAGTCATTTTTATGTGAAACTAAATAAGGTGGTCGAGCAATATTTCTCTATTCATTTTGAGAGAAACAAGTCTTTACCAAGTACATATAGGTTAGCTTTTCTGTTAGAAATACCTATGAGCATGTGCAAAATAGTTTGTAAAATTTTATCCTATTTGGATTCATATATGTATTAGACATAAAACGGATGACAAATGATCATTTTACAAACAAAATTTGAAAAACTAATCATATGACAAACATTCATTTCGCAAACATATTACTTCAAAAAACAACGTTTGATAAATAATGGTTTTGCAAATGTATCACATAGAAAATATTTCAATTCTTAAACTTTTATTTAAAAAATGTTCATTTGACCAAATAAAGTCAGCTAACAAAAAACAGTCAAAAAAAAGATGGGTTGTATATCGACTGCAGCTATTAACAAAGTCGGAACTACATTTTGGCGATTTTCGTTTTATTGCTCCTGAGGTCTTCAAACGTCTATAACTACGTTCTCGCAAAGTTTCAAATTTGAAACTAAATGCTATCATAGTATTTCTAGATTAACAAAGTCGGATTTTATAGGAGCGTACGAATAACAATGTAGGTAAGTATGTTACTACAAAGTTCGCGGGGCTAAGAAGGGGAAGGGGCGCGCGCGCAACGGGCGGTTCTGCCAGTTCGCTCATTGTTAGCGGGGCGACTGCGCGTGCGTGTTTTATATTTTTATATTATTGTTTTACGTAGATGTGCAGTATATAGTATAAAATAGCAATGTCTCGATCTAGACGTACTTTAACGGTTAAGATTGTAATATGTGTCAAATCCCACATTGTTAACGGATTATTATTTTATTACCTGTGTCGAATGTACCACATTCTACATTATTGTGCGCTTTGAGTTCGTTCATTTTTGTTGGATATGGCACTACCGACTTTGTTTCTTGTACCTAACATTCCCGTTTTTGTCGGTTATGGTGCTGTCGACTTTGTTACTCGTTCTTCTATTAAACGTTTTTGTCGGATATGGCACTACCGACTTTGTTATTCGTTCTTATAATGAAAGTATTTGTCATATATGGTAATACCACCATTTTTAATTGTACATTACTAAATTTAGATGTTGGATGTGTTAATATCGACTTTATTTCTAAAACAGTTATACAATAATGTAGGTTGGATATGGTATATAGTGCTAAAATTAGGAAGAGTTGACTGGTTTTCTATTGCCTCATGTGACATTTTTAATTATAGGTATGTAATTTTAGAAGGTAGGACACGATGGTACCTCCCGTTACAACTGATAGGTATGTTATTTTAGAAGGTAGAACACGACGGTACCTCCCATTACAACTGAGCAGTCCGACTGGGGAAGTACCTTTGTCCTACAGAATACCGCGGTTATAGTAACCTTGTGTTGTGTTCCAGACGGTGAGCAGGGTAGCCAGAGCTCACTGGAGAGGCTCTGTGTCGTCAGTGGGAAGACCAAAGGCTTTGGATGTCACCACTGGCTAGTGCGGGAGTGAAATGTTGGCGCGGCGGTCAGGGAGACCCGGTGAAACGGTTAACCGCTGGCCGCCCGCAGGCTGTACGGTTCCCGAACCCGGGAATCACAATCTCCGTTCCAGGAGGCTGAACCAGCAGCCTGTGTAAAGTTCCCGGTGCAGTTGTCGTGCCGGAGAACGAAACCGGAGTAGATTTGGCAGTATCTGGGAGGGGACTCGGGGCCCGTCCGCCCACCGCACCAGCCAATCACACAACCCTAGCTCGTTTGCGGTGGCGAGAAACCTTACTTACTTCTTCTACACTGACGGCATAGAGCCTCTCTATACCTCCCCCTCCCATTTTTATTATGGCCAAGAAAAATAAGAATGGACGTTCTACAGCGGCACCTTCATCCACAATGAAAGTTGACTTCTGTAACATCAGGGGCCTCCACACCAATCTTAACGAGGTCCATCACCATCTTGAGACAGCAAAGCCGACCTTATTCTTTCTGAAGGAGACCCAAATATCATGCCAGGCCAATACAGCCTATCTTATGTACCCGGGTACAAACCCGAGCATAACTTCCTGAGTAAAGCCGGGTTATGCATGTACGTCCGGAATGACGTTTGCTGTCGCTGTCTAAACGGCCTTGAAGACAGGGACCTGTCCACTCTATGGGTACGTATGGATCACGGTGGCCCTACCCGTATCTATGCGTGCGTCTACAGGTCCCATAGCGGTGACCTGGGCACGGCTAAACTGTTTGAGCACTTACAGCGGTCGCTGGACAGAGTAATTGAGCAGTACCCTGCTGCGGACTTGGTATTCTTGGGTAACTTTCACGCTCACCATGTGGAGTGGTTGGGTCGCACAGAACTGATTTTACGGGAAGGGCTGCTCACTACGCCCTGACCTATCACTAGAAAACCAGATATCGAGACCCACAGAGAGTCTTTATTGGACCCTCTGCTGACTACGTACCGAGTGGAGGCACCACTCGGTACTTCGGACCACAGCGTCGTCTGGGCGCAAGTGACTCTTGCGTGGCCAGAACCACCGCGGCCACCTCAGTGGTGGCATGTCGGGTACTACAAGTCGGTAGACTCGAACGGACTGCGAGACTTCAAACGATTCAAGCTCTTGTGCAAGAGCAGTCGCTGAAGCGATTCTAACGGGTATGGAATGCTAAATTCCCAACCGCTCGATCGCATCAGGAGCGAGCAAACGGCCAAATTTCTGCCACTCTTGCCTTCCGCCGCCGCAGAAACTCGACGGTAGCCTTGCCCATGGCGCTAAGGAGAAAGCCGATCTTTTGGGTAACCTCTTTGCGTCAAACTCGACAATGAATGACGGGAATGCCGAGCCAACCATTCTCCCCAGCTGTGGTATTTCCATGCCTGAAGTTAAAATCACGCAACGGGTGGTCCGGCGGGAACTCAAGTCCCTAGATGTTTGGAAGTCGAGTGGGCCGGATGGTATATATGGCGATGGTGCTCAGACGCTGTGCCCCCTAATTGTGCCCAGTACTTACGCAGCTTTTCGCGCTCTCTTGCTCTGCCTCGTGGAAGACTGAGTTCGTGCATCCTGTGCTAAAGAAAGGAGACAGGACAGACCCGTCCAATTACAGGCCTATTGCTATAACATCCCTTCTCTCGAAGGTTATGGAGTGTGTGATTAATACACAGTTCCTGAGATACTTTGAAGGAAGCGATCTACTGAGCGACCGACAGTATCCAAGCCGTCGTCGACGGCAGCTGCTCGGACCACATGGACACAAATGCTGGTGTGCCACAGGGCTCCGTGCTGTCTCCGACCCTGTTTCTGCTGCACATAAATGATATGCTGTCTGATGACTCCATCCATTGCTATGCGGAAGACAGTACCGGGGACACGTGATACACGGACCGTGCAAATATCTCTCAGTCTAAGGTGAAGGAGAGTCGCTAACAACTTGCGACCAAAATCGGGAGTATCCGATTGGAGTCGACTAAACCTAGTCCAATTCAATCCCACTAAAACGCAAGTGTGTATTCACCTCTAAGAAAACCCCATTTGTTGTAGCGCCGTAATTCCTGGGTACACCGCGTACCATTTCCTCGAGTATCGGGATCCTAGGCGTCGACATCTCAAGCGACGTCCAGTACCGCAGCCATTTGGAGGATAAGGCCTAGCTGGCATTGAAGAAACTTGGAGTGTTTAACAGGGCGAAGCAGTACTTCACTGCGGGGCAACGACTCCTTCTTTATAAGGCAAAAGTCCGGCCCCATATGGAGTACTGCTGTCACCTTTTGCCGGAGCATCTGCATACCAGCTTGACCCCTTCGAATCGATACAAAAACGTGCGTTGAGGCTCGCCGACAATCCCATATTCGCAGGCGCTGTGGAGCCTCTCAGCCACAGGAGGAACTGGCATCCCACACGGCAATAGAAATAGCACATAACCCCTTCGTCGTCAGTGGTTCTGGACTGTAATTACTTGTACTTTCCATTACTTTTGTGAATTTTTAACCTGTTTGATGTACTAACCGTACCGTAAAACATATTATCAGTTTTAAAACCTTCTTTTAATACATAAGGCCTATGAACACCCCCACATCCGACATAACCTTGTAATTACGTACCGTGAAAAATTGTTGGATGTGACACTTCCGACTTCCCTAGTACGTGAATTATTGTAGGATGTGCCATTTACGACTTTCATAGTACGTGAAACATTGTAGGATATGTCACTTACGACAAGTGTGCTAGTATCGGTTTCGGTTAACAATGTAACAACTGCTTTTTCTAGAATTTCCTAGATTTATTTTTGTTATTCACATTACGACCTTCATTATCTTTCAAAACTGTAGCACTACGCGAAATTTGGTTTCAATATATGGGCATTTGTGAATTTGGTGCAAGTTCAAAACTTTATTTGGCCGTACTGAAAAGTAGTGTTTTTGTAGTTCCGACTTTGTTAATAGCTACGGTCGATATGTTGTGTCACATGTTGTGTATGTTGTATCACTAATTTTCTGCTAATTTTCTATCAGAAGAAATTAATAAATTACAAAAAGATAAAATAATCACAAAAAGTAATAAATTACATAAAGAAAAAATAATCACAAAAAGTGTCAGAAGCCCAGGTTTGAACCCGGTACTATCTGAAACCATAAGGACTTACAGTCGAAGCGTATACCGCTATGCTGCGAAGCTATTTATCGAATATTGCAAAATGGGCAGTCTATAGCTAATATTGCGCGTGTAGCATACAGTAGGCAACTAGCATGTAGCAAACGTCGTTTCTGTCACCCCTCCGCGTCTGAGCGGGCTTAAATAACACTCTAGGGGTAGGGCAAACAAGACCACGTGAAGTCGGATTTGCAGAGATGAATCTCTGCAAATTCGAATTTCTGTCACTAACTTTTGACTGTTCAGGCCAATAATAGAAGGGTTTAACTTGTTTTGCCAACTAACATGTTTAAAAAATAATCAATTTGTAAAATGATGTTAAGGCATAATGAATATTTTTGAAATAAATAATTTGTCTAATGAATAGTTTACTAAACAATAGTTTGTAAAATGATAAGTTTATCAACTATAATTTTGTCAAACGTTGTTTGTCAAATGAAGATTTGTTTTTCGTTTTTTGTCAAATGATTGGATACTGTATTAGACGATCTCTGTGACGTGAAGGTGTAGCGTTCTACTACGTACTACTTTGGTGGTAGCAGATTTGATTTTAGATTACTGAAAATATCTGTGTCCAGGAATAATAACAAAAAAATATTAAATAAATATTTTACGACATAGCAATGTAGTTAATAAATAAAAATAAATACTATAGCTAGCAAGCTATAGTATTTATTTTTAAAGACAAACAAAGAAATATTAATTCAAACAGAAGATTTAATCCTATTTTATTACAATCTGTAAATCTCTGTGTGTATATGTCTGTTAAATTTATTTGCACATATTTTATGTTTCTTTTATTACATAATTGCATAAATTTTATTTTATTTACTCTTATAAGTACGAAAACAGTTAACAAATTTTCTTAGTAAAGGTTTCGCTAAAAATGTTCCGAGATTGACACAGCGACCAAGAATTTCTTACGTATTGATCTTTTATATTTCATTAAAAAGGTAAAGCAGTACTCGGCAAAAGTTAAGCTGAAAAAGTTTTTTAATCAAAGCTAATGAAAAATATACGTTACCAGAGGCATTGAGCGTCAATGCTGGGTACTTCCCTTCATAATACTTGATGCGATGCTTTGGTGTTCTGGTTTCATTATAAGTAAGTTGGATAATAATGTTTACAGATGGACATTTTGGCGCACATAATAATTATTGTAGAGACATTGAATCATGAGTGAAATCGTATACTAAATGATAAGCATTGTTCGGATATTAAACACGTAAAATTATGAAATATTGAAAAATATTACAAACAGTACGTGACATTATAATGACTTTTTTCCCTTTGGTTTTCACTATACTACATTTAATCGTGAGGTGGGTATGGTGGGTTACAACCGATTAAACCGCAAGGCGTCTTAGAGCGTTTTCACACTCATCCGATATCCGATATCCGACATCCGACATCCGATATCCGATATCCGATATCCGATATCCGATATCCGATATCCGATATCCGATATCCGACATCCGATATCGGAGGAAGTCAAATGTATGAGATATGTATCTTTCTTTCACATTGTCCGGCCCGATATCGGTTATCGGAGCCAAAACAGTGGCGTTGGCTCCGATGGCCGATATCGGTATCGGGAACTAGGTGTATCCTAGAAAGGAAATCCTAAACTACGACTGGTCTCGTGTTTTGTTTCATTCTTATGATAGTGTGTTTCTCAGTCTATGTGACTTAATACTTAATTTTCCCAGTCGGTAGCTTATAAAATTGTAACATTGTAGCATCAACAAAATATATTTCTTTATAAATAATTCAGGAAAATTCCTACATCACATTTTTAGCAAATTAATTACATGAACCAAACTTGACGAAAAGACCTTTGATAAATATGTTTCCTCGCACAAAATGTCCGTATTTCTAATTAGTCAGCACAAAAGTGGACTTATCGTATATTACCTACACTATTTTGCATATTAAACATGTTTGGCATCTACATTTTTGAATATCAAAGTATCCTTTCATTACCATTTTAATAGAAACGTACATTTTCATCGCAAAACGTATTTGTTCGAAATGTTAATTCAGTGTTTTGTTTTGCAGGCGGGCGATTCTCTCCAACCCGGACGTCATCGGGCATACACCTATAAAGGCATTATTCGAAAACGATTTCTGGGGGACACCACTAACAGATCCTGGTTCTCACGGCTCATACAGGCCACTGTGCGTCGCTACATATCGATTTAACTACGCGTTCAGTGGATTTAAACCGTGGAGCTATCATCTTCTGAATGTGCTTTTCCACTGTACAGCAACTGCTTTAGTGGTGACTACTGCCCGCCGCCTCCTACCACCATATTGTATAAGAGTTGGTACTGTTGTCACCGGATTGGCATTTGCTTCTCATCCCATACATACAGAAGCTGTTGCAGGAGTAGTTGGCCGCGCTGATCTAGCAGCTTGCAATTTATTTCTACTGAGTTTCCTTTTATATAGTGAACATATTCGATTAAGAGAAGAACGATATAAGAAACAATGTCGACAAATACAAAGAGACAATGTAATTCAACGACAAATAACGAGTAGTGAGCCACCCTTCAGATTAAGCTGTCACGGATTGGTACAACACATCTTGATGAATTTTCGTAAACTGTTGAAAGCGAGTAGAGCGGGACCCATGAAAATGTTGGATGCGTGTGAAGTTAAAACGGGCACAGTGAGACAAAAGTGTCAGTTCAGTGGTGGTGTAAGTGAAGATACAGGTGAGCTGTTGCAGTGGTTGACGTTAGCGGGAACACTTACCTTCGCTGCAGCCGCCACTTTGTGCAAAGAGCCAGCCATAATGGTTCTGCCTCTTTGCATATTCTACGACTTCTTAAAGGGTACTCGCTATGAGGAACCGTATTATAAGGTAAGAAATAGCTTTTTTATTAAAAGTAGATAAGGTACTCCTTATAACTCTTTCAAGTTTTTTTAAATGAATTAAAAAGTTATGAAATTCATTTTACGAATGGCATTATCTTCAAATCTTGTCTGCCCAGTAAAAGTTTTCATTATTTATTAATTTGAATTACGAATACGCCTTTATATTTTTGTTAAATACGAGTATTCTGATAGCCCTCTAAAATGTTTTATCTTCGTCAGTAAGATAAATTCGACATAAACATCAGGAGTTTTTTGTCACAGGAAAGTACACAATAAAAATAAATATCCTTTAGATATAGAACAGTAGAATGATGTGTCTTTCGAACTAAAGTCACTACTAATCCAATCTGTATCCCGTGAACGTCTTGATTGTTTCCAAGTCGTGATCTGAATGTTCGAAGGGATGATAAGTGGGGAAAGTTTTGGAGGCCACGCAACTGTAATTAGTAATAAAGAAGTTGTACGCAGTCGGGAGTTTTACGTCCATATGTTAATAACATACTAGCTTTTTAATTTGTTTCTCGTTTGTAACAGTGATTTATATCAAAAGTATTGAAAAATCTACCCTCTGAATATAAATATTTAGGCAGATATTTTATGAATAACTCCTTTTTTACTTATTATCAGTAAACTAGCGGTTGCCCGCGACTCCACATAAATGTCGTTTATCACAACCAAATATTAGCCTATGTCCTTTCTCAAGGTCTAATCTACTCCAGTACCAAATTTCATACAAATCGGGTCAGTAGCTTTGGCGTGAAAGTATAATATACCAAAAACGTAATATATCCATTTGCTTCCCTTCTTAGGAAGTAGAAATTGTGAAAGTTATTCAAAACATCCGAGCTACGTTTAAGTTTTCAAATTTGGAAGGTTCGCTTCAAAAAACAGAACCCACAGATACTATAGAGTATCTGTTACATTCTATTGAATTGGATATCCTTTTTTTATTATTATTAGAAAAAAAAACCCTGTTAAATCGATGTTAACAATAAAGTAGCACCTACTTGTATGACAACTGCTACCATTTTGAATTCTAAGCTCAATTCGAGGTTCACTATTGTTAGATAAAAGACATATGAAAACGATCATTGTACAAACAACGTTTGAAAAACTAGTCATTTGACAAAGTTTCATTTCGCAAACATATTACTTTAAAAAATAAAGTATTAGAAATAACATACATAAAAAATCAATAACACAAAATCAATTTGCGAAATGATGTTAAGGGATAATGAATGGAATAAATATTTTATTTAATGAGTAGTTTATTAAACAATAGTTTGAAAAATGATACATTTATCAAGTACTAGCGATCCGCCCCGGCTTCGCACGTGGTAAAAACGTTCCCGTGGAAATCCAATATAGCCTATGTTATTCAGGATGAATGTAGTTTTCCAATGGTGAAAGAATTTTTGAAATCGGCACAGTAGTTTTTGAGTTTATTCTTCCTCTTTATGTTTATTTTTTCTTTCGCCATCATTGTTTGATTTTTATTACTTACATTTAAAATAATCTAAGGGTTACTTTAAAATAAACTAATTACAGACAGTGTTTCAGTATTGTCAATTTCTCTACTGCTTTCAAATTCAACATGTTTAATATACATTTTAGTCTATTAGTATGATAATTATCTCTGCATTATATATATATACGCCAAGTAGACGGTATGTAAACGTTAATTGTCATAATAAAATATGTATACAGTCGTATCCTTCATTTGACTCTATGTTTGCTTATTGTAAATTGGTATGCAAATGCGATTAGAAATGGAATTGGAGAAGCTATATCGTGAGCTAATAGTTAGGTAAAGCTTAAAGTATCATCTTCCTAGATTTGGAAGGGGATTTTCTTTCTAGATCATCTTCCCAGCTTTTCCAGTTTCGTCCAAAGTTTATATTTTGGAGCCCGGGGTTTGGATGTTTGATTGTGGTAGATTAACCTTTCACCCACTTTTACAAAATTTCACATTTGTAGGCAGAGCAGAAAGTTGGAATAGGGGAATGAAATTTCAAATTATGTATGTCCAATACCAACGAAAAATTAACAATATTAACTATTTCAAATAGCGCATTGGTCGTAAATTTAGTAACAATATCCGTACATTTGTAGTAAATTCCACATTTATCAGATGGATAGGAATAGGATAGGAATCAGAAAATAAATATATAAAATGTAAAAAGTAAACAGATATTAAGCTATTTCAAATAGCATATAGATCGTAAATGTTTACGCAAAAAACTACAGGTCGCGTGCTCTGTGAAAGAATTTACTGTTTAGATACACGAGACAACACAAACACGGTGGGAATTTCAGAAAAGCTTGCTTCCCGTGTTGCTTGCTTTTTAATTTTCCACCGACTGCATTCACACACCTGGGAAATACAAACTATAAAAGAGGTAATCGTATCTCGCAAGCGATACGTGAACTAACATACCTTTTAGGGAGACTTTAGAAGTAATTTCGTAAATGCAGATTCAGGTAGTAAGAAAGCCACGTGTAAATATTTACCAGACTAGTTTTTGCTTGAAATGTTAATGTAAACTCTGCGTTGAGCTTGGATTAATACAGAGGCTTCTAAATTAAAATGTTGGTGTTGATACAGACACGTGAAAAGAGCTTCAATCTCTTAAGAATTTGAGACTTTGGCTGCTTCTCGTTAGTCAGAAAATTCGTTAGCAAAGTAACCGAGTGTCTATGGCCATCTGAAGAAGTATAAATATACAGGTATAAAGGCCAAGATACTGAAGATCTAGTAAGGTGGCGAAATAAATAAAGAAACAGAAACTAAGGACTTAACGCTGAAAGAGAGAAAGAAATGAGCGTATTGGTACTGAGGTTACTACAATTTTGAAGTGAAAACTTCTTTAGCGACGTTGGATGGGTGTAAAATTTTAAGGAAGCGTCAGGATTAGTTGACCTTTGCACCGTAACCGACGACTGACGTCATACAAGAATAGGTAGAGACTATCTATTTTGCAATTTAAAAGAGATGGCGTCGTAGCTTAAACGGTAAGCACTTCGACTGTAAGTCCTTATAGTTTCAGATAGTATCGGGTTCAAACCACCTGGCCTTCCGCAACTTTTTGTGATTATTTTTTCTTTTTGTAATTTATTACTTTTTATGATTATTTTTTCTTTCTGTAATTTATTACTTTTTTTGATTATTTTTTCTTTTCATAATTTATTAATTTCTTCTGACAGAAAATTAGCAGAAAATAAGTGATAGGTTCTATGATTAGCACTATATTATAGGTATGGTATGGTATGTTCTTTTTTATATTTTTCTATGTACCTATATAACGAAGAAAGAAAAAAAATGTTTTCACTTCTGCCGGCACTCCCAGAGTGCAACCCGTCTTTTTTTTTTAATACAACTTGAGTGTCAGACAAGCACACGGCCCACGGACGGACGTGTGCAACACCATGAGCATCACACTCACGCTGCCGATCCTGGAGAAACCTTCTAATGCTCTCCTTGAAGGACCCCATATTGTGGTCGCTTGAGAAAACCACAGCAGGGAGTTCATTTCACAGCTTGAGCGTGCGTCGGATGGAGCTCCGTTCATACCGCATGGGTCGCACCATTTCTGGTCGCAATGTGTGAGGATGAACTCCCTATGGCGAGCCGTGTGATGATAGAATGTAGCGGTCGGCATAATGTCAAACAATTCATCTGAACACCAACCGATGTATAGGCGGTAGAACACATACAGTGAGGCAAAGTCCCTCCTGAGGCAGAGAGGTTCCATATCGTCTGCGAGTATGGGATTGTCGACGAGCCTCAAAGCCCGTCTTTGTATCGATTCGAAGGGGTCAAGCTGGCAGGCCGGCGAAAATATAGAGAAATGTAAGCAGAACAATCAGGTTTAATCCTAGTTACTAACGTAGAAGAGGTCTTTATTATATATAACACGTATAATATTATGTTATTGTGCCTCGGGGTTGTTATTTTGCTGAGTACGCTATTTTCATTGGTGTCCTACTACATCAATGCTTTCAGATTATTGCAAAATGAGACGAACTCAGTTTTTACACTGTTATCCGCATATTATTATTATTTTGGCACAATTTCCTGTTTCTATGTATTTCCTGAATCGTTTTAACTTATAGGACGCAGCTTTTCTCATGTCTATTTAAGGCCGGGTTGCAGAGCGACGTCCGTGCTCGTCGCACTGCTGACATAAAGTCCGCGAGAGAAAGAGAGACATGGTTTTGAAAAAACAAAGATAAATAAATATTAATATCTGCGTGATAAAATGTAACTTTACCATCCTTATATATTGTTACGAGCGTGGGGGTCGGTTTAAATAGAAAATGCGAGGACAACCGTTGAAGGCAGGCTTTATTCAGCTTCACTTCAATTACAGCAAAGCGCGTAGAAATTCGAAAACTCTTCCTTACACAACACACAGTCACTTGTATAATCGCACTGTATAGCTTCACACACTTTATCGCTTTGTTCGCTTCGAATACTAGTCTTAGACTAACTTGAGCAGCGCCTGTTAGCTCGCCTTTTATATAAGGTGCGGCCGAGTAGCGAAAGATCGAGAAAAGACAGGTACGTTCTGAAAAAGACAGGAACTTTCTGGGAGGTTCTATTAGGTCTTGTGTCTCTTTCTATTCATTCCATTCCTTCTAGAACAGTGACGTCAAAGCATGCTGTCTCTTTCTAGCCTGACGTCTCGTTCTATTCATTCCAATCCTTCTAGAACAGTGACGTCAAGGCATGCTGTCTCTTTCTATAGTGCCGTCTCGCTCACTCTTATGGAAATTTGGCCATATATTGAAGTGGCCAAGCGCCGGGCGTAGCACTACCCCCTTCTTAGACATGCTCGTCCCGAGCATTATTAGATCCGTAGTATCTCGCCAGTCGGTCAACATGTACAATCTTCAAGGGGCTTCGCTGGTTGCGTTGTATCCGGTATGTAACGTCATTGATCCTGGTGACAACTTTATACGGCCCTTCCCAGGTTGGAGACAACTTCGGAGATTTGCCTTTGCGACGCATCGGATTGTGTAGCCATACCAACGAGCCTTCGTCGAACCCGGCTTGATGAGAGTTGCGGTCGTATCGGGTTTTCATTCTTTCGCTTGCCTGGAGCCCAGATTCACGGACGTGGGTGTGAACGTCATTTAGTCTATCGCGCAATGCACTAGCATATTCCGTGATTTCTTGCGGTGAATCTGGAGGACGTCCAGTCAGTAGATCAGCCGGTAGTCTCAGTTCTCTGCCAAAGTTTGCACACGCAGGCGTCACCGTTGTGTTTTCATGTATCGCTGTTCTATAAGACAACAAGAACAAAGGAATATGACTATCCCAGTCCTTCTGATGGCTCTCAACAACCTTAGCCAAATGCCTTTCCAAGGTTTGGTTAAATCTTTCAACCATTCCGTCAGACTGCGGATGATATGGGGTGGTCCTGGTTTTATGAATACCCATTATCCTACAGGTTTCTTGAAATACCTGTGATTCAAAATTCCTTCCCTGGTCACTGTGTATTTCCAGAGGAACTCCATATCGGCAAAACACTTCCGTGACTAGTCTTTCCGCGACTGTAGTTGCTTCCTGGTTAGGTATGGCAAAAGCCTCCGGCCATTTAGTAAAGTAGTCCATTACTACTAGGATGTATTTGTTTCCAGACTCCGATGCAGGAAATGGCCCTGCAACATCTAATGCAATCCTTTCCCAAGGCGCTCCAACATTGTATAGCTTCAATGCTCCCCTGCTCCTTGTATGAGGCCCTTTTACCGATGCGCAGCATGTACATTTCCTACACCAATCTTCAACATCCTCACGGCAATGGATCCAATAGAATCGTTGACGAACCTTCATCAACGTCTTCTTCACACCAAGATGGCCGCCTGAAGTTCCGTCATGAAATGATCTCAAAACCTCATTAATTTTAATCTTTGGGACAACCAACTGCAGATGTGAGTCTTTCCCGTTTGCAGACTCCCATTTTCTACACAGGACTCCATTGTGTATCACGAGGCTTTTCCATTGTGCCCAGTAGCTCTTCGTAGCTGCACTCATTCGGGAGACATCACTCCATTTCGGCTTAGGTTTTCCTGCCCTTAACCATTCGAGAATAGGCTTGATGTCTCGATCCTCTTGCTGTGCTTGCTGCATGGCTTTGCTACTCCTCTCATCGCTGACAGTAACAGTCCTAATCGTTCTAACCGCCACACTGTCCTTAGCTTCTTGCCTGCCACAATGGTTACGTTCCACCGGACAAGGTCTTCGAGAGAGCGCATCTACATTTCCTTGCGCTTTCCCACTCCGATGCTCTCGTATCCCTGGTTGTTCAATCTGTCGCGCCGCTTGTTCTTGGCCATTACCATGTTGAGTCCGTTTCGGGCAGCTAGGCCGAATATGTCCTTGTTCTTTGCAGATATAACACCTGGGGGCGAATTTCCGACGGTACACACGTTGCTCATTTGTTGAGATCTCACGCAATCTATGTCGTCGAGGGTCATGTCGAACAGCCTCCACTTCAAGGGCGTGAGCAACAGCATCTTTAAGGGTTGCATGGTGGCCCAGACGGACGGCAGCTCTCACCTCCAAGTCTCTAATCCCGTCAATAAAAGCTTGCACCAAAATGCTGTCAAGAAATGACGAAGAAGCTCTTTGGTAAGCTTTTCTCACGAGCTTTTCTATTTCCAAAGCCCACTGCTGCAGAGACTCACTAAGACGCTGGTTTCTGTCCTTCAATTGGGCACGGTAGACATGTTCCAAGTGACTATCACCGTAACGTGATTCCAACGCTTCAAGAAGGCGGTCGTAAGTCACTTCACCTCCAAGCGCCTCTAAAACACTGAGTGCTTGGTCTCGTAACCCCAATGTTAATGCTGTTTTGGCTTGCTCCTTATCCCAACCGTTCGCCTTTGCCACAGACTCGAACTGCAGTTTGTATGCAGTCCACGAGGAGGTACCGTCAAATGGCGGTACTTTGAACTTTCCGACAGTCTGTGCAGATGGAATGGTTACAGAGCCAGCTGTTCCGCAAGCTATTTTCGTCTCCAATTTTTTTACGTTTTGAGCCACAGACTGCAGCCGTTCCTCATAACTCTCAAATTTCTCGTCGATACTTCCTAATTTCTCCTCGTGGCTTTCTATTTTGTCTTGCACTGAATGAATTTCTCTTTGCCATTCTGCTTTAGACTCTTTCAAGAAGGCAAATAGATCTTCTTGTTGTTCCCGGAGCTGAACCTTTAGTTGCAAGGCCTGCTCTTCCTGGCGTCGGGCCTGCTCAGCCTGGTGGCGGGCCTGCTCTGCCTGGTGACGGGCCTGCTCTTCCTGGCGACGGATCAGCTCCTCCTGTTGTTGCTGGAGCTGTGCCTTCAATTGCAGAGTCTGCTCTTCCTGGCGACGGGCCTGCTCTGCCTGGTGACGGGCTTGCTCCTTCAATAAGGTCATAATCGCGCTCAGGTTAATTTCCGATGATGATCTTGAAGCACCCGTCGACGTACTCGGAGTACCCGCAGCCTCTTCCGCGGCCTGGCTTCGGGTTTTAACTCCCTCCCTGTCGTCTCTCGGCGTTATCGGCATTTTCTATCCCGCTTCTGACACCAGTTGTTACGAGCGTGGGGGTCGGTTTAAATAGAAAATGCGAGGACAACCGTTGAAGGCAGGCTTTATTCAGCTTCACTTCAATTACAGCAAAGCGCGTAGAAATTCGAAAACTCTTCCTTACACAACACACAGTCACTTGTATAATCGCACTGTATAGCTTCACACACTTTATCGCTTTGTTCGCTTCGAATACTAGTCTTAGACTAACTTGAGCAGCGCCTGTTAGCTCGCCTTTTATATAAGGTGCGGCCGAGTAGCGAAAGATCGAGAAAAGACAGGTACGTTCTGAAAAAGACAGGAACTTTCTGGGAGGTTCTATTAGGTCTTGTGTCTCTTTCTATTCATTCCATTCCTTCTAGAACAGTGACGTCAAAGCATGCTGTCTCTTTCTAGCCTGACGTCTCGTTCTATTCATTCCAATCCTTCTAGAACAGTGACGTCTCTTTCTATAGTGCCGTCTCGCTCACTCTTATGGAAATTTGGCCATATATTGAAGTGGCCAAGCGCCGGGCGTAGCAATATTGTTATGCTTTATTTTTTAATACTCACTTCGACATTATTTGATAATGGGGTCTTTGTGTAAAATGTGTTAAATAGTAATTTGGAGTATTTTATAGCCATGTTTGACGCTAATTTCTATCGAGGCAAATATTTATGAATTGTTTTACTGCTTGTATACGTTCCTAGACTCGAATATGATTATTATTTGGCGCAATATAACTTGATAAAAATATGTTAAAAATTACTGCAATACTTATCTACAGTGTAAATTGTACTTCGTTTTTGAATAAATAAATAAGTGTTGCAAAGCGTGTCGTCTTGTCTCTTCTAAGGTCGAGGAAGTGGAATATGCTGCGCAGGTTGTTAGTACAAGTCTTGAAGGATGAGTACTACAACATTTTCTTAGTAATAAATGCGCTGCGAATCTTTACTAACTGCACTAACAAGATGCTTTACTTTTGTAAAGATCCATAGCGATGCAACTCAATGCGAGAAGGGTTCAATTTCATATAGGTACATGAACTAAACGGCGCCATTCAATTAACGGCCTGAATAATATTCAGCCGTCTCGTTTATTAAGTACATCATTTAACAACCAGGCTGGCTAATGCTTAGGCCAATCGTAAGACGGGGCACTACCTCGAAAAAAGAGACGTGTATTCACAGGAAATTAGTGATATGTTTTTTTTTTTGTAACCATGCAGAAATAAGTCATTTTTCTGACTGTTTAATTAAATGGCAAGGCAAATAGTTAAACGTCATTGATTCAAGCTATTTGCCTAGCCAATTAATTAAATGGCTGAACACCATTCAGGCCGTTAATCGAACGGCGCCGTTCAGTAAAGAGCCTAGGCAGTTACTTGAACGGTTGATAAAGCTAGTTGGCGGCGACATGTATATCACATTAAGATAGATGTGTTCGAAACGAAAGGTAACATAGTCACTTTAAACCCCATAAGATGTTTATTTGTGTTTTCTTGCGATATAACAGTTACTTTTATTTACCTTTATCTAATGGTAAATCCTCGTTTAAAATTGTTAAGTTAGGATTAAAATATAAAAGTGAATAAAATTATTTTAGTACTTACAAGAGGCAGCATTGTCACTGTGTGGATACCCTTGGTTTTTAATAAAAAAAGAGAAAAATAAACATTTTACTTAATCGCAGCTTCCCAGGCTACCCTTATCAAGTCAGTCGACAAGAGTGTAAGGGTTTAAACAATCCAATGAGCATAAACTACAATCGTCATATTACGTAGGGTATTCGTTATTAGTATTTTTAAATAACCGATTCCTGGTTTACGTTGATACCCTGGCAGTACGAAGAATAGAATTAATAGACTGAAATTTTAATTAAAAAACACTAGCAACACTAAATTCAATCAAACATCTTGATTATGTCAGCTTTCAAACAAAAATAAAACACCGTAAAAATGTGTGGCCGTAAAAAACACCGTAAACTCGTGGAACTACCTACCATAGATAGCGTGATATACAAACACACAAACAGGTAAAAATTCTAACACCCCTCGCCTTCCGTAGGGGGTTAAAAATAAGGTCCGTTTAATTACCGTCTACCTTATCCCTTTGTCCTTGTAGCCGACTCACGCGATGTGAATACATTATTTCATCTCGATATAGTACATTCTCTCTGTGAACTAAACTAAATGTCTGTATAAATATATGTTATAAATCCTCGTCTTTATTATTATACCAAGTACATTAATTAGTCTTTGTGTTGTTATTTATATCAAAGGACGGAAAACGGAAACACGACTCACATTGATTGCCCTCTGTTAATGTGTGCCTGTGCCACTACATAACTTTGTGAAGACAGTTGCGAGGCAACGCTATATCAGCGGTCGGTTGTACCTTATAAATATTTACTATTAGGTATATACTCGCGTCTGGATCTTACTGTTATTGTAAATGTAAAGGTTTGGATGAATGTATAGACGGATATGTGGATGGGTGTATGGATTTATGAATGGATGGATGGACATGTTTGTGTCTCACTCACGCCAAGATGACTTAGTAATGGAAATTTGGCACATGGATTGCCAAATTTCATTGGGTGTATGTATCAGTTATGGGTTGCGGGAACCGAACCAGTAGATATTTGTTGTGGGTGGAATCACAGATAATGGTTAGTATTTCTTAATGGATGGGCAGATGTGAATAATATTATATATTGATACAAGGTGTGTAAAGTTGGTGATTACCGCTGAGGCACTGTTGCGACCGGAGCCGAGCCGAGCCGAGGACGGTAATCATAAATACACACGTGTATCATATCATGTTTTTCAACACTCTTATGAATAAAATAATACTAAAATAGATATTTACTCTTGCAGTTTTCAGTTAGTGAACTTTCTATAACATTAAGGGCTTCACATCAGTCACATCATATATCGAACTTTGAACAACATAAATAATTTTCTTCAGAACTAGTACTTGTAGACATTTTAATTAATAAATAACTATAATTCAAAAGTGAAAACGTGTTGTGATTTTTTTGCAATAGCTAATTTGTTTTCATATGTGCGCGCATTTCAGTCGGTCATAGACTAAAATAGGTTTTTTTTAATTTGTCGCGGACTAAATGACGAAAAATCAAAGTTATTAATTTTTGAAGAAAAAAGGAACTGAACCTATTATATTAAAACAAGAATATAAAACTCACTTGTGAATTATAACAATCAAAAACCCACAGTTGCATAAAGTTATGTGCTTTATAGTGACACCTATCTATCGTATCTACATACCTAATTAGAGCCAGTTTATGAGCAAGTGTGTTGAAAAATATGTTAAAAATGTGTACATAGTAGAAAGCAGATTCTCTTCTTTATTTTAAGTACTAAGTGGGGCAAATACCACGTTTCATATTGACTGTATGCGCAAAAAGCTATATTTATGCATAGTAATAACAGTAGCGTCAGGCGTTGAGACCGACTTGTCCCCCAGTGTTCGCACGTTGGCATCTACTTGCGTGCCTCCATTATAGCTAGTTGCATGGAAACTACTTTTGGTTTCAATTGCTCACTAGAAAATACTCGTAACTATAGTACCTAGATATTGTATTTAATTGTTATTTCTTATCAAAGTAATCAGTTATAATTGAATAATGGTAGTCATAAATACGGTATAATAGGTAGTTTAATGAAAGAGGGGCTAAGTGGTAACCGTGTAGGTTAGCATATAACAAGATTAAGCGATACAGGCTAGATCAGTCTTACCATAGGAGACAATTCTTAATACTGAGTCTATCCATATCTCGGAAAGCATCAAGATTTGTGTTTAACGGGTAATCGAAACTCTAAAAATTCCAACATCCTGTTCCGAATACAGAAGTATGATATTACCAGTATGTTATGGAGGTCAAGGACAGTCGTATCACCGAAAATATATATTCAGCCATTTCGTCATCATTAAAACGTTGAGTTCCAACTGCATCGAAGGTCTTCGGTCCAGGGTCTGCTTTCTGGCTTGACCTCTGTCATTTTGTATGGCCGCGTCGTAATAAGACAAAGTTGGGTAAATGCCCTAGCATTGTATTTTTACATTCAACGTCCTAACGTTGAATGTAAAAACAAAATAATATTTGTGCACTAGACTTGTAGGAATAACCACGATTATAATTATATTAACTGCATAATATGATATCGCATACAGTGGAATTAGATTCCAGTGGAGGCGTAGAGAGGACCGTTCAACATACACGTGCCAGAGGCGATCTGTTTTGTACTGCCGGCTAATTAAATCCAATTTTCGAATGCGGGCAACCATGACAGATATTGCGAGACCGGACCCGGTTCCTGAACGGTTTTATGTGGAGATAACCACGAGGAATACTGTATTGTGATGATCCAATTATGATTTAGCAGAGCTCGTAATCCCATTGGAAATTCTTGGGCGGAAATCTACAATCGTTGTTAGTTTGATGGTTACGCTTCTACGAAATTAATTGTTGTCATTACAGGAGCTGGGCAGGATGGAATTTGGAATATAATTATTATATTATGAGTTATGATAAGGGCTCCTCAGCTGTAAGCCTGCGGATGTGGTTCTTGTGCAGGCTTTTAGTTCAGGGTTGGGGGGTCGGAAGATTGTCACTCTGTCCTCTGCACGTTTTAGTGATGGTCGAATCTAATCAAAAATTACAGTAACAGGCACAGAGCTTGACACAATGACCTGACCAAATTAATGAGCGGAATATTGATCAATTTCGGGCTTAGAACTGCAATATAGACTTTGGTAGCATACAAGCACACGGTTCTAATATGTATGACAAATATTTCATTCCAAATTTTTCGAAAGTCAATTGTTAAGATTTACTTTAGGTGTGCAGTTTGTTGAAAAGACAATTCCATGACTCGCTACGATAATAAAACCTATGAATCAAAATCACCTCTATATAATAAATAATTTCATTTAAAACAATATGGACTTCAATATCATGATGTACACTCACAGTTGTGTAATGTACTGTTCTCAAAACAGTATTTTTAATTGTCACAACCAGCAGTGAACGCGAACAAACATTTTAATTATTTTTCAAGATAACATGACACATTACAAATCATGTAATTGAAGCACGTTTTAAATTATAATATATTTCGTTATATAGAGGGAAAATCTGTTATAATTATGTCTGGGTAATTGTAAATGTAATACATAATTATTTCTATTTATATAACTTGAGAATAGAAAACCACGTTCCCATTTTTAAGCATATTTCACATACGTCTGAGTGTGAGTTTCGCCATATAAACATTTCTGCAGAAAATTGAAAGGTAACATTTATAAATAACTAGCAGGCCTGGCATACGTTGTTTTGCCAATAGGTAAATTATCTTTTGAGAGGCGTACGAAAAATAGCCTACGCCCTATCTTCAGACCTATCAAATACATCGAAAAAATCGGTCCAGAAATTTTGGATGATTGTATGATTGTGTTACGAGAATTGTATACATGTATATGTATAGGAGCACCAGCAAAATAAATATTGCTTACGAACTCATAGCTAACGTGATGGAAAAACGATCAAAACAGAAATTACCCATGAATGCATAACAACTTACAACATTTATTATTTATCTAATTGTAATAAGTACATTTTCCTATGCTTCTGCTATTTAAATAAGATATAATAAGTAGTTATAATTTAGTGTACACCGCAAACTACCTGTCCTTGCAGTTCAGTCCATATCCTGATTGTCTTTTAGAGATCGCAGACCGCGATAAGGCCGCCCATTGTACAAATCCTATCTTGTACCTATCCTCTGTATTTATCCTATGTTTGGTGTGCAATAAGGAGTATTTTCTTACTTAATTTTTTTTATTCATGTAATAAAATTTTGTACTACATTTTATTTCCATTGTTATTGACTCATTGTATTCAAGGCTTCTCTTTTTAACTGACTTAAAAAGGAAGGCGGCTAAGATAACCTATTTTTTTACCGTGAGGGAAAATCCTTCATGGATACTATGCCGGACTCCTACCGACTAAAAATCCTCACGTACCGCCTAATAGCCTGCGGTTAGTAGCCCCGGGTAAGCCCTCGGAAGGATGTCCCAGGACTACCAACAGAACCCTGTATAAGATAACCCTGTATAAGATAACCCTGTATAAGGTTTAAATTTAAAAGTGTCCTATACATATAAACTAAATCCCCCCTCCCCAATGCATGAAATATTGTACTAATTATAACTTTTTCATTTCTTGTTATTAAAAAGCAGTTCTTTAACGGTGATACAAAACAAAATTAAGTACGTCAACAGTAAGATTATCATTCAATCCGGTGGATTCGAATGATCGAGTGGTTGTTCTTGTCCCGAGGATGACGATACAAGTGAATGATGACTGATATCGGTGGTCGATGATCGATATAGTCGTTCACAAAGAGTGGAATTATTATAAATATAATGAGTAGCGACTGATACATCTACAGATAAATAATATTGAACAAAATTTTAATGCATTACATACATTGAATGTCTGTTATTTTAATAATATTAAAAAAGTGAAAGTTTGTTTGTTTGTTTCCCTTTCACGTAAAAACTACTATTTTAATGAAACTTTTCAATTTATAGCTTACTAGCTTTTGCCCGCGGCTCCGCCCGCGTGAATGTCGGTTATCGCGACCAAACATAGCCTATGTCCTTTCTCAAGGTCTAATCTACCCCTATACCAAATTTCATCAAAATCGGTTCAGTGGTTTAGGCGTGAAAGCGTAACATACAGGCATACAGACAGACAGACAGAGTTACTTTCGCATTTATAATATTAGTATGGATAACGAATTCATTGTTTCAAAACGGGATTGTATAAGGTTGGCACCTACCAGTCCAGCACATGTTGTTCTAAACAGGAAGGGAGCGTGTGGGATTAATTGAAAGAGCTCATCAAAACGCCGCCATATCATTTGCAATTAATACGGACATTAGAGAGCTTGTACTAATTAAGTAAATTGATGTGTGACGAGTTCCAATAGATTAATTTATCCGGCTAGATAACAAGCCGTGAACAATCCACATATAGAATTATTCTATTCGTAGCTAATAGTGGAAATGATAAATAATTTCATGTTATATCTGTACATTGAAATCTTGTTATTTAAATGTTAATATGTGTTTATTATAAGGCAAGTTATGTGCTTGTTTAATAACAGCTCTCCAACACGTTTGCTACTCGTGCAAGGGACTACCGTCTGAACATCAAACTTGAGCGACAAGAGAAGCCTGTAAAAGAACCTTATCTATTAATGGCGATAAGCTTTCGACTACTCCTACTTTTTTTACTACTGAGGTAGCAGACAAGCACACGGTCCACCTGATGGAAAGTGCTTACCTTTGTCTAGGAACGTGTGCAACACCAGGCACACTTATGAGACAGAGAGTTACTGAGCCGTCAGTGTAGAAGACAAAGCAGGAATAGCCTTAACTCTTTTCACTGACAACACAAAAACTCTCCAGAGAGCTCTAGCTACCCTACTCACCGCCGGGAACACAACACGTGGTTATTATGGCCACGGTATTCTGTAGGGCGGAGTTACTTCCCCAGTCGGACTGCTTATTTGGACGGAAATACCGTCGAGTCCTATCTCCTTTTAGCAACCCGATACCCCTTCGGCTTGCATATAGGTTCACAGGGCCTACGAAGAACTAAATGAATAGTGGTAACATACCATCAATCAATAAATTAGCCTTCTGCAGTCCACTGCTGGTCATAGGCCTTTCTCAATGTGTGACATTTTTGCCGGTCCTCCGCCTCCAGTAATATACATATGAGAACAAAATATACAATAATATTTTTTAGGTTTAATTATTTTGGATTATACATAAAAATTAAACTACCTGTACATGGTTTAGTTGTACTTATTCCATTTTGTTCATAAAACCCGTATTAACAAAATAAAAAAAACATTAATAAAAATTTTCTGATAAGCATATTTTTACTCTGACACATTTTTTATTTTCCCAATATCCGAAATGAAATAATGTTTTCTTTCCACATCGCAAGACTAAGATAACTTTGAGTGTTATTCCAGCATTAGCGTACATGATGAAATATTATCGTGATATACATAATGTGAAGGCTCGCACAAGAGCTATGAAGAAAAAAGAAAACAAAACATTGACTAAGTTTGAGCTTTTAATGGCTCTTTTATTTGTTCGCATCGATATATTTGAGCATTCTGAACCGGTTTGGCAGCGCCATACTAGCTAACTGTTTTATCACTCTATGACATGAGATCGCATAAAGTTATATAACTCGTAGGATAAAGTAATAAACCACTGCTCTTGGTGAAATAGACGTTGTTTTGCATGTACGTTGTGATAGTAAAATAATAAAATGAAAAAATCTCAAAGGTCGTATCCACCTTGGACGGAATATTGAACCGTCAATTCCAATGTAAGATCAGACCAATACATAACTGGCGGGGTCGCTTCAGTTCAGTATTAAATTGGAGGGAGATATTTGCCCGTCAAGCCAACTTGGAGTTTACTTAATGTCTTGTAAATTGAAATAAATAAGTACCTCGCAGCTTACTTCCTCAACTCATCCTTGTCTGTAGAGAGAGCGAGTCGAACGGAGATGGCCCTATCAACCATTTTCTGCGTCCAGCACCTCGCTCCTTCAACCTTGCTCATCATTATGAACTGAAGCAGTTTAGGCATAAGGTGTAAAATGTATTTTTGAATAATTTTGAATTTATTTTTTATTTAGTAACTTGGCTGTCGGGTTAAAATACGTTTCTGGTAGGTACTAAGAAACTCATTCCCATTACAAAATGGCAGTTAAACTTTTTCAACAACTGTGTCACGTGTGAGAACCAAATAACTATAATTTATTATTATAAGTGTGTTAAGTTGGCAACGTATAAATGCATGCATAGTTTTGATATTTTTGGATTGCTCAGAGATGAATTAACCCCGAAGTGTTTTATGTTAACTTCTTTTCCCTTTTATTATTTCAATTTGGGGACGCCGGACGGCCGGACGGATGATCCATCCGCGGCTTCTGCGGGCCATTTCATCCATTTCCCCGACCCTCCCCTAAGGGAGAGTTTGGTTCTCCAGCCCTCACGGTGCCCCTTCAAACCTCTTTGTTTCCTTGCAGAAGCTCGCGATCCGTTCCACCTTCAGATTTCGTAGCTCCTCTGTGTCCAGTGTGTCCGTTCCCAGGAGATTCCATCTGATCAGGGAGTACATGGGGCACTCTGCCAGTAGGTGGAGGCTGGTCTCCTCGCTCTCCATGCACTCCGGGCAGATGGGGTCGGTCTTCACACCTATAACTGTTAAGTGTCTGTTAAGTCTGCTGTGTCCTGTTATTATCTCTATGACAAGCCTCATGTCCCCTCTTGAAAGTTTGGTGAGCTGGCTTGTCTTTTTCTTGTCAATGCCTTTTATGAAGATCTTTGACTGTCTCAATCCGGTCTTGGATCTCCATCTTCTGTTGGTTTCGGCTGTGATACTGCAGCTGATTACTCCCTTGGTGATCTTGTGCGATATTGGCAGCCCGGGTTCGGGCCCCACCAAGTTTTCTTCTGCTCCTTCTCTGGCTAGTTCGTCCGCTTTCTCATTGCCTGTGATTCCCTTGTGTCCGGGTACCCATGCGATGGTCAAATCAGTTTTCTTAGCCAGTTTCTCTAAGGATTCCTTGCATTCTTTCACAATTGCTGATGTTGTCTCTACTTTGCTTAGAGCCTTAAGCGCAGCCTGGCTGTCGCTGTAGATTGTCACTCTTCCTGTGTTATTCAGGTGATTGACCATCTCGGCGTATCTTTTAATGGCGTATACCTCCGTTTGGAAGACGCTGGCGAATTTTCCTAGAGGTATAGCTCTGTTTATCTCCGATCCATCTTCGCACTTTATGTGTACTCCGGATCCGGAGAGTCTCGTCGATTCTTTTCTGGAGCCGTCCGTGTAGCATACAGTGCCACCAGTATCTGTCTTCCAGTCGTCTCTTGAGCCTATGTGTATTCTGTATTTTTTGTCGAAGATTCTCTCCTTTCTTATCAGATCGTTGTTGCAGAGGATCATCGACATTTTCTCCTCGTAGCCCTTACTAATGCTGGCGTGGCCTTTGTCCATAAAGGTTCCGATCCACTGGCCAGTGCTTCTAAGTTTGAACCATTGTTCAATTGCTTTCTTCTTTATTTCTAAGTCCAAGGGGTTAAGTCCCAATATGATTTCGAGCGCGGCTGTTGGTGTTGTTCTCATCGCGCCTGTAGTCATTATGGTTGCTAGTCTTTGGACTTTCTCTAGTTCTGATTTGTTGTCCTTTACTGTGGCTTTGTGCCACCATACTAAAGCACCATGTAAGATTCTGGGTAGAATTATTGTTTTATAAATCCAGAGCACTGTCGCTGGTTTCATTCCCCAGGTTCTCCCTATTGCGCTTTTACACTGCATCATGGCCATTTTAGCTTTGGCGCATGTGTTACTTATATGGGTCTTGAAGGCGAGTTTGTTGTCCAGTGTTACACCCAGGTATCTAACCTCTTTCACTGTTTCCAGGATTTGGTTGTCTAGGTGCACTGGTGCAGTTCTGCCTATCTTTCTTTTCTTGGTGAATAGGACTATTTTGGTTTTGTCAGGGTTGAGGTTGAGACCTTTACTCCTGCACCATTCCAGTGTCTCTTTCAGGCCTCTGTTCATGATATTGCACATGACGCTGAGGACTTTGCCTGTGATCAGGAGCACCCCGTCATCCGAGTACACCTGGGTGTATATATGCATCCTGTTTATTTTGTTTACTAATTCGTCTATTAGTAGACACCACAGTAGGGGCGAGAGACATCCTCCCTGAGGGAATCCCCTTCTCGCTACCACCGTGTGAGTCGTTCCTGCTATTTCTGCTTTTAACAGTCGATGTTTAAGCATGTTTTTCACCCATACTGATAGGTCTGGATCTATTCCTTCACGATCCAGGGCGTCTTCTATTGAGTCTGGGGTGGCTCTGTCAAAAGCTCCCTCTACATCGAAGAAGCATCCCAGTGCGTATCCTCTGTCATCTATGGACCTCTGAACTCTTGTTACAAGATTGTGGAGGGCCGTTTCAGTGGATTTTCCCTCCATGTAGGCATGTTGGTTTTTGTGGAGGGGGATTCCATTTTTATCTATCTGTTCTCTTATTATTCTATCGATTATTTTCTCTAGTGTCTTAAGGAGGAAGGATGAGAGGCTTATGCATCTGAATGCCTTGGCCTCCTGGTATGTTGTTTTCCCCGGTTTCGGGATAAAGACTGACCTAACCTCCCTCCATTTGCTTGGGGTATAGCCGGCCCTTATACTACTGTTGTAAAGAGTCAGAATATCATTACCCATATACTTGCTTGCTACTTGTAGCATTTTCGGGAAGATTTCGTCCGGTCCAGCCGCCTTGTATGGCTGGAACGAGTGTATACTCCACCGTAAATGATCCTCTGTGATGATTGCCTTTGAATCCCGGCACTCTATGGGTGTTGGGTCCGTTGGCATGTCGTTTTCTTTGTATTCTTCGCATTCGGGGAAGTGTGTTTCCAACATTACCTTAAGGATATCCTTTGGGTTTGTTAGTAGCACTTCTCCTCTTTTTATACTGCCCAGTTTGCATGTATTCACTTTGGAGAATGTTTTCACTAGTCGCGCTGCTTCGGGTTGTTTTTCAACCCCTACGCAGAACGCCTTCCAGCTTGTTCTGTTCTCCCTTCTACATTCATTCTTGTATATATTTCTCTGTGCCCTGTACGCACGCCAGCTCTCATCATCGTTTTTGTGTAGAGCGTTTCTGAGTGCCTTTCGTGTTTTTTTCCTTTGTTTACCTAGTGCTTTCGTCCACCAGGGTTGTCCTTTGCCTGGTTTTATCTCCTTGAGAGGGCATGCCTTATGATATGCTTCTCTGAGAGCTTTATCCAGTCTGTTAGCTTCTTTTTCTATTTCTATCGTATCTTTTAGTGAGGTTTTGTCGCCTGGGCTCCATTGCTTTATGTTTTGCTCGTATGTTGCCCAGTTTGTTTTCCTCACGTTTCTTATTAGTATCTTTTCTGTTCTTGCTTCGATAGCGAAGGTGACGCGTCGGTGGTCTGACATAGAGTCGCTTTCGTCTATCTTCCAATCTTTGATGTACCGGCTTATCTCGTTCGTTGCGATGGTGATATCCAGTACTTCCCTTCTTGCTTTGGTGACAAACGTAGGTGTGTTGCCTACGTTTAGTATCTCCATTCCTGTGCTGCTGATGAAATCTAAGAGTAAGTCACCTTTTTTATTACAGTCTGTGCTGCCCCATACCACGTGATGGGCGTTGGCGTCACAACCTAAAATAATTGGAATATTCTTACCTTGATATTTTCTTATTGTGTCCTCCATTTCCTGGGATGGTGGCTCGAAGTCTCTCTCGCTGGGCAAATACGCGGAGACTATGAGCGCCCTTACTTTGTTGCCAGATTCTGCATGTAGTGTCACCGCAATACTGGCTAAATCTCTGTAACAATCTGCTTTTATTAGCTCTAGTGTCCTTGCTCTGCTGCTGGCGTATATGCATGCCCTTGGTGTCGACTCACCATCTTCGTGATAGATGATGTCTCCTCCGAGGGAGCTCAGCCCTGTCACCCGTCCGTTATGGACATGTGGTTCTTGCAGCAGAGCAATGTCGATTTTCTTCTCCACCACGTATCTACATAGCTCATTCATAGCATCGTGGCAGTGATGGAGATTTACTTGGACTATTTTTATTTTGTTTGTGTGTTTATGTGGTGTGTTGCTGTTTGTGTTCATTTGTTTGTGTTTGTGTGTGTGTGTGTGTTAGTGTTTGTGTTCCCTCCCTATTGTTTTTTCGCTTCCGGCACCCCTTTCCAGCGCGGTTGCAGCGATGCAACGCTTGGTGGGGGTGTTAGGTCCGTCCGCGTTGTAGGGAGGGGGTGTGTTGTGATGTGGTGTTGTGGGTTGTTGGCCTGTTGGCGGGGACTGCGACATTCAGTGGGGACCCCCTGCGGTGTACCCGCCTGCACTCCGGCTCCCCCGCCTTCGGGCCTTGACCCTTTTGTGTATTGCGCCTGTTGTGTGCTGTTGGGAGTTGTGCTCGACCGGCTTGGTCCGCTTACTACGGCGGGATGGTCGGTCGGCACCGCTCCCGGTGTTTTTGTGGTGTGGTGCTGTGGGCATATGTCCTGGCATATGCATCTCTTGTCCTCCGACTCGGCAGATGTTTTGCCTTGCAGCCTGGCGTAGATTCTGGTTGCTTGGTAGTGCAACCAGATAACCTCTTGGGTTGCGTCTTCCTGAGGGACTCCCATCACAAGTCGTACCCCCAAGGGGAGTACTTCTCTGCGTATGAGTGTCCACTCACGAAACCGCACCCCTTCCCTGTAGCGATTCTGGAATCTCAGGTATTTCAGCTCGTCCGTTTCTTCGGGGCTGCCTGGGATCCAGATCGTCGCGCGATACTTCGCCAGTCTTCTAGGTCGTAGGGCCACTCCGTTGAGGACTCCGAAGTCGCAGCCGAGCAGCCAGTTCATCGCCTCCTCGGTTGTTGGTGTCACAAGGAAGTATCCTTCCGACACCAACCCCGAGGCATCAAATGCCAGGCTGCGGCCTTGATCCTCGGAGTCATCGTCCGGGGCCTCGTCTATGGCCTTACTTATGTGGGCTATGAGCCTCTTCCTGATTTCGGCTGCGGCAGCCTCGTCCACCGCAACCCCGTCCTCCCGCTGGATTATTACCGAGAATTCGCTTTGACCCGGTTTGGGTCTCTGCGTCTCCTCGTTCCTCGCGGTCCTGGGCCTTTTCGGTGGACGCTGCTGCGTCCGCTCGTCAGGGTCAGTGCTCTGTCTTTTGACTTTTGGGGCCCTCGAGACGGTTCCTCCTTGGGGCGTAGTCGTTGCCACTGCGGCTGACGATCCCTGGGGTTGGGTCCGGCTCGGTTCCCCTTGCCTTTTCCTACGGGCCTTTAACCTCTTCCATTTGGATTTGGTCATTGGCCCTTCGGTTATCGTGCTAAGGGTTGGATGCTGAGCATTGGCCTCTGCAATGCTTAATTGCGTTAGGTCGTCCCCGAGAGTCTCTGAGAGAGACCTACCGGGACGAACCCGTCCGCTGGTGTTGGTACTGTGGGTTGATGTGGAGATAGATGGCGCTAAGGTGTCCCCCCCAGAATACGTGGGACAGCCTGAACCCGAGGGTTCAGGGGGGGATTCTCCGGTTTTCCCGGTACCCCCCTGGGGTAATTCATTTTTGTCCGTTGCGCTCATTTTAAGAAAGAAAAGAGTCCGGGGCTGCCGGAAGAGTTGGGTAGGATAGGGAGTTGGGTTAGGACAGTGGGTAGGGAAAGGGTGGTTGGAAGTTGGGTGGAAGTGGAGAGGAACCCTGAGTAGGGCTTGGAGGGATTCCCTTGAGAACCCTCCACGCGGGCCTTGCAGGCCCGCCATCCTGCGACCCCCCCGTGCAATGGGGTCATCATTGTTGCTCGTTTAGCACCACCCGGGGAGGACGTGTAGGGTAAGCCTAGAAAGGTGGTAATCCTACGGACGCGAGCAACTCCCCCTTCTTTTCCCTTGATGTGTTCAACGTGTTTTTTGAATGGAGCAACTAGGTATAGTTTCATTTAGTCAAGATATGTTCAAGGGATCTATTAGTAAATAATTAAACTCTTTCAATGGTAGAATTTGAAAAATAACAGTGACGTGATTCACATTAAATGAGGATTGACTATCAAACGTAAAGTAATTTTCTTGTGTAAATTATACTCAATTTAAATAAATTACCCTCCTTAATAGTCACTCTGTAAGGTAAGTATGGTCGATGGTAACTTCCACCAAATTAAGTAGGTACTATACATTTTGCGGCGAACAAAGTATAAATTTAGTAATAATGAAAGCCTCCTTATAAAACTAAGTAGATACGTAATATTCATGATATCGTTCGCCAGGAAAAATTAACGGTGCGCTTAGCCAAATGAATATCGATTCAACGCCCTGCCTTCGGCTCATTTGCCCTGCATAAAATTAGTATTTGGACCTTTCCGCGGGCAGGGCCCAATATTTCTCGCTTCTTGAGGATTCAAGCAATTTTCTGTAGCTCTCAACATTAAATTAACATTTGGGCTTTTTCTTCTTCATGTGGCCGACGTTGTTCGCCGTCCCGAGCTCAGTATATTTCAGCGGTCGCGTAATTTGTGGCTCGTAAATGTTCTGAAATTGGTCATCCCTTTGGTTGAGGTAAATTTATTGCCTCCTCGGTCGGCCTGTCGAAAGGGGAATTAATAAGTCCCCTCTAATGGTGAAACGTACCCTCACCATCAATTTGAATGCCAATGCCCCAAGATTGCTGGGGCCCAAAACGAGTCTGCACATGAAATATCTCACTTATAAATTTCTTATTCATTTTGTGCTTCTAATAAATTGGACACACAATGATTGGATCGTTTTATCAATGACCTAACATGGCGGTTAGAAATTGGTAGATATAAAATGAAATGCAGCATTTTGATTGGATGATATTTAAAATATGTTTAGGGTTCAATGCGTTAGTGTACACGTGTTCTATCCTAATGCAGCTAGTAAACATGTGTATATTCTGTGTCCACCCGTTCTTGATATAGATTTCTCGATGAAAATTTATAGTTCACTAGTGTTTGTAGGACACGCGTATTACTAATGTCTATTAGCGTAACAATTATTCTGATATGCATGTCGCAATTATCTCTTTACTATAATTTTAAAGCTTGAATGGTGGCAGTGAACTAAAAGTTATCTAAAACTTCTTCTGGTATTTTCTACTTCGTTTTCATGTGGCAGAAAATTCGAGAGGTTGAAAAATTTAGTTTAAAACATAACAAAACAGAAAAAAGAAAAATACTTGTATCTATGATGCTATCTCGGGTAAAGAACACAAATTTATCGGGTTCAATTTCATTGACACGAAATGGAAGTCTACCGTCGTGATATGTATAAAACTTCATGGTATTTTGAACTTTAGGCCTATTACATAGGTAACGTACAAATTTGTATTATGCAAATGAAAAGACATGTGGGTGACGCGCGTTAATGCGTATCATATACGTATGCGTCTCGTTTTGTGGCTAAAGTTGAGCCATTTTGTGGCTGAATTTGACAGACACTATTCTGGTGGAGGCGGGGTGATATATGAGAGAGAAGATATAATATCTTCTATGGATATCTTTATTTTTCTTTTACAATTGGCTTCAACAGTAAAAAACAATACAATTTTTTTTCTCCTTGATCATGGGCATCCATGGTAGTGAAACCATAGGCTAGCAATCAATGATAGTGATAAATAATGCTTTATACTAATGTATTGAAAGAGTGTTCCTAGGCGTAATATTACACGTCGCAAAGCGAGTTTTGTGCACTCAGTACTAGTAAATAAGTTCTCTGATCGATTCACATACTTATTTCACGATGATTATGATAACCTTTGTGAATCTGGAGTTACATTTGAAAGGCATAAGCTTACAATTGTAAATATTTATTGTGTTCCAGTTTGTTTTTGTGTTCGGTCACGAGAATTCCGTTTTATAAGGGTAATGAGTAAATAATGACCATTCCACGGTGGATTGGAGAGTGATAAACATTTCTTTCGTGAATAAGAATAATGTTTATTTTCACCTGTAAATGTGATTCTAATTCAAAGCTTTGTGTAATTTTATCGCGAGGATTTGACTGGCCCCGGATCGTGATAAAGAAATAATGCGTGAAAATTTCGAAGATTAACACAAAATATTTGAAAACGGTCTCTAATCATCGACGTTGAATACCGGGCAAAGTAGAGCAGCAAATGGCGAAAAGCGGTACGTACACGAAATACGTTTCTCCTTATTTCTCATGTTCAATTTTATGCTTAGGTTTATTCTAAGCAAGGACCTTCTTTAACAATATATACTTATGTGTATCATGGTATTTGCGTAAATTAGTGGAATAATACTGGAATATTTAATTTACGCAAATAGTGTCTATTTGCGTAAATTAAATATTCCAGTATGGTAAAGTACAACAGATATCGACCACAGCAGACCATATCGGCAAGGTCAGACGTGCGGTAGAGCAGTATCCTACTGTTAGAGCAACTGGAACAAAAAATACAAAAGTGTTTTTCGATATTTACCATCCTAATTGACATTATGTCAAGAGGTTAAACGACCAAAATGACCTAGATTTTTTATTTACAACTAACAGTTTATTTGACTACAAAGAGGCTAGTTATTCATCAGTTGTAAAGTTTTGATGGTCTATAACTTACTATTAGAATATAATAAAATACACTGGCCTGCAAAAGTAAGTATCACACTTTTCAAGTGTAATTTTTGTCTGAACTATAGAAGGTAGAGATTTAAGATTAAAAAAACGTTTCGTTGCAAATTTTATAAGCTTTCATTCTAACAAACTAGTAAACATCAGTAACATTTATAACATTTTTAACTTAAAAAAAGATAAAACAGTGAAAATAGACATTTTTAGCTTGGTGTCAAAAAATTCAACTTAAACGTATTACTCGTACATGTTATTTAATTTTTAATAACTGGTATTGCCTCCTCGAGCTCTGATTACAGCTTCGAGCCGGTTTGGCATCACTAGGTTTCGGAGCCGATGTTGGGGAATATTCTTCCATTCTTCTACCAGGGTCTGCTTTAGTGCCCTGAGGGTAGTAGGTGGTGGTCAGCGACTTCCCGGCGAAAACCGGCTCGAATCTGGAATCAGAGCACAAGCTGGAGGCATTATCAGTTATTAAAAATTAAATAACATGTAATACATTTTAGTTGAATTTTTTGACACTAAGCCAAAAATGTCTATTTTCACTGCTTCATCTTTTTAAGTTAAAAATGTAACTAATGTATAGTTTACTAGTTTCTAGGAATTAAAACCTATAAAATTTGTAACAAAACGTTTTTAATCTTAAATCTCTACCTTCTATAGTTGAGAAAAAAATACATTTCAAAAGTGTGATACTTACTTTTGCAGGCCAGTGTATAATAAAATTGACAATTCAGTTTCTTCTTTTTTGTAGAGAAATATCGATGCTTATAATATTAAAACATTTCTTTCAAAGAGATAAGAGCCGTACATGAGCCCGTTAACATCTTATACCAAGCTAATTATATCTAATTTATAGTTTTCAAGACAGCAATGTCTCTTTTGTAATTCTGATACTACATCTCCTCATATCGATTTTATAATTAATACCGTGACTACCATTTTGAGTCGCCGCCCTCGTAACCATCGACTTTCATAAGGCACGTCATGATTTTTACGAAAAGCAATAAACAAACCAGGTTGTAAATAACATTGGTTGAACGCCTCCTTGTCTTGAGAGAAGAATAATGGTATTTTCTATTTCGTTAGGTTGTACTAGATATAGTTATGTCTGCTCGGATAGCTGCCAGCTGTGGCGTCCGCATTCGGCTCTAGTGTCCCTCCCGTTTGGCAAAGATGTAAAGTTACAATGTTGCTAGAGGCGACCGTGTGCAATATATTTTTAGTTTAGAGAAAAACAGAGCTGTGGAATTATAAATTTGCACTAGGTAGTTCTCACCTGGACTTAGTCCAAGAAGAAGGAGGGAAAACTTTTGCGAATGAGATAAGAGTTTAAATAAAAAGGTTGTTAGTGCAGTTTTGTATTTGAGAGCATGTTGCTCGTTGTTTATGTACAATTTTGCCTGAAACTAAACATGACCGAAGGCAATTCTTCAAATGTTTCTTCGATTCTAAAATTTTCAAATAGATTAACATTTAAAATTAACTGAGGAAACTTAACTAAATATTCCCACTTCACTAGTAATTTTTTTCTCACTCTACGCTATCACGAAGAATGTTTTTATTTAAGTATTGCTTTTTTAAAGTTACCAGTATTCCCAGTATCACCTCCAGTTAAGCTAAATTGCTTGTGATAGCAGGTTAAATAGTAATAGTCAGGATTAGAACTCTGGACCTCTTGATGAGAATGCCGAATTAAGTGTCTTTTAGAAGGTGCAAGTTTATCTCCTCGAATATACAATTCTCGAAAGAAGAGAAAAATGTTGCTTCGTCTGAACATTCGCAGAAGCAATAGTCACCCGCTCGTCCTCGTTTGGCGAGAATCGCCTCGAATTTAATATTGATAGTTTCCGTCTAAATATAATTTTAAGGGCATAAGGTGATATGTCACTTGCAAATCTCGTATGACATATGAGAATTGAGCGTTTGCCTGTGTGTAAACATTTTGATAGGGCGATTATCACATAAGATTCCCGTATACAATTATCGAACCGAAACGTGCGAGAAACTTGAACCGTCTAAATGACGCCTTAATCACTAAGTTACCGTTGCTCCTAGTAGGATTTCCCATAGCAGTCTTTGTGTGACTCGGAAATCCATCCTTGAACCCTCATGCGCAATTAGCAGTCCTACTAAGCACCACAGCCCTAGCAATCTCAATTAGGATTACATATTGATAAAGTATATAATATTGATAAATATAGAGCTATGGAGAGAGCTATGCTCGGAGTTTCTCTGAAGGATAGAATCCGCAACGAATACATCCGACAGAGAACCAAAGTAATCGACATAGCTCAAAGAATCAGCAAGCTGAAGTGGCAGTGGGCTGGCCATATCTCACGAAGAACCGACAACCGTTGGGGTAAACGTGTTCTTGAGTGGAGACCGCGACTCGGCAAGCGTAGTGTAGGACGCCCTCCGACCAGGTGGGATGACGATCTATGAAAGACTGCAGGCAGATGCTGGATGCGGCAAGCTGAAGACAAGGCGCTATGGCGCTCATTGGGGGAGGGCTATGTCCAGCAGTGGACTAATATAGCCTGATGATGATGATGATGATATAATATTGTAGAAAAATAAAATTGCTCGGTATTGTTATAATTACAAGTCACGGAAGTAAAATCACAAAGAGCACTCAGAACAATAATATTTATGCATGTTCAAATTCAACTAAAATGTTAATGCCGTATTGACGATTTCAGTCGAATTTCACTTTTCAATTAAATTTAATGAAAATTAACGTTAGTGGATAAACTACTGTTTTAATTAAACCTAGAACGGGGAGAAACAATCATTATTTTAGTGTGCAAAAATAAACAATTGTTGTAACATCAACCACAGGAATACGTGTGAATTCATTAATTAAAGTCAATAACTTATACACAAGTGAATTCGGACTCATACCAATTTCCGTAATTTACGCTTCGCGAAATTCGGTGCGTTTGTTTGGCCGTGACGTCGTTTCGCATTCAAATTGGCATATAACAACAGGACGCACACACCACGCCCGACATTCCGAACAATTACGTTGCTTGGTGATGCTCGCTGTCTCTTCCATTTTAATGTAACTGTGCGCCGTCCCGCCGGCCCTAAATCAAAGAGCCGTGAAGTTCCCCCCACACTTCCATATTTTCGCACCCCGACAACGTCGTATAATGGCTATTGACCAAATTTATCGACTTTCATGTCATATTCTCATCTTTATGCGGAGCTGGAAGCCTGGAATTGGCCTCACATAACATATGTGGGAAAAGTCTCCGTGTTCTACGACACAATAAATTATTTTGATCATCGTCTCTGGCATAAATATAGAAGCTATTGATATTTACGGAAGATTTATAATAAATGAATCAAATGATGCTATTACGAGGAGTATTGCATGTCGATCGATTTGATTAATTAGATTTGGTCTTTCAACAACATAATACCGTCGCAATGAGGTACATTATTGGGGCTAAGCGGAAATTAGTTGAATCGAGTTTAATTAAACAAACACGTCCATTATGATATCCAAGTGCCACAAAAACGCCTTAATACCCGGGACAATTGTTTGCTCACGTATGTACTCATTCAAAAGCGGCGAGGAACCGGTGTGAGCAATCACAAAAGAACGGAAACGAGGAGAGAAGAAATGCTGTCATTAATACACGTTCTACGATGTTGTACCCTCTACTTTTAAACGTATTTTTTATTCAAAGCACGGCGTTTTAGTTTATTATGATTGTTACGCAAACTTTAACTCAGAGAATAACGTTATTGGTGCGAGCTGAATAAAATAGCGAACGATCGGGTATCACGAGATTTAACTTGCTTGTTTCTTTATTTAAATCAAGAATTTCCTTCCGATTTCATCCAAGACTTTTTTCCTCTTATAACTTCAATCGTCACCGATTCTTCTTCTTAGTTAACCATTCCACTTTTCTAATGGTCCATTATTGTTTTTATTCTTAAAACATTAAACAGAATTTTCACTTTTGAGCAGAGTTTAAAGTTTCCAAGTGCAGCATATACTATATAAAACAGTGAGTACTATTATCTATTTTGTGACAGTGGTTATAAATTTAATTAAAAATACCTTACGTTTTCTTTTGTAGCAAATTTTAATTTAATATATAGCATGTTCGTGTCCACTCCTTCCCTACAATACCAGACAAAATACTAACTAAGTAATTACAGTGTTTTTTTGTTTTCATAGCCTAACCTCACGTGATTAAAATTTTTAAAACGATTTAATTTACATTTGTTGTTAAAATTATTTACCTCGTGTATTTTGTCCATTACTCTTTAACTTATATTCTTTCATAATAGTAGAATAACAATTAATGTTTATTATGTCATAGTTACAATTTCTTTTTCAGTTACAATTAAACCACCGAAACAATGTTGAAATAGCAGGTAGTTATTTGGGTTAAATATAAAATAGTCCTTGAACGCCGGGCTTAACGTAAATAATACCAATATTTACGTTCAGCCCGATTAAATCGCAACGAGAAACACTTTTCAATGAATTCTCTGTTTAGGGTTTTTTTTTCAATGAGTGATATTCAGAAAACATCATGTAAAATAGTCCTGCTATTATTTACGCAGATATTTTTTAGTGTAGAAATTTATTATTATACAACGTATACTAGAAAATATTCATAATATTCTTAAAGTATACATTACGTTCATGTTTTAATTGATTCAACTCACAGAATAAAAAACAGAACTATAGCGAAAAATCGTCTCTGAAAAGTACCAAAGTGTAAATATTTTTGGGATATACACATACGTAAAATGAAGATGATATGTACAAAATTTGCAGTAACTACATTGAAGGTTCGACTCGAATAGATGAATAAACGATATAAGAGCCGAAATTTTAATCGTTATTTGAAACTTTTACTGCAACTTCGAAACACCCTGGCCGGGTAAGTTGCTACCTCCGTAAAGTAAGGAAATTTATTACAAAATGTTTTTACTGGTTTTCGAAGTTCCTTAATCTAAAATCGATAGAAACGACGCCGAACAAAGTTGTGAATAGTACCTTAAGTTGGAAATCGAAGAAAGTCGAACCATCTGCTCAACACCTGGGCAAGGATACGTTCTGTTGATAAAACCCGTGCACTAAACTGATATAAACTCAAACCGATACGTTCCTTTCTATTTTATTTATTTAACAGTTCATTCGCTTATCATCTGTATAATCTTCTTGGAACTGGCCGACGGACGCTTGATTAATATTTATTTAGAAGTATAGTTAAAACTAAAAGCCGACCCCCACTGAGCTGAGGTTAAAACAAAAATATATCAGAACCAATTTTGAGTAGGTAGCTATATTAACGGTAGTAGCTATTACATTGATGTTATAAAGATATGAAAACAAGTTACTAAAATTTTTCAGATCTTAAAATAGTTAGAATCTTTTTAAATTACTACGATAGATAAAGAGTAAAAGACCATGTAAATCTCAAAAGATATCTTTATGTGATTAGCTATTCAACAAATTTAAGAATCTCGACTTTAAAGCAAAATATCCACAAATGACATTTTAAAATTTATATAAGCAAGCCTTTGGTTTTATATAAGTCTTCAGGCTTTCACGGCCGGCGTTGCATGTAGAATATACTGCTTCCGGGCTGATTGGCCGTGGTCCATGTGAAACTTGCGTTCCAGACGTTTCGTCGATCACTGCGGTCGACATCTTCAGTGGCGCAGGGCCGGGCGACGACAACTTCGGAAACCTTGCCTCGCCGGCGGCTGACGTGCGACTGACGGGATGCCTTGAATCACGGCTGTATTTATAGGCACGGTCGGAGCGGGGAATCGACTCACTCGATTCTGATTGGCCAAGCGCTGTGGCGCGGACGTACTCGATCCTGATTGGTTGTTTGCACTGTGATACCGAGTGGCTCTCAGTGCTGGGTACCAATCTTTTTGGAGCTGAAATCCCTCGTTCTTTCGGTTGAAGTTGTTGGGATGCTTGAATATTTCGATGGCTTCTCGAAGAATACGTGGGAAAAAAAGACGGGTTGCACTCTGGGAGTGCCGGCAGAAGTGAAAACATTTTCTTTTGTTCTTTCTTCGTTATATGCATAGAAAAAGATAAAAATGAACATACCATACGATACATATAATATAGCGCTAATCATAGAACCTATCACTTATTTTCTGCTAATTTTCTGTCAGAAGAAATTAATAAATTATGAAAAGAAAAAATAATCACATAAAATAATAAATTACAGAAAGAAAAAATAATCATAAAAAGTAATAAATTACAAAAAGAAAAAATTATCACCAAAAGTAATAAATATACACCAAAAGTAATATATAAGAAGAAACAATCACAAAAAATCCCTGAACCCCAGGTGATTTGAACCCGATACTATCTGAAACTATAAGGACTTCCAGTCGAAGTGCTTACCGTTTAAGCTACGACGTATCTATTGTAATTTGCAAAATACATGTCTGTACCTAATCTTGTATGACGTCAGTCGTCGGTTACGGTTCAAAGGTCAACTAATCCTGACGCTTCCTTAACATTTTACACCCATCCAACGCTGCTAAAGAAGTTTTCACTTCAAAAATGTGTTGTGGTAGCTAGAACTTTCGTGTTCTGAAATTCGATGGTATGATTCCCATCCTCTTGGGTATGTTCTGCAACCGCTAACTTGTCGAAGTGGCAGAGGCGGCAATTACGTTCATGTTCCGACAGGTGGGTCTTGACGCTTCTTTGGGTGGTGCCCACGTATACCGAGCCACATGAGCAGGGGATTCTGTAAACACCAGCTGACGATAGTGGATCACGTGGGTCCTTGACCGAACGGTGAAAATTCCGTAGCTGCGTCGTGGGCTTGAATATCGGCTTGATGTTATAAGCTTCTAGCAGTCTTCCGATACGATCCGTAATGCCACGAATGTATGGCAAGAAAGCCTTCCCTATCGGAGCAGGTTTTTCCTCATCCTGGTTTGTCTGCGAAGCTTTCTTTGGGTGAAGAGCTCTCCGTATGGTTACGTATTACAAGAACTACAGTTATTATAACTATTTTCAAGACAACTACGGTCAAAAAAACTACTGTTTAAAACACCTAAAGATCATTTCACATATTTTTGTAATAACTACTGGTCGAAACAAATAATGGACGATTCACCTACGGTTTATTCAACTACAATTAATTGTGCTAAGGTTCATTGAACTATGTATGAAATACCTAATAGTCGATTCGCCTACGGTTTATTGATACTACTACTTTGTCACAGAAATTTACGTTGTTGCAAAACCGACTTCATGTAGTCTTGTCTGTGGGTGTGCGTTGTTTTATAGACAATTGTTTAAAATTTCGTTTCATAGAATAATCAATATATCTACAGAATACTTACTTTAAAGAATTTTAAATCATTGAATTTTGTTTCATATAAAGTTAAACATTAGAATAATCATTTCATAGAATATCAAATCAAATATTCTTAATCATTATATTGTTTATTTAATAGAAAACTTTATAAACTAAACAATTGATGCGTCTACAAGGTCGACGGTCTACTTCTGGGTGGTTTATAAAAAAATAACCACGAAGGCCTAATGCGGGAGCTTTGCTACGCTCCGCTCCCGCATTAGCCTTCTAACCTAACCTATCCGAGTCGGGGTAATCTGAGTCGGGGTGTTAACTATAATGACGTTTTATTAATAATTTAATAACAAAATGATTATTTCTGTCACAAAGTAGTAGTATCAATAAACCGTAGGCGAATCGACCGTTAGGTATTTCAAACATAGTCAACATGTCCAATATCTTAAATGAACATTATATTAATCGTCCGTTAGTTCAAATAATTTTAGTTTATTCGAAATTATGTGTATGAACCAGTAGTCGGTCGACCAATATGCGTTATGACCATATGTGAATCAACCGTAGTTATCTTGAACATAGTTGAAATAACTTTAGATATTATGATACGGAACCCTCCGTATCTCATGTGCAGAGAATCCATTAGCTTGGAAGGCCGAGTCCAAGTGGCGTAACTCGTTTTGTAGGTGTTGAGGTTCACAGATGGTCTTAGCTCGGTGGACCATTGTCTTGATAACTGACATTTTTTGTCTGGGATGGTGGTTGGAGTCCTTGTGTAGGTAACGGTCTGTGTGTGTCGGCTTTTGATAGACTCGGTGACCAAGACTGCCATCTTCTTTTTTGGATACTAGGACATCTAGGAATGGTAGCTCTCCGTTCTTCTCAACTTCCATGGTGAATTGGATGTTCGGATGGATGCTGTTTAGGTGATCCAGGAACTTAGTCAGCTCCGAGTCCCCATGAGTCCAAACCACGAAGGTATCGTCCACGTAGCGGAACCAGACCTTAGGCTTCTTGGGAGCTCTATCCAGAGCATCTTCCTCAAATGATTCCATGTAAAAGTTCGCGACTACCGGGCTGATGGGGTTTCCCATGGCTAAGCAAGTGGACACTTGCTCATAGAACGTGCCGTTCCACTGGAAGTAGGAAGTCGTCAACACGAACTCGAACAGATCAGCGAACCTGGCCTTCTGACACTTTTTGCGATTTTTTTTTTTTTTATAATTTATTACTTTTTGTGTTTTTCTTTTTGAAATTAATAATTTCTTCTGACAGAAAATTATTGATAGGTTCTATGATTGGCGCTATATTATGGGTATGGTATGGTATGGTATAGTATGTTCTTTTTATCTTTTTCTATGTATATAACGAAGAAAGAAAGAAAGAAAAAGTTTTCACTTCTGCCGGCAATCCCAAAGTGCAACCCGTCTTTTTTTATAAGTTCTTTTTAGTAACGTGTTAAATGTTATATAAATAATCTATTATAACCAATGTATCCGATTTACGGTCTATATTTATACCACTGGGTCACAGTACTTTAGTATTATGTTATCTGTTTTTATACTTAACTATAATGTTCTGATTAATTATGAAATTCTCCTGTTTAGCGAAGAGAAATCGTACACAATCTAACCTTGCGAACCCATCTAGAACAGTATCCAAGTGAATTATACAATCGAAACAGTATAAATAAAAGATTGGGGTCAGAGCAATTGAACAATAGCAGCACTCAACACTGTAACATCAAATTGATTCGTTTATCCCCCTAATTCACGTTTCTCCAATCGCTGCACGTAGGTGAGGAGAAATTTAATGTACGAGTATCTTCATACTATAAGTTCAAGCTATTGAATCTATATCAATACATCTTTTATACAAATAGTGCCGCGTGGTTCCCGGCAGAGTAGAATTTTTGCCACCCCTTTTCCTCCCATGTGGTGTCATACAAGGCGACTAAGGGATAGGGCTGATTAACTTTAACATCAGACAGATATGTGCAGCCCAGGGTAGGCCCCAGATGCATGGCTTGGGTCAACAATAGTGCCCGGAATACGGCAATACGTTCACCCCCTATTACGTGGGACCGAATACAGATTGGTGAAATGTGGACGTTAATTCACCTCTGCCTAACCCTCCGGGGATAAAGGCGTGATTATATGTATGTACGTATTTTATAAAAATAAATCATCATTATGTCTGTTTGTTTTTGGGTAATCTACGAAACGGCTTACCCAGCTAACGGCTTTAAAAGGACTTTTACTATAGATAGCTGATGATATTAGGCGTAAATTATGCTGCCTTAGTTTTAGAAAAAAATATTAGGGTACACAGCTGATACAATACATAGTTCATTATATTCATGTTACATATTGACGATTACTTATATATAACCAATAAAAGCGGCCAAGTGCTAGTCGAACTCACCCATGAAGGGTTCCGTAGTAGCAAGTAGGTAAATTGCGGTTTACGATTTATGACGTATTAAAAAAAAACTACTTATTAGATCACGTTCAAACCAATTTTCGGTGGAAGTTTGCATGGTAATGTACATTTGTATATCATACATTTTTTACTCAATATCATTTTTGAACCTATCCATCCCCACAGGTATGGTTTTGACGAAAAAAAAAAATTTTTTGTGTTTCTGTTCTAAGTACTCCCAAAATTTATTGCTTTTATCTATTTTTGTGTGAAAATCTTAATGCATTTCACAGAATATATCTACTTACCAAGTTTCAACAGTATAGTTCTAATATGGAAAAAAGTGGAACATACGGACGGACAGACAGCCAGACATGACGAATCTATAAGGGTTCCGTTTTTTGCAATTTGGTTACGGAACCCTAAAAAGTACCTATTCTGAATCTGACGTCATCTGGATTGAATTTAAAGCTAACTTATCCTATAGAGGCTTCTAAATGTGTACGTGAATGCTTATAGAGGGATACAAACCGAATAGATATGGTCGGATGCTTCTCGTTCGCTGGCCGAATGGAGCGGACAAATTACATTACTAGTAGGTATGTTGAATCTCGGCAATACAATGTTGTTAGTACTTTTGCCGGTGACTTACTTCATAAGGAGAAATTTTCGAAATTGTGTCATTAAAAGCAAGTTTAATAAAAAGAAAACAGTGCTACTTAACACAGAAGTGAAAACTTGGCCAATTTAATAATATGTAGATACTATTCAGAGGTGTAAAAAATTTACTGGTCGGTATTCCAGTTTAGTAGTTTGGTAGCTTTCATTTCAAAAAGCTCATCAAGTTTTTTAAGACCATAATAGGTTAAAAGACACACACAGTCTTATTCGCAAGGTATGTCAATAATAATGAGATATAATCTTCTCCTATAAAGAGAGAGAGTGCAACATTATTTCTCGCGGAAGTTTCTGACGACTATACTACCTAACATAGGTACAGTTCGATCAATTTTCTTAATCATAAGTGCTGTCACCTTTAAGAAACGTACAGCAAATGAAACAAAAGAGTTTGAAGTTATATTTAACGACCCGTATTATAGGAGCTTCATCTAAACAAAGTGCGCATCGATAGATTTCTCTATTTCGCTGAGCACAAAGAGCAATTCTATACTGTTTCATTCTGCCTTTGTCATTCAAGTGGAAAGAATACAACAAGTGACATTGCTTTCTTTGTTTTTGCGTTGAATATTCATAGATCATTATTAAGGACTAATTTGAGAATAATTTGATGTGAAAGTACATTGTTATTCTGTTCAGCAACAAACATTATGCAAGACGGAAATTTTTCGCCGTTGAACTTTGTTTTGTCAGCGCTGTCGCTATGATAAATATTTAATTATCTTTATAGCGACTTTGAATTATTTTTTATTTGTTATGTTTTATTATAACACCAGAATAATAGGATATAATTGAGATTATACTCATATCAATAATATCCCAGGGTATAGAAAACTCTTTTTAATTACGTACCCCATGAAATAACTAAACGGTTTTAGTTTTATTAATCTCAGGCTTATGACAGAGCGCGAATAAAAAAAACCAACAATAAGTTTATAAGAATATCGTGGTAATTATATTTTTTAATATAATACCTGGACAAGTACCTGCGGTCTACAGAATACCGCGGCCATAATAACCTCGTGTTGTGTTCCCCGCGGTTAGTAGGGTAGCCAGAACTCACTAGAGTTTGGAAGACCAAAGGCTATTCATGCTTTGTCTTTTATACGGACGGCACAGAAACTCTCTGTGTTTACAGGGTCGGCAGCACGAGTGTGACTCTCTTGGTGTTGCACACGTCCATAGGCCACGGTAAACACTTTCCATCTGGTGGGCCCTGTGCTTGCCTGCCACCTAATTGGTATAAATAATAATAATATATATATTGGTATAAATAATAATATATTCTGAGAATCAAAATTAACCATCATATTAATAATAATTCTATAATGTGTGCCTCTCAGAATGGATGTAGGAATGGGGCCCGGGGTACTAAGGAGCTCCTCCTCATTGATATGGCTATTAGCCAACAAGCTCGCCGCAACCGTAAGGACCTGACGGCATGTTGGATAGATTATAAGAAAGCATTTGATTCCGTGCCACATACATGGCTTTTGAGGGTGCTGGAGTTGTATAAAGTGAATGCAACTCTATGTACCTTCTTAAAGTCATGCATGGGGCAATGGAGGACGGTTCTTTTCTATCCAGTGTGTCGTCAGGCTTTGGGTAGTGGCCAGCCGATAACAATAGAGCGGGGTATTTTTCAAGGGGACAGTCTGAGTCCCCTTTGGTTCTGCTTAGCCCTGAACCCACTTAGTACTTTACTAGTGAATTCAGGGTTAGGCTATAGGCTACGAAAAGAGGGTCAGATCGTATCCCACCTGCTTTACATGGATGATTTAAAATTATTTGCCCACACCAATTCTCAATTAATGGTTTTACTGAAGGTAAATGAAACGTTCAGTAATTCCATCAAAATGGCGTTTGGTGTGGACAAATGTGCAGTCGTTCATGTAAAGCGAGGGCGGGTGGTGGAGTCGGAGGGTATACAAATCTCTGATTCCACTAACCTGAGATCACTCCTCGTAGCTGAGACCTATAAGTACTTGGGTATGTCACAGGCGTTATGCATTAATGAGGCCGGCATGAAACAAATGCTACAGGAACGTTTCTTTGGCCGCCTGAAAAAGGTACTTAACAGTCTTTTATCAGGTGGTAACAAGGTGCGTGCTTGTGACAGTTGGGTCATGCCACTCTTGATGTACTCCTTTGGCATACTCAAGTGGACTCAGACTGAACTCGATACTATTGATAGGAAAGTCCTGACTATTGATAGGAAATCGATTAAGAATAGGAAAAAGTGAATGCCCAGGTGGGACTCGAACCCACGATCTTTCCCTTACAGGGGGATTCACTTTTTCCTATTCTTAATCGATTTGAAAAGTTAGCATAGTAAATGCTTCAAAATTTCATTTAATTATTGATAGGAAAGTCCTGACTCAGTTGACTGCATTTCGAATGCATCATCCACGGTCGTCAGTCATGAGATTGTACATCCCGCGGAAATGTGGGGGTCGAGGATTTTTAAATGCTAAGACCCTTCATAATCGCGAGGTGTGCAATCTCAGAGACTATTTTCTTAAGTCCAACGTAGATATGCATCGTGATGTAGTCAACGTGGATGTCGGGCTCACCCCGCTCGGTTTGGCTAAGGGGACTGATAGCCGCAGGGAGGTATGGCAGAGTAAGGAGCTACATGGCAGGTTCTACCGGGCCCTCCACAGGCCCGAAGTAGACCTATTAGCATCTGTATCCTGGCTACGTTTCGGTGACCTTTTTGGGGAAACCGAAGGTTTCGTCTGTGCAATTGCTGACGAAGTTATCAAGACGAATAACTACCGGAAGTATTTCATGAGGGATGGCACAGTTGATATCTGTCGAACTTGTCACCAACCTGGTGAATCCCTCAGACATATTACTTCCGGTTGTTCTTGTCTTGCTAACGGCGAGTATTTGCACAGACATAATCAAGTAGCCAGGATAATCCATCAGCGACTTGCTCTGAAATACAACATTGTGGAAGTTGAGGTGCCTTACTATAGGTATGTTCCTGAGCCAGTTCTAGAAAATAGTCATATCACATTGTACTGGGATCGATCTATCATCACTGATAGGACTGTTGTAGCCAACAAGCCTGACATTGTGGTGATAGACCGATCCGAACGCCGAGCATTGATTGTCGATGTCACTATTCCTCATGACGAGAATCTCGTGAAAGCTGAGAAAGATAAACAGATCAAATACTTAGACTTGGCTCACGAGGTTGTCGACATGTGGAATGTTGACTCTGCAATCATTGTACCGATAGTCGTGTCAGTCAACGGACTGATAGCAAAGAGCCTCGACCAACACCTGAAGAGGCTCGGGTTAGACGGTTGGATCAAGGGCCAGATGCAGAAGGCAGTGCTCCTTGATACGGCGCGCATCGTGAGAAAGTTTCTCTCTCTGGAGCCCTATCCACCGGTAGCTTGGTCCTTGTATCCGATACCGGTGGGACACTACTTTTTATATTTTTAAATAGATGTTTTTTTTTATATGCATTTAAAAATATAATTTATAAGTTTTTAAAATGAATAAAGAGAATTATAATAATGAATATTCAAATTAAAAAGTAGAATTATTTAACAATGGAACCATTAAAGTAGATGAAATTAGTGCACCAACTCAAAATGCATTGAAACATGCAAACTGTGTATTTCAACTTCGCCGTGAACAATGTAAAGTTTCGAAGACTGTATTCTAATACTTACTTTTGCTACCCGCCTTGAGGCTTACGGCACAGCGTTGTCTACATTCTACAATAGTCAGACTTACTTCAAGCATCATATTTCTCTCAACAGTCACTCTTTTGTTTTAAGTAAAGACGAGGCGAAAGAAGAGCTTATTTACTTAATCCTTTCTGTAGTGATATAACGTGTTCATGATGTAAGCCGAGTGTTTTCTTTCAGATATTTAAGTTAAATAAAAGAGGAACAAAAGCCTATCATGGCGAAGATTAAGTACGTAGCGTTAAACTCAACAGATACACATGCGTCCGCGTAGGCAACGAATAGGACGAATGCACGTACTAGAAAATACCTTGGATCCGTATTTCAAGTTACTTAGGTTGAAGAGCCAAGTCTATAAAACCATCATTGGGCCTGTCGTTTTTAAACACCTAGAAAGCGTGGCTGCTGCTGTATCAACACAAACAGACAAGGTGCTGCGTGTCACGTCGCGTACCCCCTTCCTATACAGGACGACACGTGCAGGACTTAGATGTCACCCCTATACGGTGCAGAACATTCCTTCAAGAACCAAGCGGTTCGGTGACTCTTTCCTTTGTCGCACCATTAAGACCTGGAATTCCTTGCCAGCTCACGTGTTTCCCTCTTCCTACAGTCCCGGGTCCTTTACGCGGGGCGTGAAAAAGCATCTGATGAGGCCGTCAAGCTGAGTGCCACCATTGTTAACATGGCACGTGTATATAATGGTGGCCCTCTTTCTTGAGACTTTACCTTCAGCTTACCATCAGGCGAGGTAAAGTCAAATTGACGTGTCCTATTTATATATAAAAAAAAAAAACGTAAATGAAAATACTGCGAAAGGTGTGTGATGCCACGTGTAAAAATCACATGAGGAACTCCCAAATTTCCTGCATTTTGCAGAACCTCCAGGCTACGAGGTTAACTAATTGCTGGCAATAACACCCCGCTGGGGCACAGTAGGCTAGATAAACACAAGAAGTGCTGGCTTGACATTGTAGAAGGTGATATGACTGCCAATGGTTTAAAGCTAGTGATGTGAAGGAAGTGAAGTAAGAAAAGACAGAAGCTGGACCCTGGGCACCGAGGTGTAGGTTTCTGTTGCAATTGCAACCGATAGCTGTTATAATGATGATGACAAAAGCTAATCGTTAATTTCCCATAAGTAGAAATAAAATACTGGTGTTTTTACAGGGGTGGTCTAAGTGATTAATACGCCTTTTAGTTTGTAAAACTCATTCATCATATCATCATATCAGCCATACACAGTCCACTGCTGAACATAGGCCTCTCCCATAGACTTCCAGAATGACCGATCCAAAGCAGCCCGCATTCAGCGCTTCCCGGCGACCTTGATGAGGTCGTCCTTCCACCTAGCCGTTGGGCGTCCTACACTGCGTTTGCTCGTACGCGGTCGCCATTCCAGAACGCTTTTGCCATTGGCCATCTGGTCTGCGCGCTATGTGTCCCGCCCACTGCCACTTCAACGAGCTAATCCGCTGGGCTACGTCGGTTACTTTTGTTCTCCTACGGATATCATCATTTCTGACGCGATCACGTAGGGAAATACCGAGCATAGCCCTTTCCATAGCTCGTTGAGCGACTCTGAGTTTGTTTAAGAGACCCATAGTGAGGGACCACGTTTCTGATCCATAAGTCATCACTGGTAACACACATTGGTTAAAGACTTTCGTCTTCAGGCACTGAGGTATGTCGGACGAGAAGACATCTCGTAGCTTTCCGAACGCCGCCCAGCCGAGTCGGATTCGTCGATTTACCTCGTCTTCGAAGCTGGAATTGCCTACCTGGATCAGTTGACCCAAGTAGACGTACTCGTCAACAGCTTCTAAGACTGAGTCCCCAACATGAACCGGTAGAGGCGCAACATGGACATTTGACATAACCTTTGTCTTGTCTATGTTCATCTTAAGGCCCACCTGTTGGGATACTCTGTTGAGGTCTTCGAGCATGGTATTCAAGTCTTCCAGCGATTCTGCCATAATGACAATATCGTCGGCAAATCGAAGGTGAGTGATATACTCGCCGTTTATGTTGATGCCACGTCCTTTCCAGTTCAGTAGCTTGAAGACGTCTTCCAAGGCAGCGGTAAACAGTTTCGTAGAGATCACGTCTCCCTGTCTAACGCCCCTTTTCAGTGGAATTGGTTTCGTGCTCTGTTCCTGTACTCGGACCGACATAGTGGCGTTCTGGTATAAACACTTCAACACTTCGATATACCTGTGATCTATCCGGCACCGCTGGAGAGACTGTAGCACGGCCCATATTTCGATCGAATCGAAGGCTTTCTCATAGTCCACGAATCCTAAGCAGAGAGGCCGGTTTTACTCTTTGGTCTTCTGTATAACCTGCCGCAGCGTGTGGATGTGGTCTATGGTACTGTAGCCTTTACGGAATCCGGCTTGTTCGGGAGGTTGGAAGTCATCGAGCCTGTTGGCGGGACGGTTCATAATAACCCTCGTAAACAACTTATAAATGTGGCTCAGGAGCGTGATGGGCCTATAATTCTTCAACAAAGTATTATCACCTTTCTTAAAGAAAAGGACCACCTTGCCCCCGTTCAAAAAAAACGCAAAAAAAAGCAAAACTCATTATACAAGGATTATTATTCCCCATTGTAGAGTGGTTTCTTAAAAAGTCATCTGTTTTCAGTTTACCTCCACGAAATTTAAAACGAATAGTGGCTATAGTGAATGAGATTTATTACTCTCCAAATTCAATTCAACGTAACTAAAAAGCGCTTGTGAGCGTAAAGTGTAATAAAATATGTTTCTCTAAGTACTTTTTACTGAAAGTCGATAATTAAACAAAAACAGCCTTCAATATTCGTTTACGATGTTTAAAAAGTCTTAGTTACATTTCAGCTAGTACAAAAGCTTCTTTGAGTTTAGCATAATATATAGTGACTAAGTATATGGTATACGTTAATGTGACATTAACTTAATTATATCGAAAACGTTTCAAATACTAACTTCATAAAAAAAATAGAATTGACATTCAATTTAGCTAAATTGACAGTTTTATGGTAACGTTTTCAGCTTTAGTGATAATACGTAGATATTTTTGCCGTATGTATGTAATATAATTCTTCATTGTAATAGACCCTTTGCAAAGGGTCTATTACGAAGAAGCTGCGTGTTGCGGATGCATAGTCTGGTATCTATAGTAATATTATAAATGGGAAAGTGTATGTGTGTGTCTATTTGTCCGCCTTTCAAGGCTAAACCACTAAACCGATTTTGATGAAATTTAGTATAGACCCCTATACTACTACTAGATTAAACATTAAGAAAGGACATAGGATATGTTTGGTCCCGATAACCGACAACCGCGTGGGTGAAGCCGCGGGCAAAGGTTAGTATGGATATAGGTCGAAAATAGTAAAGTGACCGACTACAATTAATACTATTTTTCTTAAATAGCAGTCTCTTAAATTGATAATTTCGATAACAATAGCGCAGTTTTTGATGCATAAAATTCAATCAGCTTTCAACCCTGTTATATCCTGAAATGATAGATTTTATATATCCTGGGATAAAGTCAGAGCTTTAATAATATATTCCCGTCGTCTCTCTCAAGGTTAATAATATAATCAATCAAGCAATACTGCTATCATGGTCCACTTCTGGACAATAGCTATTCTGTTGGACCAAAATCGGCTCAGTGCTCGTTCTCATTTCTCTCATCTATTTTATTTCATTGTTTGGATCGATGCTGGTTATTTTTATATCGTATCTATATACAACAATAACGGGAAAAAGTAATAACACATGAGCTAGTTTAACAAATTTTGGATCTCGCATGAATATTTACTTTTGTAGGTATTACCTGTTATGTATTGACATAAACACTAATAATTTAAAAAACACTATTTTAATGACCTCTGTGGCGTAGGAGTAAATTTTTGACTATCAAGTCGGAGGTTGCGGGTTCTATTCCCGTTTAGTGTAAATTTGTAAATATTTGTATAGGAATTTATATTTATCAACAGAACCCATGGCACAAACGAATTAAGCTATGCTTACATTAGGCGCTGTGTAGAATGTGCTAGCATCGTATAGAATATCGTTGAAAACTTATTATTTTTTCACTTCGAAGGGAACTTCCTCTTGTTGTTATATTCTGTACCATAGCGGTCTGTCCTACTCTCAGGACACACCCAATGAATGTCTCACATTGAAAAGTACTTCATGCATCAAGGATGAAAAGAAAAATATTTAGGAGAATAGTATGTATAGTAACATTACGCAATAGTCGATTGTGGACGACTCTATAGATGCTCTTTTTCATTTTAGGATATATTATAGCCTGTGCTTCACCCCCACTCCAAGAGCATTAAATTGTCAAATCCATTCTCACAGTATATCTTAGCTGAGGTCAACGAAAAGGTTTCTATAGATCGTTTCACCCAGATAAAATGCTTTCGGCATAAATTTTCATACATTTAAATCTGTATTATTTTAGCTATAAAACAAAAATGTCATCATGAAACACATGAGGATTATTAAATCGAGCTTGAATGTCTGTTGAAAAATATGATATTCTGCTACAAAATATGAGTCATTCAGCTTTCAAATTCATATTCCATAATCCCTGTTCTTATGTGTCTAATATGTGGGTTCAATAAAGAATAATTGGTACACAAAGGTTTGGTAACATAAATTTAACCTTAACTATCAATCGATTAGGATAGGAAAAAGATGAAACGACTTAGGCGGGATCTGAACCCGCGACCAGTCCTTTACGGGGGAAATGCTCTGACCACTGACCTACCAAGTCACGCCTCGAGTGCTCCAAAAGGTTTGATAACATAAATTGAACCTTACCTATCAATCGATTAGGATAGGAAAAAGAGGAAACGACTTAGGTGGGATTTGAACCCGCGACCAGTCCCTTACAGGGGGAATACTCTGACCACTGAGCTACCAAGTCACGCCTTGAGTGCTCTAAATTCTCCTATACACATACACGTACATATAACTATTGTACGAGTATCGGAAGATTTCTCCCACCATCGCCCCAAGATGGTTATATGGGAGAATTTAAAATAAATATATAAAAATAGCTAAAGTGTTGAATTCTATATTTACATACACATACATAATCCTCACGCCTGTAAATCCCCGAAGGGGGTAGCCAGAGGTTGGTATGATTTTCGGTTCCACGTAATAGGGGGCGACCCTACAGCCGTCAAACGGACAAATGCTTATGATATATAAGTAAGTACTTATGGTCCGTTTGTTTACTTTCGGATGGACCTTATCGTTTAGTCAACTTCTACGACATCGACGGCCTTTTTTTTATAGGATCCTATTGTACTCCACCACGAACCAACACGACAACAACACTTTATTTACATATTTACTAGCGATCCGCCCTGGCTTCGCACGGGTGGTAAAAACGTTCCTGTGGGAATACAATATAGCCTATGTTACTCAGGGTGAATGTAGCTTTCCAATGGTGAAAGAATTTTTGAAATCGGCTCAGTAGTTTTTTTTTAGAAACATACAAATCTTTCCTCTATAAAATAGTAGTGTAGATGTAGATGTAGATAAATAATAATTAAGGTTTTGGTCAATATGTTAGTTCTTATGCGTGAATTATTCAAATTGTCACGCTAGCAAGGAGTAATCAACTGATAAGTTATCTCGAGATTAGCAAGAGGATTCCCGCAAGTTAGTAGAGAGAGTAGGTAATATAAAAATATCTGATTGTAAAATTTATAGTAGTTTATGATACTGATGCATAATAAGGGTTCTTATAACACGAGTTTTTTTATATTATCACACGAGTGTAATAAGACCAAGTTATGTACAGTATCATACACTACTTTATCTACTCTTATACTATAATACATAAACTAATTTATTTTACAAAAAAAACCAAACTTTCTTTATTTTAATGTAAAATGTTGGCGCCAAGGTGCAAACATCGATTGCACATGCGTGTTTCTTTTTTTCTTTTTTCGAATCGGCGGATTCTTTTTTAAACTAGAGGTTCAGTCCAGATGGAGGTTGTATAGGTATCGTTATGATTAAAAAGTTATTTAATGATATAGGTGTCCATACAAGACCTGTATCGTAATAAAACTTTTTTATTGGCCTGTGCGTAATGTTTGTCATAAGAGTTTTGATTTCAATTTTATAATCTTTGTATTAAAGTATCAGAGTAGATAGACTATTTAACTTTATTAATTTAATTTAATTTTTGCCAATACATCTGTATAATAATATCACTTTTTGTACCATATTCAACAAATAAAGAACTTATACCTATAGATACTATTATTAAATTTATATTAACTTAATTAAATAACATGGAACGCGAAAGCTTAGAAGTTAGTATATTTATATTTATTAACTAGGGAGAAAAAACTAGTTATTATTTTCTAAACTTCAAGAAAGCATAGAATATCAGGAACCAAGCGGTTTGGTGACTCCTTTCTTTGCCGCACCATTAAGACCTGGAACTCCTTTCCAGCTCACGTGTTTCCTTCTTCCTACAGTCCCGGGTCCTTTAAGCGGGGCGTGAAAAAGCAACTGATGAGGCCGTCAAGCTGAGTGCCACCATTGTTAACATGGTACGTGTATGTAATGGTGACCCTCTTTCCTGAGACTTTGCCTTCAGCTTACCATCAGGTGAGGTGAAGTCAAATTGACGTGTCCTACATACAAAAAAAATAATGAAAACCAATAAAACAGTAGAATCTCTTTCGTTCATTTTTACAATCAGTTTCAGTATATTTATCTATTATGTGATAACCGGCAATTGAAATAGATGAGATATTGTGGTGTTTACAGACGACTTCCCATACTCTAGGATAGTGTAAGGAGTGCTGTCGTCTGCGTGCCAAACAACAAAAAGTCCACTACGATTTGCATGTACCGTAAAAATCTTTTCATAAAGGTATGGCTTTTCTTGGGGAAGATTGTAAGGACTTTATACTTATTTTTATACTTCTAAGAACATATATCAATGTGTGACGTTGTGCTTCTTTGAGCCGCTCTAGGCCGATAGTGTAATTTTTTAATCTGATCTATGCGAAATAAGGTATTCCCGACAATATTTGAGTCTTGATATGTTGGTTCTGTCTGCTTCTTCTTAATATTATTTTATAAAATAGAAGCCAAGCAAGCTGGTAGGCCGATGCTTGTAGATGTCTAGCCAGGATGCTTCACCATCCAAGATTTCTTCTGTCCTCGTCAAAATTCTAAGTATACATATTATAGATGACATTCAACATTAGTTCAAACTGCTGCTTTGGGTACTAGTATTTTAGCCATATTGCATTAAACCTAAATTTATAATTAGTACTTACAACGAGCATAAAATCAATACGTGTTCAAACATTAATGATAAATGGAACAGCACCAGGATAGACATAGTACAAAACATTTGTCCGGAAAAATTATAAATATTCTGCTTGCGACAAATGACGCAACGCGCGAATAACAATAAAAAATACTCAAAGGTTTGCTGGTAGTGAACTCATATTGAGTTAAGCTCATTTTTGTACATGTTTCTTGAATTTTTTTTTGTGTATGATATCTGTTCTGTTTTTGTGCAAAAATAATCCATACTAATAATATAAATGGGAAGTGTGTGTGTCTGTTTGTCCGTCTTTCAGGCCAAAACCACTGAACCAATGAACACTAATTGATGAAGTTGATTGAATTTGTTGAAACTTCTTGATGGAACTTCATTTTACTACCTTTATATATATGCAAAAGCACATTTATATGACGATGATTTATTCGAAACATGTCGTAATATTATAAATTAAATATTAAACAGTGATAAAACTAAATATAATTCTGTGGAACTTGTTAAGTGTGTTTTTTCATATATATAAAGGTAGTACTGATTGATGAAATTTGGTATAGGGGTAGATTAGAAAGGACATAGGCTATGTTTGGTCGCGATAACCGACATCCACTCGGGTGGAACCGCGAGCAAAAGCTAGGTAAGAATAAAACAATACTAACATTGGTACAGGTTAACTACCAAATTCAGAATTTCATTGTCAAATCGCTAAATTATATTATTTGTCCCTAATAATCTATTAAAGATAGCCGTGCCAAGGGACGGGCAGTACTATTGGAGCATGAATTACCAATGTCACACTACGATCACCTACCCAACTGGCGTGAAGGCAGCGATTATGTTAATATCTCCCGCTAGGGAGAAGCCTCCTTTGTACTGTGCTCGCTCAAAATTTTGCGGGTAATAAGACTGGGAGTACCATGTAACTTGTAACAACTTACGCAAAATTATGTTCTCTAAGTCCGACTTTATTTTGTTCTGTCAAAAATGCTGATGCATCAAATATGAATTTTAATACTCTTATTACTTAGAGCAACGTGGATATTGGCGCGCGCAATCATGATTTAATGTGATTTCTTGTATTGAACCTAAAACAAACTAAACTAAATAAATAAAATATTTACATACATAATGCGTCGTGAAATTCCTTGAAAATAGGTTTATTTCCCATGTTAGAAGATTAAAGGATTTAGGAGGATAGAGCGTAATGTAGTTTTATAGCAAAAGGAAGTTACCAATTTAACTATTTTGAGGGTATTTAATTTTTACGTCTTCAGATCTTCAATAATTAACTTCTTTGTTCAATACTAAGTACCTATAGCTTGTCATATGGATTCAATTTTTAAAATTTAGGTAGGTAGGACACGACGGTATTTTCGTCCAATTGAGCAGTCCGACTGGGGAAGTGCCTTCGCCCTACAGAATACCGTGGCCATAATAACCTCGTGTTATGTTCCCGGCGGTGAGAAGGGTAGCCAGAGCTTACTGGAGAGTTTTTGTGCTGTCAGTGGGAAAACCTAAGGCTTGTCCTGCTTTATCGTCTACACTGACAGCACAGAAACTCTCTGTCCTAACAGTTCGGCAACAGTTGCACACGTCCATAGGCCACGGTAACCATTTTCCATGAGCTTATCTGCCAGATAAGTGGTATTAAAAAAAATTCAAGGGTGTGTACATACTTAGATTTTTTTTAAATACGTTTTATAACAGGAACACCTACATTAATAACAATAATATTACAACTATAATATTATTATTTGACCTATAAATATTTGCATTAAACTGGAATCAAACACTAAACCTCAGACTTAGCAGTAGAATGCTCTACAGCTAGATTACACAGCATGTCGTCATCCACGTATTAAGAGTATTATTATAGAAAAAAAAGTGAGGGTAGAGTAATGGTTAAACGATCACTATTGGGTCATTATTCACGTGTCCGCTTCCCATTGCCTTAGAATTTGTAATGTGCTGTAGAGATTGCTATATAGTATCGCTTGCTACTTGCTACTTAGTACGATTCGTCACGACTTTGCATTATCACTTTTCACGTAATGACTTCAGTAAAAAAAGGATCTATTATTATAAATCTAGAAATATAATTGTTACTTTGTTTACTTTAATGAATAAGAAACACTCATAATAAAACTTTACAATTTGTAGGCTCGAGATATATCTACTTTCTTTAATTTTTATTTTTAATCCACAACTTTGGCCGTTACTCGATAATCGATATTCACGTAGACTTAGTAAAAAGAAAAAGCTATTACAATAAAATTTTATTGCCAAGTAACACTCTTAAAAATTTAAGTTTAAAATAGGATTTTCGAAGTGTTTTGCATTTTGTCTTCAGAAGGTATTGTGGCTTTATTTAAAGCAAGCTCTTTTTTAGTTTATTTTATCAAGCATTTGTTAAAAGTAAAGGTTACATTACACATGAGTAAATCAATTTCAAACACAAAAAGTCAAGACGCAGTGTGACATGAAACGTTACATTTCAAAGAGAATAATAGGTTGAATAGTTTTACGTCAACCGAAATAAGAGAAAATATATATGTGTGCAAATTAAAAATTTCACAACCCACGACTGGCAGAAAATTAACTGTGACACAATCATCCTAGAATGCAGAAATTCATCAATAATACTTGATATTTTACTTTGAAATAGAAAAGAACGGATGAAACACAATTACTTAAACAGAACTCGACAGAAGCGTCCTATTTCTTTCTCGCCTACTACAGTAATGGGTTTGGTGTTCCCCTCTTCCCACTAGTGGTGTTGCCGGCACCGCCCTCTGCTCCTCATCCCCCCACCCTTCAGTTTCCAACGCCGTCGGTGCCACCAACAATGACCTCGTATTTCAGATGGAATTGCTCAAACACAGAACAGAGAAAACGTAGAATATATTCTGATATTTTAATAGTTAGATGCAGTGATTTTATTAGTTTCAATTTAGCCATTTGATGATATCAAAGAGAAAAATACACTTTTCCTAATAAATGATGTATAGACACGCCTCTTTCCCAATATATGCAGAAATCACATGTAAAAAAATATTGTAATAAAATGTAACAATGTTGTTCTTTCTTCTTTTTTTTCTCTTAATGTTACGGTAATGAATGACATTATTGCCTATTTTTGTTTTTATTTTGTACCTTACCACAAAAAAAACAAACTCACAATGAGCGTTATTGCATTGGCCATATTATTTATTCACTGTGTTTACCAAATTATTGTAAGTCAATCTAGTTACTTAAATTCGGTTTAATTCAGCAAGGTAATTTAGTATACCTACTAAACATGTATATTCCCAAATATATAGATTGGCATTACCCCTAAAATTTCGTTCATCTAGTTACATTATTTTTTTATGAATATATCACTATTTATACATAAATGTAGGTTACAGATCAAATACAGATTTTATTTTAAATATAAAACAACAAATGCCAAGGAAGTCTCTATATTTTTTTATCCAAGTATCAAAGCATTCATGTATAAATAGAATTTTAATCTCAGATTCGTATAAAAGGGTCTTTGGCTGAAGATATGGTATGTAGTTAAAAATCTCAAGTGATGTTGTTTCGAATTGGTAACATTTTTGTTTGTTTTATTTTATTTTTATCTGCTTATTCGAACGTCAAACCAAAATTACTGAACTAAATTTAATAAACATTATAATAGACTTTGAAACTAGTTTATATTTTATCTCTCTACGCTAGTATATAGCAAAGTAGCATGGCAATAGTACTTATATTATCTAACCCTAAAACTGAGGGCAACAGTCAATTAAAATTTATTAAAGCCAAATATAAGTTGAAAATTGTTGTTATGTAGCTATATGAAAATTGTTGAACTTGAAATTTAGTTTTTCTTGAAACTTTTACCTTGAAGGCAGAAGCGTAGCATAGGAATTGCCTTTATATTACAGAATAAACATTAATTTTGGTAATAAAACTTTCAAAGTAAAAGCATAGTCTGGTCGTAAACTATGCTTAATTAGTAGATAAAAAATAAAACTTCCATAATCGTTTTTCAGTGAACCGTAGAGCATGGTGTCGTGTTTATGATAAGTACTATTGATTCCAATGACACAGTGAATACCTAACCTTGTTTTGTTTAGAACACTTCCTTATACCTAGGCCTTCCGGGTACTTTACTAGAACTAATTAGCACCTCGGAGGCCGGGGTCCGGTTTTTACTCCTCCACTTCATAAGGTCTTGAGCAACCCTATTAAATATCCATCTTATGAATAGGACAGCTTATCTCCAGAGATGTACTTATAAGGTATTATAGACCTAAGAATAAAAACATTGAATGTGTGTGCATTACATAAGCTTCAGTGCTAATAATTTTTTAACGTTTAGGTATTTCAATTTATGTCATATTGTTTATGATAGTGTCTTATTTAAGAAGTAGTAGAGTAGAGCAGAGTAGAAGTAGACTTTTTGGTGTTAAACTCCAAATCAAGTTCATTGCCTGGCATTTTGACACCATTAAAAACAGTAAACAAAGGTATTGTGTAAAATGTTACCTGAACTTCACATCTTTTGAGCTTTATCTTTTAGTGTAAGTTCGGTAAACTTACACTAAAACATCACAAATCTGGTCAAACAATAATTTCTCAAACCGCACATTACGGGTACGATTGATGACACGGTTAGGTTCCCAATGTTAGTAGCAAGGTAAGTGATGGAAGATAGAACGCAAACTGTTTCTCCATCTAATATATGTTTTGACTTTGACTTTAGCTTTTGGCCGACAGCAATTTCAAGTTACGAATGCCTAAAAGTAATTTACTGTTATTTTTTTGCAACAAGGGCACGCATGGTCATGATGCGTCATTAAATAATGCATAAGTAACATGCATCGAATGAAATAATTCTTTCTTTCCTGTTATATTTCATTTCTGTTTCAGCTAATTCGGAACCCGTTTTATAATTCTGACATCAATTTGCTCAGTATGATTATCATGACAGCGTAACATAACCTATTGCGGTTTTTGTTTCGGTGCGACTGCACGTAATAACCCGAAATTACATGGAGAGGGGAACGCGAAGGACATTCGCTGATTCGGTGTTCTTCGAACTAGTTGATGGAGAAATTGTTAGGACAGATATAAAGTGGAATAGCTTTGCAAATGAAATGCAAATGTTAGGAGCGTATCGTTCGGATCTCATCTCCATACTATTAGTAGATCATTTGTTACGCCGCCGGAGCCATTTCTATGCTGTTGCAAAAGCTATTGCTGTCGACTATTGTAATTACACACATGTTGTAAATTCAATGGTACACAACGATTGGATATAACGAATGAATTTCAATAATGTTCATAATGTAATGAAATGCCGTTCAAAAAGACACGTGATTATTTTTAAAGCTAGGCAATGTTGGGACTTTCTGTATCAATTAATCAATTAGCCAGATTACTGCTGGATATAGGCTTCTCCCATTGTACCTGCCTGAGCTACCCTTTTCAGATCGTCAGTCTATCTGGCTAGGAGACGTTTACTTTCTGTAAATGTGTTTAAAAATATTGTTGAACCCAACGCTGTATTGTTCTTGGATTATTAGCTTTTTTAGCGCAAAAATGTTGGGTGCTAGATCGCTAGAACTGTTTTCATTTTATAATGATTTAAAACAGAAAGAAATACGCGCGAATTTTGCTAATGGTTAGTTTAGATCGGTTCCACAGGGACATGGTGGCCGAGTGGGAGCGATGATCTGAGCAACCACGCGCAAGGCACGCCGTGATTGCGGCGGTAAGACTCATCATGGGGGAGTGGCTAGAGAGGCCACACGGTAGCCTCTCGTACCGTCAGACGCATATCATTACTGGACACGGTAGCTTCGGGCGGTATCTGCATCTGATGGGCATAGAGCCAACGCTATTATTTGCGACGCGAGCGTTGACTCAGGGCTGCACACGCTAGACGAGTGTCCGGTGTTTGAGACGCCGAGGCAGGAGCTTGTGGCGGCCCTGGAGGTGAGAGTGTTCACGCTCTCTACCCTGCTCGCCGACAGGGATGGCCCTGGGTCAGCCGGGGTACGTGGGGTATGTCGCATAACGACCTCACCTTTGCGCGGTTAAGTCGGTTCGAGTCCGACATAACCTACCCCTCAGGTTCCGGAGGTTTCCCGCACACAAAAAAAAATTGTGAGTTTAGACTCATTTTAGACTGGCTGTTGCCCGCGGCTCCGCACGCGTGAATGTCGGTTATCGCTTAGTGATGAGTCAACGCTATTGAGGATAAAAAAATTCTAAAATAAAAGTAACCTAAGTTACTCCTTATTACATCAGCTACCTGCCAATAAAAGTCCCGTCAAAATCGGTCCAGCCATTTCAGAGATTAGTCGGAACAAACAGACAGACAGACATAAATCAATTTTATTTTGGGTGTATGTACCGTACTTATTATATTCATATGCATGTAGTAAAAACACGGTTATTTCAATTTTACAAACAGACACCCAAATTTTATTTATATGTATACATGTATAGATTAAAGAACAAAGATATTCGTCACATGTGTATTTGACAGCTGCGACCGTCCAATAGCTTGATAATGAATCGTTTGAGTGTTACGGATTCATTTGGAATAATAATGGAAACAGATCTTAGTTTCAAGCTATATCTATTAAAGCATTAGTTTTATAACAATGGTGGACTAAGTAAACAACATTTTATTTCATATTGTCAAATTTTTTGCGCTAATATTGTAATCTCTTATATAGTGGCTCGTTTACCAGTGATGGAATCTACATTTATTTGGCAGGTTAGTTATAATCTGACCACGAGAGCTGTACCGTCCTCATGGTGCTAGCGGGGTGGCGGGGATCGAGGTAAACAAAAGAAAGAACATGAATCGGTGAGATCTGTAATATCGGACAGATAGTGTGATATCATTTGACAGTTTGAAGGCCAGGTATTATAAAAATTCCCTTTAGTCATTTTTGGCTCTACACTACACGCCAGTCATATTCATGATAATAAGATACATAATTAAATAAATAAGAGTAGCTAAATTTTTAATTACATTAATGAAATATCTATAATGTATGAAAGTACAGTTAGTTAATTAAATACAACTGAAATAGTAGATTGTTAACCAAGGGTGGAAAGTAACCTATTTCACCCGAGATATTTGGTGCTCGAATGAAGTGACAAATTTGATGGCACAAATTTGTTACAAATTTTGGCCGGGTGGGTACCACCGTGCACGATTGCGGAAAAATCCTCCATAGTAATTAAATCTCGGGTCGTTTGCGTCCAGGTGTCAGCAAGTGCATAGCCGGGCAGGGGGGATTGTGGTCGCAGCACTAGTGGGACCGGTGGATGACACACGGTGCTGCGATGACAATCCCCTTTTGATGAGGCCCGTCAAGCTGAGTGCCACCACTGTTAACATGGTACGTGTATGTAATGGTGACCCTCTTTCCTAAGACTTTGCCTTCAGCTTACCATCAGGCGAGGTGAAGTCAAATTGACGTGTCCTATATCCCGAGTTAAACACTGTACTTTTCATTTCGAATATAAGGAAGGTACAATTAGGTATAGCTTATTTACTTTTTGTCTGTTCGCCACTTCGTTAAATCATTGTATATTTTTAATTTCCTTTGAAATTTCTGGCAAAAGATTTTCGGTTACTGTATTTGCCTCGTCTTTAATCAAATCTGGAGTCAACATTTCAGAATCGCTTGAAATAATTTATAAACCAATGTTATTCTACAAAACCGAGACCTTTTTTTTCAGCATAGCCTATAGTTATTATCCCACCAAATTATATAGTTTCTTTCTAGCAACATACCGTATCACGACCGCTTGTCATTCCGCCTAATAGAAGAAGATATAAAAACCAACTATAACTAAATAACTATAACTTTCCAAGTATGAGAAATGAAAAATACTTATCCTCTACTATCCTACTTCATACTACATACAATACAAGTCCTACCACCTCATACTTATAATATTCTTATAAATCTGAAAGTTTGTAAAGATGTTCGTTGTTCAATCAAGCTCTATCGGTTGAACGGTTCTCCGAAATTTGATACAAGGATAGATTAGTCTGGTATAATATAAATATGCTACTTTATATCTTGGGAATAAGTTTCCATGGGTTGCGAGAATATCATTAATATTCCGCACGAGCGAAACCGTGAGCAATAACAAGTATTTAATAAAAACAGGCACACAGATAATGAGTATGAACGAAGTTAACTGATTTTAAACTAAAGTTATGCTGACATAAATTCTCCTTCATCTTCCGTTTCGCTATCGGAACTAGAATCAGAGTGTACGACTGTATAAAAAATATTTATTAAAAAAGAATGGTGGTTTTCATATCACCAAATATCACATGACCTATCTTTAAATTATAATCTCATGTGTGTCTGACCTAGACAGTCCGGTACAATGTACAATGTATTACTCTATGGAGCGTTGGCGGCGGACTAACCAAATCCGACGTTGGATATTCCCTCCCGTCTCGCCGCGCACATTCCTAAGGCGCGGTGCAGCGGTAACGGACAAACTATGTTTAATCATTTCATTATACACATATACTTAATAACAACAGACTGTGTAACTTGTGTCGCCAATCCCTATATTTAGTCGTATAAATTTGAGTGACGTTCATAGCAATATAAGATTTCGGTAGATTGAGTTGAAGTTGAATTATTAATATAATAATATCATTGACACAAAACTATTTCTGTTAACAATAAATCTAAACAATGACACATAATAACATTTGAAATAATATCGCTGAAAACTTGGAGTATGTACCTATCATTATTTAAAGTGTTAAAGTAAAATTTATGCTCGTTTTAGCTTATCTTTAGTTCATCACTACTCGAGACCAAATCTTTGGGACGAGTCCAATTCACCCTACCTTCTTAGATTTGAGATGACGTTTATGTTACATAGGATAAATCCAGTAGTTTTTTAATGATAGACCCACAATTAATCACTATCTCTGCAGTTCACCTTTTCATTATAGATTGAAAACTCTCAGGTTTCTTAGTAAAGAGTTGAGTTTGCAACTCTAAACTTTTCAAAACACAGATTACGGGTCATTATTTACATTTTCAAAAATTAGTTACTATTATTAACCAAACAAAAATTCCCCGAGCACTTAAGAGCATAAAGAGATTCATACATAAATGCAGAAGCAAAAACTCAGTAATTATGATGCTAATAAAGGCAGTGATAGACTGAAGTTGCCAGTGTAGGTTGTCGCCGCCGACTAGACTGTTTAATTTTTCGCTATGTGATTATAATTTGCATAAGCTGCGAGCCTTCGGATACTAAATTAATTTTGATGTAGATATATTACTATTGCTAGATGCGATATGAAAATATTAAGAATACTACTAGATTTGTTAGCTGTGTTCCACGCGTGGCCCTCTAAACGAAGAGAGGTTCTTTTCCAACGTTTCCTGCGGGTGTGGTGCAAGGCGAGTAAAGGATTGTTTTGGGATTAAGGGACTGTAATACATTCGAGGATAAATACAACACATACTCAGATTAACTGTTTTCAGGAACTGGCAACATGTATATCGTGGGCATAATGGCAGAATTAAATAACTCCGATTTTGGCCAAATTGACCTTTCACCATTTTCGAGAACCCTAAAATGTGCCGCATCTTTTGGTCTAACAAACATTCCTATATGTCAATCCAATCCAAAAATAAATCCATTTTCGTGTTTCAATTGAAGAAATAGATATGTTTAATTGAACACTAAATATTATTAGAAAAAATGACTAACTCTATAAATAAATGAACAACTGTGACTTCTGATCACTTGAGTATGAAATGAATTAGCTAAATTGAGTTGTTTAGTTCTTCCACGAACGAAAATATTCTAATGAAAGCTGGCATGTTGAAGGAAAACTAAACAATTTGAGTTATTTAATTCGGGCAGTTATGAGCATTCTTTCGTTTTTAAATTATTATTTTTATGTATTTCTCCTTCGAGAAAATATACATTTATAAGAGATTCTAATCAAAAAATGTCTGTAGGTGAAATTATTGAATATTTCTATTTATAGTATTCGCACGTAAGCAAAGTTATCGTACAACTCAGTTGTACAAATTGGGGCGAAATAATGTAAACATCAATGAGAGCTATCGGTAAGGTGGAGTTTGGGGTCCGGGAGAGGGTGAACGCGTGCTGACATGATTGAGCACATTTTAGTGCATCCAGTCCACACTATGGGTACGTATGGATTACGGTGGCCACACCCGTATCTATGCGTGCGTCTACAGGTCTCATAGCGGTGACCTGGGCACGGCTCACCTGTTTGAGCACCTGCAGCGGTCGGTGGACAGAGTAATTGAGCAGTACCATGCCGCGGACTTAGTATTCTTGAGTGACTTCAATGCTCACCACGTGGAGTGGCTGGGGTCTCACAGGACTGATTTTGCGGGAAGGGCTGCTCACAACTTTGCCCTGACCTATGGGTTCTCGCAACTGGTGCATTCCATCACCAGAAAACCAGATGTCGGGACCCACAGAGAGTCTTTATTGGACCTTCTGCTGACTACGCGCCCGGATGAGTACTCCGTAACTGTGGAAGCACCTCTCGGTACTTCGGACCACAGCGTCATCCGGGCGCAAGTGACTCTCGCGCGGCCAGAACCACTGCGGCCACCTCAGTGGCGGCATGTCTGGCACTACAAGTCGGCAGACTGGGACGGACGGCGAGAATTCTTCTCGTCGTACCCGTGGAGGCGGCTTTGCTTCACTTCAAAGGATCCAAGCTCCTGTGCAACAGCAGTCGCTGAAACGATCCTATCAGGCATGGAATGCTATATTCCCAACCGTTGGATCGCAACAGGAGCGAGCAAACGGCCGTGGTTTAATAGGCCTTGCAGAGAAGCTAGAGACCGCAAGCAATCTGCATATAAGGCTTGGACCACGGCACTTGCCAATAAGGATCCTAACATAGCTGAAGTGAAGCGGAAATTGAATGCCGCCTCGATGTCCAGTAAAAAAGCTACTGCCAGGGCGAAGTTTGAGTTCATCGGTGGAATTGGCGAGCGGATTACTTGTTACCCATCCGGTAGTTGAGCATTTTGGTCGCTCGCCAAAGCTGCCGTGGGAAACTTCTGCCATTCCTGCCTTCCGCCGCTGCAAAAACCCGACGGTAGCCTAGCTCATGGCGCTAATGAGAAAGCCGATCTTTTAGGTAATCTCTTTGCGTCAAACTCGACGATGAACGACGGAAATGCCGAGCCACCTATTGTCCCCAAATGTGGTACTTTCATATCTGAAATTAAAATCACACAACGGGTGGTTCGGCGGGAACTCAAGTCCCTGGATGTTCGGAAGTCGAGTGGGCCGCATGGTATACCGGCGATGGTGCTCAGGCACTGTGCCCCCGAATTGTGCCCAGTACTTACACGGCTTTTCGCGCTCTCTTACTCCGCGAGACAAGTAACAGCCTCGTGGAAGACTGCATTCGTGCATCCTATGCCTAAGAAAGGCGACAGGACAGACCCGTCCAATTACAGGCCTATTGCTATAACCTCCCTTCTCTCGAAGGTAATGGAGCGTGTGATTAACGCACAGCTCCTGGGATACCTTGAGGGAAACGACCTACTGAGCGGCCGACAGTATGGCTTTCGCCACCGTTGCTCCACTGGTGACCTTCTTGTGTATCTCACAAACCGATGGGCGCAAGCTATCGAGAGTCGGGGCGAGGCACTAGCGGTCAGCCTCGATATAGCAAAGGCCTTTGATCGGGTCTGGCACAGAGGTCTTCTTTCGAAGTTGCCACGCTACGGACTCCCCAAGGGACTTTGCGAATGGATTGCCAGCTTTTTGTCCAACAGAAGTATCCAAGCCGTCGTCGATGGCAGCTGCTCGGACCGCATGGACGTAAACACTGGTGTCCTACAACCCACAAGGCTCGTGTGTTGTCCCCGACGCTGTTTCTGCTGCATATCAATGACATGCTGTCTGATGGATCTATTCATTGCTATGCGGACGACAGTACCGGGGATACGTTTTACACGGGTCGTGCAAATATCCCTCAATTCGATGTGGAGAAGAGACGCGAACAACTTGTGTCTGAAATCGAGACTACTCTCTCGGGAGTATCCGATTGGGGTCGACTTAACCTAGTCCAATTTAACCCCACTAAGACACAAGTATGTGTATTCACCGCTAAGAAAACCCCATTTATTGTAGCGCCGCAATTCCTGGGCACACCACTTTCCATCTCTTCGAGTATTGGGATCCTAGGTGTCGACATCTCAAGCGACGTTCAGTTCCGCAACCATTTGGAGGACAAGGTCAAGCTGGCCTCAAAGAAACTTGGAGTGCGCAACAGGGCGAAGCAGTACTTCACTGCGGGGCAACGACTTCTGCTTTATAAGGCACAAATTCGGCCCCACATGGAGTACTGCTGTCACCTTTTTCCGGAGTGCCTGCATACCAGCTTGGCCCCTTCGACTCATTGCAGAGACGGGCGTTGAGGCTCGTCGACAATCCCATACTCACAGGCGATGTGGAACCTCTCAGCCTCAGAAGGGACTTTGCCTCGCTGTGTGGTTCTATCGCCTATACAATGGTTTGTGCTCAGATGAATTGTTTGACATGATGCCCACCGCTGCATTCTATCATCGCACCACTCGCCATAGGCAGGGAATTCATCCTCACACACTGCGACCGGAAATGTTGCACACCGTGCGTTTTGAAAGGAACTTCATCCCACGCACGCTCAGGTTGTGGAATGAACTTCCTGCCGTGGTTTTCCCAAGCGACTACAATATGGGGTTCTTCAAGAAGGGTATTAGAAGGTATCTACAGGTCGGTAGCACGATTGTGACGCCCCTAGTGTTGCAAACGTCCGCCCCTGGTGTTGCGTTTAGTTGATTTTAGAAAATTTATAATAGTTTATTACCTACAAAAAGTTTGTTTGATAAACCATGGTCGCTTTTTATGTTTAAAATTACAATTATGTTTTAATGTAAAGCAAAGTATTTTTTGTTCTAGTTGATTTTACGAGAAGAAGATTTATAATAAGTAATTTATTTGATTTTATTAGATTGCCATACCTAATTATGTTGATTTTGATATTTGTACTTTTACGTTTATTTATTTTTAAATAAACGATGTTTCTTCTTCCAACCCAGGTTTTTTATTTCATGTGAGATCAATAATCAGGTGATAAAATTAAACAAATTAACTTTCACTAAGAATGCCTAACTTTCATGTTTAAATATTTCATTAGGTTCAGAACTCGACAAGTGAACTTGTTGACCCAATTTCATGTATTCACATCCATCTTATGTGTGAGAAAACTGAATAACTACCATAAAGAATTAGGTAACTACGGTATGTTTGCAACATCTTGGTGTGGCAAAATTGGATAACTTGGTTTTTGATTTTTATTTTTATTTTGGTTCATGAAAGAAATTAGTTTGATTAAGCATTGAATCGACAGCAAACATGCTTATAACATATAAAATTGCCGACAGTAAAATTGTTCTCCCTTTGTTAATGATGTCAAAAAAAGTGCCAAAAAAACAGTAAATCGCGATTATCTCGAAACTTGAAATATTGAGTTATTTAGTTCTGCCATTATGCCCACGATATATGCTCTCATATATAGTCCTGGTTGGTTGGATTTCTTCCAATTCATATGATAACAGTCGAGATTCAAGGTTACGATGGAAAGAGAAAATTATACAGGTATTAAAAAGTATATGACCAGTATCACCCGTAGGTATTATTTCTTCACTTTACACTCAAGGCTCTTTGTGGTGCGTTTTTATAACATTCCATTACTCTGCTTTTTCTACTTCAGAATTCACAGCAGTGACGATAGCGGCAAAGAGGGAAACAAAAGGGCGAATGGCCGATAAAAAAGTCCTTTGGAGTTACGAGAATATCTTCCACGTTAAAATAAACATTATTAAATTTAACCGTAAAGATGTATTCCATCCAAGAGAGTTCGATTATGTTAAAATGTTTCCATAAATGCTAATCTAATCATCTCGATAATATACTTGGTATTTTTCACATTCTGATATCTAAATCGTTGCCTTCTGGTAGACGTATAGACTCAGGGGAAATTATCACACCACTTGCAAACGAAAATTCCACGTCTTATAACGATAAAGTACAGGTGGATAAAAGTGGTGCATAATTCTGAAATAAATAAACTATTCCAGATGTAAAATGATGTAACAACTTGAACAGCTAAATGTAGTTTAATTGTATGAAAATATTTTACTAATTACATTTTCCGCCTTCCTTACTTGATTAGTAAAGTAGGTATATATAAAAAATGCATTTCTTCAAATAATATTCATGAAGAATTTGAAGGGTGTGTAACGGTTGATATAATAACAAAAAATCTAACGTTCACTTGACCTTATTTCAGTTAATATACTTTTGTTTACTATAGCGATCAATTGAGATAATGAATTGTTGATATAATTTCATTTTATCTAATTTCTTATGATATGATGAACTGAATAATTTCCTTCAATACACATTTGACATAATTTTATTCATTTACGATAAAACTCATAATATGCAAGCCTGTATACCAATTGATTAATAGATGGGGCTCTGGTGAAGGAATACTACACGGGTTTGGAGGTCACAGGACAGTCAGTCTCATAGGAGTCATATCAAATCAAAAGAATGAGAAGGAGTAGGAGGATATTGGGCTCCAATTTGAAAGCCCTGGATGCAATTAGTAGCAAGGATGAAGTGAAGATGATCATGATAAAAGAGCATATTATAAGAATATACGTACGTTACATGTAGGCAGTATTATACACTGTTTACATCAATCCTTACACATTCTTAGGTACACATGCCCGTGTATATTGATCTAATTTTATGTTGAAAGAAGCACTTCCAGTAAATTTCAGTTCTGTGGTATAAACTTCTATTACGTGCCAACGTTAACGAGATCGCGCCCCAGATATTATAATTAGTCATAACAGTGAGTTCAGTTCATCTTGCGATTTCATAAATACTGGAAAATGTTATAAAGAAAATTATTTGGCCCAACTGAGTTAGGGTTGAAGGTAACTCTGCTTTTCGTTAACATGAAAGTAATGAAATAATGGTTGTCACAAAACAATTGTATTGTTTTAGAATTAGGAATTTCATTGATGTCAACCCGTTGCCATTTCTTCTTCTATTGTGTCGATGTCATTTCGACTCTCAAATTGTGTTTTCCCAATGTGCTGCTAATACTTGGATGGCGTTCTTAGAGGCGCTCATGAGTTCCTCCGGTATGCATGTGTCATGAGATGAATAAAGACTGTGCGGGTTAAAATGGTTTGAAAAGTCTTTTAATGTAATAATTGCCGTATTTTTACTAGCACATTAAAAACTCAATAAAGATAATACAAAGGGAGCATTGGGTGAATTGAAACAAAAAATATAATTCTAACAGTAAGACTACTATCGTTATCAATACTAGCAGTAATATTCTTAGCAACTACAACAAAAACGTTACACGTCCTTAAATTATCTGAATTTTCTTGGAAATTTTAGTCAAACGTACGGTAATTGTTTGAAAAGTTTAATATCGCCAGAAGCAGAACTCGGGCTTTGTTCTAAAGCGGATTATGTTATTTTCAGAATATCAACTTTGAGTGTTATACCAATGTTTGTTGGTGAAATTTGCCGCATGGCACCCAGCCAGTCATGTATATCGACGAATAGACTTTAGACCAGAATTTTAAAGCGTTATTTGTCGGATCCAATGTTCAGTTAATGTAGCATAGTACGTGAGATTTCTAACAGTACCTAAATAAAATCATATTTGTAAAATTATTAAGTTACATAAAATTAATTTCTGGGAATCGGTTTTGCAACGAAAAAGTAATTCTGTTTTCATTTTCACAGAGGATTAGATTGCTTGAAATTATGCTACTGTGAATATTGAAGGTATAAGTTGTAATTAGTAATGTATGTATTTTATGTATTTGAAAGGAAATATAAAAATATCATACATTACAAAGTTCCAAATATTTAAATGATTAATTTTGAAGTTTAGATGTTATCAATTAATCATGCTACTATTTATATCTATGATGGCACCAGTGATTGAAAAATTGAGAAGCGAGCGCCGGTCGTGGTATGACATATTATGAGTAGAGAAGTAAGTAATATTGTAAGGAAGGTTCAAAGTGTACATGTATGCATATTATGAGAAGAGAGGACTTTAGAAGCAGTGGTAAGCCCAAGAAAAGATAGATGGATTGCTTGAAAGATGAATGGCAATGAAGGGAGTAACTGAGGAAATGACATCTGACAGAAATTTATGGAGGAGAATGACATGTTGACCCCAAATAGTTGGAACCAGGGCAAGTAGATGAGAAATAGAATGATGAGAAGTAGATGATTCAGTATACTTTTGATATCATAATTTTTATTTTTAAGAACTTTGACGCCCTTTGATGTCAATATAATTCAATATTCAGAATTGTGCGTCTCCTGATATTTCTTTTGTACACGGTTTATGAACATTCACGTGTAAGATAAACACCAAGAATTTCCATCATTCCATGTCACATAACATCAACATTCTCAAACCCATAGCTAACAGAAGTCGAGTGTTTGGCACTGTAGTTCAACCACGATACAAAGCAACTTTAAAGTTTACTGCAATGTCCGTTACCTTCGTATACCAGCACATTGGTCTGTCAGACTGACGATATACTTACGTACTTTTTTTTAATTGATCTAGACTTAGACTTTTACTTACCGCTATGTTTGTAATTTTTAACAGAAAAACGCTGGCTGGATAATAATCTAGACTTCTTGCTAACTGCATCGCACTAGATAAAATCAATGCTGCGCGAGTGAATTTGTTTGTTTTTCTAGATTATAAATTGAAAATACTAGTACTGTCATTTAAGAACTGTCCTCCGAGTTAGGCTAAATTGCTGGTTTTAGGGACATGTTCGTGGCAGTGACACAATAGATGGCGTTCGAATCCATCAGCTCCACACATTGTTTGTCTGTAAAACTAATAGTATTTGTAACATGTTACATATGTTATATTTTATACTATTTGAAGCGGGTAGGTATAACAAGGTTAAGCTGTTGATACGCTGAGGTATGATTTGGCCTTCTTTCGGGCCACAAGCCTAGCAAACTCTATTTTATTGATTACATATCGTAATGATACTACTGTACCCACAATGATATCACAATGAAACAGGTCTAAGTCTACCATTATCGTGACTTCCATTACCATTCTAATAATAATTAGTTATTCCACTAACTCAACGGAAATAGCATGCCTAAAATTGGGTAGTATAATTACTCCTCGAATTGCGCTTGGGTAATTTAAATATTGAAGTTAATTGTTGTGTAATCAAATAAGGTGTTCGGCAATAAAATCAAAATTTCAGTAAACATTTCGAGCGCTTTCACATGTAAATATACTAGCTATTGCCCGCGGCTCTGCCCGCGTGGATGTTGCTTAACGCGTAGTGTTCCCCAGCTCTAATTCACCTCTGTACCAAATTTCATCAGAATATCTTCAAAAATTACAAACTTCCATCACCTATTCTCCCTCTACCCCTTTTTAACCCTTCTTTCGCAATAAAAGGGAGCCTATGTCCGTTCGTAAACTTTATCCATCCCTGTACCAAGTATCGGTAATTTTTTTTGTATTCAAATAATTTGTGGCGGCCTCCTCGACCGCTAACCGCTAAGACCGCGCGCTTGCGCGATGCACAGCGTCGTTGGTTAGCAACAGAAATAACTACACTGTCACTTCTCTGTATATGCCGGCCGGCTTTGTTGACATTAATGATCACTACTCCGCTCCCTTGAGTAGTAGCGTGATGACCATACCTATAATATAGCGCCAATCGTAGAACCTATAACTAATTTCTGCTTATTTTAAAAATAATAATCACAAATAGTACGAAATTACAAAAAAAAAAAATAATCTCAAAAGGTGTCAGAAGCCCAGGTTTGAACCCGGTACTATCTGAAACCATAAGGACTTACAGTCGAAGCGATTACCGCTAAGCCACGAAGCTTCTTAGCGTACCTAGCAAAATAAACACTCTGTAGCTAGGAATGTTGTATGACGTCATGTCGTCCTACAAAGTCGTCGGTTACGGGTCAAAGGTCACGTGATCCTGACACGAGTTTAACACTTTTTACCCATCCAACGCCGCTAAAGAAGTTTTCACTTCAAAAAAGTTTGGTGTAGCGGTTTTTCAAAACGGAGCTTAATAACGTTTTGGCGAAACATGCAGGCCAGTTTAAAATAAGAAGATACGTATAGTTTTTCAAATATTTATTTAAGGATACCAGATTTGATTAAAGGTACCAGAAAATTGCAACAATAGTGCCCGGAATACAACAATAGGCTCACCATCTATTCCAAGGAACCGAATACAGACTAGTGAAATGTGGGTGTTAAATCACCTGTGCCTAACCTTCTGGGGATAAAGGCGTGATAATATATATGTATGTATGTGCCAGAAAAATGGGGATTCCATCTTTTGTCATAATAGTTTTTGTCCTAATTTAAATTGCCATAACAAATTAGGCATAATTTTCTTTGTCATAATAATTGTGTGCCATAATTGATTTTTAGCATACTGTGTTATTAAGCATAAATATTGTATATCCTAATGTTTTTATTCATAACATAAAGTTGCATAAAGTTGTAAAGCATATTGTTTATTTGTCTAATAGTTATTTGGTATAATGATAAACGCCTGCTAACATGGTGCTAGCAAACTGGCCAGGATCTGGATGCAATCTGGTCTTTAGGGCACCCCGACTCGGATAGGTTAGGTTAGAAGGCTAATGCGGGAGCGGAGCGTAGCGAAGCTCCCGCATTAGGCCTTCGTGGTTATTTTTTTATAAACCATCCAGAAGTAGGAGCCCCGCGTAGCAGGGCTCCGTCGACCAATTAGGTCAAAAGAACATTAGGTTAAATGAACTTTGATGCGCCTACAAGTTTGGCGAGAGCAATGTATAAAATAGTGTAATATTGTTATTATGAATAAAAATGTTGTTGTGAATTTTTCGGAATAGTTATGGTTATGCGTCGTTATGCTTAAGTAAACTTATGCTTTGGGATATTATGCTTATTACATATTATGCTTATAGTAAATAGGAGTAAAAAAATTATGCTTGAAAAGTTATGGCAAATGAGTATTATGCGTAAATAATGTTATGAAAAGTAACATTATGCAATGTTAAATTATGACATAAAATTTTAGGAATAAAAATAGAGAACCAGAAAAATGTGGCAAAGGGTGCTCGCGAGGTCTACTGTTCACAGAACTACTAGTTATAGTAGTTACTATTCAATTGTTCAGCCTCTTGTAATTTTTCTTCTGATTGCTGTAAGAAAGAAAAACCACGACTACTACTGCACTTAGCAATTTTAAAAATAGATTGAAATAAGTATTGCTTCAAGATACCTTGTTAGTCTCACACAATGTTCCTGTTAAATCATCACGAGGGGTGATAGCCTACTGATATTAAGTGCAAATACGATTGTAGTAATTATAGAAGGCTAGTTCACGCGGTAAATGGAAAATAACTGGAGACAACGCCGCAGTGCCAGCACTGCGAGGATCCTGGTGAAGACACGGCGCTCCACACGTTGGTGGTGTGCCCTACGTTGGCGAGTCAACGCCGGGATCTCGTTGCGATCCTGGGCGTGGACGTTCTTTCGTTTGAGACCATGGTGATGGCCGTGGTCTCCGACGGGAGCAAGTGGCATGCCGCCGCCTCTTTCTGCGCGCAGGTAATGCGGGCGAAAGAGGCGGCGGAGAGGGAGCGGGATAGAACCCTGCCTCCCGAGTTCCGCAACCTGCGGCGAGGACGCCGCAGACTCGTCTACGCCCAGGACTACCGACCTCCATGATCGAGGTCTGAGGACGGGAGTTGGCCGACTCACCGTCCTTACAGAAGCAGGCCGTGGGCAGTACCCCACCAGGGGAAGCTGCGGTGGCGGCCAAAGTCCGCCGGTAACCCTGGGGTTATCCTTCCGAGGGCTTACCCGGGGTGCCCGGCAATGGACACTTGAAAAAGGCACCGTGTGGTTTTAGTCGGTCCGTATCCGACACGCCCACCCTATCGTCAGCACCGATGGGGTGAACCCTGTGGGGGTTTCCACACGTTAAAAAAAAACATCGTAGAGTTTTAAATAAAACATTACATTACATTCTTAAGCTCTTTACTTAACTAAAATTGCACTCGAAACAAAAATTTCTGATCTGTGGTATAAACTTCTGTTACGTACCAACGTTACGCCCCAGATATATATATATACCTATAATCAAATTTATGTGCATTGTCGACACAAATCAGTAAATCTGTAAATTTAATTATTTTTCTCTAAGTTATTTTATACTTTTAGGTTTTTGTAGTCGGTTTTTTAAACGTGTTTTTTTTAGTATAAATTAATATTTTTTGTTTTCTTAAAAAAAAGTAATTATTGGATTTAATTATTGTATTTAAATTATATGAACCTAATAAGAATATATATATATATATATATATATATATATATATATATGTTGTTAATATTTACATAGTAGGATGCCATTGTATTTGGCAAGATAGAAATTCATCAAAAACTCTCAAAATTATGATACAAAAATGTAATAAAAATCCACTGAACAAACTGAATATTTTTGCAATGAGGAAAATAATTATCGAAGATATGAATACATTTCGCCCATAATTGATTCTCCTGATTGATATAATGAATATTAAAATTATTCATATCAAACACATCTGATTCAGATTCTCATTTCAATTTTATTTTATACAAAAATAATACAAGTCGTGTTTCGTCGAAGCACAAGCGTGATGAAGTCGAGATAATTAATGCTCGCAGCACCATTTGTGTTAAATCCGGCTTGTGCCACCCCTTATAAGGCTTCTCCTTTTTAAATATGTTTTAAAGGAATAAAATGGAAACCCGTGTATACATTTCTGTAGTAAAGTTGCCTTTATTTTTAGTATCTAATAAAGCCGTGTTATATGAAAAAGATTATTCCTTGGTTTCAAATTTATTGTATTTTATAATATATATATACAAACAATAATTTATTCATAATTTTCATCATAGTCATAGTGATTTCCCAGTCGCGTCTAAGTTTGCACTTTGGAGGTCAAGGTTCTCTTATTGCTTCTGATCTTCGATATACAACTATGGATGTTTCATTGTAGTACTACAGAAGTACTAATAGAAGAAGACGAAGCCTCAGATATACAACAGAATAAATAAAATCTGCTTCATAGGTAAATTGTCAATAAGTGAAGCTAAGGAACTTATTCTAAAAAACTTCCTTACCTGGTCCTATGAATACACGGAAAGCTTTTTAAAACGCTTGATGTGTCTGAAATAAAATGCTTGGACCTCTTGGATTGCATTTTACTTAGATTTTTATATAAAACAATCGTGACAGTTTTAAAGGCACTTCAACTAAAAAAAAAAAGTGTTTACAGGACAGGCTTACCCTAGTGGACTTGTTCCAATCTAAAACTGTGGTGTGTACTCCCGGTAACACAAACATGTACGTAATTATAAGCAGTTTTGTAATGGCAAAGACATCAATTTTTACCACTAAAGATCCCAAAATGCAGTTATATTTATGATTTACGATTACACTGTAAGTTTTGTCTAAAATATATAACTTATATATAAAATTCTCGTGTCACAGTTTTCGTTGCCATACTCCTCCGAAACGGCTCGACCGATCCTCATGAAATTTTGTGGGCATATCGGGTAGGTCTGAGAATCGGCCAACATCTATTTTTCATACCCCGATTCGTGATAACCGACATCCACGCGGGCGGAGCCGCGGACGACAGCTTGTAACTTATATGAATTTAAACAGTTTTAAAAATATCACATTAGGAAGAAAACCCCTTTCATAAATATAACCGGTTGGCACGAAGTTGTACACTTAAAATTCAAATGAATTCATTAATAAAGTAAATTAATTTATCTATATTTTAAATCTTGATATAAAATTATAAGCAAAGCATGTAAAGTCAAAAAACTAACTAACTTTTGTGGGTACTTAGATATTTTTTCTTTTGTACACACCACCACACGCCTTACATATGGAGACTTCGAACTTCGACCGATTTGGGCTAAAATAAAACTATATTTACATGCAACCGAAGATGGTTAATATAGCCAATTTTAGCGGTGACTCTGCGTGAACACTGAGTTAATAAGACCAAAGTCTAAGGAACACTTTCATGGCATTCGTTCTATTGTGGTAAAACTGTACACCACGCAACCCGCAATGGTCGACATCTTGAAGTGTTCAAGCTTCACACTTCACTGTCATAACTGCCTTTTCTTGCCTGTGATGATGGTTGTGCGTGTGTGGTGGCGCTTTACACTTTTCCTCGAAAAATAGCTGACTGAAAGCAGGATGTCAAAACTCCTGAACGACTAATAAAACATATTTTTAGAATTCATTTATATCACAGGCCTCTTCAGAAGAACAATGGCATCGTAACATTTTATGGCAATTTTCAACCTTTGTATTAAAAATATATTTGTCAATGCTTAGTAGGACTAGCCTATTAAATAAAAGCTACGATGTGAAATCCTCGTGTCTAATTACTAAAAAGTAGTAGGAACAGACTATGTTACAAAATCAATTGCTTTTAGTCGTAACTGTTCCATTATACCTAAAACCCTCCAGTTATTAAAAGTGAGTGAGTACCAAAAAGTGATCCATTTATTCAAACTTTAGCTATTATAATAAAGATGGAAATTCTATATCCTAAAACCCGTAATTAACCCTTTTAGACCGGTATCCAAAATTGGTTTTGAATTGTCCTCAGAGTTTATAACTAGTTATTTGACGATATAATATTTTAGGGTATCCCTAAAGAAAAGTAGTGTACGTTGCCACTTTTGCTGCTCAAAGTACAATACAATCAGCTTGAAAAGTGACACCACTTATGTAAAGTAATAATAGGTATGTATTATATAAAATGATAACAGAAATTTGTGAATACTTTTTTTTATTTAACGAATTATAACCCGTTAAATTGTAAACTGTCAAAATATTTTGTACATTCAGAAATAGGAGCATCCCAGTATTCCCAGTTTCCTAAGAAACGGAGTACATAATATCACGGCAATACTTACTTAGTGTACATAATGTATTTTTCCTCGTCTACTCTGAGGAAGTTATAAAATGGAAGAACCACGTTTGTTGGGTCAACTAGTACAAATATCAAAACATAACATCCTTAATCTTAATCGTTCCTAAATTGTGTGACAAAATAGAAAGCTCTCTTCTCTGTCTCCATTATTATATTGAGCAAATGGGTCCCCCTTCTGATGCACGTGGCCCGACACGCACTTCGCCAGCTTTATCAATAATATAACTATTACAGAAAAGTAACATATTAAATTGCGAATTCTTTCTACCTATGTTGATAAAGTTTCAATAGTTGAAAATCTGTCAGATTTTCAACTATTGAAACTTTATTATATAATTATATTAGATTACAAAATTTTTTTTTTCATTTTTCCGTCAAATATGAATGTGGATGATAATATAACTCTAAAGTCCATACATATATAGATCTATACTAATAATACAGCTGAAGAGTTGTAGGTCTGAAACCTCTGATCTCTAGAAGTAAATTTCATCATCATCATCTACCTACTCTGGTCCCAGTTATTTGGGGTCGGCGCAACATGTCATTCTCCTCCATAGCTTCCTGTCAGATGTCATTTCCTCAGTTACTCCCTTTTTTGCCATATCATCTTTCAAGCAATACATCCATCATTTTCTCGAGCGTACCTCTGTTCCTAAAGCCGTCTACATTCATATATTTGAACCTTCCTTACAACATTACTTTCCTCTCTTCTCATAATATGTCCATATCACGACAGTCGCTCGCTTCTCAATTTTTCATTTACTGTTGCCACTTTCAAACTTCCTCTAATATAGTCATTCCCTATTCTGTCCATTCTCGTCACACCACACATCCACCTTAATATTTGCAAACATGACGACATGACGATACAGCTTAGCTCCGCCCTGAGCAGATTGTATTGCTCAACAAGGCGGAGCGTCGACCGCATGAGCCGGTCCTCCTCCGGCTTCATAGCCCCAGTCTGGGCCTTAGCAAGGCCTTTAAGGGCCTCCACCACCTCGATGGAGGTGCTGTCGCCGGCACAAGGCAAGGGCGCCGCCGAGAAGGAGCAAGAGCGGGCTGAGCTCGGCAGGCGTCAGGCGGCGATGGTCGGGGAAATGGCCAGGATTGTATTCAAAAAGGAAATTTTTAGATTCCTTATTAAAGTTTAAATCAATCTTTAATGCATTGTACATGTGTAAACGCAACGTGGACTGAAATAAATGCGATATTCTCTTACATTGCATACATTTGCCCTACGTGCTAGCACATTGTGACGTCACAGTGTACGGCGATTTTGTATGGAGCGTTTTCGGGCAGCTCGAGAAATCAGATTTTCATAGTCAAATATCTTTAAAACTATTTGTCATAGGAATATTTCACTTTACCAGTTCATTATTATTGTAAAATATATAGTTTATTATGATAAAGATGAAAAATAGGACACAACCCTATTGTGGCACTCAGCTTGACGGCGTCATCAAAAGAGGATTGTCGTCGCAACACCGCATGATACCCACTAGCCCCACTAGTGCTGCGACCACAATCCCCCCTGCCCGGCTATGCACTTTCTGACTCCTGAACGCAATCCAACCGAGATTGGATTACTATGGAGGGTTTTTTGCAATCATGCACTGTAGTACCCACCCGGTAGAAATTTGTGACGAATTTGTGCCTTCAAATTTCTACCAAGAATCACATATTGTGCATCTGACCTGCCGCCATTTCATCCACCCTGCATCTATTCTGTGCTTCAGTGCTTAATCGATTTCCCTATCCGCTTGGATTAGAGAGCCGAGGTAACGGAAATTGGAGCAGACTGGTATTGGAGCACCATCTAACACCATGGGTGTAGAACTGTAGAGACCGCCGAAATCACAGAACATATATTCAGTCTTGGTTCTACTGATTTTTAAGAAGACAGTGTACACTTCCATTCCTCCAATCTGCTCTGTACCTCTAGCCCATCGTCACCAACGTTAGCAAACAGCATACACCAGGGGCTCTCCTCATGTATCTCCGATGACAAGGCATCCATTATCAACAGCAAGAGATAGGGGCTTAGCGCCGAGTCCTGATGCAAGCCTACCGCCACACTGAACTCATCGGTGTTGCCAGCAGCGGATCGTACATAGGTTCGGCAGTAAATCGCACAGATCAACTCTGTGTACTTCTTAAGCACTCCTTTCTCTTATAGGGCCCGCTACAAAACCGTTTTGGGTACTCACGAGGTCCACAAACACCATGTGCAAGTTTTTGTGCGCACGCCTATACTTTTTGCACAGTTGGTGGAGAGCAAAAATGGCGTCTGTGGTCCCGCGGCCAGGCACAAACCCGAACTGGTTTTGGGTAATCTAGCTTTCTTCTCGTACACGCTTCTCTATCACTTTCTCGGAAAACGTTCAAACTGTGTGACATGAGCTTTATTTCCCGATAGTTGCTGCAGTCTTGCACGTCACCCTTCTTTTTAAAGATGGGTACTAGTGCACTATTGCACCAGTCATCTGGGATCTTCACTTCGTGCAACAACTTATTGAAAAATACTTGAATTGATTCCCAATACCTTCCACACATCCACTGAAATACCGTCGGTCTCTACAGCTTTTCTATTCTTCATAATTCGTACCGCCAATCGAATATCATCTCTATCAATCTCCTCTACTAACCATATTTTTATTTGCCTCTCTTTTAGATTCCCACTCTATGCATTCACTTCGTTCATAAGTCTTATACAATACGACTTCCATCGATCTCTTACATCTCACATGTCTTACATCTTTCGTTCTTTCTAGTTTTAGTAATACGGTAGATTTCTTTTTGCTCGTCAAGAACATTATATATTTGCTTTTGAGCCTGGGTTCTAGCTAGGGCTACGGCATTTTTGGCCTTTTTGTTGCCTTCATCATGCTGCCTCTTTTCGCTTCTTTATCACTCTCACTTTGTTTCTTTCTGCCATCCCTTAAAAGTCTTCTTTTTTCTTTGATAACCTTTTGTACTTCATTATTTCACCACTATGTATCTCTATCCAGAGCACCTTTACCTTTCGATTCACCAAACACTTCCCTTGCTTCTTTTTTGAAGCAACCTGCTATTTCATTTCAACTTTTCTTTACTAATTTATCCATCATATCACTCATTTCTATAAATTATTTCCACCACCCATTCCTTAAATTTGCATGTATACTCTGCCTTCTCTATCTAACACCATTTAATCCGAGGGGGTGGGTGAGATTTGGCTTTTTGTGGCTGCAATTTAGTTCAGCTCTAGAAGTACATGTGAAATTAAAAAATATGTTCTTATTTTGTAGCCTAGTTCTTCAGGTGATTATATAACATCATGCTTCGACCCTTAAGAGACACACTGTAAGAAAAAAGATAGTATATAAAACCGTGGAGTATAGCTATACCTTTGTATAAACTTTCAATGCAAATAAACCACTTACTATGTACCGTTAAATACTGCCACAGTTTAGGATCAATTTACTAACAGCTTGTTTTCAAGTTTCGTCGTAACTTCGTGATAATTTTACGAGCGTTATACACGAAAGTTCAAGTGGTTATTGCGTCTAGTTAACCACAACTAACGTATGGAGCATTCTTTAGTTATATATACACCTCATAATATTTTTATTACGGTTGACCTACTTTACTGGGGTTCCTAAGTAAAACATGGAGCCCTTACGAATTACTTTTTAAATAGTCATCTAGGTCAACGTACACGGACTCGTAGTTAATTTGCATAATTTTTACTACCGACTACAATTGAAGGATAAGAAAGCACGTAAAGAATTTTATTAGTGTACATTTTTTATTTAACAAACAATGTTTCGTTAATACTTGGCTCAGTGATACTAACGATGATATTTCTTTTCATCACGGAGGTGGCAGATTAGCACACGATCCACCTTATTAAGAGCGGTTACCGTGGCCTGTGGACATGTGCAACACCAGGGGAGTTCGAAATCGATATCGAATAAATCGTAACTGTACGTGTACAAGCTAGCGAGTGAGGCTAATTAACGGACGAGCTTTTAGCGTAGTCTCCACTTACAAAAATATAGAATGGCTCTCAAACTCCAAAGTGCAAGGATGCAATCGAGAATATCGCTGTGGTGACGATGAAGATATTGATGATAGTCAAATGTTTCTTTGAAATTCCGATGTCCAATTTCTTAATATTTATACTGATGTTTGGTGGCACTTGGTGGAACTTGTTATTACACATACTGATAATAACACTTGTACTTTTCCACGATATTTATTAAGACCTGCCCTGGTTTCGCATTACGGCATTCTCGAAGTTTTGCAAAACTGGTCAGGTCATAATAAAAATCGTGGTAAAGGACAAGTGCATTATCAATATGTCCATTTATTTAATGCTTATATTTTATTATTTATGTTTCATGGAAATGGCTTTGCATAGAATAAATGATTTGAACTATAAAAATATACCCTAATGGAATTAATATTTTGGTACTAACTAGAAGAAGTATTACGTAGGTAGGCTATATAAAACTTTTTCTACCTTACCAAACTCATTGTGCTATTAGCCTTGATGGCTTATTTTCTCTCGGTAGCCATTTACTAAATGTGTCTAATAATATACTGTACAATATAGATTGTATAGTATTCTAGGTTCAATAATATTATCCGAATGTGGAAAAGCGTAAAGTCCCCTTGAGTGAAGAATGTGTATCTTCGAATTTGCGTTGTGTGTGATGATAACATCGTGCAGATTTCTCTATTTGCGTGACTTGACGTGATTTGACTAATTATTTGAATAACTTAATTTTCTTTTAATTTCAATTTTAGGTTAAGATTATATCAAAACTACATACATTTAACATATTCAAAAATAAATTCTGAAACAATTAGAATGCTAACATTCCCTATAAGTTTAGATCCGAAACAATATTAAGGATGGGACTTGATTAGCGAAACAACATGAAATCAAGTTTCTAGTGTATGCGGTATTGACTATGAAACTGACCGCGAAACGCGATAAAGGGGTTTGCAATGAATGGGTTCATCGATAAATTGTAAAACCTGTTCTAGAACACATAAAAACAAATGTGTTCTTCAAAAGCATTTAAATCATCGACTATGATAGTTAAATTTTGCAATAAATAAAATGTTTGAATGAAAGAATTTTTTCAGAGTATTACTTGGTTTTTTTTTCAAAATACTGGAAAAAATATTGCTTCGAATAAACAACAAAATGAACTTCGCTCGCACTGGTTAGTTCAGGTTCATTGGTTGGCCTTTGTTTACTTAGTGTTTCGGCATAAGCGGACTATTGAGTGCTATGATCGTCTGAAGGTATATTCAGTATTACATCGATCTTGACGAACAAAGTACTTAAAATTATCTTAATACCTTGGTTTCCCCCTCCCTGTTGGCTAATTATTCCGATATTTGGTACCCATCTGAAGTTTTGATAATTATACAATTTAAACTTTAAACAAGATAAAACTTTTGATTTGCTCCTAATCCCTGGGTTTCAAGATAATTTTGTGACTTTGTAGTTAAGATCATTCTGACGCTGACTCTGAAACTAAAGAAAATGCACCCTTCTCACCTTTATAACAATGTATCGTTAAACTACATGAAGTTATATAAAATTGAAAACGAGACTGCACATATAGTACCTACTTGAGGTAATTTAACTTAAAATAGCTTTGATAAACTTATATCCATTGCCATTACGATCAGTGTAAGCTGATCGTGTTCCAAGTGGTCATCGTATTAGTCATAGCGTATCTAACCGCAGTCTCGGGGAATCCAGAATGTTAATTTACTTTACCAAAATGTTAAGTACAGAAAATTATGAATTGTGGTATACTTCGAGGTATTTGTCCTCCATAGTTCCTATTATTTGCTGAAGCCTATAATTTTAGAGCCACCACCTACCTATTATATTATATCTTATACCTACAAATTAGTACTTGGATACAAAGTCAGTTTGTACTTAAAGCATCGTGTAGCTACATTAGTAATAATTAATGATTACTCTTTGTTTGATAAAAAACCTTACCCTTTTCCATTGTACCTAATTATAACGCAAGTATTCCACAAAAGGAGACTCTTTTATTAACTCTGAATTTTAAGCCCTGACAGGAAAAATTTGTGCGACCGAATCCTTTACAAATTCTATTGAATATAATGGATGTGGTTATATGGATGACAAATTAAAAAAATACTGAAGTCTTTTCAACTTTCACATTTGGTGACTCGCAATTATTTTTATAGGTTTTACACTAAACAACCTTGTAAACACGTTTTAAATTTATTATGATACTTGTTGAGACCTTCCAAATATACCTATATCCATAATTTAAATATCACTTTACTCACTCAGTAAAACGTAGTTAATTGACAAACATAGTTTTTTCATAAATATGGTTTAGGAAAAAAAAAAGAAAAAACAACTCACTCAGTGTGTTGAAATAAACTATTTTTATTGAAATTTTTGTTCCCAAAGTTTCGGGACTGTGTAAAATATAAAATATAATAGAAGTGTCAGGAGTAGTTTTATTGCAATGTGTATTTGGTTAGGTTCCAACAGTATCATTCAGTATGTTCAATAATTTGCTGAAATCATCGACGAAAAAGCTCATTGAAAAGCAGTGAAAGTTTCATTGTAGTCTGTTCAAATAGTATATCAATACACATAGGGCAAACATTAACAAATCAAACTATTCGAACAAAATATTCGTAAGGGATATCCTTTTTAGAACTTCATTGAACTCTTGGTCACTTATTACCATCCGAGTTCAAAATATTATTTCAAAAGAAAATATTTAGCGGTGCAACTCCACCCTATCTCAGTCTATCTCATCCTCGAACCGGTGAGGATTACGTTTGTTTGCACTACCAGTTGGTACAAAGCGAACATTCTGTTGACATTTACTGTCACGGTAAATACTCGGTTTACCATTATTTACCGAACGGACGTAATGCCTACTACTGAGTAAATATCAGCGACCGGAAAGAATGGAATAGATGTCTACTAGGTTTGAATCGATCGTCGTAGTTTGACCTCCTACCAGAGCTCAGTACTAAGGTAAACTCAGATTCTAAGATGTGTAATGTGCATACTGTTTTACTTACATACATATAATCACGCCTTCTTCCCCGGAGGGTTAGGCAGAGGTGAATTAACACCCACATTTCACCAATCTGTTTTCGGTCCCACGTAATAGGGGGTGAGCCTATTGCCGTATTCCGGGCACTATTATTGACTCGAGCCATGCATCTGAGGCTGAGTCTAGGCTGTACATATCTGTCTAATGTTGAAGTTAATCAGCCCTATCCCTTAGTCGCCTTGTATTGCACCACATGGGAAGAGAAGGTGTGGCCCAAATTTTACTCTACCGGGAACCACGCGGCGGTGTTTTACCCGGTGTAATAAAAGAAGGTACATTCAAAACGAGCATTGAGCTAATTAACCTGTGTATATTACCTCTCATTGCTAGCTTATTTACCCGTATTGCTGACGCAGATCAGTGTTCTACTGATGGTAAGCTACAGGTGAAGTATCAGCTTTTCAAATTACAGCAATCTTAATGAACTTGCACATATTCATACCCAAGCCCTGTTTTATATATTTTGCTGAATATTATGGGCAACAAAATTTGTCTTCATTTTTACGTGCATGAAATCCCCACGGATACCCCTTCTCCGGAGCCGGAGAAGGAGGTTATGTCGCCGTCTGTAGGTCCTACTGCTAGGCCGAAGGTGAGGTTGTCATGCGACATATCCCTCGCACCCCGGCTGACCCAGGGCCATCCCTCTCGGTCTGACCCTCCTCGGGAGGGGGGACCACGCGGTCCCCAACTCGTCCACGGTGTGGGGTGACGATGCGCGCTGCCGCCGTGGCGCAACAAAATTAGTCTAACATTTCCAAACATCAAAACATACTTTGTCAAGGTAATTTTCATCATTTAGACACCCTATGAAATATTGATATTAGGCAATTGATGTGGGAGTTCTAGTAGGTGACATTTACATAACCAATGTCAAGATTATTTCTAATTCCAATACTTAGGTACTTTGAAGTATTTAGATATGTATTTCGTATGTTGGTCTGCATTTCTGAACTGCGTACATGCGTAACGACATACTCGCTGCGAGTGTCCCTTCACACCTCATAACATCGTTCAGTATGTAGCTTAGGAGAATTACACAAGGTATATATACCTCCTACCGAAGTACTAATACGTTCGACAAAGGATATGGTATAAACTATTTCATAAAAAGTTATATGAAATGGTTTGCACTTATATCCTTTGTTGACCATACGTAGCGGTAGTACAACGAATCGAAACTTAACATAGTACACTATTTAAACTGAAAGTTTCTCAACACTATTCTGTTTGGCGTTTTGTATTCTCTATCGGCAATCTAAACAGCTCTTAGTAATATTGTACTGAACCAGCACTGCAATGTTTAAGGTTCAGCTTAAGAGCTATCAATAACTGTAATTAGTAAGTGTGGGTATTATAGAGACCCATGTAGAGTTAAAAGGGTTGTGTAGTGCTTTATAGTGCACTGAAATGCTTTTATTACCCAATAACCATTTCAAATAACAATATCTGTACCTTTATTAAATTTTAAAATAAATCGCGTCTCATGGAAGGTGATGAAATTTTGCACATATGTGAACTTTATTTTGATGGAATTCATTAGAATAGTTTATTTTATTACATAATAATATTGTTGTATTTGACATGTAATTTAAAGTGGAATTCACATTTTTAAATAATATTGCAAATAAATACATTTAACATTTTGATTTAGTGGATCAAAATTTTTAAATACGCCTACGTCTCTTTGCCCAAACGAGCTCAGCAGACTGGCAGCGTTTCCCCTATAACGGAACCTATCATAATATAAAGCAGTGTGACATTCAAACCTTAGTAAATATCATGTAAATGGTGTCTGTTCTTGGATCCTATTATCAATACTGGGTTTTGGTAAAAATTGGTCAAGTTTTAATGTAAGTAAAGAAATATATAAGTGACTCAGTTACGTAGAAGTGTTTTAAAGAAAATACAACAGAACTAACAATTTGCTCTAGTTTAGAAATCGGTCAAAAGCAATCTTTGTTCTGTAGCTGTCGTGTGCTATTCGAATAGGCGTGTTGTATATGTATACTTGCTGCGCTATGTAACAACAGCAGGAGAAGGATTGCTAGAGGCGACAAGGCATAATGGGATTTACCGTTCCAATTTGGGTCCGCCCGATAGTGGGAAAAAACTCGTAGTTGAACAATATTACCATAGTGTTGTATTTTGGCTTGTGTACATGTAAGAAATGACAGATCCCCCAATTTAACTGTCATTAATATTTAATAGTTAAACACTTGTAATTTGTCATAATTGACTTGAAAATTCATAAATAAATGTAGCAAAGTATTCTTATTCTCTCAATTTGGTTGTCATTATTGTCTAACGATAAAGCATTTATAGTTTAGTCATAAGTGAATTGAAAATTCATGACTGTAAGAAAATAGTTTTTCGATCTATTCAGCAACCGAAAACTTTCTGGTTAATGTTTGGCCTCAATAATAAATTTATGGCTTATTGTCGTAGCCGTAGAACACGTAGCAGCTGTCATGTCGCTTAGCTACGCCGTAGACGGCGCAAATAGTTAGCTCTTTCCAAAAACAACTTGGTACGTGCTAACTTTGTTTTTGTACTTTTGTTGCTTACCCAGGAGTGTGACGTCAGTTATAATAGAATATTGTATTGTTTGTTGTTAGGTAACGTTTGGTCTGCTTCTATATCGAAATATGCTGGAAACATGGCATGTAAGTGGTCACTTCGTTATGTCATCTGGAATCATTTTTGATTTGAGGAATATCTTTTGTGTAACTTGTTAGTTGTTCAGTTGATTAAAGGTTTCGTGGTATATTATCCATGAATTAGCAAGTTTATCGCCTTGCAAGAGAGGTGGACATGGGCTCCAAAATCATGTTGAAGCCCTAAACACATTATTATTATTTAGGAGTATTTTATAAATTAGTCACTTAAGATAGTCATTACAATATTGCTCTATGTAAATATTGCATCACTAACCCAATACCTGTTTGCCCCTGTTTTCTTGCAACATAAATTCTGTATAGAACTCAACATTATAGTTTGCATGACAGTGAGTTGTCAATTATAAACTTAAAAAATGCACGTTATTTAGTTTCTTTTTATTTTTTATTTATTAAGTAATATACAATGTTACATAAATCTTAAAGTAAGACGCTAAAACCCTGCAGGGTTTAATATGTGTCGCACCTAACAATTCTGAGGGGTTAGACAATAATTTTGCTACTGCAAACATAGAAAAATAATAAGTCCTTATTTAATTATTACATTCATTAGGTGCATTCCTTCGAAGAGCGAAATGTACTTATGTGCCTCGCGCGGGCGAGAGCGAGACTGCCATAAGTTCCTGCCATAACTAAGTAGTTGTTATTATTATTGAGATTATGAGAAATATTTAACTTTAACTTTGTAAAATTTGACTTCTATTTGAACTTGACATTGTTATAATTTGAACTATTGTCATAATATTGACTGCACTAAAACCTGTCATGCTGCATTGTTGATATTTTTACAATTATTATTTTAGGTTTACTGGCTGTGACTTGCTGTAATCTATACATCTATACACATATCTACATACAAAATAAATTTAAAGTGTCTGTTTGTAATACTGAAATAAACGTTTTACCACATGCAAATGTATATTAAACGGTACCATACACCAAAATAACATTTTTTTTTCAATTTTTGTCTGTCTGCTTGTTTCTTCCGGCTTATCTCTAAAATGGCTGCCAATTTTGACGGGACTTTTATTGGCAGGTAGCTGATGTTATAAGGAGTAACCTAGGATACTTTTATTTTAGAAAAAATTAATGCCCAATAGCGTTGACTCAACATCGATTAGCGACAACCGATATCCACGCGGGCTAAGCCGCGGGCAACAGCTAGTATGATATATGACGTGTAATGGTTGTCCTTATGAATAAGTGAGTTATGAGTAAATAAGGCTCATTTACTAGGCTAAATTAATAGAATATTCTAGAAAATGTGTATTTGATGAACTATGTAGATGAACCTTTGCCTACTGAATTTGTTGTTTGCGTGTTATTATTTCTAGTAAGCAACATTCTACACCATTCGGACTAAGATTAAATCAAAGGCCCTTAAATAAAGACGCTTATTTTACCAAGTGTTCGTATGAGACAATCTAGAAGAATACTGTCGTTTTTAGGTAAATTTAGTTAGCAAAGGCTACTATAAGTCTTTTCTTTTAGTTAAATTTTTGACATTTTTCATGCTTAATATTTAAATCGAATTAATGAGAAAAAATTGAATCGGTCTAAGCGGGGTTTGAACCTGCGATCTTTGTCTTACAAGGGCAATGCTTTGGCCACCAAGGTACCAGTCCTCGCCCTAAGCAATTCAAATTTCTCCCTCTATACCTGTCTTGCGACAGTGGAGCATCTACCGACATTCTATAATCTATAAGTCTGATAATTTTTAATAATTTTGTAAGCTTACGCTAACTATTTTTAACGTATTATATCGTAATCTATCGTAATTTATCCGGTGTGTTTGAGCGGAGTAAATAAATAATAATTTATTATTTAAGTATCTACCTACCTTTATGGCTATTAAATATTTAACCAATCCAATCAATTCCTACTACAAAAATATGAATACACATCCTATGGCCAATGAAAATTTTTTCTTCGAAAATACAACTGCAAAATCTGAGCGCAACGCCGCGGAGCAAAATGCTAGTACAAATAATAAGAGCAGGCGTTCCACGTTGAAGATGGAATACCGGTAAAGTTATACTCCCACCAGACACGATTTCTCTCATAATATTATTTGCTTTTGGTAGTACGTGACTCGAATTTCAGCAGTTACCTGCTTATGACGATATGAAATTTGTTCGCCACAGAAAACTTGCTTATTTACCTTAGAAATTGCAATGCAACGTCTGAAATACATGGTACTGTTTGTTGTCGTTGCTCTTGTTAGACAGACATTGTTCACAGTATGCTGTGACTTTGCATATCATTCTATTCAAAGTTTGTTAAATTTAAGACTTTTTAATTAGGTTAGTTTAACTTGTTTATGTGTCGCGGAGGTAACGAGTGCGACAGCTATTTATAAATTGTCGGGTTCCGGTTGTCATAGAATTTTTCTGTTAAGATATTCTAAATAACATTACTGACCAGGACGCCGGTGACCGGGCGGGTGATCTAACCCTTATGTGTGAGCAATTTCATCCATTTTGGATTATAGATACTATCACATTTATTTACCTTTGAAGTAGACGGAGATCTATAATAATATGACAAAAATTGTCAGCGAATATAGTTATTAAATCATGGCTTACTCCTGCAAAAATATGTAGGTAATTATAGTAAAAAGAAATATATAAGTAACATCTGTTTCTTGTGAATATAGTTTCGAAACTTATTCATCGTAGTAGTAATTGGATAAAAGGATTGCCTTTGGAAGTTCTTGTAAAGGAAATACTAACGATTATTTTTGTCTGTTTCAAAATTCCTTTATTTGCAACATGAATATAACAAGTATCCAAAAAAAAAACACTATCAATTTGAGGGTAGCTTTCTACTCAAATATAGGTACAATAAACTCAGGCATGTTTGCTTAATTTTAATCAAGTGTTAGGCAAACAATTTACGATCATATTGGTCGACATTATTAAGTAATATAGGGCGAGGTGGCACCTATCTTTGTATTCAGTTTATTTTGTGATGGTATAAAAATATTGTCATTCCCTGTCAAAGACCTTGGCGGTCGGAATTAAAAGAGCTTTTTCCTGTTGTAGAAATTTCGTCATGTAGTTATGAGGGTATTAAAGTTAATGGAGCCCTCCGCACCGTCGTCTACCTCAGCGAGTTTATGAGTTCATAGGCAGGGTATCTCTGTGGTAATGTTTTATTTGTGAAATATTCCCATTCTAGAAGCTTCTACGTAGATTATTCTTCACAAAAAAATAAGCGGCTTTTCTTACGTTTGCACAAACTAACTACGTTGCTTTTTCTCAAAAAGTTGTGTGAACTTTATTCCTGTTTAGTGTACCAGAAAAATAAAGTAGGACATTAATTAGGCTCACTGTTTTAATCTCAGCTGTAGAAATACGGAATGTACAATGTTTTAACTTCAGTTAAAATAGTTTCACGGTAAGTATAATATTCTCATTCTCAGAATTGTTGCAACAAAGGCTTTGAGCAAGTCTTGCATAACAATTACGGAAAACATATGTACATGTTTGGTTATTTCATGTGTATGTTACATTTTCATAAAAATGACCACAAAATAAGTATTGTAGCAATTTCATATACGACTTAATGTTACTATAATATTTCTTTAAAATTCTTCTTTCAATTATAAGTTCAGCTCACCAAATATTATAATTTAAACGATCTAAATAAATATGGTCGTCTGAATGAAGATTCGTTACTATTTAATGCTGAGGGTTTTTCAAATGGACTGGCAAATGAGTTGGCATTTGCGAGGCGACGATGGTAATGTCAGCCAGCCAGTAAATTTTCCAGATAAGCGCTGCCCTGACGGCTAGGCCAAGCTCGCGCGCTTATTTCATTAAGTTATTTGCTTTGACTTCAACTTTGAGTTGATGAAACACAAGTCGACAATTTACCAAAAAACTTCGTGGAAATAAATGATTTCGGTGGATCCAACCTGCTATTTATTATAAATGTAAACATATGTATGAATATTTTTTGTTACTCTATCATTGTTGAACAGGTGTGTCGATCTGGATGAGATTTTTCACAGTTACAAATTTTTAAGAGAGTATAGGTCACGGAACAGGCTTAGTATTTCACGCGGGCCTTAAGCTTGGTCAAGTCAAGCCTTTGAATTTATTTCTAACCCTCGTGACAGTTAAATTTGAAATTGCTCTGAGTACTTCAGTATTTTATGACTGATTGGCTGCGAGTGATAATATGTCTTTAAGAAATACAAATACACACGGGCATTGAAGTGAATATCGTACCTAAATACATTACTTGACTTAATCTCCAGTCAATAATTGTGCTTTGAACTTTCATCGCCCATAGTACCCGCTCAAGTTCAACATTCAACCTTGAGTTGTTCTTAATGATTAATGGATTTTATTTAAAGAGTTTTCTCATGAGCGCAACCTAATTGCATTTTTATTTTCCTTTGAAATACTTTTGTTAAAGAACTCACGTTTCCCAAATGGCTGCGAAAACTCGTGAAGGTGTAAAAAGTGTTTTGTATTATTCAGCCTTTTTCTCCTCATTCGGGTTGATTAATTTGTAGTTCATCTAAGTTTCGCCGAGATTTCCGATTTGCTCCCTTGGTGGTGTAAATTGTGCTGGAAATCCGAAACGGCGTCGTTAGTTCTGCAAGGGGGTCTCCCCTGGGCCAGGTCGGGTAGGGGACGCGGTAACCTTCATAAATCTTATCCTCGTAGCTTCCCGCAACTAACAAGCCGGTAACGTAGTCTGGTGCGATGCGGCGTGGATCGAACCCTGCCGGCACTAAATAGCCGTGAAAACTTTCATAATAACACCACTTTAAGCAGATTAAAATACCGAACTGATCGCATTTTCATATTAATCATATATTGCCTAAGGAAGGGTTGGTGTTATATACGTGTTAGTAGTAATTCAATAATCTAAGGGAGGTCTCACCGCGACTCATTCCTTTATAAATCAGTTTTATCGGAGGGCCTTCACTGTGGTTTAAAATTATTAGTTCTGTGAATGGGTGTGGTGCCTTTAGCTAGTTACTCGTTTCGTGGCTACTAGGTAGGTACTTACTCAGAAACGGGTTCATATAAGCAACCTTTTTTTTTCAAGAGTTTAAATTATTTCACATAATTTTTGACAGTAATTGCAGTATTTTATAACACAAAAATATGAAATCAAGCGTTTTTAGCTGACTTAGTCAGAAACTAGTTAGAACATCCATACTATGTGTGTGTGTGTGTGTGTGTGTGTCTGTGTGTTTGTGTCGCGGATGCATAATTTGATATCCATAGTAATTATGGATGAAAAGGAAAAATGGGAGAGTGTATGTGTGTGTCTGTTTGTCCATCTTTCACGCCTCAAACACTGAACCGATTTTAATAAAATTTGGTACAGGGGTAGATTGAACCTTGATAAAGGACATACGCTATGTTTGGTTGCGATAACCGACATCCACGCGGGCGAAGTTAAATCATAAATTTGGGTATAAATACGGTTCTTTATAAAAACACAGTTGGATATAATTCTATCTCACAAGATGTATATAGCAGAAATGGAACCACGCTAGTACAGTTTCTCACAAGATTTAGTCACCTCACGACACGACCTCCGGCGATGAGGATTAGTTCTTAATGCCCTCGGTCTCATACGTCCCCTAAAACTTTAAAAATATAATATAAAGTGGACCTTATGCAACGTTTTTAAAGTTATGGTTTGAATGCGCTCTGGTATAAACGAGAACAAATAAATCCATATAAAAGACCTGTTCAATTGACGACTTGGTAAAATGGTCATTAATTTCACACCCGAAGATGGCCTCGATTGTTTCGTGTTCGCTTTGTTTTGTTACAATATGGTTCAATTAAAAAACTTTCTACATGGATTGAATACAATCCTAGTTCCATTTATAGGTACTATATTAATAATTAATTATAGGTACTTTGGTAAGACTTTTCATGTTTCGCGAATTCTTAAGTAACATATCCGACGGGCCATAAAAATACTATAATTCCATTACATTGCGGCAAATTCCTTGACAGATATTAATGAAATATTGCTCGATGGTAATCAATCACCATGGAGTTAGGCAAAATATTTACAAAAATAAAATTGAAATTTCTAACTTTTCTCCTTGCGTTTATGAATAAACTTTACTGGGAATAACTTGATACTTTTAGATCCTTTCTTAAAAGTTTGAGGTCAACTGTTCACATCTCACTTGAACGCCTCGATGTTTACGGACAATTTATTGAATAATATTTTTTTATTGTTTCAGCATCGATGGCGGAGTGTTTGCGCACTGGGAACGGGCGGTTTTGCGCTTCTGTACTGGCGCTTACGACTGGCAGGCGCGCCTACGGCCTTCGCAGCCGCTGATAACCCTGCCTCGCGAGACCCGTCAATCCTCACACGCCTCTACACTTTCGCTTATCTACCCGTCTTCAATTTCTTCCTCCTTGTGTACCCTTTTCATCTAAGCTTCGATTGGTCGATGGACTCGATACCGAGAATAACGAGCTTATTCGACGTGAGAAATATAGTTACCACTATGTTCTACGCCGCTATATCTAAAGTGACATGGCGGACGTTAATGAACGAATTTAAAAAGCATCAAGATAATTTAATCCGAGATACAAAGTACTACAGAAAACAAAACTGTAAAATTAAATACAAATGGAATTATAATTGCAAGCTGTATAATAGAGGACAAGACTGTTATGAAAGAAAAAGTTATCATGCACCGCACAAAGAGAATGTATCATCTAAAAGGCTATTGTGCCCGTGCACTGGGTGCAAACATTCACTCACCGAGGAGCACACGAGCGTGTGTAGAGCTAGTAATAACAATAATATAACTATGCACAATTCTAGCTGCATCTGCCCGGTATCGCTTGTGAAATCGAGGGCGAATGGTACGCAGAAAAGCGTTTATCGAAGTCCTCAAGTTGCGTTGCTGATGTTCACGGCGCTTATGGTGTTGCCATTCGTGCCTGCAACTAATTTACTTTTCTATGTTGGCTTTGTAGTGGCGGAGCGTGTTTTATATATACCGAGTGTTGGTTTCTGTTTATTACTGGGTTTGGGAGCGGGAGTTTTGACAAGAAACTGGCACCGCGGTGAGACGAGGAGTCGTTTGTTCATGTTGGCTCTGCTGGTGACTTTATGTGCTATGTGCGGATATACTCTGCGGAGAAACCTTGACTGGCGTGATGAAGAGAGTCTCTTCAGGAGCGCCTTGCATATCAACCCGCCCAAAGGTGAGTCTTATCATATTACCGTATGCTACGGGATATATATCTTGGACCTAAAATGTGCTTATTTGCTCTATTCGCGTAGTATATAGCGGTGGACGAGCTCAAATTCACCAATCGTAGATAATTACAGAGCGTATTGCACGCCAATGCCTTGTTTGTCTTGCGACTTAGGTCTAAAATATGTGTCCCGAGGCATACAAAATTAATATAAACACAATAAAATCATACTCGGGGATCTTATATTCGGGGATAGTATATTCAAAACTATAGTGAATATGAATGCGAATGCTGAAAAAATATACCCATTCGTGTTCCAATATAGCAATAATTTAAGAGGGCTTAATCCCCATTTTGATGCGGCACTGTGACCTATTTCTTTCCTATACTAAGGGATGTATCTTGTACACGATGTGTTTTTTGTCGTCTCCATCAATCACTATAACAGCCCGATTGTACGGTATTGGGTAAACGATCCTAGGACGACGTTGTCATACCTGTGTACATAAAATATAATATATTCGATTTAAGCTGTTAGGGTTGTTGACCTTTGTGTCTATTTATTTTTATGTTGAAATAATGGTATATATTTTAATTGTTAAAGCAATCATTTTGGTTTACCAGTAAACTATAGATAGAAGTTAAATGAATGTATTAGGAGTTTGTAATTTGTAATATGTGTAAACCGTACGTAAATGTCGCTTCACGTCAAAATTTTCCTAGTTCATGACATAATGTCGGCGCAAGCGAAGCTAACACTTCCATTTCGTACCTTTCTCTAAAGTTTGTTTGAGTTGCTCCCTCGTTACTGCTCAAAACTAAGACACAATTAATTTGTTTGGGAGACAGCTACAAACTACCTGTCCACGGCGTGTTAGTTCGTGTAAGTTAGAAAAGAGGTTGTCACGGCACGCCTGTTTGCCTCTGAGTACCTGCCCACTCGGGAGCTGGTAATGTATTCACTACTTCCACTCACATTCAGACTCTTGACCTTTCTAGGACGCCATTAAACATGCATGCTCGTCCCGAGGGATGCCGCCCCGGGTTTCTGTTCACATCGCAAACTTTCGCGCAAAGAGAAAAGTTTCGTCTGATGGTTCTCATTTTGCCTCACTTCATACGCATCGTAATACCAACGAATGTTGTTCGACTCCATCTCGAATATTATATTAGTTTTATTTTGTAAAATTACTGTTGATGAATTGTTTCGTTTGCGATGTAATTTCCTGAATTTGTTAGACACGTGTAACAAAACCATGACATGGGCTGACTACATAAACTGGATTAAGTTTGCAGATTTCATCGTGGTACGAGTATATTTCATTTCAAATGTTAGTTAGCTATTTGAGCTCTCATCAGTGTTGAAACCGGAGGGACTATTACTGTGTTGATTTATTTAATCTACAGTTTTAAATTGTTTATGTAATTTACTTACGATATTCTCTACGATATGTCGCAGTTACTGTTTTGGAGTGGTATACAGAAAATAAATCGGTCTACTCGTCACATTAATTACCAATTACTACTTAGAGCGAGATAGAGAGAGAGAGAGAGAGAGTGAGCGGGCGAGACAGAGAGAGAGAGATAGAATATTGAAACATAAAAACTTCTTTTAAGACATTTTGTGCCAGATATAATATTACTATCGTACGTACCACTAACGGCATATTTATAGTCTACCTCTTAAATAAACTAAACTTTCGATATAAAGTAAATATGCACGTCCCAGCATCAGTGGGACTTCATAAATAACATTATCAACAGGTCTCCGAAGTCGCTTTGGTAAATATATACTATTCAAAGGAAGAAACTATAACTTATTCAGAAACCACAAATAAGATAACGAAATATGCTCCCTTTGGCAGAAAAACAATATTTCACCTAAATTATGACACTTTATCGAAGGGTCTCCGATGTAAAACTAGCTAACTTCTTCGCAATGGGTTTGTAAGGAAAAAATAAGGAGGCCAAGTTGCTTTTTAAAAGTTTCTATCTTAGTTCTTCTATTTTTACGATATCTGAAATCACTTGTAAGATATTGCGGACGGGTATCTCTGCAGCTGCGGCGCAACTTGTATTCTTCAAATGGATTAAATTTTATGAAAAACAGTTTATTGAACACTAGTTTTTGATGTAGGTATGTGTTTATGATGCAGTATTTCTCTAGCACCTTCTTACATACCCAAAAATTAAACAAGTGTTAACGCTTATGCTAAGTTATAAGGATAATATGTTTATTACTTTATGAAAAAATAAATTCTGTCCTCAATATTTTAACTTTTCATATTTTTATAAACAAAAACAATAACTTTTTTTACATCGCTTATAAAGTTAACTTCATACCAAAACTTGAAAAATTGAGAGTTTTGAAAGGGGTTGCTGGGAAAATCACGTTCTGAACATACTTTATTCCTGTATAGATGAAGTTCGATGGTGATTCTTTTCATTTAATACTAGTTTGTTTTAGAGAGTCCGCTTTTATTTTTGTCATCACTTACCGTGTTGTACAATGGAGAAAATTATGTTGGACATTGATTTAAAAATTAATATCAAGATTTTTGTCTTAAAGTTTCCTAATATTTATTAGTAATTTTACAAAATAATTCTAGGTTTGGCAAATATAATAGAAAATCAACTGATACGAATGCTAAACGCGTTACCTCTATCTGGCAGAAACTTAATACTCCGAAATTCAATTGGCATAACCCATACACCAAAGATTCATTAATAGAATCATATTTTGACAGAATGGTCATAAATTCAAATAAGCAATGGCATATTCTTCTGATGGAAGAGTTATATTAGGCATAAATAGCTTTCATAGAATGATAATTCTGCATAATTTTTGTTTAGCATAATGTTTATTTAGAATGCAATTATTTGGTATATTTTCGCATAGGATACAATGCATTTCTTTTGCCATTTCAATTTTAATAAACACTAGTCGTTGCCCGCAGCTTCACCTGCATGCAATTTTTATCCCTTTACTGTAAAATACTTTTTATAGTGGGCATAGGCATATCCCTGTACGAAATTTAAACCGAAAAAATCTACAGTTTTACCCTTAAATTATTTTCTTGAAAAGTATAAATTCATATTAGTGACAAAAATGAATTGCTCATAAGTTAGTGACAAAATGAATTGCTGCCAATCCGATTTCACGTAGTCTGGTTTACCCTACCCCTGGAGTGTTATTTAAGCCATCACAGGCGTGGAGGGGTGAGGCGGTCCACGAACTGAGGGGCAGGTGGTTAGAATGACCGTCGCCGCGGCTGAGGCTAGCATTACAACCATCTGCGACGCCAGGCTCTTGCGGAGCCGCTGGAGCCCCACAGTACCCGAGCTGTGACAGAAACGATGCTTGCTACATGCCTACTGCATGCTGCTTGTTGCATGCTGCTTGCTGCATGATGCTTACTGTATGCTGTTTTCTGCATGCTACATGCCCACTGCATGCGACATGCCTGCTGCATGCAGGGTTTATGCTTGCTTGTTTGCATGCATGGCGTGTGTGTTAGTTTCCAATTATATAAGGTACTTTCAACAACCGACCACAAATTATGGACACTAACAACAATCGCAATAAAAACAACTACTAATGTCAACTACCGCGCACTATAGTAAAATGAATAATAATTTAATTAATGCCTGATCAGAAAGATGTAGCAATTAACATTACCGTCACCACAGAATAGATAATATTACTAGCGGTCACATCTGTTTTTTTTTTTCATTTAAAATATATTTTTTTTATAAAATACTACCTATTGCTTTATTATTTCTTCCCTCTTTTATATGCCAAAGGATGATTCTAACTATAAATTTTCTGCTTTTGAAGATTATGGATATAAAATTTGTGCCAAATGACGATTCTGCTTGTGAAATGAATGCGAAATGACGGTTCCACTTTTTGACTACTATGATTTGAAAATATGCCAAAATGTGATTCTGACTTGTAAAATTATGCGTTATGAGTGTATGCCAAACTATTTTCTGCGAAATGAAGCTTATGCTATTTGTTGTTATGCGAAACAAAATTATGACATAAAGATTTCGGTGAAACAGGGGGGAAACATGCTTAATCAATAGAAGTGAAGCTATCTGTCTTCTAAATAAGCTTATATTAAAAACATTATTACGAAGTAGGAAGCACTTTCGACAGTGCATAAAAAATAGCTCAAGGAGTATAGTAGATGGCTGTAAGTATTCCACCGTCTGTTGCCCTACCACTCATGCTTAGGTACTCAATACCACATACGTACTTGTACTACCTACAATGAAATAAGAACCGAAGGCGCGACCAAAATAAGTAGGAACTTTCAGAAAGCCATTATACTTTGTGTAACTAAATATGAACTGGTCTTATTTAATATGTATACTTTAATACCACCTTTTAGAAATATAATGTAACAATCCTGTAAATCGGATTATGGATTTCTAAGATATATCTAGGTCCTGTAAACAACAAAAGGCACTTAACACTAATTAAGTAATTATGTAGTCCTGACAGGGCAAATAAATATAATTGTTTTATGATTTATTAATTATTTTATTAAAGGAGTAGCCGATCCGTCCCGTAAAGCCATCAAATCAAATAGCCTACTGCAGTGCCCTCCTGGATATAGGCCTCTCCCAAAGTGAGCCATTTTTAATAACGTATGGAAATCTAACGGATTTGTTTACATTTATGATCACTGCTCGGCTTCTTTGGGTGATGCTTTTTAGCATATAAACTTACTCGATAAATGGCATATTCAACACGAAAATATCAATTCGAAGTAGTAACTCCTAGAGCAGCGCGTCCTAACAAACAAATAAACTCTTCATCTTTATATTATTGCTATAGATTAAGTGCCTCGATGATCAATTAATTAGCAATACGTCAGCAGCACAAGTGTGACGCCCTTGGTATTACGGCCACCTGATGGAAACCACTTTCCATCAGGTGGTCAGCCACTTGGTTGTGATTTACTTCGGCACACGGAGGACAGACTGACATACTCATATTATAGAAAGAATTGTTGCGTTTTATAACATACTGGAATACCTAACAATAATCTTTATTTTTATGTACATTCTACATATTACACGAGTTTACATTACATACTTTCAAACATTTGCTATATGTAAACATGAAAACATGTTACTGATTTAAAATTCCTTCAATGTACTGCGTGCGTACGGATGTCATTGTTCCATTGTTAACACCCTAACTGTGCAGCATAGTAATGTGCTATACGAATACAAAAGTTCCTTTTCATTATTAAACTACATAAATATTTATGGATATATTTTGATTTTGCAATCATGTATTTATTATTGTATAGTAATGCTGAAACTATGAAATAATAATACCTTAAAGTTGCTTAACACGGACTACAAAATAATGATCTCTACATAGAAATAGAACAATGTATAAATAATTATTGATCTGTATTGTGTATATGTGTATGTACAGTCGATAATGATTGCACTTTTTCATTTAAAGTTGTATGTAAAAGTGCAACCGTATCTCCTCTGTCGATTGTACTTGTGTTTGTAATTATCAGAGGACACATTATTAATTTTTTCTATATACCTAATGTAATATTACTCCAATAAAATGACATACCAAAAGTTTCGATACTACATCGTAATTTCAATTGAGACATAAAAATATCATAATTTATTAGCGCTAGGTAATATCTTTTTCTCAAACATGCAATGAAATATTGACATTACGTTCCTCTTAATAGGCTGTGAAGTATGACGTTTTAGGCGCGGCTAGGACCAGAGGCAGGCCTAGGCCGGCAAAGTCCTCTTTTTTAATTTCGATTCCACATGAATTTGTGGGAAAGGCATCGACACTCTGCCATGTACTTAGAGCAGTTTTATTTACATAAAAAATCCACAGTAACATAACTAATAACACATTATTAACAATTGTTTTCTTAACTATACATATAAACATTGAAATATTAATATTTAATTTAGTTGCAACAAATTGACATTTATAACAATGACAAGTGTCACTATTCGTTCAGAAACGTGCCTTTATACTTTTTTTAAGTATCATTATTATGAACATAATTGTAAATGTTTTCTGTTAAAATCAAGCTAAAATAGACGAAATAGTAATATACATGTGAGTTATAGTTTTTAAGGGTCTTTGTTCGTTTCGCACCACGCATTTTCGAACCGCGGTTCGAATCGCCCAAGTACTATTTCTGAATAGGACCATTCACACCGCAGTGGTTGGAGCGGTGCGAATAGCCCAAGGTATCTTTTGGAATGGGTCGATTCGGAGCATTGAGCGAAAGTACTTAATACTCATATTGTAGATCCTGATTTAAACTTTTATTTATTTGTACAGACGATGAGAAAAGTGGTAAGTGCATATCAAGTGTATAACAAGTGTAATATTAGTTATATTTTTATAGTAAGACGATAATGGTTTAAAATCACAGTTTGATCAACATGTTATCACAGATTAGGATTTAGATAATGTTGTGATAATTATATCTAACGACAACGAGGTTGTCTTTGAATAAATGTCAGTTGTGGTCCGGTGCTTGGTGGTTCCATTGAATTTACAACATGGTGACAGCGGTATTCGGTTTAATATTATCATAATTAGTATTTTCATGCGCAATATTTGTGATTGCAATGGAGCACGCCCGACCACCCGCGGAATTAGGTTTGGACAGCGCCGGAGGACCGGCTGGCCGTGCCGAGGTATGGAAAAAGTGGAAACAGTAATTTCAATTGTTTGTGAAGGCGTTAGGTGTAGACAAGGAGGCGGCGAGTGTGCAGTCAATTTTGTTGGTGAACCTGATTGGCACAGAGGGCTTTGAATCGTGTGAGACTATGGGGCTCGTTAAACGTCTTAGATCTATTCAGATTTCAGATTACAGTGATCTATTTAAAAGCTTAGGGTGTCTGCCAGGGTAATATCATAATATAGTAATCGATAAATCGGTTCCACCAGTTATTTGTGCTCACAAAGTTCCTCACGGGTTACGCGACAGTTTAAAAAGTGAATTGAATGCCATGGAACAGAATGGGGACATCAGCAAGGTTAGTCACCCCACTCGTTGGGTGCATCCGGTAGTATTAGTTGCAAAAAATAATAATGGTATTCGAGTGTGTTTAGTTTCACGTGAATTGAAGCGCACGGTACAGCGCGCGCACTTCCAACTGCCCACTGTAGCGGAGCTAGCCACCCGCCAGCACGGTGCGCGGTACTTCTCGGTGCTGGATGCCAACGCAGGGTTTTGGACTATACAGCTGGATGATGAGAGTGCAGACCTGTGCACATTCGCTTCTCCATTCGGCAGATTCTAATTCCTAAAGTTTTGTTTTGGGGTAACCTGTGCTTCTGAAGTGTTTCATGCTAAAATATGACAACTTCTGAAAGACTTCGAAGGAGTAGAGAGTTATATTGACGACATAATTGTATGGGGTTCTTAGAAGGAAATTCACGATCAGAGGTTAAAACGTTTACTTGAAAGATCGAGAGAAATCAATTTAAAATTCAATAAAGAAAAACGTAGTATTTTTGTGGAGGTATTTAGGGCATGTGTTTGATAAAAATGGAATGAAGCCGGATCCGGAAAAAATTAAGGCTATTAAAGAAATTCTTGGAATGTACTTGCGCGTGCACCTTTTTGCATCTATTTAACATTGTTTACTATAAGTATTTTAAGTTAATCAATATATTTAGTAAGTAAAAAAGGTTCCCTATTTTAATCCAGAATTTGAATATTCCGAATATCATAATCCCGAAAACGTTTGGCCATTTTTTCATAATCCCGTTTTTTCAAATTTCGAAGTTTTATTTGCCATATAATCGCAACTCCGAATTTCATTTGCCTATTTATTCATTTGCACGACGTTTTATAATCCAAGTGAAAAGGAGGAAAAAGTATTTACAAAAGGAGGAAAAACTGCAGAAACTTATAAAAATAAAAGAAAATTTAAGTGAAATTAAAAAATTAAAGTAAATTTCTAAATTACTTACTGTGCCTAATAAATGAATCGTACAAATTTAGTGAGATTTACTATACTTGTATATAGTTTAGCTGGAACACGATTGTATAGGAACCAAATAAAAAGATTATGAAAATTTGGTGATAGTTTATTTGGAAAATGGTACGATGGGAAACAAAAAAATACTATTTGAAAATTTGGTTTTAGTGCACCTGGAAATTGATTCATCTGGGAAAATAAAAACGGAATTATAGAAAGTTGTCATTCATTACATCTGTCTTTTAAAAGTTCTACCAACCGTTTTCGGGCAACAGAAATTCGATATTTCAATAGGTTATCAGTAAAAAAATGTACAGTGCAATAGCACCAATATTTTATGTAGCGGGCTTATGACAAATGTATTGATAAATTATTTTTTGTTATTTTGTGCCTGGATGTAAGGAATGTACAATAAAACTACGTGTCTTTTCTGTCCGACTTCACCTATCCAAAAAGTGAAACAATGATCCTTATACTGTGGTCCGAATCAACCCATTACCAAAAGTTCTTGGGCGATTCGAACCGCGGTGCGAAAGGACTCATTGAAAAACAGCTCTTGGGCAATTCACACCGCGGTCCGAACCGCTCACGGTCCGAAACGACTAAGGACCCGTTTTTAACTTGATTACTTTTAATTTCTTTAAAAATAAATCTTTATTTTTTTGTTGTTTATTTCATTGCCTGTTTTAGAAAAGCACTATACCTACCTCGGCGGGAAATATGTGGTTGCCTGCCTCAGACCTATCCGTCTATGTTTTCGGCCGGCAACCCCTTTCTTCCCGGCCTCTGTAGTAATGTACTATTGTGGGATAATACAATACAATAATGGCTTCAGTCTACGATATAATTAACAGCCTAAAAATAAAAATTCATTCCAAAGTACTAGTCAATCCGAGTTTCGCAAGCAAAATGTCATTTATTATACAGAGTGGCTTTACTTAAATATAAAAATGTGCTATTTTAATATAATATTCGGGAAAATGGACATTCATCCAAATTTGAACTCCGAAATTAATGGTAAGTATACCTGTTAAGTCCGCCAATTAAGCTTATGCCATGTTTGTGTTATGGCTGAGGCTTAACCTCGCAGCATTCTGATTGTTATGCTGCGTCATTCGCCATTATTCACCAATCATGACCAGAGATAAATCTATAATAATAACAAGGCGAAAAGTTTGTTACTGTATATGGAGTGAATCGCTGAAATTTCAATGTTACACTTGTTTGTTACAAACAATTTATTTGAATGTTACACTCGTTCGGCACACCAAAGTATTACTTACTCGTGTGTTTAAAATATTCTTTGATACCTTTGAATTTTAGCATAATTTAATAAAAATATCAAAGCTTGTCAGAAAAATCTGGGATTTTTTCATCAACTGATAAGGCCATTTTAGAATTCAAGAGTGGTCTAATTGCTGAAAGACTTTGTCAAGTACCTACATCGCAACTAGATGGTAGTAGGACTACTTACGCTTGGCAAGGGAGCGCTGTCTTTAGTGTATACAATTCTTATACATCAATTATATTTATTTATCTAATTTATAAAATTCTTGTGTCACAATGTTCGTTCCCATACTTCTCTGAAATGGCTCGACTGATTCTTATGAAATTTTGTGTGTATATTGGGTGGGTTTGACAATCGGCTACTATCTATTTTTCATACGCCGGTCAGCGATAACCGAAATCCACGCGGGACGAGCCGCGGGCAACAGCTAGTTTCAATATTAAAAAATGTATCCAAATGTATCAGTGTTCAGCAACTTTTGTCGCCGACTGTATATTCACAGACATCATTACATCGGACAGAAGCAATTCAGGTACCCTAGTTACTTTTGCCGATATTTAAAATTGTTATTAATACATAATTGAAATACGGTTAATTGTAAATAAATACCTTTAAATCGGGCACAAACGGCATCCTCGTTAGGTTCGGCAAGTGAAGGGTTAATGAGTAGTTTGGTAATTTAGTAGGGTCAAGTGGGAAGTGCCTACCGGATTACAGAACCTGCATTCAGTTTCTGTTATTATTTATGTCGGTTTAGTTTTGAAGGGGCATTTAGGAGGTTTTGGCATTCCTGTACACACACTGTTCGCAGTATTATGTAGACTATATTATCGTTGGTGGCATATAAAGTGTGCTTATTAGTGGGTATTTATGTATGTACCTACCTACTATGAGGAAATATTGATGTAATATATAGTTTTGGAATAAGTGATGGAATAAACTTTACTAGACAGAGTTCAGGCATTCAAATACATTTTAGTGATTACGATTTATATGCAGTATAAATCTTCCGAATCATGGCTTCTGACAATGTAAATTATATATATCAGTACTGCAATCAATTACAAACCCAAACATACGACAAAAAATGTATTAAAAGCACTGTTCTTTAGTTTTCTTTATGTTGCTCAAGAATTAGTCTTACAAAACACTTGTACATTCTTAATAGCACAATGAATATCTTCTACCACATTTCGGGACATAAAGGAATGGTGCCTAGCTCCTAGGCAAATTTATTGTATGTATGCAAGTATGAATGCAAGTATGTAAACAAGGCTTTGAAAATTTATGACAAGTGACCTCATGAAACACATGCGCGTTGTTGAATTGATGCGACTAATATTCACTGTTATTTGCCAATTTTCTGACACGTAGTAAAACACGGTGGTTTAATACATTTATGTTTAATTTTAAAATAACAGGTAATCAAAACTCATACACGTGGAAATTAAACTGATTATTTCGAAAACTAATGATGCCAGCTCTCATTTACGCGCACATAATTGAATTTTTGCTGGATCTGATACCTTTCTCCTAAATGGTCATGAAATATGTACGTAGTAAGGAAAAAACAATTATAAGAAAATGTTTTTAATCCATGTTCTGGCTACATTTGCCTAACGGCTACTGGCCGTTTGAGGAAACAAGTCCTAGCGAATCGCCAAACGGTAGGCATAGTCCTGGTGTATAGTTTGTAATATTTTGCGTAAGGAGAGTTATAAGAAAGGTATCTCGATAGACTTCAGCTAGAAAGACTGGATGTAGAAGGCAGAGAACCGAATGGATTAGTATAAATTGCAGTAATGAACTTTCTTCTTAACTTGAACATACCAAGTATGTAGGAACATACCAAGTATGTAGGAACATACCAAGTATGTAGGAACATACCGCTCTAAAACAGCTTGCTGAATTCCCCGCTTGAAATGAACAAAACGTTGAAAGCCCACTTATTTGTACTCATTAATCAACGCACAAATTTCATCAGCTAACAAGGCTATCTCTCCATTAAATGACCAAAACTGCAAACCGAATAGCATGAGGTGCTCATTAATGTTCCTCCATCCCCGGTTCAGATCAATCTATAAATCTTGCTAGAATTAAACTTCTTAATAACTATTTCTGTAGTGTTGTAAAGCACTTAAGTTTCCAGTAAATCAGGGCCGAGATATTGTGAAAGTAGAACACTCAAAATAGTGCTTCGTAACTAATAATAAATTATTAACAAAACCGACAGCCAACGCTGTGTAGTATCCTCACTCAACTTCAATATAATTAGACACTCGACTTCACACCCAACAGTGATTCATAAAGCTAACATTACATACGTATCTGGTTTATAAAGTACATTATGTCATACCGCCAAAAGTTTGATATAGCCAGTGGGTTTTGGTTACCAGTAGCTTCATGAAAAATATCTAAGTTCTACCATTTCGTAGTACTTGTAAAAGGTTTGGAGGATAATTGTGTCGTATTGTCAAATTCTCCACTTTTTTTCCACGCAAACTTTATCAAACTATTCAATGAATTTGTTTAGGAGAGTGAAATTGCAATTAGTCCACTTTTTAACGGATTCAATTGCGATTTATTCATTATTATTTATTACTTTAAGTCCGACGTTTTGGCTACTTTTCAGCAGCCACGGCCACGGCGTGACTAAAGATGGTAGTAATCACATAATTTGAACTGTTTGAAGTATAACTTATCCCAAAGTACGCGAATCAAGATGAATTGTTGGTGTTCCTACTTACGTAGAGTGAGCTCACTGTGTCATTAGTCTTGCAGTAATTTGCTGTTAATTCGATTTTAGGATTAGGTGAATGACTGGGACGTAGGCTGGTGAAAGGTACGCTCCAACCAGCTTATCTATTAAAATTTCGATATTTTTTCATTTCAATAGCCTCGCGGATCATTCTCGGTATATATCTATGTTCTATAGCCAGTATCTGTGGATTGATACCTAAGTAGTGTAGTCTATTAACGCATATTTTACAAGGCCGCATTGAGTACTGCTAGCCCTGTAAATACATTGTAATAAGGCCTTTTTTGTTGCATGCTGTATCGGTCTTTTGGGAAGCTCATGAGCAGGAAGGCTAGTCTTAAAGACTTAGTAGGTTGTGTAGAAGAAAGAAGGTCAGTATGACTTTGACTTCGTTTGTGTGCGTCTGTTTATATCGGCATTTAAGGCAAATTTGGCATGTCTACACCTAAAATTGTGACAAGCTTTTTCAGTATGTTTTGTGAACATGAGTTCTTGTTCATAATACAAAACCTAACGCAGGGAGCCAGACTCATCTGCATAAGCAGTACAGTGTGCTCACCAAATATTCAACATCACTATCCCTTAATCACGTACCATTTACGACTAGAGGGACTTGTACTAAAAATGAACGGTAAAAATTCCACAGACTCGTTTACCTCACTATTCATAGTAAATTGAATTCTGCAAAGTTGCTTATCCCACGTGCGATGATTTTCCTCCACGTAGGAGGCTGCCGTGGTCAATTCCGTTTTATTATAACATTCCAACAAATTAATTTCTGGTGTGAACGGAGTGCTATATCCTTATCAAGGTATTTATATCAGTTAAGTAGATTACAGAGTTCAAACGTATAAATTTGCGATCTTCTAATTCTTTTTTACTTTCAGAAGTACGTAAACCTTAATCTTCTTTAATTTCAATGATAGAAACGACGTGAAATCGCATCTAACACTAGCAATTTAGCTGAACTGGAGCGGTTTGGGTTTTTAATTTTGATAACTCAAAACTGTTTTAATTAAGTTTAATTTTTTGGGAGATCAGATGGTAGTCACAAAGTGAAAGTTTTGGATGCAACTGGAAGCAATATTAATAGATGATGATAATGATGCAGTTTCTTTTCTGTTTTTATTATAAGCCTCTAATCCTGAAATATCGTCAAGTTAAACAATCGGCTAGGAACCAACTGACACTGCGTGTTCGGTACTCTACTATACCTTTGTATACCCCGTTGGGCACTTCTGAGTCCCACAGGAGCACTGACTGATACATTGATATTGAAATTTGCACTTCCGAGAATGCGGTCAAGTATCTCCAGATCCGGAACATTTGCATCTATCAGTCTTAGTCAACACAAACTGTTCGATAGTCGTATATATCCTATATTATACATGACTAAGCACACACTCTCATTGCCGCTAAGCCCGTGTCTGATTTCTACTATATATACTCTTGTTTTGTCCAAATCAATTAATTCCTATTAAGGACGCTTTAATAGGAATTCATCAATTAAACTTCAATTAATATCAGTTGAGATTCTCTTTCAACTGTATATGTACCCCAAGAATGTAATTAATTTTGCGGGTTTTCATCATGGTTCATTAATATTTTCAGTTAATACTTGTACCATCATCGGCTCGCGCTTTCAACTGTTTACTGAAGTTATGACTATTGCCTATATTTTTATAAATATTTACTTTATGAATGTTTTTTTTTTTCAAATGAAACATAGTGAGTATAGTTACATTCCTATTCAAGTTAATCCTAAAAGGTGCAGGATGCTACCCACACGAAAGACGAACGAAATACTTAGAAAGACAGCATTTACGTGCTGTGCCCACAGAATAAAGACGTTACTTCCGATTTCTTTTGCTAAGGCCGAATAAAGTATCATTACGTCACAACACCAGACTTGAATGCGCCGGAAACTTCTTCCGCAATTTCAGAAATACGTTTATTAATGTGTCTACTACTGCTTAATCCATTCGCAGTCACGAATCGTTAACAATAACAATGTAGGATTGCTTTCTTTGTTACTAATAAAAGAGTTCTAAAACGAAACATTATTAGAATGATACAAAATAATCGGTGCTTGAGAAGATAATAGAAGTTATATTATAACCACATAGTTATTGACTGAGTTATTCTACAAATAAATGTAAGTTATGGTGAATAATTTGCCAAGTTTCTCTGTGAACTATTAAATGACCTCCAAATAGAAGTTCACGTTCACTACCCAAATAAACTTGAGGAGCTGTTACATTTTATGTGCCTTGAATTGTTTTATGTGCGCGTCTACGTAGTTAGTGTTTATGGAATCATAAAACTTAATCATAACCTAAATTTAATTATAGTAAGTGAAATAAAAAATTGTATGTTTTGTATTATTTAGTAGGTGGTACTTTGTTCTGTCAAAAGTTATTGACCTGTCGTATGTATTTTAAAGTAATCACTTTAGGAAATATGATATCACGTACAATCAGCGTCAAAAGTAGATGAGATCGATGCAAAAAGAATAGAAAATTGAAAATCCATCAGTATATAGTCCAATATAAATCGATTAGCACGAGTACCAGAGTACCAGAACCACATAGTTTTTTAATAACTATATGGTCTTACTTTGCTAAAGGTACGTAAATCTGTTTCTTACATTTATATTGTCAACCATTTCAAGTAGTCGCAGACGGAACACAGATTGTTACCTATATGTTTACTCACCTACCCACGTTGTACACTCTAATATGAGTAAATGCAAACTGAAAGGCTTTGTTTATCTTGTGCTTAGCAGGCAAATTCGGAAGCTCTGGAACGCACGGCGAAGCACGACGTGTTCAAACAAACGCATGAGATACCACATGGACCTGAATTTAGCACACGAGTTGAGGTATCTTGCATTGTATTGCTAGCTACCGATTGATTTGTGTGAATAAAGGTAGGTACCATTGCTGCATTGCCGATTTAAATACTTACGGTACAATACAATATAAAGTTTAAAAAGGAAATTATGGTAACCAAATATATACTGTATTATATAATGATATATAAAAGAATAAACATACGGTAACTAATCTAAGGATGACACACTTTTATTAACAAGGCAGGTAATATGAACCAATGAATGTTGCCTACAATGCCGCCTCCGTAAAATACTAATTCTATGACTGCGAACAACGCCTACATAGATTATTTTGTAGGTAAATATTTAAGTAACCTAAATGTGTTATTTCTGACTAGGAATACTGAAATTGGATGAAATTCGGTAAGAAAATAATCTGTGCAAATTTCAACCGTATTCATTTCACTGTTTTAATCGAAAGAGTACCCGTACCAAACATGCTCACAAACTTGATGAATGTAGTAATAGTAACTTCAATTGTCTATTTTATGAGTAGAGAATAAGTATTAGTTTTAAAACCTATTAAAAGATCTGCTCACTAGTTGTTGCAGTGCACACTAGGTGTCTCCCTGCGCTTTATTGTCAACAGGTGTTCTACTTGTAAACGATGGATGCATAAAAGTAGTTCGTGTAAAGAGGTTCTTAACTTTCAACTATGTACTAAAGTTACTAGTGCGTTCGATATTAAAGTTTAAGGATTTTTGAACTTGCCGATACAAATATAAAACTAATTCACATGTGGAAGGTGGAGGATCGGGATAGTGGCGCTCGTTAGTAGTGGCCTATGTCTTGCAGTAAACTGCAATAAGCTAATTAATTGATTGATACAACCTTTGATATACCTACTTATTATGACAGCAATAGAATGATTGACGCAATGATAATTATTTGTGTTTAGGCTAACACATTTGTGTAGAGCTTGCTCTCTCTATAATTATTCTAACCACCGGCAGCTTGGTCTTTGGACCGGATGCATTTGTATTGGGTCCATACAACTTTTTAATATATCTGTTATTTTTTTTAATTACATTTTTAAGCATTTTTCGTGCTAAATATGCAAATCGATTCAAATAGAAAAAAAAATAGAAAAAAGAGACAAAAATAAATGTTAAAAATTATCGAAAAATAATTTATTGGTTCCGATAGTTCGTAAGAATATCGATAAACACACTCCAATGTCGCTTCAAATACAGATATAGAAGGAGAAATTTGAATTGGTTAGGACGAGGTCTGGTAGCTTAGTAGTGAACCTGTACCTAACTTAACCCCGTACCTAACTTAGCCCTGTACCTAAGGCAAAGATCGCTGGTTCAAACCCCACCTAGACTGATTAATTTTAAACAAGCTATTTATATAAAATGTAAACAATACATTTACAACAGGAAACAATCAGACAGATATAAAAACGCACTTATTATAGACGTACCCGTTAATAAATGCCATCAATCTTAAAATGGTCACTCAGAAAAATATATTATGGAAGTGTTACTTTTTCTAAAAGATTGACTTTTTATTATTTTAAGGTAAACGTAGGCTTATAGGTTTATTAGGTTCTTAAGATATTGCTAGAATAAATTCCTGGAAAAAAAATCTTACAAATATTCAGGTCACAATATCAAGTCCAGAATACTTACTTTGTATAAGAGAGAAGTATTCAGTGAGAGGTTTGTCGCACCGAAGTATACGATGACGCTTCTCTATCAAGAGAGTTTCAAACTTGTTAACTGTTTTATGTGAATTTTGGAGTTAACAGGCTAACATAAACAATTTTTATTTGCTTATAGAAAAAATAGTTACCTACTTATGAGAACGGAATGATCTGAATGAATTATGACCCAGAGATGACAGATTATGGTTTAATAATTATATAACTGTTCGGGACTTTTCGTGATAAATTATTAAACTTACTATTTTTGCCAACGTTTCGGATGCGTTGCAGCGCCCGTGGTCACGACTAGACTGGTTTCCGAGCGTCGTGAGGTATGCGAGACCATTTTGTGTGCGCCTACCCTCCATTACTTTTATAATGAATCGTAAGGCTTGGCGACACACCACAATCACTATGTCAGTTTTTAACGGCACTATGTTTTTTGGTTTCAGTATCTTAATCACTGGATTCCACATTCCGGACAGTTTGAATCTATCTTCCCTATTTAAATTTTCGCACAATCCGTGTATAGTAGTGGCGATGAGTGGAGAGTACTTTGGGTTGACGAATTCACACTGCGTTAGTTTAAAAATAAGATTATAGTCTAGACATTAGATATCACACAGGCTATTTTTTCTACCGGGAATAGCTTCCTGTGGGTCTCGGGAGCGGAATCAAAATCTTATGTTGGTGAGGCCGCGGGTAATATTCTAAAATTTTGAAATTTAAAATACCTGCTTACCTCAATTATTATCAATTACGTCACGAATCACAAATATATTCTTTTCAAAATCGTTACATTTAGATATACGCCGGTGAAGCCTTCCTCTATATTTTATTCCACTAAGCACTTCTATATTTTATTCCACTAAGCACGTCAGTTTATATCGTATTACAAAGCAACGATAGTTGAATCTTACCCAATTTTCAAGTGGCCTCTGTCTCCTTTTATCTTTTGGTAACATGACCTAAAGGCTAACTAGATCCAATTTGTCGCCGACGCGTATTCGCAACTGGCCAATCACAAAGCGTCTCCTATTACACGAATCTGCGCGCACAGGGCGGAGGCAATCTAATCGGCTAAAGTCGGCTTTATCCAATACACCTTTTGCAGTGATAACTGATGTATCTGTACTGTCCATGTATTGGATTAACACGGCCACCATCACGATTCACGCATATTCAATTAATTGGTTGAATATTTTATACCTGTATTTAGTGCTGTTCGTGTATTCGGTTTCATAACCGAATGGATTGATTTGGGCCTTATTCATATTAAATTAAAACGGATGAAAGGATCGTAGGCGAGGTATTTTGTTCATATTTTTGTTGAGGAATAGCGTAGTCTTGGAGCCCTCTGTTCAACTGATATCATTCTAGCCTTCGAATAATAATTATGAAAGAAGAAGAAATGAAAGGTGTACTCGAAATACATATTCATTAATACATTTTAATCCATCCATCCTCATAGACTTCTACATTTTATAATATAAATAGGACTGAACAAATGAATTGATTTAACTTGTTAACTTGATGTTCTAGCTAATAAACGTTATCATTATTAGTAACTGAAGTCTTGTGTGGAAACTAAACTTTTTGAATTTCAAAGCGGCTCTAATGTAACGACCAAGGCATCTGATTTGTGAGTTTGAATCTCATCCCGTACATTGTCGATATTAACTCCTAACACAAGCATTTAGCTTAGCTGGGGGCTTAAACGGAAAGTTGGCCAATCTAACTAGGCTGAATGCTAAGTTACAAGTGTCCTTAGCCATTATTAATATTGTCTTTAAACCCCTCCTATTTCCGGCTCGGCACACGCTCCTCTACTCTTTTTTCTTTATTTAGGTTGGTGAAATCCAGGAGGAGTGAGCCTATTGTCGTTTACCGGGCACTCAAATAAAGAGAAAGATTAGGAGAGTGGACCCTAGACTACAAAGTACAAGCCTGGGATCTACCGGGACTAATGCGGTGATGATGATGACATAAATCGTTTTAGAACCTGGTTGTATTTTAAAAAACATATTGAGCTCAGAGGTATTCATTAAAATAAAGAATAAAAAAAAGAAATTCAAAGAAGAACAATACGAGTACAGTCGCAGTCAATATTTCATTCGTAATACTTTACTTGCACGTGGAAGCTTTTTCACACGTTATTTATTGTATTTAGTATGTTATGAATAAAAATCCTAATGAGACCATTTTGTATGAATTATGTCTTATGATATTACCGACGCCTATATTTTTGTAAACCGGAGCCGTGGTTATGTAAGTACTTACAAGTCGAAGAGTTATTGTGGGAATGGGTACAATGTTAAAATTTTGGTAAGAAAATGTAGAAAAATGTACCAGATACAAAAAAATCCAGGATAGTATGACTCAGACTAGCATTCGAAGGGGAACGCTTCAATAACATATACTACCTGGCATTTTTTTTTCAAAGCTTTTGTAAAATAACCAAAAAGCGACAATTTACTACTGACTCTGTCTGTATTGTCTCTCTGTAGTACTCTCAGCCTGTCAGCAAGGGACTCGTGTCTAAGCAGTAACGGTGTAGCTTAATATATAGCAAGCAGTCACCAGATTAGCCGTAGGGTAACCAATCTAAACGCATTGAGACCCACTCTGTGCCTCGGAAAGCACGTAAAACTGTCAGTTCTAGTTGACATACAAACATCTGTGGTATTAGTAACGGTAACATTCACATAAAAAAATAACCAACCCATTTATATAAGAAACTCCCTTTCTTTTCAAGTCGTTCAAAAAATACAGTTTCCTCGAAAAGAATATCATTTGTAACAACAGATCGACAACAATGTCAAGAGAATTCGTTCCACAGGACGTGATTATACGGCGATTCATTACAAGAGTTTTTCTAATATCGCTTCGGGCAGGCTTCTCTGATGTAATCGGTTAAGCCGTAAGGTTTATCGACTCCATCTTTGGTTCCGATAACGATGTTTCGAGTGGCGACTCTCACAGATTAACGCAATTATCTTTCTTGCGAACTTGACTAACGGCTACTTGGATGTTTCAAAGCTACTTAGATATTACAAAATTAGTATAGTGTATATCGTCTGTCTAGTTATTAACTACTCTTGTCATTTCATAGTAAAAGGTCATTTACATTTTATTAGGTAAAATAATTACTACATATATGTTATGACAAATTTTAATGACATGCTCATAATGCTTATAATTATAATCATAGTGTACGCGCAGCTTGCAATTTGATGCCCGTAGTTCATTTTTCAACTCTTTCTCTTGATTGGCCCACTTGTTGGTTAAATTACCGGACCATGGGCTATTGTATTACAGTGGCAATTATGTACGTCTAAAAAGTTCACAAATACTGCAACCGATCTAAGAAAAAATTAATAAAATTTAATGAAATTTTAAAGTATTTTGCATGTTAAATATTCAAATCGATTAAAATATGAAAAGTTTGAATAAATTAAAATGAGAATGAAAATAAATAAAAACAGCATTATAATAATTCTCACAGATAGAATGAGCTCTAAAAGTACTTCTAAATTACGAAAAGAAATCCTGCTGTGTCCTTCCTTTAATAAAGACAATTAAATAATTCAAGTAAAACCAAATATACGAATTATATTTCGTCTTAATTTTTCAGAACTGAATAGGGTATTTGACAAATTTTGGAAAACCATTTAAAATTATTCCTTAGCATATAAGAGGCACACTACATCGATATTTCAAAAAAAATCAACGGATTTTAACAAAAAATGGATGTTAAAGTTTAAATTTTCAAAAACGCTGTCACCTTGTATGGAGCCGATTACGTGACGTCACACCTTCTTGTATAACCTTAAAGCAGTGAAGTCAAAGTAAATAATAAAGGTTTTCTTCAAACTTTGTGAATAATATGGTGTATAAATGGTGTGTAGTTGCACAATGTGCAAATACGTCTATAAATAATCCACAAAAACTGTTTGTTTCTGTTCTGTTCTGTTCTGTCACAAAGCCGTGTTTACTTGCGTGTGACGTCAGCAGTGCTGTGATCGATCACAGAGCGTTTTCGTCACAGATAAAAATTCGAAAAAGTATTAGATATTTTTAAGCGAATTTCTCAAAAAATATGCTTATTTTAGTTTAATTTATAGTTTAAAATGTCTTTTTACGCTATTATCTGATAGGATGACCATTATTTATAGTATTTTTTTAATGTTGTCAAATACCCCATTGTGACTGACTCTTTTTCACTTAATTATATTATCTTCGAATCTCTACACTTGCAAGACGCTACTAACTACTGACAGTCTGACTTACAAATAGGCTTTTCTGACAGGATTAGGATGTCAGGCGGCAGTCAGAGGAGTAGGAGTGAGGACCCTGGACGCCGAAGAGTAAGATTTGTATGCAACAGCGACTAATGTTGTAATTAGGTAATAAAGATAACTACGTATATGACTTTTAGAAATTTTGAAACATGCACGTTCAGCACTTGACTACTTGAAGCAGTTGGTTTTAAATATACAATTAATATAGTACAAACGTCCATTATTTAGTACTGATGGAACGTCACACCCTGTTTATATCTAATACCTACTCTATCTTCTTATATTGAAAGTTTTACATAATATTTGGGATTCGTAAGGGATGTTCTTTTTTCACAGTGAAAATGTAATTTAACGGCGTAACAATATGTTTTTCAATTTGTAACACAAAGACATGGCTTACGGGGCTCAGTTTTATTGAGTTTTGATTTGAAAACGAACAATGGTTGACCTCTGCATAATAAAAGCGAAACTGGAACATTGGGTATGGTTAGATATTAAGGCTAAATGAAACATTTCGGCGAAGGCCTTTATTACTCGCGCAGGGTCGTGTCGGCAACTGCTATAAGGTAATAAAAATGACAATATAATATTTTTGCGAAAGCGTTTGCAGTACTTTGTCGGTCGTTAGCGTACCGCGTTACGGCTTAGTTCTGAAAGAAACTCAATTGAGTATTTATAGAACACGAAACCAGTGATAAAGCTTTGTCGTATATTCTAAGTCAGGTTTAGGTTGCGCTTCGGAATATCATCTTGTCTAGTAGGTATCTTTTATGTTATTCCTGGTTACGTTTTCTATTTTGTCCGTTACAGCTATTAAATTGGGTAATTTAGTTATAATTCGAGTACTTATCGACATGTTCATTTGATATCTTCCTGAAGTATCCAATGCGGAAATAGCACAATTTTTTTATAAAACCTTTACGTTTTGCCCTATATGAATGTTACATATGTATTATTATAATCTCAATACTCTAGTCATGTATATGAGATTTTCATGTTGAAGGAGTCGGTTAGGCATTAAGTAAAACATGCTTCCGCATAATTTCAAATAGCACAGCATTGACACTGTAATTCACTTTTTGATTTTCGTAAAAGTAAATCGATTTGATTGATTTCACTAATAGTCCGGATATTATAAGTTTCTTTTCGGTATTCTGGAAGCTCCGACGCTCCCAAAAACGTTTCTTCATTATCGGTTTTATCAATAGCCTTCATTAAAACGGATTTGTCGTCATTTCGACTATTTATCGATTATTTATAACGGGCCCTTTCTGTCTTATAAATCAGATATTGGAATAAATTATGTACCTGTTGTTAATTGAATTTGATTTATTCGATGGCAATAACTAAGGTTATATCGTGACTATGTAGCGAAAACTCACTCTTCAGTTCGTTCTCTATTATGATTTGACTTAATTAGTGGTTAATTTGCACATATTTTGTGCAAAAAGATTATATATCTTTAAATATTATTTTATAAGTGGTCGAATTCTTTGACTCCTGGAAAAATTAGTGGAGATTTGCATATTTTATTGAATTTCAACTTTACGCTGTCACGTTTCTCGAACTTGGTGCCTTTCCCAGTTGCATCCAATGTCTTTGGAGGCCTGGCTCATGACCTTGACAAAAGTTGACTTAAAAATTAAAGAACATGCGTGCTAAGTTTGGTGAGAATCGGTTAAGAAATGCGCCCTCTAGACCGACAATGACAAACATACTGACATAGATACGGACAAAAGCAATATCGGCCACCTTATCGAAACAGAGACTCTCGCCCGCTTCGTTCACTCGTTCAACTATGTATTTAGGTTACAGCATGCAAAAACAAAAATACACCTTGAATATAGTTAGTAAAAGTAGTTACTTTTCTAATATATTCTATTTCATCCGGATGATTCGCAATTTTACCAATCTGTATTCTAGAGATACGATTGGCATCAATTGTTAAAAATATAACAAATGTTACTTCACTCCAGGTCACACTTAAGGAACAATTTTATCCGTACAAATCATGAAAGTTGGTCAATCCATTTGGCCAAAACCCGTGTGACACTGAACGAATGTGGTCTCTACATAGACATAGCTTGTGACAACAGACCTTTATGTAATTGTGTATTTGTTAGATCTATATGATCAATTTGTTCGATCTTTAGAGAGTCTAGTGATTAAGTAGTGAACTAGTAGGTTAGCACATTACAAGGTTAAGCAATACTAGCTAAGGTCTTAGGATCGCTGACTTCTTAAACAGACGCGTCTGTTCCGTCGGCCCCGTTTGCTATACGAATATCTGTTGCACTTGTTACGGATAGTAGATGCTCTAAAAGGTCTGACAAATTCGTCTAACTAAAGAACTTCAATATTATTAGTGGGATGTGGGGATCAGATTACAGACTGGCCAGTTTGGCCACTTCGTAGTTAGACTGAAATAAAATCCCAACCAAATATTTCTGGAACGCTTGGATGTAGGTACCTATTCAAGTCTTCATTTACCATCACACCGTATAATTATGAAAGTTAATGTTTGCATAGGTGAAGTAGATATGCTATACAGAAAGGTTTATGTTTAGCAACATAAGCTATGTATACGAGTGCACATCCATAACGAGGCCTGTAATATACTTGCAATTTAAAACGGTAAAATTACATGATTTTATGAACATAAATACACATAAACATCTTGGTTATAACGTCAATGTTTCGCGAATTACTCGTGTAAGTGGCAACATAAAAAAGCTTTTAGACCGATATTCCAATCAGTGGAACGACTAAGTATCGCCGTGTCTCTTTTATATTTTTTCGCTCTATGTTTTTCTTACAGCTAATGGTCCCGATCGTAAATGGGATAAGATTTTTATTTTCTTTTTGATGTGCCCTATTTAACGAAAGCACCCAGTTACACTTTTATGTAATCGCCTCTTTACGGATGAACGCTCACAGTAAACACACGTGAAATTGTTGAAAGCACGATTTAAGGGGCCTAAGATTACCGAGGATTATTACTATTGAATTTCATTCTTCAAATAATCTTTAGCGGCAATTTTGGTGTAGCCGAAAAATGAGGATTTGAACAAGTGAAAATTATTTTTACCGAAATCTCTTCACGAAGATCGTAATTTTTCCCCAAAATACTTATTACCTGAGGTTAACTTGCGATGTCATAAATATAAAGAAATCTCTCGGCAATCCATTGGTTGGACTGATAATGTCTTTTGTTAGCATAAGTCCTATAGGTAGGCCAGCAGGATTTGATTTCTTATTCTACTTTTCAATAAACCGATTCTCCACTGTTGGCACATTTTATGTCCGCTCTTAACCCGGATCAACCCTAAAAATAAAGGCCTTTCAATGTCTTTTGTTGTCGAACCTATTAAATCAGTAGTCATAGATAGTGAGGGATCAACATTAAAATGTGAGTAACTTATAAGAAATATACCATAATAACGTATTTTTGTCCTTATATTTTTCGATTTTTAGAAATCATTTGTAGCTTACTTACCAAGAAATATGCTTAACACAAATTAACCTACAGTACAAGTTGTCTTTAACTTTTAATAGCCTACACATGATAGCACATAATAATTTTGTATATTTTTCTGAATCAGAGTTAGTCTTGTTCCCAATTTGTCGTAAAAAGTTTGTTTTCAGAACTTTTTTCCTTTTCTGTTCATTCCTATGATCCAATTTATCCAATTTAAATATAATTGGTATCTGAGCTCTTTTATACAAAAAGTAAAAGATGAAATTTCAATATATTTATTAATTCCATTACGTAAGAATATAGGTTGCGCCGAAAACTTAAAATAAGTTGATACGTATTTTGAGTCATTTAATAGCAAATTGAACTACTTAGAAACTATCACTATTTTTTACAGTTTTTTTAGTATCCAACTGCAGGATTTGTCCAGTTTGTATCTTTGGATCATCACACCTCGTTCTTGGACAGTAACAGCGTTTCACATTATCCGATCCGATATCGGTCTCGGACTACGAACCATATTGAATGAAGTAAAAGTTAATCACAATGAACACTTCCCAACTAACTAAACATCTTTACACAGTTGAGTACTCTTCCTGTTTGCAGATGTACGTTCCGTTGTTATCTCCGTAATCAGTATTGACTTACTAGCCTGAGTGTGGCAGCTTGTATTCGGACTTAAAGAGCGCTAACATTTATCTTCCAAACATTTAGATTTAAATTGTTTACAAAAACAATTTTAAATAGACTACATAAAAGGAAATTAGGTATCGACACATTACGTTATATTACCGTTAGTAACTTTTTAACTTTATATGGTAGGTAGTAGGTACTCTTTTATAGCCAAAATAGATATCTGTCACTTGATGAGTCATCAACCAAAAAATGTAGCAGATCATAAAACCAATAATTAAGTACATATATGTAACATTTTGCGTAATTTAGTATTATAAGGAGAAAAAGACAATGTTAAAATTTATAACGGTACCCAAACAGAAAAGTAGCAAGCGAAGTAAGTTCCGTACTACTTATCTACGCTAAAAATGTAGTTTGGTTCCGGACTAGAACTTTTCATAGACCTTTGAAGTTGTTGTAAATTGGAACGTTATTTCTATAATATTATACTGATAAGTACGATACGACGAAGTCCTTATGTTTCCGGGATGTATCGATCGGATTGCACCGACAGTGGTTAGGGAGAGACAGATGTGAGCTAAGGGACTTCCTCTTGACGTGTGAGTTTTGGCTTTCGAATAAAAAACAAGACGACCAATATGCGGGTAGTTGCCAAAACTTTCACGTTACGATGTCGCTAAGCTCACATCTGTGTCCATGACAATGATACTAGTTATAATGAAAATATTTGGGCTATGAGAACGTCTAATAGTTTTCAAAAGATGAATTCTGTATCAATCGTCGCATCTTGATTCTAAATATTTCCATATTTAATTATTTTTCATTCACTTATAGATCACCATATAAATTTATATACAATAAACCATTTTAACTTATATACAAAAATATTATTGTACTTTATATAAAAGGGCTACGGTGGAGCGACATAGTTATATTGTGGCTAAACTCCGTAAATGAAGATTAAAAGAGAAACTTACAGATCACAATAGTTTCACCTATAAATTATTATCTTAACGCCTTGTATTAACTATATCAATATTTAGACAGGACATTACATCATACCGAATTACCTTATTACTAAGAGAATTAGGTTTTTAGAGCATCAATAAATATAAGAAAAATACTAGAGCAATAAAGATCGCTTAATGCATGCTTTAATTTTTTATGTATCAAATAAAGCAATGCAAAATCAAAATTGAGAACTGGATTTAGTGGCGCCTTATTGGCATAGGCCTATTGTCTTGCATTACGGTGTGGTTCGTAGATTGATTTATTGGTATTACCATTACAGACTACTGCCATTGCTGTCAATAAATTACGTCGATTTCCCGATATTCAAATTTCACAATCACGTTCGTAATGCTGTTTTCACATTTATTCCGATTTATTATAATTAATAATATTATTTAAAACGGCCATTTGCTTGAAAGCACAGACTAGTTAGGGATGATAGGAGTGAAAAAAAAAGGAAGTGCAAGCAATTTTCGACCTTATTGACATGACATGGCATCGAGGTTTATTTCTTATATTCGTGATCAGCGTCATCAATTAACGTGAAACGACATGTTACTCAGAAAATGTCCTTAAGGACGAAAATTGCTTGCTGTCGCTGTTTTAGTCTCTTTGTATTCCAATATCGGACCAAAACAGTGGTATTGGCTCCGATAACCGATATCGGGCCGGGCAATGTGAAAGAGAGATACATATCTCATACATTTGACTTCCTCCGATATCGGATGTCGGATATCGGATAAGTGTGAAAACGCTCTAACAAGTGGGCATATTTTTACCACACGGCCCTGGGTATAGTGGAGAGGGAGTCATCTAAACGCTGCACTTTCATACAATCAGATGTTTTTTCAGTATCGTCACAGCATTAGTTTCCATTTCTGTTGCGGGCGCAGCTACCTTCTGAACCTCTCAAAGCTTCTTTCAGAACCTTGTTAATCAACGATACATCAGCTGTTTTGCAAGCGATTTTGACTTTGATGCCAAAAATCTTTGCACATTATGAATATGACTGATAACTGAATAATTTATAAATATAGCAAAGCTCTTAAGTCGTAAAGCGTTTTATTCGTTTATGCCTATCCTAAAGGGTCTGAATTGAATCTTCTGAATCGAAAGCTCTCCGTATTAAACTTAATAAAGTGTTCGATTTACTGTTGGCATTCTGTTTCGTATTTCAGGAATAGGATAAGAAATTTAAATCTCTAATTGGGCTTCACCGGTGTGGACACCGTTTTAGACGAGTTGACCTCCACAATAGCTGAACGTCCTAAAGCCATGGATGTTGTATAACTTTGCTTGTTGTTTGAAGTATACTGATAGAGCTAGCACGGTCACGGCACGGTATGATTTAAATCATCATCGTCATATTAGCCACACATAGTCCACTGTTGAACATAGGCCTCTCTCATAGACCTCCAGATCGACCGATCTAAAGCAGCCCGCATCCAGCGCTTCTCGGATAAGGTCGTCTCTCCAACTGGCCGTTGGGCATCCTACACTACGTTTGCCCGTACGCGGTCGCCATTCCAGAACTTTTTTACTCCATCGGCCATCTGTTTTGCGCGCTATGTGTCCAGCCCACTGCCACTTCAAGGAGCTAATCCACTGGGTTAAATCGGTTACTTTTGTTCTCCTACGGTATCATCATTACTGACGCGATCACGTAGGCAAATACCGAGCATAGCCCTTTCCATAGCTCGTTGAGCGACTCTGAGCTAGCTTTTTTAAAAGACCACGTTTCAGATCCATAAGACATCACTGGTGGTAACACACATTGGTTAAAGACTTTCGTCTCCTGGCACTGAGGTAGGTCGGACGAGAAGACATCTCGTAACTTCCCGAACGCTGCCCAGCCAAGTCGGATTCGTCGTCTTCGATGCTGGAATTGTTTACCTGGATCAGTTGACCCAAGTAGACGTACTCGTCAATAGCTTCTAAGACTGAGTTCCCATTAAGAACCGGTAGAAACATTTGACATAACCTTTGTTTTGTCCATATTCATCATAAGGCCCACCTATTGGGGCACAGACACATATGTGATGAAATCTTGCATCTCCAAATTCACCGCCGATTGAAATAATATATATAAAACACCCCAATATCGAGAGTAAGTTCACGGCCTGGATTATAGCAATTTCGTCTAAATCAGAATCACCGTACCACAGGAAAACATTGTTTCTAATATTATTCCCAATAATTAGAACTTCTTTATTCTTAAGAGCTTCATAATGGCGCACTTTGCAATCAACAGTGAAACTGTTTTTGTTATTGATTATCTACAGCGTCTAATATAATGATAATGATGATTTCCGAGTCGATTCCGGCTTCGGCGACTGACTTTAGGCTGTTAAACCTCTTTATACACGAGCTATAGTTCTAGTTTAACATGAGGTGAACTGTCGCTTGTTTTCTATTTTAATTTCAATAATCGCGTCACGCCGAAAGTTTAGGCTTTCTTAGGTTTTCTTGGTCTGTGAGTATTTTAGGTCAATGTTGTATACGACATTAAGCTAATCTTGAAAGATATAACTTTCAAGATTGAATAACAAAGCATAGGTGTAGGAGGAGGTAGAAATATCCTTTGAAGATCAAAATTTTACAAATACATAAAACTATATCCAAAGCTGCTCTGAGTTTCTAACTAAATAACAAGGTAACAGACCGTGCGAGATAAACACTTGCATAGAATATTTGATTAAATGCTGTAGCTGTAAGTAACATTCATAAATTTTAATTGATACTGACCCTGGCCTGTGGTTTGAGTCGTGACGAAATTAGTCTGACTCGTCCTACGGGAAATAAGCATTTGGCCAATTTAAAATTCAGTATTCTGCCATTAATTCAGTGACGTCAATCCAATGTTCAAAATAATATCCTATTTATTTGTTCAGGTCATTATAGATGAATTTTGAATATTTATCAAGAGAAACTGCTTTTGTACTTTTAATGCTTCTTTTTTTTAATTATATTGGACAGGCGTGAAGGAAATTTCGCGCGGTATTTGTCAGATCGAGTCCGACATAACCACTTCACCGTTGACTCCATTTATTTCCTCCTAACTATATTTTCCTTATCAATCTATACATCTATACACATAAATAAAATTGGAGTGTCTGTTTGTAATATTGAAATAACCGTTTTTTACTATACGCATATAAATATAATGGGTGCGCATTCTCTTACATATCTTTTCAACTCCTATCATCGGAGGTTCGAAAATGTTTCTCATACCATTTAAAATGATAATGATCGTTATTCATTAAAAAAAATTAAACTACATATATATTTAAAAAATTCATAATTTAATTTCATAATATCACAAATAGTACACTTATTTTTTACTAATATTTGTTTTAATGTATTTGTTTATACTAATGATCGAAACTCATAATCATTCGAATAAATAACTATAATATTCATAAATGTGTTTTATTCTAAAATTTGTTTTTAGAAATTTCTTAATCATAATTGCTACCAGACAAGTAGGTTAGGTTAGGTTAGAACTGTGACCACTACAACGCGCAAGCCGAGCGAGCGAAGCGAGCGTGCCGCGGCAGCGGCCAGCGAAGCCCCAGAAACTAATTATTGTTAGAAAAGTAGACAGAATTTATGCAAAAATAATTTTTTAAACACGTGTAACAGACGGACAGACGGACACAAGGAATTGATAGAACGCAATATGATAATTATCTGTTATAAAGTAAGCTATTCTGAACAACGACAATATGAGTTGAAGTATGTAGTATCAACATTATTAATTAAAGCAATATGATAATAGAATTTTTTCAGAAAAAAGTTCTGAGAAAAAAAAATGGATTTAAACTCGGTTCTTGGTAGTAACAGTATTAATAAAAAAAATATAATCACTAACTGTTATGAGTTCCGATGATAGTAATAAAAATGTATGAATAAAAAAAGTATGAAAAATAAAATTATGAAGAGTGATGATTATGAACACAAATCGGTAGTAAGAAAAAGAATAGGATTAAAATTTTTATGTGAGCCAATATGGACCCGAATATAATACGGTACATACACCACAATAACATTTCTTACAATTTTTGTCTGTCTTTCTGTCTGTTCGTTCCGGCTAATTTCTGAAATTGCTAGACCGATTTTGACGGGATTTTTATTGGCCGGTAGCTGATGTAATAAGAAGTAGCTTAGGCTACTTTTATTCCAGAAAAATAGCGTTGACTCAACACTAAGCGATAACCGACATCCACGCGGGCGAAGGCGCGGGCAACAGCTAGTATTACATAATACTCATCATTATAGTAGATTTTTATACAGAGAATCATTATTGATGATGATGATAATGATGGTGATTTTTTTGGTGGATAGATGTTCCATAGGATATTATCTAGTCCACTGCTGGACATAAGCCTCTCCCAATGTTGGGATTGTAATTCAAAATCTAGTGTTATATTTTCACGCTCTTGAACATATCGAGAATGTTCGAGTTATTGTTTGTGAGTCATTGGGAAATATTGCAACATTTAATACAAAAATACTTGCAAAAATTAAAAAATAAATCGTATTGATTAGCCCTTAGTAAAAAGTAATAATTTGATTCAAGCGTTGTATCGGGCCGAGCCAACATTTAGAATCTCTGTATCTCACCAATGGTGGATGGACTGAATTTTTACGAAAAATCATTTTTTTTTGTGGAACGCCGTTGTAACATTAATCCCATATAACATTTCAGAGTCGGATATTTGGGATTTTGTTTTAACCCATAAAAGGTAGGTTTCATCCAGCTATCCGCTATTTCGCTATCCATTTTGCGATTTTTTGAAGATTGGCCAGTTTTTTGCCTTTATTCCACGAACTATGATTTAGATAGGTCGATTCGAATTTATAACACGAAAGATTATACTGGGTGTAAGTTAATCACACTGAAAACTTAAAAACGAATATTTGTTGTTTCATAAGAATAGTATTTTATAAAGTTTTCATAAAAAAGATTTGTTCTGAAATTACTTGATTCATATCATTTAATTTATGTGACCTATGATAGTTCAACTTTTTTCAGAATCCAAACTAATTTAAAGTTCATTTATTCAATTAAGAGGACTTTAAATTTCATTTAAAGAAATTTGTTTTTCAAAGATATTTCTTCAAGATAGTGACTCGAGTAAGTATTCATAGGCACTCCAGAGGTACGCGATATACGTCCGCAATCCAATATTTATTTGTAAACAGCCAATCGAAGTTCACCGGAGATCGCTCCGCGTTCGATATCCCTATCCAATCATATTCGTACATACATGACACCCGATCTAATAGACTGATATACTCCAATGGTTTATTTAAATCGCAATCGTCTAGTATTACATTTTGTAGGACCAGTTGTTTATTGGATGTTAGAGCATGACAGCATGAGAGGAATAATTACCAGGACTTATAAATCACTAGCTTTTGCCCGCGTGGATTTAACCGCTCGACCGATTTTGTGCAAACTCACATAAACCTTCTACTAAATAGTCCGAACAAAGCCTAAACATTTGGTTTGGATAGGTGAGCCAGTTCTTGAGTTATGATATTACAACGAAAAGTGGCATTGATTTTTATAAAGATAGATATGAATTTAAAGGACGTTCGGAAGAGATTAATAAGTGGATTATTGGTATTACAAAAAGCCTCGAAAAAGTACAGCTATGAGTTGAAACATCTGGTTTATATTCTGAGGACTTAAATTTTTTAACCAAATGGGTATAAAGTTTAAAAGAAAGCAATTCTTGACTTTCTTTTCTTTTTCATAACTCAAGCCATAGTTGCTCTTTATTCTCCCTCATATACTACTAGTTCATAATAATAAGTGAAACACCTGATTGAAACAGAAAGTTCCCAAGAAACTACTTCAAAATGTGTCTTACCTTCGTATATCACCTGGTGAGCCAAATTAATACCTTTGAAGCAGTTTTGTGTTAAAATAATATAATGAAACGGTTTATTCTTGCTCCTAAGTATGAATAATTAATGAAATTTTGTCGTCTGCTTCGTTAGTGGATTAAAATGATGGATCATGTGGGTAATTTTACATCCTTACCTACATACTTTGTTAAGTTACTCCACAAAACGTGACGTATAATCTAAACGTTTATAATCAATCAAACTGTCTTAAACGTTTGATATTAATACCTTAAAAGTTGTATATTTTTTATAATTATGACATTCGGAAATAAGATCGTTTGCATAGGAACCATTTCCTAGTTGGTTGAGGGACTAACGTATGGTACATTAGTACTAACTACCCAAGAAGGATATGGGGGAAGCTCTGGTGACCACAATACATGATAATGTCTGTACCTTAATTTTTTTAAGCGCAGCAGGTTTAACGTCGATCCAGTCGAGCGGCATCAAAGGCAAAAGTTACTTATACCATATCTGCTAATTATAAGAATATAGATATATCTCTTAAAACATTATATACCACTAAGCATTGATTTATATTTTTACTAGTCAGTAAGATCTTACAGACAGTAAGAAATTAAACTTCCTGCGTCATGATATCACTATTTCATCAGTGAGATAGTGGTACTTCTCTCGACAATACGTCCATTCATGCTGGGTAATGCATGGCTCTACTTCCAACCCGCAGTTTCACCAGATCTTAGTTTATTTTTATATCCGGTTTCTACATTCGAAGCATTTCCAAATCAGTAAGCTTTTGCACCAAAAAGATTCTTGAAAATAATTCTAGTACTTTGTAATAAAATTATTGTTATCGGATTCTATAGTGGTTTCATTGGTATTATTATACTATTTGCATTGAGCCCGACGTATCTGTTGCTTTACAGAAGCCATGGTCACAGGGAAGGTTTAGGAACGTTTACTTTTTTTTTAAACCTGCAATATACAGATAAGATTATTTACTCATTTAGGTACAATTTCATTAAAGTTCTCTTCTCTTCTAGTTTTATATTATATTTCTTTCAAAAGTGTTGGGTTTTCCATATAAACTATTTGAAATATTATAATTCGAACTATTTAAATGATAGACTTCTCTTCAGTTTTTAATTCCTTTCTACAAAATAAATGGAATTAAATGAATCTGTCCGTTAGGATAAGTAACTATGTAGAATGGTGGTTTACTTTTATTTCTAAGCAGAAGCACATATTTGAAATATTGTAATTCCAACTATTGAAAAGATAGATTTCTATTCAATCGTTAATTCCTTTCTAGAAAATAAATAGAATGAAACGAATCTGTCCGTTAGGATAAGTAACTATGTAATGCGAATTGGTTTAATAGTGAGAATTCCATAAACTGTCCAACTAGTAATAAGATGTTACGTGTGCAATCTCGAGTGTACAATACACACTACACACAACTCGTGCACTAAGTGGGTGAAGCCGGTGTGTAGACAGGTCATGCGTCAACTAGAGAACTTACACGCATTATCGAATCTTTAAAAATTGTAAAGCAACTTAATATATTTTGTTCTGCAACCCACACATCTAGTCAAAGAACATTTTAATATTGCTTGTAAAAAACATTACTTGCTACTCGATACATTGAAATATTACATTCAGGGTATATAGTTAGGTTTCTCAATGTTTTTAATGTTATATGTATGTTCAAAAAAGTACTTTTTAGTCTAACGTTTTTTAATAATAAACTCCTGCCTAACTGAATTTGTTTTTTACAGCATATGGCAATTTGGGCAGTGTGCTGACCGCACAGGGGCGGACGGCGGAAGCGGAAGTTGCCTTCGAGAGGGCGCTCAAGTACCGCCCAAACATGGCCGATGTACATTATAATCTGTGAGTATTGTTTATCTTTGTAAATGGCTACTCAAGTTGAATGTTTTGATGAATCGGTTCCTATCGATTGCTTCTATGACTAAAAGGTGGTTTGATACTGTTTTATAAAACAATAAAAAGAATATCAGGTAGATGAAATGTGAATAAAAAGCTATGTATTGTACTTTTGGCGCCAAAATTTATATTGTCAAAAATATTTTACCAAACTTATCGAGTAGGGAATCAAAATGAAGAAAATGAAATACGATAACAAGAATATATATTTGTCATAACTAAAAAGTAGGTATATAAAAATAAATTATTAAATATATAAAACCCGACTGTTAACTGACATATGGAAACAAGTTTGATAGCAGGCGGAACCCAAATCATAAATCATAAACACTCACCGTGATTAAATTAATGTGGACTCTCTGCTATCAAACTTTTTTTCAATATTTTTCAGTTATTAGTCGGATTATTTCTTTTTTTGCTCGATGTTTTAACTGAAAAAGCGCTTGATACATTCTATCCGCGCACTTCATTTTTGTAGGTACAATGAATAGCATTGCATCATATGCATAGCATCTTACTTACTCCAACTACTTTGTCTTCATGGAATCAATCGATCAATCAATGAGCCCAGCGCAGTCCACTCGTGGACATAGGCTTCTCCCAATGTGCACTATTCGTCCGAACTTCCACATGATACCTATAATACCGGAAATGACATTGCTGAATATCATTTTCAGTATTTTTTAAACATTATGTACTATTCAAAGCAGCCTTTGTAATTGCTTTTCTCAAACAAAAGTAATATCAACGTAAGCAAAGGATAAATATGAGAAAAATAACAAAAGAGACAAAGATTTGATGTGAGGCCCATATTATTCTAATCTCGATAACAACAAAAGTTTAATAATACATTCAAAAGGTCCGAGAGTACCCTTAGCGGAGGATGAAATAATATTCGCCATGTCTCTCCCAGGGGACTGAAAAGGCAAAAGGTCCGATCCCTATTAAGGACATCGGGAAAAGAAAATATTATAAAATATAATAAATGGCAGGCCACACCGCATTCGCTTCTTCGTGTTTCTGAAAACTGCCCTTGTTAGAAGTTTTCGGGGAAAACCAATAATGGAACTTTTCTTTCGATCGCAAAGAAACTCGCCATAGGGCTGTCAGATACATTAACATTGAATTATAAAGACAATGCTTCTTCATTTAATATAGATTATTCTTAATACTGAAAACATAGACTTATCTTTTAGGGTTCCGTATTTCTATTGTAAAAAATAGAATGTCAGGCTATCTGTCAAGACCTTTTTCTAAATTGATATATTTATTGTAATTTTGATTTTCCAATGGACGCATGAAGGTATGCAGTTGAAATTAATATCACGAAATTTGTAATCGTTAGGATCGTTTATACAGCATTTTAATATTTGCAAAGAACTCACAAAGGAGTAGCGCACTCTGGTTACGTCCAATTGCTAACATGCCTTTAAAAAAAAATCGAAACAAAGTTTTGTATCACAAGTAAGCAGAGAAAATGTCCTAAACCCGTTGATTTCAACACATTTCACAACATATCGGTGTTGCCTATGGGGGTGGTCAAGCCTGGTCGGCATTTTCAGGATATTACTATCCCTTCTAAGGCAAACCAGATTCCTCGCGCCATGAAGGTCCATGTGGTGAAACACCGTATGGTTTTAGTGGTAGTTCGAAATACCCACCTCATTATTTACTCTGGTGAGGGGAAATCTCAGAGTTTCGACATGCAAAAAGGACTTGATTGCATCTACCACATACAAAAGTCGTTCAAATACAAAACTTTCATCTAATCATCACATACGTGAGGTACTCAGAAAGTTTAATGAAACTAAAAAAAGTTCTACGGTTAAAGTTTTTATTATCAAATCTTTTCAAAGACTCTCTACCAGCATCTGTACAAAGTTTCATACGTTGAGAGCAATTTTCAAGACAATTTTTATAGTTCGCCTCAAAAAGACTTCACAAAAATGATCACACAAAAATATTTTTCGATTCAGAATCATTTTGAAAGAGGAAAAGAATATGAGTATTGCTTTAAACACTTTTTGACCGCAATCTCACCTTTTGTTAAATGATTATGTGGTCGATAGTGGAGCACGCTTACCTCAGCAACCAGAACTCTTCCTTCTAGACTAATGACTTTCTGATTTATTGCTCTTCAGAATCACAGGCACAGCATTTTACTGTGACGTTTCTGGCATACTTAACCAAATTTAAGAATACGCTATAACTTACAAACTCATTAACTCAGTTATCTGTATTCTGTCACGACAACAATATTACAACAACGACAGCATCGAAGGGTTTTATGAAATTGATTAATAAGATACTTATATGCTAATGAATGTTGATATTAAGCCGCCGTTGTCACAAAGCGTAAAGGAAAACAGAACGCCTGCCCGGCCCCTTGAAATACGTGGTACTCGATCAATAGGCACACAACGACGAACCGTTCCATTAATTCACCGAGGATTCCACTTCTTGAATTAATCGGGTACGGTGCTCCCTGTCCTGCCACCTAAGCGTTGGGTTTCCGAGCAGTTTCACAAATTAACGTCAAGCCATACGATCATAATATAATTACTGGAAGAGGTCAAAAGGACTGGAGCTGGCATTATACACTTGGTTTGATAAGATCTTTGCGGCGAGCGTTCTTCATCCAAGGCTGCCCTTTCAATCAGTTTATGTTAAGTCTTCCTTTCAGTGAAGATTTTTCAGTAGATCTCAAGGTAATTTAAGGGAATTTCAAACGATTTAGATACACTTAATTTTCTGAATCTAGCAAAGTCATGTGACTGAAATCATGCAAATTGTTATTTTTATTTTATCCCTATATAAAACGTGATTAAGTTGAAGAATACTGAGATTCAAAAAATGTTTTAAATACTACTTTTTTAAACCAATTTCCTTTTTGCTCTTTTTCTTCCAAGTGGCCTCAATTCTGAGTTACGTTTTAAATTTAAATTTGCTGACTCAGTTGAAAATTTGTAGAAACTAAATTTCACGCGAACAGTCACGGAAAACACTTCAAAAAAATATTTTGTGACTACGGTAAACTTGAAAACTCTAGAAGAAAAAGGAGTTTAATATTATATTATATGCCAATATACAGTGTAGGTACATATTAATACCATAAATCGTCCTATTTATAAGCAGTTCGATGCAATCCCGGCCCCTATAAAGGTAATAGATATTGTTTAACTTTCCATTTTGGTACGTCAGCTTCTTAGCATGTTTGTATAAAACGCTGGTAATAAAGCCCGTGTAATGGCTCTAGGACACAAGATAGCTTATTATGGCGAACTGCCCTTTACTAGCACTCATTTTGATTTTTGCTTATTCGTCCTATTTAGGAGTGACTGACCTCCTATCATTGGAAGGAAAGAGCCTCATCTATTAATCAGCAAGTATACCGGTTAACATGTGAGGTTGGTTTAACTATGAAGGCATTGATGGGACTCCATAATCCTCCCATAGTTTATTTAACGTTAGCTTAACTTCAAGTTAGATAAAACTATTCGTAACTCAGTATATCAAAGTACCTAAGTAAAACCAAACAAATTGAATGGTGTTCTTAGAGATCAATTTCTATTATTTGATTACATGCTAGGGTAAATACAGTTTTCACGAAAACAATATATCGTTCAGTGCGATAACCCCTCCGGCAGTGTGTCGCCATGTTTAAGTAGCTATCTGTACGTGATGATAGCCGAGCATGCGTTCAGGCGTAAGCGGAATGGGCGAACATCGCATATCTCCTTATTCTATTAAGGTCATACGATATTACGCGCGTGCCCGATCACATCTTTAATATTGTACTATGCTCTTGTTATCGAAAAAAGTAAAGTCAGTATACGAATACTTTATTAGAAGCATCACATCGACAAAATGAATGGTTCATTTAACAACAAATATACCGAATGCTTTTACTTAATACGCTATAACTGAGAAAGTTTAAAGAATGTGCCTTTAAACTTTAAATTTTAAATAATACTACATTATGATACAAGTGTATAAAGTTGGTGATTACCGCTGAGGTGCCATTGCGACCCGAGCAGTTAGATGAGGGTCTTAAGAGAGCCGAGTTTGGGAATCCTCAATACACACGTGTATCATACGAAGTTTTTAAACACTCTTGTGAATGACATAATACTAAAATAGTTTTTTTTTCTTTAATGAAACACTTCTACTATTCCGCATTATTTATTAAATTCCTGTACAAGTGTTTTCATTGAACATGTGTAGCAAGTTCCACCAAGTGCCATCAATCAACAGTATAAGCACTAAAATAGTTATTTACCGTAGCAGTATTCAGGTAGTAAACTTCCCATAACGTTAAGGGCTTCATATCAATCACATCATTTTATCGGACGTTGTACAACATAAATTATTTTCTTCATAATGAGTACTTTTAGACATTCAAATAACTATATTTTTTATATTTGGGACACGTCAATCTGACTTCACCTCGCCTGGTGGTAAGCTAAAGGTAAAGTCTCAGGAAAAAGGGGCCCCAATACATACACGTAACATGTTAACAACAATGGTGGCACTCAGCTTGTCGGTCCCACTAGTACCATCAGCTTACCATCAGGCGAGGTGAAGTGAAATTGACGTACACATAAAAAAAAACAAAAGCGAAAACGGGGTTTTTTTGCAGTAGTTGGAAATATTAATTTAATTTGTTTAAAGCTCGAATCGGTCTTGGACTAAAAGAGTTTTCTTTTTTTTTGAATTTGACGCGGTCTAAATGGTGAAATTAAAGTTTTTACAGAGAAAACAAAAGCTATTAAGGTTAATTGATTGAAACTTTTGTTTATTAAATACGTAAAAGTTCAAATTATCTATTTAGATGAGAATTTGCATGAAATGAGCAAGCAATAAGTACATAATAACAAAAAATTATTTGTACCGAAACTATTTTAAGAAAAAAGCAACTGAACCAATAAAAAAATAAACAATAGCTCGCTTGTGAATGATAACAATTAAAAAGCCACAGTTTGATTATAAGGTCATGATATGCCTAGTTGCGGTGAAATTAGAGCCAGTTTATGAGCGTATGTTGAAAAGAACTTTTTCAATACACTTGCTCTTAAAAAGTGTTCACTGCAAATAGGCATATAATGACACCCGTTATCAAACTGTGACTTTTTCATCGCTATAGTTCATAAGAGAATTTTAGTTTTTTTTTTAAATTTTATAGCTTGAGTTGCTTTATCTTAAAAAAGTTTCGAATCAAACAAATTGTGTTCTCTAGTACAAAAAAATTAATATACCTGTTGCTTGCTCATTTCATGCAACTTCGTTGATAATTTTAGTCAAAACAGTTCATTATAATTTTAATAACTGCACATTTACTCATTGTTTCCCTAAATAGTTTAGGAAAAGGGTTCTTAAAATACGAACGTGAGTTAAAAAACGGGCGGATAGACGAGTTTTTTATAGTATCACATGATTATTTTTGTCTAAATTAATTTATCTAATCTGATGAAATAATTATTATAATTTGCATAAAATGCCAGACATTATTTAGAATTACTGATCGCAAAAGAAAACGACCGCCATACTTTAGTTTATTTTTCTTCACAGAGTGTATTGAAAAACGTCGTATAATAGACGTGTGTATTTTTGATTACCGCCCTTTGCTCTCTTAATATCCTCACCCAATGGCTCGGGTGTTAATAGCGCCTTAGCGATAGTCACCAATTTTACACACTTGTACCATAATGTACTATTATCTCCTTTTATTATTTGATTGTACGTCCAAAAATCATCTTTTGAAAAACGAATTCTTAAATAAATTAGTTTCCCTTATAAGCTAACCCAATGAGAGTTTCCTCTTAGGCACAGTAAGGAAAAGAACAACACAACAACAACTGTGAAAAAAAGTCACTGAAATTATTTTACTTAAAAATGACACGATTAAAAATTGCCGTTGTCAGGTATAAAATGAATTTATTTCTTTTAAAATCAGAAAAGTGAAAAATTGCAGCAATGTTCCTACGCAGTTAACAGGTTATCCAGAGGCTGCGTCAACAAACTCATTAACCACCCTTAGTCGAGCCTTTACAGTAAGATGAGAATAGAATCCCTCATTACCGGGAAACAATGAAATTCACAATGAATGTTCTTTATAAAATAATTATTTCAAGTGGGAGTGAAAAGAGGGAACTTGAAACGTAAGCGTCATCGCAGTGCGGCGAATCATTATTTGAAATTTGATATAATGGATGCTGCGAGTTATTATAGATTAGATTACTTTGATTCTGGTGGCCAGAAATGATTTCGTGTCTTGGCTGACGCTACGAAATCTTTAAATCTCGGTTCTGAATCTAGATATATCTGGATAGAAGCATATAGTGAGCCGAGGCTTGTACTCAGTACCTCTTGGGTGTTGGGCGATACAATAAACTGGATCGTAGAACAGAGAAGAGTGGGGGAAAATATCTATCCTTATTTACTTAGTTTTAATTGTCACTAAAAACGATAACTGAAAATAGAAGTATTTTTGTTTCATTCACAACTGTCATATTTCATAAATGAAGTCTCGCCATCTTGGAAGTCAAAGAATCAATGTCGTATAATCAGTGTAGGTACATAAAAAGCACATATGAACGTCAAATTGTTACAATTACGTCAAGAAATAATAAAAATAATATTAAATACAGTAAATAAATCATTTGAAAACGATTCTTTAGCTGGATCGGTAAGTTGGTTCTACTGAGAAGAAAAAGTAAGAAACTCAGTGAACAAGATATCCATTTTTTTAATGTGGTATTATTTCAAACAAATTTATAATGTGCGAGCAAGTACAAGATAAGGATTACTATGCATGTTTATCATTAAGATATTCGTCTTCTTTAATATCCTTTTTCATAAATCACTATTTCAGTTCCATTTTAAATTTATTTAGTGGCATGTCAACAAGATCTGGAGGAAGTTTGTTAAGTTATGATTAATAATTATATTAATTATAAGCCATTTAAAAAGTAAGTTGAACCACGAAATATTCAGGTACTTCAAATGGTATTTTTTATACCACTTAGGTGGCAGACAAGCATACGGCCCACCTGATGGACAGTGGTTACCGTGGCCTATGGACTTGTGCAACACCAGGGGCGTTACACTCGCGCTGCCGATCCTAAAATTATTCCCTCTAGAAAAATATCCCATCGGTTCAGAAACCGATAATTATTCTCAAATAAACGTCAAACTGATTGAGTTGCAGAGAACATTTTAATATGAGACGGGATATATTGTTGCAATATGCTTGTATAAATATTTCGGTTTTAGTAATCAAGATAAAAAATATCTATTGCTACTTTATTATTCTGTTTCCACCAATAACCAAATCTTAAAAACTTGCCATCATTAAAAACAGTCGTTGCGATTCCACTTCGTACGCATACACACTTGCAATAAAAAATGTGACCATACCGAAATTCAACAACACTGCAGTATATTAGAGTTGTGGGGAAAGCGGGCGAGGCGAGACAACACCGTCCCAATGGCGATAAGGCTTAGATTAAACTGGTGTTTACTCACACACACACATATTTAACATTCTCGCCATCTACACTCGCGACAACGCTTACTTGGTATTTGCATACTTGTTTGTGAAACGATTTGGTCTAGATCTGGATTTACACGCAAATGCAATTTATACGGAACCGTCCAACGCCAGCAAAAAGTAATTGTACAATGAATGTTTGTTGGTTTTTCTTCTATTTAATCTGGTGTAACTGTGGTGTTAATGGCGGAAATTACGTAGAATAAGTTAAAGTAGTTTAGCGTTTTCTAATTGCATGCCATTTGGCCCTCATTTTATTCTCTTAGTGTAAGATTGAGGCGATTGAGACCATAAGAAATTGAAAAAATTTAATATACCTAATACTTAGATTACAAAGTAAATTACATGAGCTTAGAGGTCATCATAACTATATTTTTTGTACAACATCATAATAGACCAACAGACAGAGAAAAATAGAACTACTGTCCATACAGAAATACGTCTTTTATTCAAAATCTTCGGGAAATATCTAATATTTTATGAAATCGTACGAGATTCCATACTCAACTTGTTATATAAGTATTGTTATGACATCTCGTTAAATTCTAGACGGCGAGTATTCCCATTGGTTGCGCTACGGCAGTCAGACGGCTCGTACTCGGACACTTTCAATATTGAGAATAAGTTGAAGTTTACTTGTATTTTATTTCGCTATAGTAATGAAATCTGTGAATCATATTTGTGTCTGCCATGTCTGATTGATAGATAAGTAAATACTTACCATGACGAATCTTGTTCTTTTGTGCCAATCTTTAGTGATAGAAATTCAGAATGTCTTTAAAGGATTTAGATATCTCCGGCTCGGGCGCCGGAGGGCGGCTCGGGCGTCGGAGGGCGCAGACTGACCTCCGCCCCCCATGAGCGCGGGCCTGAGGGTGACGGGTGGAGCCGCCCGTCACCCTAGCAGAAGCAGGCCACGGCGGCGGCGCGCACCGTAGGACGATGCGCGCCTCCCCACACCGGGGTTGAGTCGGGGACCGCGTGGTCCCCCCCTTCCCGAGGAGGGCCAGACCGAGAGGGATGGCCCTGGGTCAGCCGGGGTGCGAGGGATATGTCGCATGACAACCTCACCTTCGGCCTAGCACTACGACCCAGAGACGGCGTGCGGTTTAGTCGGTTCGAGTCCGACATAACCTCCCCCTCCGGCTCCGGAGGGGTGGGTATCCGTGGGGATTTCCCGCACGTAAAAAAAAAAGATATCTCAAATCTCTCAGAGCTAGAACAGCTCTACCACCACACCGTATCTAGTATCATTAAAAATATTATAATCTATAATTATTTCGATAAAAAGTCACTGTTACGATACGAATAATTTTATTATTTCCTTTTTGGAAAAGGAGTGTATTAGATCCCAACAAATTTTAAAACGTGAACGTCTTTTCAAATGAATGTCCATAAACCATAAGAGTATTATGTTCAGACTAGCTGATGCCAACGGCTAAGCCCACTTAGAATTCTGCTTACGTTCCCGCAACCCCTGGGGACATATTCTAGAGATGTGTGTCAAAACATTCACAAGCTTTAAAAATTAATATAAGTAGGTTTCAATATCAAACAGATAAAAATCTGATGTAAATAAGTACAAGAAATTATGCGCATAAAAAAGATCAGCTACTTGTGATACTGTGGACTGTGGCACTTTAATTTACCACAAATTAAGCTGTGACAGAATGAATGTGCATTTGGAAAAAAATATAATAACCCAGTAAGACAAGCCAAAGTTCCTTTCATCTTAAAAATTAAAAACTTTTACTTAAAGAATTAATTAATAGTAAAATTTAAGACGAGGAGCGAGAAAGGCGTATACAGCTTAAGGAAAAGTTGCTTCTTTTCCGCGCTTTCGTGAGCGTTCACAGGGAATGGGTAAAAAGATATTTAATAATTCTTCTGGAACAGGGAGTGCTGCTGTAGTGATAGTTACCTACTTAAATACTTGTCTAGACTTTAAGCTCACATAGTTTGTAAGGGTATTTAATTTTGTAAGATTTAACGGAAAGACTTGTATACTTGTAATAGATATACTTACATTACAGTATCATTACTTTGATTTGTTAAATTAAACTTCATCTCAGCAATATGAATGAAATTTTGGAGAATGATTGCGATTATTTCGAGATGTATTTACTGAAAGTAAAGAAAGCACTGAAAATCCGCGCTCCGCGCGCGTCCCACGTATGCGTTGCACGTTGCTGCGCGTCATGGGGCCCTAACGTTTATATGTTGTAACTGTGTAGATATGAACATTAAAAGTGTGTGTCTACAAAGATTGTGTCACAATTGTTGAATTGTAACTCAATATTAAATCGAACTCTGTACTTATGTTTATAAAATTTCCTTAACTGGGAGTTGATCGTTATATTTGTAATCTTTTTTTTTTGCGATAGTAAAGACAATCTTTTGTAATAATGAAACAAAGAGTATTCTGCCTAAGTACAATCAATTAAAAATATATATAAATAATTCAAGAAAACTGGTGTCTTGTGTATGTTTTATATTTCATTACTAAAAACTTTTTCTTTCCGTATATTTCATCTTTCTGAGAATCACCAAGTTCTCACAAAATACCTTTAAAGGGCCATTTACTTAAATTGTGAACCTTTTATAAATTAATAATTTTATATTAGAATTATGTTCCATAAAAGCTTTTACTTTGTATTAAATCATCTTTCAGTCACGTATATACTAATGTATAGTTTATACGTGACTCGGAGAGCCAATTAAATAAATTTATAATTGACCTACCAACCGTATATTGTAGTAACAAATTTCAACCTTTTTTATAATTCCGTTATCCAATACACTGCCGCGTGGTTCCCGGCAGTGTAGAATTTGGGCCACCCCTTCTCTTCCCATGTGGTGTCGTACAAGGCGACTAAGGGAAGGGACTGTTGAACTTTAACATCAGACAGATATGTACAGCTCAGACTCAGCTTCAGATGCATGGCTCGAGTCAACAATAGTGCCCGGAATACAGCAAAAGGCTCACCCCCTATTACGTGGGACCGAATACAGATTGGTGAAATGTGGGTGTTAATTCACCTCTGCCTAACCCTCCGGGGGTAAAGGCGTGATTTTATGTATGTATGTATATACCATACTCGATATTTTTTTTTGAATAAGCTGCCTTTTACCACAATGAATGACATGAATTGACTTTCACCACAATACAGATCTTTTAACTATATTCTACTTATAAAATAAGAAGGCCATTAGCATCACGTCCTTCTACGTGAACCCACTCCTAGCACGAAGGGGATGCAGTTGTTTAAGAGGGTTTTTTTTTACGTGCGGGAAATCCCCACGGATACCCACCCCTCCGGAGCGAGGTTATGTCGGACTCGAACCGACTAAACCGCACGCCGTCTCTGGGTCGTAGTGCTAGGCCGAAGGTGAGGTTGTCATGCGACATATCCCTCGCACCCCGGCTGACCCAGGGCCATCCCCCCGGTCTGGCCCTCCTCGGGAGGGGGGGACCACGCGGTCCCCGACTCAACCCCGGTGTGGGGAGGCGCGCATCGTCCTACGATGCGCGCCGCCGCCGTGGCCTGCTTCTGCTAGGGTGACGGGCGGCTCCACCCGTCACCCTCAGGCCCGCGCTCATGGGGGGCAGAGGTCAGTTTGCGCCCTCCGACGCCCGAGCCGCCTTCGGGCGCGTGCATCGATGTCAGTGAGTCTTTCTCGCTCATCGCGCCGCGCCCGCTCTGCTGTCTCCTTCGCGAGCATGACCTGCTCGCAGAAGGAGGCGCTGGCCGCCCACGCATCCGCGCAGCGGACCATCGCCGCGAGCAGGGTGGAGAGCGTGAGCACTCTCACCCCCAGGGCTGCCACAAGCTCCCGCCTCGGCGTCTCAAACGCCGGACACTCGGTGAGCGTGTGCAGCCCCGAGTCCACGCTCGCGTCGCAGTGATGGCACTCGGGCGTTGGCTCTACCCATCAGATGCAGATACCGCCCGAAGCTACCGTGCCCGGTGATAATCTGCGTCTGACGGTACGAGAGGCTACCGTGTTACCTCTCTAGCCACTCCCCCATGATGGATCTTACCGCCGCAATCACGGCGTGCCCTGCGCGAGGTTGCCCAAGTCGTCGCTCCCACTCGGCCACCATGACCTGGTGGAGCCGGGATTTCTCGGCCCGAATATCCTCAGGCTCGGGATAGAATCCCCGCTCCCTCGCCTCCTTTCGGAACTGATATAGTGCCAAAAGGGCCCTCGCTTCCAGAATCCACGGTGGCGATCCGGCCAGGAGATTCGCCGCATCGAAGGATATCGTGCGGTATCCCCTGGTGGCCCTGGAGGCCATCGTGCTCTGTACCGTACGCAGCAGAGGCAGGAATCTGGCCTCCAGGGTGTCCGCCCACACGGGGCACCCGTATAGGGCCATGGACCGCACGACACCCGCGTAGAGTTTCCTGCAGGAGGCCTCTGGGCCCTTCAAGTTGGGCAACAACCGGCCCAAGGCATTCGCCGTGAGCACCAACTTGGGGCGCAGACTTCGGAAATGCTGTCCGAAGTCCCATCGACCGTCAAGCACGAGCCCCAGGTATTTCAACCGGGGCTTAATGTCGATGGGAGTGCCTCCCACTGTAAGGCTGGCTCCCGGGCCTGGCCTGCGCCGAGGGCCATGAAATAACATGGCCTCGGATTTGTACAGAGCCACCTCGAGACCCAGCCGCCGGATCCTGTCGACGACCTGAGCAACCGCGGTCGTGGCCCTCAGGGTCGCTTCGCAGTGCGTAGCCCCGCTCACCGTCACCAGCGTGTCGTCCGCATAACACGTGACGGTGGCACCATACGCAAAGTCACCGCGAAGCACCCAGTCGTAACCGATGTTCCACAGAAGCGGCCCCAGGACCGAACCCTGCGGAACACCGCACGACATCTCACGCCTACCGACTCCCGTCGAACTTGGGTAGATGACGGCTCTCTCCGTCAGGTACGCCCCGACTATGCGGCGGAGGTAGAGAGGCACATCGTGGTACACGAGTGCCTCCCTGAAACAACTCCAGGGCAAGGTGTTGAAGGCGTTGGAGATGTCCAAGGACACTGCCAACATCACCTCGCCCCGGGCAACCGCATCCCCCGCCAGAGTCCTCACACGCATGATGGCATCCACAGTGGAACGCCACCGGCGGAACCCAAACTGGGTATTCGCCAGGTCCGGCCCCACTTGTTTAAGAGGGTATTAAACATGTAGAAAAGTAGCTTCAAATAGTTTTACATTATACTGACTCGATCGCCACAGTACAATACTATAGGGATTCATATTACTGACAGAACTATTATTTTAAAGACACCAAATATCAAGTGTCTAAGTGTAGCCAAAGCTCACTGGAAAGTTTCTGTGCCGTCAGTGTAGAAGACAAAGCAGGAATAGCCTTTGGTTTTCCTACAGACGGCACTAAAACCCTTTTTAAATAATCTGTCAATATTATGAACTTTTTGTGTTTACAGGGTCGGTAGCACGAGTACGACTCCCCTGGTGTTGCGCACGTCCATAGGCCGCGGTAACCACTTTCCACCAGGTGGGCCGTGTGATTGTCTGTCACCTAAGTGGTATAAAAAAATCTTTTGAAATTATTCCTAAAATTTTAAATGATTCGTTTGGTATTCACTTCAGTAATGTATTACCTATGACCAAGTTTCACAACCTTTAAATTTTATCCTATATGGTATAATATACAGGGTATTTAAAATTAAATAATCCTTTTATATCGAATACAGATTAAGTGACATAGTGTAATAAAGTGTGGAAATTTTACACTGAAAAAGCAAATATAATTTCAAATAACTACTTCAAAACAATGCTATGCTCGACTTATGTAAAAATATATCTCTTTCAAATATAATAAAAACGTAATTGTGATATTTTTAAGTTGGTAGGTGGTTTCTATTAGAATTTATAACGCGAGTGGTAACTGCAGTACTGTTCTTTGGGAATTTGCTTCGTTACTGAACCAAAAGAGCTTATTTCCGCTAGGACTACGAACCAACTTCACGAATAATCTCGTCTCAGTTTCCGGATTTGAATGTTTATGACCGATATACGGAACGCTTTCAAGTGAAAATCTACCTACCCATTAAAGTGTGGTGAACGGTGTTCGATATTTTAATTTTTAAAGTGTAACTTATCACCAACATCACCATTACAGCGTTAGGTCTGGTTGACTGCAAAACTTGTTTTTCTGGGTTTGCGGTCTGCTTCCCTAGTCTTCTTCTTGATTTGGCTAATCTAGACTTGTGCAGAAGTGACTGTTATCGGACCTCTCAAGTTAGAACCCTTGGAAGGAAGAGGAAGATCACATCATTTTAGCATATAGTTGCAAAGGAAGAGTTAATACGTGTGAATAGGTAGGTATTTTATTTTCAGTCTATCTAATTTTGATCATACTCTAGATAGGTACAAAATCAAACTCCTGGACCAAAACTTTTTGTGAGTACCAAAACTATTCTGAAAATTATAGATTGAATTTAACGAAACACAAGACTAGAATATGAAATCTTGATAGAACTAATTTGAGAGTGAGGATATTTACAAAGAAGTAGATGGAAATTTAATTTAATCCATTTGATAATATTCTAGTACGCTATCTTAACTTTGTATATAGGTATTCAAATATGAATTACAATATGAATATGAATCATCAAACAATGTAACATATAAGTATAAAACAAATTTTGTGGTTAACTAAAATCTCAGTTCAAGGTTAACTAATGGAATAAGACTCTGAAATAAAACTTTTTACGGATTCTATCGCGTTTTAATTACGTTTTGGCTACTTTAAGCAGCCATGCTTGTGGTTTGATTAAGGTGGTAGTTGTCATAAAGTTTGAAGGGTAAGTTATCTTAAAGAGCCTGAATCATGATGAATTGTTGATGTGACTATTTACGCAGAATGAGCTCTCTGTGTCGTTAAGTCTTGCTGTATTTTGCTGTTTACTAGGTTTGATTAAGTGGACGATAGGGTCCCAGGCTGCTGGTAAGCTTCAACCATCTTCTCTATAAAAACTTGGGTGTTTTTGTAAAATTTAAATAGCCTTACGAATCATTCTTGGTATATATCTATGCTCTTTAGCTATGGAGGGTAGAATAGTGGTATATCTGATGAAGATGGTCCATCTTGTATGTGAGATTAATAAGAAAATTATTGTTCGAGCTGTCACCGAAATAGCGCTAGTGTAGGAAATGGAAATGATGTGAATCTATAAACAGAGCAGTTTATAAACAGAGTGAAGTGTGCTGGGTTGAAAATTGTTAAAATATAAAATGTTATTGCATTTTTCATATTTTAATATGTTATTCTGTTCATCATCTTTCTTTCCTTTTTAAATTTAGTATAGTACTCTAAAAAGTTGTTAAATTGTTAAATTGAAAAATTCTTCCACTTGCTACTATAGCGCCACCTTAATTTACTTTCTTTCAGCGGTCACTTTTTAATACACTGAGATGGTCCTCCTTACTTTTTACCCTCCATATCTTTAGCGAGTATCTGTGGTTATGTATAATGTATAATATATGTATAAGTTATGGTTGGCACCTTTATGCGCGTGTCCACATACGGCTGACTTTGTTGAGCGTTGTTGTTTTATGTCGATCTAAAAGTAAATAATAACAAATAATTCGCAATAATATCCATTAAAAAGTGGTTTTATTTCAATGAGTGATACTCGATCAGACACATTGATTATTCAAACAATTGGGTTCCCTTTATTGTAGCGAAATTATGAATTGTAACTATGAATTATAAGGATATTATAGATAGTGTTATAACGCGTAAGTTTTAATTTAAGCGTGCCAGTAAACATTAATTCAATTCACAATTTGTCACCTCGGTTAAGTCGCGGAATGTCGGTATCGCGTGACGGCGCGGTGCGACGCACCGGCCATCATGGCTGTTTCGTGAGCATTCACTGCATAAATTACTTACAATTTATCCAAGCAACGTTTGTGTCGTAGCTTAAACGTGCCAAATTAAACAAACACTGTCATCATCATAATTTATACAATGTCACTGTTAAACCATCTCTGCATAATCGTACTGCATTCATTTATGAGTGAAAAACTTCTTATGTGCTCTCCTCACAGGAGCTATTGTTGACACGACTATGTATGAATCAGACGGAATCAAACTACATAATGCGTCATCAGAAGGTGCTTTTAGGCAGGAATCTGCGTGTAATCAAGCAAAAAATCCACTCGGAAACTTGTACAGAGGTAGTTCACTTTATTATCTGGTAGAGTAGGAGTTCGTGATCATTTTTAGTGCGCCATAGAAGCTGCTAACTTACCGTTACAATTTTCATAGCTCTTAGGTATTTGTGATTTACTGTGAGCTACAAGAAGTTCACCAGATAAAAAATTGCGACATGGCATCTCTTATTGTATGAAAGGGCCAACAGAGGTAATATACCTTTGTTTGCTCTTTCTTGTTCTTCTTGATTCTGTAAATAATTAATGACATACACACACACACACCTACATTATACTAGAATATTTCTAGACTAGCTTTTGCCTGCGGCTCCGCCCGCGTGGACGTCGGTTATCGCGACCAAACATAGCCTATGTCCTTTCTCAAGGTCTAGATCTACCCCTATACAAAATTTCATCAAAATCGGTTCAGTGATTCAGGCGTGAAAGCGTAGCAGACATATAAGTAACTTTCGCATTTATAATAATAGTATGAATTTTTGTGCCTTACCAATGAACATTTAAGTTCAGTTCACCCTCCACTGTTCAATGACGAAAAACCCAGAGATGAAGCTAACACATTACTGTATAAATTGTGTGAAATAAGAAAGGCAATGAAAGGACAGACCATTAATTCAGAAGAAAGTCGTAGTACGTGTTAAGTTACGCTAGAAGGTTTGTTTCTGAGAATAACCGTATTTTTTGAAGCAAAATTACAAATTGCAAACTAAAAGTAATTGAGGCTCTATTTCTGGCTATCACTGTGCCAAATTTCGTTTAGATTTACCACGCCATTATGGTGTTGAGTAACAAATAAAATAATAAAAATAAAATAAGCAAGATACTTTTTCAAACCATATACTAACGTCTTTTTTGTATTATAGCAAATTTTGAAATAAAACCTACACAAACTGAACATACTGTAAAATATAAATGGCTGTTGTTTAACCGTTGATGAAATTCTTCACGTCATTTAATACATTTTAGCATGCAAAGCTTTGTTGTCTGTGTAATGGAATTTAATTTAATGTTTATCACTCACAACAGTACATACATCTATTTTAGTTTATTATTAAAATAATAACTTTAATTATGATAACATAAAATTGGTTACAACTTTAATATGACACTGAACCATTCTAGACTTATTCAAATGATTGAAAAATAATTTTCAACTAACTTTAGTTACAGTAACTGTAATTGCTTTTCCAAGTACTAATCGTACGCTAGTACGGTACAGATTATTTATGACATCATTTTATGGAATCAATCATTAATTCATTTGAAGCAAATGTTTTCTGTTGCATGAACACTCTATATAACATATAGATTATTCTATTATTTAATATTGTAATTGTTACATGATTTGTTGGATGTTAGTCTTTCATGGAAAACCCACTGACCTGATGTAGAAGAAATGATTGGTTCAAAGATGGATTACAGTGTGGAATAGTACATAGGTTACTATATAATCCTAGCTGTGAGCTAGTAAAAGTTAATTTATATTAGATATCCACTTTGGTTTCTTATACTATATACTACGGATATCGGGTAATATTAGCCTATCATTACATTCGGTGAGTGAATATTAATAGTCTATTTATTCATATTCATACTTGTTAGTCTATTTTTATTACTAGCTAGACAGCTGTCTAGATGTGAACATAAAATGAAAAAAAAAAAATACTTTTGTCGAACTATAATTTTAATGCTTTGATATTTTTGGTTATCCCACTTCCATTCACTGTAAAAATCCTGAAATGGATCTGATTCCCCTTTCTGTACCATTTGTATCTATCAAAAGATTATATTTTCTATTGTTTAAACTCTAATCCATCAGTGAATACTGTTTCGCTTTTAATTCCACTTTTATCCATTATAGGATTATATTTCGCTTTTGATTCTAGTAGCCTAGTGGTATGGGTAATGGACTGCTGAGACGAGGTCTCGGGTTCGATCCCAGGTTTTACCATGGAACACATCGATGAATTTTCGATACTTTTCGAAGTTATGTGTGTATTTATCGTAGGTTTATAAGTGCCCGGTTAATGGCAATAGGCTCGCCACCGAGGTCCCAATGTAGGACCTAAAAACATATGTAAACTAGCAAAATGTGGGTACTAGCACCTCTTCTTACCCCTTCGAGGATATAGGCGTGAGTTTATGTTATGTTATGTTATGATTCTACCATACCGACAATAATCAATGCATTTTATCTTTGATTTCGTTCTAATCGACGATCTTTGACGTGTAATGTGGTGGTAGGTATTGTATATTTTCAGTTGGTTCAAAAAATGTATAGATATATGTATATTTATTTCCCTCTCTGTATTTGCATACCATCAAGTAATCAAATGGCTTTATTTCTTCGTTAGTAGTATGAAAGGTACAAATCTCATACACTCTCAAAACAAGTACGTAATTATACTGTTTGAAGGACCTCGTGATACTTAATAGGATTAACCTGAGTACCTTTCTCAATTCCGGGCTTTGATAGTTATATTTATCGTCCTAAATACGTAGGTTCTGTATTTTGAACTGTTAGAATTCAGTTTTGTATTACCTCTTTTTATTTTACGTCGAAATAAAAAAATAACGTTGATGTTAGAATTAGTTTAATACCATTGTCTATCGTCAATGATAGGAACTGAAACCTACGTTAATTAACTGCGTTACCACATTTTACTATGTGAATTTCATCGAGGAAAATGTAGTAACTCAATTTTGTTTGCCTATCTGTAGCGCGAACTATGCATAGCTACCACCTTTTTCTTCATTAATTTCATTGATCAAAACGTAAAAAGTCAATCAAGGCTTCGTCTGGATTTCACCAGTGAAAACTGAGTTCTCTCGTTTTACTTAATGAAATTCATTGAGTAAAAGTGCCCTTAGTAACAGTTCTCTTCGTTGGCAAAAAAGCCTCATTACACAATCAATTCAAAGTTATTCAGTAAAGCGACTAAACTTATCAATTTCCCAAATATGTTTCAAGATAATTAATAACTCACTGCCACATATTTAATAGGCTACATACTTCCCAAAATTCCACAAAATAAATTACGCTCTAAAACTGTTCGGGCGGGCTTTGAATGTCAACACAGTGCCGAGAATTACTAAGGCGGTACCAACCGCACAAAAGCAATTTCACTCACAATACCAACGTTACAATAATTAGAAGGGAATTAGTAACAAATTATTGCTCGCGAAGAGAAGGTATAATAGCCGACCGGGTTGGATGGTTCTCATTAGTGTACGCTGGTCCCACGTAGGAGCAGCCTCGTTGTGGGCCTGCATTATTCATGCGGACAATATTGCACTGCCGCATCTATCTATACGGCTTTTATAACATTGTACGTTTATATTTGATGATGTTTCATTAAAGTTGACATTTTGCATTGTGTTCATGTAATAATGTCATGCAATTTTTTTGTAATAAACTACTTTTGTAGTTGTTTCGAAGATTTTCATACCCTTATGAATCACGTCTGGACATGACACACTTATTGTTTCACTTACTGTGATGACTGCGACTGGCTGATTTTAGGGGACTTCCCGAAATCATAGCACAATAAAATTTGATGTGAAGGTTAGAATTATCACATAGACAATATAAAAATTTGCATAGGGAGATGGAAAGTTGTATGAAACTTTTGTCAATTACAACCACGTGTTAAAGTGGAGAAAAAGAGAGTAAGACACAGAGAGATAGAGTAAAAACATATGCGGACCTGGAGTTCCGAAGTGAAAACCTCGAATGCAACCCGGACTCAACGTAGAGATAATGAAGATTATACAGTGCTTAGATGAAGGCCAGAGGAATTACAATCAATCAATTAGCCCACTGCTGGACACAGGCCTCTCCCAATGTGCACTATTTCGTACGATCCTCCGCCTTCCGCATCCAGTCCGTCCTAGCCACCTTTTTCAGGTCATCGGTCTGGCTAGGAAGCGTTCTACCCTTCTTTTGCCTTCTCGCGGTCTCCACTCTAGGACTCGTCTGTTCCGACGGCCATCGGTGCTTCGACAGCCGTGGCCAGCTCATTGCCACTTCAGCCTGTTTATTCTGCGAGCTATGTCGGTAAACTTGGTTCTTTGTCGGATCACCTCGTTTCGAATTCTATCCTGACAAGCTTTATTATTACTGTTACAATATACTATACAATAAACTATACATCTTCTTAATATATATAAATCTCGTGTCACAATGTTTGTCCTCAATAGACTCCTAAACCACTTAACCGATTATAATAAAATTCGCACCCCATGTGCAGTTCGATCCAACTTGAGAGATAGGATAGTTTAAATCTCAAATTATAGTCCTATTCGCGATAACCGACATGCACGCGGGCGGAGCCGCGGGCGACAGCTAGTATACTATACAATAAACTGTACAATATACTATATACTATATTATTACAAGCTATGGTACAGAATATCTTTTGTATGAACATCGGCTAATTTAAAGAATGTGGTAGGTATAATCAGAATGTGAATACGCCATCGCATTATGTACGTGATATAACCGAAGTTTGAACGTTTGATGAGCTATGAATTCGGTAGCAGCGAATGCTCATCACTAATTAGCATGAAATGTTAAACTACGAAACGCAGTATAACCGTGGGAATATGAAAGCTTCGCAAGTTTGCAGTGCTAGTCGGGTGGCTTAATATTTCGTACGTCATATGAATATGTCAGAAAATATGACTTCGAACGTGACTGTGAAAGATGAATAGGATGAATATACGACAAATATGGATAGATTGTGTATACGGTTGTTGGAAATACTAATGCTTTGATAATTTGAACGGATGCTTGTAAAATATTATGTGTGCTCACGATTATATATTAACTCAAGGACTTTTGTTGAATTAAATAACAATGGGTATACCTGATATGTGTTACACTCACTACCTCCATAAATCACTACTGCTACTGCTGCCACTCTAAAATATATAATTTGAAGAGATTGTAGATACCAGTCCAATATTAAATATATACATACAGTAGGCAGGTCCTTGAACAGCCGATTTTCTCTTTTCACGTTTAAGTATTTTGATTTACATAATTATAATACCCAATATTTTGACTCCTAAAATCTTGCCTGATATTTTACCGCGTGAATAAGTAGCTTAAGTTTGGCACGGTGCTGACGAGTTTCGTCTTTGTTTAGATACCCTTGCGCGTCAGATGTAGGAAGTACCTAAGAATTTTGAAAGTGTGGAACAGCTGTTTTTCTTTGCGTATTCTGAATTTTATGTATTGTTTGTATATTTCTCTTTAGTATTTTATTTGAAATCACAACAAGTCGTACGTGATCAATCTTTTAGCAATTTTTTAACATAATTGATTAGTCAAGCCTGTTGTAGTTCACTGTTAGATAGGCCTCTCACGATTTTCCCCCTTCCGCAGCAAGTCTATATCAACTACCTTTTTCGGGTTGTGAGGTCATATGGCTGGCAAGCGTCCCAATAAAAAACGTGTACTTACTTTTCCTTGAATGTACATAAAATTGCGATATTGCCCGTTAGATCTTTGTTTATATAACTTTTCAAGTATGTACTGTGTACTTTAAGTTTGCGGTGCTTTGTTCAGCTGGCGTTTACACCATACATATTATTACTCACACAGTATAAGCTTTTATCGGGCGTTTTACAGGTCCCTTTCGTGTCATTGCCTTGTTTTAAGAGTGTAGCACATAAAGTATCAATTAATGAAGAGAAAGATTAAATTGACAAATTAACTAATTGTATTCATCTCGAATATAATAACATTCCTTTAGATCTAATTCAATCATTGATAAATACTACCTGTTCAAATAAGCACGTTATGTTAGTTAATATACGTTGATAAAACCTACCTCTTCAATTAAATAAATGACCTTTTAATTCCAATGTAATAATCAAATCTGAAAACTAATTTGAATTTATAATCTTATAACGAGTATAAGTATATATCTTTGTTACAGGGGAATATTGCTACAAAACCAAAGACGGTACAGTGATGCCATCAAAAGTTTTGAGAGAGCAATTTACTTCAGACCTTCAATGGCTCGTAAGTACTTGACATAAATTAATTATTAAAAACAAAACCTCCTTGGTATTTCTTCATAGCCCTTACTAATAATTTGATTATCTAGTCAAATTATTTCGTAGAAGGTCGGCCGTCTACTCATTCCGTTCAAATTTTACTTATTGTTCCAAAAATTAAAGGGCTTAATAAATTTCCATTGTTGGGTATAAAAATAACTTTTATCAAAACAGTTTAATATTAGGACTTGACATCATGAAGACATCAGAAGCCAGTTTAAAACGCATATTTTAAATATTTCTAACCACTTCAGAAGTTTACAGCGAAGTTAGTTTCTGTTTAGAACTTATGTGTGTGTGTGTGTGTGTGTGTGTGTGAACTAGTTCAGTGGTTTGTTGGAAGTAAAACTACATTACAGCAACATTACTCTCTACTCGTATATTAAGTAGGTAAATGTAACTGGGAGAACTGTAGTTCAGTAATGTGTTATATCTTTAAACGAGAAATTCTTGTATATATATAATTGGAATCTCGGAAACGCCTCCAACGATTTTCATGAATGTTTCGGGGGCGATAAATCGATCTAGCTAGAATTCATTTTTAGAAAATGTCATATTATTTAAAAAAAAATATAAATTCCTGACATCTATTGGCGATGTGAGCAACTAACTGCTTTAACGACATACCAACATTAAAGATTCCAGCATATGGCATTTTTACAAAAAAAAAAAACGCGAGAGAATTGATTAATAGCTAGCCACTGATGAATATTATAATTTACTGTTCTAGATTTATCATTGGAACTTGTTAATACTCCAAATGAAATTTAACCACATTAACATTTTTAGTGGCCTACGTAAATCTTGGGACGTCTCTGATGGCGGATGGGCGTCTCCCTGAAGCGGCAAGTGCGCTTCGGGCTGGCTCCCGGGCCGAAGGAGTCAGAGTCCGAGACCGGCGGGAACACGACGCTGCAAGAGTGTCAGCCCTCGTACAGCTTGCAGCGCTACACTCACAACGGGGCCACTGGCATAAAGCCCTTTCAGCGTACAAAGAAGCGCTGCAAATTTTACCAGATACAAATACACCGATCGTTGGATGGACGCGGCATGTAAGAAAATCTTCTAACATTAAGGCACGTCGTATTTTAACAAGCGTTACATATAATTACGAAACATGCCCTTGTCGTCGGCTACTTTCTGGTGTGGCCAAAACTGGTCGAAAATTTGTTGAATATGCTTAAAATAATATTTCCTCTTCCATTATGGTAAGAACTATTACAAAATTGAAATTTTCGTTGAATACCTTTTAGGGACGGCAGCACGAGTATGATGCCAAGACTATAAATCTAACTGCAAAACAGACAGACAATACCACTTCATACTAATCTTCTATTCCCACCTCACTCATGAAAACAACTCACCATTTTTCGATCTAAACATAATGACATTTTGTCATCTAAGTCATCATAAAAACTAGCCTGCCTTGTCACCTCTCTGCTTATAAGCATGTTAAAAATAGATCTTTCATAAAACCATTTTTTTCAGGTTTTATATTGTTGTCGAACAATTCTTTCGTATATTTATCACATTTAGATTACACAAAATTTGCTTGCCACGTTCAAAGGGGCATTATTTGATAATGTCTTACATGCGATGCGATCTTAATCGCAAACAATATTGAGAATTGGAAACCTGTAAACACTCCATTTAAGTGTGATTGAATTCATATCTCAACATCCGATCTCAGTCTCATGCAGTTTCTAGAGACCTACTGCAGTCTAAATACATTAATTCATATCGGTCGGTTGAAATCGACAGAGTATTATGAAAAATCAATAATGAAATCGGTTAACAGGAAAAATTAAATCTGTTCAGGTGGGATTCGAGCCCCGATTCCTTCCTATATTTTCGCAATTCTACCTATCTTAATCGATTTGAATAATACTAAATGCTTTGAAATTCCATTCATTCAATCAATAATTATGCTGTAAAGTGACCATGACGTTGTTAAGGACCTATCTTCATTTCACTTATCTCCTTTTACGTTGCAACTGGCGATGTATTAAGCTTGATCTTTAAATAACAGGGTTTACAATCTATTTTATTTTTACAGAGTGTCCTATCAATGGTGGGGGAGATCTACGTTCAGCTGCAGCAATGGCCTCTAGCTGAAAATAGTTTAATATCAGCGTTAGCGGCGTCACCACATCATGCGGGGACGCACGTCACATTAGCTCAAATACTCGCTAGAAATGTAAGTTTATTCTATAAAATTTTGGCGTTGGACGTAAGCCGATTCACAAAGTAGAGGACGTTAGCAAGCCGATTAACTTTGTTCGCAGACTTTAGTGAACTGACTTACTGTGCAGTGATTTTGACAGCTGCCAATTCTGACAGCTAAAGGTTTGAGGACTGTAACAGAATAAAATTCTGAACTGTCTGAACATAGTGCGGTGGTGTGGTGTTTTAAAAGCGGAATTGAAACACTTTTTCCGATCACGACAAAAACGAATAGTAGTTCATGAATATTTCTAATTCTCACAGAATATTGTATTATCACTTTGAACTATTGGTGGTTTTTAGGGATAGGAAGGTTATATCCACCTATAAAATAATAGTTATAATGTTATATGTGGATATTCATAGCCCATTATGCTTTATTTAGTATGATCCACCCCTGAATAAAATGACATAAAACCGTACAGTTATTTCTGGTCCGTTTTCCATCAGCTTCATTCTTATTATTTATTCCTTATCATCACTTAGTCAAATGCATAGCCTTCACATAAATATTCGGTTGTGAATATTTAAAATGCATATTGGAACATCTTTTTGTACATTTTTATTTCATTAATGTGTTTTGTTACAGGCTAGTAGAAGTATAGAGGCTGAAATGTGGTTCAAAAAAGCATTAACATTAGCACCAAATGATCCAGCAGTAAGGGATCAGTTTGGTAAGATTTTGCATACTTATTTTCTATCTTCTTTTTCGATTTTTGAGAAAATCTAAAACTTCTGCTTGATTTCTTCCTACATCATCATTTGCATCCTAATGCCTTAATTTTGAGATAAATCAATCACCAGGTATACTGGCTTACACAAGAGGCAGGTAGCACATTTTTTTTCTGTGGTTACCAACTATATTTAATTTCTATAGCAGCCAGTTACTAGATTGGAAACTACGGTGTAGTCCACTTAGAGCACCCAGCTGAATAGCACCTAGCCATGTCCATGACTTATCAAAATTTTTGGCAGGTGCTATTCGTGGATACTTTGACATCAATCCGTATTTTGTGCGTCTCATTTCCAATACGACAGTAAGACTTTTCTTACTACAGGAAAAATACATAGACGAAAAAAGGACTATCAGACTTTAGGTACACGTTTGTAGAATGTAACGATAAATTACATTCGTTGACATTACATATATTCAAGGACTGAGCTGCAGGCTTTTGTCAGTGAATAAGAGACTGGCTATCTCTAGCTAAGCGTATGAGATACTTTTTATGTACTTTGCTTTTTGCAGTACATACTCAGTACACACCCAGTTACATAAAACAAACATTTCTAAATTTAGCTTATGATGGAGTTAGTTTGTATGATATGCATCAAACTCAAAATATTAAAGTAGACATTTTTAAGGCATTTATTTTATCATAGGTATGTTCCTAAGATCACAACACAGGCTTCGGGAATCAGCTGAACAACTAGTCACTGCAGCTCAGCTTTCACCTAGTGATGGCGCGCGCGCAGCGTCCGCAGCGCGTGCTTTAAGGGACGCGCGACGTTGTCGTTCCGCTGAACGCTGGTATGCGCGGGCGGTGCAGCTGAATCCAGATGTAAGTAAAAATAAGTAATCACCACCGATATTGATAAATGAACAGAGATGTTGAACTTTTATTTTCAACCCTATCAACAGGTAATTGTGACTAGTCTCCTTTCTCCTAACTCTATTCATCACACTACCCCAGGCAGGAGAGCAAGAGGCATTAATAGTCTCCTAGTATACTCCTAGTTACTGTCTCTAGAATTCCACTATATCTATTGTCTTTTTATTTTGAGCTGTGATTACTGGTGCTGAAGTATGACATTAGGTTACAACCAACAACATTAGGCTTACTAAAGTTCATGGTAAAAGGATAATGTTGATAGTAATAGCTCTGCCTTTGTGATTTCCTAAAACATAGGTAAACGCTTACCGCGAGCATTTAACCACTTAGTAGAATTTAAAAATTTACAATTTATTCAGTATGAACCCCTGGAACTAGACTATAGCTAGTTCGATTGGCTGCACTGGCATTATTGTGCTAGCATATTGCACTGTTACCATTAGAGCTTTGCCGGTCGATGTCGAGGTGTAAAGTTATGTATTATTCAACGAATGAAAAAGGTAGAGAGTTTCTTGAGGGTATGAAACTGCGATTAGGTCACTTGATTATTGGCTATTTCAATTATTGGTTAGTATGTATAGTGTATCTGTTTGCGAGCGGTTGTCGATTAGTTGAAAAAAAAAAGTTTCTTGTCCCATTACTAATAATCTGTCATAATATATCATGAGAGTATAGTAGTCTTAAGCTTAAACTATCAACCTATTTAATATTATGGCAAATAGTGTTAACAAAGCGCTACATTCTTAGAAGTAGCGTAATATTTCAAGGTATCGAACATGGCTCTAAGCCTGCCAGAAAATAATAAACAAAATCAGAAATATATTACACATGTTCTTCGAAGATTGCGAAGCTTACAGAAGCGTATTTATTGATTAATTTTATTGTAAAGATCATTCAGGCTTTTACTCGACTAGAGTAGAGTTGTGTTTTTTAATTTACACATTAATTGAATCAAATATACCTTACTGTCGCTCCATAAATCTAGAATCCGTGGTACCTTCTCTGATCTTTGTTGATTGTTTACCTAGTTTTTGTTCCTTTGTCTCTCGCTTAACTAAAGAGGGAAGTCAATTCATTATATTTCCGACTCGTCTAACTTACTTCTAATTAATTTCATCAGAAGTTCTACGACAGTTTATTCGGAAGTTTCCTTAAGACTCGTAGAGTGTCAAGCCTTATAATCCCGTACAACCAACAAAGCATTCATTCCATTATTACTTTTGTGGTGTAATGGTAAAGCGTTTGACTGCTAAAGTCAGAATGTGGGTTCGATTCCCGCACAATGTAAATAGTATATTCGTGCATATGTAGTAGATTTGCATTAGTGTCAGTCTATGCATATTAAGTAGATACCTATGTATGTACAAAATACCTAAGTGTATTTTATCCGCATTTTAGATCACATAATATAAGCTAATTACGCTATAACTTGAATCTAGATAGCTTTGTGTAGTAGTATATACCAATGAAATGTCTATTTACTAATTTATTTTACTGAATACATAGGTAATTATTGGCTAGTTGTATATAGTGGCCCTTATTACTATATATAACTTATCTGGATAGCAGTTTACAATTTAACTTATCTGGAGAGTAATTTACTTATCGTTTATATATAATGACCAGTGTACCACACATATAATCTTACAATTATTTGGACAAGAAAATAATCTACCTACAAAATTATATCAATCAAAGTAATAATGCCTTACTATAAGGAAGTGTTCCTGGATTTTGAATGATATTTAAACTAATTCTGACTATTTTTTACAAACGTGGTAACATAGACACGAATTTAAGTTCAAGCTTATAGCCTTTCAGCTAAAACACATTTTATCCTCATTTTAATAGAAATGGGAACCACTTTCCATTAGGTGGGCTATGTGCGTATATAGAATATGAAACCGGTCAGGTCAAAGGTTGTATTTAGTAAACCTTTGATAATGCCGTGAGGTGAAACCGGTCAGGTTAAAAATAAAAACAAAATAAAGTGTGGAAAAGTACAAGTGATATCATTACTCAATATGTAATATTATTTTCTCAAGCATGCAATGAAATATTGACATTACGTTCCTCTTAATAGATTGCGAAGTATGACGTTTCAGGCGCGGCTAGGACCAGAGGCCGGTAATGGAATTTCATACAAATCTTGCAAGGGCTAGGCCGGAATAGTCCTCTTTTTGAATTTCGATTCCACATAAATTTGTGGCAAAGGCATCGAAACTCTGCCACAATGCGTATCCTTTAAAAAAAACAAAGAACGACTTGGTATATAGGTACTTAGAGCAGTTTTATTTACATAGGAATCCACATTAACATAACTAATAACACATTATTATCAATTGTTTTCTTAACCATACGTATAAACATTGAAATATTAAAACAAATTGACATTTATAACAATGATGTGTCACTGTTCGTTCAGAAACGTGCCTTTATACTTTTTTTAAGGAACATGATAATGAACATAAATGCAAATGTTTTCTGTTAAAATCAAGCTAAAATTTATCTTGTTTACTTTTAATTTCTTTAAAAATAAATCTTTAATTTTTTTGTTGTTTATTTCATTGCCTGTTTTAGAAAAGCACTATACATAACTCGCCGGGAAATATGGGGTTGCCTGCCTCAGACCTATCCGTCTATATGTCTTCGGCCGGCAACCCCTTTCTTCCCGGCCTCTGTAGTAATGTACTATTTATTCATTTCATATAAACTGCGTTTTAAATACATCTACCTATATAAAAAAATATAGTATGCGACCCCGGTACCGAGTGCAGGCACCAAACTACCAGTGGTTAGGGTTCCAGTGAGAGAAACTTCCACACTATGCTTGTCTGTTTGCTGTGTGCTGTTTTTTGCATTAAGCCCTTGAACCAGCGTTCTAACGAGAGTCTCTTAAGATGTTGACTCAGGCTCTTAGCGATAAGTCTGTGAACTGAAACGACTATCGGTACAATAAGAGATGAGTCCACATCCCACGTATTGATATTATTATTTCTTAATGTTATTTTAATGTCATATCATAGTCTTAAAAAAACTAGTAACGTATTCTCAGTTAAATACTTAAAAATTAACACATGTGTAGACACCTAAATACATGAACAATCGTAAAGGTGAAATTCTTTTGCTGTTTCATAATTACCCTTAATTCATATTTACAGTAACCGTGTGTTGTTAATTACAGCAAGTGTGTCAATATATACATGCCACGGTTTCATGACTAGTCCTTATTTTAATTCTCAGGTGATGTGACGACCTAAATAAACACAATAATTCAAACGAACATCTATTTTACGAAGCATTGTTAAAGTTTATTTATATTGTGACATGGTTTGCGACAATTTAAACCGGAACCTCATTCATAATGCAATCTTGTTATTACCAACAAAACGTGATCCTTAGACATGATTTATAGGATTGATTTGGCGTGAAAGGAAGACACTGAAAGAAAGAAATAATGTTTTAGTTTTGTACAGTAACAGGTGCTATACTACTTTGCATTGTGCTGCTTGCACACTACGCTATTTTCTGTATGCTAAGATCAACAACAGTGACGTTCAAATAAACGCCACTGTTTTTGGCAGTTGTGAATTCTAGGGTTCCTTTAAATATGTATCATATTGATAGCGACTCTTGTCTGTCTTGAGCGAAGTAAAGGAGAGCCACTTGCGTTGGTATAGCCGTATCTAAAGACGCGAATATGAATAAGTTGTTAAGAAGGTTCTCGAAGACCTCCAAGAGGAATAGGAAGAGATGGACCAGGATAGCCCTAGCCTTCTCTGGTGCAGATGTACCGGGAGACCCGGCCCCTGATAAACTGGGAACAGGGTTTGAATAAATAAGTCGATAGTGACTCTTTAAGAATTTTAAACTTTATGATACATGTAAGTCCGTACTGATGCGTGTATAATATAGGTAAATACGCAGATCATGTTCAAGTTACACAAGGTTGACTGTGCAACCTGTAGCCAAATCTAATCCGTACTTTGGTTGTGCAATCTAACTAGAACGTCAGGCAGTTTAAATGTATACTATTTAGGTGTACAAATTATTAATAAAGCATCAGAACTCTAAAATGTCTGCGTCAAGCATGTTTTCTATTATTAATTTTTTTATAAAATCACTATCCCGATAATATAGTAATGGCACAGTATTACTATTTATATATGACTGTGGTAATGGGTGTCGATGCGTGTGAGGTTGATTTTTTTTAAATGCACAGTTTGTGAATAGTAAATAAATAATAATAATATCTTGTTTGATTAATAAAGAGGAATGATTTGTTCAAATGTTAAACATAAATAGAGATGTTATAAAGGCATTAACGCGCAAGCGTTTAACATTGGAGCCGGTTTTGCTATGAAATCGCAGTGCTAGATTCATTAAAGAGGTAAATCTGTAGTATTGAATACAATGGAGACGTGTGTTATTTTTTTTTTTACTTGCTCATAATGTAGCTCTAATCTCACCGAAATTAGGCACATAACGATACCTATTATCAAACTGGTATTTTGGTTATTATTTTCGATTGGTTGAGTTGCATTATTTAAAAAAAATTAGATACAAAATGATGGTGTTCAACAGAACAAATAAATGAAAATATCTACCTATTGCTTGTTCGTAAAAATAGAAAATTTCATCTTGTACGTGTATAATAAACATAACTTTTCCTCAAAAATAACTTTTGCTTTCGCTCTGTTTAAAACATTAAGTTTCACCGATTTTTACGCATAAAAAGAAACCTCATTCTGTTTAGTCTGTGGCCTGTGTTTTTTTATTATTGCCGCCAGTCCGCAAGTACAACGCAAGTAAAAAGTTAAAACCTCCTGAACCTAAAGTAATCACCAACCACGGAGGACAGAATATGATTTTCCTTCTCCATGTCACCAACTATTCACACTTGTACCATAATGTACTATTGTCTCACCTCTACAGACATAGACATGGCATGTTATGACGTTATATAGAAAGAGGTAAATATATTGCCTATTATTCTGTAAATCTATTGCCTATTATTCTGTAAATCTATTGCCTATAATTCTGTAAATAAAAATCTTTTACTACCTAATGACGCCTGAAAAACGCTTTTGCTCGATGTAACTTTTACTAAACTCACAATTGACTAAAATTAAACGTATCGCTGAACAAAGGGGTAAGGTTCAATAGGGTAGTGAGTAGTTGCGGCTTCTTTAAACAACCAAGAACTGTGGTTAGATGAAGGTCCATTTTCTTAGAACTATCTGTTTTGATCTTGTACCTCGATGTTTTCAATTATGCCAAGATTAGAAAAGTCACTTATAAAGTTCCTATATTAAATAATGCATATATATAAAACAATGTGTATATAAAAATTAAGGAATAATAACCGTAATAATTGGTCTTCACTGAAGCTTATTGGCGTCAAATTAATATATGTACTTTACTATTTTAGCACTATAACATGCGAGAATTGTGTAATATATGGAAAAGGAAATACTGAAACTTTAAAAAAAGTTTTACAGGGTTTACAAAAATGTTAATGAATTAATGAAAGTTATGATTATGACAGTGAAATGAAAAAGATTATATCAAGATTGACAATGTGTGTATGTATTCGAAAAGTAAGTACGTAAGACCTCAGGGCGTGGAGTAAATTTCCTCCAGCCAAGAGAAAGAAAAGAGAAAAATTAAAGAAGAAGATTTGCAGTTGATAGGAACAGGAACAGCTGGTGGTGGCGAAGCACTTATTTCAAATTCAAATTCAAATGCTTTATTGTGAAACATAGGTACAAAGATGGTCTTTTACATAATTTGATCAGCTATGTTCAGCCATATTGGCATACAATATTTTGTGAGAAAATTATTAATTAATTATAAATTATCATACATTAAATTTAAATTACACTTATATCATTACATACCAGTCATGTCATATCATATATTATTTATAGTCATTCCTTATTAATTATTATTCAAGTGTTTGGTCTTCTAAAATTCATCAATATTTTAGTAACATTTCACTACCAGCAGCTTGTGCATCTTGTCTTTAAATATATTTACTGTCTCTACGTTTCTGATATGTATTGGAATCTTATTGAAAATGCGTTGCGCTATACAGAATACACTTTGATGAAGTAGTTTTGTGTTACTTTTCGCCATTTGTAATTTATCTTTGTGACGATGTCTTGTGCACATACTCCTAATACAACGCTTCTGAGCACGGAAGACTCTTCTCTCTTCCGACGCCTCTTGGACACGTGCTGCACGCGCTTAACTAGCCGCTGCGTGGCACGTTCTGCGACACCAAAGCCTCAGATATAAAGTTGCAGTTGGCACCCGGCTGATGTCAATAGAAAGGGGTTAGCAAATGAACTTGCGATGGAATTTGTAGCCCAGCATAGGCATCACTCAGTGGGGAGAAGTAAGTGACCTGTCTTCCGTTCATGGTGAGCTCTAATAAACAGAAAGTGCCTCTCAGCTGCTGTATATTAGCACTGATTTACATCATAATAATGGAATACGTCATCACAATAGTGTTGTAATGTTGGTAGACCGCACACGGCCCGAGTCAAACCGAAATTTAAAAAAGAACGGCAGACTAAAAAATGTAGCTAAATTATAATTTCAATCGATACTAAGTGGATACTCGACTTAATGTGTAATTAATCAATAGCAATAATTTGCATTGTTACAATACCGTTGTCAAAAGTAGGTATCGCTTATACGAAAGGCTTTAATTGTGCAAAACCTCAAGAAGTCAGTTTCGTGTTTCTAGACCTGTTATCAGAGTAGGTTATGTAGTTTGTTTTCTAAGGACCTATTGGACATTTGGCAAAACAATATCTTTGAGTATATGTAAATATTTTTAATTATAGTCTACGCTATGATATCTGTTACAAACAAGTAATAATAAAATGATTCTGTGCCTTTGAAATCTATTGTATTTCAAACATTTATTCTGTAAATTCCATTAAATCTGGTTACTTAAATATCACGACAGATTAAAGTAAGAAAAGGAACGATATTCGTATAAAACGAATTCTAAAAAGAATAAAAGAAAATAATTGTAGGTGGAAACACAAAAGTGAATGAACAAAGGTGCAAAGCGTGGTTGGTATCTTTTTATGCATTCGGCGTAGAGCCACTGCGCCACCGCACGAGCCGCTGCAAAAAGTTGACATGATTTGCGTAACCGACTGTCGTAATACTTCGATAGAACTAATCTTTCATCTTCTCCTTTTATTAGAAGGATGACATTCATACTAATATTATAAAAGCAAGTCTGTCTGTCTGTCTGTATGTTACACTTTGACGCCTTTTTTTAATTGTGCGGGAAATCCCCACGGATACACCCCCCGCCGAAGGGGGAGGTTATGTCGAACTTGAACCGACTGAACCGAACGCCGTCTGTGGGTCGCAGTGCAAGGCCGAAGGTGAGGTAGCTACAGTGCATATCACTGGCCCCGGCTGACCCAGGGCCATCTATTTCGACGGGGTCCCCAATTCGTCCCCGGTACAACGCGCGCCGCCGTTGCGGTCTGCTTTTGCTGGGGTGACAGGCGATTCCACCTGTCACGCCCATGCCCGCGCTCATGGGGGATGGAGGTCTTTCATTTCGGTATTTAGCATCATACAATACACAAACAATATAAATTAACACACCAATACACATAAAATTTTACTACACGACGAGGTCAGTACGTTTAATGATCTAAATAAACAATCTTGGATGTGATTTCTATCGCAGTGGTTTTGATGTCATACAAATTAAAAAGCTATTTACTATCATCAAATAAAAGCTCTGTTTTACAACGCTACTTATTTAAGTTTTGTTGTTTGGCTATCATATTCTCAGAAATCGGTAAAGTCGAATGCGTCACAATATCTGTGGCGACGATTGACTGCTAAGTCAGAAGTCGCGGATTCGATTTCCGTTCAGTGCAAATATTTGAATTTCAAGATATTATATCTATATTAGCGTTGTTCTGTGTATTATTATTATTTATGCTTGGGTCTATATAGCGCTATGTATAATTATCCTAGTAAATTTATTTAGTTTTGCAAGTTTTTAAAGGCATTGGTAATTATTAAATGAAATACGCGAACTTACGACGTGTGTAATAATGAATTATTTAAAGCTTTTTTGTTAGTTTTCTTATATTTCCATCGTTTAGCCAGCCAGGTTAGAAAAAATTCTGGCAATAAAAATTCACGACCTACCTTTTATAAACGCCAGTAATTACAATATTGCTCTCTACTACTTATATCTACTAGTTTCTTGCTGTTCAACCTGCATAGAATTTTGTTCCCATTCTGTGAATTTCAAGTTACACACATACTTATGATTCTGTAGTTCCCATTTTAGTAAAGCTCCTTGTAACACATGGGTTAACACTTAGTACGGAGTGTGTACTACATAATGTTAAACAGGATAAATACGAGTTGGAGTGGTGGGTTGCTTCTATGCTTCTAACTGGCATTCATTTTTAAACCTGTTCTCTATTGAATATTGTTATCAAACACGTCACCGTTATGAGTTATGTGAGAATTTCATGACACTAGTTTTCATAAACTCATCCCGTAAACCTGTCGAGCAGCAGATATGCACGATAGCTCTATCTTCGGTGTTCCCAGACCCTACTGTTTTAAAAGTAGATGTACTGTTTTGCGTGTGGTACTGTTTTCGCATCCTGTTTTTTGTTTCATTACATGACATATACACTGAGTCAATCTTAGCTTTTGCTGACGATCTCGCAATACTGACGCGTAATCCAAAACAATGTCAGGAACTAATGAATTCTGTTTGTGGACAAATGGACTGAGAACGAAGCCCAGTAAGTGTCACTGTCTATGTCTGGGTAGACGGGATACTAAATTTACCTGATACGACACGGAACTCTTCATAGGGGGTAAACCAGTATCCCTAGTCGCTGAATCGGTCCCACTTAAATTCCTTGGGAGAAAGATAGACCATCAAGGACGCACACCATCCTTACATGAAGTTGTTAATATGTTTATAAATTACCTAATTAAGATAGATCAGCTACCACTGAACAATATCAAAAAAAAAAGACGGGTTGCACTCTGGGAGTGCCGGCAGAAGTGAAAACATTTTCTTTTTTTCTTTCTTCGTTATATACATAGAAAAAGATAAAAAAGAACATACCATACCATGCCTATAATATAGCGCTAATCATAGAACCTATCACTTATTTTCTGCTAATTTTCTGTCAGAAGAAATTAATGAATTATGAAAAGAAAAAATAATCACAAAAAATAATAAATTACAGAAAGAAAAAATAATCATAAAAAGTAATAAATTACAAAAAGAAAAAATAATCACCAAAAGTAAAAAAAAAATCCCTGAAGGCCAGGTGGTTTGAACCCGATGCTATCTGAAACTATAAGGACTTACAGTCGAAGTGCTTACCGTTTAAGCCACGACGCTATCTATTGTAAATTGCAAAATAGATAGTCTGTACCAATCTTGTATGACGTCAGTCGTCGGTTACGGTTCAAAGGTGAACTAATCCTGACGCTTCCTTAACATTTTACACCCATCCAACGCCGCTAAAGAAGTTTTCACTTCAAAAACTTGGATATATGACGATCACTTGACATCACGTCTGACTTGGCCTTATGTGGTATATGATTTCGGCAAAACCTTACTAGCAACTGCCATAAAATCATTAAAATCGTGGCTTGGACTGGCGCACACTGCTGATCCCACTGCTTTATTTAGGGATCAAAATAATTTTCGGATGAAATTAAAGAAACCATCGGAGCTCTATAAACACCTTAGATTTACCAAAACCTACATCTAAGAATGTCAGGGCACTCCCGAAAGATAATAACTCGTCCGAGCTGAAATCTGGACTCATATACCATAAAAGATTTATGAGAGGAGCCCAGTCGAACAGAGTGGGGTTAGGAGTATGAGAGCCAGAAAGGGACCAGGATATACTTAGGTCCTTTCTGAAGCAAGACGAAAATGATAAATATCGAGTACACGCGATGAATTTAGAACTCCAAAACGAATGGTTGCCAATGGGAGAGTTCTGCATACCGATGGCCTTAAATTGGCGCATCTTACTGCATGAGTGGTCGCAGGCCTTGTTAAAATTCTATCTTAACGCCTTTCAGATGACCCTCCCGGACCAGAGTAAACTAGTAAGTTAGGGGAAGGCCAAAGAAAAGTAATGTTATACCTGTGGTGAGGCAATAGGGACGGCTAGGCACATATTAGTAGGGTGTAGGGTGCTTCTCGATAGAGGCCAATACTCACGCCGCCACGACAAGGTGCTTACGTACGTGAAGCAATGAGTCTGGCAGTAGCTAGAGCCCAAAAAGGATTGACTACTAATAGATGTCATAATAACTTTGTGTCTGCAGGTTCATCCATAAAATCCAGGAATAAATCTTATTCAATCTTAGATACTGCCCCAGATTGGACTCTCCTAATCGACACGTATGAAAAGCACTATAGAATTCCGGAGGATGTTGGGGTTTCATCATCTAGACAGTTCTCTACTCGAAAACGAGTAAATATGTGGTCCTTGTGGAACTCACTGTACCGTGGGAAACAAATATACCGAAGAAAAATAAATACTATGATCTCACAAACGAATTAATCAAAAACGGTTACGTGGTTAATAGAAGTGGGAACCCACTTAAAGATCTAGGCCTATCCAGAGCTACAATAAGCTCATTACTAGGACGAATGCCTAAAGCGGCACTAGTAGGTTTTTATCAAATTTGGTTAGCCAGGGAGGGGAACTTGGGTAGTGAAGGTGAGTGTTAATGTACATCAACAAAAGGGGCCCCTTCTAAACCTACACTTGGGTCGTAAGTCCCATTCACTGTCCCGAGTTCCCAACTCAGCAACGCGATGGTCCCGGCACCCGCACGGAGAATCCATGGATTGCCAAGAATATCGGTCTCTTTACTGTTTTCCAATTAGCGTTCAGCCCTACAAATTACACTATGCAATTTTTTTATAGCCACTGTGTATACAATGAATTTTATGAAAACCAAGTCACGCAACAGGATATCCTTCTAATATTAAAAATGCGAAAGTTTGTGAGTATGGATAGATGGATGGATATATGGATGGATGTATGTATGGATGTTAGTTACTCTTTCACGTAAAACCTATTATCTACTGAATGGATTTTAATGAAACTTTACAATAATATAGCTTATACATCAGAATAATACATAGGCTATATATCATCACGCTACTACTCAAAGGAGGGGAGCTGTGATCATTAATGTCAACTAATTTGACATACACGCGGGCGTAGCCGCGGGCAACAGCTAGTCGATTATAACTTAAAGAAAACCGCATTTTCGTCTCCTCGATTTTATATACTTTTTATTTTTATAGAATATCATTTAGAATTAGAATTCTAATGTCGATTTTATTACAGGACGCTGAGTACCATTCCAACCTTGGTGCTATACTTCATCTAAACGGAAAATATGCAGCCGCAGCGACCTCCTACCGAAGAGCGTTACAACTCCAACCAAACGACGAGATCACCATCACAAATCTAAAAAGAGTTAGATCGCTGATGAGCAAAGAACGCAGAAAATAATCTAATGACGGCCTGATAAACACAACTAGACGAAATAGGATGTCAATTGCCAAAAATACTATTAGTAACAAATACATTCTATTATTATTATTTCCTGTATCGTACAATCTATTTCTTTAATGCGTTTGTATATACAGAACGTAGTTATACAGAAAATTGATTACATTGCGGATCATGCTTATACCCTGGAAAATGAAAAATAAAACATAATAATATCTATATTATTGGATAGTGGGCAAACAATTATTTTATATTACTAAGACTACATACACAATGAACTCTTTATTCACAAAATTTATCCATAAGGTTTGATATCTCTTTTTACTTAACATTTTCATCGAAGTGCAACAATCGTGGGCGTATATTGTTAATTAAACTGTTTATAACTTTATTTTATACAAAATGTATATTTACTTTTATGACTTAGGTGAATATAAAGATTACATTTGATTGCATGAAGCTGTTTTAGTTATTCGAATCCTTTGAGAACACAATTCAGTCAACAATACTACAGACAAATGTTAAATAAAAAGCATCATATATGTTTTCATTATCCTTTTTAAAATTTGGTCCAAAGAAAACTATTGATGAATCTAAAAAGTCTAAGGCTCGGCGCAAACAGTAGTTCACACGAGTTTTCATATATTTTGTTTACGCGACGCACACGTGTGACTGGAGGCCACCACACGCTACAGGTTATAAAAAGTGATGGCTTCCGAACACCGGTGGCTGTCGCTCGGTAGCATCTGACACTGACACTGTTACAAAATTATACAGATGTAAAGGCGCCCACTCACTAACAGTCCGCCTGCAGTTTCTGATCTATCCGGCGGCCTGCAGTCTTAAGCCAAAATCTTTTCAGTGTATCTGAAACGATTTTGGCCTGCGGGCAATTACCTGTTGTCAGTTTTGCGACCACGCACTAGCAGTTGTGAGTCGTCAGTTTTCCGTCGTACGATCGCCTGCCGGTGATGGTCTGATATAAGTTACACAGAGACTATGAAACAGTGCAAGCCATTTTCGACTTTATTGACATTTCCTTGATTACATGTTTTTTCGCATAAATAAATGCCGCTGATCACGAATATAAGAAAAAAAAAACTACATGCGTTGTGATATCAATAAGGTTGAAAATAGCTTGCACTACGTTATTCTTATATAAGTACGTGAAAGTCATTGTAAGAAATAGGGGTTAGCTAATTTGCACCAATTTGGACTATGTGCATATGAAATATAGATGATTATGTACATAATTTGAATGAAATCTTAGTAAAAACTAGTGATCTAGGTATATGTCATCATAATGTTATTTACCTCAGACCAAAGAATAATATTATTTTACCGTGTTATTCTTAGTTTATTACGTGAAAAAAGCTGACACGAAACGTCGATCGACAGGCCGCCGGCCGACGTGTTCTCGTTCGCCCTGACGGCCTAGGACTGTCCGGCTTAGAACTGTCCGGAATCGTTCGACGGCCACACACTATCGGATCGTATTAGTCGTCAGTCCAAAATCGTTAACGAAGTTGTTAGTGTGTGGGTTATTGCGATTAACTGACAGATTTATATCGTCTGGCCGTCGTCCGGTAAACTGTTAGTGCCTTAAGATGCAGCGGTAGCGCGCAACCGCCACCAGTGGCTATGGTCGATGGCCCGCTTGCGCCGAGCCTAAATCTACACAGTATACACCTGAGCTCTAAAAGAAGGTAAAACTATTTAAATAAATATACCAACCCGTATTTACGTCATGACGTTACTAGTGATGTACATAAATTAAAAAAAATGTTTGTGTTGACGGTAAATTATTGTTCCACAAAGTATTTTATTATTACGAGCCTTTATTTAATTTGAAACTTTATATAGGTCAATCAAGTAGGAAGTCTTTCTTATAAGAAGTTATTACACCATGCGAAGAGAGCATCACACCGCACTCTCTGCGTTATATGGATCCACCGGCTGTTCATCCCACAAGTCCCCACGATTGACCGATTTCGACGCCCCTTTTAGACTACAAAAATATATATTTCGTATAATTTGAAAAAAAAGAAAGAAATTTCAAAAGCATTCAAATTATAGGTAATAATTTTAATACAGACGATCTGATTTTGCACAAAGCTGAATTCCTAATTAGTAAATTTCATATTTCGTTAAATTGATTTTAGCGTTTGCGTATTGAATCAACAGTTGTAATTTTCTTTAGTATGAAAGACGCGCGCTTGTATAAAGCTAATAAGTAATTATCACGCTCTCATAACGTCTCCCGATATTATGTAACGTATATATTGCAAAACTATACATACAGACAAAGTCATTCCGTTTATATACATTTTTGTTTTTATGGAATATATTGAGGGTCTAAAACAACGTCATAGAAGTAGTTAGAAATTATTGTAAATAGATTTTTAAACTTAACGATTTTATACGTGTGCAAATATCTATAAATTGTTTCTCATTATTGAAAGAAAATAATGTTATCTATCGTTATTATTTTCGTCTTCCATTAAGGTATAATGGTTTGTACCTAAGCAGAATTGTGAATTCAACACATCATTGATTCAATAAGTAACTGTGTTAAACAGTTTTTATAAATACACGTATTATTCGAAAGTTTCGTTGGTGACAAGTTACACAGTACATAGTGTTTGTTGCTAAACCTCAGATGAATTATAGGTACAGTCAGAATCTGATCGATCTTGATGTATATAGTACTGAGACTGCATTTGAGACTTTGTAGTCAAGATTATTCTGAATCTGACTTTACTATCTACCGTTTATATTGTGTACGAAAACCTTCATTTTATTATGACAGATGTATTTCAATCTCTCTTTTTTGTCTTAAATTAACCCAAGTCGCGCCAATTATTAGTACAATTATGATAAACTAAGTAGGTATCTTTACAAAACAGCGTGCACTGATTTACTTCTTGTAATTTCAAAGCATCATTCGTCACGTACAGCTAGATGTAATCAAAGATAATCCATAAAAACGATCTTGATGTGAGTAAGTAATTATACGTCATTAAAGACCGTGTAGATATATTTTTACCCTCATAAAAATAGTCATTCCGTACTGCACAGTTCAAATCTAATCGGAGCAAAATAGCGTGGAAACTTGCTGCTTCTCTAGATTATTCGCATCGCGGATTTTCGACCGAATTGTCATGTAACATTCATAAGTTACTGACAGCTTGCATTTAGAACGTGTCAAGAATTGCAATACACTATATTCGTAATATTGTAAATCAGTACACAGCTGTATGGAACATTGAGAAATTGCTCTGACGAAAGCGAAGAAAATTAATATCAATATTGGTTTTCAATGTAAATCTGGCAGTATCCATTGTGTAACTGTATATTATTACCAAAGAATAAATGTCTGAAATAAAAATATCTGAAACTAGCTATTATTACACTCACGCGAATTTCTGTGATGTTTGGATATTCAAAAGTTTCAATGTGAAGAATTCTACAGATTGCTAATTTATACTTAGTGTTTATTATTAATAACCTGATACAATTCAGTGAACCAAATAAAAATAGTTATTCACGAAATAAATAGCTTTGTAAAAGCAACTTCCATCATATTTTTTTATTCTTAAGTAAATATGTTTTGCTGCGTTTGGGTAGTGTTTTTGTGATCTATTATTTTACAAAAGTCTGAAACATATCTATGTCATGTTTGTGTAGATATACAACCGGACAAAATTGTTATTATGTATTATAAGTTATATCATAAAATTATTGTAAATAAATCATAAACAGTAAATAAATCGCATATTAATTACCGTATAGCGATAAAAGCATTTTTTATACTTCTAATATTATTTTTGGTCATTTTACTTCTCACACCTGTGACAATAAATGTAAATTACGCTTTGTAGTAATAGATAAATGCCAAAATAAAATGATTTCAGTTTCTTTGAGCATCTTAGAAAGATATTTTAAAGGGCGCTTCTGTGTTGCGATATGAAGGGTCTTTTCAACGAAATTGTAAATGAATTCTGTGACAGAAATATAAATTTGCTTGTATATATTAGATATTGTTAAGAATTTTGCGTCCTAACGCATCTTGAGTCAAATAACAGAGGGGCCCTTTAAATATATTTTACTTCAAAATTTTAAAGATTTCCTATAATCACGTGATTGCGTTTTTAATTTGGATTTATAAATATAGACAAACAGATATAACGTTTCTACTCGTAAATATTTTCAGTAATACCGATTTAGTAAACCCCACTGCATTCGATATAATAACGCAATCACGTTATTATATAGTGATGATGGAATAATTTTGAAGAAATATAAGTTAAACGTATATTAACATGAATATTAAATTTGCAAAGCATAATTAAATTATTGTGTATAAAAAAGTTTCAGAACGTGTATGCTTCTTAACATTATGACACTACAATAATTCTAATACATATAATGAAAATCATTTTTCATCCTACTACGCGCCCACCTCTAAATTTCATTTATTAGGGTTGAACATTTTTGAATTAAGATTTTCATAACCGATAATATCATAATTATTAAGTATTATTTATGAGTCAATTTATTAGAAAAAGAAAATCACGTATGAAAATCCCTGCAGATTTCTGATTCTAATCGTGCCATAATTCTAATATCTCGGTACAAAAATAAGACGAGTAGATATTCGTGTAGTTTTGTTATTTATTATATAGTTCAAAAACTTATCTCACCTATACGAAAATTGTTCGACGCTACTCTGTACCTTGTCCTAATTGAAATAAGAATCATAATAGTAGCCTTGTAATTAAATGAAAAGTACATCTATGAAGTTAGGTATTATTCTATGGTGGGCGCTGCTTGATTATTAATGTACTGGAACCACTTTTTATAACAAATATTGTTTTGATAATATAGTATTTAGATATTACAATTATTGTACTTCCAATAATCATTACATCAACTTTTTTGTCGTAATATTTTATACCTACTATAATAGTGGGTACAGTAAGTAAACAATTGAGGAATTGTAATCACTATTGTTTTTATTGAATAGTAATAAATAGGTATGTATATTTATGGCGTTATGCAAGTAAACCTGCAAATTCCCAAAGTGATATTATATGTTGGTAATTTTGTAAATAAAAGCTTCAATATTTTATGTAATGTTTTATTTTCCTCTAATATTCGAAATGGAATTAAGTATTAATCTATCAATTGGTCTATTGCACCCCACAGCTAAATATTATGTGCCTCTCCTAACGGGAGCACATAGCACCCGATCAACCGCCTTTAGCTTGGAATATATATACCTAATGAAAAATACTTCATCAGGTAGATATTATGGGTTCAATTCCTATGTTGGTAAATTTTTGTGTGATTTTACATTCTACAATGGTGATAAATCACTGCTACAGATTAATAGGTGTTCCCCTATCCCGCTAACAGGTCCGATGTTGAGGATGCGTCTGGTTTTAGCCGCTTCGAATCGAACTTACCGCTTTGTCGTTAACTACCTCCGTAAAAGTTCTCATCCTATCAATATTATAACAATGTAAGAAGTTCGAGAAGTTTAGATCACACATAAACCGCTGAAAAGATTTGGATGAAAATTGACACATTGATTATTACCTTTCAACTTGGGAACAGGTTTCTGTGGAGGGCGAAAGCTGCAGGCGTAGAACAAAAAAAAAATGGTAGGTAACATATTTTGCAGTATGATTTACCTATGTTGCTACCATTTAACCGGATTTCGTTTTTTTTTATACCACTTCGGTGGCAGCCAAGCATACGGCCCACCTGAAGGAAAGTGGTTACCGTGGCCTATGGACGTGTGCAACACCAGGGGCACAACACTCGCATTGCCGACCCTGTTAGAACAGAGAGTTTCTGTGTCGTCAGTGTAGAAGATAAAGCAGGACAAGCCTTAGGTCTTCCCACTGACAGCACAAAAACTCTCCAGTGATCTCTGGCTACCCTACTCACTACCGGGAAAACGTTTATTATGGCCGCGGTATTCTGTAGAGGGAGGTACTTCCTCAGCCGGTAATAAATTATTATCACTTCATGCGGTCACATGTACATGTATTTCGTAGCAAATTACTAAATGTATTAAGAGATACGGTATGTTCGTATCACTATTTTATTGGAAACGATGTTAAAGGGTCCTAATAGTGATTCGTTATTGGGAAAGTAATCATTCTTATTCAGAACACAGTTGTTATAGTGGCTATAAAACTACTGATTCGATACTAAAACGAAACATCGTCATGTAGAAGTAAATCAAGTTAAGGTGCTGACGCTCTCAAATAGTAAAACGACAAAAATTGTGAAGTATTAACTTTTTTTAGAAAGTTGGGTTTGGCAAAAGAGTCTTGAAACTAGGGTGAATACAGTGGAGATGCCCACGTTAATCAGTACATGGGGTAAAGCTGGTATGATTGAAAGAGAAATACATAAATTCGATAAAGGTGAGGCCAGGACAGGAATCTTGTAACGAGGATTAAAACGAAATGTAAGTGATATAAAAAAGAAAAACTCTAAACCGGTGGCATGAACGGTTTTACGACAGTATAGGAAGCTCGCGTAGTATATATGTAAGGATGGAATCAAGTGGCGGGTTGTTGTCTCCCCCCCTCACTCCTGGAGGGAAATAGGCGTGAGTATATATATACATTATGTATGTTTGTTTTTTATATGTATCAGCCGGCTGACGACCGCAATCAATTTATGCACTTCTCGAAAAATGTAAAGATATTAAATACGTCCTCTGATAAAATTAAGAAATAAAGTTTAAAATACTGCATCCAGATTACGGAAAGGTTGATATTTAAAAAAAAAAACTAAAATATTGTCTCAATTCTTCACCGAGAGATGGCACTAGTAGTATATAAAATGGGCTTCTTATTACTAGAAATATTTCATAGTAAGTATTACACTATATTTTTATTTTAAATTGCTCCTCTTTTATTTGAGATCAAACTCTATAAGACATTCAATAAAAATGGATGTAAAAACCCTTTTGAATAGTGTGCTGTACATGGCCATGAAAGTTAGGTAATGGCCAGTGTGGAATCAGTAGACCTAGTAGACTTAGGCCTCCCCCCCTCCCCCCAACATTGGAGGCCTAAGTCCAGTAGTGGACTGTGATTGATTGATTTATTGAGATAGTTATTAAATATCGCAATCTAGATTCGTGATAAAAAGCCTCAATACGAACATGAACGCTTGCACATTAATATTGCGTCAAAATTACTAATGTGATCAATTAATTTTGTAAGGATCTCGTCAAATCGTGCCTATACTGAGTTTCAAAGATTTTCCAACGGCTTATTGCTCACGGACTATCCACAAAATATAGTTTCATATTCATTACTATTCAATTTCCATGGAAATATATGTCATGTTACATATTCCATATAATGTAATACCGGAAAATGATAAAATAATATAAACATTTCATCTAATTAATAATAATTATAATAACCACACAGAATATAAAACGCCTTCAAGTCACAATTTCTTTCACATAAAAGAATACGTGATGACCCAACAATGAAAGTTTTATTCAAGGTCAGTGGTAGTCAGAGCTCGTGAATGGTAACTTGGTAACATCTCATTTATGTCAGTGATATCGATGAAGGAAGTTTGGCATTAACATAATCAGGGCTCCGGCATTATTAATAAACTTTGTGTAACACCTATTGATACACAAATGCTTTTCGTTTTGGAAAAAAGGTATGATCATTTTGGAGCTCTATTAATTAGCGAGATTGTTATTGATATTTTGATTGCAAAGGATACATACATACATGTATTCACGCCTGTAAATCCCTAAAGGGATAGGCAGAGGTATAATATATAACACTCACAACAAGAATATATTTCTAGAGTTAAAAATTGCCCAGACAACCACATCTGCACCTATTATACAATAGTCGAGGCTCTCGCAGAGATTTTTTTCTCGGCCCAGTAATATTAGACGGTAGTCACTCCGGGATAAAAGGCATTAAAGCGTCGCGCGTCGGTAGCTTAGTGGTTAAGGAGTCGGCCTTACGATCGAGAGGTCGCGGGTTCGAATCCTGGCCATTACACTACCGACGTGAACCCATTCCTAGCACAAGCAATTTAGCTTAGTTGGAGGGGTTAGAGGGAATACTAGTACTTTCGGCTGCTTTTATTCTTTAAAAAAATAAATTAAACATAATAAGTAGAACCTGAGTTCCGAAGTACAAACTTTGAATTCATCTGGGCACCTGATGGAAAGTGATTACCGTGGCCTATGGACGCACCAAGGGAGTCACACTACTAACTGTAACTGTGCCGTCACTGTAAAACACAAAGCAGTATCCTTTGGTCTTCCCACTGACAGCACAAAACTCTCCAGTGAGCTCTGGCTACCCTACTTACCGTCGGGAGCATAACATGAGGTTATTATGGCCACGGTATTCTGTAGGGTGGAGGTTTTATTCTGTATGCAGCTTTTTACTTCCCCAGTCGGACGGCTCAATTGCAGTACTGTCGTATCTTACCTCCTACAGAATAGCACACCATCTGTTTCTGTTCACAAACACTTCCAAGCTTCCTCTACTATCATACAAACTCGCTAGCTTTCAGTGCTTCTGACCTGCAATTTTTCAACTAGTGTAGAATGCAGATAAACTTGCTCAGAGATGCTAGTACAACTATGTGACTATAAATACGCTATAAATTTTTCTCGCTAGAATCTAGAACGGCAATCTTGTCTACATTTATTATTAGATTCTACATGCATTCTCCAGCGAGACATTGTGGACACTATAAATTGTGATTTCATAATAGTATTAGTTTTTATCATGCAGAATAACTCCAAGCGTGAAAGTGGACTACGGCAACCGGGGTACTCGTTATAATGATACTGATGATAAATACATACATTCATACATTCAGTCACGCCTCTATGTTAATGACGTGAGCAGAAACAATTATTATGATAACGTATACGCCTTACATATATTTTAATACCACTTATGTAGTAGACAAATACACGACCCACCTGACGCAAAGTCGATACCGTGACCTATGGACGTGTGCAACACTAGGAGAGTCACACTCGTGCTGCTGACCCTGTAAAAACTATCTAATACCCTTCTTAAAGAACCCCATATTGTACACGCTTGCAAAACCCACAACTTCGAGTATGACAGGTCTAACTTGATTGACCCTATTTTTTATAATCTAACCTGATTTGACCCTATTTTTGTACAATTTCCATATATCCATTCATACGATATACCTAACTTACTGAAAAGCTGTTGTTTTTTATATTCTGAAACAGCCACCTCGTTTAAATGATATATACTCGTAGTTGTAATTATGATTTATTAAATACATGTGAGACCTTACTTTTATTTCTCTTATAAAGTTTGAAACCTTTTCAACCGCACACTGAAATTCCTAAACATCAAACTTGAACCTCAACGACTGAAAAACGCAAACGTTTTTGTTAAACTTGATGACGCGTGAAGTGATTATATTTCTTGCGTGTTTGCACTCCGCGGTATTTTTTGCTTTTCCCCAGTTTGGAACTCATGACTGGAAGAAAAGGCGCGTCAAATAAGTTGGAAAAAAGACACTTAGCCCACACACTCGCGTCTTTCCTGTGTACGATAGAGCAGCCCCTAAGCTCCACAGTAATTTCCCACCAAGACATTATTTTCCATGCTTCGCGCTCACCCCAAAGCCATTACCATTCGCTTCATCTTTGGTTTCCTTTTCTATTTTGCTTTGACACTTTGTATTACGATTCGATATTGAGATATATTTTCTTTGAGATTAGATAGCTGTTTGTACGTTTATTGAGCTTATAAATTATTATTATGACAATAACCATTCATATGTACCGTTAAATAGGACCTTGATTGAGAAAGGTTCATCTTAGTATACTTATGAATGAGATTTATTCCTCGTGCGTCTCACTGAATAATACAAAAAATATTCTGTAATGTTCAAGCTTTCTTTATGAAGTTTTATTTCATTTTATATACTGGGTGTATACTCACAGAACAGACAATAGTACTAGGTATAGTTCAAGATTATCATTCGAGATTATTATTACCTAATCTACTAACAATAAACTTAATTAACCTCACCTACAAGCCGATACACCCACTGATTGACGGATGAGGTTCTTGTGCAGACTTTGTTTCAGTATTGGGGTTTCCTTTTTTTTTATATTGGACACGTCACTTTGACTTTACCTCGCCTGATGGTAAGCTGAAGGCAACGTCTCAGGAAAGAGGGCCACCATTATATACACGTGCCATGTTAATAATGGTGGCACTCAGCTTGACGGCCTCATCAGATGCCTTTTCACGCCTCGCTTAAAGGACCCGGGACTGTAGGAAGAGGGAAACACGTGAGCTGGTAAGGAATTCCAGGTCTTAATGGTGCGACAAAGGGAAGAGTCACCGAACCGCTTGATTCGTGAAGGAATATTCTGCACCGTATGCGGGTAACATCTAAGCCCTGTATGGATGGGTGACTATAAAAAAATAACCACTCCGCTCCCGCCTTAGCCTTTTAACCTATATATACCCATATCGAGGCGCGCATCATCAACTTCTTATATTTACACGTATCATAATGCCCGGGCACTATAAAATGCCCAGTTAATCACTGGGCCCATAAAATAACATATACTAAATTTCTAGGTCTCGTGCAGTACATAAAGTTTCTCAAGTAATACCTCTACACTGAAATTGATAAGACGTTCAAAACTATCAACAACCTAACCACTCTATTACTTATGATATAAATGTTAACTATTCTGGGATAAAAACTGTTTTTTCTTTGAAGTTACCACTAATGATAAATGAATCGTCGACGGGGCCGCCAAGGGCCTTTTTTTAATTTTACTATTTTGGTCTTGTTTTTAATTAAGAATTCCAACTTGACAGGAGAATATTTTAATGAGAATAATAATACGAAACTATAGCTCTGTCAGACAGAGGCCGCGTTACAATTAATTTCTTTGTGTTTTATACGCATTTTAAATATTTCTGCCTTATGTAGTTGAATTTGTTTCTTTTGTGACAATTTAAACACGTAATAGGAGACGGCTACGGATACTTTCTTAGTTCTTTAGTAAGTATATTGGATTTATTACTTCAACAATAAAGTATAATAGGATCAATTACAGGTTGCTTACTTTAACCTAATGAAATTTTGATCAAAGTTTAAATTGAAAATTTAATTATTACTTTGCGAAGCAAAACTCTTCTTTAATTAACGCACCATAGCAAATATCAAAGCCGAACTTTGTACGTAAGATACAAAGGTAGTAGAACCTCAATATGCAACAAGTACATCAGCAAAACTGAATTTACAATCAAAAGAAACACGGGAGTACGGTGGGGGCTGGTTGAACGGCGTGTCACAGTTCATTAATATTAATAGTCAGGGGCAAAACCCACAGCTACTGCTCTCACTCCATGCATAATTTCACTTCTACGTCCGTTACAAATTTTAATTGCTCGAGTTGCTACATCGCAATTTGTTCAGTGTTGCAGTGACGAATATACCACCTCGTTTGTTATTTTGAATAAGCACAAAAAATGTTTGTGCTGCGTACAACCACGTTGAGTAAGCTTCAGTTTGGTTACGTTCTACTAAACTTCGCCAACGGGCCAGTTTAAGCTTCGCGACGTATTTCAATTTGTTTTAGTTGAGAATTTGCGGAGAACTTTTTTAATTTACTGAAAGTCAATATTGTGTGGTACAATGCAAAGCTATTTACAACGTTTATTATTTTTGTATTCTTTGGCTAGGTTTCGGTTTTGACATTTTGTTAAAGATATTGATACAACACTAAATGTTCTTGCGAATAGTTTGATCTACGTAAATTGATTCTTGGAATTGTTAGGAAGCAGAAAAGAAGAATCGCTTTGCCAACAAACTAGGCTTCACCAGTTAATCCTGAAATACTTGAAATACCTTTAGTATTATGTTATCTGTGCCCTATATTTGTGTCAATTGTTATCTTACAGGATTTCAAACTAGTACCTACATTTAATTAAGCTTATTAAGCCAAATCTTGGCCGTCCGTATCTTGGAATAGAAAACTAAAGTGATTTGTTTTAAGTCAATGAATTAATGGTGGGCCCCAACAAAAACCTCACGTGCTAGGTGGTGGTGCACCTACAAAACAACCGATGAGGCTATGGCGTAGCATTTCTTCTTGAGGTTGAGTGTTCAGACGGACGTTGCTTCCGAAAAAAACCATTAAGACCATTAATATTAATATTAATAAATATTTTTTATTTTCAATAATCAAAATACAATTTTTCTATCTCTATCAAATATTAAAGCACTAAATAAAATTTAACATGCACATTTTATTTTTTGAGACAGAGTGAACGTCAGTCCCTGTGCTAGTGTTAACTAGTTTCCTCGTAAAAAATTTTTGCTATAATATTCAAAATGCATAAGTAGTAGGAATCTGCTACTACCTACTTATGCATTTTGAATATTATAGCAAAAATTTTTTTTTAGCATGAGCTGATCTCGGACGAAGTACATAGTTTGTACGTAATTTGGAAAACGCTATAAGGATGATGATGATTAGTTGTACATCAACTTTTAAAATAACACCAACATACGGATATCTTACACTCCATACTATAATCACATAATATCGAGAAAAGTCACGCATAAGAAAAAAGCTCTGACAAACTGAGCTACTAAATACATCTTGGACATTCTAAATTCTCCTATACCATCATAACAAAGACATAAAGTTTAAAGTTCCTGAAATCCCAGTACCAATAATAACTGAAAATGTATTGTAACAACATTTCACTTTGGCCTTAACAGTTGAATTTTCTCAATACAAAATGAACAACGAATTACTTTAATTGCACGGAAGTGTAATCAAAAAGGTGGAGGGTACCTGTTTATTGAGGAAGTTTTAAAACTGAAAACTCATATAGGTACATTGATTTCACTTATTGATTTTGTATACTTAAATATTGAATTTCAATATAAAAAACTTAACACGTTTTTTTTTCAGATAGTAAATTGACAACTGCAAATGTCAAATTATGGAATAATGATACCAGATTTTAGTGTTTAGTGACGTGCACGAAACTATCTGCAATGTTTGTGGCCTAGATAAAAGTGGTTTGGCTTTATTATATTTTAAGAAAAAGTTAAAATTGAAATGTTTTTAATTTCGTAGACTATCCATATAAGCTAACTATAACGTACAAAAATCTGTACTAATTTTAATTTATCGACAACTTTCGATACTGGTGGCACATGACTATTTTTAAATTGCAATAAACCGGCAGCACAGCTTATGTCATTTTACTATCTGTAACTAAAAAACAGAGTATATATTGCTCGCACAGAACATTATACATTCATGGAAATTATACATAAATCATTACACCATCAACAAAGAAAAATATAAACCAGCATTCGCAGATCATACAGCATAACATAATTACACGGCTTTACTTGTAGGTACATTTACATTAAACAACACGAAACATCTTCAACTCTCGACATACGAATTACCAAATGCGCAAGTAACACCTTACCTACTTAAGCGCATTACTTACTTTGAATGTTATTTCAACCGCGTTCCCATTTTCCGCCAATATTTGAATAAATAACGTAAAACCCTAAACTTTGACACATTCCCTTAATGAGGTAGGAAAGTTAATTTATGAACGATCAAATAAGATGCCTTTAGGTTTGTGAGCCTAGCGTATGGACGCTAAAGCCCTGAGCTCATTAAAAGCTGTCACAAAAAGCGGCATGCACTGGTGAGTAGTCCCCTAAGAGTATATCCAATCTAAACTGTAGGTAATATTATCGGATAAACAGCTTTAATAAGTTACGGTTCAGTGAAGGTATATTATAACAACCGAGATCGTATGGCCTGATATCAGCACCGACGTATATTTTTTAATTAAATGTGTTCTATAATAATATGAATAATATCTAATTATTGATAAAATTGAGAATTATATTAACGCCAGAATAGATATTCATAGGTAATTCAGTGATGTATACGTGTGAAGTGTCCGTTTATAATGTTAAATTACTTAAAACAAATATTAAAATCCAGATCTCAATCCAAAGTCAGTCATAATTCAAAGACATTTGAGTGCAGGTGGAACTGCTGTGGTCGCAGGCTGACTGGCTTCTGTATTGTACTTCCTGTTTGTCCCGGTTCCATTCAAAGCTTGCCCTTTGCAGTATGCTCTTCTGCTTCTTCTATGTGAGCGTGGTTTACTTTGACTTTAACATGAGCGATGGCCGTGTGACTCCTCAAACCTAAGAGGTCAGTAGCGGGAGGTATAACGACTTCCAGATGAGGCCCAAAACTCTTTTTGGCGTTACACCTTACATTGTGCTCGATAATTATGTATTTATTTAGTTGTTCTTCGTTTTATTACTATCTTAATTGTAATCTTTTTGTGGGCACTCATTACGTCATACAAACACTCGACTCGTGTAGTGCTAAGTTGTTACAATTTCCTATAACCCACTCACAAAGTGTTCATCACGTATCCCAGCTCACCGACAATGTGTTTGTCGAGAGCGTCCAGGGTTAAGTCATGACCGGATGAAAACATTTCCCAAGTTAACTGTTATGTACCTACAATTAAAAAGAATGCTTGCAGCTGTAACTTATTTTTCAATTTCATGTGATAATAGAATGCAACGTCAGAGCAGATATCAAAATATATAAACATGACATTTTCGTCACGGTATTTATAATATTTTTCGGACTTTGAGATGAAAATTATGGATGTTTCTAAGAATTGCGCTAAATTATCAATGGAAACTAGGTATTGCTACCATCCCTATTAACTACCGTACCATATTAATTATTAAAATGTTTGTAGAAATAGTTCATCCTATCTTACTGCAGTTGAATTAAGTGCATCACCTAGATTAACGTTACATTATAGTTGCAGTAGTGCTCTCAGTTAGCAACTTTTCCAAGAGTTTGGGAGTCTCGGATTTAAGTTTCTACGGTAGGTAGGCAGAAGTGTAAAACAAAGCCGCCAATGTTGGCCTGCTAGTCCTGCTACTCAAAGTATTTAAGCTAGGACTTAAATTTGGAAAGTGCTTTAAAATATATTAATGTAATCTATTTTCAGACGAAAATTATTAATTGGCCGTAAAATTCAATTAAAATAGAAGGAAAGAAAGAAGATACATTTATTATTAGAACACAGGCATGACAAATAACATAAATTATACACGGTGTAACGTTGTGATTTTTTAATAAATCAATTGATATAATTTCTCTAAAATAGTCGATAATTTAGTATTTTTCGATATTATATTACCTACTATTTTGTCTATAGTTGTGCGAGCCGTGTATATTCACGGGACTGAAGTGGTCCCTTTCTTCGGTTACACTTCGCTGAGGAAGGTCACTTTCACCCCGGTGGCCTATTGTTGTCGGCTCCGGGTAAGTTTTGAGATCAAAATTTTCTCCTTCTTTCTACAGGTGAAGATTGCCCTGCTAAAATGCATGGCCTAATTGTATTTTATTATTTCATATTTTATATGTGCTATTTCAGCCTTATATTTAGTGTCAAGAAAACTGTGACCTCTACGGTCAGAGATCACGTCACCAGCTTGCTGATTAATAATTTATCTTTATTTATAGCTTCTAGATACGCTGTTCGGCCGCTGAGGAGATTATCTTTACTTGCTATTATTTTAGCGGGTGACTGTACGTAGTTCCCTTGTGACATATTGACCCGCATTCTTTCTTTTCCCAGGGTCTTCGTAACGGGCTTCACGCCATCATTTAGACTTTAGGCACTCCAGTAAAGACCCTGGCACGCCGGCAACATCAGCAGCCGGGAGTCAACGGGCTAAGTGTACTTCCATCTCTTCACAACGGACCCAAAAACGCCTCGGTAGAATATTTATTGCGAATCCAACCCCTGAGATTCATTACATTTGTATACCTCACATAAATTTATGTAAGGACCCTAGTAATCGATTATAATTTGTTATATCACTTGATAAGCAATCTATTATTTATCTCTCTTGATTCATCCGCTAGCCAGGTAGACATGTTCACTAATTACTTTTTTTTTACAGTGCATAAGTCACTTCAGTTAACATTTAATTAATTCACATAAATCAAAAATATAAAATTCTTTTCGTTACAAAGGCAATAAAAATCAATATTAACTCGTTGTCTGGCTCTTAAAATAGAGGTTTCTGTAGCGTAGCAGTAGAGGTATTTTATTTTAACAACAAAACAACAAGGTCAAAATAGCCGCAATCTTCTTTCAAGTTCAGTTTAAGTACGGACACATCTGTGTCTCACCCAGGTATAAGTTAAGTTGATTACGACTTAAAATCTTCATAATTTATCCAAGTCCCCGGTCTTTGAAAGTAATGTCCCTAGTGGACATTTTAGTTAAAAGCGCTTTATAGAGTAAATTGAGAATCTGAGCAAGTTTAAAAACTGTGTAGAATATAAAAATTCTTTCCATTATTAGGTGATATAAGATATTAAATTCAACTTTTTAAAGACTACGCTGTAATTCACATCAAATACTGATTTACACGCCACTATTCGAGTTCAAAACGAAACTAACCTAGAAGCAGAATCTAAATCGCTGGAAAATTTGACAGTTGATGCCATTTATGTTATAAACATTTATTTAATGGGGTTTTTATAAATTCAACCTCAAAAGCCTTTATTAAAATTAAGCCTTAATTTAACGGTTGTATGAAAAGTAAGATGCATGTGGAAGATTCTTGACGATGATCATCAAAATTATCGCTTCCCCGAGCGATGCTCAGTCACAGTCCCAGGCCACTAGTATTTGATACACCAAAGATAATCATTTTATTCATTTCTTATTTCATATACACGTTTTTATAAAAAAAGAAACTTATAAATCTGTTTTAACATAATTTTTGAGCAATACAGCGGAGAGTAATAAATAATACCTACAGGTAAATAAATCAAATGGCAGTTGCAATGAAAAATAGACGCCTTGAAAGTAATATTTTGCCGGTGTTTCAGTACCGAGCTTGGAATTGGAACTCTTTTACATAGAAAAAGTGCTGGCGCAATCGTCTCAAACTGTATAAAAGTTTAATCCGAGCAGGAATCTATCGGTTGTGTGGATTTCAAGCGTATAAACGATAAAAAAGTTACCAATCTAAGAGCTGTTGAAAATATTTGTATTAAAATAAGCGAAAAGTTGATGTAGAGGCAAAAATAACGCATTAATTAGGATTTGTTCTGCAGTTTACTATTAATAACTTTATTATTTATGGTATCAGTTATGAAAGGCCATTATGATTAGTATTTTTTGTTATAAGGGATGACTTTAAGCGATTTTGTAAACATTTCGTTCATCAGCGTTTTTCACAATCAACTTATAAAAAATACTGATACTATTTTCTTACAAGTATTATGAATGTAGGAGGGCCAGACCGATAGAGGAGGGCCAGACCGATAGGGATAGCCCTGGGTCAGCCGGGGTGCGAGGGATATGTCGCATGACAACCTCGCCTTCGACCTAGCACTACGACCCACAGACGGCGTAAGGTTTAGTCGGTTGGAGTCCGACATACCCCGGTATCCGTGGGGATTTCCCGCACGTAAAAAAAGTATTATGAATGTGAAAGTTTGGTTGTTTAAATGTATGTGTGCGTGCGTATGTATGTAACCCAGATATGCAAAAACGGCTGAATGGAAGATGGAACATCACATAGAGATTGAGAGTTTGATTAAAGTCCGGAATAGCTACATGGGCTACTTTTAGCCTGTGGGTCGCGAAAACGGAATCAGTCTCCTAAGCCGGTGTTTTGGGCAACGGCTTGTGTACTAATGTATGCCACTGGCGCTATCTACGTGAATACGAGACGCATCTTTCTTTTTTAATATGAGTGTGTTAAATTATAATATTAACAGTTAAGTGTCTGAGTAACAAACAAAATATACATATTCAAACATTGTTTAGGCCCTACTTCCTATTCTAGTGTCTACTTAATATAATAAATGTGAAAGGATGCGAAGATTGTTGGATGGTTATCATCTAGTCACGCATTAATCTATGAATAGATTTGGATTAAAATAACACAGGGGAGGGCACAAACATGTATAATTACCTGGATTAATACGTAAGGTACTTTTTATTCCAGGAAGAAATGTAATATGAACAGGAATAAGTTTTTTTCGTTCTTCTTTTTTTCTATCAGATATGACCGGAGATGTAGGCATCATCTAGTATGTTTGTATAAATTTGTTGCTAATTTATTTATAAATTAAAACTTGCACAATACATGTTCAGGAAAAACTTTTAAATGCATTCCTGTTCTTGTTTTATATTTAATACCTTATTTTGACGCCGCAGCCTCGGGGTCTTTTCATTTTCCAACTTTCGGAGCAATTACCAAAGTAGTTGTAAAGTTTCACATCGGCCTCCCAAGATTTTCATTTGCAAGAATGAGTTTTCAAATTACAAACGAGCGGTTTTAAATATTCACGCTATATTTTTTCAACGACTTAACCTCTTCTACCGCATATAAATTCATCATATTAAAAATGTATATACCGAAATTTATTTGTTGTTTTTCTTTTTTAATAGAAAGTGTTGTCGATTTTTGCTCTAGCCATTAAGCTACAAAAATTATGACCAACTTCAAATTAATTATTGTACCAATGCATGCGCATATACTTACTACGATGTTAGACTGTTGAAATTATATGATACTGAAGGTGAAACAGATCATAATATTTTGCATGGAAACGGGAAGGTTAGATGGAAACCCTGTGATTTCCGGATACATCAAAATGGGTGAAATGACCCACACCGAAAGGCAGATCACCCATCCGGTCAACGGGGTCCCCTGCTGCCAGTAAGTAAGCAAGTTAGTGCGCCATTAGACCTTTTGTATTTTGTATTTAAAGCAGAAAATCATGATCAAGTCAAAATATTTTACATGGAAATATCAATTGCAAAATGGGTCAGCGAGTTTTTGAAACACAATACGTTTAAAAGTCAAAAGAATTGGAGGCCCGTTCGAGTATCCGATGTCAATAAATATTATTATCATGGCAGGTTGAAAGCAAAGTTCTTATTGAGTAGGTCGTTCCTACCTATATATGTACTGATACGTGTTTAGTGGAACAAAAGCCCTGTACTGCTATAAGTACCTATCAACCAAATATATGTAATAATAAAAATAAATCTACATTTTTATCCAACTATAATTATGTTGTTAAGAAATATCGTATTTTGTCACAGTGATACTGTTTAGTAATAGATCACAATTGTAACTTATCATTATACAGGGCGGAAGATTTTAACCTTACCTGAAGGGGAAGTACTCTTAATACTAGAGATAGCGAATTTCACTCAAAGGAAACCTTCCTTTATTTTCAAAGAGAAGCAAACCGCCCTCAGCGATTTTTGAAAACTCGCTTGCCACACCCGGTAATCGAACCGACTAATATCCCAAAATTTAACATCCTGTATTTTTATGTCATCAGTCGATAGTGTCAATTATAAGGGTAAAATTTGTCTAACATACATGGTAAATTAAAAGAAAGGAAGTCCCATAAAATCTTAACTTATAAACTGAGTGCCAACAAATAAAACATTTTTACTCAAGTAGTCATCAGAAACCTTATACAATAAAGTTATCCTTGACGCCAAATATTTATTAAAATCAGTAGATACTAAATAACTGAACTTTGTTTCCGGTTTAAAATGTAACTTTACTGTGTAACTGCATGAGGTATGTAGGTAGGGTTGGTAGTAATTTAGGATGCTAGACTGGAAAGCTCCACGCGATGTACCCTAGGCAACGGGGATGGCGAGAGAAGTACCGTATTGGTGGTGACTTTCTTCATCTTAGCGTTAATCCCAGTCGCATCCGACGCTTTCTCGTCGGAAACTGGGATTCAGTTTACTAGTGTAACTGTGGGTTTGGTATAGCTTCGATATTTTCCGTGAAGCGACTGCCATCTAAGCTCAACAACCCAAAGGTGATATCGAAGCATTACAGTTAGGCCAGTTGTTGAATTTTTAGGACTCCAACTACCAGTAACGACTGCCATAGATATTCGTATTGCAACCGAGACCGACGGCTTAGCGTGTTCTCCGAGGCACAGCCTATATTTATGCATACAAATATTTGCACTGAGCGGGGATCGAACCCGTGCCTCCTGCGTAGGGGCCGCGTTCACTACCACCACACTACAGAAGATGTAAATTGAACTCTAGACGGCGTGCGGTTTTAGTCGGTTTGTGTCCGATGTAAATCCCCTACTGACCCGCGGCGGTATCCGCACGAAAAAAAAGTAATTTTATTTAAATATCAAATTTCATTGTTAGGATGATATCAGACGAGCCTTTGAGTTAAAGTGCTTTATTTTGTCAAATATAATTTATAAGTTTAGATTTCTAGGATTTCCTTTCATTTAATTTACAAAAGAGATTTGATCCTTATAATTGACCCTGTCGATAGATGATATAAAAATAAAAATTGTAATATTTTCAGATTTTAGTTGGTTCGATTATCGGGTGCGGTAAGCGAATTTTTGAAAATTTTTGAATGTCATTCTATTTCTTTTTAAAATTAAAAGAATGTTTCCTTTGAGCGAAATTCGCTTTCTCCATTATTTAGAGTACTTCCCCTCCAGGTAAGGTTAAAATCTTCCACCCTGTATAGTAATTTCTTGTGGTTTACTAATTCTTTGCATTAATAGTTGTGAATCTGAATCTCAAAATGGTTGACTACTCAGAAAACTTGACTTCTCACGTCAAGGTCTAGGCAGCCCAAAGCGTAATACAATTTACTCCCTTTATTATATGAAAAAGGTCTCCAATGAAAAGATTAATTGAGGCGTGGACTTTTATAAATTCTTCGCAATACCCGGCGTAGGTGGAAGATAGGCATTTAAGTAGGGATTGTCTTAGCTTTGTGATCCGTCCGTCGTCGGCGTAATGAAGCTTCGAACGACTTGTGGCGGCTTTGTTCCCGTTTACCTTATCTATATAGTCACCGACAGCCTACTTATCAGTTAAGCTATAAATGAAACTGTGTCGTACTTAGCAAGATGACTTCTTAGTCCTTGTTTTGTTTAAAGAACTTTATTGTCCGAGTGACAAGGACAAAATGTTTGTTCAAAAATCAAGTACTTTCGTTTTGTACAAAATTCATTTGTTGCTGACATGATAGCAGGAGGGAAATAGGCGTGAGTATATGTTTTTAAATGTAAGCCGTCTTTGTACCTTCTGTAAAATTCTATGTAGAAATTGTGCGTTTAGTTAAATAAAAAAACAGTTGTATTTCAGAAACCTCTCTCTCTATTTACTTTAAGTTCAGCACGCAACCATTTAGTTGATGGATTTTATATGTTAGTGTTATATATACTTTTTAATGGGATAGAGAAATATCGTTCCAACTATGAACTGTAATTATTATATTGTTTATTTAAATATTATCCTAGTTTTAACTACCTACTACTAAAAATAGTAAAGTACTATGAAGTAATGGTTCTAAAAATAGATATCATCCTACTATTTCTATGTCTGGGGGCACGGTAGTGCCCTCGCCAAGACGAGCCAAGCGAAGCGCAAGGGCACTACCTACCTTTTCTCGAAACGCTTCGTCGTTTTTTTGAACTCTCATAACTTTGCTTTGGTTGATGGTAAATAGTTAAAATTTTCAAGATAGAATGCCATCGGTACAATCCTTAAACATACATAGTTTGAATGTCGTAGCTATTATACTTTAGATTTTATTAATGTCTCAAAACCTTTAATTTTGTCACTGACTCATCACTCACTGATCATCAAAATTGTTAGGGTACTTCCTGAAGTCTTAGAAAGCTGAAATTTGGTATGTCAGCTAATTTTACTACAAAGACAACAAAAAAATTAAAAACTTGACGTAACCTATTCCCTGGGAACAGGAGATGGAAGCACAGATTACCGATTACGGTGGAAGTTTGTATATGAGAAATGCAATACAGTTTGTGCTACATAAATCAAAATTAATTAAAATATTTCTTATAACAAACAAAAAAAACGTACATCATAATTTTTAACCAACTTAAAAAAAATTAATGAAATCCCACCAAAAACATTTTCATGTAAAAATGAGTTTACATAGCTTACCCTGTGAAAAAGTTATCAGATCTCGTATGAAGCCAAGCTCTAAAGACTGCACGCTCTAAACCTAAGGTGTTTCTACACTACACTTGTAACTTAAGAACGTGCAGTCTTTAGAGCTTGGCTTTATACGTCAACTCGTCTAGGCAACATTTTTACATGAAAATGTTTTTGGTGGGATCATTTATTTCTTATTCCACATTGATTTTATTTAACTGCTTATCATAATTATGTTCATCTATTGCAATTATTTAGCTAAAGAATATTCCATTAAACATAACTATTTACAAGCTGTTGGCTCCATCCAAGTAGAAACACGATCCAGTGACTTAAAAAAATCTTGCCCTGAAAATAACGAAAACGAAAAAGTATTATCTAATTTTGTTCAATCGTTTGGAAGTTATGCGCGAAAATACATTTTTGGCGATTCATTTTTATTTAAAATATAACATTTTAAGTATGTTACCACGATCAAAATACTCCCAAGTACCTGGTATGCAAGTAATTTTTTGTTAATCTCATTTTCATACTTTTGTAAAAGTATCTTGCTTGCCAGAAGTATGCGGGATACAATCTCGCCATGTCATGTTAGCGACTGACACGGAAAATTTAATGAGAATTCCTTCACGGGTTGGTTACACAAATAAGTATATTACAATAGTTTACGTGTTTTTAAACTCAGATTTCAACACAGGCCATATGAAAGCGGCATGTTTCATAATCATAGTTAGGTAATGATCTCGTGGCTAGGCGGTAACATACTAGGTTCACATATTGCAAGATTAAGCTATACTAGCCAGGAAGATCCTAGAATGGGTAAGTTAAGCCGTCGGTGTAGATTACCATACGAACATCAATATTAGTTGTTGCCGGTAGTTGCAACTCTAAAAAAGTTCAACATAGTACAACAACACTAAGTATAAAACTTCGATATCGTCAATGGGTTCTTTTGTCAGATGACAGTTCCTTTATGGAAAATATCGAGGTTCAGCCGCGTCGTAATCAGACTGGTTGGGATGGACAGATGTCAGATGGACCCATATAGATTGGGAAAAAGGTCAGGGTATGAAGAGTCAGATAATTGTACGATGATTACATTTTAACAACTAATCTTTATTTTAGGGTTTGAACCTAACCTCACCTACACTTCGGTGCACCTACTAAATAATGGACGAAATTCTGGTGCAGTCTTCCCTTTTGTGTGACCTTTTATACCCGGTTTGTGGCAATAGGCTGACCCTATTACGTGGAGCCAAAAATTATAGTTGGCGAAATGTGGGTGTTACAGCTCTGCCTACTCCTTCTGGGACTTCCCTATTAGAATTGAGCGATCTGACAACAATCGCTCCCAGAATAGCCAACAAACTAATCAGAAACTACAAACGTACTTCGGCTTCAAAGTAAAAACTTTTGACGCAACTGGTAAATCGCTATTTTCTCCTTTTTTTATTATGTCGATGGTGTTTCACCTCTAAAATGTAGTTTTCCAGTACGCTATAACGACTACATTCAAATATTCTTGAAACTAGCGATTTACAGTTTCAATTATCCTTAATTTGATACAGTTTTCCTAGTAATGATATTATTCTTTACTAAGAAACTATCACCACAATTATTAGTTTCATTGTCACCAGTTCTAAGAAGAAGTTGACGATTATAGTCGAGCAGTCTTTAGCCAGAATATTAGGTTTTAAATGGATAACTGCCGAGAATTACCTATAGTAGGCTAACTGTTTACTATTTTACGTTTACTTTGAATAAATTTATGAAAATGGCTACCAAAATTCTGGTTACTCGCCGTGGGATGGATATCACGTTCGTACAACACAATAACATGAGTGGTGCGTTTTTTAGTTTTTGATTATGTCATGAGTTACAATGATCTGTTTTTTTTTGGGTAAACATATATATTAAAACGCATAAACCCTAAGATCGAATAACGAAAAATATATTTAGCTAGATATTTAATTTAAAAATATAATCCTATAATAGGTACAGTCAGCCTCGTAAGTTGATTAACACTAACATATACAAATCTTTTATAAAGTTTTATGTAGTTTTGTAGTCCCCATTGCACTAAGTGAATGTTTTTAATGTTTAATTTCATTAAATTATGAGAGGATTAGCAGCCACAGTGATCAATGAATTGATTAAGCTACTTTTGGAGTTGACTGTACTAAATAATACACCCGGTGTTTCTGATGGCGAGCGTTTACCGTATCCCATCAAAATAGGGATTTCCAGCACGTAAAAAAAAAGTAGTATGTAATACACTAACCGGGATATTTACCTAGTTTTGTACGTATGTTTTAAGTATCCGATGATGACCATGTTAATCTCAAATCATCAATCAATCACTGCTGGACATAGGCCTTTCCCAATTTCAAATCATTCATAACACAAATACATACTCATACCTAATATCCCAGTGGGATTAGGTACTGGTGATAAAACACGGTTCACTGTATACGTTTCAACATAATAATTAAGGGCAACCCATTACCTATGTATCAGGTAAATTTACTAACTCACAGATTTTTCGAATTTTTCGATGCCTAAAGTTGCTGTCTCCCCCCTCCCCCTTTTTCTATTTGGTATATACAGGGTGTATTTTTGAAACGGGGCAGTAAGGGCAAGTACCTTAACCGTTGCAGTGACGGCAAAACGTTCTTAAAAGACCTTCCCTAACTTTTTGGGACATTTTGAACTGCATTCACAGATTTTGTAAAAAACTTACAGTTAGCAAAAAAAATGCAAAAAGTTCAATTTTTTTTTTATGCCAATCGATTCTATTTCATGTGGGGATCAAAAAACTCTATGGGACCATTTTAGCTTTCAGCACTAGAAAAGACAGAAATCGCCAAAGACCTTTCCCATACATTTCGTACGGAAATATGATAAATTAACTCGAAACTCATAGGTCAGGTAAAATTTTGAACTTTTTTAAATAAAAAAAATCATTTAAACATTTAAGAAATTGGTTTATGAAATAAATTGCTCAAAATGATTTCCATTTTCACGAATACATAAGTCTATCCTTTTTTGCACTGAACGAATGGCGGCTAATAATGTTCTGGGATGAATATTACGTAAAATGGTCATTAATGCATCCTTGAGCTCTTGAACACTGGCGTACGTCGTCTTATAGACCTCGTTTTTCACGAAGCCCCATAAAAAAAAATCAAGTGGTGTTAGATCGGGGCTACGAGGTGGCCACTGTGTTGGACCATGTGTACCTATCCACTGTGTTACGAATAGGCGGCTCAAATTGGAACGTGAAAGGTGACTGTTATGTGGCGGAGCACCATCTTGTTGAAAATGAACTTTTCGCAATTCCGACAGGGGCCATTCGTCCATCTCGTTTTCAAGATGGTGTAAAATGACTTCATTATACATGGCAGAATTCAGTTTCCCTTCATAAAATTCCACCATTATGACTCGATTGGACATTATACCACACCAACAGTTGAATGAGAAGCGAATCTGATTATGACTTGCCGTAACTCTTAGTGGATTTTCTTTGGACCAATAGTGGTGATTTTTTCTGTTGTACATACCGTTATTGGAAAAATTCGTTTCGTCTGACCACAGTATGTAATTTAAAAATTCATGATCACTGCTTATTTTTCCTCTTAGCCATCTGCAAAAAGTAAGCCTTCGAACATCATCACCCGGATGTAACACTTGAACTATGCGCCCATATCGATAGCACTTGTAGCCGTATTTCTTCCATATCTTTATCACAAGGGAGTGGGATACACCTACTTCAAGGGCGACTTGCCTGGACGATACCTCTGGTTATGCTTCGACATAAGTTAGAACCGCAATCTCCGTGTCCATGTCCACACGAGGCTGCCGCTTTCTTTTGAAAGAACCCTGCAATTCCAGGTTTTTCAAAAGATTTGTAATAACCTTTCTTGTTGGCACATGCCGCAACGGATACTTATTGCGGTACCACACTAATGCAGCTCCCGCATTTCGATTATTGACAAAATACGCTTCTAATAAGTCAATTTTTTCACGATTAGAAGACATTTTAGCGAAAATCCTTAATTAATAACTCATACGAAGTTTCTCAGCTGAAACTAAGAATAACACACAGATTTTCGAATCAAATTCGAAATTTGAGGGTAAAAATTCTTTTTATTTACTTTACAGTCAATTCTACCCACTTCCTGGCCATAACAAAAAGTTAGACCATCGTAGAAATTTGTTTCTGTTGCCGAAATGTATGGGAAACGTTTTTGGCGATTTCTGTCTTTCCTAGTACTGAAAGCTAAAATGGTCTCATAGAGTTTTTTGATCCCCACATGAAATAGAATCGATTGGCATAAAAAAAAATTTTTGGACTTTTTGCATTTTTTTTTGCCAACTGTAAGTTTTTTACATAATCTGCGAATGCAGTTCAAAATATGTCAAAAAGTTAGGGAAGGTCTTCTAAGAACGTTTTGCTGTAACTGCAACGGTTAAGGTACTTGCCCTTACTGCCCCGTTTCAAAAATACACCCTGTATAGTCTAGTTATGTATATATTTCACCTGTATATTCATAATAGGATAGTTGCCTCATATCAAATTGTATTTAATAAAGAAATAAAATAGTTGCTCCTAAATCTACATCCATAATATAAAGAAGAAATACATCATTATTTGTAATTTGCAGTTTGTAACGAACAATCAAAAAATCTTCCACCTTCCAATTAAAATGCTACAGTATCCCGGAATAATACCTATGGGCTACTTTTGAGTTTGATATTCCCACGGTATCAGCAGTTACGCGGCTGAAGATGGAACTTCCGCTATGTTTAGTCCAGCTGTTCCAGTTCCAAATTTCGAATAGTAAACTTTCATTTAATGAGATAGTTTGTATTTTACTACAACCTCAAACTTTGACTCCGCTGGGTAATTCTATGTACTTCTATATAATACCTAGAGTCTAATTAATTCCAGATTGGCCATGCAAGTAGCTTTGAAGTTCGCTGGCAAGTATACAAACTTAACAAAGATATAACAAGACTAATTCCTAATCTTGAGCCACTGTTGTCTAGTTCCAATAGAAGTTAACAATATTCACAGTACTGAGAATGTAGATGAGATTAGCGCCAATTAGTTCAATTATGAAGTCATACAATTAATAAAGCTGTATTGACCGGAGGTTTGTATACTACTGTAGTTTTAAATCCAGCATCAAGATCGACCTTAATCTATTAAATTCCTTAGTGAAATGAAAATCTTAATATGAGAAATCATATTGCATTCTTATTATTTTTAATCAGTTTTTTTTTTTATATTGGTTATAAGAGTACTCAAATAGTTGTAAGTGTCCAGAGTGGTCCAACTATCTTAACAATCGTTCTTCCAGAATTATGTCAGTTAGTATAGTATTCATATTCATATACACAATCACGCCGGTCGATGGTATCCAGTCAAGCATAATTTCAAAAAAATCTAGACATTGTCATTCAATCGCATTTTGTATCCTTTTCTTACTTGTAAAGCCATCCCTTTCATACAATGGCGGGATGATAAGGGATGGGTAAATGAGTAAGAAAAAGATACAACATGTGTCAATTGACATTGTCTTTTGTATTTTTTTTAAGTTGACAGTTGAATAAGCCATGAACTATCAACTTGCATTAGTGAGAAAAGTATGAATGTCTAGATTTTTTGAAATTATACTTGTCTGGATACTATCGACCGGCGTGATTGTGTATATGAATATGAATACTCTACTAAATAACATAATTCTGGAAGACCGATTGTTAAGGTAGTTGGACCACTCTGCACACTTACAACTATTTGAGTACTCTAATAACCAATATAAAATTGGAATTTTGGTATTTGGATTATTTTGACTACTTTTGTTAGCAACATTTTAATGATGCTGACTGTACCTACCTATTTGATTTTATTTTCTTATTTAGCTTGAACCTCTTTCAAAGTAGGTACTTAAAATATAGTTCGTGAAAAGTTAACAACAGGAAAAAAAGAGCGAAGGACATACGTATCAAGGAGTCAAAACGAAGATATAACGTGATGTAGAGGGTGATGTGTGCAATGAGCACAATCTGCTAAATATAAACTCCTGAATGGTATAGCTATATATATACATATATTTATTGAAAATATAAGATTTAATATCATCCTTAAAACTTCTTTATCCTGAAATCAAACCACAAGAAAATTAAAAAAATTACTTACCGCATCGGTCAATTAAGGTAAAACGGATACCTCAATGGACTTACCGACCCACCTAACCCACTGACTTATCACGACTTTATATAACACTGAATATATTCAAAGTGGTAGAGGGTATAAGCGACCATTGCAGCATTTCCCCCGGGTGCTTTAAGGGTTAAAAGATTAAATCGCGTGAATAAGCAGAGTACACTTTTGGGTAGATCTTTTTGTGATCACTTTAGTACTGATTGAAAGATTTATTATCTATTGTTATTGGTATAGATCCCATGTAAAATTTTACTTTTGTTGTTGGGTCATCCATACTAATATTATAGTCAATCAATGAATCAACCCACCTCAGTCCACTGCTGGACATTGACCTCTCCTAATGTGCACCATTTCATCCGATTCTCCGCCTTCTGCATCCAGTCTGTTCCACCCAGCTTTTTCAGGTCATTAGTATCAGTAATATTATAAATACGAAAGTAACTCTGTCTGTCTGTATGTTACGCTTTCACGCCTCAACTACTGAACTGATTATGATGAAAATTGGTATAGGGGTAGACATTGAGAAAGGACATAGGCTATGTTTGGTCGCCATAACCGACATCCACGCACAATCGATGTACAAAGATCACTAAATTACCTTAAACTTAGCTTTCTTGGTTGGCGCTGACTCAAAATTACTTAGCTATACCTACATTAGTTTAAGAACTTAGTTATTAAGGTTAATTAAAAATCAGCTATTTACAAAAATATATACTTAGGTATAGTTTCATCACTTTAAGGAGTTAGTTAATAAGGTTAAATAAAAGAGGTATATTATATTTTGCTTTTCAGTTTTTTAGAAGGTTTAATTTCTGTAAGAAGCTTTTATTTTATATTTTTTGTGGCTATAATCCTCTAATTTCTACATGATTAAAAAAATGGAGCCCTGACCACCGGTAGCTTGGCCCCTGTACTCGATGCCGGTGAATTACTATTTGTTATATTTTAAATATATTTTGTATTTTTTTTAGGATGTAATTTGAATGTATTTTAAAACTGAATAAAGTGAATAATAATATTAATCAAGGCCTGATACAGAAGGCAGTACTCCTCAACACGGCGGCCATCGTGAGGAAGTATTGTTTAAATTTTTAAATATATTTTGTATTTTTAGGATATATTTAAAAATCTAATTTAAATGTATTTTAAAAATGAATAAAGGGAATAATGATATTACCTTACTTAAGATATTAACTTTATATAATACTTCTTTAATCATTATTTGTTTGATAATATAAATACTTAAAATAAAAAGTTATTCGTGGTCATACCTTACAATCAGTGAGTGAACAATCAATCATTCCCTGTTTCCCTACCCTTAGGATAGGGTTTTTATTTTCAAATTAAATGGGACCAACATCAGGGTATACTCTTTCCAATAAAAAAAAGAATAATCAAAATCGGACTATTTTTCACCTTCAATGTGTTTCTTTTTTAAAATGCTTGCCATTCTTATATCATTTAAATAAATTGATGACAATTTATAAATAAATAATAGTAGAATACTAAAGCGGTTATTGAACAGAAACCAGAAACTTGAGCTCTGGGTCTTTGGGACCCCGTGCGACTACTCGCAGGTTAAGCATAGCCAAAATAATAATAGTAGTTGAAGAGAGAATTATACCTAGGTTAGGTAGTATAGAAAAGTATAACTTCACATATTAATATCTGAAGTTGAGAGGCTACGATATCACTATCCATTGTCGCAACTTATACAAAAATAGCAAAACGTCTACGACATTGATTGGTGATCAAAAGGTCGTGAGATTACCGCCTGCGCGTTGAACTGTGCTGGTTATAATAGTCAATAAATAGCTCCACAGCTAAGGTAGATTCATTTGTAAAAATATTCCTGTCGCTGTCGATACGTGACGTACCTACTTGAAACATCTGTAAAACATTATGAAAATCTTCACGCATTGCTTTAAATTTTTCAAATGGGTACCGAGTAAAACTGGGTGAATAGCGATCAATGAGTGAATATGAGAGATAAAATGGTCGTTAGATTTTTTTAATAATATCTTTTACAAAATGTCAAGTATCTAACCAAATATTTGATAATTCTATTAATTACTTTATGGAATGAACGTAAATCACTTAAGTACTTATCTGTGGGGCTACTATGAGACATCCAAAAATTCGGCGACCTCCTTAACACGAACGAAAGACGTAGCATTTAGGTACAAGTATGTAAGTACCTACCATGAAGTGACTTTGGTTTTGTTTCATTAAAGTTGAAGTCTTAAATACTTACCTACTGTAAAACCAAAAACGGTCAAATACCTACTTAACTAAATTAATAACGATAAAGTGTCCTTTGATTTTGCCACTCTAGGTCTTAAAATTGCACATCACAAACGATATCTTAAGGGGAATTAACTGCCCGCTGCACCCTTTACTATATTAAACATGTAATATACATAGAAACCTTCCTCTTGAAACACTCTATCTATTAAAAAAACATCAAATCCGTTGCGTAGTTTTAAAGATTTAAGCATTGTTCACGCCTGAAATGATTAGAGGAGCAATCCACGAGGACGAGTTAACTTAAAGCGAGACGTCTTCATACTTCAGGAAATTAGATTATCAAACTGACAACTCATAATTTTTAATCACTTTTACTATTGACACCGTTCGAATAAAACGTCTGATCTGCCTCAAAATATTTATTTAAATAAAGTTTTTCCTAACCGGGAACCACTGAGTCCCGCTCTAAACATTGGTCCTATACGAACCGGATACATCGGAGTCGATATCAGCGAGTCTAAGAAGATATAAGAAGAAATAATTATTACTTATCGGAAGCTGTAAAAAGTGAAAATCGGAGTAAAAGGGTACCTACAAGGAGGGATTAAAATAAAACAAAGTGAAAATCAATACAATATTTATTAAATTGAACCCAACACTCATATAGCTCAGGTAATATTATTTCAAATTGGCTAGGAAAGAACTGTATTTGAGGTCAGTATCATAATTTGTTATTTCTAAGCATTAAAATATATGTACATTTTGGATTGATTGTCGGCATTACTAAATTACTTGTACTAGGCTGAAATTATATTTATAAAACACAGGAAGTGCGCAGAGTAACATTAAAAAAGTTACATTAATTACCTACCTGCACACTTACCATTGTATAATAATTTCTGTAAAGCCCTTTAAACATTCGCACAGTAATTTATTGTTAATATATTATTTAACATCAGCCTATTTAATTAACTATAAATCTAAAAATTGTACAGATTAGCATCTCGTTCAATAGTCGTAGTAAGTCAACTGTTCAGCTAATAGAACTTTATTTCAAATTTATTGTTAAAATACACAGTAATTACATTTTATTAAACATCATAATTGTCATTATTTGCAGTAAAATTTATGTACAAAACTAAAACTAAAAATCATAGGCACAAAAGTTAGGTAGGTAGGTAGTTGAAAACTGGTTTCATATCAGTTTTAAATACAATCACTAAACATTGTAATTAATTACATTACAGGTCGATTAACTCTCGCTTCCTAAGATGACTGATAGTAAGGAAGTTGCACCGTCAAAGACGAGTGAGATCAAGGAGCTTAAGAAAAAACGAGGTAGTTGCAAGTATAGAATTACAGCGTTTGGCACCTACTTACGTTCTCTAAAAGGCACAGAGTTAGATCCCTGTCAGGTAACGGAGTTAGGAGTGCGTATTGGAAAGCTAGAGAACTTGTATGATGAGTTTCACGAAATTCAATTGCAGTTAGAATGCTTATCTGACACCGCTGATGCGGAGTATGAGGAGCGAATTGCGATTGAGTCTCAATTTTACACACACGTAGGTCAGGGTAAACAGATATTTAATTTAATATTTAAATGGCGAAATTAAGTCTGCGGCTATGCTAACGGTAAATAAGATGCCGAACGACAAAGACGACACGATTCAGTCATCTAATAAACCCGCTCATGTCTCACTCTCGGCTAACATCTTCACCACACAACCGAATGCATGCACTCCGTGTGACGTGTTATTATCCACTGCGTTAGTTAAATGCTACGACATTCATAATAAACCTCACATTGCACGCGCGCTCCTTGACTCAGGCAGTACATCATGTATCATCACACAAAAACTGCATAATAAATTAAAGTTACCTTATTTACGAACCAATAAGTCCATTAAGGGCATTAACAATTCTTTATCTAACGTTACTAAAATGTGTCATTTAAAATTTAAGTCATTGAATGATTCATATTCAAATGATCTTTCGTGTTTGGTTCTACCATCGATCACTGAGAACGTGCCTCATACACAGGTAGCAGTAGATGTTCCCTCGAACATACGATTGGCAGATCCATACTATCATACGCCCGCTGCGATAGATATGATCATCGGAGCAGACGTTTTTTGGTCACTATTAGGATCACAAAAAATAATGTTAGGCGATGCAATGCCTACGTTGTTCCAAACCAGTCTTGGTTGGGTAATTAGTGGCCCAGTCAACGGAGCCCTTAACTTTAATTAATTTGCAAACTTATATTTATAATTTAATTTAACTTAATTTATTAAACCTTATTGTACAATATTCAATTCATCACTGTGACAGATGACTTTTTAAACCGACCGGCAGTGAAATGCTGCCATAGTCATCTTCTTTCTTATTCTCGTAAGGAGAAATGATGTACCTTCAAACAACTTTTACTTACCTTCGCGTTTATCAGACAGTCGAGTTTACGATCAGGTGCCTTTATAGGTATCTTCAGACAGCTTAGGTGATTCAATTAATCATACTACAATGATCTTTTCTAGCCAGAGAGCTAAGAATTATGAATCACCCCCACTTGACAAATGCTCCTCTTTAAAAGTCAATTAAACTTTAGGACATTGTCACAGTGTGTCAATCACGTAACTCGGCAGTCACCCTTATTCCTTAGAACGGAATCTAACGTGAAAGTAGGTAATCGGTGACTTCAAATGTCATTTATTTATTATTAGATTTAAACAAGTGCTACCTACTTCCTCTGGGCCATCTTTAATCCCATCCAGATGGTAGGGATACTGCACGATAATTCATTAAAACTATTTAACTCAAATCATCACAATCAATCAATACAGTCCACTCTCACCATAATTTTATCATTTAAGTACTTACTTGTTGCCTACATCGGTTATTCTAAACCGGATAATTATAGCTAGATTCTCACCTGTATAGGCATTCCATTCACCTGTGTGCATTAACTGCGTACGCATAAATATTGTTCGTCGCCAAGGTTATGAATGTGAACTGGTTAACTTTGTTAAATATTTGTTTATTTTACATTTACATTTGAATCTCGTGAGCGATTTAACAAGCCCTAATTATATATGTTTAAAATTATGTCATGGAAAGGCGAGTCGATTATCGACCTTATTTTGTATGAGCATACAACGAATTTTCTGGCTTTCTAGTGGGTGGTTATGGCTCCTTACCTGATGGTTCTGCTGATATCAGCGTTAAGTTCTAGTTAATATTGCTACTGCTGTTACCGGTCTCTGGGAAGCGAGGGTTATCAACCCAATTATTGTTTAGGTGTATATTCTGAGTGCTGGGACATTGTAATCTAGCCTATGGTAATCGTACATGTATTACAAACTCAGAACCACTTTTAAGAACGATGCTTCCAGATTTTACCCTTCACTCCAGGTCACCATCTTTCAAAGCTGACTATGCACTTACGTATCTTTTTTCATGAATCTCCGAAAATACTCTCACACTGTCACTGACATAACTTGTCATTAAAGGACAGCATTTTTGGGCACAATAAGAATTCCGTCTCTGATCGCCGTCTTCGTGCATCATGACGAGCTTTCCACTCCCGTCGGTCTACTACATGAGGACTACTAGCTAAATGGTAACTCAATCAAACAATTGCTGAGCATGAAGATCATATGAATGCGCGAATTGCTTTTGTCAAGCCTATGACCGGCGTCGTGTGATCGGCGTTCGTCAAACTTCGTTGCTGTTTTGGTTGAATGCAAGCACTCAACGGCCGGGAGTATGTTCACGCCTGAAATGATTAGAGGAGCAATCCACGAGGACGAGTTAACTTAAAGCGAGACGTCTTCATACTTCAGGAAATTAGATTATCAAACTGACAACTCATAATTTTTAATCACTTTTACTATTGACACCGTTCGAATAAAACGTCTGATCTGCCTCAAAATATTTATTTAAATAAAGTTTTTCCTAACCGGGAACCACTGAGTCCCGCTCTAAACAAGCATACAAAGGGATTTAGGGACAGAGAAAGCGACTTTGTTTTATACTATGTAATGATAGGTATCTATTCTTAAAAATTTTTGTTATGCTGGATAGTTCTTGAAACATGTTTTTCTTACCGTTGGTTTTATTTAAAAATAACGATATTGGTTATCAATGTAAAATTCATTCGCTTCTATTATCATAAGCTTGAATCTTTATGTATCATGTTATTTTAGGATAGGTTTTCTAGAAAGGGTAGCCATGAAAGTGAATTGAATTACATAAACACGAAAAGAGGGCGATTTCGCATCAATTTATATGTGTTTATACAACTTTTTATACGTAATTCTTGATCAAAATTTAGTGCCCTTATATGTTAAGTTTCTGGATTGCATAAATAAGAAAAGTTTCAAATTGTTACAGTGACGCAGACGTACTTAATCGCAATAATCTCAAAAACCATTCTATCTAGTGTAAAGTTTCTTCAGTGGATTATTAAATTCATCACTATAAACGCTCGTAAACTTCTTCAATAAATTTAATGCAACCTCTTTATCGCATCTCGCCGAGAATTGATCGAGATTGCTATTTATTTCTTACTACTTTTTATTCATTGTTCATTGTTTAAATTAATTTAAAAATAGAACTCATTTAAATAATAAATAGCTTTTCCCTCGGACACCGGGTCGGTCGCGTCGCCTCGCGAACTGTGAAGCGTATAAAATTAAAATTGAAAAGCCATAGTGGATGAAATAAACTTGATTATAACGGTTTGAACTATTTGCAAGGACAATTAATATTCCTTTTTACATAGAGACTAACAATAGCGGCGTGGTCTTTTGTCCTCATTTTCTTGAACAACTGAAGAAATCACTCTCAACACGCAAACAAAACCAAAACATACAGCAAATAAAAGAGAAATAAGTAAAAAGAAATATACTTTGAAGACGGTAAACAGTTTTGTAAGTTCATGTAAAGTAATCAAAGTTTGCTATTCGTAAGTTGTTTGGTTGGCCGGGTCGGCCGACAGTGTGTCCCGGCACCCAGGACGCGGTCCCCTGCCATGGGTTGTCACTGCTAATTTGCACACAATTTGTTCATTCCGGACTGAAAGTATAGAAATGAACGGAGAAATGTAGTCGGGACTCAATGTAACTCACTAATTGGACCCACAAAATTATATTCAATTCTAGCTGTGGGCTGTTACGATGGATGTTCGTTAAAACTTCATGTCAAATGAAAATGTAAATACTTTCAGTGACTTTATTAATCGAGAACTTTCAAGGGGACTTCATTACTTTTCTGTACTTTCAACTGTGACGGTAGCGACTACAGTCACAAAGCAGTATTTAAATATGTATTTTGAACTTCTTATACAACATGAATTGAATACTGTAAAAGTTTCAAATTATAGTACAAGACTGTATTTACTTATAATCAGTTTGATCCACTTGTATTGTGTCAGTTAACTTTTTACTATCGAATATCATAAATTAGAAAATGTTTTATTTTTGTCTGTTTGTTCATAATTAGGCGAAAATGGTTGGTTATTTTTTACATAGCAACATTAAAGAAGTACGTCAACTTTGCTCAATTATTGGTGTTCAAGTACTATTTACTCAGAATGAATTCAATGTGTTTTGAAGCGTTGTTGTGTTTTGCATTTTCGTGGACAGGAATAATAGTGTAGATTTATAGAACAGTTTACTTTTTAATAATCTGAGTATTACATTAAGAAATAATGACCCAAAAGTGCACGTCAACGGTTACTATTATTCAGGGAGAAAAATAAGTGAGTTATGGCAACTGGCCGTGCCCATCATACGGTCAATGATAAAAGTTTTTAACACTAAAATGTTTGCAAACTTTAAAAAGATATTACTTTTCATCTTTTGTTTTGTTATCATTTTATGCGAGGTTTAGAGATAAGGCGATCAATAAATTAGATTCTGTTAAACTACTTCTGTCATTGACTTTAGTTATCACAAGGACGTTTTCTAGTCAAGCACTCGTTAAATGTGGCTCATTCTAGTGTCATCTGCAAGCTCAATCAAGAGGAGAGACTAACCCATATAATGTTGAGGAACTCTGCAAATAGAAGATATCCTGAAGGTAGCCTCAATATAGTTTTTATTTATTTCAAGCCCTCGTAGCCAGGTACACTGACGGTTCGGTAAACGATCAATGGGTTAAGTTACCTAGGCGAAGGTTATCATTGGGATGGCTGACCGTATGCTGTTACATTTAAGCGCGTTAAAACTCGGTCCCGGCTGTCAACTACTACTAACCACACGCAAAGAAGAAGAAGAAGATTTCAATTTAAGTTTGCTAAAGACGTCCATTTACCACCACTTATAAAAATATCTTGGCTTTTATAAAACTTATATGTGTTTAAAACATTACAACAACACTAACAAAGAAGGAGAAATTTCACAATGTATTGACGACTAAATATGTTTAATATATCTCATAACTATTAAGTGAAATTTGAGGTACATATATATCTATATTAAAATTTACTGGCTAATCTGAGAGTTTTTCCTCTATTGAAAAGCGTGAAGTCTAAGGATCGTACGAAATGGCGCACATTGGGAGAGGCCTATGTCCAGCAGTGGGCTAATTGATATGATATGATTGATATGAAGTCTAAGTAATTTTAGAATATACCTACTTCATGTATAGGGATTTATTTTAAAATGTCTATGTAAAGGTTGCTCATCTATATTATTAATTACTAGCTGTTGCCCGCGGCTCCGTCTGCGTGAAAACTGGTCGCGTGGATCTAAAATAAAAGAAGCCTAAGTTACCCCTTATTACATCAGCTACCTGCCAATAAAAGCCGGAACAAACAGACAGACAGACCCGTATTATATTTATATGCATGAAGTAAAAAACAGTTATTTCAATATTACAAACAGACACTTCAATTTTATTTATATGTATAGATGTATAGATAGATGTATAGATGTATAGATTATTATTCCACCTCGTTACTCGTTCAACTCTACTGACAGTATTTAATTTGAGCAGACCCTCTTTTATTATTTCTGAGTTCGGACATCCACTCAATAATGTTAAAAGGGAGTTTTGAGATGTACCTAAGTACCGTACAATATTATTAAATAAACCATTGTCTGTTTTTAGAATGAACTCTCCATTTAAGTAACATTGATGAACATTAAGAACAATAAAATGACGTATTTTTTTGTCAACTAAAATTTTAATAAAATGGAAATATTTCCGTATTACTTCTGTACTTTTTTTCAAGAAATATAATTTTATTCACAAATCCTACCTAATTTATTACAGACTGAACAACTGTATGACGACATAAATCTTATTACTGAATATAGATTTTAGCTAGGTATGAGCAGTAATAGATTTAAGTACTGGAATAATTATTATGTTTCATTATATATCTCAATAATACACGGCCACCAGAATAAAAATAAAAATCTATAATATTAGTGTAGACATTATAATAAAGTGATCTGAAATTGTAATTTTAAAATGATACTGTGTGTATGTATGAGGTCCCATTAAGATTCACGAAGACAATCTAACCTCAACAGTAAGTCACTGTGACTATGGAACGCAGGTTTTCTTCTAGGGGTTGGTAGATCAAACGGCGCTGGAAATGGTATGCTCTATTAGAAACATTTAAATAATTTATATAAATATTGACCGCAGTTAGTGTAAAAAACGTTTTTATATATAGAAGATTTATGCACCTCTCTTTGAAGCTTACGTAAATACGTGTTAAATGCTATGCTAATCATTTTCAAAGTAATGATTAGTAAAATAGAGTGGGGAAGCAATTAGCACAATTCAAGTTGGTCGATGAAATAGATCGCGTGCTGTTGAGGGGAGATAGTAGTTTCGAGTAATTACGATTGTTGTGAACGCCGACAATCACTTAGAAGCGCCTTATCTAAGGCCTACTTAACGCGCGGACTTGGCTATTAAGTCATAAATCGTGGGTTAGTCACGCAACGAACTGACGATTTGGCTCAAAGCGAGTTATCTTCGCCTTGGCATCTAATTAAGAAAAATTTTTTGGCTTTAATTGGAACCTTAAATTATATGGATACCTGGCCCCATAAACTGACTTAATTTTTCGAACACGCTATAGATTTTGTCCGCGATAAGTATGTTGATAGCTCGTATAACATGAAATATTTACTATGGAAAACTATAATTAACTTTTCTGCTTGAAGGAACCTCCTCGCGGCATAATTAGAAGCAGTTAGGGTTCAGTAATGCAGAGTCTATGCTGCATATTTAAGGATTATATTGTATACCTAAACATTACGTATTTTATATTATAAAAAGAACGGGAATTAACGCGATCATGGTATAGGTACTTACATACCTTTGATTATTTTTGTATTTGACCAAACATTTATTCGAGATTTGATCAACTGTATACCTATATGTTAAGGGCGATTCGATTCGATTGATCATTTAAAGAAATAATGTTATAAAGTTATAAACGGACTTGTTAACTGTAAATTTTACGGGAATGATATTTTTATATTCTGATGGGTGTGAAGTGTGTTAACTCAACAATATCTACAGGAACATCCGCTTTCACTGTATGAAAAACGTAAAGGATAAAATGTACAAGTGCAACCGGCCTGCTGTGTGAATAAACACTTTACACTAATAATTTTGGGAACACGTCGTAGAAGACAAATTAGGAATAGCCTTTGGTCTTTCCACTGACAGCACAAAAGCTCTCCAGCGAGCTCTGGCTACCCTACTCACCGCCGCGAACACAACACAAGGTTATTATGGCCGCGGTATTCTGTAGGGCAGAGGTACTTTTCCAGTCCGACTGCTCATTTGGATGGAAATACTGTATCCTACATATTTACGCATGCTCCTATAATTTTTCGAAATTAAAACTCAGCCATACAATATTAAAATTGGTTTATACTAAACGTACCTATACAATCACATCTAAAATATTGTTAGTACTATATTTAGTACATTCTTACGTAAAATCGTGTAAATATTATTTGCTCAGTGATATTACCACCAAACTATGTCGGAACACATATTTCTCGGAGGCAATTTTGGTTATGTTACCTACCCCATATTACAATTATAACGATTGTTGTGTACATAGTTTGGTAATTATTAAGAGCTTTCATGCGTAAATCTCTTGGTGATGAAATATCTTCTACCTACTTGTAAAATGTTTTGTGTTTATTACATATAAGGAGACAATGGGTTACATCAATTATATCGTACAAAAAGGTACATGGCCTACTTTCACGTTAGACTGGTAAAATCAATGAAATATAAGTTTTAAATTGGTCCTATGGACTATTATGATTTAATCGCTAAAGTAGTCGGAAGTTTGTGGCAATTTAGTAATTATTTTGTTTAGGTACTCTTTTACTCTTTTATTTTGAAATAGTAGGTAATCTACGCAGGATTTCCTCTCTTATAGTTGGGAAGTTTTCAGTTATGCCCATAAAAATGGTACCTACTAACGAACACTAAAATCAGGAGTGAGAAGGTAAGCGCACCTCGGGCTTCAATATAAAACCTTTGGATGCCGCTCAGAAAATTATGCTGATATTCGATGAGACTATCAAAATGCAAACAAAAATAAATTAACACTAAATAGATGTGATAGCTTTCCTAGTTCCCCAGAATTGGGATGCATTGAGCCGAGGGAACGTGCACATACTGTCATGTGTCAAACTGACTGTCCAATTGTTAAATGGATCGCCTGTGTCCACCGAGTGAGACTACACACCCGACGGGACTTCGCTAAATCTGACCTGCCAATGAGAGCAGTAATTGAGAGATTATACAACACAACTACAGTAGAATGTAATTCATCACAATGTAATATTGTAGCACGACGGCCAGGCTTTTCCTGAGCGTTTTATAATATTTCTTGATTATTTATTTTATTAACTTACTGTACCGTCATTCGAAGCCTAAATAATGAGAGTGGCAACACTGTTTTTCGGATCTGTAGCAAAATAGTGTGTCATTTGACCAATTTTCATCCCCCCTCGTCGTAGCCGGTTTTAGTTTTGGTGCTCTCCGCCAGGGGGCGAAGTGTGCTGTATAGCACACCGCCATTTTTCAATCATTGGTGATTCGTTTTTCGATCTGTGCAGACGCGTTGTGTACAATAAGCAATCGCGTGAAAAGTGTGTTAAAATAAGGCTAACCAACAAAACGTGAGTACACTTATCTATTGTACTTTAAGTTTAATTTAAATTTTTTGTGAAATATAACGGTGTTACCGTTTGGCATTTTAGTTAAATATGAACTCTAAAAGTTCGAGTGGTGACGATGACTGTTCATCATCGTCAAATAGTTCTGAAGAATCCATCCCAACCCACCACTGCAAATGTGCACCAGGCGCCTAAGAAAAGAAAGGCCGCGGCCCAAACTGTCCCTAGTAATTTAAAACGGCATAAAAAATCAGATGAGCTTCGTAAGCTCACAGAACAAGTAAATAACATTGAGAACTTATTATCTCGTGGCATGTTGCCCCAATCGGCGTTTTACAGCCAATGCCCAATGCCCTATCCAGTAAATAGCGATGATGAAGTTAGTTTAAATATTAGTAACGAATTATTTTCTGATAATGATTACAACAATGAGCCCAAAGCTGCGCAAGCTGATTCTGGGGTGAATTTCTCGATTAACACAGTTTTAAAGGAACCCGCTCTGCCTAAATCATCTGAGGTTCATTTAGAATTGCTAAGTAAGGTCCAACATTTAGATACTCCCGAGTGGCGCGATGTACGTTACTCGGAAGTTCAAAAAGTGTATTCTACTACCCCCGGGTTTGTTGAACTAGAATGTAATGAAGAAATCAAACCTTTTGACAAATATACAAATTTTTGTGTTTCAGAGCGCAGTAACGCCGCCATAACACAGGCTCTGTTGAATCAAAAAGACGCCGCGCAGGCTGGTTTTGAGGCACTGCTTAGTTGGGCCTCGGCTAATCCTAAAGATTTATCCCCAACTACTATTAAAGATAAGTTAAATGAAATTTTTATTGAGGGTAGTTACAATAAAGTATCAAACCATTTATTGCAACTTGCGTGTGGTCATCGTGCAGATACGATTGAACAAAGGCGAGATGCTATATTAAGATCTGTCAAAGATAAATATTTGCGTTCTAAGTTACGGAATATACCACCGACTAATTCATTTCTATTTAACAAAGAAGCTTTTTCTACTGCAATTGAAAAAGCCGGCGGTGTGGGTAAAGTTTTCTGGCCTATTCGAAACTCATCTCAGAAATCGAGCTGGACAGCTGCGCAAGCTGGACCCTCAAATTCAAAGACACCCGCGCAGGGTTTTCAATTTCCAAAAGGACAGTATGGCAGGTTCCCGCAGAGCCACCCAATGCAAAACGTATATCCTATGCAGTTTGGATACCAGCCCTTCTATGCTCCCCCAGGGGGCCCGGCATTTAATAATCCTTATCCCACGCAGGGAAATAATTACCAAGGTCACTTACACAGACGGTTTGCGCAAAACCATAAATCGAGACCAGAATATTCTACAAGGAACAACCAACAAAGGTCTAACCTTGATGATAACGCATTTAAAAATCAATCAAAACATAATACTAAAAATTTTCGTTCCAAGCGAAAGTTCTGACTCGGACACGTTTGTTGCGGGTCGCTTAGCAAGTTATGCACATGTGTGGGAAAATCTTGGCGCCCCAGAGCCAATATTGAAAATAATTTACAGAATCCCATTCAAGCACAGGCCTGCTCTTTGTATGCCACGGTCCTTGCCCCACAAATGCCAGACCCGCAACTCGCCTCAAATGGAGCTTTGATAAAAGCAAGTGTCCTAGAGGATGCACCTGCATCCCCCAGCTACGTATCCCCCATGTTTTTGACGCCCAAAAGCGATGGGAGCATGAGGCCCATATTCAATCAGCGTATGCTGAACAGATACGTGATCGTATCCAAATTTCGGTTGATAAATATGCAAAGAATACCAAATTTTCTACAACCTTACGATTACCTTGCAAAAATAGATTTGTCTCATGCATACTTTCACGTGCCGGTAGCCCCTGCTCACAGGACCTTCTTAAGAGTGATCTTCGGTCAAAAATTGCTGCAAATGACATGCCTACCTTTTGGCCTTGCAACAGCGCCACACGTCTTTGCAATGTTAAGCAACTGGGTCGCGCAGATCCTAAGAGAAAAAGGCATAAGAGTGGTGACATATTTGGACGACTATTTATTAGCCAACCAGAACAAGGAAATATTGAAAAACCAACTTCAATACACGGTAGAACTATTACAAGATCTGGGTTGGCAACTGAACGTCAAGAAGTCAATCCTAATGCCGCAAAAGTCAATAGAGTTCCTAGGAATATGCTGGGACCCTTGGTTGGGACTCAAATGGCTCCCTGTCAAAAAGTGTCTGAGCATAGAGACCAAGGCCCAAGCGATCCTGTCCAGGCAAACGGTTCATTTAAAGGAAATTCAAAGCTTGATCGGTCTGGTAAACTTCGCAAGTTTCGTAGTACCTCGCGGTCGATTAAATCAAAGAGAACTTCTTCGTTTTTGCAATCACCTTTTGAAGGCGCATTCCTGTCGCCGATTAAGAGTACCGAACGAGGTCATACACGAACTAAAATGGTGGATAGAGAACAGGAATGTTCGTTCTCGTCTGCACCAATTACCGGCCAATCACTTTCTAACGACCGATGCATCGGGAATAGCGTGGGGAGCCCGAGTCGACAACAAAGAACTTTGTGGCATTTGGTCTCCCCAAGAAATAAGACTGCATTCCAATGCGAAAGAAATGCTCGCAGTGCTTTACGCTCTAAGAGATCAATGTCGATACCTAGCAAACTCTTCCGTCATGCTTCAGAGCGACAACAAAACAGTTGTGTCATATCTGAAGAAAGAAGGAGGTTCGAAATCTCAACTGGACACATATCATATAAACCTGGTTGCTTATCACCTACCAGGGACATTGAACAGCGAAGCAGATCGCCTTTCTCGAATTCAACTAGCACCGGAATGGCACTTGTTAGCAGAAATAACCGGCATAATCTTCTAGAAGTGGGGCACTCCTCACATAGACCTAATGGCGTCCAAGACAGCTCATGTAGTGCCACGTTATGTGAGCTTGGACCAGAACGATATGAATGCCGAATTCCCCGACACCTTCAGCCGGAAATGGGACTACCCTCTTGCATGGGTGTTCCCACCACCATTCCTTGTTCCAAAAGTATTAGCTCACTTAAACGAGGCGAAGGGCATATACTTGATTGTGGTTCCAATATGGGAAAAAGTATTTTTGAGACCAGATCTAAAGAACCGATCCCTTGCACCTCCTTTCACCGTGCATCGCCTCCACCAAGTACTAGTGGACACGTCGACCGGGCTGCCTCCACCGAAAGCCCACGAGATGACTCTGCAAGTCTGGAAATGTGGGGGTGGACATCGCAGCTGACTGATTGGACTCCCGAACAGAAGCAACTTCTTAAGTCAGGCTGGCGAGGCTCCTCGCTCAAAACGTACCAACAAGCATGGCGAAAATGGTTGCAATGGTGCTCGGGTAACGATATCAATAGTCCTTATAATCCTAGTGGTTCGCAATTAGCCCGATTTTTAATAGACTTGTTCCAAAAAGAGAAGTTAGCATACAGTACTATTTTAGTCTACAAGTCGGCAATATCTACTCTTTGCAATCCTGATTTATCGGAAAGACTGAGTTCCCACATTCTAGTTAAGAAAGTTCTGGCATCAATAGCAAATCAGAGACCCAAACAAATTACTAAACCCCCTATCTGGGATGTTGACAAGTTAACAGATTGGTTACAAAATACAAATCCCGATTGTGATAACTTATATCAATGTTCTAAGCGAGCGGCTACCTTGCTGCTACTTTGTTCAGGACGCAGAGTCCACGATCTAACACTCCTGGCAGTAGACGATAATCACTGTTCAATTTCAGATAATAGCATTGTCTTTTGGCCTATGTTTGGATCGAAGACTGACAACGTTGACGTTCGGCAGTCAGGCTGGCGACTAACTCGTAACACTGAACAAGTCACAATTGACCCAGTATTTTGGGTAATGCGCGTTATTCAGTTGTCTTCTGTAAGACGCGCCCAATGCTGTAGCAATAACCTGTTCATTACGGCGTGCGGCGAACCAAAACCGGCCTCTCGCACCGTCATCGCAGGCTGGGTGAAACGCCTCCTGAATGAAGCTGGCATCAAAGCAAGCGCCGGAAGCATCAGGCCCGCAGTCGCATCCAAAAGTTGGATCTCCAACAGCCCACTCGATGACATCTTATCACGAGGTAATTGGCGCTCTAAAGACACCTTTCAGAAGTATTATTGTCGTGAGGTCATACCTTACCAGAATCAAACTAATGTGGTATCTGCTATGTTTTCTCCCATAGCGATTTAGACTATTACACAACAAATTAGCGTATTAGTACAAAACATTGTGTTGTACATTATTAATAAAAATCACCCCCTCATTATTGTGAACTTTAAGTAAATCATAATACACACATTGAGAACATTAATTTCTCTTGTTCAAATTAAGATTGAGAAATGATAACAAAAAATGTTATGAAGATATCATTTAAGTATGAAAATAATTAAGTTTTTTCGTAGCTGATTTCTGTTACATGAATATAAGGTCAGATTAGTTACATAATTTAATAATATAATTATAAATAAAACAAACTTTGTTATTATAAAATGTATATTGTTTGTTTCTTATTCTGGTTGTAGAAATGAATAAATAGTACCTATTTACCTTGCTTTTGGTATTTTATTCATATCTTCTATATTTTTACTGCAATGATGAAGACATAATGTTTAACATAATAATCTTATTTTCTTTTCCAAGCAAAGCTTATAGGTAGAAAGTAGTATCATTAGTCTCATGCCTTTAACACCTTAATGATTACCATAAGCATAGGCTGAAGAGACCTTTTCCGTTCTTGTTAAAGAGTTACCTATTTTAAGTGGGTATAAAATTAGCAACATTACCCAACCGTCTCCACCAGGCGATATCAAACAGCTCTCATTATTTAGGCTTCGAATGACGGTACAGTAAGTTAATATCAGCGTTTTACCTCACAATAAAACGCGTATTATCTACTTACCTCATTCGAAGCCTAATTTAACATCTGCCTGAAAAATTCGAACCAATGATTGAAAAATGGCGGTGTGCTATACAGCACACTTCGCCCCCTGGCGGAGAGCACCAAAACTAAAGCCGGCTACGACGAGGGGGGATGAAAATTGGTCAAATGACACACTATTTTGCTACAGATCCGAAAAACAGTGTTGCCACTCTCATTATTTAGGCTTCGAATGAGGTAAGTAGTTAATAAGCGTTTTATTGTGAGGTAAAACGCTGATATTATTAGTTTCGTTTTGTCTTTTAGACAAAATATAATAAGGCACAAGTTAATCTCATAAAGTTTCTACCTTTATCCACACACGTGGAGCCGTTTGTGAAAAAGCATGCATTGTCATGAACATCTTTCTTCAGTAAGTAACATGAAAACTATTACAATTTTTTGCCAATTTTGCTTCATATTTATCCTCAAATTTCCAATATTTGAGTTAGTTGTCTAATAAACCAATATTAGGTGACTAACCGATAAAATAATTTTAGTTAATATTATATTACAATAAATATAATATTAATTATTATGTTATCATTTTTCAAAAATAAATTAAGTGTTCTTGTATACAAGTAGGTAACTTTATCCTCCTGTAGGTATATCTCAATTTGTATACAAATATAAATAGAGAAAATATTATTATTTATGAGTGAAAAATAATGGTACCTAATCTTTATTTCAATGGTATAAAAGGTTCAAATTGAGAATTTTTAATATTCGTTGGTTGCCTTTACTGACTGGATTGGAGGTCGCAATTGTTATGGAATTATAATAGCCAAAGTTGGAATGACGGTAGTTTGGGTATTGTTTGTTACCCAACTATGTACATACTTAGAATTAGTTTGTGGTTGAATAGCGAGAAAGACCCGTATCGCATTGCAATAAACCGGTCTATTGGAAGTATTTTACGAAGACTTTTGTTTATATTTATATCAATAATTGATTGAAAAGTTGTTGGTTTAATAATAATAATTAATATATAATATTAGGCGGACAGTTTCTTTCGAATTTAAAATAATACTAGCTATTGTCCGTGGCCCCTTTAGCGTGAAATATTAATCCCGCGACCACTATTTTTTTTTTTAAATTCTAACTACTTTTGAATAAATTTTTAGTACCTTTTCATTAAATTTATTATAGTCGAATAATTTCAAAAAGCCTCATTTGACTTTAGTTTCATTGTGAGGTGACATACTTAAAAATCCAATTAAATCGAAGAAATAAATTAGGATTTCAAACATCTCTGCGTTTATTCTGAAAAAGTATTTTAGATTCATTATCATATCAGCTACATATATGATAGTCTACTGCTGAACATATCTATAGATTATGAACTACAACTTTAGTTAAATTAGAATTTTGAATTTTATTAAATATTACATTAAAAAATTAGGTCAAATATCTGTCATATTTTTTTTCTATCGTGTTATAGATTTTAAATAATTTTATAGTCCGGCAAATTACATCCAAGGTTACAATAACTCCCGGCATGGCGGTGAGTAGGATAACCAGAGCTCACTGAAGAATTTTTGTGCTGTCAGTGGTAAGATCAAAGGCTATTCCTGCTTTGTCTTCTACACTGACGGCACAAAAACTCTCTTTGTTTACAGGATCGGCAGCAGGAGTGTGACTTCCTTGGTGTTGCACACGTGTATAGGTCACGGTACCCACTTTCCATCAGGTGGGCCGTGTGCTTGTATGACACCTCAGTGGTATAAAATAAAACGTTTTACGTTGTCAAATTATGATGAGACTTCGAATGTGGTTGTTTAAAATGACTCGACTATAGACTAGACCCAAGTTTTGCGTAAATATAGAAATTTACCACCCCCTCGTTGTGCCTAGAGCCGATTCCTGGCCGACATTCGATAGCCGACAACTAGTGCTTGTGCTGTTTTCACATTTATCCGATAATATCGGCCCGATACGGCCGTTTGCTCGAAAGCACAGATTAGTTAGGGATTTTATGGATGAAAAAAAAATAAAAAAAATACAACTTAATGACGTGACATGGTATCGAGTTTTTTTTCTTATATTCGTGATCAGTGTCATCAATTAACGCAAAAAGACACGTAACTAAGAAAATGTCATTAAGGCCGAAAATTGCTTGCAGTCGCTGATTTAGTGTCTTTGTGATTCAATATCGGGACAACACAGTGGTATTGGCTCCGATAACCGATATCGGGCCGGACAAAGTGAAAGACAGACACAAATCTCATACATTTAACTTCCTTCGATATCGGATGTCGGATATCGGATATCGGATGAGTGTGATAACGCTCTAAGGGGTTGCTTAGGTATTGCACGAGGAGGGGAACATCTGTGGTAATAATTTAAAAACGGCAAAGAAGTGCATTGACATAAATGTCGAGATGAAATTATTTGCACCATATGAAGATTGACCTCTTTTTAGCCCTGCAGTGTTCTGCTTTGGGTGGGAAAAAAAGATGTTGGAATTTACGGAATACTGCTAAAGAGACATCGTGTTATTGACTTCAGAATCCTTCATGATGTGGACTGTTATACAGTGCAGGTACTTGGTTGCAAAATGTAAATTGTAGAGAGCGTCTGCGGTTGATCGGGGAAAGACATCTCAGATATGTATGTGTATGAATAAATTTTGTGTTCTGAAACTACTTCATAGTAGTAAATACTAGCAGTAACACGGCGAGTCTTGAGAAAGTCAAAGTCAAAGATTTTTATTCAATCTAGAAGAACATATATAACCTAAGTTTACCACCGCTTCCAAGGAGCTGGTGGAGAAGAAACGGCGCAACAAACTCGGCAATTTTTAAGACGTCAACGTACAATATTTATATCCTTAAGGCTAAAATGTGGACGAATCTACATTTGCCTTGCGTCTGACGTGAAGTGATTTTTAGTACGACATATAACAAAAAAAAAATTTTCTATATTTCCTAGCAAGAAACTAGAATTGTAGCAAAAATAAAGGTCTAAAACGTGGTAGTAAAAGCTGTTTTAGATAAAAGCATATGCAAAGGAAAGCAAATTGAACCTAACAAATAAACACAAAGGTGAGGCCACCCTTCGATCGATGCCATAGTTGAAGTATAAATCTATGAATTATAATATATGAAGAATAATTGTGAATGAAACATGTACAGAAAATATAGTTACTCGTGTAAGTTATAGAAAATATGAATTATATCTTATTCTGGTTTAGGTCAGACAAAATATTTTCATTCAATCATGATAAAATACTTCCACTAATTTAATTGCGAAGGTTCCATTTAGCCAATTCAGAGGGAGGCACTGTAAACCTACCATCAAGTGCACAACCATCTCGAACTTATTCACAATTTTCTCGACTCATAAGCAGCTTAGTCTGGAGACTTTAGGTAAGAAAACGAACTAACTAGTGGAGTTTACTTTTCACAAATCGATACTTGTTTTAGAGTTTTTTTTTTTAAATATTTTAGCCGAAATCATGATGCTGCAGCTGAGGTGTAATCCAAGTATTCAACAGTATTTTTCATTTATATTTAACTAGCCGATCCGCCACGGCTTCTGGCATACTTCGAAACTCCGTATCACCTTTAAGCAAATATATGCTCGTTTTTTTTTTCAATTTCAAATAATGTATGGGAATCTGCCAGATATCTTGACATTTATGATAATTCTCCGCTCTCTTAAGTCGTAGCGTAATTATAATAAACCGGTACTCAATAAACGGACTATTCAATTTTTCAATTCGAATATTGTTTCTGAGACTGCCGCGTTCAACCAAACAAACTTCGACTTTATAATATTAGTACAGATTATTGCTCTCACCGCTCTCCATGGATGAGAGATTTACAGAATGTTCAATAACTTTAAACTTCAAACAACTCACTTTAAAATATCAACAACATTCAAAAGATATTAAAATTTAATCTGCTTAAGTGGTTTTAAATATACTAACTACTCTCGAAAATTACAAGGTAACACTTTAATCTACTTCGAATATAATTTGGCTGATGTGTTAACTCATTATGCGGTTACGATTTATCATTTAAATTGACAGGCCAATAATCTAGTTGCTCAATCAATTACTTTAATCAAACATTTTGGAAACTAGCGAATATCTAGTTTAGTTTTAGACCGCATACGGGCACACGAAGTGTAGGACGCCTGCCGGCCAGGTGGAAGGACGACCCCATCAAGGTCGCCGGGAAGCGCTGGATGCGGGCTGCTTTAGATCGGTCGTTCTGGAAGTCTAGCGGAGAGGCCTATGTTCAGCATTGGACTGTGTGTGGCTGATATGATGAAAATATAACAATAAGATAAGATAAGATAAGATAAATCTTTATTGTACACCAAAGAAATACAGTACATGTACGGACAACATAAGAAAAATGTACAAATGGCGGCCTTATCGCTACAAGCGATCTCTTCCAGGCAACCTTTGGATGGACATATTTGATTAAACGATAATAACTTATGGGTAGTTATTACTGTAGTCATAAGCTTAAACTATATATAAGTATATATACATATATTTATATACATATTATATACTTTGTATTTTACATATACCTAAGTACATATTTAAATTCAATATCCATAACATTTACATAAACATACATACATAATTATTAGATATACACATATATTTCATAAGTACAAGATATACCTACACACAGCGAGCAAAGTAACTATCCAGAACGCAAATAGTGTTCTTTTATCATTTTTTGAAAGTGGCCAGGGATTGTGCGCGTCTGATGGATACAGGCAGAGCATTCCACAACCGTACAGACTGGACAGTGAAAGATTTGTCATAAAATGTTGTAGAATGAGAGGGCGTGGACAATTGCAATGTTACTGACGACCTCAAGGATCTTGAATGTGTGTCATTGAGGAACACAAAACGTTCTTTTAGGTAAGTAGGAGTACGGGGATTGAAGAGAATACTGTAAAGCATGGAAAGAATGTGAGCATTCCGTCGAAGGCGAATTGGGAGCCACTTGAGCAAGTTGCGGAAATGGGATACGTGATCATATTTGCGTAGACCAAATATGAATCTAATACAGAAATTCTGAAGGCGCTCAAGCTTATCAAGTTGCTCCTCAGTGAGATCAAGATAGCTGACATCAGCGTAGTCAAGTAGTGGAAGAAGAAGAGATTCTGCAAGTGCAATTTTAGTGGCAGTAGGTAGGAAGTTTCGCAGTCTACGCATGGAACCTGCCGATGCAAACAACTTACGACTGACTTCCTGTACTTGAGGGCCCCAGGATAGTGTCTTATCTATCCGTATACCTAGGTTTTTTACCTCGCTACTTATTTGTATAGTAATACCGTTAAATATTACGTCTGGCAATTGTGACCAATCTATTCGGCTTATCATTCCGGAGCTGCCCACAATAATAACTTGAGTCTTAGAAGGGTTCACTTTAAGCCCATATTGCTTACTCCACTCACATACTTGCGTCAGATCAGCATTAATAGAAGAGATAGCTGCTGGCAATTCGTGTAATGGGGCTTGTGTGTATATTTGAAGATCATCTGCGTAAAGGTGGTAGGAAGAATGTAAAAACTTAGAGATGGAATTTATAAAGATAGAGAAAAGTAAAGGAGATAGCACGCCACCCTGTGGCACACCGGCAGTTGTACTACACCAAGAAGAAAACGAATCTTCAACACGTACACGCTGTCGGCGCCCAAACAGGTAACTATGAAACCAATCAATAACTGTTGGAGATATGTTAATAGAGCGCAGAATGCCGAGCAGGATATGGACAATAACATATAAAAACAATACATAAATAATACATAATTGTATATTATACTAGGCTATGAACATAGCGCGTGGATTTGGAACCCACGACTTTTACTGTTTTACTCAATAAATCGCAATCAAATAAACGTATGATTTTAAATCCGACCTCTTGGTCTTCCGAACCTGTCTAATAATTGCACGAAAATACGTTCTCTCGTATTTGAGTTAATTGTACTACCGCTACGCCACAGCCTCCGTGGCGTAGCGGTAGTGAAAGCGGCCGCTACGCAGGAGGCGCGGGTTCATTTCCCGCTCAGTGCAAATATTTGTATGCATGAATGTGGGTATTTGCATTGGTCTGGTCGTGCCTCGAAGAGCACGTTAAGCTGTCGGTCCCGGTTGCCATACGAACATCTATGGCAGTCGTTACGGGTAGTTATTTTTTTTTTTTTTTTTTTTTTTTTTACGTGCGGGAAATCCCCACGGATACCCGCCCCTCCGGAGCCGGAGGGGAAGGTTATGTCGGACTCGAACCGACTAAACCGCACGCCGTCTGTGGGTCGTGGTGCTAGGCCGAAGGTGAGGTTGCCTTGCGGCATATCCCTCGCACCCCGGCTGACCCAGGGCCATCCCTTTCGGTCTGGCCCTCCTCGGGAGGTGGGGACCACGCCGTCCCCGACTCAACCCCGGTGTGGGGAGGCGCGCATCGTCCTACGATGCGCGCCGCCGCCGTGGCCTGCTTCTGCTAGGGTGACGGGTGGCTCCACCCGTCACCCTCAGGCCCGCGCTCATGGGGGGCGGAGGTCTGTAAGCGCCCTCCGACGCCCGAGCCGCCTTCGGGCGCGAGCAGCGATGTCAGCGAGTCTTTCTCGCTCACCGCGCCGCGCCCGCTCTGCTGTCTCCTTCGCGAGCATGACCTGCTCGCAGAAAGAGGCGCTGGCCGCCCACGCATCCGCGCAGCGGACCATCGCCGCGAGCAGGGTGGAGAGCGTGAGCACTCTCACCCCCAGGGCCTGCACAAGCTCCCGCCTCGGCGTCTCAAACGCCGGACACTCGGTGAGCGTGTGCAGCCCCGAGTCCACGCTCGCGTCGCAGTGATGGCACTCGGGCGTTGGCTCAATACCCATCAGATGCAGATACCGCCCGAAGTAACCGTGCCCGGTTATCATCTGCGTCTGACGGTACGAGAGGCTCCCGTGTGGCCTCTCTAGCCACTCCCCCATGATGGGCCTTACCGCCGCAATGACGGCGTGCCCTGCGCGTGGTTGCCCAAGTCGTCGCTCCCACTCGGCCACCATGACCTGGTGGAGCCGGGATTTCTCGGCCCGAATGTCCTCGGGCTCGGGATCGAATCCCCGCTCCCGCGCCTCCTTTCGGAACTGGTATAGTGCCGAAAGGGCCCTCGCTTCCAGGATCCACGGTGGCGATCCGGCCAGGAGACTCGCCGCTTCGAAGGATATCGTGCGGTATCCCCTGATGGCCCTGGAGGCCATCGTCCTCTGCGCCGTACGGAGCAGAGGCAGGAATCTGGCCCCCAGGGTGTCCGCCCACACGGGGCACCCATATAGGGCCATGGACCGCACGACACCCGCGTAGAGTCTCCTGCAGGAGGCCCCTGGGCCCTTCAAGTTGGGCAACAGCCGACTCAGGGCATTCGCCGTGGTGACCAACTTGGGGCGCAGGCTTCGGAGATGTTGTCCGAAGTCCCATCGACCGTCAAGCACGAGCCCCAGGTATTTCAGCTGGGGCTTGATGTCGATGGGAGTGCCTCCCACTGTAAGGCTGGCTCCCGGGCCTGGCCTGCGCCGAGGACCATGAAAGAACATGGCCTCGGACTTGTGCAGAGCCACCTCGAGACCCAGCCGCCGGATCCGTTCGACGACTTGACCAACCGCGGTCGTGGCCCTCAGGGTCGCCTCGCGGTGCGTAGCCCCGCTCACCGTCACCAGCGTGTCGTCCGCATAACACGTGACGGTGGCACCGTACGCGAAGTCACCGCGAAGCACCCAGTCGTAACCGATGTTCCACAGTAACGGCCCCAGGACCGATCCCTGTGGGACACCGCACGACATCTCACGCCTACCGACTCCGGTCGAACTCGGGTAGACGACGGCTCTCTCCGTTAGGTAAGCCCCGACTATGCGGAGGTAGAGAGGCACACCGTGGTACACGAGTGCCTCCCTGATGCAACTCCAGGGCAAGGTGTTAAAGGCGTTGGAGATGTCCAAGGACACCGCCAACATCACCTCGCCCCGGGCGACCGCATCCTCCGCCAGAGTCCTCACACGCATGATGGCATCCACAGTGGAACGCCACCGGCGGAACCCAAACTGGGTATTCGCCAGGTCCGGCCCCACTCTAGAGAGATGCTCGACGAGGCGCTTGGCAATTACTCTTTCAAAGAGTTTGCCCACCTCGTCGAGCAGCACTATGGGCCGGTACCCGGACGGCTCGTCCGCCGGGCGTCCCTTCTTGCGGATGAGGACCAGCTTCCCCGTCTTCCACATCTTCGGAAACTGGCCCCGCTCCATGCATGCGCTGAGGAACCCTCTCAGTCGGGGTTCGAGACCGTCTTCCCCTAGAGCTAGGACCCACGCGCGGCCTGGAATGCCGTCGGGTCCCGGGGCGGTGTTCTTCTTGGCCCTCAGCCTTCGCACCGCCAGCTCTAGTTCTACCCAAGTGACCTCGGGCACGTCGTCGCCAATCACCGCACTGGGCGCCGTACTGGGTGCCGTAGGCGACCGAGGCGGCGGAGCCATCTGCGGCGGAACATGTTCCGCTCGCGCCGGGAACAGGGAGTCGACCACTCCTCCGAGCAGAGCCGGTTCGAGCACCTGGGTCAGCGGAGGGGCCCGGGGGCGCAGCTTTTCTCTTACCATAAGGTAAGGCCGCCCCCATGGGTCCCGCTCCAGCGTCTCCAGGAGCTCCCGGTAACAAGCGGCCTTAGACCGCTTGATCTCCGCTCGGAGGGCATTCCGGGCCTCCCTGTATCCCTCGTGAAGCTCCGCCAGTCGGGGCTCCGAATCTGCGGTACGGCTACGCCTCCTACGGAGTCGAGCCCACCGGCGGTGCGTGATCACGCAGGCTTGACGCAGCCTCGCGATCTCCGCATTCCACCAGTAGACCCGACGCCTCGGATTATAGGCTGGAGCCCTAGGCATACCCGCATCGCAGACCCGTGTCATGGCCTCCCGGAACCAGGCCGCTTCATCGTCTATGTCGACAGGCCTGTCCGGCGCAATGGCCCAGGCCTGTACGATGGCGGCCTCCAGGAGGTCCTCCCGATTCAGTCGCCCCAACACCCAGCGCGGCTCGCGTTGGGCCGATATGACCGGCGCATCACCCGCAGGAGGGGAGACATCGAACCGAACGTATCGGTGATCCGATAGTGTCTCCACCTCCACGGCGACACGCCAGTCCCGCACGCGGAGTGACAGGGAAGCGCTCGCGAACGAAAGGTCTATGATCGACCTGCGCTCCCCCGCCACAAAGGTGCCCACATACGTGGCTTCGGCCCCGCGATTCTGGAGAACTAAGCCGAGAGAATCGGCCCAGCTCTCCAGAGCCCTGCCCCGCGCGTTTGCGCGCCGGGAACCCCAAGCCTGAGACCAGGCGTTGAAGTCCCCGAGCACAAGAACCGGACGAGGCGTACAGGCATTGACGACGTCGGTCAGCCGCTCCAGCGACCGCCGATACTGCCCGATGAGTCGGTGTGACCCCGGCGTGAGATAAACGGCCACGACCGCAATCTCCCCTACACGCGCCGCTACGATGCCATGCTCCCTTGCGATCACTACAAGGGGAGGGGCACCCGCAGCGGCGTTATGCACCAGTGCCGCCGATCCATCCAGGTCGACCACCCAGGCGGGCCCGAGGGGCCGGTGAGTGTATGGATCGGCGACAGCGGCGACGTGTATGGACCACTGTGCCATGCTCTGGAGCAGAAGGGCCTGAGCATCGACACCGTGGCCCACGTTCGCCTGCAGGATGCGGAGCTGGGGATCCATTATGGAACCATCTCCGCATCCCGCCTCGAACCGGTTGCGGAACGCCCGCCTCGCGGCAGCGGCTCCCCGCGGGTGCAGGCCTTACTGCCAACCCTATGGTCGGCCGGCTTGCCCTCCGCCGCACACCTGAAACAGTGCGGCGGAGCTTCGCAATTGCCGGCTCTGTGACCGGGTTGGCTGCAGCGGAAGCAACGGTCTCCGACCGTCACCTCCGCCGTGCACTGCACTCCCACGTGGCCGACCGACAGGCACCTAAAGCACCTGGCCGGTCGGTCCTGTAGGAGGCGTACCCGCACCCCTACAACTCCGCCCACCGCGAGGGTCCGCATGTCGGCAGCCTTTTGGGCTGCTGCGATGGGGCAGCCGACAACTACTGCCCCCTGTCCGCGACGGCCGTAGCGTATAGCTCCGACCTTAACCGCCTCCAGGGGGCAGCCCCCGGCCTCCGCCACGGTGACCCGAATCTCCTCGGCCGTGATGGAGTCGTCCAGGTCCGAAATGCGCAGTTCTGCGCACTTGGTGGGCCTGGACACCCGGACGTCGGCTGCATCCAGCGTCTCCCTCAGCTTAGCCGCTATGGCATCAGCCTTGGGACCGCTCGAAGCGCCAGGGACGTGGATGAGCCGGGCACCCGTCCGAGTGTGTGTTACTCGGAGGGTCCCCGCCACGTCGAGGGCCCTCATATCGATGAGGCCCCTCGCCTGCTTCACCAGTGCAGTGTACTGCACGCCCCTCTCCGCAGCCTCCGGTGTCATCGTTAAGACGACAGCGGTGGTGCGGGGGACGCGCAGCGCTCCTGGCGCTCCCCTCGCAGCAGCCTGGGCCTTCTTGGCCCTTTTGGCCGCCTTTTTGCGGGCGCTCCGCCTTTTTTTGGCTTCGCCCACTACCTCCCAGCCCCCCGCCGGTGCGGAGCTTGTGGAGGCAGCCGGACCCGCCGATGTTGATGCCGTGGCCAGAACCTTGGCTGGGGCTGGGGCTGGGGCTGGGGCTGGGGACGACTTCCCCTTGCCCTTCCCCTTTCCCTTGCCCTTAACCTGGGCGCCCCGCGCACTCTGGGCACCCCCGGCTGGCGCGGCGATAGGTGCCGGAGCAGCAGCAGGAGCAACGACAGCCGCAGTGGTAGCACTGCGCGTGGTGCCCCCCTTCACAGCTCCGGCGTACCCTCCAGTGGTGGGCGGCGCCAGGGGCGGACGGCGGATGGAGTCCATGATGGCCTCCAGACAAATCCGCGTCCGCTCCTCGTGCGCCGCCTGCCGCGCTTCCATGGCGGCCATTGCCGCCATGCAGGCCTCCAGCGCGTTCGCGGACCCCGCCGGCACAGGCGCCTGCGCCTGCCAGGGCTGCGGCTGGGCGAGCCGCAACGTCGGCCTCGGCTGCGCCGGCAGCGGCGGCCGCGGGACCGCTAAGCGCGGCGGGAGCGGCGGCGGTGGCAAACGCGGTGGTGCCGGTGACGTCGGTGGCGCCGGCTGCACCGGAGGCGGCGACTCCTGCCGCACCGGCGACCTCGACCGCGACCGCACCGATGACGGCTTCGGCAGCGCTCCGACCCTCCGCCGCGCTGAACGGGTCATGGGCTCCCCCGGTAGGCTGGTGATGCCCTCCTGGAGCGCCACCATCTCAGCCGCCATCTTGGCCATGCCTTTGCGGTATTCCGCCGCTTGCCGCTCAGTTTCGGCGGCCAGTGCCGCCTGCCGCCTGCCGAGCTCAGCCTGCTCCTTGCGCGCACTGTCTAGCTGCGCCCTGAGCAGGTTATACTGCTCAACAAGGCGCAGCGTCGACCTCATGAGCCGGTCCTCCTCCGGCTTCACTGCCCCAGTCCGGGCCTTGGCGAGCCCTTTCAGGGCCTCTATTACCTCGGTAGAGGTACTGTCACCGGCACAAGGCAGGGGCGCCGCCGAGGTGGAGGAACTCGGCGGCGCCATGACACCCTTCGGGGCTGGGGCCGGGGTGCGCGTTCTGGGGGCAGCCCTTTTGCCGCCCCGCGTCTTGCGACGGCTGAGCGCCACAAATTTAGGCGGGGGAGAGCGACTCTCTCCCTGGTCGCTGTTGGTCGTGGACGAGTCGGTCATACTGACCTCCTCGTCCGGATCTGATGGCAGGGGGGGAAGGGGAAGGACCAGGTCCCCTTTTCCTCCAGCCTTCCGGGACTGGCTACCCTTCAGGCTGGGGCCCCCGTCATCGAGGGTAATGGCGGTGTCGGGTTGCTCCGACACCGTTTTGGGCACGTCTTCCGCGTCGTGCTCTGGTGGCAGGGGGGGAGGGACTAGGTCCCTCTCTCCACCGGCCTTCCGGGACTGGCTACCCTTCAGGCCGGGACCCCTGGCATCAATTGCGATGGCGGTGCCGGGTTGCTCCGACACCGCTTGCGATGCGGCTTTCGTGTCGTTGTTGTGCTGCGCGACCTCCGTGCAGACTATTTCACTCGGTTGGGTTTTTTGTTTGGTTAAATTTAAAGACTCCATATTGTTCCCACGATTAGAACCGTTCTACGTACACTCCCTGGGTGACGGCCATTCCAGGAAGCGGGGTACATACTGTGGAGGTCCCCAGGTATCCACAGGTTTTAAGCGACTTCGCTGTCGGGTTTTCAGACTTTTCCTTGTCGTGGGCCGGCCAATAAAGGCAAGCCCCGCGGCCTCCAGGATATCGGCGTTCCCGAGTGTGGCTAGCACTCAGGTCGTTGTCGATATCTCGGAGGTTACGCGATGCGGGGGAGTGGCCAGCTCTCCCAACGCCGACGGTGGCACGAATGCCCGTCAGCCCCTGCGCGAGCAGTGGGCCGACCCGTCCCCGGATCCTACGGATCCCGTCGCCTCTCCCATGTCTCCTCTGCTAAAGCAGAGGGGTACTGGGAGCGACGGCTAGCCCTGAAAAGGGCTGTTGAGGTGGGAGGAACCCTACGGATCCCTCCCCGCGGGCCTTGCAGGCCCGCCATACCACGACCCCCTCGTGCAATGGGGTCAGCTAGCCCTTAAAAGGGCTGTTGGAATGGAAGGGTGTCCTACGGACCCCTTCCCGCGGGCCTTGAAGGCCCGCCATCCCACGACCTCCTCGTGAGGTCAGCCGTCGGGTTATTCGTCAACGGCCAACAGAACTCCCATGGTAGGAGTCTGTTAGCCGTTGTCCAGGGTGCACCAGCCCCCCCGCTTCCGCTCCCCAGGACCGCGGTCCAAAGGGGGAAGAAACGGAGAAGCCGACGTGGAGGTTACCCAACCAGCACCCCTTTACGGGTAGTTGGAGCCCTCAAAAATCCAACAACTGGTCTAGCTGCAATGCTTCGATATCGCCTTTGGGTTGTGGAGGTCAGATGGCAGTCGCTTCACGGAAAATATCGAAGTTTAGCCAAATCCGCATTTAGACTGGTAAAAAGCGGACTCCAGACTCCAAGTTGAAAAGCTTCGGATGCGACTGGGATTAACGCTAGGATGAAGAGTATTTGAGTTAATTGTGAACAAAAAAACGAGAATTCCAAAATAAACGACACTATTACAAAAGTATCATTTATACATACTCCTCATCGAACGTATCCACATATTACTGAGCAAGATTTTAGTAAACGTTTATTTAGTATTGTAGCAGTGCCAATGGGCGTGTTTTACCATTCACCCGATAGTTAATACCCAGCCCAGTGGTGTACTACTGCCAAGAATAACAACCCCAGGCCTTTTGTGCTTGAATATATAGTCGTTGCTCTATTTAAATACCACTTATTTCCTTTCCAAACATTGTTCAAAGTTTCACAATAAATTACCAACCGCTCACTGACTGATAAGCGACTTTGAGATATTATTTGAGACACTTACTTTTTAATTTAGTTTGTTTCATCAACCTATGGAAAACGGAAGTAAGAAACTTTTAAGTGAATTTTAGATACGTATTTTTAAAGTGTTTTAGTGGATAATATACGTTCATATTTTGCATTATGCATAATGCTGTATTTAGTCGGCTACGAATTCATTGGTACCTTTGAATTGATTGTAGGTATAATTACCCAAACTTAACAAATATGTTCTCATTTATGTTAAAAAATAGGTAGGTAGTTGGGTTACATGAGCAGTTGCGTATATGATTGATTTTATTAAAGCCATATCGTTTTTGTAATGAGATGCTTGCAAAAGCGAATGACTTTATTATATAAAGCCAGATTGATCGAGAATATGGTTTGCAAAATGCAATAAAATTGGTAGAATAGAACAGAAAATGTGTATCAATATTCAGTTTTCCTTTATTTTCAGTTCTCTAGTTTCTTCTATACCTTTATTTATATTCGAAGCCAAGAACAGAAACAAATAAGTAAATTTGTTAGTTAGCTTACATAATGTGTATGTAAATCATATTGCGATATCGACTGATAGATTCAATTGCACCGTGTTCATGATTGAACTATGATTGATGAATAGAATCTATAACTACACGACAGTAAGTTACCGAGCCTCCATGTTGTTTATATTCTCCGTACCATGACTTTAATATGCAGAGAGAAACATTTATAAATAGCATAACAGGAAAATAGACTTCAAAATAAAAACTTAATAAGCAACTGGGAAAATGGCAAGAAGGGTGATGATGACAAGAATAGACAAGACTGGGGGAACTCATGAGTGCTTCTGAGGATACTTTTAGGGTGACTGCATACTGAGCCAACAAATATGACATGATGTGCCGTCAACTCGACAGGAGAAAAAAATCAATGTATTTTTATCTAAATTCAGGTATACATAGTACAAATTAGTATACATAATAAGTACCGATGAAACCGATACAAAATGTAACAACATGATAAAAATTGATTTCCCGTAACTACGTGAAATCTTCTCAAATAAAAACTTTTTGGTCGAACATAATATTAAAACGAGGCCTGCACCATATATTATACAACACTTCAAAATATAATAATATAGCGATGATAAAAGTACGGTCAGCATGGTATTAAGATCTTTTTGAGAACTGTGTTATTAAAGATCAATTTGATACTCACTGTACCAATGTATGTACCTACTTGTCGCTCTGTGCTATAAAGAGTGGCGGGTGAAGAGACTGAGTTACCCAAAACATGGGCCAATCCCACCTTGGTAGGGCCATAATAGGATAACATATTGAATTAAGCGTTACATAGTCATAATCCCAGAAGGAGAGGAACCCGCTAAGCATCGGTTATTCGCTCCCCTTTTATGTTTTAACATAATATGTACTTTGAGGGGTCCATTTGGCATTCTTTTCTATGCCATTTGTTAAGGTTTATTTTAGTCGTTGACATCTTGTGAATACACACATACAGGTTAACGTAACATATTAACAACATAATTCATTTGAATAATAACCACATATTGAAAAACATACTGTAGAGTTTAGTAGTTATTTGCACCTTAAAAATGCTTAATAATAATTTATTCTTATCGTAGATTATTAACTATTTTCAAAGTGGCTTTATAATCTCGGCATTTAAAAAAAATGTTTCTCAAGTTCCAATTTTCAAAGCATGGTTTTAATAAGCCTAAAAAAATTGCTTGAACATATTATGATGTCTAAATTATAAAAAAGTCGGGAGTAATATTTAAGCTTAAATTCGAATACATTGCATTTGCACATAAGGTTGACCGAAGAATTGCATGTGCTCGGGCGTGGCTCTTTGCAAGGAGCATAGCAATCGGAAGACCGATAAGACATACAGTAAGTTCTCAGATAAATTACTACCCCATACAATCAACCTGTTTAGATTTGATAAGAGATCTCCATTTTAGCTACATTGTTTGCTTAAAGTTTTGCATATTACATTCTTTTTACCTGTTCTGTATTTGTCTACAGTTTCAAACTCGTAGCCAACTAGTTTGTAAACTTAAACACTAACGCATATGAGCATAAAATTACTAAAGTTCGGAATGTTCTACTCAATAATGACTGAGTATCAATGACCCCCGTGCACTCACCCATAAGCCCATGAGGTTCAGGGCACAAAAAGATTAAATTAAACTTTTATGCAAACAGGATAAACAGGAGGAGGAACGTCCGTTTTAGGTCAAAACAAGATTCCAAGAGAGTCTCAAACTTAGATCTGTCTAACTGGGAAACATGGAAACTCAGATTTCGGTTTACTAATATTAAAACACTAAAAGGGGTAAGAAGTGAATTACTTTAGTGTAGAATTGTGGCATTATCGTATTGAACGTAGATACTTTTCCAGTTGATATCGTAAGGTTGACATTCACACACGAAAATATAAAAGTTTCAAATCACATGAAGTCGATAGCAACTTTAAAAGTAAAAAAGTTAGATGTGTTTCTGTTAAAAAAGGAACAAAATTATTCTTCACTCATTAATCATCATTCAGGTGATAATATCTTAGGACTCAATATTATGCCTGAACGTGTGGTTTCTTGCCCTACCCGCCTTAAAAATGATTATATTATTTCATTTTCTCATTTCATCTATATTTAATTACGTACGCGTAATTATTTCTCATTATGATACAGGGCCACTATAAATCAGCGTTTATTATGAATTAATAACACTGCTACAGTTATTAAGCAAGATTATTTCGGCACAAAGGTGAGATTCATAAATTACGTTAATTTGAACACATAAATAAGTTCTCTCTAAGTAATATGCCGTTTCGAAGACTGTATCTTGTGAGGTCAAAACTCGATAACTTATATGTATATTAATACGTGAAGAGTAAACTTTGTACCCCTTTTTAGGTATGTTGAGGATATGAAGGAGTGTTTGGCCTAGTTAACGATGATTATGGCGTAAGAGGCTAAAATTTACATAAAATGTTATTTCAAAACTAACTTTTTCCTCTTGTTACCGGTTCACCTGTTTTCTCACTGATCTTGTTCACATTATTGTAAATCAAAACAAATATAGGCGTTCAATTATATCTAGTTTCAGTTTACAATATATTTTGTTATAGTCAATTATTTTACTACTTTTTATATCGATATTTTAATATTATTACAGTGGCCCGTATGGCAATATGTTGCATAACTTTTTTCATTACATGCCTTGAGTACGTGCCCTGGTTTGTTTTGAAATAGAAAAGTGTGTACGATCATTTTCAGGAATAACTACTATAGTTTGGAGACTATAAGTGTTTTTAGTCTGTTATATTTTAAAATTATTAAGTGTTCAACTAATAATTTTAAAATATGTATTATGTATCGAAGAGTAAAAATAGTCGGACAGCAAGATGCCAAGAAATGCAATCACTCCCCTACGATAGGCGGTTTCTATATATTATGTATTTATATTTGTCATGGTAAGTAATGCTTCATAACTAAGTAATGATTCATTTAAATTCGAATGAGGAATGAAATCTTGTTTGCTTTTCAATAATATCAAATTCAACATTTTAAACGTTGGCAATATGTTGCATAACTTTTTTCATAACATGCCTTGAGTACGTGCCCTGGTTTGTTCTGAAATAAACAAGTGTGTAAGACTATTTTTACGAATAACTACTACAGTTTGGAGACGTGTTTCTTTCTAGTCTGTTATATTTTAAAATGAAAGAAAGAAAGAAAGAAAGAAAAATATTTTATTTAAGTACGACACACGATACATAGAATGAATAGTGTTCCTTTGACTGTGATAGTAGTCGGACAGCGGAGTGCCAAGAGTGCCATCAATCACCTACAATAGGCGGTTTCTTTGTATTATGTAATTATATTTGTTATGGTATGTAATGCTGCAGGTGGTGGTGGTGTAATTGTTTCATTTACATTCGAATGAGGAATGAAATCTTGTTCGCTTTTCAATAATATCATTCAACATTCAACATTTTTAAACGTTATTAAAAGGCCGTAACCTCTAAGGCAAAATAATATTAGAAATTAATATACTTCCACATTTTTTCTAAGAAATTAACTTATGAACCATGCCGATACAAAATGCAAATGTAGAATCTGTTCACTCTGTCTGTCAAGATTAAAACTATGTCAGATTATTTCACATCCCTAAAAGGCGTAACTGCGTATCTAGTATCCATTACGGAAAAACTACCATCAGATAAATATCATCAGAAACACATTAATTTTCATCGCATTGAACTTATCTACAAAGTTATAAAAAATATCACAAAATTTCCAGAGACCTCGCCAGTTTAACTTTTGTAAGTTCATCGAAAAACATACAGAAAAACTATCCGAAATCTGATGTGGCCCCCATCCATCATATGGGGCGACAGGGACGAAGGCTTGTCGACCCTAATCGAACCATATAAACATAACATATCCAACTAAGCCCTTATATCTCAGTCTTATCTTCATATTTAGATACTTTCAGTTGTATCCTTGTATTACCCGTGCCTATCAATAATACATGAATTGAATAGCAATAAATAAATTGTATTGTTTATCGTCTCTACTACTGTAGTGATGAGAACAAACAAATCAACGGTATTTACGTGTATGTACCTATACCATGCTGGTGTTAATTCCCGCTAACATTATAGTATATCATGAAACGTTAGTATTGTGATATCCGCCCTCCGTGGCAGATATTACTAGTTGTTGGCCTGAACATCATGTGTCAACGATTTAAAAATAAATCATATTAATTCAAAAATATAGAATAGAGGTAAAAAAACAGAGAAGACAGACAGTTCCAGAGTTGACGTGAGGGCTTCGGTGGAAGCCAGCAAGACTCCGGAAATTCAGATTTGAAGACAAGTGATATAGTTTCCGTGGTCCTCTGAAACGAGTATTATTTAAAATATAAAAAAACCTCGCGTAAATCCCATTTTAAAAAGCTCGCATAGGTTTGAAGTGTTATTTTTAATAAATAACAATATTACGGCAAAATATTGTTTAATTTAAATTATCTGCGGAGTCTCTTCCCCCGGATTCCACAGATTTTGGTGGAGGCGCCGGGTAAATTTGGTACTTTTTCCTCCTGTACATCAGGTTGTACGGATATCTGCGAACAAAGAATAGAGGAATCAAATTGCACATATATTTATATGGTTTCAAATTTTAAAACGTCAAAGAAGTTATATGAAACCAAAGACATTACATACGGACTTCGTTCGTCAAACCATTTATATTCACTGCACATATAAATGATAACCAAAAAAAAAAAACAATATTACAAAAGTCAAAAACAAAATAAACACACTATGACTGGTGATGCTACAGAAAGTTTGTAAGATTCTTGAAAAGAGTGAGCATTCAAAAATGTATCGCATCATTTTTGAATGCTCACTCTTTTTGCATTAGCTATTTTATTATTACACTGTTTTTCACTACCATAAGAATTGATCGTCATCAACCTGCGTCTAAAGTTCAAACTTTGGAGCTCGGGGTTAACTTGTAATCTTTTGAAGGTTATTTGGCTTTTACAAGTTCAGCTACCGTTTTACTTCCAGACTCCGACAGGAAAACCTGCGTTGTTGTGCCAGAGCTCCTCCGTTGTTCAGCAAATGCACAGATTGCAAGTAATGTTGATTAGGGTCCGGAAAGTGTCGATAGGGCTCTATATGCCTATCAAATTAATCAATTTCTTTTTGAATTTGCTATTCAATTTTGCTGTATGCGTACTTCCTATTCACATTAACCAAAATTGCAGCTACAGATACACACGTGCTTATAATATTATTGTGCTTCTATTCCCTCTCTCCTGTGGGACAGGGACCCCATCTCTTTTAATCCCGTAGTCAGTAAATTGATAAGTGTTCAGCATTTTCAGAGGGGGACTGTAAATTATAATTATATTTACCTTCAGTTTCACAAAAACTGGTAAGAAAGTATTTTTCAGAAGGGGAACAGCACAATGAAAATTCTTGTTTAAAATTGGAATTGGGCAAGATGCGGAAAATTTTCTAACAAACATGACTGTGTACAGCATTGTTAGTGAAAAGGGGCGTCAGAACTTTTCAATTCACTAGTGATAGCCTGATATCAATGAGTGAAACTGTAATCATATCAAACATTTACATCATTATTACCGAGCACCGATATTTAAGTAAAATATAACCATGTACCTGGGTGCCTATGTAAATTAGGCGCTTTACTCACATTTACATACATACATACCTTTCAGTGGGTTATTAAACACACCGTCGCTTGAGTAAACATCGTAAATCACACAAAACTAGGGGCTTTGTACACAGAATTTGCGTTTCTAATTTCCTTCGATGTACATAGATGTTGTATATAAGTATGCAGCTCCTGTTAGTATTTTCATTTTTGTCTGTTAAACTGACCCGATGGATAGGAAAAAATATCGATTTTAAAAACGACGGCGCTGCGAACAACCAAGCTCACAGCTCATTAGATTGTAATCAGTTAGTGTGGTCTTTCAACACTTGAAACACTACAGGTATCAATTGCATATTATAAACTGTACATAGGATGGGTGACGAAATAGAAAAGAATGGGACAAAGAAGCTAAATAATATCAATAATAAATCTACTTACATTCAAAATATATGTAATAGTAGATTGTTCAACAAGAGACTAAAACAAGCCATAATGACACGAGATGTTTTAGCCACCCTAGCGAAGCGAGGCTGGCTAATGGTTCAAGTGTCATTATGGTTGTTTAGTCCCACGTTAAACTCTCTACTTTTCACTTTGAATGCGAGGACAAAAAACGTCGTTCTATACAAAATTATAATATTTTAAGTTACTAAAGTTTCTAAGTTGCACAATAATAATTGGTGATTACAACGCAAGCTTTATATGAATAATCTATTCAAAATTCAAATTGCAAAGAAATCTGTCCCGCGGTTTTTTTTGTTAAGTGCCAACACATTCAAACTTAAAAAATAATTTAAAACTAATTGGAAATGCATAATAAAATGAATTAATCCTTAATAGTTACATAATAATTAATTAAATTAATATCATTAATCGTGTTTCATGAAATTAAATGGGTTTTTTGGATTTTTTCAAATGTCATTTTGAGGTTATTTCTATACACAAACACCGTGATTGGCTGTTTAGGAGTTCTCAAAGTAAATTTAAAAAAAATTACTTTAGTACCTAGAGATTAATAAAGAACTTTAGTCCCGATATGCAGACACTAAAGTAACATTTTAAGAGAATGATAAGTGAAAAATAACATGAAACAACTAGCATGCAACAGTACCAAAACATGAATAAAGCTGAAAATAAAAACAACCTAATTTTCAAAAATAATAATATTTCTATTACAAAAATGTATTGTGCAACAGGCCTTATTGCAAAACAATGGCCGACGTCTTTAGTAGGGATGAAATAGACCACATTGTATGGCATGAATGGAAGATATGGAACACATTGTTTATTGAAAATTGTCTTGTAACGACTACGCTCCACGTTATGAACGTAATTTCTATCATCAATAACAATAACATTGTTAAGGGCTTATATAAAAAAAGTTATTTTAAGAATTTAGAATTCATAGGTCGTGTACTTATGAATGATTAAACACCTCAAGCTTGATAAAATTTTGACTCTATTCCAGGACGTGTTCATAGTAGAACTCATATAAATAAAAAAGGTAGACTGCGAGATCATAGATAAAGCTCGCAGTAGTACTTAACGTATCCAGAAGTCTGGCAGCCAATGCAACACTAACACGAAACATCTAAGTTCATTAGGATTTTCATTTGGCTGCGAGTAGACACCAAATTGATAATATACATGCAAATAATCCTAGCTGGCATAAATCCTGCAATTTATAGATTCTTTTACATGAGTTATATTACGGGGTTAATTCGCTAATTCAGCTAAAAGCATTGGAACATTTGCACCATCTAAATGAACTAAAAACTTACTTCACGCTTACATAACGAGAGATGCAAGATATACTTAACGTAAATTAAGTGAAAGAATTGTGAACAAATACGAGTACCATCGTTTAAGAGATCGAGTGCTTTTAGTCGAATGAACATAATGACGAAGATACATGGCCGCGTCGCTTGACGCGCTACTTTTCGTTTTATCATTTAATTATAATAAAAGCTGTTTTATGCCAAAGTGAATTTATTCTACCTTTAAACTTCAATTTCATATAAGTTTAAATTAAGCTTTTGATGTTTTTCCTAGGATTTGAGAAACATTGTTATTATCGATTATATAGATAAATTTGATTCTAATTTTCTAAGAAACAGAAAGTTGAATAAAAAGCTACTGTTTATATACGGGGTAAATTTATAACGATGTCATAGTAATATGACTTCTACGAAAGACATCAGTGTGTCATTGTAAATAATCGTACCACATTACATTATTCAGTAGGTGTTTCGAGTTTAGGGGAAATAAACAATATTATATTTTGAAAATATATCAGCTTTAGTATTTCTACATACATACAGACATATATACAGACATACATACTGACATACATACATATAATCACGCCTTTATCCTCGGAGGGTTAGGCAGAGGTGAATTTACACCCAAATTTCACCAATATGTATTCGGTCCCACGTGATAGGGAGTGAGCCTATTGCCGTATTCCGGACACTATTGTTGACTCGAGCCATGCATCTGAGGCTGAGTCTGGTCTATACATATCTGTCTGATGTTAATGTTAATCAGCCCTATCCCTTAGTCGCCTTGTACGACACCACATGGGAAGAGAAGGGGTGGCCCAAATTCTACTCTGCCGGAAACCACGCGGCTTAGTAGTTCTACTGAGTAGAATGATTTGAATTTGGTGTTATAATTTAGGATTTTATATGATCATTAAAACCGCGTGGTTCCCATCAGAAAATACTAAAGGATAGGCTATACATGGTATGATGTACATGGCATAATATATCAAATACAATGATTGACGAAATGTGGATATCAATTCACCTCTGTGAATGGCGAATCACCAAAAGCATGATTATATGTTTTAATTTATTTTTTGATAAAATTGAGATAAGTCTGGTGAGTCGTGTTTACGTTGCTATTATTCATGAGATAATTCTGAAAACGTTAGTTACCAGTCACTTACGGCCCTCTAATTTAAAGTTGAAGATAATTAAAGACTGTACACATTCCAACAAAGTCCCTTCACGGTGAACTATCAAGTCCACTACATTACCAATTCGTTGGGTCACAGAATAAATAACATTAATAGTTGCGTACAAATAGAAAGATGAACTTACGCATATTCATGGTGCTACAATTAATCAATGAATCATTTAGCGCACCAAAGTTCACTGCTGGCCATAGGCCTACCTACCCCAATGTGCGCCATTTTGTCTGATCTTATTTTGACTACTACATTCTACTACATTGAAGTATTTGATTCTTAAAATAATGGCAAACAGATTTGAGTGTTTGTAGTCAAATGTTTAAAGGGAGTCACACACCGAAGCAGCGAGCACGCAACCAACCTTCCTCCATCTACACAGCAGATGCTTCTTGACATCTCTTGCTAAAAAAGTTTTATTCTACCATCTCGGAAAAAGTATATTTGCTCTTCGATATCTGAGAGTCGTTTAAATCCTCTAGAGGAGAAAAGTACATTTAATTGAGAACGTCGCCTTCGTGTGCACTAGGTTTATGAACATCATTAAACCTATTTACTTCTCACTCCATGGTGCAGAATTTATCACTTTTTTTCTAATTTGCTTTGCGCGCGCCATTTTAGATTACCTCGTTAAGGTGCGATGAAAAGTTGCTTCTGGCACTCGAGTGCATAGATTTTTCACCTCGTGCTCGTTTGATTCACTCGCTAACGCTCAGGATTCAAATTTTTGAATTGACCACCTATGTCATCAAAATTGAGCACGCGGTTAAAAAGCAACTTTACACTTATGATTTATACAAGAGTGCAAATTTGATTTTTAACTGCGTGCTCAATTTCGATGACAGAGTAAGCGAATTAAAAATGAAACTATTGTCCTGACAATTTACTGTCTGTATATTGCTTTCTGCGGTGCGGTGTGTGGCCCCTCTTAGGTAACGCTAACGAATGTATTAGTGTTGTACTAATAGACATTAAAATATCTGTCAGAGTTTTACAATCCAAACACTGACTAAAGAGAACCAAACAGACCGCACACAATAAAATCCTATACCATGCAGTATATTATATTGTAAATTATTTGTTAACATTCCTATACTAGCATCGAATACCATATACCTACGGGTGTATGTGTGTATGTGACGTGTGTGTTGAGTGGGCTGCAGACAGCCTGCTCCGTGGACAACTCAAGAACTATAACAAACTAGAACAAATAAAAGTAAAAAGCATTGCGGCGTGTAAGTCCAACATTGGAGTTTGTTTATTGTTTTTGATTTGCTGACTTTTCCGATAGCAATGGCCGTCTGACCCTAACCAATAAGTACTTCAATATTTAAAATGTCATTAAATAAACGTCCTACATGGTAAATGGCGGGTAAAAGCTAGCAGGTTTTACAATTAACTCTTTTTCCATTCAAAACTGCTTTTAATTTCACAGTCAGTCGATAAAGTCTAGGTATATGAAGCGATATTCACTGAATCATTCAATCGGTATTGCTGTGATATCGCTTTATTTTCAGCATCGTCTGAAATTTCTGATATCTGCATGAATATGAAAACGATTCAACAATCACTACTTACATTCATTTAGGGTGTATTCTGAACTGACAATTAAATGTTGAAATGTTCTAAAGTAGGTGACGCTTATATACATTGACATTAATGTGTTTCAATATTTATTTCATGTTAAGGCCTTCTTTTGAGAAGAATATGAGTAGGTTCTACAATTTATTCATATAAATTTATAGTTCACTTTTTGGCAATGATATTCTGAATAAATTCGGTCGCCATAACAAGTCTGATTCAAAGAAAAAAACGCCTAAAAGTATTTTGCCAACTGATAAAAATATTCTATCTTTAGATGAAATAAAAAGCATTCACTACAAAACGTACCAAAACTACCAGAATATAATTAATTCTGTACTTGCAAGAAGAGTGGTTTTGCTAGAATATACACGAAAAAGCAACATAACGTACAAACGTATTCGTACATCGATAATGTACTGAAGGGACACTTCAATGTGTAGTAAGTGGGTCACTCGCTTTGGGTAATTGTCCCTTTACTCCACTTACGTCGTCGTGGAAAGGATAATATTACAATTCAATTTTTTTTGTATTATATTTAAGATAAAAGCATTTCTTATCAAAGTGTTGGCAATATCAAGAGAATTTTTTGTTAAAATTATATAGGTACATCATGTATACGTAACAGTCAACTAGCTTGAACAGCCGTTCAATTATGTACTTCGGCTCTTTACTAAATGGCGCCACTCAATTAAATGAATGATGTTTAGATTGATGACGTACAATTACTAGGCAAATGACTTTTTCTGCATATAAATTTCCTGCTCCCGCAGTAGCCTTCTATCCTAATCGGATCGCGCAGATTTTTCAATAAACCTATCACAACTTTTCTATAAAAATAAAATGGCGAAATGTGGGTAAATACACCACTGCCTACCCCCGTGGGTATTTACAGGCATGTTGTATTTATGTGAATTTCTGTATTATTTCGGGGTGGTGCCCCAAAAAATACCCAGCCAGTCTATTAAATGTTGTTACGGCTGAATAACATTCAGGCCATTAATTAAATGGCGCCGTTTAGTTAACAGCCTAGGTACTTAATTGAACGGGCTGATTGAGCTAGCTGGCTGCGACATATACAAACACATTTCAATAAAATAAATATGTTGAATCCTTTGGAAATAATGAATCCGCTATAGATGACTATTTTGAATCATTTGAAATCATCCTAACAACCTATGATAGTACACAGCGAGTCTTCGCCATTGTGTAGAATAGGCAATTATGGTACATAGTGGCGTACGTTAAACTATCGTGACGCGCCCTTTGACACACTTCAAAGGGATAGTGGCGTAGCATAACTATGGGTCCAAGATTCTAATGTTGCCAGATGTCATGTATTTTCTAACAAACGTAATGTGTAGGTACGATAAAGAAGTATTAGTCTGTAGGTAAGGTCGTATGTCTACCTGCTAGCTTGGCTAATTTACAGGTATCAGGTAATCAAAATACGAGACGTCTGGAGGCTCTGAGATCTTACTCTATATATACTATTGTGTGAATACAGTTGCGCCATTTTAATGGAAACATATTATTGTACAGTCAGCATCAGATCGATCTTGACTACAAAGTCTCTAAATGATCTTAAAACCATGACGTGTCCTATATAAAAAAAATATCAGAAAAATTTGCTCACAGGCAGTGGCAATGGGCTGACCACGTCTGTCGAAGGACCGATGGCCGTTGGAGCTGGCGAGTCCTAGACTGGAGACCGTGAGAAGGCAATACTCTAGCCAGATGGACTGATGACCTGATAAGGGTGGCTAGGACGGACTGGATGCAGAAGGTGGAGGATCGTACGAAATAGCGCACATTGGGAGAGGCCTATGTCCAGTAGTGGACTGCAGTGGGCTAATTGATTGATAGTTAACAGGAAGGGAGAAAAGGGTATTACGATCATTTTGGGTATCTGATTCTGACTGTACAGTATCTATTAAAGTTTCAAAAACTTTTTTCATTTCTGTCGGCACGCCACCTTTTTTTTCAAAACAAGCATGAAAAACCACAAATACTAATAGTGAATCTATTTGTCTTTGGTTAAACCAGACTCATTCAAAAATGGAACAATAGAAAAATGCCCATGTAAAGTAAGGCATCTGCTAATATTCCTCATACATAATATGCATATATCAGTCGATATCTTAATCAGTGTCTATTAGTGTATTGTAATCATACATATTGCCGGGTAATTATAATGGACCCATCTTCATAAACCACTACAATGAAATTGGTGATTAATCATAGTGGAATTTAATTCGTTGTAATATCCGTTTGGTTGCGACTGACCATGCTTTTGTAGTAATTACTTAGCGGCCACACCCAACAATACACAAAGCAATTATGTGATCAGTATATTATATAATATGATATCCGTTGATGTCACGCGTAAAGGTATTGAATTAATAATGTGTGCCGTAACACTGACATCAAAGGTTTCGTGGCAGCGGATCTAAATAATTTAAACACCTCAATTTAAAAGCATTTTTTAGATTTTATCTATAATAATAGTACATAGTGTGTGAGAGAGAGAGAAATAGTGGTAAATAATACTTACCTATCTAGACTTTATTTGAATTCGAATGTTTTACAATTTGTCCGCATACTATTGATTTGACAGTCGACAATTTTGTCATAAAACCCATAACGAATAAATATTTTTGCCTCATTCATCTCCAAATATATTTACCCTTTATTGATTCTTATAAATTTTGATTACCAATCAATATAAATATCATATCACTATAAATCCAATATTCAATGACCTAATCCAACCAATCTTCGGTGAATATTTCTATTGTCTGAAGCGTCTCATATTGAGTTTATATGTAGAATGGGCAGTTCCATGCAAAGAGTGCCATGAAAACTTCTCTTCTAGTGAATTGTACTTTAAATATAACTATCAAGATTGGGGTCATTGATTGAAAATAGACATTGATATAGGTTGAAATGCATAGGTGGATTGGAAAACCCTATAAAATTTATTTTGATGGCGTTGGACGGATCTCCGTGGCCAGCCGGCCTCCAAATCTTGCCGGTGGGATTCCCTATCGCGGTTAGAGAGGAGACACAGGACAGACCTGAAAAGCAAAATAAAAACCTAACCCCTTTAGATAAGCTAAACTCCTTGTCTTAGAAGTGAGGTCATATCGATAGTTTTATGGCCAGGACTAGAACCCAGGTTCTCTGCATGACAATGTCGACTCCTAAACCACTGAGCTTCAGACGCTATTATTCATTTGAAGGCAATGAAACCACATTTTTGATCATCTACACAAGCCTATATTGTTTAGCCCTAAGCAGCACTCCTTGAAATGAGTAGTGAACATATACAAAATATTTTCACTACTCATTTTAAGGAGTGCTATAATTATTTTTATATGGCACTTAAATTTTATGATATGACTAATGCTTATAGAATTGTATACTATTATTTTAGAAGGTCAACACCCTCAAGGGCATGTCAAACTTGCCGTATAGATAGCAAAACAGTAATTGACTACCCTTTAATTTAATGTAATCAAGTGATGTCATCAAATTTATCAATTAATTAGAATGAGTAATTAAATATTCTACAAGTTTGTATGTATATATACATTAAAGACATTCTAGGATATAGTAAAGGCTTCAAAGTTTTTTTTTTAAGTCAGGGCTTTTTTTACCAGAAATATATAGGTCATCATTATTATTATCATCATACTGAAAAATTATTTTTTAATCAGTTGTCATCATCAATGTAACGGATACATCTACTAACGATTTAGGTTAGGTAAGAGGTTATGGTAAGACTGTATATCCACGCCTTATTTTTTAAGACTAAACCGACTTATATGGTAAATTTCTAATATTTGGTGGTTATAATGCATTGACAGTCATAATTAAGATATATTCGTACCAACAAATCCGTGAACAGGCGCCACCATACCTTCAATGTTGTCAAATCGTACCACATATAATAAAAGTATACATTTGACAGTGACAACCATAGTTCTGAATTTGGTCATTTCACAAATTCGTTGGTTCATCTATAAAATAACCACTTTATAGGCCGTCAGGACCCAGCTGTCTTAATCAAACCGAAAAAAAGTTTCGTTCATTTATCCTTTTTTCTCCGACGAGGCTGCGAATTCCTTTTTCGAAATGAACTGAAACTAAACTCTAAATAGCTGTAGCGGCCAGTCATGTCTGACAGCTTTTACGGCTCAAGATTTTCCAAGACCCATTCTGTAAAGAGGAAGGGTCAATAAGTTTTTAAAGAGGCTCCGTAGTGAAAACAAAACAATAGTCTCGTACTTAGGCAAATAATTCTGAATCTGAACTATAGATATTTTATTATTTAACTTTTTAATACTTAAGTACATACATAAATGTGTATGACCCTGCCGTTTTTCTTTGGAGTAGGCAGAGACAATAGCCCGCCTGTTACAGTCCTGACTCACTTCAGGTGCTTCCGGAACCATATTTTTATACCGTATTTAGTGTACCAGATTATTTGTTTCATTTTGTACGATAATAGGTACGACGAGTTTCACGTTTATGTGAAATGTAAAATAAATATAATAGCATATAATATTAATTTACCTTTATGCGACTGTAATAAATGTGGACTAATAAGATTTCTTATTAGACCCCGCGTGCAGCAACGTAGATTTTGGAAGAAAAAACAATATTGCAACAATACAATGTCAATTATAAAATATTACTGCTCAAAAGTGTTTATTAAAGTAAATGGCAGTGGTTTTGAAGCCCGCTTTATTGCTTACTATAAACAGTACTCGGCTAAGGTTCGTTTACTAGCCTTGATCACAATCACGTTTATAACATCTTATTAAACGCATTGCGTTTGTATAAAAATACAAAGAATAGCTACTCGTATCTGTAAAAAATTGTACGCTAGCTATCAAATTGTGTAAAACATTTCACGCCTGCGGTATCACCTTCTTTGTGTAAATCCGAGAGTATTGAGTAAAAAAAATCTCTTGTTAAATAATTCGACACAGACTCGAATTCTCCGCAAATATGATACGTAAATTACAAGGCTCTCTCTAGCTCTTGAACTAGATACTTCGACCTTTACTACCAAATACGGGCAGAACGAAATTTCGAAACAACTCTCCTAATTCGGATATTTGCTTAAATTTCAAGGATAAAGGGATCAAAAAGTACTTAACCATCTACTTAGTGAAAATTAAAATAATTACGGGGTAGTATTCGGCGGAGCATCCATTAGGCTGTTCCGACAGGAGCGACCGGAGCGACCGGCGCGTTACAGATAATGCCGGCAGCGTGGGGTTCTGTGGGGTTATTGTTCGTTACAACAATGGTGGCACTTACGTGAGCGCTCTTATCTCGTCAACCACCTCGTTTGTAGCGGCGGACGCCAACCCACCTGCATAGCCGAGATATTATTTCGAGGTGACATTAGTGTTGGCAACACACGGCTAACTATAAACAATTATGTTGTCTTTAAGTTTTGTACGCACTAAGCAACTTTTAATCACTGCAAATATCTTTTTACTGTTTCTGGAAATTAAGTATTCACAATTGCCAGCAATAGTTTTTTTGGCAATGTTTTACCGACTCAAATTTCTACTGTACCGATGAGCTGAATTTTTTGTCGCACGATAAAGACTTTTCTCAAACATGCTTGGAAATGTGAACCTTATTTTGACAACCTTCTTCGAAATAGATCGAAATCGCTGTACATGCGAGCAGCGGCCAGCAAAAGTTGTATGAAAATCCATATCTGTCGTGTTTTAGCGGCCAATTAAATTACTATGTAAACTCATATCTGTCGTGTAATTTAAAAATGGAACCAACTTTTACTCCGAACCATGGCAACCAAGGAGGTAACTTATCCAAGGCGTTATTTAAATATAGAACTGGCTTGCAAATAGAATGCTGTTTATTAAGAAAAATAAAAAACCAATGAACATTTCGCCGCGTGAAAAATTACTGTAGTTCGTTGTTCGTCATTGATTTTGAAAAGTAGGTAACTAAAAAATTCTGCCTAGATACTATTTAGTTTTAATTTCCGCGCATTGTTTGAGAAAAGCACTATACAAGCCTTGGCCACAACTGAGCGTTGCCGGACTCCGTAATGCATGCCTCGGCTGCGCCTCGGCCCGCATACTTCACGATCGTCCGGCAACACTACAATTGGTGGCCGCGGCATTAATGTACTATAATTACATAACTAAAACGTTTCCTTCTTCCCGTAATTGGACTGTCCAAAAGTCTTGAAATAGCTGATGCTTGATTAATACTGGAAAAAGATCAATAAAAAAATATTTCAACATCTAATTACGTTGTCTTAGATATGCCAGATTTTTTATTTAATTATCTGGCAACAGTTGAACAAGCACTTTTTATATTGTGGTATTGGGCTACAGTGTTGCTGTATCAAATAAGAGATTTATGGAAAACATTGGTTATTTCTATTACTATGTCAAAAAGTACCGTATTATTTCCTAATAACGTGAATAAAAAAAGTACACAATTAGAAATAAATAATAATAATAAATTTAGATCCACCCTGACTTCTAAATTTTTTTTTTGTATTCATTTAGAATTAGTGTATTTTTGCACTAAACTACTAGTTTAAGTGTCTTAATGGGGCTACTAAAAGTTGCTTAGTGTATTCGAATCGAGCAACTCAACAACGACGTCTTTCTGCTTTCATTGGTTAACTTACATGACTTGCCATGTGTGCTTATTGTGTTCTTAATTAATATTAATTACATAAATGATATAGAACATTTATTGTTGTCGTATTCTTTGATATTTTAGTTGTTTTTTATAACTATATAATAAGACTTCAAAATGTTATGAGTGGGGTACAATTCAGTGCCTAACCCCTCCTTCACGACCAGCTCTGCAGGAGGACCTTGTTAACTAGTGAGTTTGTTGCGTGCAAATTCCTACAGTTTCGAATTTTGATTGACTTAGGGTTCTTGTATGCCTTACGTCATAAACAAAAAAATGTGAACACTGATTCCTATGTTTATATAAGATCCATCCATTGCGGTTCCATTGCAGGTAATTTGATGCTAAAATCATTTTCAGTTGCGACAGTGACTGCAGGGATATGTGAAAACATATTTTATTAAAATCCGTACATTTACAGGCATGTTTCATACATTTTAGATGTACTAGACTCCTTCTAGGTTTAAATAAGTAGAATTGTAGGTAAACAAATTGGAATCAAAACAGTTCAATGAAGTTGAGTATGAATATAAAATGATACTTGAACTACAATTTCTCATAAGGCTATAACTTCTGTATGGACACAATTCTTCAGAAGTAATTTGTTTTTACCGAAAAGAAGGAGGTTTCCAAGTCGGATGTTTGTACGTGCATAGCTCCGTCATTTGTAGACAGTTTTACAGATGAAGGGTTTCAGAGATAGACCAGGGAACTCTTTAATAAATACTAAGAAATCACCCGCGATTGCTGAAATCGTATATTATTACCATGTCTATACTATTACGTATTATAACTTCATGCCTAAATCCTTTTTAGGGGTACGCAGAAGTATTCAGAAGAAAGTGGTTGCCACTTTCAGTTCACGAAATTGTTGGCTTTATTACAACACGAACCTGTTCATCTTGAAAAAATTATTAACCGCACCAAATTATTACCAAAAGCCAGTTAGCATTTTCTTAAAGATTATATGTAACACCTCATTAGGTTTAGCGATGGGATCACACAATTCAACTTGGTTGTATACAAACAGCTGGCTTATTAAAATAACCCATGTTCCTGAAAAAAGATATTGGTGAAAATTTTCCGTCGCCATTTAAACCTTCGATGCGGGAGTCGACAAACGATAAAAATTCTAGAGCGTGATTTCATCGGTTTTTTGTGTAAAAGATAAAAAAAATCCTAAGCGTTTTGATTATAAAGGAAATTCTTCATTCAGAATAGCTAGGATCATCCTAAGGTGCACCTAGGCTGGGATCGTAGCTGTTCTGAATAAGGATTCATCTGAATACGTAGCGGATTGGATAAAGTTCAGCATTGCAGGATCGTATAACGCTACCTTCCTGATATACTTCCATACTTCTTTTCTCCCTTACTTTTTTATAGTTCTTGTTTAGATTTTAACCACCGAAAAAAATCAGTGGCTACGCACTAGGCACTACTTTTAACACATTTCTATCGATGAAAAATTAAAAACCCGATTGATACTGAAAGGATTGAAACAAGCTAAATTTGAGTGACAATGAAACGAATACCTTTCATTCGAGATATCAATCAATGAAATCCATATATTGGTTCAGAAGATATGAGGTAATAAATAATATTACAAACGTACATACAAGATACGCGCGAAAACATAACTCTTTTTGGCAGTCGCGTAAAAAGAAATAATAGTTTCGAAATTATAAGTTTGTAAAACCCTTATATTGAACCTGGAAGTTGTAGTGTCTGACTTTGAAAAGCCATATTAACAATTAGTTATGACCTTTGCCGTATATCATAATAGTTCCTTCATTACTTTCTGAGAGTTAAAATGAACTAGCTGAATTACCAACCGGAATAGCAAAAGGAAGCAAATTTTAGATCCAAAAACCCACTCGAATGCATTAAACAAACAAGTAAGCGAGCGAGGTTGAGTGCAAACTCAACGTATATTCAAATCTAAAATCCTCACTCATGAAAACGACGCCTAGGTGACAACCGACCGAAAAAGCAAACTCAACAGCGAACGTACTGTGCGATAAAAATGTCCAATCAACTGTGTCGTTGCAGCCCGCAAGTCAGTTTTTAGGTCAAAAGTTATCTTACACCTTCAAAAAAATGCATTAAAATACAGCAGCATTCCATTATGAATGAAAATGTGTAAGTAGACAGTACAATTTTATAAGATGGATTTACTGACAAACAACTATCAGCAATACATTCTTAAGGATAGCATGGTTTATATTTTGTCGAGCATGCCACCGTTCTGGAGAATCCCTCAGGCGTATTGTTCTTATTCCTTCTCGTCTTGCCAACGGTAAGGTGCCATATACACAACCAATTGGCCAGGGTTGTCCGCTTGCTATTAATTATAATCTTGTGGATATGGACGTGCCGAAATATAGGTATGTGCTTGACTCAGTTCTTGATAACAGTCGTATCACATTGTACTAAGATCGATCGGCAGGACTGTTGTAGCTAATACGCACGATAATAGATATATAATTCTAAAGTGTTAAACCACCGCGCTATATCACTATTCCACAAGACGAGGATCTGGGAAAGCTGCAAAAGATACAAAAGCAAAAATTTTACTTTGGGTCACGTGGTTGTCCACAATAATGTAGAATTTGGATTTGATGATTATTGTAACTATCTAGTGTCAGTTGCTACGGTAATAGCTAAACGTAAAATGGAAAAAAGCGGCCATTGCGAGTCGGACTCGCCCATGCGTCCGTAGCAACAAGTAACAGAATATAAAAGTTCTTGTAGTTCGTTGTAATTTTTATATATGAGTTAAAAATATAATATATAATGATAATATATATGAGCTGAAAGGTATATTGCGGTTTACGATTCATAGCGTATTAGAAACCTCGATATCATTTTTGAAAATCTATGAAAAACAAGTAATTGAGTTTCAATTCTAAGTATTTATTGGGTTTTTGAAGTGAAAACTTCTTTAGCGGCGTTGAATGAGTAAAAAGTGTTAAACTCGCGTCAGGATCACTTGACATTTGAACCTTAACCGACAACTGACGTCATACAACATTAGCTACAGATTGTTTATTTTATTAGGTACGCTAAGAAGCTTCGTAGCTCAGCGGTAAGCGCTTCGACTGTAAGTCCTTATGGTTTCAGATAGTACTGGGTTCGAACCTGGTCTTCTGACACTTTTTGTGATTATTTTGAATTTTTGTAATTTACTGACAGAAAATTAGTGATAGGTTCTATGATTGGCGCTATATTATAGGTATGGTATGGTATGGTATGATAAGTTCTTTTTATTTTTTTCTTTGTATATAACGAAGAAAGAAAGAAAAAGTTTTCACTTCTACCGCCACTCCCGGAGTGCAACCCGTCTTTTTTTTTCTATATTTGTGTGAAAATCTTGATGCGGTTCACAGAATACATCTACTTACCAAGTTTGAACAGCATAGTTCTTAATGTTTCGGACTAAAGTGGCTGTGACATACGGACGGACAGACAGACAGACAAAGATGATGAATCCATGAGGGTTCCCTTTTTTGCCATTTGGCTACGGGACCCTAAAAACGACCCCAGGTTTTGATTGAACAACCCTCAAATCCCACCGGAAACATTGCTGACATGATGATAATTTACGATAAATCTGAAAAGTTGTACAATGTTACATTACGATTATAGGCTCAAAATATGTTACACGAAAGTAATTTTAAGTTTAAAATATACGTTAGCTTCGAACAAAATCTAAAAATATTGTTTATTGAATATGAAAATTTATAATGAATAAAAAAAATATTATATTATATGATGTGTTTTTTTTTTATTCCAATTATTCCATTAGTACATTTTTATGTGTAAAACAAACCTTGTAGGTAGATATTTGGAGGTGCCGGTAAATCACCACTACAATGTTGTGATAATAGTAAGCTATGAGAAACAGAATGAAATATTCCGACAGCTACTCAACCGATTTGAGACATTTTTTATTTAAGTATCCGGCGCGAGAGCTTCGCTTTAGCGATGTAGGATTGGTGGCTTCTAAGTAGTTCACCATGTTATCGCTAGATGGTGCTGGATACATGTAGTTTCGCCAAAGCGAACCGTCACTCAATTAACAAGAAAGAAAAATCAGTTCTATTTGCATTCACTTTTCCAGAGAGGCGGTCAGTTTGTTATCTTACAAAATAACGATTCAGTCTACAATAGTAGCCAAAATATGTTGAGGTCATCATTTAGCCCTCAGCATATAAAAGTCAAAATTTCAAAAATATTGTGAATCCCCATCCGTAGGATGAATAAGAAGGTAGACTGGTAGATAATGCCATTGGTGTTAAGTCCACCTTTGTACATTTTGACTGTGCAAAAAGTTAAATGAATAAAACTCTAAGAAGCTCTATACTTATCTAATATCGTATTGTCTCCAATAATACGCTAAACTTAATGCTTTTATTTAATATAACGTAAAGAGACAAAAAGTAAGTAAACAATCTTATAAGGCAATCTTCTATTGTATTGGCCCTTAATAAAAACAGAAAATAGTAATTCAGTTCAAAGGCATTAAGAGACGATCCGATCAAACATTACTAGAACAATAGAAAGCACTCTTAGGTCAATAACCGGCTTTATTAATGACGTCAACTGTCATTTCACCGTACTATAACGTTAAGTAAGTGTGTATAAACAAAATAAGGTTGTTAAAGTGTCAGTAGAATAGAACCTCTTGTGCGGATCGGACACAGGGTTTGTCCATTAGCCTGATTACGGTCAAAATGTTCGCCCTCTGGGGAGGCTGCGGCCAACAGCTTCCCTTTCTCGCCAAATGGACGTAACTATTAAATTTCGTCTCTTACTTCCAGATATATGATTCACATCACTAGGATTAACAATTACACAGATTAAATAATGTAAAAGTTTTCGTTTATCTCTCTTCTATACCAATAATAAAGCTAAAGATTTTAATTGTCAGTTTCTACGTCTGAACGCGCTAATTTCTGGCGTTGCCTGTGCCATTTAAAAAATATTTTTGTGTTATGTAGTGCAGTTCTTAAGCAAGGTTAAGGCTATGTAACAACACGCTGCGACTTCCAGGAGCTGATTATTACTTAAGCAAATTGATAAAAAAGTTGTGAGTGGGCAATGCGATGCTGTGGAATGGTGATAGAAGGACCAATTACCATGGGTGAAATTTCATAGCACAGTTATGGAACTTATATTTGTTTTGTAAATTTAAATTTAAAATATAGTTAAAGATATCTTATTATCACTTGTTTACATCGAAGTGCAAATCTTTATTAAAGTTACAGGCTAACAGCAGTACGTGCACTGCAAACCTAAAGACCAAAGGTGCCTCGCTGGCAACACAATAACTGACCAAAGGAACCAAGTGATCCATTTAGCACCTACATGAAATAAAAACATTAATATTGTATGTCACACCACGCATACCTATCTAGCTATACCCTAACAATTTACACGTACAAATAAATAAAATTCTGTTTATAATTTTAGAGGAACAGCTTTTTCTGTTGGTTCCAAATGATTGACAAGGTAAGTTTTACTCAGACGAAGTCATTTATGAACCAATTTCAATTTCATGGGTGTTCACACCAGAGACCTCCTCAAATCGTATAGGGAAATAATTGCTTCTCAGCTAGTTTTAGGACGATGCTGTGACATGGTACGATGGTCAAGGACGTCCTGGGATTACCTAGTCTTGAACTATGGAGGCAGACAACAGAACTTCTTAATTATATATAGCATGAATGTCTCGTTTATGTTATTGACAGCATTATGTCAATCTTATGAAACAAAACTCAAAAACTATGGTCGGAGGCTTGCTGGACTTAGGCTAGATTGGATGAAATTACTAAAAGGGGGAAAAATGAATACAATTTTAAGAACAACCTATTAAAAACACTGAAAAGTAAAAAATAAACAAAAATGTTATTTATGTTAAAGTAGCTGATGCCCGCGGCTTCGCCTGCGTGGAATTCCGTTACCGTTTCTGTGACGCCATAACTCTTTTTTAATTTTTCTCCGTAAGAACTATCCCCGTACTGCAAGGAATATTCTTAAAAAAGAATTAGTGAAATCGGTCCAGCCGTTCACGCGTGATGGCGTGACCAAAAGAAATAGGGATTCATTTTTATATATACACATATAGATAGATAATTTATTAGCTCATCATAAAATAATTACCGAACATTTGTCTTTGTGCCTATATGAAGGCACAACGGAGGACAGAATATAATGGTAAATCAGTGGCTAATCGCAAATACAGGCTATAACTTGACAAAGTTATATGGCAAACTTATGATCGGTACAACAGCGTATAAAATACAAAGAAATATGACATATATGATTAAAGGCACAGTTAATGAAGAGTATAACTATATACATTTTCATATTAAGTTAAAATGTATACTAATATCCTTTGCCAATTGTACATTGAATTTGTGAAATTTTGACAAGAACCCAGGAGAAAATTTATAATTCCACGAACAATGTTTTGTAGTACCCTTAAGTATCATATTAAGCTGAGAGCATAATAGAGTGAACAAATCGTAACAATATTGTATCAGAGATAAGTTAACAAATACAATAACAAACACACCACTCTTTATTAGTATTAGCAACATGGGAGACACTTATAAACGATAATCATTGAATAAAACCAATCAAATATCTGTTATCTCTAGTACAGGTAATTCTCACTGGCCAACCATTTCCTAGATAAGGGCGCGTTCAGACTACAGTACACGAAGCAAACTAACCTATCTGAATTAGTAACACAGCATTTAATCACAACAAGCCAGTTAACGTTCCTTGTTCAATGCACAATATATTAAATGACCGGTATAGGCGCATTGAAATCTGTATTATAAAATTGTAATGGTACATTGCAATTCAAATAAAACAACTTTTTAACGGATGCTATCCTGATTGTTTGTGTATTACTAACATTTGGTGTTTGTTCCATACTAATGTAGGACGTGACAATTGCAATGGCAAAGGAGATAAATATACTTACATCTTTATATACAAGTTTTATTAAAAGATGTATAATTTTTTCCTTCGCCGTTATTGGATGTATGGAGCTATAGGATGCAAACCAGATTCAAAAATATTGAGTTTACAACTATAATTATGTATCTAAAGGTGTTGTGTAATATTTCGTAGAATATTTATTTATATTACATTTCAAATAGTCGATATTTTCTATAATTATCCACAGATTTTAAATTAAATTTGAAATACATTACAAGCGACATATTACGAATTAACTTGATGTCATCCTCATAGATTAACAATAGGCACTTATTAATTTAAACCGATCATCTGTAGCTACTTTAGAAGTGCACTAAGAAATACAAAGTACATTTCTTTTTCTTAATTATTTACGGCACTTGTCCTATTTTAGTCACAATAACCGTAATTATTATCTACGTTCTTTTGAAGTTACCCAACATCAGTTTCATAAACTACGATATGAAATTCATATTCCCACCAAATGTTCCCGGAACTGTCATCCTTTGTTAATTGCTGTTGCAGCATCACAGAGTGGTATCATCGTCTCATATGTCAGCTTTAGTAGTCCGAAATTTACTCACAGTGATGGGTGACAGTCACGGATGAATCAAAGGGATGCTCTCATGTCTACCCACATAAATTGTGTTAATTTACGAAACTGATATAATAAAATATCAAATACTTTACTGTTGAACTGCGCCTCAGTAACAAGATGTAACTCAAAATAAACCAGGTCATTTCACTTTTCGCCTTGTTAAAATATTTTTAGGAATTACTTAAAAGTTACTAGAGATAAAAAAAAATACCGCCGTAATTTATGAATATAAATATTTGTCTTCTTTTTATTAATTACCATTTTAATTGCTCGGTCTAGTTAAAACCTTATACTAACATTGTAGTATGCCATTTTGTATTAGGAAATTATTTCTGAATCACGGTAATTTCGTAAACATACGGTGAAATAAATAAGAACTGACATTTCGTTACCATCATTCTACATTTTACTAATCTTAGTAATAGACGTTCGTATTTCGATTAACTAGAAATGAAACGGCCCCTTTTGATATTTCCTTTCTTCATTTGTGAATTTTTTTTACCTAAATTACAAATTTGAAAACGATATTCTTAAATCAAAATAAATAGCATTTTTCATGGAAGTTAATATTTGAACGTCTTCCTAAATTTTTATTAAAGGCAGTGACTACAAGTGAAATTTTGTTCGACACGTATTTACTGCATTTCATAAGGAGCTCGAAGAGTGATGTCTGTCATTACTCATGGGCATGCTTCGAGCACATTCTTCACTGTTGCAACCTATTTCATTACCTACCTATATATGTCTCTGCCTAGCCAGTTTATATTCGTGATGAGGTCAGTCTAACTGAGAAACTTTAGGGTAAAGAAAGGAAAATTATTTTTTTACATTACAGAAGCTGCAATTAGACACTTGTTCTAAGGTATTCGGACACCTTTTTCAAAAGATAGCTCAAACTGTCTGAATACTTGGCCTTCCTTTTATTATACCACTTAGATGGCAGACAAGCACACGGCCCACCTGACGGAAAGTGGTTACCGTGGCCTATGGACGTGTGCAACACCAGGGGCGCTACACTCGCGCTGCCGACCCTTTTAGAACAGAGAGTTTCTGTGCCATCAGTGTAGAAGATAAAGCAGGACAAGCCTTAGGTCTTCCCACTGACAGCACAAAAACTCTCCAGTCAGCTCTGGCTAGCCTACTCATCGCCGGGAACACAACACGAGGTAATTATGACCGCGGTATTCTGTAGGGCGAAGGTACTTTCCCAGTCGGACTGCTCAATTGGACGGAAATACCGTCGTGTCCTACTTCCTGTGCTGTCCTCTTTATGCTGTAAATCCATCACCATTATTCTGATAATATCGTTTCGTTCAAAAATTTTACTTTAATATACACATAAGCCATGATGTTAAGCAGATCATTAAATATTACATGTATAAGTATATTTATAAAACTGACTGCAAATTTACTGTCTAAAGGACTGATATAATTTAAAATGATTTGTTACGCGGTCTCATCAGAATAATTCAGCAGCCATTAATTATAAGTGGAAAGCGGGCAAAAACTCGATAATTGCCTTCGTTACCCTTTCGAGAACAGTGGAGAACTAACGCATTAGCGTCGTATATGTGAACGTTTGTTTCATAAAATATTTCTGAACCAAATCACGGACAAAGTAAGCGATACGGTTCTGGCTGGAACTCTATGAATAAAATTATCATTTTGCAGAATTGATTCTGGAACACAGTAAAATACACGTAGTATACAGCCTGCTTATGAGTATCTATCCATTCGACTTCTGTATTATTTTATGTAATTGGTACGATCAAATGTACTGCGAATTATGTTGCATAATTAATTTGATCGCGTTGTTGTAGCGTGATTAGATTTGTCGGATGATATTGTTCAATCAATGGTCTTTATTAATAGCAAGTTAATTATGCAATTGATAATTAAGCGGTCTTCTGTACTATAGGTAGTATTTTCTGTCATTCAGATTATGTATGTTTGTACATGGGGCCGAATAAACAAACCGTGAATGACTCTAGGCTATTTCAGAGTTATGGATGATTTTTGACATAGGCATCATTGTTTAAATTTTGTACTACAAGGGAAAAAGCTACAAAATATTGTTGAGCGTTATTTTAGACATGATACTGCAATGTTAACATGAGGAATTAAATGTATTGTTCACACAGTATCCTTATATGCTTCATATAACATTGTACACTTGTCTTTGTTACTCTTTCTCCTTTATCCCTGAAAGGTTTACCGTTTACCGAGAGAAAACTCAATATTGAGTAAAGCTCCCTTTAGCTAAAGCTCAGCTTTAGGTGTTTTACACAACAGTTGTATTAATGCATTACTTTGTTGTGTGCACAATAAGGAGTTGAAAAAGATAAAAGCGGTGAAAGTTTCAGAGTTAAGTCGATCTGTACTTCAAATTTTTTTAAACATCTGTTTGTCTTACTGACTAATTTGACAAAAAATGTTCATATAAAAATTAAACATAACAACCTGAAATTATTTATTTTCCAATTACAATAATATATATTGTCTTATTTAATGAATTAATTTGAAATACGAATAATATAATGACTACTAACTGATATTCCAAATATTTTCAGCTAAGAGTGATTTTATTAGTAAATTATAACAATAGGTACAGTTAGCGTCAAAACTACTTTGACTACAAAGTCTTAAAATGATCGTAAGACCAAGGTGTTTAGAGCAAATCAAACTGTGTTATTGATTTAAATTGTATTATGTCCGAACTTACCCGAATCCGAATTGTATTGTGTACCAAATATTAGAACGATCAGTCAACAAGAAGAGCGGAAAACCAAAGATCATTTTGAATACTTTATTCGTCAAGATTTATTTGATGCTAGCTGTGCATCGTAGAACGAATAATATTATGAACGCGAATCTTTATACTCGTAAGTATAGATGGATAGATGGATGTTTATTACTCTTTCACATAAAAACTACTGAATGGATTTTACGCGGGCGGAGTCGCGGGCAAAAGCTAGTCGTAGAATATATACTAATCAAATTGATCATCGAGTATAAAACAATGTAGGTAAAAAGCTCTCGACACAGGTGGCCTCATCCTTACTTTATAGATTGCTTTTTTTTGGCTTTCACGGGAGCGACTACAACCTGACCCTCCGACCCAATCCACCGCCGAAAGAAAACTCTGATAGAACCTTATTTGTTAATCAGAAATCAAAATCAATGTACCTTGCAGGTTGTTTTGGACCGCGGAGATCTTGCTGGAGCGAAGTCCATAAAATTATACCCAAGTGGCCTGACGAATTAAGAGCGTTTCAGGTTACCGTCCATAGTACATTACACACATATATTCACGCCTGCAAATCCCAAAGGGGTAGGCAGATGTGTATTAACACCCAAGTTTCGCCAACTATGATTTTCTTTTCCACGTAATATTGCGAGCCTATTGCGGTTTAGGAGGCACTTTTTCTTGGGCTGTATGTTTACTGTCGGTTGAAGAACAGCCCTACCCCTTAGTCAAATGCACATAAAATCAAAAACAGCAATCCAAATAAGAACGTGAGCCGAAACTTCAACATCTACAGTAGCTTATAACCTCAAAATCAAATAACGTTTTCAATTTCACCGGATGCGATGCGTGTTGATCGACAAACAGTAGAATTGACTGAGTTTCGCCCGCCACCCGGTAGGTATATTCGACAGCTTGAAAATTGCCATCATATTTCAGTGTCAAACGTGCCGAGGCGAATAACTTCCTTAGGTATTACACTCAAACTTTATGCGAAGAAATCAGTCATGGCTGTAAACAACAAGTATATAGTTCTTAATAGGGTGATTCGCCTTTAGAGATTGATGAAGTTACTAAACTTTATAATCATTTTATAGCATGATTTTCATTTGATATGTAATTTATAGATGACTATCTTCTTTGACACCATAAATATGATGAAGTTACATTTACCATTAGTATATAGATAGATAGATAGATAACTATTTATTGTACACCAACATTAGATTACAAGAGACAGTAGTATGGATTACACTAATTATTGTTAAATGCACAATTATCGCTAAATGCGATCTCTTCCAGGCAACCGTGGAATGGAGAAATATTCAGTAACACGCACGTTACAATTTGTGGTGGTGTAGCTGTCACAGTCAAAAGTCAGTCACACGTAATGAAAAAAATATAGATGCAAAAAATTATAAAATACATACATTTATAGACATAACGATTCTTGATACAATTAGAAATATACACAGAGAAATAATACAAAACTTACATACTAAAGCACCTTATATATATGGAATATATAGTCAAGAGAGATTGATCTTTTCAGCTTAGTGACAGATAATAATTTGTCACGAGAAAACCTCACCTTCGGCCTAGCACATCGACCCACAGACATCGTGTAGTTTAGTCGGTTCGAGTCCGACATAACCTCCCCCTTCGGCTCCGAAGGGGGGTATCGGTAGGGATATCCCGCACGTAAAAAAAAAAACAAAAAAGGCTGATTTAATTAACAATTGTTTAAAAAAATTTATAGCTTTAAATTTTATAAAACATATGAAAAATCCACATGTTGATTTTACTGTCCAAAGTATGATCCTATAATAGTATCATTCATCATCATTCATAAATCATATAATATATACAATATAAACATATGCCAGTAAAACATAATTTTTACATAAATGATGTAAGTCAAACTGACGTCAATAATGGCGGGTTATATTCGTACCTACCTACTTACCCTCTGCTTGTATACAAGATTATTTTCATCGCATTAATATGTAAATTGAATCTGATATTTATTGATAGCAATTTTTTCGTAATCAAAAGAGTTTATGATTTTATTTGTGACAAAATTGATAGCAATATTGTGAATATTAAATATTTTGAACATTAATGTAGTATCATGTCATAAAAACCTAATAATACACAATTTGAAAATCAACCTGTAATTTATTAATGGAACAGTTGTTTTTATTTGTCTTTGTTGAAGTTTGATTAGTGTACTGTACATCAGGTCGGCCGTGTGCTTGTCATACATAAATAGTAAAATGGAATTCGAAGATATCATCATAAATTTCTAATTATGAACATCCATTGTATTGTGGAGCACAGGGGAGCCCTCCAAGTTCTTTAGGGACCAAGCAAACCAATTTTAAGAGTCCAAAATAGATAAAAAAAAATTTTTTTTCCTTTATTTTATTCGTCTTCATCTGACAGTCAGTCTATCAAAAGTTCTTGACAAAATTTATTATTTTTACCTTATCTTCATCATCATCACTTGGGTTGGTAGACGGGGATGGGTGGAAGAGGGGCCTACCTTGAAACAGGGGTGATTTTGCTGTGACGTCTTTTATTGGCCGATTTTGATGTTCCGTACTCAATTCTAAACAGGTGTTGTGAAAATAAATTTTCCTCGAGGGAGAAATTTACAGCGGTGCCATTATATTGGTTATTCTGATGATATTTGGTAAGGGCATTTTGGGCTTGGGTAATTTTATACATTTATATGACTAGTTGTTACCTATATATATATATATATATATATAGTGTGGAATAGTATATAGCTAATTATATATATATATGTGTGTGTGTATATATATATATATATGTATGTATGTATATATATATATATATATATATATATATATATATATATATATATATATATATATATATATATATATATATATATAATTAGCTATATACTATTCCACACAATAATCTACCTAATTTTATTTGGATTCGTACATCCATCTATACATGCGTTCATCCAAACTTTTGCATTTTTATAGTGGAACGATTGTATCGAATCTAAAGTAGATATTTTAGCTCATTGTTTTAAAACGTTACCGTTGTATAATTAATAGAAATTAGTTAAATAGCAGAGAATATTAATTAGCCAGTTGCTCCAAGATTTCAAGCCTCAAACAGAATGCTAAGATATCGGATGAAAACGGCGTCACTTTGTGAGACCTAGGAATATTTGGCCATGGCATCAAGACAAAAGGCTTACTGGCTTTAACGACAATATTATTCTGAACAGCGGAATATTATTTAGCATAGAAATTGAAAACTGTAAAATGACGTTAATTAACTTTAGGTAAATGCTAATGTCTATGCTAAGCACAATATGTTAAGCATAGACCTTAGAATTTATTAGCAGTATTGTTTATGTATGATTTCAGATCAGTATAAGAGGGTAAACAGATACAATAACAACAAGTTCGGTGGTCGGCAGTACTTCTTTAATCATGACACTTGCAACAGCACCGAATTATCGGATCAACTCAAACAAAAATAAAAGTGGTAAATAACCTGTGGACTTTTATAATAAAATAAAACCCTAATAGAACCCTTCTGGTGTTTCAGGTGTCCACGGGCGGCGGTGATCGCTTACCATCAGGCGATCCGTTTGTTCGTTTGCATCATATGTCATAAAAAAATATATAAAAATGGGACGGGAATGGATACCCCATGGTTCCCGGCAGAGTAGAATTTGGGTCACCCCTTCTCTTCCCATGTGGTGTCGTACAAGGCGACTAAGGAATAGGGCTGATAAACATTAACATCAGACAGATATGTACAGCCCAGGGTCAGCCTCAGGTGCATGGCTCGAGTCAACAATAGTGCCCGGAATACGGCAATAGGCTCACCCTCTATTACGTGGGACCGAATACAGATTGGTGAAATGTGGGTGTTAATTCACCTCTGCCTAACCCTCCGGGGATAAAGGCGTGATTATATTATTATGTATGTATGTATAGTATATATAGTACTGTTGATTGTCTTACTTCTTAATAATATTATACATTTGAAAGTTTGGTTATTTTCTTTCTCAATCACTCTCTTTACCTGAACGGATTTGGCTGAAATTTGGTACAAATGTCACAATTAGAAAACTATAAAGCCGGCTGGTGATATTTTAGGATGAGCGAAATTATTATACAAGATAAGAAGTCGCCTTTGAGGTCCCAAGTTCGAATCATGGCCTTTACCGACGTGAACCGACTCCTAACACACCATTTTAGCTGCACTGGAAGGGTTCACAGGAGTACTACTAATAGAACTTGAAAACTTGAAGCAGGTAACAAACATATTTTTTCTCCGACGTAGTTTATGTAATCCCCCATGAAGCAGATTAGTCTGTTCTAAAGAAATGGCGTCGCTACACTTTCAGCATTTCTCTTAAAACTCATTATCCGCTTTAAATTAAAGTGCATTATACAAATTTATTTAAAGAAGTTTTTTCTTCCCCTTAATCCTCTGTCGTGCTCCTTATGTACTGTGATACTGGTACGAGATTCTCAGAGTAGATGTAGTTCAGATTGCCAATTAGTTGGAATATGTTTCAATTTACATCTTAGTTTTAAATTTTAATTTTATTCACTGTATCGTGGCCAGCTGTTTAGGTATCTCTCCGAAGGGCAGTAGGTTCAATCCCGCGTAAGAGGGGCGAGCCCTCGAGTATTTTGTCCAGGACTGTATGTTCACTGTGTACACTCCATCAGGGACCACATCAGGGACATCTTTTTCTGTATGTAACGTGTCTGTCAAAATGTATCTCAATAATTATTTTCAAATGAAATAAGTAATGTTTTTATGCATTTTCAACTGTAACCACATTTTTAAAGTATACCTACACAGACTCGCTCTGATTTTCGGATAGTTACTTTATATTCAATTCCCAGCGGCCAAACAATACCCTCAGTGGTCAGTTAATAGCTTGATTTATTTGCCGCTTTTATGCAATCTTGTCTTACCAAACCACCCGTTATTATGCAAATATTCTGTCTGACCATTCAGGCTGTGTACTTGCAACTCTGTCGAATTAATATTTAAACTATAAATAACCAGGCAGCTTGTATTCTTTGCTGTCAAAATATTGTAGGAAGTCCCTACAAGGTACATTTAGTAATAATGTATTTTGACTACATGACGTCATGAACCGTCATGTAGTCAAAATACATTATTACTAAATCTATGGAATAATCAATGGAATTGTAACTACGCAATTTGTCTCAATAAAAGTTCGTAAATAGAAGGCTTCTCGTTTATCCAAATAATTAACTTACCTAATTAATTGTATATCGAGTCTCACATAATCTTGCAAATGCGTAATATGTTAAGGTCAAAATTTTCCTCGAAATTATATTATTCTTGTTACCATATCTATTGAATTAACATTACTATTCTTCGTCCTACGTAATACGGAATGAGACTACTGCCTTCGAATGAATACCTTTTACAAATTGAATAAAATGTTTAATGCACTCCCGAAAGATAATAACGCGTCCGAGCTTGAATCTAGACTTATATTCCATAAAAGATTTATGATAGGAGCCCAGTCGAACAAAGTGGGGTTGGGAGTACGAGAGCCAAAAAGGGACCAGGATATACTTAGGTCTTTTCTGAAGCAAGACGAAAATGATAAATATCGAGTGCACGCGATGAATTTGGAAATCCAAAACGAATGGTTGACAATGGGAGAGTTCTGCATACCGATGGCTTTAAAGTGGCGCACCTTGATCTATGAGTGGTCGCCGGCCCTGTTAAAATTCTATCTTAACGCCTTTCAGATGACCCTTCCAGACCAGAGTAATCTGGTAAGGTGGGGGAAGGCCACAGAAAAACAATGTTATACGTGTGGTGAGGCAATAGGGACGGCTAGGCACATATTAGTAGGATGTAGGGTGCTTCTCGATAGAGGCCAATACTCACGCCGCCACGATAAGGTGCTTTTCATCATACGCGAAGCAATGAGTCTGGCAGTAGCTAGAGCCCAAAAAGGATTGACTACTAACAGACGTTCTGACGATCTGAAATCTGACCCTGGCAACGTTTAACGGATGCACTCTGAGGCTTGACCACCATCTAGCGCAGTTGGAAGTGGAGTTAGAGAACATTAAATGGCATGTTCTAGGGTTATGTGAAGTCCGTAGAGAGGGGGAGGAGACCATAACCCTGGACTCGGGCCATCTTCTCTACTTTCGCGAGGGGGATAAGAAATCCCAGGGTGGCGTAGGTTTCTCTCTATATAGGGCCCTCTCTAACAACGTTGAAGAAATCTCCAGTGTGTCGACCAGGGTAGCGTACCTGATCCTTCGGCTGTCCAAGCGCTACAGCATGAAGGTCATTCAGGTTTACGCACCGACCTCGACACACCCGGATGATGAAGTGGAGGATATGTATGAAGACATATCCAAAGCCTTACACCACACCACCAAGGCCCACTTCAATGTTGTTATGGGGGACTTTAACGGCAAGGTGGGAACACAGACTGGCAACGAATCCCGTATAGGCCCGCATGGTTATGGAGTTAGGAATCACAGGGGGCAAATGCTTGTCAACTTCCTTGAGAAGGAGGGACTGTTCTTAATGAACTCTTTCTTTAAGAAACAGCCTCAAAGAAAGTGGACATGGAAAAGCCCCGACACTGTGACAAAAAATGAGATCGACTTCATCATGACGGATAGCAAGCACATATTCAGAGATGTCTCAGTGATCAACAGGTTTAATACCGGATCTGATCACCGACTTCTCCGAGGCTCTCTGAATATCAACTTAAAGCTTGAAAGAAGCCTACTGATGAAGTCCACGCTCCGACCTAACCCAATCCATATCATGGCGGGCGGTGAGAAGTTCCAGCAGCTTCTCGGGAACAGATTTGTTGCCTTGGAACCCATCGACGACGTTGACGAGAGCTTACACAATCTGGTCGAAACTCTGAGGGATGAGGGCATCAAGTTCTGTAGAACGCAGCGGACTGGCAGAATATCCAAACTCTCGGCTGAGACTCTCGGGTTGATGACAAAAAGACGGGAAACCACCCAAGCGACTTCGTCGGAGAGGTCAGACCTGAACAAGCAAATTGCGAAGATGGTACGGCGCGACCTTCGGAGCTCCAACACACGCCTTATCGAAGAGGCGATAGAGCGAAACCGAGGGTCTAAAGTATTCACTCAGCAGCTTGGCAGGAGCCACCTGACGAAGCTAAAAACGCACGACGGGAGGACCGTTTTGTCAAAGCCAGGGATCTTCGCCGAGATAGAAGATTTCTACGGCCGATTATACGCTTCACATGCCTCTCTTTCTCGACGAGATGACCACGATTCCAGAGCCACCCTGACACGCCACTACACCGACGAACTGCCTGACATCAGTCAAGACGAGATCGTGTCAGCTCTGAGGCAGCTTAAAAATGGAAAAGCCCCCGGTGAGGACGGAATAACATCAGAGCTTTTGAAAGCTGGAGGAGCCCCTGTTATACAGGAACTACAGAACCTCTTCAACGCCGTCCTTCACAGTGGGAGAACTCCAAAGGCGTGGAGCGGGAGTTTGGTGGTGCTCTTTTTCAAGAAGGGTGATAAAACCCTTCTTAAGAATTACAGACCCATCTCGCTCCTGAGCCATGTCTATAAGCTGTTCTCACGAGTGGTCACGAATCGTCTCGCCAGGAGACTCGACGAGTTCCAGCCGCCGGAACAGGCCGGGTTTCGCGGAGGATATGGCACCATAGACCACATTCACACAGTGAGGCAGATTATACAGAAGTCCGAAGAGTATAATCAGCCCCTGTGTCTGGCCTTTGTGGACTATGAGAAGGCCTTTGACTCTGTCGAAACCTGGGCTGTTCTGGAATCCTTACAGCGATGCCAAGTAGACTATCGTTATATTGAGGTGCTGAGATGTCTGTACGAAGCCGCCACTATGAGTGTCCAAGTACAGGACCAGCAGTCTAAACCGATCCAGTTGCGCAGAGGAGTGAGACAGGGGGATGCTATATCCCCGAAACTGTTCACCAGCGCGTTGGAGGATATGTTTAAGACGCTGGACTGGAAAGGAAAGGGCATTAACATAAACGGCGACTACATCTCACACCTACGATTCGCAGATGACATAGTCTTAATGGCGGAGTCGCTAGAGGAGCTGAACCAGATGCTGGGCGGACTAGCTTCAGCCTCCCGACGTATCGGTCTTGGCATGAATTTGGACAAAACCAAAGTCATGATCAATGGCCACATTGATCCGATGCCGGTCGTCGTACATGGTCACCCTCTCGAAATCGTTTCTGAGTACACTTACCTCGGGCAGGTTCTGCAGTTAGGTAAAAACAATTTCGAGAGGGAGGCCAAGAGGAGGATCCAGCTGGGCTGGGCAGCGTTTGGGAAACTACGCCGAGTCTTCTCGTCATCTATACCGCAATGCTTGAAAACGAAAGTTTTCAATCAGTGCGTCCTACCCGTCATGACCTACGGAGCCGAGACATGGACACTCACGGCAGGGTTGGTCCATCAGTTCAAAGTCGCTCAGCGAGCTATGGAGAGAGCTATGCTCGGAGTTTCTCTGAAGGATAGAATCCGCAACGAATACATCCGACAGAGAACCAAAGTTATCGACATAGGTCAAAGAATCAGCAAGCTGAAGTGGCAATGGGCTGGCCATATCTCACGAAGAACCGACAACCGTTGGGGTAAACGTGTTCTTGAGTGGAGACCGCGACTCGGCAAGCGTAGTGTAGGACGTCCTCCGACCAGGTGGGATGACGATCTAAGAAAGACTGCAGGCAGATGCTGGATGCGGCAAGCTGAAGACAGGGCGCTATGGCGCTCATTGGGGGAGGGCTATGTCCAGCAGTGGACTAATATAGCCTGATGATGAGACGTCATATCAACTTTGTGTCTGAAGGTTCATCCATAAAATCCAGGAACAAACCTTATTCAATCTTAGATACTGCCCCAGATTGGACTCTCCTAATCGACACGTATGAAAAGCACTATAAAATTCCGGAGGATGTTGGGGTTTCGTCATCTAGACCGGACATATTTCTATACTCGAAAACGACAAAATATGTGGTCCTTGTGGAACTTACTGTACCGTGGGAAACAAATATACCGAAGGACCACACACTTAAGAAAAATAAATACTATGATCTCACAAACGAATTAATCAAAAACGGTTACGTGGTTAATTTGTATGCAGTAGAAGTGGGAGCTAGAGGTATACCAGCTAAATCTCTCTATAACCTACTTAAAGATCTAGGCCTATCGAGAGCTACAATAAGCTCATTACTAGGACGAATGTCTAAAGCGGCACTAGTAGGTTCGTATCAAATTTGGTTAGGCAGGGAGGGGAACTTGGGTAGTGAAGGTGAGTGTTGATGTACATCAACAAAAGGGGCCCCTTCTAAACCTACACTTGGGTCGCAAGTCCCAGGCACTGTTCCGAGTTCCCAACTCAGCAACGCGATGGACCCGGCACCCGCACGGAGAATCCATGGATTGCTAAGAATATCGTCTCATTAGTATGCTAACTATTCAAATCGATTAGGATAGGAAAAAAAGAAAAGACTTAGGCGGGACTTGAACCAGTCCCTTACAGGGGGAAAAGATCTGACCACTGAGCTACCAAGTCACGCCTTGAGTGCTTCTAATTCTTCTTTAATAGTTCTAGCCTCCGTCTTAGGGCGACGGTGGGAGTAATCTACCAATATTCGTACGAATTATCGGTGTAGTGTGTGAACATATAATATTATATATTAATATAAGGATAATGCCGTGAGGTGAAACCGGTGGAATCTACTACACATATTGAATAATGATATCACTTGTACTTTTCCACACTTTATTTTGTTTTTATTTTTAACCTGTCCAGTTTCACCTCACGGATAATGCCGTGAGGTGAAACCGGTCAGATTAAAAATAAAAACAAAATATAGTGTGGAAAAGTACAAGTGATATCATTATTCAACTAATATTTACTTTATCGCTATCAACAGACAGCCGGTCAGTCACAGTCGAAATCTTACTGTAACACTTTAATGAGAAAGATTGGGTGGACCTTTGGATCTGGGTTTATCAATGATGCCAGAACTTGTGAATAGTTTTGATGAAATTTGATACAGAGATAGATTATAATCTGGAATAGCACATAGGTGGGCACAAAAGATGAGTATTGCAAATGGATGGAACACGGAAAACAATTAGAGAGACGGAAACATGAACTAATTCACATTTAACAGTACTAATCTTCTGAAGCTGAACTTCATTTTGGCAAGTACGCGCTTACTTGCGAAAACCATAGGACGACCGTCGTCAGTATTAGTATATAAATTAACAGTAGGACATAAACTGTCACAATATAATTACCAAGAGCATATTAAATGAGATGCTCTTTGCTTTAAATGCTTCTGAATATAAATGACGTTGAAATGGCGCTACTACGGCTTCAACGAAATATTCCGAATATTTTTTTAATTTTACTTATGTTTATGAAGTTGCGTCCAAATGGCACTTGTGAGCATAGTCTTGATCTCATCTCAATTTCTCAAATGTCAAAACCGAAAATGGTATTCTCTTAACACAATCGATTTTATCTTTTGGGATATTCTTATTTATATACTGATATTAGATTTTTATAATTGGGGGTATTGATCGAGACTGAATTTTGAACATATTTTTATTAGTTTAATTGGCCTTTAGACTGCCTTCAGAGTCTACATTTAATTTGAATTTAGTTTAGTTATAAGGGTTCTGTATCAAAATAATAATTAATCCTTTTATTTCCTTTTAAACCATGGAACCCTAGATAACATAAAAAAACCCTAAAAGGTTGGTACAGCACATTGAAAGGATAACAGAAATAAAGAAATTATTTTCACAGTGCTGCGTATTGAGCCTTAAAGTTATTCTAAAGGTGTTTACATATTAACTAGGGATAAACTATGGGCCTGTACTTTTGTAGGTGCCTCAAATTTGGGCAACGTAAATCCTTTTTGAGGTTCACTGTAAGAGAACGGATTTAGGGATTTTATTATATATATTAAAAGGGTGAATGGTAGCCGGTGTTGTATGAAATTGGTTTGAAACAATACTTTCAGTTAAACTCTCTCAAATAAAAATATGTAATGAAATTATAAAGCATTTATTATCAGAAAAATTTATCGTTTTTCGAGGCCACACAATTCACAAATATGAAGAGTACAATATTCTATTAAAGTGGGATTATATTTTTTTGTGCTCCAAAAGGAATAAAGAAAAAATCACGTCTTTGTCTATTCATCTTCCCATTTGTTTGCTAATGAAAACGATTTTTCAGAGCCCGTGTAGGTATCATGTTGAAATCAATATCAAATATCATCATATTCATATCATAAATACAATTAGTACGAAACCTAATAATAAAAACTAGAAACGTCCAAATATAGTATTTTCAGCTCTGATCTAAGAATAATTGATAAATCAATATAGATTTAAAACCACCTCTTCCTACAGAAAATAAAATAAGCTACGGCTTACTCTAATAACCAAGCTTAAATAATTTCATTATTTGTGATATTAACTTTCTAAGAGAAAGCTTTGTGTAAGATTCTTATTTCTTTTCCCCAGGCCCCAACAATATATCAACTAGAGATTACTGTACATAATTTATTCTACACGGTAAGTACTTCATTACCGGTTACCACTATCTATTTTAAGAAAAGCTATAGAACATAAATGATATTGAGTACTTATAGAATGTGTTCGCGTTATTGCATCTGGTGGTTCTTAAGATTTGTAATAAAATCTAAGTAAGTGGATATCATAAAGCTTATGAGTTTGTCGTAGGACGCAATATTACGCTACAAGACGCCCTTTGCCGTACGTCTAGTGGAACGTGGAATGTTCATATGATAGAAAGCCGAGTCCCATACAAAATTATATTAAAAACTTTTTTCAGTAAACTGGAACCCACATAAAATGTTCCTTTCTTATATGAACAAAACTCGTCAAAGGTCAAGAGGCTCGTCATAGTTGAATTCCATTTAAAATAGAAATACATATTTATGTTCCAAGAGAATATTATAGGGCGGTGACTTTTCTCTTAATAATCGGTAGGAGAAGGGTATTCGTTGCATATCAATGCGTGTTTTGCATTAATATTTTTTTTATAACAATTGTGAAAAACTTTAAATTGGCGTCGAACACATAACTTTTTTGTACTACCTACTAGCTTTAAGTTTTCCAAAAATGTGAAATAAAATAACCTAAACAGATAATAAACAGGTTCATTGTATTTACTCATAGTTTTTTTGGTTATATGACATTATTTATTCATAGTAGTATCAATTTTAGATGAATAATTTTGGGGAAATTCGTTTTTATTACTATGTAGACTAATGCTGTAAAGAGATAGCGAGGTGCCTATCACAGTCATCATCTGCAATAGTTGAAAAGTAACTATCAGCCTCATTACTTTATTATTTCAATTCATTTATAAATTAAAATTATTATTTAATGCCGTTTCGATGCCGTTTGTGTGCCTGGTTAAGCCGGCATATAAATTTCGGCTGTGAATACTGCTAACTAGCCGACTTTATATACTTAGTCGAAAAATACATTATAACAATAATAAGACACTCTTCATCAGTAAACCTCTAGTACAAGGTTATAAACTCCTACAAGAACAGTTAATTTAAATTAAAGTAAGTCATGATAAAATATCAATTCATTATTTCTCATTTAATACAACTCTAATAAAAGATATTACTCCCAAAATGTTTGACAAGTCATGTACCTCAACTGTAGACATTATGTTCCCAGATAAGCCCTTTTAGTTCTAGTTCCGTATTAGTCACTTTAGAGAAAGCAAGTTCCCAACAATGGCGAGCCCTTTGTTAGGCAACAAAGAAAATACTTGAATTTTAACTGAAACTCTTATCACAGAACCCTTATTTGTTTCTAAAATCACTGTTCTTGCTAGTACATGACGATCTCCCTTGTTCATCCAGTTTTTGGTGACGTCCGATCACAAAATTTGCCGAGATTATTCAACAAATTGTCTTGTTTGTAACAATCTTGAATATTCTCCTTTGAACGTACAATGCATTTCAATTTGGGCTTTGATAATGGGACTCCGCTTTGTGCTTCAGCAAAGTTTACATATTGACTTAGATATTAATATTTAGATGAGGTATTTGTACTAAAATTTCATGCTGAAAATATTTCTAAAAGCTAGGCAAATGTGGTTGTTTTCAGTAGAATATTTAGCTGAAATGTTGCCTCTTTAAAAATACTCAATCACTATTTGATTTAAGATCGATAAAACGTAATATTTTTATTGAGGTCTGACACATTTTTACATGAAAAGGGAGCTGTATCAAGACAACGCGGACATACATATATTTTACAAATTTTAATGAAGCCAATTACGAACTGATAAAATTCATTATTGTAGTGCCTTGGCTTATGTTTTTTACTGCCAATTTGAACAGGTTTTTACGTAACTTGCGATACAAAATTCCTACTTAACTTATCTATGAAGTAAATCTGAATATCAATGACTGTTATTTCAAAAGAGTGCTTGTTCCTTCTCTTCGTGGATATTCACAGGGAGAACGAAGTTTGACGCCCTCGGCGTTATCGTCGCGCGGATAAGTGAAACCCCCCATCGCCATTGAACACCCGCTTAGACGCGCCCTTATCACAAACGTATCGGAAACGAGTTTTATATTACACTATTGGCCTTCTTGTATCGTGAAGTATACGTTGCTTTGATAAATGTGAGCAAGGGTGGTGATGACAGCTGCTTAAGTTCATATTTATTTCCTTTAAGTACATTGCTGAACTCATGGTTTAGGCCTCCATGACAGATCGTTATATTTTTAGTCAGTTTCATTAAAGATCGTATTTTCGCAATAGAGTAGACAAAATGATGTAGGGGTATGTAAAATGTTACCATCATAATACCTATTATGAAAATGAAAATCTATAGAAACTTTACAGTATTTTTCTAAATAAAGCGTACATCCCCTGAATCTTACAAATAGACAATTAACGGATACACAGTACACTTGGTCTCAGATCAACTAACCAGAATCGTAGAAATAATTGTCCCTTGACAGTTATTAGCACGGTGACCACTGCTGCGCCATTTATGTAGTCACCACAGTGCTTTGTTTGGTTTCTAAATAAACAAAGCTACTCAACACTAAAAGTAGAATTCATTAAAGAAGTGTGGATAGATAAAAATATACTAAACAAAAAGACCACAAATAACACGAACTAACGGTTTTCGTGATTAGAATCCTTGGGTTCTAATCACGAAAACCTGAATGTTTGTAATCCCTAACAAACTTGTTATCGACAGCACATTACGCACTATAAATAGAGATTCAGAAGTCTATGATATACAATTGAAAAAAAGACGGGTTGCACTCTGGGAGTGCCGGCAGAAGTGAAAACATTTTCTTTTTTTCTTTCTTCGTTATATATATAGAAAAAGATAAAAAAGAACATACCATACCATACCTATAATATAGCGCTAATCATAGAACCTATCACTAATTTTCTGCTAATTTTCTGTCAGAAGAAATTAATAAATTATAAAAAGAAAAAATAATTACAAAAAATAATAAATTACAGAAAGAAAAAATTATCATAAAAAGTAATAAATTACAAAAAGAAAAAATAATCACCAAAAGTAATAAATTATAATAAGAAAAAACAATCACAAAAAATCCCTGAAGGCCAGGTGGTTTGAACCCGATACTATCTGAAACTATAAGGACTTACAGTCGACGTGCTTACTGTTTAAGCTACGACGATATCTATTGTAACTTGCAAAATACACAGTCTGTACCTAATCTTGTATGACGTCAGTCGTCGGTTACGATTCAAAGGTCAACTAATCCTGACGCTTCCTTAACATTTTACACCCATCCAACGCCGCTAAAGAAGTTTTCACTTCAAAAATTACTATTTTTGGTCGTATCTTATCAGTTAATGCCCGATTTTAGGAGGAACCCAAGAACATGTTGGCTTCGGTTGGATAGAAGTACTTTGTAGACGTTTGCGTGTAAAGACACTTTGTAGTTATCAGTCCATTTAGCCCCTTAAAATAAAATGAATCATTATCCTCATAGTAATTTCCCAGATACCTTCAAATCTTGTACAATCAGTATTGATATGTCAGCTCCTGCGGTCGATATCACCAATTGGTTTTGAAAGTCAGATGACAGTCGCTTCACGGAAAATATCGTAGCTCAGCCGCATCTTAGTTAGACTAAGAAGCTGACCCCAACTGAGTTAGAGAATGATGATGATCTCAGCTCTTGCAAGAGTGACTTCCATCTTAATCCAGAAAGGGAGGCCTGCACTAGAGCCTAGTCCATTATTTAGCACGTGCAGCGACTAGTTTTTGTTTCAAAGATGTCGGCAAGACCCATTGCTGCTCAGTGCATAGTACTGCTCGTGAAGGAGACAGCAGAGCGGGCGTCGGAGGGCGTAGACCAACCTCCGCCCCCCATGAGCGCGGGCCTGAGGGTGATGAGTGGAGCCGCTCGTCACCCTAGCAGAAACAGGCCATGGCGGTGGTGCGCATGTCGGGACGATGCGCGCCCTCCCATACCGGAGGCGAGTCGGGGACCGCGAGGTCCCTCCTCCCGAGGAGGGCCAGACCGAGAGGAAAGGCCCTGGGTCAGCCGGGGTGCGAGTGATATGTCACGAGACAACCTCACCATTGGCCTAGCACAACGACCCACAGGCGGCGTTTGGTTTAGTCGGTTCGAGTCCAACATAACCTCCCCCTTCGACTAACCGTGAGGATTTCCCGCACGTAAAAAAAAAAACTAAAAAGTCTGTACACGGTACATCGACGAAATTCTCAGAAGCTCTTTCACGAGTATTTCTAAAAATAAACCTTAAATTGGACCTCATACTTACGCCAATTCTAGATTGAAACTGTACTTATAGCTACAATATTCCATTTGAAATATACGATCGGTCCTTAATATCAACTTCCTCAAATGAAAATCAATAATTACTTTTAAGTCGGCTTAAGCTGCCTTGCAGTGCTGTAGCATTGCCAATATTGGAATTCAATTGTGAATCTGGAGCAATACAGGCCTTATACTCGCCGTTGTTGGGTATAATAGTAGAAGATATAACAGTCACTAGAGGCCATATCTGAGAAATTGCCAAGGCCTTTGTGATATATGATCTTCTGTCATACCACAATTTGAACATGGTAAAAAGTGTAATTATTTTTCATATCTTTTAGAGTACAACATGTAGGTATTCTAAAGAAATGCCTGCTTCTGGTATTTCAACCGTCCAATTACGTAAAGTTTCAAAGTTATTTCAATGGTAAATTATCCATTATATTGGAGAATAGTGTGATAATAGTATAAACAGAATTTTACAAAAAAGCTGATTACTTATACTACCCTTTTTTACGTACAGAAACCGCCTCAAGGTTCCCTACCTTCCTAATTTTACGGTTATTTGGATGTCTGTTACGTACTTAAAACAACTGAATTAATTTTGGTTTGGACCTACGTCTGAAATCTACTTAGACGGAGATGTAGACAAAAACTAGTAAAAAAAAGGCCATTTATTTTAGTATTGGCTGAGAAGCTTTGTATGAAAACGTACCTTTATATAAAATTAATGAAAACAAAAAGGAAAGACATCCAGATTCGTATTACCTTATGCTCGTTTCTATGGCGTACTGCCAAATCATATTACTAGTAGAATCAGCAACAAAAGTCAGTGAACTGTCTTATTTAGGTACATATTTTTAGCCCAATGATATGGGCTGGAAATATATCACAAATTTATTTTGCTAAGTACTTTAACTTAAAATTGTATTGTGCTGTCAATAATACACTCATTTATCCCTAAATTATTAAAAATATTAGTATGACAAGCTAAATGACGCGTACCTTTCCAGCTGTTTTTTTAATTGAAATTTAAGGATATACCTACCCAAAATATACGTTTGACACAATAAATACAGTTAAGGCTAAGGACTCACGAAGCGGTTTTCACCCGCGCCTGCCGCGGTTGCGGGCCCGCAGCCTTTATAGAATACAGATATTTATTAAATTAAAGCACATTTCACGACGCATTTTATGCCCGCAGCGTGTGCGATTGTTTGCGGGTCCCGCTGCATGGGTGGTCATCTTCTACCGGCGGGCGCGGTTCGTGCTCTGCGTTCGGTCGACGGGCGACCGCAGTGCTAGCGGGGGGCGGGGAACAGAAATCCGATGCCATTATGCAATGACTTGTTATTACTCGTTGCGTTGACGCGTTTGTGCACGTTTGTCAACAAAATGGATATTGATATTGAAGTCGATCTACTAATTACTAAACTTTGGTTCAAGAAAGGCCAGTTAGGTATATGGAATAAGAGCTTGAAGACTATAAGTACTTGACGCTCAAAGCATGGGAAGAAATTAGCGGTATTTTAAATGAGGATTTTGTAAATTTGGATGAGACAAATAAAAAACTCGTCTGGAACTCAACTGGAACTCAACTGATCGTTAACCGGCCGTTTTGCAACCGCCCGTCTTGCTATAATCAACCGCCAAGCTTGCGGGCGATAATTCTACGATTAAACTAGCTTACCTTAAGCGAAGTTCAATCGAGACTATACTCCATCTCCTTTCCAAGATGTTAACTTATTGCAGATGTTTGAAGCCAGGGTTGTGAATGAAAAAAATTAAAAATATTTATTAATTAAAAATGGACAATCATCATGAAGAACTCTACATTGAAGTATTACAAATTGTATTACTAAACTCTAGGGGATTTTGAGATACAGGCCTATTATAAAACCTAGCAAAGGTGGTTGAATGATCTGACCACCCTGCTGTTCTCCTAATCATATCTATGTTTATACCAGCTCTATTTGCCGCCGAGGTTGCGGCGTGGCGCGTACTAGGTATGTGCCGTAAAAACAGAAGTATCTACCCCTGCCTCACATAAGGTGGTTTTTATCCATCTACTAATACTTTGCGATGAAGCATGTGAGTGAGGTTTTTTAACTGTCAAGATTAAATATTCTATATCCTGCCTTATCTGTCGTGTAGCTTCTATGTAAGCCTTTAAGGTATCTACAGGACAAATTTCGGTTTTACAAAACTGCCTGAGGTATAGAACTGGTTGAAATGCATTATTTCTTGAAGTTTTTATTATATCTGGGATTTTTTATCTGTACCCCGTCTGAAATAAATGTAATATTATTTATTTTAATTACAGACAATGTTTGAACTCTGTGAGCTGTGGTAAGAGCTAGAATTGTGACAAGTTTTTTAGTTAAAGCTAATAAATCTAAAGATCCATTGGGTCTGCCTAGGTAATTTAAAACTAAAGCGGGATCCCATGTTATGTTATATTTTGGCATAGGTGGTTTAAGCCTAAAAATGCCTTTAAAGAACGTTTTAATCTATCGTCACTACCAATATTTGTACTAATAATCAATGATAATGCTGACCTCGCAGTATTTAGAGTCCCATAGGAAGCACCCATATCAAACCATTCACTTAGAAACTTAAGTATGGTACAGATGTCTGATATGGGTCTAACTGATTATGATGACAGAAATTCCACCACCTTTTTAGTGCTGAGTCATATTGTTTCATAGTATTCCGTGAGATGGAGTTTTGCATGATATGCAGGGCTGATGCAGGAGTCCCACATCTCATGTACGCCTCGCTGACAGCAGCCCTGCAGCCAGGATAAGATGTTCGAGAAGTGGATGTGTTTGCCTGTAAGGTGACATAAGTAAGGTACTATCAAGACCGAAAATTAACAGTTCTCCCATCTGTAATGTTTTTATCAGTGGGAACCATGGCTGGGATGGCCAGTATGGGAACACTAGAATACCAGTGGCACCATCTTGCTGTATTTTGTGTAAACACTTAAGCACTAGTGAAAAAGGTGGAAAGGCATAAAAGAAAAAGGTTTCGCAATTTAAGGTAAGGGCGTCGACTGCTATAGCTTCTGGGTCTCGTTTCCAGGATACAAATTTTTCACATTTGTTATTTATTCTAGAAGCAAAAAGGTCTATTTCAGAATTACCAAAACGCTTAGTAATTTTTTCAAAAGCTTTTTGGGACAGTTCCCATTCTAAGTTTATTTTTCTTGATTCGGAATCAGCCTTTACATTTTCTTTTGTGTTTATGTATGAGGCATACACCCAGAGATTTCTGTCCTCACACCATTGCCAGAATTCTCGTGTAATATCATTTAGATGTGGGTACTGTATACCTCCCATTTTGTTAATGTAGGCAACAGCCGTTGTGTTATCCACTCTTAATAAAATCTCCCGGTTATTATAATTATATGCGAAGCACTGTAAACCAAAAAAGGCTGCCTTTAGCTCAAGATAATTTATGTGATATTTTTTCTCAGTGGAAGACCAAGATCCAGAAGTACTATCTTTCCCACAGACAGCTCCCCACCCTGTGGTTGAAGCATCTGTATGAATTTCTAGGCAAAATTTATGCTGTTTAATTAAGTTATAGTTTTTTATATTACATATCCACCAGTCTAACTCTAAGCGCATACTATCTGATATTTTCATTTTTTCTTTGTAATCATCTCCAGATTCTAAAAGTGCTAAATATTCTTTTCTTTCTAATAGTTTAGTATACATCCACCCATAAGGGATTGCTGGACAGATTGATGTGAGTATACCTAATATTTGGGATAGTTCCTTGATTTGGCAGTAAGTAATACTTTTTACTAAATTGATGTATTTTTTCTACAATTGATATTTGTTTATCTTCTGGGACCGAAAGTGAGAGAGCTTTTGAATCTAGAATGAAACCTAGATATTTACAATTCTGTGTTGGAATTAATACACTTTTATCAAAATTAATGGTAAAACCTAAATCTTGTAGCAAATTGATAGCAATTGTTACCTCGTATTGACAAACATTTTTTGATTTGTTAAAAATTATTAAATCGTCTAAGTATAAAGTTAATATTATATTATTATATTCTCTAAGGTACGAGCACACTGGTTTCATTATCTTGGTGAATACAAATGGTGCTGTACATAGGCCAAATGGTAGGCAGTTAAACTGGTATAATTGTCCTCTAAACATAAACCTTAAGAATTTCTTTGATGACTCTGCAACTGGTAAACTAAAATAGGCATTTTTTAAATCAATCTTTGTCATGTAACAATCTTTTGAAATTAATTTGCAAGCTGTTCTAATATCTTCTAATTTAAAATGATAATTTTCAATGTATTTGTTTAGTTTTTTTTAAATTTAAGATGAACCTGTAAGTTCCATTTGGTTTAGGTACTATGAATATAGGTGATATGAATTGACCTTTACAGGGGGAACATTCTGATATTGCACATAAATTAATTAAACTTGTAATTTCAGACTCAATGATGTCTGTGTCTCTTGCTGCCCACTGTTGTGGTAGGTCTCTCTTACCATTGTGACTGGGAGGTAATGAGATAAATGGTATTTTATAGCCCTGGATCCAATCTAGTATGACTGGATCGTTAGTAATCTCTAACCAATTGTGAAGGAAACTTTTCAGTTTTCCAGTATGTACCTCTAGCGTCGGTGATGTCGTTGCTGGACTGGTGACCTCCGCCTCTGCTGCTTCGCTCGGGGTGCTGTCTGTTGTCTCGCTCGTGGTGTGTTCTGCTGCTGGTTCACACGTGGCTTCACTGGCTGGCGGGTAGATGGCCCGCTGCGACGCTGTTGTGGCAGCGGGCTCTTCCAGTTTAACTTCTTCTGATTTTTATTGTATCTTTCAATGTTTTCCTTAATTTGAGTTGCAGTTTTTTGCATGGCTTGAGCTGCTCTTATTTTATCTGCACAATCTGTGCCAAATAGCAACATCCCTTCAGTTTTTGCATTCTTAAGTGCTTCTTTGACAACAGATGTTGTTCCAGATAAGGCGAAAAACTTTCTAGATTTAGAATCCTGATGTATCACCTCTACTGTTATTTTGGCTGCATCGCTGAGTTTTTCTATTATTTCCTTTGAGTTGATGTTGCCCCGCATCACATTAGTTATTATCTGCCCGATGCAAGTAATTGTCTTTCCCAACGCATTTTGGCGGGCCATTATTCGCTTATCCCGCTTTATAGATGGCTCTGAAAAGGCTGCCACAATCTCAGGATTCATTTCTGGAGGCACTACTAATTTAAAATTTGATGGTGTAGGATACTTCTTAATAATTGTTGCTGCGGCATCTCTAGTCAAACCTTCCACAATTATATTTCCCCATCTAGCGACTAGCTGTTGATGGATTGCCTGGCCGGTTTCTTCTAGGGATAATCCTTCAGATCCTAGTGCAGTTAGAAACTCACTTGGTATCTCGTCCTCCTCTGTAAGTAGACAGAATAGCCAACAATGAATATTTCTTCATAACAAAGAAAAATCTACCCGCTATGTGGTAGCGCAAAAAAGGTTCAGACTTTGTCTACCCGCTTGTGGTAGCGCTTAAGTCTTAGAGGTTTTTGTCGCAGATAGTTTTTAAGGGATAATTAGGGGTCTATCCGCTTGTGTGATAGCACTTATATTGTATCATGACTATGTCTATCCGCTTTTGTGATAGCACTTATATTGTATCAAGACTATGTCTATCCGCTAATGTGATAGCGCTTTGTCACTACAATGATTTGTAATCCTGTGGCAAACATTCCTACCCAAGCGTTTGAAGTCATATAGGTCTTGCATAGGCAACTGGTTTGTTCATAAAGAATTATTTTGTAGGTATATATAGCATACACACCTGGAACTTCGATTTGTATGACAGGTTCTGTAGTGAGTTGAGGTTCTCGGAGTGTAGCCTTCGCCACTGGCGACGGAGATCGTGTATCAGCACCCGAAGACGACGGCGGCGGCGGCGGTGGGCCTTGCTCCCCTTCTTCCTTCTTCTTTAATTTCTTTTGAAGTTTCTTAATCTTCCTCCTTATCTTATCACTATCGTCGGAACTCTTCCTTTTGCCCATTATTGTTTAAATTAACGAAAAAACACTTAGTAAATATGGAGCTCGGTTTCGAATTCAAGAGAATACGAAAAGTAACGATTGACTGACCGGAAGCCGAAAATTAACCGATTTTTCGTCTATGAAAAAGTTTGGCAGAAAACGAAACTTCCCGAAAATAATTTTAATTGTCATTTCCGGTTTATTATTATTCCTAGTATTTTGATTGACTAACAAATGACGATAAAAGAGAAGAAATAAATATGGCCAGTCACGCGTGTCGGCCGGCACAACAACCACATTATTATTATTATTATTATTACTACGATAAAACTGATTTAAATCGATTAACCTTGCGTAAATTAATTACTAAGGAATCAATTTTTTAAATAAACATACTCACATTTGCGTTATCCTCGTAGAAAAACATTCGCAGGAACAATTTTCTGCACTTACCAAACAACTCCTTTTCTTTGACTTTCGATGATATGACGCCAATCATCACAAAAAAAACACGGGTTGCACTCTGGAAGTGCCGGCAGAAGTGAAAACATTTTCTTTCTTTCTTTCTTCATTATATACAGAGAAAAAGATAAAAAGAACATACCATACCATACCTATAAAATAGCGCCAATCATAGAACCTATCACCAATTTTCTACTGATTTGCTGTCAGAAGAAATTAATAAATTACAAAAAGATAAAATAATCACAAAAAACAATAAATTACAAAAAGATAAAATAATCACAAAAAGCGTCAGAAGGCCAGTTTTGAACCCGGTACTATCTAAAACCATAAGGACTTACAGTCGAAGCGTTTACCGCTTTGCTGCAAAGCTATTTCTCGTATATTGCAAAATAGATAGTCTATAGCTAATATTGTATGACGTCAGTCGTCGGTTACGGTCCAAAGGTCAAAAGATCCTGACGCAAGTTAAACATTTTTTACCCATCCAACGCCGCTTAAGAAGTTTTCACTTCAAAAATCTTATCACAACATATTTACTCATGATTTAAATCAATTTCTATATACTTTTACACGTTATAATCAACAATTTACCAATTTTTTCAACAATTTTCGTAAACAATACGGTGATGGCACGCACACACAAAACATGAATGAAGTTGACACGAGTGTTGACAGCTACGAACATTGACGCTAATCCTAGCGTTCGGAAATCGGGCTTGTTTTGTTTTTTTCTGTTTTAGGCTTTGAAAATGTGTGATGGCGCTAGCACCAAGGCATAACTGCAATAAGTTAACATCTTGGAAAGGAGATGGAGTATAGTCGCCACCGCGACGGCAAAACTGCGGTCTCGTGAGTTGTGAACATAAAACTCCATTCCGCAACCGCGGCGGGCGCGGGTGAAAACCGCTCTGTGAGTCCTTAGCCTAAGTATGGTTTAGTAAGTTAAATCGGAAATGTTCATGGAAGTTTTATTACAGATTTAGCCAATGTTCTTGGCATACGTTGTAATGCGTCTTGTACAGTTTCAATTAATTCTAAGTCTTTCCGAAGTTGTATCGCAATAGGAATGGCTATAACTTTTAAATAAATCCATATGCAGTATGCAGTTTTTTACATAACGTTTAAATCCTCTTATCATTGTGACGGTACTTTGGATGTGCTTTTACTTTTACAAGAATTTTAGTCAATCTCTAAAAGGAATATGTTAAGTTATTAGGGTCGACTTCGTAAAATCTTCGACCTCACCACTTAAGGACATCCGTTACTCGGTTATGGCTTATTTTCTATAGGCGCCAGGTCCCGTGGCTACTGTATTATTGGAGTTTACGGCACAATACCTGCAAAATGTCTGGCACTCGAGTTCACTCAACGTTATCGAATATTGTCGGAGCTCCAACAATGACGTCGATTGACCACGACAGCGGCATGATACGAGTATGTATACACGGTAGCGAAATATTCACTATCAAATGGCTGCCTATAACGTATAAAGGAAATTCCTTTTGTCAGTTACTAAAAGCTTTTCATGAACTCTAGAAGGTATAATAATATCTGACTTCTACATTTTTATCAAAGAAGACGCATTGGTAAATGTATTGTTCGATCTGATAGGTGACACAAAGGCTAATGACGGTTTTGTTAAAACCTTAGTTTTCAATACCAACTATTGAGACTTTTAAAAGTATTATGTTTTACAAGTAACTAGCTGAATTTCTTTTTTGTCAATTGTACTAAAATACAGTTGTGTCGTATTGCTTTCAGAAACAATGATCGTATCAAATTCATGCTAGCGGTTCAGGTACCTTATTTATTCTTATGAACTTTTTGGAGGTATTAAAATTACATAGGTATATGAAAATAATTCATTTAATGTTTTTTTATCAAAATATAAAATATCATTTTGGCAACTTGACGACGATGAGAAGTTTCTAGACAATTTCAGCTTCGTTAGCTAGTGCTCGATATTTACCCAGTTCATTGATAAAGTGCGGTATCATGTGATGTATGTCAGAATGTTCTCGAGGTAATTGTAAACATACACAAAGTGGTCTAGCCTAACGAGCGACTCTCGAGTAGCACGTTATTTGGACCTACTTGCACCGTTCGTCACGATTCTCAGCCAGTTGATCCCATTTATAAACGTCGATGTTATAGCTCTTTAGGTGACGCTTACCCAGCCAAATTGCATTAACCTTCTGCAAGTTCCGCATGTCGCAAGCGTTTGTTAATCTGTGCATACATGTATATACATACATACATTTAACATGTTCTTTCCGTTTTATCGACCAGTGCCCTATGGCTTCTATATAGATACGTATACTATTAAATATGTGGATTGGATCTATACAGTATCTTACGCGACTCTTCTGCGCATCATAAACAGTGTTTTCCTAAAGGTTCCATGCTTTTAAAGAGAAAACCTCTTTCATAGTGCTTTTTAAATCCACAGTTCGCTATCCTTCAGTACTGGTGTCCATGTTAGTAAAGTAAATACAAATAATCCCTGGTAGTGCACAAATTATACCAGTAAAGGTATATGTATGTATTTTAGTGCTTCTCTTTCCTGAGTCTCGAAGGTTTAATTGTTGTATCTAATTGGCACTATTAATTGTATGGGCGGATACCCTAAAAGAGAGGCATACGCACCTGCTACGTCTGCCGCAGCAAAAAATGGCGGTACCGCTCGATATCCTTCGAAGCGGCGAGTTTCCTTGCCGGAACGTCACTCTGGATCCTGGATGCAAGAGCCCTTTCGGCGCTCTATTCTCGCTACTTTGCTTCTTCTACTACAAGTTGGGAACTCCATAGTACCCCCACCCAAACCCGAGGAGGACCAGATCGAGAGAGATGGCTCTGGGTCAGCCGAGGTGCGAGGGATATGCACTAGTACCCTCCCCTTCGGCCTTGCACTGCGACCCACAGACGAGGTAAGTTTTAGTAGGATCGAGTCCTACATAGCCTCCCCCTCCAGCTCAAGGGGGGGGGGGGATTTAAGGATTCTGTGCACGTAATAAAAACCGTGGTGGGGCGCCATGGAACTAATGGTTACAATAATTTTAATTTGCCTCGGGACATAAGCCCATTTTAAAGAAAATAAAGTTATGCAATGCGTTTTTTTCATGGACCACGATTAAAGCACACTAATGTTCACGTTGCGAAATCTTGAAATCCATACCGATAGTACCAATTTGTTTGTTTGGCGTAGTTGAAAAGAAAACTGGGTCAACAAAGTTAATACTGCAGGTATTTACCTAAGTAGTGTCTTCTGCTTTCGTGCAGCTCGAATAGCCGCGATTTCTCTTTGAAGTATAACAGATTAACTCAAAGTTTGTAATTTAGAGTACATGCAACTCAGCATAGTATGTCTAATTGGTGTGCCACTTAGTGATCGTATAACTTCAAACGATTTAGTTCGATGGAATCATATTTAGACAATTTATAAGTCTAGGCTTAAGAACCGATACTTGTTGGTGCAGTTATAAAAGTTATCATTATTATGGATCAAAGTAACGTATGTTTTTAGTATAAAAGACATTATTATCTAATTTGTAGTATGGTAATAATAAACGGCCAACTATTCTTATAGAAGAGTACGAATAATTGTTTTCAGTGTATATTAGTGATGTGCCAGATATACGTACCCGTATCCGTATTTGCGGATATCCGAGGCAGAAGAAAGATCCGTATCCGTCACTTTCTTGGCGGATCTTTTAAGGATCTGTTTTTCTTATTAATTATAATTTATCATGAAATTACAAAGGTCAGCAAAAAAAATGCGAGCTGGCCCTCTAGACAAGTGGCAATTCTTTAGCCAGCGTTTGGTGGAATAGAATGACGAATTTATGGGATTTGACGTATATGACAGTCATTAACGCATGTCAAATACGTCAAATTCTATACATTTGTCATTCTATTCCATCAAACGCCTGCTAGCGAATTGCCACTTGTCTAGAGGGGCTGCTTTGGTTTTGTGGTGTTAGTTTTATGTTTATGTTTTTAAGTGTGCTGAATTCGAAAATGATTTTCGTTTTGTCATAGCATGTCACGTTCTTTGACAATGTACGTCAGTAGTTGTCAATTTTAAACCATTCACTATTTTATCATCTTAAAATAATATATAAAAGACAAAAAAAGATTAACAAAGCTATTTTTTTAATGTAGATAACATTCATTAGGAAGCAGTATAAGTATTTATTTTTCCCAGTAGGACTCATTTCGCTTATGTGAAGCATCTGAAAGGTATCTCTGAAGCGTCCAACAGTAGTCTGCCATCATTGAAACGCTCCATCTTTCAGGTTACCATATCTTTTTGTTTCTGGATTAATTCAAGATCCGCGGATACGGATCTAAACTTTCTTAAACGCACCGACATCGATTGCGTAAGAAAGTTTAGATCCGTATCCGTATCCGCGGATCTTGACACCAAATATCCGTATTCAGATCCATATCCGCGGATATACCTTTTTAACGATCCGGCACATCACTAGTGTATTTACAAAACATTTCGTGTTCCATCACTACATTATAATGTTTACAGGAATATCGTGGTAAGATATTCCAAAAAGTGGTAGTTCTTACAGACCATTAAAAACTAAATTCATATCATTGTATACCTATAGAGCGCGGGGCCATAGATGTAAAAAAGTTAATAAGATCTAACAACTTCCAGAATCCTTATAAAACTATAACTTTTTGCATATAATTTATTAAATCATCGAAGTTACAAAAACTCTGATGCTTACCTACAGTAAATTTCATAATTCTTTATATTCGAAATTTGAATGAAATTCTGAAATTTAAATTACTGAAATTAAAAATTACTAAAATCTAAAATTACTAAAATTCTTTATATTCGAATGCAATCTGGGTATAATGACAAAATAAATTTTAACAGTCACAAACAAAATATTTTTAAAAAAAACCAGTCTCTGGCATTCCAATGTAGACTTCCGACAATACATTTTCGAAAGCAATTGATATTCTCGTAGCTATCGAGTGTCCAATCTAGATGGAAAGTTCCCTAGTGCCCTATTCACACAGTCGAACGCATATGCAGTCATTGGCAAAATAGCGGCTTAACTATATACCAATGTAATACTGTGTACGTATCGCAACTGTGAAATATTGCAACTGCATTGACAACATCAATAAAGTCAGCCTAGGGGACATAAAACATACTTCGATATAAAAATATAAGCAAATAAATTCAGACAGAAACATATCGAGCTACAATAAAATTTTCGCACGGCGTGGCTTAAAAAGGATGTAACGATAAGTTGTAAAATGCAGGTGTGAGTTAAGGTGGTGTACATTCGAGGAATATATATAAGTACATGGTAAACGAATTTCAAATTTCTATATCTAAATTTTAAGTCTACGGTAGTGGCAGCGTACGACGAAATTTATTATTAAATTATTTTAAATGGCAAACGACCGCGATTCACACTCCAGCTTATTTTAATTAGTAAAATGTACAAATATTAAGCTCTTGTGAATACCGTTTACGGCGTGAGACAGCAATATCTTGGAGGCGGTGTTCCAAATTGTGTACAATATTACTTGAAAACTGGTTTTAGTTTACTTTATTCTTGTTATTTTTCGCCTAATTTAAGAGCCTGGTTGGCTACTATTACGTTGGTCCTAAAATAGCAAAAATATGGGTTGCAGAATACCTTCGCCTGTATTTTAAGGGACTAACTGTATTACGAAAATAATTTTAGGTTACCAAAACCATCAATGTTTAGGAACTTCTCACATAACAATTATAAAACCAGCTTGAAGTTTTTATTCTCTAAAACAACTTGAGCTGTACTGGTTAAGCACAAACACAATAATTAAAGAAATAGGTATTGCAATACAAAATATATTCTTTGGCCCGTTACACTAAAATTAGTAACTGAGTTTTCAAACTTCTGTGATCATGCCACACTGTGAAAACTCGTACGAGTAGTAAAAACTTTTACACTGAGCAAATTTTATGTTCCAAACTATGATATGCAAGGCTCTGACAGTTTTTGTCGTAGACTTCATTAAGTGGATTCCTGATAAATGACACATTCGTTTTAACTTCTCCGTGCTTAAAATTCTTTTTGCTTTAAAAATACAGTGCTTTCAAACCGACTGATTGAACTGATTGAATCAAAAGCGTGAATATATAATTTTTGTATGTGCATGAATTTGCATGGAGACAGATAATAGTCTGAAATAGGATATATATTCTCATTTTATTGCGGGAATTAGGAAGTCGTAGAAATGGAATACTTCAAGTGGGTATTTCGCTGGTAAATAAGGAATTTACAACTATCCCAAGATGCGAAAAGTCAATCCGGTAGGCTAAGGAAAAGAATAGTGTAATAATACCAAGTTACTCCAAAGCTATAAAATTTCATGAAAATACAGTCATTGTTATCTCTCAAAAGAAATAGCGCAACTAAAATATTCTTCTAAGTGAATTTAGGATATTTATTGAATAACTGTTTAATAAATAAATTAATCAGTCTAGACGAACTCTGAAGGACCAAACCAATAACTCGCATGACTAGCCATTAAATATTAAATTTAAATTTTCAATACCTATTCTTTCTATAAAATATATTTGCATTATTATTTCCATTGATTCTTATGAAATGTTTTTACTGTATTCAATAATTTATTCAATTAAATTGTAAAGTGTAACTTCGTTAATGGTTTTTATTTATTTAACAGCATTAGCATTGTACTAGGGGTAAATTCACCGTTTAAGAATTTATATAGTAGTGCTCAGACCACTATATAGTGGACTAACCAGCAATAAAAAATCCTTTTAACAGCACGTAACAGATAATGGTCTGTCGGTCTGATGTTACTTAGCTGGGCAACCCTTCCCTCTATTAATGGACCAGGGCCTGAGGACTATGTTTTATCATTCAAATCCACGTAAGTATTACATAATTACAAACATTTAACTACTTACAAATGAGTCTGATTTACATCATGTTATCGCCTTATAAAGCTATCAGTCAACAAGTCTGCTTATTAGTTCAAGCACTGAATCAAGGAAACCCGAGCTGTAGCGCATACTAGATGAGCGCTACTTGCCTAAAGTCAAATAATTATGCATTTATTAAAGAAACAACTTTATTCATTATAAACATAATAATTACTATTGTACACAACTTACAATTATTTGCTTAATTATATATCTTTTAGTAAACATTGCACACCAATGAATATACGTCCTACTAATATTATAAACGCGAAAGTTTGTCAGTATGGATGGATGGATGGATGGATGGATGAATGGATGGATGTTTGTTACTCTTTTACGTAGAAACTACTGAATGGATTTAAATGAAACTTTACAATAATATAGTGTATACATCAGAAAAACACATAGGCTACAATTTATAACGATAGCCGATATCCACGCGGGCGGAGCCGCGGGCAAAAGCTAGTATTTCATATTTCATACACATCACCATTACCTTTACACCTTCACGTTGTCAATCCCTCTGTTGCAATGGAGACCGTCCTGCTTGCTTTAATAAAACAGTGTTGACTTCTTAGATTATTAAGGTGCCGGTCAATGACTTTTATGTATACCTGACAAACCAATTGGAAAAAAAATTTCATCAAAGTGAACGGGAAATGTATTTTGACTTAGAAACTATATAACTGAGTTAATGAATTTAGACACCTATCTGTGTCTGTAAAGTACTTAAGAAGATTAACAAAGCTGATAACTAAATTGTAAATAGATCTTGTCTAAGGTGTATCTTTTCTTATCAAACTTCATAAAATATGGACACCGTCAAACGAAGGTTCAGCATCTTTAAAATGTTGGCTTATCGTTCCTATAAATGTTTAATCATATAAAAACTTAAAATTGTTTTACCAGTTGCGTGGGTACATATATTACACAAAAAGTATATTTATTTACTTATTATACTTTATTGTGCGCCAATTATAATATTCATGATACAGAAATTAAGAAGAAAAAAAAAGTACAAAGAGGCATTTTAGATAGTCACCGCCTAAAACAGATGATCAATTCCACACTTAAACGATAGTTTTTGACTAGATGATTGATATTTCTTGATGAAAATACATACACTTTATCAACTACTTCGAGGGTATATTTTTTAAATTTTAATAATAAATCAATTTCATACGGATTACATGCAATTAACATCTATTTTCAATGCTAACCATACCACAGGGTTCTCTGTGAATTTATACATTTTTTACTAGACAATCTGAGAGAATACAAACGACGTCAATGACAAACGCAGTCTCCGTCGAATTGGATGCATTTTGAACGTTCCCACGATGTTTAACAGTGCATACGGTGTGGATAAAATGTTTGACATTAGACATGAAAAGAGTTCTGAAATGCTTTTCATATATCGAGTGCATTATCGACCAATAAAATGATTTCACGGTGCAAAACAATTCAGTGTCGTTGCTTCTTGGATTAGAAAATTGGCTGACAAATAGTGGCTCCATCGATTCCAAATAAATAACTTTTTTAAAGTATGGTGTTTTATTAAAATAAGTATTATCAAAAAATTTGTTTTAAACCTCCAACTCTCAATTTTCCAATCAAGTTCTTAGATATTTTAGCGTTTGGCCTAACACCGAATACTAAATAGCCTATTCAAATGCTGCTCCTCCTGTCTACTAAACTGTATTAATTGACTTGTTTAAAGCACAATTCCATTCATTCAACGTATAAAACTAAACAGCTGAAATTGAACAACCCCGGCATTCTGTCAACGTACTTTAATGATTAATGCAATCACCATGGGAGCTAGGCCACAGCGTTAATAATTTATTGATAAGCCAACCGCATTGGCTTATAAATATCCGTACCATGAAATTTATAATTTATCAGAACACAATCAGGTTAAGAGAGATGACAGATTGCAATTTGGTGAAATATCTTCTTGCGGTAGAAAATCTTAGTTAGACAACACTAACTTTTTACACCTAAAGGAGAATACGGTTGCCAGTACTGATGAACTTCTCATGGTTAAAAAAAGATTACGAGTCCATGGATCACATAAAGCTAATAATTTGTAAATAACATAATTATTATACCTATAATTACATGTTAATTAAAAGTCTGATGAATTCCTATATAAGTGTCAAACGAGTACTGCATAAAGATTTTTTAAATCTGACATAAAATGCATTAATTAAATCAAATATTGTTTTTAAGACAAGTATTACCTTATTAATCGCTAATTATATTATTGGTTACTTTCCTACAAGTATTTTAGTACTTTCAACTTACTTATCTAAAGTCTAAGCAATTAATGCAAATGGTGGCGAGGGTCGAGGAGATATAGCCTTTATTTAAAAGTCTAAGCGCAGAACATTAAATTAGGATTAGCAAACCTCTTATCTCCTTTATTTGTTTTACAGCTGTAAATGCAGAAGTATAATTGTGGCGGGAAAGCTCTAGAAACAGATTGGTATACCTACTATATTAGGCACAAAAACAATATTACCAAATATAAAACATTTAATACTCGTAGTGAGAATCGAAGAAAATCTGCAATACAGTAATTTGTGGAACATAATTGCTATATTGCAGAGTTTCTTTAATATCGCCTCTAATAATATGTATTATCATTATGTTAGGGTTGTTTCTGTTGAGGATTTCACCTTGGAGCAGAGGATACACTCTTTCCTTTGCCTCCCGTTTGGTTAGTGCGGCTTTTTTGGGAAGGACAATCTTCCGAATTCCCCACTCCAAGCTGAAATCCTGCACCAAAGCCTTATTTGTCAATCAGGAGGTATACCAGCTTGTAGGCGAGGTTAACTTAACCCCAAGGTTCTTGGGGCCCCTCGAGAGTGTGTTACACGGCTAAATTTATATTAATATCTATTTGAAAGTTTTCTAATTAACAGACTTAAAATAAAAAATACAGAGCTGCCAAGAATTCTAGCGCCGACTTTCTAAAGGTTCAGTTCCCAGGGAATAAAAGAGGTTCTACACGGAATATCAGAAACGAAAGAGGCATTATTTATTTCAATTTCAGACACTAGCTACTTGGATATTTACATATATTTAGAATGAATATCAGGTCTAAAGTAAATCATTTGAAGTAGTACATACAGAAATATAAAACTTTTAAATTTAAAAAAAATTTGGGAAAAATCTTCGGAAAAGTAAGCCTAACTTTTGTTTTCCTAACGAATGTGTTCTGAGATATATCTTACAATTTACAATATTTTGTCTTATTATGTTGTAATAATTCGAATTACCGGGACAGATAATACATTGCTAGTTCGAACTTTTGTTTGAAAAAATAATTTTTGGATTCACTTTTCACTTAGTATATCTACTTAGAAGCCATAAAATGGATTAGCATTTATTTCAAATGCAAGGTGCTTCCAGTTTAGATATAGGCACGTTTGAAGGGATAGATCGCGTGCCATCGGAGACTTATAACTCAATCCAACAATCAGCGAAACGCTTAACTAGCTGGCGATAAGGTGTCGGCGAATGATCGCGCCCGTCTATTTGCCGTGCAATAGGCACTATCGGCTGTTAAACGTTAATAACGTTTCGAGAATAGATTTTTCGGGGACTGGGTGGTGTAGTGGGCCTATCATCAGTGACTTTTGTTGACGTTTAGCTTTCTGCATCTGCTTAATAAAGTTTTGTTTGTAACAGATTGAATAGAGCTGGAGGAGGACTTTGTGTCGTAAGGACACGCGAACTCTTCTTAACTGTCATTTAGCTTGTAACCATATTTTGTTTGTAACAGGCTGAAAAGAGCTGGAGGTGGAGTTTGTGCCGCAAGGTCACGCAGCCTCTTTATAACTGTCACTTAGCTTGTAACCATTAATTTATTAAAATGTATAATGAAGTCGGCAATGAAGCTATATGAATAACAAGCGAACCTTGAAACTAAACGTACTTCCAGCGCACAATGAAACAAACAAAAGATATACATATAGCATTTAAGGGACTTCTGTCTAGTTACTTCGAATTTCTTTCGGTAGGATTTAGGCCGAACGAAGAGTTATGTGCCATCTTCGTAGCAGATTGCAAAATTTATAATATGTACAGTCAGCGTCAGAAATATCTTTACTATAAAGTCTCAAAATGATCTCAAAACTAAGATATTACATGTTTTCTAGATTTAAATTGTGTTATTGTCTGAACTAAAGCTGTGTACCAAATATTTGAAAAATCAGTTAACGGGAAGGGGGGTAAATCGAGGCATTAAGATCATTTCGAGTACTTTGTCCTCCAAGATCTATTTGATGCTGACTGTACTTATGTCAATTGCCCAAAAATTCAGTGTGCAACTTCGGGTGTACGACGTAACTTGATATTGTTTAAAATAAAATAAAAAATGTAAAATTTGAATAAAATAATAAGTAGGTCGTACTTTCAAAACGAGTTTTCTAGTTAGGCATAGCTGATTACAAAACACTTTGATGTTGAAATTTTCTCTAGAAACGAACTATTTCAAAGTGAAAATGTTTCAAATAAATGTAACAAAGCCTAAGCCTACGCCTTATTTTACATATATTAAATTGAAAGAGCCTTTAACTTATTGCAAATAAAATCAATGTTTTATAATGATAAGAAGAGAGATATTTAAAACAAATTTATTTTAAGCTTTAAATAACATCATTCTAGCGAATATTTTATTACCGTCTAATACTTGCTGTGCTGTTTTTATTGTGCTCATCTTTATTTAAAGACATTGGTACCTATCGCATACCTAAATAAATATTTAAGACTAAAACTATTTTCACATACCTATTATGTGAGGTATGTGATATTTTCACATACCACATACCACATACCTCACATAATATTCACATAATTCACATAATACTCACGTACTCGAATTTCTTTACTTGTATATCCATTAACTATTTACTACAAGAAGCAATATATAGGTTCTTCAGTTATTTGATACCTTTAGGTACGACTCAAGGGAACTATAAACTACAAGCAATCAAAATTTGTTCGTGTCTTACAAAACCGACATCAAAGGTAGCGCTGGAATAGGATGTCTACTAACTACTAAAAAAACTTACTTTTAAGATATTGCTATTGTCTACTAAGTCTATTTTGTGCCTATTATTATGTAAGTGAGAATTGTTTGACCTTCTAGTTCTAAGAGGATAGTCTGCACCAGAGTGTCGTTCATCAAACAGCAGATGTACCAGCTTAGAGCGTTTTCACACCCATCCGATATCCGATATCCGATATCCGATATCCGACATCCGATATCGGATGTATCAAATGTATGAGATATGTATATCTCTATTACATTGTCCGGCCCGATATATTTTTTTTTTTTTTTTACGTGCGGGAAATCCCCACGGATACCCACCCCTCCGGAGCCGGAGGGGGAGGTTATGTCGGACTCGAACCGACTAAACCGCACGCCGTCTCTGGGTCGTAGTGCTAGGCCGAAGGTGAGGTTGTCATGCGACATATCCCTCGCACCCCGGCTGACCCAGGGCCATCCCTCTCGGTCTGGCCCTCCTCGGGAAGGGGGGGACCACGCGGTCCCCGACTCTACCCCGGTGTGGGGAGGCGCGCATCGTCCTACGATGCGCGCCGCCGCCGTGGCCTGCTTCTGCTAGGATGACGGGCGGCTCCACCCGTCACCCTCAGGCCCGCGCTCATGGGGGGCGGAGGTCAGTTTGCGCCCTCCGACGCCCGAGCCGCCTTCGGGCGCGTGCAGCGATGTCAGCGAGCCTTTCTCGCTCATCGCGCCGCGCCCGCTCTGCTGTCTCCTTCGCGAGCATGACCTGCTCGCAGAAGGAGGCGCTGGCCGCCCACGCATCCGCGCAGCGGACCATCGCCGCGAGCAGGGTGGAGAGCGTGAGCACTCTCACCCCCAGGGCCGCCACAAGCTCCCGCCTCGGCGTCTCAAACGCCGGGCACTCGGTGAGCGTGTGCAGCCCCGAGTCCACGCTCGCGTCGCAGTGATGGCACTCGGGCGTTGGCTCTATACCCATCAGATGCAGATACCGCCCGAAGCTACCGTGCCCGGTGATAATCTGCGTCTGACGGTACGAGAGGCTACCGTGTTGCCTCTCTAGCCACTCCCCCATGATGGGCCTTACCGCCGCAATGACGGCGTGCCCTGCGCGTGGTTGCCCAAGTCGTCGCTCCCACTCGGCCACCATGACCTGGTGGAGCCGGGATTTCTCGGCCCGAATATCCTCGGGCTCGGGATCGAATCCCCGCTCCCGCGCCTCCTTTAGGAACTTATATAGTGCCGAAAGGGCCCTCGCTTCCAGGATCCACGGTGGCGATCCGGCCAGGAGACTCGCCGCTTCGAAGGATATCGTGCGGTATCCCCTGATGGCCCTGGAGGCCATCGTGCTCTGCGCCGTACGGAGCAGAGGCAGGAATCTGGCCTCCAGGGTGTCCGCCCACACGGGGCACCCGTATAGGGCCATGGACCGCACGACACCCGCGTAGAGTCTCCTGCAGGACTCTGGGCCCTTCAAGTTGGGCAACAACCGGCCCAAGGCATTCGCCGTGAGCACCAACTTGGGGCGCATTCTTCGGAAATGCTGTCCGAAGTCCCATCAACCATCAAGCACGAGCCCCAGGTATTTCAACCGGGGCTTGATGTCGATGGGAGTACCTCCCACTGTTAGGCTGGCTCCCGGGCCTGGCCTGCGCCGAGGGCCATGAAAGAACATGGCCTCGGACTTGTGCAGAGCCACCTCGAGACCCAGCCGCCGGATCCTGTCGACGACCTGAGCAACCGCGGTCGTGGCCCTCAGGGTCGCTTCGCGGTGAGTAGCCCCGCTCACCGTCACTAGCGTGTCATCCGCGTAACACGTGACGGTGGCCCCGTACGCGAAGTCACCGCGAAGCACCCAGTCGTAACCGATGTTCCACAGGAGCGGCCCCAGGACCGACCCCTGTGGAACACCGCACGACATCTCACGCCTACCGACTCCCGTCGAACTTGGGTAGATGACGGCTCTCTCCGTCAGGTACGCCCCGACTATGCGGCGGAGGTAGAGAGGCACGTCGTGGTACACGAGTGCCTCCCTGATGCAACTCCAGGGCAAGGTGTTGAAGGCGTTGGAGATGTCCAAGGACACCGCCAACATCACCTCGCCCCGGGCAACCGCATCCCCCGTCAGAGTCCTCACGCGCATGATGGCATCCACAGTGGAACGCCACCGGCGGAACCCAAACTGGGTGTTCGCCAGGTCCGGCCCCACTCTAGAGAGATGCTCGACGAGGCGCTTGGCAATAACTCTTTCGAAGAGCTTGCCCACCTCGTCGAGCAGCACTATGGGCCGGTACCCGGACGGCTCGTCCGCCGGGCGTCCCTGCTTGCGGATGAGGACCAGTTTCCCCGTCCTCCACATCTTCGGAAACTGGCCCCGCTCCAAGCATGCGCTGAGGAACCCTCTCAGTCGGGGTTCGAGGCCGTCTTCCCCTAGAGCTAGGACCCACGCGCGGCCTGGAATGCCGTCGGGTCCCGGGGCGGTGCCTTTCTTGGCCCTAAGCCTTCGCACCGCCAGCTCTAGTTCTACCCAAGTGACCTCGGGCACTTCGTCGTCAATCACCACCCTGGGTGCCGTAGGCGACCGAGGCGGCGGAGCCATCTGCGGCGGAACATGTTCTGCTCGCGCCGGGAACAGGGATTCCACCACTCCTCCGAGCAGAGCCGGTTCGAGCACCTGGGTCAGCGGAGGGGCCCGGAGGCGCAGCTTTTCTCTTACCATAAGGTTAGGCCGCCCCCATGAGTCCCGCTCCAGCGTCTCCAGGAGCTCCCGGTAACAAGCGGCCTTTGACCGCTTGATCTCCGCTCGGAGGGCATTCCGGGCCTCCCTGTATCCCTCATGAAGCTCCGCCAATCGGGGCTCCGAGTCTGCGGGACGAGTACGCCTCCTACGGAATCGGGCCCACCGGCGGTGCGTGATCACGCAGCCTCGCAATCTCCGCATTCCACCAGTAGACCCGACGCCTCGGATTATATGTCCGGCCCGATATCGGTTATCGGAGCCAACACCACTTTTTGGCCCGATATCGGATCACAAAGAGACTAAAACAGCGACTGCAAGCAATTTTCGACCTTAACGACATTTTCTTAGTTACGTGTCTTTTCGCCTTAATTGATGACGCTGATCACGAATATACGAAAAAAAGTTCATACCATGTCAATAAGGTCGAGAAAAAAATCTTTTTTTTTCATACGTAGCATCCCTAACTAGTCTGTGCTTTCGAGCAAATGGCCGTATCGGGCCGATATTATCGGATAAATGTGAAAACAGCACAGGGTGTCGGTTATCGGATGACGGCTATCGGCGTCCGACACCGATATCGGATATCGGATGAATGTGAAAACGCTCTTACGGGTTAGATTGGCTCAGACCCCGGTAATTTTGGTGAGGTCCTAGAGCACCCTAACAGTATTTAATATATTTTTAGAAATCGGGTGACGTCGTTTTTTTATATAGTTGAAAACGTTCCTGTTAGAAGCCTTGCGTCACACATTTCTAGGAAATGGAACACCTTAGTGGTAACACCAGGGCCTCTCCTCGAGACTATTACGATTCACGCTTCGCTTGGTTTGCGGTTTACTGGCGTAGTTAGACATTCCTCTTAGCAACTACTAATTAACTGTGCACTGTTGTGTTAGTTTCAAACTGAGAGCCACTATAAAGATAATGATGCACTGTCCTTGTACATACTGAAATTATTCAAACAATAACATTACATAACTCAAGCAGACATTCAAGAACTGGATTTACAATCTTGATATGAAGGTTCAGACTAATAGTCTGAATGTGTAGGTATACAAGTAAAAGCAAATTTTAATTTACGATGTAAATGTCGCCGCCAACTAGCATAATCAGCCGTCCAATTAACTGCCTAGGCAGTTAACTAAACGGCGCCATCCAATTAACGGCCTGAATGATATTCAGCTGTCTCATTTATTACATCATTTAATAACCTGGCTGGCTAATGCTTAAGCGAATTGTAAGATGGGGCACTACCTCGAAATAAGACAGAAAATTAAATACATACATACATATACTCACACTTGTAAATCCCCGAGGGGGTAGACTGCGCAATCCGACTTTTTTATAATCATGCAGAAATAAGTATTTGTTCTAACTTTTTAATTAAATAGCTAAGTAATAATAATATAAATAACATCACCGATCCAAGCTATTTGCCGAGCCGCTTAATTAAATGGCTAAACACCATTCAGGCCGTTAATTGAATGGCGCCGTTTAGTTAACTGCCCAGGCAGTTAATTGAACGGCTGATTAAGCTAGTTGGCGGCGACATATTTAAACACAAAATCTCCCCAGCGGATGGGTACGAGTATCTATTCAATATTCTACCAAATTAGACCAATTTTTTTTAAATATTATATCAACCAGGCGGTACTTATTAATGTTTATTTTTATGTACTGCGTTTTATAAAATTGAACAATCTGTCAGACTGTGCTATTTCCTTAGTTATTTTTTACGCAAGTTGTGTTGAATTCAACTTCCAAACCGCACTTTAATAAAGGTCAAAGATTAATTAATTTTAAAAACTAAAGAATCTTTATTGATATAGTTATAATCACACAGATTGTCCTGTTAATTGGTATGAAATTATTTCTATGTTTACAAAATCAAACCTATTATATACAAATTAAATTAAATTAATAAAGTTACTATATATACATAATACTAAATAAAAAATAAAAACTAAAACTAAAAGTTAAAATGCGTCGTGGAATTCATCCGCATCGCATGCCTCTTGTGGTAGCGTTCCCAGAAGACTGGCAGCATTGCCACGTTGTATGGCAATGCTTAATCTCTGACCTAAAAAGAGGCCAGCCTTCTGGTCACGAGAAGCGTCGACCATACGCTTCGCAATCTCCCTGAAGAGATTGCGGGCGCTCGGACCCCAAGGCCCAAACGTTTCGACTCCAAACGGCACAAATTCATAATCTCCAATGAGATTGGAGTATTTGCGCCGCTTAAGAGCCTCTGCAGAAGCTGCAGCAGCACCGGCACAACCAGCCGTGCCAGGTATATGGGTAGGGGCAATGGTGTCAACGCATGTTGCGTCCCACACCAGAGTCCTACCCATTTTCCAAGGCATTAATGACATACCATCCGGTCTCTTGTCATCGTCGCGCGCCAAACCGTTTGGTTCAAGCACAGCAGGCACACCAGCGGTGACAAGAGCACGGCGGATTATGTCGTTGAGGCTGGCGTGCCGTGGAATTCGTCCAGCGCTCCTGCAGCACGACAGGCCATGGTGTCCGAGTCGGTCAACTGCTTCTCCACAACGGCATTGATGCGGAGAGACACACGGCGCACCTAGGCGGAGGCACGCCGCGATGCGGAAAGTAATGTCATCTAACATAGTCCCTACGTTAGATGACGGAAGAGCTTGTAACCAAAGACCCGATTCCCACACTCCAACTGCCAGTAAGCGGGCACGCTCAGCAGCATTAGTGCAAGTATTTAATAAATTTTGTCTTAATAAGTTACAGAGCGGCCCGTCCCACTGACGCTGTGAGAAAAGGTTCCTTGGGAGATCAGTGTTTGTAAAACTTCAAATATTTTGTGCATTTGTAGGTACAACCGTTGTTTAGGCAATTTAGGACTAGTAGATTAAAAATGGCTACAATACGTCAGGGTAGATTTCGGAATGAACTTTTGCAGTGGGTAGAAGACGGAGTAATTATTATTATTAATATAGCTCGTGGGTAGAGTTGAAGTGATAAATAATTGATATCAAGTAGCGCACCGGGTCTCGGTGCTGCTAAAGCAATATTCCATTTAATTTTAGACTTTAAACTAATTCTATGATAGTCTAATATTAAATAGTGTTTTGAAGACAGCCTCCGTGGCGTAGCGGTAGTGAACAAATATTTTTATGCATGAATATGGGTATTTGCATTAGTCTGGTCGTGCCTCGGAGAGTACGTTAACCCGTCGGTCCCGGTTGCCAAACAAACATCTATGGTAGTCGTTACAGATAGTTCGAGCCCTCAAAATTCCAACAACTGGTCTAACTGCAATGCTTTGATATCGCCTTTGGATAGTGGAGGTCAGATGGCAGTCGCTTCATAAAAAATGACGAAGTTTAGCTAAATCCGTAGCTGGGACTGGTAAAAGCGGACCCCAGACTCCAAGTTGATGGCTTCGGACGCGACTGAGATTAATGCTAGGATGAAGACCTGATAGATTAACTATATTTTCAGGCTTTTCGTTAATGGCGAGGGAATTAATCTACATAATTCGTCAAATGTAAGTTAGTACCACCTATAGCTAAAATACCACTCTTCATTGGAACTGACAAAATTTACATGGTTAATGTGTTCGATAACGATGGCATTCGTGAAACACTTATGCGCTTGCCGGGAAACAGCCTTTGAAATGCTTCCTGTAATTGGACACTACTGTCAAAATTGCGTATGTATTCAGCTTTGTGAAACGATTTTGAAATTGCACTTGAAATTTATGTGAAATAAATCATTACACTGCTATATGCTCATATCCTCTATACCTACCTATGTGTATCAATTAGAACAAGAATATGAGTTCAACCTTGCTGAACTTTACCCCTAATACTGGAAGCGGTGAGCACAGAACCGGAACTTCATTCTGCACGCTCAAGAAGTCTCTGCAGAAATCCCTGCTACAGTCCTGCAAAGCGACAATTATATACATATATGGTTCTTCAAGAAGGACATAAGAAGGTTTCCACAGAGTCGGCAATACAAGTGCGAGACGTGTGCTTCTGTCACCTCAGTGGCATAAAAAATTGAGTATTTTACCTTTTAATTTACCTCTTTCGTACCGTCAAACGCAGGTCATTACCGGACACGGCAACTTCGGGCGGTACCTGCATCTGATGGGCATAGGGCCAACGTCCGAGTGCCATCACTGCGACGCAAGCGTAGACTCGGGGCTGCACACGCTCACCGAGTGTCCGGCGTTTGAAGCGCCGACGCGGGAGCTTGTGACGGCCCTGGGGGTGAGAGTGCTCACGCTCTCCACCCTGCTCGCGGCGATGGTCCGCTGCGCGGATGCGTGGGCGGCCAGCGCCTCCTTCTGCGAGCAGGTCATGCTCGTGAAGGAGACAGCAGAGCGGGCGCGGCGCAGCGAGCGAGAAAGACTCGCGGACATCGCTGGCCGCGTTCGAAGGCGGCTCGGGCGTCGGAGGGCGCATACCGACCTCCGCCCCCCATGATCGCGGGCCTGAGGGTGACGGGTGGAGCCGCTCGTCACCCTAGCAGAAGCAGGCCATGGTGGCGGCGCGCATCGTAGGACGATGCGCGCCTCCCCCATACCGGGGCGAGTTTAATTTACCTTGCCACCTAAGAGGCAGCTAGTGTTTATAAAACAAAGGTATGAAGAAATATAACTTTACTTACTTCTATCATCTCGACTAACCGTCCAGTGAATAGTTGTGCAAAATCCACAATGTGTTCATACATTCTGATATCACGCTTCTGTTGCGTGGCAGTAGTGAACGCGGCTGCTACGTAGAGGGCGCGGGTTCGATCCCCGCTCAGTGCAAATATCTGTATGCTTGAATATGTATATTTGCATATATATTATCTATTGTAAATACAAAAAAATATCTAGGTATGTTTATCCGCATTCTAGATTCCATAACACAAGCTAGTTAAGCTATGCTTAGGATGAGTCACAACGCTATCGTTGTGTGAAATGTTGTGGGATATTTATTTATTTATATTATTATCATTATTTAGATAATCTCAATAGATATTATTATACCTACTACCGAATACGTCAGACCTAAAGTTCCACAAACTCTTATTATAATAACGGAAAATATTCGTACGCTGCTTGTCTACTTATTCATCTTCAATGCCATTGTTCCACTTGTTAATATCCGTCTGCGGAAGAGACTTGCGGAATTGAAAAGAAAAAAGGAAATGGAATGCTTGATAATTGTGCCTGCGGACGACATTACACACAGGTTTGTTATAATATTAACGAACAATGGAACCTTAAATAATATGCTCAGTATACATAGTGAGTATTGTGACGGAATGTAATCGTATAACTTGGCTTTTAAAATGTTGGTTGCTGATTTTTACTGACATGGGTATTAGAATTAATGTTATTACTATTGATGTAAGACCAGTACACTCTTGTGATAGTGGGCGAGTATGTAAATACGGTAACACAGAATAATAAATATGACATTTATCCCGATATTGATAAATAGTTTTATAATATAAATATGGTGCTTTTTTTAAATCCCCACGTATACCCCCCCTTACCATCGGTGATCATCTGTGACAGCCGTTACGAGAGGCTACCGTGTGGCCTATCTAGCCACTCCACCATGATGGGTCTTACCACCGCTACTATGGCCGTGCCCTGCGCGTGGTTTCTCAAGTCGTCGCTCCTACTCTGTCACCATTTCCTTGTGTAGCAGTTTCTTTTCGGTCTCGGTATCGTGACGGGATTAGGAGGTCAAACGGCAGTAGTCCTATAAGCCTAAGGAGGCAAAGGAGGTAGTGAACGCCAAAGGGAAAGCTACTCAACACAATCAGGAACAACGCTAAGTTAATAAGATAAATGGTGCTCGTTGATCACAAATATGATTTGAATTGACCGTTTTACTATACAAAGAATAAAGATAATGTTTACTTTATACCGCTAAAACGACTAAACAGATTATTTAATTCAGTACAGAGATAGATTTATAATGTGAAATTGCTTTTTATGTTTTTTCATACCTTGACTCCTTGTGATGACGCAATAAGAATTCCACACAGCCGGAGCCGCGGGCAACATTTAGTTAAGATATAAACGCGATCCAATTTTCAAATACAATCCTTAATACCTATGGTATTTATAGTTAAAACATTGCTGTATTCTAATAATCCACCACCATGTATAAAACGGCCGTAAATCCAGATCCATACTAGCCCGCCTAGACCAATTTAATTTTTCCTCTTTAATTCGATTTGAATATTTAGCACGAAAAGTGCTTAAAAATGTAATTCAAAATATATGGGCGAAGTAGTTAAAAATCAATGTTTAAAAATGATTGTAAACTCATTCATGGTTCCAATAGTTCGTAAGAATGTCGGTAAATGCTCCACTATCGCCTCAAAGTCAGATATAGAAGGAGAAATTTGAATTGGTTTGGGCGAGGTCTGGTAGCTTAGAGGTCAAAGCATTGCCCTTGTAAGGCAAAGATCACGGGTTCAAACCCCGCCTAGACCTATTCAATTTTTTCTCTTTAATTCTATTTTAATATTACTAATTTGAAAGTAACTCTGTCTGTCTGTATGTTACAATTTCACGCCTTAACCACTGAACCATTTTGATAAAATTTCGTTAAGGATTAGATTAAACTAAATGTCATAGGCTATGTTTGGTCGCGATAACCGACATCCACGCGCGCGAAGCCGCGAGCAAAAGCTAGTAATGAATAAATTCAGATAAATTCTTGGTTGCTGGCGTTAATATCAGAAATAAAACTCGAGTGCTGATGCACGTGTCAGCTTATTTCTAAATTATGAGGTCTTAGTGCGCGCGAACTAGTCGCCTACTAGCGCTCGTACAATTTTCTTGTGACAAATCGTGCTGAATTACTTTTTTACGTAAGTTACAATGTTAACAAGAATATGAAACGTAGTGTCAAGTCAACGTATTTCTCCCCTGATTTCAGTTTCTCTTTAACATTTACTGATTGCTCGAGTACTTTTTTGTTGAAAAATTCTCACTTATTTGAAATAATCATGTCCAATTAATTTGCAAAATTTTGGGTTTTTTTCTTTTCTTTATGATTTTTCTTATTTATATATAACATCAGAACTATGACGTATATTTGAACTGTTGGGGTACGTCTATTAAAAGCAATTTATTTTTAACAAGCACGCATTTGACCACTATCTTACCTTTTGGTGAATGACCAGCATTTCGACGATAGAATACGCTAAGCAAGAAGCAACCTATTCACTATAATATAAGACACGAGATATATCTTATAAGCTGAATACCTCACTATACTTAGCTTTATGCTTAGCTTTGTTGTGAAGGAAACTTATGACAAAATACTTTAGAATCATATCTTACCCTGACAAGCTAGCCCACCGTACAGACATCTAAGTTATCAACTTCACATGCATTTTGCGATCCTTCTGGTAGCAATATGCACTAGGTACATTAACGTAAGAGCTAAGAGTGGAATTTGCCTTTGAAAAATGTCACTAAAGCCAGCACAAAATTTAAAATTTCACATCACAAAGTATTTCCTCGGCTGGGTATACCGTATCTCACGGTAGCGGTATGTGTAAAGGGCGTGTAGAGTTAACTTTTATCTTAAATTTTGTATATATACGTGTTTATATGTAACCCTTCTGGGAAGGTTGACAAGAGTACGTACCGGTGGGCACATTCCACTAACATAGTTTTAATAGCAGAAGTAAGTGCCTGTTATGTCATTTACAAACTTTGCCGTTTGTAAATACTTGGACTATTTAATCACGATAATTTCAGTCCAAGTTCCAAAATTGTTTAGTTTCCTACTGTTTTTTAATAACAAATCATAAATGCCGCATCTTGACTAGAATGTGAACCCCAACCGAGTTGGAAAAAGACTCAGAGAATGATGAGACCGTCTGATAGATAAATAAATAAATATTAGGCAGGTAACACTGAGCATGAATCAAACCCGCTACCTTTGACTTACCCGTCGAATGCTCTGTCGCTCTGCCACAAAAATCGACCAGCGTTACACTAGTAATGTCCGAATTCAACAACACTTAATTGATGACTGTATATATATATATATATATATTTACCTGTACTGTATTCGTTCTACTTCAAACAAAAGGGGTTTAATTAAGTCACAGTATAAAGTCAATTAAGGGTTATTTAGTTTAACTCCTCACCATATTATAACTAATCGCACTTAAAGTTGATTGTGTCACTGAACCGCGTCGAATTTAGGTGTTCAGTTTCAACTTGTTGTGTAATTAAAACCTAGCTGGCATGCCTACTTAATGTGTTATCAACGATTATGTTGACTAACATATTTAACTTTGAGATGCGGTAAGAGCAAAATTCAGATGTACAGTCAACGACTTAAGTAGATTAACACTAAAATATTTGCAAAACTTTTTTTAACTGAAATACTAACATGGTCAATAATCCATATATTAGTATTTTAACAAGGATAAAGTTCATGTATCTAATGTATTATTCATTATTTTATGTAAGATTTACGCTGATCAATAAGCACATTAGAATTTGAATAATAACATCACTTGTACTTTTCCACACTTTATTTTCATTTTTAACCTAACCGGATTCTCACGTAAACCTTTGATAATGCCGGGAGGTGAAACCGGTCAGGTTATAATAAAAATAAATTATGGAAAAGTATAAATGACGTTATTATTCAATATGTGTAATAGATTCCACCAAGTGCCTGTATTCTCCAGTACAAACATTAGAATTTGTTAAACATCTTTTCTCACTAACTGTACTTGTAATGTTAATAGTACTTACTAAGCACCATTAGTGAAAGGCTTCTGTAAATATAGTTTGTCATAAAATTTCACCATAAAATTACCTGTACATCTACGGTTGAGTACACTTACGTACCGTTTCCTCTATAGAAACTCGTAATATAGCACTCCTATGGGAAATCTGTTCTATTGCCTGGTTGTTTTCTTCAACTGACGTTTTGTTGATCGTCTAAACCTTCATAAAAACAACTTTATTATTCTTTAAAGGTGAACACAATGTTGACACACTGAATTGAATGCTATAAACAATATTCAGTAACTTATTTGCTCAAGTACATAGGTATAAATATTTATTTGTTTGAGTAAATATTACTTGGCATACGTATTGTGTTTTCGAGAGCTATGCATATTATTAACTTAATAAGTAAAATCTGCATTGAACTCGGTATTAATACTCAGATAGTGCAAGGAATAGCTATAAGTTATTGACCCCGGTAATTACATGTACTTCACTTATAACTTACATCTGACTAACTTAGACTAACTCTTAAATTTAAAACATAATAAATTCACTACCCTCTTTAAGAGAAAAATGAACGAACTAATTGTTCAAATACAAAGCCAGTACCTTCGTACATGTAAAGTACAAATCCTTCAACCCCAAATTAAAAAAATAAAGGACATCGCTGAATGTCGCCCCAGAACCAACAAACATGTGGCATATACCATAATTATTTATCTATTTAAATGAATTAGATGCAAATATCTGTATCAAACGGACAAAGATCTATTCTAAATTAATAATTAAGAGTAATGTAACGATAATAACCTGAGTACTATCGCCATTTGTAGCATCGTATTTTTCTCTTTGGCCATACCTGTCACTGTCACTTCGATAGTTCGCTGTGTACTTTATTGATTTGAACTTTATTCTTGTTTTGTTCGAATAATTTAGATATTTTATTAACTACTTGGCTATTCAAACGGACTCTGATCTCTTGCAAAATCAATGACTTTGATATCTGGACTTCGTGATCTCTTACAAATATGGAAATACTGTGGCTGTGATTTCAGGACTTTGTGAACTGTACTTTGATAACGGTTATAAAAGTCATACGAAATGGACTGTGCATATTATGATAATTGGCGGTTCCTTGATTTTAGAAGATGAGCAAATGCTTCTGTATACGAGAATGGACAGCACCTCGCTCGGTAAGTACCTATGCCCATCGCTGCTAAAGAAATTTTCAATCATACTTACATTAAACCTTATAAATATTTTGCATTAACATAATAAAGAAACCATGCTATTTTTTAAATTATGCATGGTTACCTACACTACATAACATTTACTCAAAATATTACATGGAATGAAATTGACTTTCTTTTTCAGATCCATGCATATGATCTTATATGCACTTCATGTTGGACTTCGGCTCAAGTGACTATTCGCACTTCAACAGCTCCAACTACCAGAAATGTTGGAAGAAATGACTGTGTGCTTTTCCATAGAATGTTAGAACCTCAGGCTCGTTCACATCAAATAATTTCATTAAGAACTCATACTCCACATCAACTTAGTTTGAAAAATATTATTATAGAAAGGCTTAGAAAAATAAAGGATGAAAAATGTGTTGTATTTTTTATTACATTACATAACATATGTAAGTATATATAATGTATTGTTTTGATATTTTTATTTAGACAATTCTTATGTACATTATGTAAATATTCATCTAATAAAATATATAATACCTACACAGAAGTCTATACTTGTATACTAATATTATAAAGCTGAAGAGTTTATTTGTTTGATTGAACGCGTTAATCTCAGGAGCTAGTGGTTGGAATTATTACCTTCCGTCCCGTAGCTTTAGTAAACGCGACCGCTACGCAGGAGGCGCGGGTACGATCCCCACTCAATGCAAATAATATATATATATATATATATATGAATATGCATAGATATGGTATTTGCATTGTCTGATTGTGCCATGGTCTCATGTTAAGCCAATGGTCCCGGTTGCCAGACGAAGATCTATGGCGATCGTTACGGGTAGTTAGAGCCCACAAAATGCAGAACTTTTCGCCAATTGGTTGTGGAGGTAAGTTCAGCCGCAACACAGATTTGAAAGCTGAACTGAGCTAAGCTGACTGAGAATGATGATGAGTGCATTTATCGAGGAAGGTTATAGGCTAATATCATCACGCTACTGCTCAAGAAAGCGGAGCAGTAATCATAAATGTCGATAAATCCTATATTTCAAAGTGGGCCATGGGCGAAGCCCGGTCGGGTCTGCTAGTCTGACATAAAATTATAGGTACGGAGAACTCTAATATATCTATATAATTTTTAAATAGGTAGGTACCTACATATTATTGATAAATACCGAGACAATATGGCGCTTTTAATTTAATATTTGTCTTACCTACCGTATTTATAGATCGTTATGGATAATTTCAACTAATACTTATCTAAATTTTTTTTTAATCCTAGATTACAAAATAAGGCAGGTACTTTCAGGGGACTGAAATAAATTATTGATATCGGAAATTATATTTTTGACAAGTAGCCCATAAGCTAGGATTTAGTCAAGAACACTCATGCACCACACGATGCATGCTTAACCTTTAAACGTTTCCGTTCCGATCAACGTATTTTAACATAAGATTCTGAAATTATTATGATCGACACTCTATTTAACACACATTACATTGTATATAATATATTCGTTTGCAAATAACATAAACGGTTGTGTTTATGTCTCACATTCGCTTTACTATTCAAGAGAGAAAATTTTAACTTAACGACAGCAATATAGGGCTTGCCGGGGCTCGTTTACACCTCCACGTAATATTTTCACCTGCCTGTGAACGGAAGCAAGGAGTAAAGAGAATGTATCTACTTTTACCAACCGCATTTTTGCCCCTACTGTACGCGCGACCGAATTGTATTTTATTTGATAAAAGTTTCCATTTGAATGTTTTGCAGTTATTATCAACGTTAGAATGTGATTTGACGTTAGAATCACGTCTGAATTAATTTTAATAAAAAATATGCGATAGCAAAGTTTAATTCTGAGATTTATATTCAGTCTGGAATTTCTTTCTCAAAATCAGGATCAAAAAGGATTTTTTTTATTTTTTTAGTTAATAACAAACATAGTAAATTGTACATATACATTAATATTTATGGTGATAATATCTTTGGATGTTAGCCGGGTACGTTTCTACTATCAGTATTTCTAATCACAATGCTTCATCTTGCCCGATATGAAAATAAAACTCAGGACCTCGTGCGTATAAAATTTAGACAAATCTTAATACAAATAGAGAATTTATAGATCCTAGTTCTAACATTCAGAATCACTTTGCGAAAGGTGTTTGTCAATATAAACCTGCAGTGAGCACAATTTCAAGAACTTGTATAAACTCTGAAGATATGTTAGGAAAGTTTCCATTTATTGACGTAGAAAAATGAAAGGTATATAAATATCTTAAGGAATATTCACTCAGCAAGTATGTATAAACAGATTTATACAATAAAAATTGTGTAGTAATAAATTTCCATAGCGGCTTCATTATCCACAGAAAAGGGAAAAGAATTTCTCATTTAAAAAAATGTGTTACGTGACATAGAAACACAGCAGCATAATTTGTATACGCAACGGACTTGCAAGCAAAACTCGCTTGACTGGATGCGGAAGGAGGACGATCATACGAAATGGCGCACATTGGAAGAGGCCTATGTCCAGCAATAGACTGGATTGATTGCAAGCAAGAGGTTGCAAATCGAACTTACTAACAAACTTTTAAGGTGATAACATTCTAAATAAAATATTTCAACTTCAACATAAATAAAACACTACATGACCTATATTATTGATAATGAGAATGCTCGTGATGTGTGTAAAGACAGAACCAGATTCCAGTTTGTTTATTTATGTGAAATATCACTGGCATAGATCAAAAGGAAGTATTCATATCATTATTTACGTCAAAAATAACTTCCAGCACGTACAACCGTTCTGTCAAAATTTGTTTCTGATAGGCCTAACATGAGCGCATTATTTATTCAAAAGAACAATCCTGTATGCCTGGTATGTTTTCTAAACTGCACGTAGTTAACATAAATAATTCCCTTCAGAATACAATTGAGTGGGTGAAGGCAGCCGGGGTAAAGTTTGGTGGTTACGACAAGTAGAAAAGTGGCAACATTAATCTGATCCCCGGCAGCAAATAGCTCTCGAATGCGGTGGACGAGGGTAATGCACCGTGTGAGGACTAGTTGGAGCAGAAACTGAGCGGCTGCGACCGATGTGTTCCTTATACAACCTCACTTACACCCTCTATCATTACTTGTGCTATAATTCGGATGTCTTCAAGACGAGAGCAAAATGTGTTACTTCCAGGCAAGCTTGCTTCACCGTCGGCCATATCGTCGCTTACTAACAAAAATTACACTTACTAAAAAAATGTATTTATTTTGTTAAGGTCGCTCAACTAAATTTCTTAGGTACTATTTCGAAGATTGGGTCAGATCTATTATGATATTTGCTATATAAAATCAAAGGGATGTGCGCAACAGTTATCACTTATGCTGTAAAGATATTTAATACGGCGAATAACTGACATTTACATTTAGAATTATTCTTTGTTGAAAATTATTATCAGTTTCAGGTTTCTATGATGCTATTGAGTAGAAATCGAGAGTACGATTGAATTGATATACTTTAATAGTGGTACGGGTATTGCAATATTAATCACGGTTCTAATTGGAGTAAATCAAAAGCTGCAGAGCCGAGCGACTTATCTAAATCATACCACTATGTGCCAACCTCTGAATTTGTTTGATACACTCACTGGACGTACGAGTGGATCCAATTATATTATAAGTATCTCATAAACTCGGGTTAAGGTAGAATAATACCCCCAGGCAGATCACAAAAGTAGTATAAATATTTTGCTAAGATTTATACGGATATTTACCTCTTGTGCTAGTAAACTTTTGTTGTCTTCGTGATTTGTCTTTTTCTGTGAGAAAAGGCTCCAATGTCCTTGTATTGTACCATGACATGATTTAGATCGTACTTGAACTGTACTGTGTGTACTGAAGCTCTATGTGATTTGTGACCTAAGGTACAAGAGTTATTTCTCTTTTCTTGGCAAGGTTACACTCAGTGCCTTCTCGAAAATCTGAAACGAATGGCCAAATAATATAATAGGCCAAAAATAGTGCCTGAAAATATATTTATTGATAATAATGTAGGTCATTCTATGAAACTACATACTTTCAGGCACATACTATTTATACCCGGGTAATGTTTACGTAGGACGATAATCGCACGGGATAATAATTATGCAAGTGGCATGTTACCCTTGCATCTCACAACAGACTTACATACAAACACTACACGACCCAAATGTCACGCATAGTAATGGCTATCACGTATGATGCCATCTTAGGCCGAGATTAAGGAGTAATAATGTATATTGCTACTAAATGTCACCTTGTTCTATAAAAATATACTTGATTTAGTGAATTGAATCCTGGTAAAATGCTCACTAGAATGCCATAAAATATATAAAATTATGAATTTAGCATTTACCAGCCATAGGTGCTGTCACTGATGCCAGCTAGTTTTATTAATAATTAATATAAACCACTGTCGGGTGTTGGTGCAGTGGCAGCTTCATTGTACTCCCATTACAAAAATGTAGAAATATTTTACATGAAATGAAAATGCATAACCGTTAAATGTGATAAGGTCATTCATTGTTGGTACACAATGAGCGGTCTTATCGCAAACATTAATGTTAATAAATGAGGAAATAAATATTTTTATAAATATAAAATTAAAACGTATAGTCAGCGTCAATAGTAGATGACTGTTTTGAGATATTAAGATCATTTTTTGAGTAAAGTCATCCCTATTTCTGAATGAAAATGCTGTTAATTCCATGGGCTCATGTAACGTTTTTTTGAAGTGAAAACTTCTTTAGCGGCGTTGGATGGGTGTAAAATGTTAAGGAATGTCAGGATTAGTTGACCCTTGAACCGTATACAAGATTAGGTACAGACTATGTATTTTGCAAGTTACGATAGATAGCGACGTAGCTTAAACGGTAAGCAAGTCGACTGTAAGTCCTTATAGTTTCAGATAGTATCGGCACAGAATGTATCGGGTTCAAACCACCTGGCCTTCAGGGATTTTCTGTGATTGTTTTTTCTTATTATAATTTATTACTTTTGGTGATTATTTTTTCTTTTTGTAATTTATTACTTTTATGATATTTTTTTCTTTTTGTAATTTATTATTTTTTGAGATTATTTTTTCTTTTTATAATTTATTAATTTCTTCTGACAGAAAATTAGCAGAAAATAAGTGATAGGTTCTATGATTAGCGCTATATTATAGGTATGGTATGGTATGTTCTTTTTTATCTTTTTCTATGTATATAACGAAGAAAGAAAAAAAGAAAATGTTTTCACTTCTGCCGGCACTCCCAGAGTGCAACCCGTCTTTTTATTTTTTGTTAAAAGTATAAACTATTTTATATTCGGACATACATACATACGCTCACGCCTGTAAATCCTCGAAAGGGTAGGCAGAAGTGTATTCGCACCCACATTTCGAGACTATTGCCGTGCCACCGAGAAAGAGAGCCGAGAGAGTATATGAAATTTGTGCAATCGTCATCTACACTGTCTGTCTACACAGTCTGTCTCTACTGTCACTTGTTACAGGAATTACTGAAACAATATTTCTTACATCCTAAAGTATTTGGTTTTTAGTTTGTCAAGTGTCTTTGGAGCTTATATATTCTATATACAGTGATATATGTAAAGTACCCGCTAAACCCATACATGGACCACACATCGGCTGATAGCTGATAAATTGAAGCGGCCTGTACGTGACTCGTCGGAGCAGCCTTTCACACGATGGGATCATGCTGAGTCATCCTTGTCGCGAATGTGAACACCGACCCATGCGTGGTTGGGCAGTACACGATATTTGAAACAGAATTCATATCTGTCTCTCATTTGTAAAAAATGAACGTGAACATTTTATTCGATATATTAATAAATGTCTTTCTGATCGAGCCTTGGGTTTGGATACGTGTATAATATCGTCGAAATAGAATGCGTAGAGTTATTTCTTTCCGCGTCAGAAATAGATCTTTTAGAAATATAATTCACTAAGACCGCTGTCACTTAAATGTTATGTGTGGGATACAGTTTGTGCTCTATTATTGAACGAAATACACTATAACTTACAGTACATACGCGGTTTTGAGTTTTCATGAATTATCCGGTTAAGATCGCTTGCTTCAGTTTTATAAAACATTCGTTAGTATTGCAAAAACATAAGAGTAAAAAAGATAAATTTATAGCATAGTGGCACACGTAGGAAAAAAAAAAAAAATATTTTAAAGGATATCTTTGAAGCATATGCAGCATATGAGTAGAGGTACAATATATATAATTTTTTACGTAATAATATATGATTTCACATGATATACAATAATGTTAATGGAAATTTAGTAATTACTATCACAATTTACCAGTTTATGAATATCCATTTGGTGTAGAAACTAAAATATAAATATAAACTCAATCTTTTGATTTGAAAGATACTTGCAAAGAAACCCATTGTATGTTTTCAAGATCCAATTATTCTGAAATTAAAAATATATTCGTGACAAAAAATTAGTGACAATTTCGGATATATGTGTACATTTTTGTCAGTGTGAATGTTTTTAATGTAATTAAAGCGTGCACCAAAAATACCTTAGTCGACAGTGATGAACACGGGACGTCACTTACAAAGAGTGACATCCCGATGTTAACGGCCTACGCTTGCTTACTCAACTTATTATTAATTCATATTCATTTCACGTACATTTTTATTAGTCTATTTTCTGATTATGCACAAAAATGCACAAAAATATTTTTAAGGATTTTTGTGCGTAGGTAGGTATTTCCGTCCAATTGAGCAGACCGACAGGGGAAGTACCTCCACCCTACAGAATACCGCGGCCATAAAAACCTCGTGTTGTGTTCCCGGCGGTGAGTAGGGTAGCCAGAGCTCACTGGAGGGTTGTTGTGCTGTCAGTGGGAAGACCCAAGGCTCGTCCTGCTTTGTCTTCTACACTGACGGCGCAGAAACTCTCTGTTCTTACAGGGTTGGCAGCGCAAGTGTAATGCCCCTGTTGTTGCATACGTCCATAGGCCATGGTAACCACTTTTCATCCGGTGCGCTGTGTGCATGTCTGCCATCTAAAAAAATGCTAATAATTAATATCGATTTAAATAGAAAAAAAAAAATGTGCCCGCAGAACTAAACATAGCCTTGTCACCACTAGGACGATCAATTCTGATTCCTAAATCTAACAATACATTGTACTTGCGTTAAATTCAATTATGATTCTTATGTTTAAATGATTTGTTACTCTATCACCCCAGAACTGCTGAACGGATTAGCATGAAATTCTGTACAGAGATTGATATAGCCTTAATAAGTATTTGTGGTATTATTAGAGAATTGCGGATAGCAGCTATTACAATAAATTGCTGTGCTTGAAAAGAAAAATTTAATTAATTAAAATTGTATTATTGAATCCAAAATTAAAAGCAAGAGTAATCTTTTATGGCAAAATTTACCAGGGAATAATTAAAGACAAAAAATGTATAGGTACATAAGAAGTAATATTCAAAGAACTTGATTGGAATGAGCTACAACAAAGGGTCCATTATTAATTTTGATGATAAAGCATTTTCAAACTCGAAGGTCCAATCATTTCTAGTTCGGCATATTTCAATGGTTCGTAATCACCTTTTTGAAGATTTTTTTCGTAAATTTATCTGTTATTTGATATCTTGGGGTACACGCTTTATGTATGCTTTGTGAATATATATGTCACCGTAAAATTGTAAATACCGTTAGATTGTAATCTATCGTAATCTATCTCGCGAGATTGTGAACTGTCGAAAGATTGTGAACGTACTGCTTATAATTTAACGTATTATTATTCGGTAGATTGTAATATATCGAAGTGAAACTGTCAAATTGTAAAACGGAACGCACCCCGCGCGTTCAAAAATGGTTAATAAATTAGAACTTTAGAAAAGTGGGTTAGGTTGCCGAGGCAGCTGAAGGCGAAGCGCCGGCGAATGTTAAGCAGTACGTTGATGTTCAAAATCTTTCGACAGTTCACAATCTGGCGAGATAGATTATAATCTAACGGTATTCACAATTTTACGGTGATATATACATTAATAAATACAATTTAGTATACATCAGAGAAAAGAACTTGTTGTTGGAAATATCGATTTAACAGCTTATATATCAAAAGCCCGATTGTATGAATTATCGAAAATTATATCTTTTATGATTTTTTTATGTATATTTTTTTAGGTACACGTCAATTTGACTTCACCTCGTCTGATGGTAAGCTGAAGGCAAAGTCTCAGGAAAGAGGGTCACCATTACATACATGTACCATGTTAACAATGGTGGTACTCAGCTTGACGGCCTCATCAGATGCTCTTTCACGCCCCGCTTAAAGGACCCGGGACTGTAGGAAGAGGGAAACACGTGAGCTGGCAAGGAATTCCAGGTCTTAATGGTGCGACAAAGGAAAGAGTCACCGAACCGCTTGGTTCTTGAAGGAATGTTCTGCACCGTATAGGGGTGACATCTAAGTCCTGCACGTGTCGTCCTGTATAGGAAGGGGGAGGGTGGGACTAATTGGAATAGCTCTTCAGAACATTCACCATGGTAGAGATGGTAAAATACTGCCAAGGAAGCAACATCTCTACGCATCTGCAAAGGCTCAAAGGTGCTTGTGACCTCCGGATTAACAATAATGCGGACCGCACGTCGCTGCAACCTGTCGAGAGCATCTATTAAGTACTTTACGGAGCCATCCCAGAGATGCGAGCAGTATTCCACGCAGGACCGAATTTGTGTCTTGTTTAGAAGACACCGCACTGCTCCGGCGTGAAAAATCGTCTCACTCTGCTCAAGACTCCGAGTTAACGCGAGGCTGTTTTGATAATACTCTCGATGTAGTTTTTGTTATTCAGTTTGCAGCGAACATCCATACCGAGGATTGTAAGGTTGTCCTGCAGTGGTAGTGGCGTGCTCTAGAAGTGGGAAAGGGAAGGAAAGAAGATACCTTTGCTGCGAACGCACATGCCTGTGTCTTCTTGGTATTGAACTCAACCAGGTTCAGGTGAATATGATCATTTCAATGTAAATAAATTATAAAAGTACTGACATGTGATGTCGTTTTGCATATAGTAATTATGAGATCTAATCTATGCTTACCTTCTCTAGAATTTATAAAGAAGCAATAAGCAATTCATATACAGAGGAGATCCAATATTCACGTTAAAAGTTGCCCCCCCCCCCCCCCCCCACTTCAAATGATTACTTTTAGGAATTAATAAATTAAATACATGCTTTTTAAACATCAGTTCCTTAAGATAACAAAAAAAAAAGACGGGTTGCACTCTGGGAGTGCCGGCAGAAGTGAAAACATATTCTTTTTTTCTTCTTCGTAATATACATAGAAAAAGATAAAAAAGAACATACCATACCATACCTATAATATAGCGCTAATCATAGAACCTATCACTTATTTTCTGCAAATTTTCTGTCTGAAGAAATTAATAAATTATGAAAAGAAAAATAATCACAAAAAGTAATAAATTACAGAAAGAAAAAATAATCATAAAAAGTAATAAATTACAAAAAGAAAAAATAATCACAAAAAGTTTCAGAAGGCCAGGTGGTTTGAACCCGATACTATCTGAATCTATAAGGACTTACAGTCGAAGTGCTTACCGTTTAAGCTACGACGCTATCTAAAGTAATTTGCAAAATAGATAGTCTCTACCTAATCTTGTATGACGTCAGTCGTCGGTTACGGTTCAAAGGTCAACTAATACTGACGCTTCCTTAACATTTTACACCCATCCAACGCCGCTAAAGAAGTTTTCACTGCAAAAACTATTTACGCAACGTGGGACCGATAATCATAGTTGGCGAAATGTGGATTTTAGTACACCTCTGCCTACCCCTTTGGGGATTTACGGGCGTGAGTATATGTATGTGTATATGTTTCTTCGTAATTTGTATTAAGATGAAACTACGGGCGTTTTTATGTTTAATGTTTAAGAACTTCTTATTGTTTGTTGTACTACAACTCGCAAAATATCTTTTCGATTCAGGCAACACTGTATGTTACACAATTGTAACTACTTTAATTTTAAAAGTTTAGATTAAGAACTGTGTAACTGTTCGTTTTCCCAAATAAAATAATAACATCCATCAGATTTGACAAACTTTGAACACATTATTTCATAAATGCGTATTTATTGGATGGCTCCTTTTTGCATAAAATTGAAGACTATAGACCTATAGCATACATAAATATATCCATATTAATTTTTACCTCACATGAACGTAATATATCCAACTGGTACGAAATTGTTGATTGTAATCGCAACTTGCCACCAAAGTCCCATAAACTGTAAAATATGTAGAACAAAATAATTACAAAAGAGATCGATAGCACCGTAGTGCACATGAAACTGAATGTTTTATACCTCGCTTGGTGAGATTTATGTTAGTGTGTCCCCGGCGTTATTACCTTACGTTGAATAAGCAAACAATTTACGAACTTTGTTGAAATCAACGCTCGTCAGTACTTCGCCCACAGCTAATCAACGTGAAGAAAGTCATTAACTTTGATTGCGGAGTTATTTCATTCACTAAAAGGATGCTTGGCCAACAGAAAAAGGTATTGATAGATTAATTGTGGGATCAATTTTCGGATTTTTTAATCTATGTCATTGATGCTGCTTTAAGGATTAATTATTTTTCTGAACCGTTTAACTTAAGTTTACTCTCGAAAAAAAGACATCTCGATTAATCTTCTTGTCAAACTTAAATTAAACAATAAAAAATAGATTCTTCCTCTCCTTAGGTAAAATATTAACGTTGACGTAAACATAAAAGGCCTGAAAATGAGCAATAACTTTGAATCATGGTAATTCAAAGTAATTAAAAAATTATAACTTTTCCCAAACGAAATAACCTCGACAAATATATTGTTTAGGTGATTAAATTTTATATGTAACATTGTTGTACATAAATAATCTATCTATTTACATCACATTCCGTAAAATTGTTGCATACTTACAATTATTGGAATAATTTAATTTAATATCCCTAGACCATGTTAATGTGTGTACTATATTCTGCCAGCAAATGTACGACTTTATCAAGAAAATTCACTATAGGACTGAATGTTTTTAAATTGTATATATATAAATTCAAATACTTCAAAATTTTTGTGATGTATCCAACTTATGTATACAAACTTATACAATAAATTTTATTGTTTTTTTTTTTAATTTTGACTTTTTAGAAGAATGTAATTTTGAAGCTTGTTGTTACTAGTGTCGACAAAGAGAAAAACAGTTTGGCATAAAAATAATACTTACACTGACAAGCTTTCTCGCCCTTCTGTTATAAGAAAAACATGGTTGTATTAAAATTCAAAATTATTTGTTCAAAACGTTTCAATGCTCCATTAAATAAATAAAGTGCGACTATTCAAGGCAGAACAGAGATGCAAAATCTCTAACACTACAAGTCTGTATTTTACGATCAACGACGAATATATTTGTGAGTCCATGTCTACCCTGGCTTACATGTTCGCTGACTTTTAGAAACGAAAGCGCTTTTAAGAGTTAATCGTATTGTTGGTTTAAAATGTGCAAGATATTCTACAATGTTGCTCTATACCGGGTGTAAGTGGAACACTCCAAAAGCCGAAGGCTCCTGGTAGTACTCCGGGTACACTACATATTGGCATTTTTTTTCTATTTGGTAAAAAAAAATATTTTAATGTTTTTTCGTTTTTTTCCATTCCATGAGCATTATTTATTCCCCATCGTAGTAGTAAAGCTCTATGAAAAGGCAATTTCACAAAATCACTACATAAAAAGAACGTGCTTGGCGCCATTTGTTTTTTTTTCTGTAGTGATGTCTGAAAAAAGGAAAAGATTTTTTTTTCGCCATATTGTAAAAAATAATAATGCCAATATATAGTGTACCCGGAGTACTACCAGGGGCTTTCTTCTTCGGGAGGGTTCCCCTTACACTAGTTAGTATCTACACACTAACACACATAACTAAGTACTTATTCCGACTGATTGTTGTTTCATCTACACAGAGCCAAAACCGCAGAAGCTATACTATTCAAATGACTGTCAGCGACATTTATTGTTTATATCAAACCCAACTACTATACTAAATAAACATGTTAATATTTCAAATTTGTTATAGGAAGGCGAATATCTATAGTTTTTATAACTAGCTTTTTTTATATTACCGTCGCGTTGTGTTTGTTGCGACTACTACCTCGAAAGTCAATTAAAAGTTCTAGAATATAAATTAATATCACTGCTTCTGCTTATTATATTACACTATGAGGTTGGTATGCAACAGCGATAAACTAAAATTATATTTTAGTTAGTACTACATTTTAGCTTTAATAATCAAACCTGTAACAACTTTCCACACTTCATGACTGTGAAATCTTTCAAATTATACGAGATAGTTAAATTTGTTTTTTATTACATCCACTTATGATAACATTAGGCGTTGTTTTGTGATCTTTACAAATGCAATTCAGTGCCGCCAACGAACGAAACAAACACTATAATTATTAAATAACAAGGTTTGACAGCTACGGTTATGAACAAGTTAACGGAGTGATGTTTATAGTTTGTCATACATAGTGGGGAAGCATTATGAATTAAAGAAATTTAGCATGTGATATTTTTTATAATTTAATAAGTAGGTACTTAAATTTCACCCATTTACTATGATTGTAGGGATGATTTTATTTTGACACAAACGAAGAATAATATTGAGAATCACGAAGTTATGGGATATGATTGTCTCATTTGATATTATTTCATGACTATTTGGAGCATTTGACTGCCCTCTGAACGGAAGCAAGCGGGAACAACGTTAAGAATAAGATTTTTATGATGACTCTGTACTTCGTCCAATCAACCATTATTTTTCAATACTAAAATTATAACAATAAATCATGAAAATTTGTTTCTATCCCCACCACAAGCCGGAATAACACACGTTTACATTATTGCTACTTTATAGAATTTTCTGTCGGTGGGTCACTGGTTATTATTATGTTACTATACAATCTCAGTTAATAAAATAAAAGTTCATATGCCATGATAACCGTTTTCTTCCAAATAGGCTATGTAATTGTTTGTCGACTTAGTATGAAATATAAATATAAGGGAGATAAGTAATATACAAAACATGCCGAATTTATTAAGTTACATGGTTCATAGTTACATGGTACATATTATTAAAAAAAACATTTATATAAAAGTAGGCTATATCCCAAATTACTGAGATAAGGAAGGATCATTAGTCTATCTTCACTCTTGGAAACTCAATGACCCCCTCTATTATATCAAAAAAATAGACATCGACGTTGAATTCACATTTCTGTACGTTGCCGGCCTAAAATGGTATGTTCATCAGCATTGACTAATGAACCACCCATGTATTGTAAATTTACAACCAGAGCTCGACATTCATAGCTACACATAATACGGAGGACAGTTTGACTTACCCACATGGGGCTATATAATGCTTAACTAATTTCGCTGAAAAAAGAACGTGGCTTAGCTTGTCCGTCGGGTAATGGTTCAATGTGACCCTTATCAATTCTTTCATGTCTGTCTAGCCGTCGCGTCCATCGTCCTTTATTGCGTATGTTTCGGATATCACAGAAATAACTTCCTCCTCGCTAATAATAACGATTGGTATATGAAATGTCCCTTTTTGGATACCATGAAATGTTAGTTGCTTAGATTCAGTGTTTATTTATTTATCGGTGATATTAAAGGACTTTTCCAGGCTAAGAATGACGATTATGTCCCAATTGCAAGTATTGCAGACAAGGCTTTCATCTCAGAGATCGGGGTTTGCGTTTCGGCTTATACACCTTCATTTCACTTCCATGTCATTGAGAATATATGTATTATCAGACAGCATCTTTCACAGACGACATGGAAAAGACACTTACACTGGATGTTTCCAAATGATGTCTTCTTGATGATTTTTGACGTCAATGTACAATGGAATAGGGCGGGTTTGCTTGCAGCTTACATTTTTTTATTGAAAGGGTAGATTTTAATGAACTAATTTTTTATACCACTGTACCTAAAAATATAATAAAGAATAGTGTTTGCGCCGCAAACCAGTTCCACGGGAGGGGGCGCCTCCACACCGAGGGGGGATCACCGTCGCACGCGCGGACGGCCGCGCGGACACACGAATAGGCAACCGAAAACGGGTGTGAACGATCATATCGCTATATTTATTGTGAACTTGTACCTAAAGAACTGTTATTTACGAAATATAAACCTAAATCAACATATCATTCTATGTTTGGACTTTCCCTGAACATAAGTGGCGACCGTGACAGGACTTCAAGGGCTTGCAGAGCATCCAGAGGTCTTCAGTTCATCACCAAAAGGAAGTAAGCCCGTTCCTTTAAAACACTTACATTCCTTCCAAATATTTCCATACACAGTTACAATTTTCAAACTTCTATTTGTTGTTCTAAGTGAATGCTAACCGACTAAAGTGTAAGGTATCTAGCTTATCGCGTATCTTCCTATTGTACTTATAAACGGTAATTCACGCTTACGAAACCTATTGCAATAATTTCTATTAGAAATTATTATCCATCAATACAGGCTCGGCGATTCACGTTCACACCTCATGTTTACATTCATTTTGCAGCCTATTTTCTCAGATTATAAGTCTGAGCCTATTTTGCTTAAATTCAGCGCCTATTTATTGCTGAACTAGCTTACCCATTTTGCAACTAGCTTGTCTATATTTCTTTCTATTGTTCCCTGCCTATTTTTGTCGTTAAATACATTTTTTTCAACCAATAATTTATGGTGTAAATAATTAACGCTACTCGTAAAATATTTTATGCCTAAAGTCAAATAATTAGTCTTTGTTATGGCTATTTAAACAAAATTACCTACCCCATTTAAAATATAAAATTGTGTGTTAAATCTAGAAAATTCTACGAACTTCGGGCGGCACTGCCGACCTTACGTGTCCGTTCTCGGGCCGGTGTGTTGGCGCGCTCGGCGCCTCTGCCTGCACCCGCGCACCGCTTTCTCGTGCGCTGCTCCCGGTTGACGGGTTCGGCAGTGTCTGTATGGTTTGAACTACTGTCTATTGGATTGTTTTTTTTTTACTATTATTTGTGTTTCTTGTTTTGTTTTGCCCCACTTATTTAGGTATTAAAATGGCTGAAACGGAAGCGACCTCTAAGGTTAAAAGTCCGCTCCCACTATTAAAAATAGATTCAACCGGTAATTCCGGTACAACTGATGTTAAGGATTATTTAAGGTCATTAATTAAAAAACGTGGGGGATTTCGAAGTCGACTGACTGTTTTGAAAAATTTTATGGCAAATTATAAGGTTTCCTCCATTACCGAATTATCAAATTTGGAGGTGAAAGAAATTTCTTTAAGATTAGATCAATTAAAAGAATTAATGTCTAACTTTGATCGCGTACAGTCAGAGATTGAAGAATATTCTGATAATTTGGATGAACAGATTTCAGAGCGAGACATTACCGAAACTGAATTTTTCACACAAATAGCTTTTGCCCAAGAGTTGGTCGAGTCCTTTTCAGCTAAAAGTAAAGAAAGCCAACCCACGCGTGAACTTCACGCCGCTAACGGAGCGGCCTCGGGTTGTTGTCATAGTCATAATAGTGATTCAGTTCGGCTTCCAATTATTAATTTACCCACTTTTGATGGTAGTTATACAAAATGGCTTGAATTTAGGGACACTTTTAAAACCCTTATCCATGACAACGACTCGATTGCGCCCATCAATAAATTTCACTATTTGAGAACTTCTTTACAATCGGGTGCCAGTGTCGTAATTAGATCGTTGGAATTTGTCGCGAGGAATTATGAGCTTGCGTGGGACACATTGTGTAATCGATATAATAATAAAAACATCCTAATCAATAATCATTTGAACGCATTGGTTAACTGTAATACTATACAAAAGGAATCGTTCAAGGCTGTGCGATATTTAATTGATCAGGTGTCTAAAAACTTAAATGCTTTAAATACGTTGGAGGTTTCTACCGAAAATTGGGACCCGCTGGTGATATTCTTGGCGTCAGCCAAGCTAGATTCTAAAACTAGCAGTAAATGGGAAGAATACAAGGGCAGATTGTCTGACCTACCCTCTTTAAATGATTTTAAGAATTTCATAGAAAATAGGGCGAATGTTTTAGAGACTGCTAACTGTCGCAATTCAGAAAATAAGTCTTCCCAAGGTAATAATAGTAACAAAGAAGGCAGGACCACTAAATCCTTTACTACTGTCACAAATGTTAAGGGCAAGCAGCAACACAGAACCTGTCTCGTTTGTGATCAGCCTCATTTAGTGCACCAATGTAACAAGTTTAAAGAGCTGTGTGTTGAGGATAGGTTAGGCGAGGTTTCAAAACACAAGTTGTGTACAAATTGTTTGCGAACTGGACATTCCAATGCCCAGTGTAGATTAAAGGGGTCTTGTCGTTCCTGTAAAGAAAAACACAACACATTATTACACAAAGGTGACACAAATAAAGAACTTACTGAGTGTGGCGAGTTATCTAGTCTTCCTGTTAGTTTAGCTGCGGTCTCCTACGGTCAAGTCCTCCTATGTACTGCACAAATAGAAGTTAATAATACACAAAATAAAACTACTTACCTTGCTCGCGCATTGCTAGATACTGGCAGCCAGTCGTCATTCATCACGACGAACCTAAAACAGAAATTGGGCCTATCAACTGAAAATATAGATATAGTAAGCGTATCAGGAATTAATGAAGTAGCTTGTTCTATTACAGAGCGGTGTCAAGTGAACATAAAATCACGCACTAGCTCTTTCGTAAGAAAGGTTAGTTGTTTTGTTATTCCAAAAGTGACTGGCAACTTACCTAATGTTCGAGTTGATGTTAAAAAATTAGGCCTACCCGATAATTTAACTTTAGCCGATCCAACGTTTTACAAACCTTCAGAGATAGACATTTTGCTAGGCGCTGATCATTTCTTCGACATTGTGTCGTCTAACAAAATGACACTAGGCCCAAATATGCCTACCTTACTAGAAAGCGTCTTTGGATGGCTAGTAGCTGGTCCAACAGGTCATAGTTCCAATAACAACAACATAAAATGCAATTTTGTGCAAACCCAATCGTCACTTCAGGACATCCATAATTCTATACAAAGGTTTTGGGAGGTAGAAGAGCTACCCTCAGAAAATAGTTCTTCAATAGATGAACAGTTTTGTGAATCGCATTTCGTAACCAATACCCATCGCTTACCAGATGGTCGATTTTCCGTCATGATGCCACTTAAAGAGTCTGCTGAGGAGACTCTAGGTAGTTCATTTCAAATGTCTATGAAACGTTTTTTATCGCTAGAAAAGAAATTAGATAAAAATCCTACTTTAAAACAACAATATTCGGAATTTTTGAGGGAATATGAAAACTTAGGTCACTTACGGGAAATTGACAGGCCTCCATTTGGCTGTTACTTACCCCATCACGGCGTAGCTCGAGAAAATCATGAAACTACTAAATTGAGAATAGTTTTCGACGCGTCCGCTAAGACTAGCTCATCAAAATCTTTAAATGACATTCAAGCTGTAGGCCCAGTAATACAAAGTGATTTGTTTTCAATTCTCACTCGCTTTCGTGTTTATCCGTTTGTACTGACTGCAGATATAGAAAAAATGTACCGGCAGATCAGTTTAAACGAATCGCAGCGCCATCTACAACTTATATTGTGGCGAGAGCATGCGCATGAACGTATAAAAATAAAGCAATTGAACACAGTCACCTATGGCATGGCATCGGCTCCCTTTTTGAGTACGAGGTGTCTTGTCCAGCTTGCACTCGAATGTCAAGATCCAATTGTTTCCAATACTATCAAATCGCATTTTTACATTGACGATCTCAATACTGGTAGTTTCACTGAGCAGGAATTAAAACATATTTACACAAATGTAACCAAAGTCTTGGCCTCGGCAGGCTTTCCGTTAAGAAAGTTCAAGACGAACTGCCCACAAATATTTGATGCTTCAAACAGCCCCCTTGAATTCAAACCCAACCCCTCGCCACTTGATTTTTGTACTGAAGCTAACGTGTTAGGTTTGAAATGGGCACCTAAAGAAGACATTCTTCAATTCCCTAGTTCTATTGAGGTTAATCCTAACGTAACTAAAAGAATTATTATTTCTACTACATGCAAATTGTTCGACCCTTTGGGCTTGGTGTCGTGCTGTATCATTCTGCCTAAAATTCTCATGCAAGGCTTATGGAATGCTAAATTGGACTGGGATGATCCAGTTCCACAACCGTATGTAAAGCAATGGTTCAATTTTATAAATAACTTGCATCATATCTCACAACTATCCTTACCTCGACATGTGTTGAGTGACTGCTCCGCAAAGCCGGTAGACTTGCATATCTTTGTCGATGCTTCTCAGAACGCTTACGCTGCTTGTTGTTACGTGCGATCTTCCAATGCAGACAACAGTATTAATGTTACGTTGCTGTGTGCCAAAACGAGAGTAGCACCCATTAAAAGCCTGACGATTCCGCGCCTGGAGCTGTGTGCGGCGTTACTGGGTAGTCAGCTATGCGCAAAGGTTTTAGAAGCAATACCGTGCGGTGTCAGACAAACGTTCTTATGGACCGATTCCACGGTAGTGCTTTGCTGGCTAAAATCACGAAGTAAAACACTACCAGTTTTCGTACGCAATAGAGTAAATAAAATAAACATACTTACTCAGAGCTTTGAATGGAAGCATACTCCTACCAATTTAAATCCAGCTGATTTAGGTTCAAGGGGAGTTGAGTCACAGCATCTACGTTCGTGCTTGTTGTGGTGGGAGGGTCCTTCCTTCTTAAAGGAAGACTCTTCGGATTGGCCTACCCAACCTCATCTCAGTCCTCATGACTTACCTGAAGCTGGAATTAAAGTTCATTTGACGGTTGATGACACTTCTAATAAGCAGACTATAATCACGTTCGAAGATCACTCCCACTACCTGAAATTAAAAAGAACCTATGCATACGTCCTACGTTTTATTAATAATAGCACACCAAACACAGACAAGCTTAGCGGTCCCTTAACAACAGATGAACTAAAATCATCACTGACGCTATTACTTAAGTTCAGTCAGTTAGCAACTTTCTCAAATGACATAGCCTATCTCAAACAAGGTAAACCACTTCACAACAAAAGCAGACTATTACCTTTGAATCCGTTTGTTGATGACAACGGTCTAATTAGGGTAGGAGGTAGGTTAGAACAATCTGCTTTCGACTATAATAAGAAACACCCTATCATACTTGATGCGAAGCATCATCTTACTAAGTTAATGTTACAATATGAACATAATAAACTATGTCATGCTGGTCCCCAGCTCCTGCTCTCCTCATTTCGTGAAAATTTTTGGCCCTTAGGAGGCAGAAACTTGGTTCGCGCTATCAGTAAACAGTGCACTATCTGTTCCCGTATAAGGGGCGAAACAATACAGCCTATAATGGGTAATTTACCGGATGTTAGGGTAAAAGAGAATTTTCCCTTCAATGCTTGCGGGATCGACTTTGCGGGTCCTTTTATGATCTCTTCAAAAAAGGGTAAAGGAAACCGTGTCACAAAAGCCTATTTATGCATTTTTGTTTGCCTAGCCGTCAAAGCCTTACATCTTGAAGTAGTTAGCGACCTTTCAACCGCGGCGTTCATTATGTGTCTACGCAGGTTCACGTCACGTCGAGGCAAGCCTAACATCATCTATTGCGACAATGGCAAAAACTTTGTAGGCGCAAACAATGAGTTGGGCAAAATGTTACGATCCAGTAGTCAGTCAGTATCAGACTTCGCAGCGAATGAAGGCATAAAGTTCAATTTTAGTCCGGCCTATTCACCCCACTTCGGAGGTATTTGGGAGAGCGGAGTCCGTTCCTCAAAGAACCTTTTAAAACGCGCAGCTGGAAATGCCTATCTTACCTTTGAGGAGTTGGCTACACTTTTTTCACAAATAGAAGCTATACTCAACTCCCGTCCGCTCACCCCACTTTCATTGCATCCCATGGACTTAAATCCCCTCACACCAGGGCACTTTCTGATTGGTCGACCGTTGATATCACTTCCGTCACCGCCTATCAACACCAAGAGTCCGACGAGATACCAACGCATCCAACAAATCAGGCAGCAATTCTGGGACCGATGGCGCAGGGAGTACATGGCTGAGCTCCAACAGCGAGGCAAATGGAAGAAATCCTGCCCGCCCCTGCAAGTAGGAGACCTGGTCGTCGTGAAGGAGGACAACCTGATGCCGTTGCAATGGAGAATGGGGAGAGTTACCAAACTACATCCGGGACGAGACGGCATATCCAGAGTGGCAGACGTCTACACAGCTAAGGGAACCATCAGACGAGCTGTAAACAAACTTTGTCTTCTGCCAATGTCTGCCAACCAACCTACGACAACTACTGTCAAAAATAAACTAACCTAAGAAGAAGAAGAAGAGAGATGTAGAAGATTCCTTCAACGCCGTGGAGGATGTTTGCGCCGCAAACCAGTTCCACGGGAGGGGGCGCCTCCACACCGAGGGGGGATCACCGTCGCAGGCGCGGACGGCCGCGCGGACACACGAATAGGCAACCGACAACGGGTGTAAACGATCATATCGCTATATTTATTGTGAACCTGTACCTAAAGAACTGTTATTCACGAAATATAAACCTAAATCAACATATCATTCTATGTTTGGACTTTCCCTGAACAAATAGCTTTTTAATTCATTCATTCATGGCGCAGTCATTTGCGAATCGCGTCAAAGGCGATAGATTCTATCAGATACAGACCACCAAATTGTAATGAAGACCAGCAGCGGGTAGGAACGTACTTCGGTTGTTTACTTATTCAAAAAAGTTGTGTTTATGTATTAACAAAATAATATGAAGAAAATAACATCAAACCTATATTTTTTTCAAGTAATATTTTATTGTTATTGGGTAATATAATATAATTATAAACAAAATCAATTTTTTTGCTTTGTTCCCGTTGTGTCACACCATTTTGTGTAACACTGTTACCCATTGGTAAAAAAATTACCGATTAGTAACACTGTTACTCAATGCCACTTTTTTTTTCACTTTGAGTAACAATGTTACTCAACAAAATACTTTTGTTCCCATTAAGTAACACATTCTAGTGTAAAATCATTATTTATATATACATGTACGATTAAATAATGAGTGAACCGACGACAGAATCTTTCACCAATTTACAATATAGTTAACACCCCAACTCAGATAGGTTAGGTTAGAAGGCTAATGCGGGAGCGGAGCGTAGCGAAGCTCCCGCATTAGGCCTTCGTGGTTATTTTTTTATAAACCACCCAGAAGTAGGAGCCCCGCGTAGCGGGGCTCCGTCGACCTTGGAACACAGCGTTCTGTTGAGTAACACTGTCACTCAAAGGGAAAAAAAATGTGGCATTGAGTAACAGTGTTACTAATCGGTAATTTTTTTACCAATGGGTAACAGTGTTACACAAAATGGTGTGACACAACGGGAACAAAGGATTTTTTTTACTCGTTTGTGTATACTTTTTGTTTTTTATTTATTTAACCCGAAATTTTAATAGCAAAAATTGTATAAATGTATAAGAGTAAATTCAGCACGTATTGTAGTATTTTTCCGTCATTCAACTGGAGTAATTTCGAAATGAAAGTACTAAACTCATTGGATAATTTCCAAATGAAAGTACAATACTCACTGGATATACAAAATCAACTAAATTCCGTGTGTGTTTTTTACATTTTAAAAGCACTCATGTTTGATCGCCCTCATCATCAAAACTGTCAAGCACTTTATGCCAAGAAAAGGTCAAAAATATATTTTATTTTTAACCTTTGTATATCGTAAAATTTCACCAATCGGGAGTAAAAAACTTCTATTGCTAGTAGCTTTTATGAATAAAATGGGTACATTTCAACGTCAGTATCTTTTATATAAAATAATGAAAAGTGGCAGGGTTTTGAACCTTTTTTTATTTTGTGAATTTGTAAACTTACTTAGGCAATATACGTACTTAGATACATCAAATAATGGAAAGAAAAAGGTTGACAAAAGAGTGATTTTGTTTTTAAATTAATTATTTCAACGAGCCTAATATTGACTTTTCATCATCATTGTCTTGGTGTGTTCATTTCGGATACCAGGGTCCGCTTATTCCTTCTCCTCCTTTTAACTTGGCTTATACCCCAAGAGGGCAGCCTGTACCAGAGCCTCGTTTGTCATTCTGCAAGTGCATTAGCTTACAGGTAAGATTGGTCTTTGTGGGTCTAAAGTATGTGACGCGTACGAAATATAATATTGTATATTTTTACACAGTTCAAAATTTTTAATTAGACTTTCATCATTAAAATATTTCAGTTTGTTGCTGGCCTAAAAGTTCATTATATTATCTTCAATCTAGTTTTTTTAGTTACACAAAGAGGGGCGCAACCCACAGTTTAATTACCTATCTTCTCTAAGGGAGCAAAGTTTTTAAATGATTCAGATAAACAATAATTACGGCCTTTTCAAATTAGGAAGTTACGAAGAACTTTACGATATTCAAGGCAAACATGAAACTCAATCCTGCGTTCAACTAATTAGTTAAGTTTGTGAATTTGTTACCTATTTGGTATGCTAAGTACCCAAGAGATGAGGTACACGCCATTTTTATGATACTATAAAGTACTATATTACTTACACGTGGAACTAATTTAGGGGTTACTTGGCACAGACTGTCGTGTAATTTTCTTTATGATTCTTTATGATTTGCCTATGTGTCAATAACCTTCTAGGTTGCTGAAAGTAATTTTTAATGGATTTTTTTGGAACTGATAATGTATTAGTCAGAATTGATTTAACCGATAACAAAAACAAGCTATTTTCCTTTTGTGAGATAAAGGTAATATACAAAGTTAAAAGTCAAAGATTGACGCATATATTGCACTTTCTTTAATTTTAGTAAAACAGTAACTACCGTAAATGAAAGTAATATCATCAAAATAGTTTACAAGGTACCTATAAATTTTAATTCACTATGAGTAAAATTATCAATAATTTTGAATGTGAAATGTATGTATGATATTCATTTACATAATAAACACGACGAAAGCATGACATGATCCTAATATTTTTCTTATTTCATTAAAAACGAAATTTCCCATATCGTCGATAAATGAATACAAATCAGTCAATTTACATATCCACCACAAAAAGAACATATAATTCGATGCCTTGCGTAGACATCGGGCGTAATCTAATGTATGTGAAATTATAGTCAGTGTGTGGTATGTAACACTGAATACATATTTAGTAGATATTCGGCCCACATTCAAGGCGCGTTCGCATTTGGCAAATGACAGACAAATTGGCGGGCTGAGAACGTGACATATGGCACCGACACCCGCTATCCGCCAACCAGTTACAATAAAGTGAACCGAACTCTTACAGTTTGACTTTGGCAGCTTCGACTTTGCCAGTTTGTGAACTTGGCGTGCGCGCATTACGTATAACACCTATTTATAATGTAATTAAACTTCGGGTAACTTAAGGTTTTGTAAAAGTTTTACCTTCAAGAATTTTCATTTTCTAACTTAATATTAACGAAGCAAACGCAATCTCACAAATTAAACAACTTATGATTAAAAGTAAACGGTATCTGTAATTAGCAAATTTTGAATACAAACTCTGTTAAAAGTTGTTTTTAGAAATATACATATATGAAGAAATATATTTCTGATTTAAATATGAAATGCGGATTGTACAATATGTTGAACTCAGACAGTATTGTGACTGAATCAGGCCGCGTTTGGATAACTTTGAGCTCAGCGGGACCCAGATACTAGATCGAGCGCAAGCAAACCGTTACATGGACGTGACGCTAAAGCAAATGTTACCGTTTGAAATTTGGATGCTATTTCAAACACTTTAATGGTTAATTATCATTTCCTTTCGAACTGACTGACTTCACTTGATCAACGTTTTTTTTAGTTTGCATGCTAGCTCAGAACTGGCAGGAAAGTATTTACCAATCATAAAAATATTGACCAAACAATAGTAAGGTAAATATATCAAGCACTCAATAATTTACTTGAAGCGAGTAAATACTATATTTTCTAATGGATACCAGTCCTTTTAAGTTCAATTAATTTTATTGTGGTAGATATTTAGGTATGTGGCATGGGTGGTGTTACGCTTAACACTATTTGAAAGGTTTCAAAGTAAAAATGCAATTTTTATTAATTTTTAATCATAGTAATTGTCATTTTGCATGGAAACTACTTGTTTATATAGAAAAGATGAATTTCGAAATATAAGCATTCATCGTCAGCCGAAACACAAATTCTTGATATACCACTTAGAGCGTTTTCACATTTATCCGATATCTTATATCCGATATCGGTGTCGGACGCCGATAGCCTACATCCGATAGCCAACACCTTGTGATGTTTTCTCATTTATCCGATAAAATCAGGCCGATACAGCCATTTGCGCGAAAGCAGCAGCAGTAGTTAGGGATGCAAGCAATTTTCAACCTTATTGATATCATTGTATCGAGTTTTTTTTTCTTTTTAAATTCGTGATCAGCGTCATCAATTAAGGCGAAAAAGATACGTATCTAAGAAAATGTCATTAAGGTCGAAAGTTTAAGTCTCTTTGTGATCCGATATCGGGCCAAAACAGTGGTGTTGGCTCCGATAACCGATATCGGGCCGGACAATGTGAAAGAGATAAACATATGTCATACATTTGACTTCCTCCGATATCGGATGTCGGATATCGGATATCGGACATTGTCAAAACACTCTTACGTAGCAGACAGGTACACGATCCACTTGATGGAAAGTGGTTATGGACGTGTACAGCACCGCCTAGTGTTGCACACGTCCATAGGCCACCGTGTCCTATGGACATTATTTGTGCTGCCGACTCTGTAAGAACCTTTACCCTTCTTGAAGAATCTCATATTGTGATCGTTTAGAAAGAAAAGCAGCAGAGAGTTCATTCTACAGCTTGAGCGTGCAATCCCGGCTGCCTAGTGGGTGCCTAGTGGTATTCACTCTCCTACTCTATTTTGGTCGATCGGTTTATCTTTGCACTTTCAGGAGCGACTGATTTCTGACCCCGTAACCGCAAGAGGAATGCATGCGCGTCATCCGCCTATCAACAGTGTGTACTGGCTTGCAAATGAGCTTGACTTGGTCCTCGAAAATCTTGATGGGCCTCATATACCTGATACTTGAAATGTTAGTGTTTTCTGGCAATTCGTCATTAAAACATGTCAAATCAAAAACCGCGTTTTGTGTAATATATCATGATTGATTAACTTTCATGTGAATATATTTTATTAACGGTTTTATATATTCAATTTGAAACGATTTATTCAATACGCTTTTTTAAGTCTATAATCCGAACATATATTCATGACAATATATCCACTCATTCTGAAAACGATTTCAGATAGAAAACATAACCAACACTCCGTCGAAGACTCAAGTTTGATATGCAGGTCGTAAAAGTTTTTCTATTAGAAAACTTTTCAGTATTAGCTCGAGTGGAACTCTACCTGATAAATGGTGATAGATGAGTCTGTCGCCAAAAGGTTGCCCGCAAACTGAGCAACCATCTTAAGGCACTTTTTAAGGGATACCACGAGACATTTATTTATATATAGTACAGTCGTGACTACGTAATGTTAGTCTTTTAGCCATCAATCATAAACATCATTGGCTCGCTTCATCACTTATTTAGCTCTACTTTGTTGTTCACGAGTTGGGCTTGTGACATTTTTGTGAGATTGTAATTATTTTGAGTGGTTCCGGCCAGCTGTGACAAGGGGACGAATTTAAAGGGAATGCATACTGTCAGTTACGCGCTGACTCATTGACCCGACGTCTGAGTTTTGGCACGATAATAGGGTCAGTTATTTGCGGAAATTTTAAAAGCGTTGGTACTCGTATGTCGTGCGAAAATAAATGCTGTGGCTAAAATTAAAATTTTTAATTTAGCCACAGTATGTCCAAAATTTCAAGGAAACAATTTGTTTATACAACTGAGGTGGCTGACAAGCACACGGCCCACCTGATTGTAAGTGTGCAACACCAGGGGAGCCACATTCGTGCTGACGACCCTGTAAACGCAGAAATGTTCTGTGCCGTCAGTATAGAAGACAAAGCAGGAAAAGCCTTTGGTCTTCCTACTGAGAGCACAAAATTTCAACTTCAAAATAAATATTAAATACATAAACAATTTAAAATTTATTCTGTTTCCTTAAGAGGGTGTGTCAATTGATAGAAGGTAGATACGAATGCGATAACCCATAAATAAAAATTCACTGCCTGAGATAGAGAATTCTTTGTAACACAGATATTCAAAATAAATCACTGAAACAGAACAAAATATAAATTCATGAATTTTACTATGTGATTGATTTATAAATATTTCGATACAAGTATAAAAATTATGAATGATTGAATAATGAAATGAATTATGAAGAATAACAACTCAATAAACTAAATAATATTACTAAACTGACTTGCCACGATTTAGCCATAAAGTTTACATCTGGTCTACCTGCTCCTTAAGATTATAAGAACGCAATATTCTTAATGACGCCAGCAATAAAATATTATCAAAGTTGCTAGCACTGATTGAATATTATGATATTGGTCGGTCCAACAATCATGTACATGACTAGAAGGCCATGGTTAAATGTTTGCAGTTATGGTATTTTTTTTTACGTGCGGGAAATCCCGTCCGATACCCCATTCGGAGCCGAATGGGGAGATTGTGTCTGACTCAAACCGACTAAACCGCACGCCGTCTGTGGGTCGATGTGGTAGGCCGAAGGAGGTTGTCTCGTGACATATCCCTCGCAACCCGGCTGACCCAGGGCCGTTCCTCTCGGTCTGACCCTCGGGAGGGGGGACCACGTGGCCCCCGACTCGCCCCCGGTATGGGGAGGGGGGGCGCGCATCGTGCTACGATGCGCGCCGCCGCCGTGGCCTTCTTCTGCTAGGGTGACGAGCGGCTCCACCCGTCACCCTCAGTGCAGTTATGGTATTTTGATTGAGGTCCGGTTACCAGTGCAAGCTAAACGTTATTGAATTTTTAAATAAAACAAATTGCAGTAAGTTCTAGTGATTTTTACTGTGAATAGAATGAATTTGGATTAAATCAACTTATGTTTATTAAACTTATCACACCACACCCGTTCAAAATGCAGGTAAACTTGAGAACACTATTTTAACGGATCCTATCGTAATAAATTATTTTATTCTATTATTCACACTCTACAATAAAAAGATGAAAACAGCCCTGTAATAAAAAGATATCTTTTAGTTGCAGGAATGTCTAATTTTCCGAAGTTCCTTACCTTTGGTATCTGAATAAAGATTTAATCTTCGCCATTTCGACATAATATATAGAAGTGATGTTTCTAAGAGATACCCACTTTCAATAGCAAAAAGCATCTTTTCCAAAAAAGATATTTTTGTGTTTGTAATATTTGAAACAATTGAATCTCTCAGAATGTCAAGTTGCAAAAAAATAATGTATTTAGTGTTTTAAGTTCCAAGTATTTATTTTAACAGAATTTTGTATTGTTAAAGATTACTTTGTTCAAGATTTGGAAAATATGAATAGTGCAGAGGCACCTCATTTATATTATGATTTATAGACTTTCAAAGGCTTAAAAAGCAGCTTTTACTTTCAGTGATTTATTATACTGCTTCTAAGTATTTGTGAAATAAAACAGTAAGGTATTGAAACTGCCGACAATCAATATCTGTCAAAGCGAAAAAATTCAATTAAACGAGCTCGAGAATTCTTTCATTGGATAAACGGAAGGCGTGAGAATTGAAAATTATGTGAAAAGATTTTTTCTATACACGCCCAAAGTGGTGTTTTGTTGATGGAAATACTTTGAGTATCGATTAAATCGGACAATTGTGTCTGTAGGGAGACTTTTCTTTTATACTAACGTTAATTCGCTAAGCTCATATTTTTATAAAATGGGTGCATGATACTAACAACATATTAATACAATTCAGTTGAATTGTACTTGTTTAATACATGTAGAAAAGACTGAAACTAAGCCGCTAATACATGTAAATAAAAGCAGTACAATGATTGTACAAAATCATTAATAAATAACCAATGTACATTCAATAGGAAATTCTATCTATTTCCTAAATAGCACTACAGCCTTATTTAGACCCAAAGTAAATTAATAATTAAAATGCGGATAAACATACTTACCTACTACATTTCATTTTGTAAATATAGGAACACCAAGATCATTGCAAATATTTAGAGTGTACGAGAATAGAACCCATGATCTCTGATTTAACATTACAGTTTTCTGCCGCTAGCACACAGAAGATTTAAATTTTATACCAAAGATCATTTATATCATATCTATTCTAAATTCTGAATGGTTTAACTTTATGTCTGCACTAATAACTACCCATAGTTAATATTGTTTAAGATGGTTAAAACAAGTCCGTCCAAAGGTTGCCTGTGGAAGAGATCGCTTGTAGCGATGAGGCCACCATTTGTACATATTTCTTATATTGTCCATGGACTGCACCGTAAATTATTGGTGTACAATAAAGTTTTATCTAGTCTGATCTAATTTTATCTAATCATATCGCATCGGCACATAGTGGCTACTACGTTTTCGTTTATTTTGCCAAATTTTCGAGTAATATTTTCAACTCGATTTTCAACCCTTTCAACTCGATTTTACTCAAAGGGGTCTGAGAGGCTACCATGCATGCTTTGTCGACATACCTTAGCTGTGGTTAAAGCGGTGTGATCCTGAAAGTTGACGTAAAAATGCTTTTAACTCGGTGATTAGGGTCACCTTATCGATGTAAAAAGAAAATTAATATCCCCAAAATGTAAATAGATACTTGATGGCATTTTTCAGCTTGTTTATTATTGTAAACTAATAATTTTGAGCCATTTTACTAACTGCATTTAAATGCAAATAAAGGCTGCTATATTAGTACATTATGGTACAAGTGTGTAAAGTTGGTTATTACCACTGAGGTGCTATTGAGACCCGAGCCGTTAGATGAGGGTCTTAAGAGAGCCGAAGACGATAATCATCAATACACACATCTTATATCGGACGTTGTACAACATAAATCATTTTCTTTACAAAAATACTTTTGCACATTTTAATTAATAAATAACTATAATTTCAAAAGTGAAAATGAGTTGCGATTTTTTTTTCTTTCTGCACGCATCTCGATCGGCCATAGACTAAAAGAGGTTATTTTGTCATATTTGTCGCAGACTAAATGGGAAATTAAAAGTTTTTATAAAGGTTGCAGAAGTTATTAGTTAATTGAGTGACAGTTTTATTTTTTAAACACTTACAAGTTGAATTTATCTATTTAAATACGAAAGTGCATGAAATGAGCAAGTAATAGGTAAGTATCTAAATTTATTTGTACTATTAAACACGACCTTTTTTGTGACGCAACTTTTTTTAAACAAAGCAACTCTATAAATAGAGAGAACCAGTGCGGTCGATGGGGAGGTTTTTTCGATACCTAAAGTTGCAGTCTCTCCCCTTCTTTATTATTTTTATTTATTAAAAAGTATTGTATAGCATAGTTAGCATTATTCTTTTATTATTAGTAATTGCGGAAGTGAAAAAATGTGATTATTAAATGTATCTACTTGTCAGATGGATGTAAAAATATATTTAAAACTCACTTGTATTTTATAGCTTTGAAGAAGTCACAGTTTAGTAACAGGTGTCATTATGTGCCTAATTGCGGCGAAATTAGAGTCACTTTATGAGCAAGAAAAATATCTTACCTCAAATAAATTTTATATATCTTTGTTATGGCGTCATTCTTAATAAAGTAATAAGAACGCAGACAGAAACCAAGGAGTGAAATCTAATACGACAACACCCTTCTAAGGTAATAACGGAGAAACCTTCAGCAAAACAAACGTTAATTATTACCCAAATGTTGCTGAAATATTAAGTTTCTTTTGAATATTTATTTAGTAAAGTTGATTACCACAACGAATTAATAATGAATACAATAACAGTAGCATGGAAATTTTTATTGACACTTTAAAAGGTAGTTAGTTAATATCTGATGGCAGCCGTTGTATTCACAAACCTTAATATCGTAGGTTTCTATGAAAAAAATCATATTTGTGGTTCTGACGGGTGAAAATGATCTTAACCCGGCGCCATTGACGCTGTGTCACATTGACCCGAGGCAAATGAAAACTGATATATTTTATTTTTGCGATGGTCCTTTGATTCAAACGCTTTTGTAGCTGGAGATACGTACTCTTCTGTCCATTTTAATGATATGCTCAGTTCGAAACTATGTGCATTGGTAGATACACGTGCTTCAAGTAAAAACGGGTAATAAGGACCCAGCGTCATCGGTAGCGTTGTTATTTCGTGACTTAAGTTTATGTCATTAAATAGTGTTTACTGTTAACACATTCACTGCTGTTGGGGGCTTAAAGGACTCTTACGTGTACTTCTACAAGGTGCGGGGTAAAAGCACTGTGATCTGTCTCTGATGAGGAGGCCATAACTTGTAGATTTTAATACGTAATTTTGATGTAAAATGACGATGTGATGAAAATAAAAACAAATGAAGACACATTTGTTTTTCTTTTCTCATATTATAAAGCTCAATTGATCTCTCTTTTAGCACAAAAGATTATTGATTGTTATTATAGCTAAGAATAGTTTATCTAAAATTTAAAATATGGACATTTTATGTTTTTAAACTTGATTTTGCAAGTAGTTATAATTGTAACTTATTGTAATTATTTTTATTTCACCACCTAAGAAAAGAATTATTTTTAGTAAATAGTTAGTAAAAATATTACGGGGGCTTGCTAAATTTCCTGAATAATTATCGATACAATTGGGGTCAATTTAACCCGGCGTCATCGTCCTAGTATCTATTTTCACGTCACTAGCGCCGGCTTAATAACAGAAATGTCGTACCAGGAAAGTGTTTAATCTGCAGCAGGTCCTAAGTTCGAATACTGATTCAGGCAATGTCTTCTTTATCCGAACTAAATTTAGTCGCATTCTTAGCTCGCACTTGATAATCCGTCTCTTCTTTTATTTGTTCCTCGTCCTGTCTCAATAAGCATAAAACGATCTGAAACCCAAAGATCTTTATTTTCTTTCTTCCCATTTAGAACCTATTTTCCCATGGCCACCTATCTTTGTTATAATGAACTAAATCTTGAGAGAAGGCACAGAAATGACTTTGGTTTTTGTCGCCAGCAAAATACGCTAAACGCAGCGTGCTGTATTTGTAAATTATACCAGAAATAAAATATCATGTTCTATTTTATAATTCCTTTATTTTTTTATTTTTTTTTTACGTGCGGGAAATCCCCACGGATACCCGCCCCTCCGGAGCCGGAGGGGTAGGTTATGTCGGACTCGAACCGACTAAACCGCACGCCGTCTGTGGGTCGTGGTGCTAGGCCGAAGGTGAGGTTGTCTTGCGACATATCCCTCGCACCCCGGCTGACCCAGGGCCATCCCTTTCGGTCTGGCCCTCCTCGGGAGGTGGGGGACCACGCGATCCCCGACTCAACCCCGGTGTGGGGAGGCGCGCATCGTCCTACGATGCGCGCCGCCGCCGTGGCCTGCTTCTGCTAGGGTGACGGGCGGCTCCACCCGTCACCCTCAGGCCCGCGCTCATGGGGGGCGGAGGTCTGTCAGCGCCCTCCGACGCCCGAGCCGCCTTCGGGCGCGAGCAGCGATGTCAGCGAGTCTTTCTCGCTCGCCGCGCCGCGCCCGCTCTGCTGTCTCCTTCGCGAGCATGACCTGCTCGCAGAAAGAGGCGCTGGCCGCCCACGCATCCGCGCAGCGGACCATCGCCGCGAGCAGGGTGGAGAGCGTGAGCACTCTCACCCCCAGGGCCTGCACAAGCTCCCGCCTCGGCGTCTCAAACGCCGGACACTCGGTGAGCGTGTGCAGCCCCGAGTCCACGCTCGCGTCGCAGTGATGGCACTCGGGTGTTGGCTCAATACCCATCAGATGCAGATACCGCCCGAAGTAACCGTGCCCGGTTATCATCTGCGTCTGACGGTACGAGAGGCTCCCGTGTGGCCTCTCTAGCCACTCCCCCATGATGGGTCTTACCGCCGCAATCACGGCGTGCCCTGCGCGTGGTTGCCCAAGTCGTCGCTCCCACTCGGCCACCATGACCTGGTGGAGCCGGGATTTCTCGGCCCGAATGTCCTCGGGCTCGGGATCGAATCCCCGCTCCCGCGCCTCCTTTCGGAACTGGTATAGTGCCGAAAGGGCCCTCGCTTCCAGGATCCACGGTGGCGATCCGGCCAGGAGACTCGCCGCTTCGAAGGATATCGTGCGGTATCCCCTGATGGCCCTGGAGGCCATCGTTCTCTGCGCCGTACGGAGCAGAGGCAGGAATCTGGCCCCCAGGGTGTCCGCCCACACGGGGCACCCATATAGGGCCATGGACCGCACGACACCCGCGTAGAGTCTCCTGCAGGAGGCCCCTGGGCCCTTCAAGTTGGGCAACAGCCGACTCAGGGCATTCGCCGTGGTGACCAACTTGGGGCGCAGGCTTCGGAGATGTTGTCCGAAGTCCCATCGACCGTCAAGCACGAGCCCCAGGTATTTCAGCTGGGGCTTGATGTCGATGGGAGTGCCTCCCACTGTAAGGCTGGCTCCCGGGCCTGGCCTGCGCCGAGGACCATGAAAGAACATGGCCTCGGACTTGTGCAGAGCCACCTCGAGATCCAGCCGCCGGATCCGTTCGACGACTTGACCAACCGCGGTCGTGGCCCTCAGGGTCGCCTCGCGGTGCGTAGCCCCGCTCACCGTCACCAGCGTGTCGTCCGCATAGCACGTGACGGTGGCACCGTACGCGAAGTCACCGCGAAGCACCCAGTCGTAACCGATGTTCCACAGTAACGGCCCCAGGACCGATCCCTGCGGAACACCGCACGACATCTCACGCCTACCGACTCCGGTCGAACTCGGGTAGACGACGGCTCTCTCCGTCAGGTAAGCCCCGACTATGCGGCGGAGGTAGAGAGGCACACCGTGGTACACGAGTGCCTCTCTGATGCAACTCCAGGGCAAGGTGTTGAAGGCGTTGGAGATGTCCAAGGACACCGCCAACATCACCTCGCCCCGGGCAACTGCATCCTCCGCCAGAGTCCTCACACGCATGATGGCATCCACAGTGGAACGCCACCGGCGGAACCCAAACTGGGTGTTCGCCAGGTCCGGCCCCACTCTAGAGAGATGCTCGACGAGGCGCTTGGCAATAACTCTTTCGAAGAGTTTGCCCACCTCGTCGAGCAGCACTATGGGCCGGTACCCGGACGGCTCGTCCGCCGGGCGTCCCTTCTTGCGGATGAGGACCAGTTTCCCCGTCCTCCACATCTTCGGAAACTGGCCCCGCTCCAAACATGCGCTGAGGAACCCTCTCAGTCGGGGTTCGAGACCGTCTTCCCCTAGAGCTAGGACCCACGCGCGGCCTGGAATGCCGGCGGTGTTTTTCTTGGCCCTAAGCCTTCGCACCGCCAGCTCTAGTTCTACCCAAGTGACCTCGGGCACGTTGTCGTCAATCACCGCACTAGGCGCCGTAGGCGACCGAGGCGGCGGTGCCATCTGCGGCGGACTTATAATTCCTTGCTCAACTATCTTAAAAAATGCTGTGTCACTAATAAGAAATCACAAGGGCACTCAAGGATAGTTTGATTGATGGTTATTGTAATCATTAATTATTATTTGCAATACCAAATCAGTCGAACCAAGGCACAAAGATCTGTTGACTGTTCACAATTGCAAAATAAATTCAGTATTATCTGGATAAGGCATATAATTATTTACAACTCGAAAAATAAGCCGATGGTGAAAACACAAAACAATTAGACATGTAATAATTAATATAAGTAACGCTGTTTTTTGAATGATTGCAACGACTTGCTATATGAAGTGTAACACAATGAACTCTCGGAACTATGTGTCGGCAAAAAAAAAAACACAAATATTAGGTGAGATTGTCTAAAATTGAGTTGCAAAGATTTTAATTGACATAATTGCGGCCCCGCTTTTGTGACAAATTGCTATATTATTTTAAAAGATGGATACTATTTATACATTTTGATTGCTTAGATTTTTTTGTACCACTTAGGTGACAGATTTTGAATGATGAATGATAATGTAATAAAACGGTACTATTTATGCAACTAAATCAACAATGCAAACGTATCTACAGCACAGGAGGTCTACACTGCTACGTCTGTTACTCGCAGTTTGACAAAGAGCTACGAAATGCTATGGTTTGCTGTGTAGACTACAAAAGAGAAGTAGAAACACTTACAATCTGCGGATACAACTATTGAAGTATCGATTGATTCGCAGTTCAAGTGTTATACCAAACTAGCTGTACCCACGGTGTCGGATGCCGATAGCCGACACTTTGTGCTTTTTCAAATTTATCCGATAAAATTGGCCATTTACTAGTTAGGGATGCTAGGGATGATAAAAAAGAAAAAACGTGCAAACAAAACGATCGACCTTATTGACATGACATGGTATCGAGGTTTTTTTCTTATATTCGTGATCAGCGTCATCAATTAACGCGAATAGACACGTAAGTAAGAAAATGTTATTAAGGTCGAAAATTGCTTGCAGTCGCTGTTTATTCTCAATGTGATCCGAAATCGGGCCAAAACAGTTCTGCCCCTCTAGACAAGTGGCAATTCGCTTGCCAGCGTTTGATGAAATAGAAAGACGAATGTATGGGATTTGACGTTTATGACATACGTTAACGACTGTCACAAACGTCAAATCCAATACATTCGTCATTCTATTCCATAATACGCTGTCAAGCGAATTGCCACTTGTCTAGAGGGGCTGTTCACTCCGATAACCGATATCGGGCCGGACAATGTGAAAGAGAGATACAAATGTCATACATTTGACTTCCTCCGATATCGGATGTTGGATATCGGATATCGGACAATGTGAAAACGCTCTATCGGAGTACCATTCGTTACTATGCAAAATAAAACTACCTTAATAGCACAATGATAACGAATCGAACTCGGGCTATTATTATAAAACTTAGAGTTCAATTCTTTAAGTTTCTTTCACTAGAAGAGTACCTATTATTTCTTATGATTTTAATGATAAGACGTCAGTCTGATGATAACATTGGTCATGAAGTGTGTGTGTGAAGTGTGGACCGAAGAAGAAAACGGGTTATTGTATCTGTCATTCTTGGATGGAGAAGGACACGAATAAATGTATATAATACTAGCTTTTGCCCACGGCTCCGCCCGCGTGGATGTCAGTTATACGGACCATAACATAGCCTATGTTTCAAGATCTAATCTACCCCTATACCAAATTTTATCAAAATCGGTTCAGTGGTTTAGACGTGAAAGACGGACAAGCAGACACATATACACTTTCACATTTATAACATTAGTATGGATTATACAACCTGAAAAGACTTCTTAAAGTTATCAATCAAAGAGCACTAAGTTACTCGTTGATGGGACCTATACATAAATTGTACCAGCAACGTCGGCATACATGATGATTTATTACTTACTAACTTTTGCCCGCGGTTCCATTCGAGCTAAGATGTAGTAAAAATATTCATAGCCCAACTCCAACTTAACATAAGTTTAGCGCAGATATATTATTAGATATGCTTTTGCAGTCGTAGTTTCTTATGTTTATTAACACCAAGAAGCAGGCCAAGAAGAATACTGCGTGAAATTACTGAATGCCCTCATAAATATTGGCTAAACATAATTTAACGCAATTGATGTATTCGTAATTTTATCTTAATTACAACGGTTGGTATGCTTCTTTTATCCAGGATGATAAACTGTTTTTTTTCTAGTTTTTATAATTTTCGTCGCTTTTTTGTAGGCCGAATTCGATAAATTCCTTTTGGAGCTTATTGCTAATTTTCCTACAAATATAATCTTTTCTCAGATAACAAAACCTTTTATGCGCAAAACGGGAAAACAATTTTGTGGAATACGTAAAACAATTTGGATGCTTCCCCTGCACACGTAGGTAAAACAAGCAAATTGTCACTGTGAGTGATGAGGTTGCAACCGTCACTCACTGTTCATTCACTGTTTCAGCATAAAAATGTTTTTATGGAGCAACTATGGGACAAGTTATACACTCGCTAAAGATCACAATTTTAAAATGAATTATGTACGAGTAACAGCAATTTACATTTTATATGTATGTAAATCCTATTTTCTACTAATTCTACTAACAATTAATCCTACATAATATCAAAAATGTGAAGATATTTTGAATGTTTGCGGCTCACAAGATCTTGCTTTAACTAAGCACAGAGTTAGAATCCGGTATACGCACACACACACACACATGCGAAGCGAATTAAATAATGCTGGTAAAAAGATAATTGAAAAAAAATATTTTTCAATCAATCAATCAATTAGCACTGCTGGACATAGACCTCTCCCAATGTAAAGAAAAATCATAACAAATCAAATGTTTTTCAATGCTCCAAAATCCAAGTTCCAAGTTCCAAGATTCCATTACACACTCATACAAACATTTAGGTGTACCGATCTAATGAGAGAGTTAAGAAATTTAAAACGGTGTTACACTTTTGAACATGTACATGCTTGTTAAATAAGATACCTACTGTTGAACACGGTCATTATACAATGGACTTCAGGAAAAATTCTTCATTCCATACTTTACAATGAATGGACTTGTGTGGGGATAAGACGTGTATATAAGAGTATGATCAACGTTTGTTGATGGCTGTATTAAGCTTCAATGTGTTACAGGATTTGAGAGTGGTGATCAATCTTGAACGGAAAGCTGTAATAGAAGTTCGTGAGAGAGTAGCTGTGTGGTAGATACAATACTTTTAAGTTTGTTGCAATCTCTTTTGAGTAGATTTGAAAAAGTTAATATCTAATCGTAGAATGGAACTAGTACATGCTGCTTTTATACTCTATGGAATTATTCTGCCAGTTTAACTGCATAGATCAGGCCTGAATTTGTTGAAATTTTCGTTTACATGATTATAATGGTCTCTTCATAATACACATTTTAATAAACACTTTCACATTACTCATATTCTCCTTCTATACCATGAACACCCGAGCAGCGTAATAAAAAATAAGATACTATACGAGTACTACTGTGTAATTCCAATTTCTATAGGATATATATACTTCTTTATACAAGATAGACAGCCATCTTGATCCTTTGGCAAAAGTTTTCGGTTTCGGCAAAGACCATAGCCCGCTATCTGCTTTTTTTACACACGTAACACTTTCTCTAATATTATTTAACTTTACAAACACTAGTTTCGAGTGCTTTTGACTAAAAAGTAATATAAATTAATTTTTGTTAAACGGACAGGTATAAAATATTTGGCATATCCAATCCAAAGTTTTCGGTTTCGGCAAAGACCATAGCTCTGTTTTTTTACACACGTTACACTTTCTCTAATATTATTTAACTTTACAAACACAAGTTTCGAGTGCTTTTGACTAAAAAGTAATATTAATTAATTTTTGTTAAACGGACAGGTATAAAATATTTGGCATATCCAATCCAAAGTTTTCGGTTTCGGCAAAGACCACAGCCCGCTATCTGTTTTTTTTACACACGTAACACTTTCTCTAATATTATTTAACTTTACAAACACAAGTTTCGAGTGCTTTTGACTAAAAAGTAATATAAATCAATTTTTGTTAAACGGACAGGTATAAAATATTTGGCATATCCAGTTGACGAAATTGTACATGAATCAATTTCAAATTTTCACCAACTGGAAACGTGTGTGAGTAGGCCAGTTGATAAAGAATTCATATCCATTTCAAGTTTATACAACTGGGGTATCTTCTGGAGCGTAAGTTCTGCACCATAAATAAACTAAAATAAAAGCATCAAATCGGAAGACACAGGAGTAAATAAACCAGTTAGGTTTACGTTATGTTGGTAATACCGTTGTAAAATGCTCGGTGCCCGCAGCTAAGCCGTTAATCTTGGTGGTTAGCTCACCACGACGATACGACACAACATAACATAGCATACTACGTAATTGATTTTATACAACTAGTGTACAGCACTAGTTGTATAAAATCAATGCCTGCCCTAATCAGTGCCTGCCCTGGGTCAGCCGGGGTGCGAGGGTGCGATATCGGCCTAGCACATCGACCCACAGACGGCGTGCGGTTTAGTCGGTTCGAGTCCGACAGAACCTACCCTCCTGCTCCTGTGTTATCCGTGGGGATCTCCTGCAGGTAAAAAAGAAAAAATAGGACTGTAAGTATTAACAAAGTACCGACGCGTTCTCTATTAGTACTCAAGTGATATGCGTATATGTATATCAATACCATGATTGTGTATTTTATGGACGCAAAATTTTATTACTAGCTGTGGTGGCTCTCGCCACTTAGAACGGTACTGATACAGTGCTCACAGAAACCTACTCCCCGCAGACTATATCTCTTTCTTAGAGAGAAGCCTCTCCGAAGAGGTCCGACGGTATTAAAACCTAAAATAAATGAACTGAACTGAACTTAATGAACAAACTAAAATGAACTTCAAGTACCAGATACCTCTCTTAATTTTATTTTCTCCATTTTCCTCTTTCATCTCCCTCTCTCCTTAGAAAGAACGCGCGTGACCTTGCGTCACTACCTGCAGACCGAGTGGACCGTCAAATTGCCATCGAATTGACCGAATGCTTTTAGTAGTTTAGTTAGTATAAAAACCTCAAAGTACATTAAATTATCTAAATATTGTAAAAACCGGCTTTTGAAGAAACTCGATGGTATATAATTAACAAAAACCCGTTACTTTAATGAAATGATTTAATTTTATTTTCTCTTTCTCTTCCTCTTCACTCCCTATCAGTTAAATTTATGTAATAAAATATTTAACTTACGAAATATACAGGTACTTTAAATAAAAAAAAAACCATTACACATATAAATCAACAAACCGCAATGGGGACCGAACATTTTTAATTATTTGAAACTTTATTTCGCACTTGTTTAATTAACACTATAAATAACGCGAAAACTATCTGTTACGTGTACCTACAGATTTAAATCACACTAGGTAATTCAGTATTAGGGGCGAAACAACACCGCGTTACACTCGTCGCGGCCATAAATCATTGTGTTTACGCAAACTTAAGTAAAATAAACATAGTCGAAACTAATTAGTGTAGAAAATTCACGTGGGACCAAACAGGGTAATATGGGCGAAGCACAGTTTGATGTTGCGCTCACAAAATTAGGGAAGTTTAGGGCCAAAGTCGCCCCGTCCGGAACAAGTTAATTTAAACTGCCCGAGTAATTTGCACAGAACCGTGACACTAATTCAATTAGTTACAAGGTATGCAAACAACACGTGCTACACAATTGTCATATAGTTTCACCTTATTGACAATTTTAAAAACTAAAATTAACCTATTTTAGCTGAAATTTATGTTTTTCAAAGAATATTAGCAACCGAAATTACCCCTAACCCCTTCAACTTAGCTAAATTCCAGGTGTAATGGCCAGGATTCGAACCCGGGAAGGTCGACTCCTTAACAACTAAGCTACTGACGCTTGTAAATTGTATGTATGTATAATGTATTTTGAATTATATTTCTCAACTCACAATATTCGTGGTGTTCATTATTTTTGGAACCCCATAAAGATGCAAATCGAAGCACGAATGACCATTAACGGATGAGACACTGGTGCAGACTTTCCCTTCGGAGTTGTGAGGCCAGACGTTAGTCGCGTAGATCGGAAGAGCGAATCCTGAACTCCAAAGTGTGAACTTTGGATATGACTGGGATTAATGGTTAGGTGAAGAAACAGTTCATGAACGTAAAGATGATTATTTTTACATTTTCAACCCCATTAGTAAAACAATTGATACAAACCTGTGGAAAAAGAACCTAGTAATAAACTAACCATTGTAATTACTGATGATTAGAAAAGCGTGCCCCTTTTCTAATCATCAGTAATGACAATTGTTTTCTGTATTAAATGTATACATGTTCAACCCCATTGGTAAGACAATAGATACAAACCTGTAGAGAAAGAACCTAGTAATAAATTAACCATTGTAATTACTGATGATTACAAAAGCGTGCCCTTTTTCCAATCATCTGTAATCACAGTGGTTTTGTGTATTAAATGTATCAACAAGAAAGAGTAACTACTCACCATACGTGATGAAATAATGACATTGCTCATTTATGAGTAATCTCTTGTTGTTTACAAAGGAAGTGTAGATCCACTGTGTAATACAAAACTTACAGATTATGTTTATCATTTCGTATATTACCACTTCTCTTACTAATATTTGTTTCAATCAACGTACACAATGTTGTATATATACAACTCGCATTACAAAAAGTTATGAGTTATTTTTGTCAATTGAAGCAAATCACTACATAGTATAAAACAAAGTCGCTTTCTCTGTCCCTATATTCCTTTGTATGCTTAAATCTTTAAAAATACGCAACGGATTTTGATGCGGTTTTTTTTAATAGATAGAGTGATTCATGAGGAAGGTTTATATGTACAATATATGTTTAATATAGCAAAGGGTGCAGCGGGAACGGGATCGGAAAATATTGGCGGTGCGAAGTTCGCCGGGTCAGCTAGTATATAATATATGTAATGTCTAAATTTACTTTATCTACGAGAAACTGCTCAATTAGTAAGTAGGTATATGAAAAAAAATGCCTAATTCCCTAAATAAATTGCTAGTAAAATAATGCATCAAAATACTTCATTTATGTAATATTATGTAAATTGATTCTTTTGTATAAAATATTGTGTTATGAAAATACTTTATAATATTTTTTTGTAAAACCTTAAGAAAAATTACTCCACTTTTGCATTTTCATTTTAGGGTGGCATAAAAATAAATGCGTATTCAGGTTTTCCAATTCTATAAGTTAAAATATTCATGAACCGGTTCAATGTGGCCCGTGTAAGCGTTTAAGAGTTAATATTCTTCTGTAGAAGGAGATGGGTAAAGCTTCCTCATACCACAAAGGGATTTGAAAGGTTAACCCACTTTGTGCTGTAGGTAAGTTTAATTTAGTTACGTTGGTGGTCGTTTGTACCTTTGTCAAATTATATGTCTACGTAATTCGTTTGTAGCCTTCTTGTATATTAACCGTGTTGTACATATTCTTGTCTTTGAGACAATAATTGAATTTTAGATCATACTTGTAAATGAAAGTATGTTTCTGGGTTTCAGTCACTCTTGCAGTTAGTATGGGACAATAAGCGGACAATGAACCGCACGTATCTGCAGATTTTAGCACATAACCAAGGTAGTGTGCAGACATGGTCGCTATGAATACTTGATATTGCAGTACACCCTTACAAGGTCTATAGATAGAGTGATAATTATTCTGGATTTTTCTAGATAGTCTGTGAACGCGGCAATTTTAGTGCTCAATGTCTGAAATTTACACAAATTACAATATATTAATTATTTCATGTGATTAGATAAAGTAATGTATGAAACTGCACATAATTTAGTCTTAAAATACTCGAACTTTAAGACCAAATTATACTAAAATGGATACTATAAAAAACTTGCCTGCTGCTCGTTTTTCTTTAACTCGTACTCGTATTTTAAGAACCATGTTCATAAACTATTAAGGAAAGCAATTCTTCGATCAAAACTTCGATGGCATAGTTTGTTTATTGAACACGTACATTTTTGAATTATCTACGAAGTTGTATGAAATCAGAAAATAAGAGGTTCTTTTTTAGTAACAAAGCAATTCAACCAATTTTTTTTTAATCTATCACGTACTTGTGAATTATAGCAATGAAAATGATGCGGTTTGATTATAGGTGTCATTATGTTCCTAATTACGTTAAAATTAGTGCCGTTTTATGAGCAAGCTTTTTTTTTGTTACCTCGTTATACAGCTATGTGTTATGGCTTTTGTTTTTTAATTTCCAGTGTTGTGGCTATATTGTCTTAGGTTGTTACATTTTAATCGTTTGAAGTTTATCTATGTTCGTTACTTTTCGTTACGTTTTATTAAAATATTAAATTTACAAAGATAACAAAACAGTATTACCTACACTACTGAACTGAAAATATAATAATATTGCGCTTTGATTGACAGTTGTTCAAACAAAAGTAAACTTTATTGTTGTAACGAAAAGGCTTAGAGTGTCGTGGTCGCTGGTGTGCAACACGCTCGATTGTATTAACCATAAATTATAAAACTCCATGGCAAAATGTGTTCAAGTAATGTGATAGGTAGCTTAATTGGTTGAGTTTTCCATTAATTTACATTTGAAACTTCCTGAACATACTAATTATGTTGAATTTGAATAAATAATCTACTATGTGAAGCGGAATGAGTGGAATTATAGGTAAGAATGGGTTTCAATTTAGAAAACTATGTCCAGAGAAAAATTATTAGAAAGATTTATTAAAATGAAAAGGTGTTTTATATAATGCATGAACTCACTTGCTTTAACATAACGTCCAATATGCAGAAAAACAAAATATCTGTTATCTCAAACACGGGTCAATTTCAACATTCTTCCAATACGTGGAACCGCAAATTAACTAGAACATGAACCACCTTTACCTTAGTAAAACGGTAGCAGCAACTCTGACACAAAACGAAACGTGCAGGTAGATTTCCCGGTTGCCATATGAACATCTATGTCAGTCATTACGGGTAAAAAAGTCCCCTCAAAAGTCCAACTCGTCTAACTACGAAACTTCGATATCGCCAATCGGTTGTGGAGGTCGGATAACAGTTGCTTCACGAAAATAACAAAGTTCAGCCGTGTCGCAGTTAGACGTACTTCTCCTTACTACTGACTTCCATAATTTAAAATACACCACATAAATTTCTTACCCAGAAATTAAATGCTAAAAAAAGTGTCACAAGTCAAGTAAGGGGATTTCTACGGATTAGTTTTCGTGATTGAAGTAGTTAAAAGGAGCTGAGGGTGCTTTAGGGGAGGTTGGATTACTAACTTATTTAAAAAGACATATTCGCTTTATGTCTTGGTGAAAAAGGGTACCACAGTTGCGTGAGCTTCAGTACCTTAATTTCAACTCACGCAAGCAGTAGTCTATCGAGGAAGATGGCCTACAACTTGCATGACATTGAGGATATTAGCCTATTTTTTTTATTTTTAAGGTAGTAGCCAGATGTTAGCTTTAGATATAAATTACTGCATCACATTTATAATGTGTAGCCGCTTGCCGCGGGTTTCGTCAAAGGCGACTGACGGATAGCGCTGTTCTCTACAGCAAATCCCCTAGTGCATGGGTCCGAAAATCATCGTTGGTGAAATTAACAATGTTTTATAATCCGTTCCATTTCCCCTCGCTTGATGGTAAGCTGATGTTAACAATGGTGGCACTCGGCTTGTCGGCCTCATCAAAAGAGAATTTTCGTCGCAGCACCGCGTGACACCCACCGATCTCACTAGTGCAGCGACCACAATCCCCTTTGCCCGGCTATGGTTGGATTACTATGGACCGTTTTTCGCAATCCTGCACGGTGGTGGTACCCACCCAGTCGAAACTTGCGACAAATTTATGCCATCAAATTTCTACAACCAGATTCCACAAACTGGTTCATCTACTTGTTTTGTGATCAGAGCTAAAAATACTTCGGAGAAATAAATTACACGACAATTATTTTCTTTTTTGACACAAGTTATTCAATTTATACAAAATAATATTAACGCACATTGACGCAAGACTTGCATTTCAAGTTAATATAAATGTAGCATACACCTACCGTTATGCCTTTTAATCAAGGGTTTCCAGAATATCTTCAAAGGCAATCATTCGGTAGGTAAATCTTGAATAGCATATCAATTGATAGTGCATTCATGCTCAAGCTACCAAAGCAAATGCCTTTATGCTTAGTGGTTTCATGAGGTACAATACATAATAAACAAAGACATATCTTGCTTGGTAAATGGCAGAAGAGGAAGCTCATGAAGTATATAAGGACAAAAGCAGATGTCAGGCTGTTGTTTCTATGTATGTCATAATTATTGAATGCATTGCTTATAGGTGACGTTAGTACGCTGCAGTAATAATAATGCAAATGTACTATTATTTATCAATTAAATTACTGTTGATTTTCAAAGTAAGCACATTCGTGACGTAAGATGCATGCAATCCTACGTAACAATTAATAATATTCACGTCAACATCCACCCAGGCTCTTATATAACATAACATTGCAAAGACGGGCGTTGAGGCTCGTCGACAATCCCATACTTACAGGCGATGTGGAACCTCTCAGCCTCAGAAGGGACTTTGCCTCGCTGTGTGTGTTCTATCGCCTATACAATGGTTTGTGCTTAGATGAATTGTTTGACATGATGCCCACCGCTGCATTCTATCATCGCACCACTCGCCATAGGCAGGGAATTCATTCTCACACACTGCGACCGGAAATGGTGCGCACCGTGCGTTTTGAAAGGAACTTCATCCCACGCACGCTCAGGTTGTGGAATGAACTTCCTGCCGTGGTTTTCCCAAGCGATTACAATATGGGGTTGTTCAAGAAGGGTATTAGAAGGTATCTACAGGGTCGTTCGTCGTATCGTACAAATTTTACGTGCATGGACCATATTAAGTGAATTGTATACCTGTACCATTCTGAAAATTTTATAATACTTACTAGCTGTTGCCCGCGGCTCCGCCCGCGTGGAAGTCGGTTATCGCTTAGTGTAGAGCCGACGCTATTGAGCATTTAATTCGCCTCTCTACTCAACTTTGTCCTCGACTATGTACTCACCTATGTTCTCGACTTTCTACTCGCCTCTATATTCGACTCTCTACTCGCCTCTATACTTGAATTTATACTCGGCTCTCTACTGACTATACTCGCCTTTCCATTGGTCTCTCTACTTGCCCATACATTCGATTCTCTTTTCGCCTCTCTACTTGACTCTCCCCACTCGCCTATCTATTCGCACCTCTACTCAACTCTCTATTCGATCTTTACTTGCCACTACATTCATCTTTCCACTCGCCTCCCTATTCGCCTCTCTAATCAACCCTTTACTGCATTCTTTTTGATTCTATACTCGCCTCTCCACTGGCTCTCTAGTCGCATATCTACTCGCCCCTGTAGTCGACTCTACTCGATTTTAGATCTTTATTTATTTATTCATTTATTCATTCATAATTTGCGAAATATGGGTATAAATTGTACATTGATGTTGATTGTTGTTGTGGAAGTATCACCATATTCAACCATAGGTACGGCATGCAAATGATTGTTAATATTTTCATTAACAGGTTACGTATAACAATTATGTCAGGCATCAATATTTAAGATGATACAGTATGTCATAGGTGCACAAATATCAAATAATAAATAAATCAGGGCATGTCAAACAAAAAAATAAATTTCAAATTTCATCAAATTCATAAATCAATGTCATATTTAAAAATATAGATTTCAGAAATTATGATTAATTACAATTTGTCAGTTAAAAAATCATTTATGGAGTAATACCCTTTTTCAATCAGTAGTTGCTTAACTTTACTTTTGAAGGTCTCCATGCTATGAATTTCAAGGATTGATTTAGGCAAATGATTATATATTCGTGGAGCCATGCAAAATATACTGTTATTAAATAAGGCTGTTTTATTTGTTGGGAGACATATTTTTAGGCTACACGACTATCCACTCGTCCCTATAACAATCTCTACTCGCCTCTCCACTCGCTTCTATATTTGGTTTCCTGCTCGACTATGTCCGTTCCGAAGCTAAAATTCACCTTTGTACTAAATTTCATAAGGACATCTTAAAATAAATTCTTACTATTTAAGGCCATATTTCCCCCTTTTTTGTGCCATTTAAAAATGAAACTTTAATCCTATAGCTCTATTCCCCTTCCCCACTTCCCCTTCTATCCCTTTTTTCGCGATAAGGGGTAGCCCATATCCATTTTCGAGGTCTAATTCATCTCTGTGCCAAATTTCCACAGGATATCTTCAAAAAAGACAAACTTTCATACTAACTATCTAGTCCTTATCCCCTCCCCCTTTTACCACTGTAGTCGCGGTAAAATTAGTATATGTCCGTTACCAAGCTGTAATTAATCCCTATATTCTTATTATATCTTCAACACTGTCAAACTTTCACCCCTTATTACCCCCCCTCTATACCACCATTATCGCGTCAATGGGTAGCCTATGTTCGTTCCTAAGCTTTAATCCATGTCTGTACCAAATATATCATCAGGATGTCTTCAAAACCGGCAAAATTTCACCTATAACCCCCCCCCCCCTTAACCTCATCTTTCGCGACAAAAGGTAGCCTATGTTCGTTCCCAAGCTTTAATCTATATCTGTACCAAATTTCATCAGGATATCTTCAGAAATGACAAACTTTCATAAAAACTTTCATCCCCTATTTCACCCCCCCCCCCTTAAACCCCCTTTCTCGTGATAAAAGGTAGCCTATGTCCGTTCTCAAGCTCTAATATACCTCTGTACCAAATTTCATCAAGATCGGTTCAGTGGTTTAGGCGTGAAAGCGTAACATACAGACATACAGACAGACAGACAGACAGACAGACAGAGTTACTTTCGCATTTATAATATTAGTATGGATATACTTGTATCAGCTTGACTCATTTTCATCATCTCAGCGTGGTTTTAAATTACAGCTAAGTCCATCTCGGAGCCTAGGGTCTTACTCCCCTCTCCTGTTTTTGGTTCATTCAAATTCAAATTCATTTATTTCGTGACGAATAAGTTACATAATAGATGTTATAAATAATATTAGTTCAAGCTATGTTCCGCCAAAGGCATACAAAATATTAAATAAAATCATAAAATAGTTAATTAGGTCAGCCCCTCTAGACAAGTGGCAATTCGCTAGCAGGCGTTTGATGGAATAGAATGACGAATGTTTAGAATTTGACGTATTTGACACGCGTTAACGACTGTCATTTACGCCAAATCCCACACATTCGTCATTCTATTCCACCAAACGCCGGCTAGCGAATTGCCACCTGTCTAGAGGGGCAGAACAGAATCGCAAAAACGTACATTTTCTTTTAGCTTTTTTAACATGTGAATCGGTAGTGGGCCAAGTTTAGCATTGGTCGAGCCAACCACTTAAAACTGGCAGTGGTCAGCTGAACCCGCAGGCTGAATTGGCTGTGGGCTCAGCTGGCCACGAAGTATATTTATCAATTCTTTGCCCCGAAAATATTCATTGTTTCTCGAAAGCGGTGCACACGTGTATATGGACTAATAAATATAAAGGGCCATTGCGGAAAACCATCGGGTGTATGAAACCTTCATTAACGAGTGTTTTATAGGTTACCCTTTAGGCTTATTTATCATACTCAGGGTAGAGATCCGGGTCACAAATCCAAGTCTTACTTTATGGAAACTTGAAACCAAGATTGAAATCGATTCCGCCTTTACCGGGAAAAAGAGGTCCCGCGGGAAATTAAAAATAATCGCTGAAGCATAGCTAGCTACACTTAATATTACTTTTGTTAAAATATTTGAGTAAATTAAGAACATTGTGCTGGGCGAACGTATAGTGTTCGATAAATAAGTAGTATCTACAGTCCGTCAAATCTAAGAAGTACCGTTTGACAGTTCTGACAATTGAATTATAGGGATGGGATGAAAAAATCGATTACTATAATATCCGAACTTTAAGAGATCGATTACTATAATATCCGAATTTTAAGAAATCAATTGTTATAATTAAATAAAAGAAATGTTTAGGATATTTTTTTATTCACTACTAGTACTAGTATCGTCGTCTTCGTCATCATCGTCATTTAAATTAATGACCAGTTGATTGTCCATTACATTATCAAAGTGTACGTCTCTTTCGAAGTCGTCCATTATTATTTTCTTTGTTTTTTGTACTACTTTACTCCAATCTTCCTGTGTAACTTGGGCACATGCTTCCTTTAATAAACCTTCCATTTTCTTGACACTGAAGGGTGGTTTTGTGTTGTGTCTTGCTGCATAACCTGTAAAACAATAATGTAACTATTTGATAGCAGACGAAAACCATTGTTTAAATTATAAATGTTAGAAGTACTCGTGTTATTATTATAATATTATAAAATATTACCTTTAACTTGGGCCCAAATCAGTTCAATGGCATTATATTGGCAATGGTACGGAGGAAGTCGTATGACTTTGTGCCCGTGCTCTTCGGCCAATTGGTCAATTACATATGTCGGTTTTGGTGGTTTATGCAATTTCACTAACTGTAATAATTCAGCTTTTAATAGTGACATGTCGGCATCCACTCCTTTTCTTTGCAGCCATGCCACCAAATCTGCTTTCTTATTGGCTGACGTAGGTGCTTTATCAATTTGCACAGAGTGGTATGGGGCATTATCCATTATAATTGTGCTGTTAGGAGGGATATTCTGTAATAAATTTAAGAACCACTCTCGGAACCTTACTGCGTCCATTTCTTCATGATACTCTTTAGTGCTTTTGGATTGGAAAGCTAATAAAGAGTTTTCCACGAAGCCTGTAGACGCTGACCCAGCATGGCATATTATGAGGCGTCCACCTTTTCCTATCGGCACCTTCGAGCACGAAGCTTCAGAATCATCAGTCCATGTTTTCGGCACAGAATGGTTGGAATTTAGCCAAGTTTCGTCCAAAAATATTACATTATCCCAGTTTATAATTTGTTTAACTTCGCGCAGGAATGTTAGTCGCTGCATAATTATGTCATGTCGCTCCATAACAATTTTTCGTTTGTCAACTTTTTTGTATCTGAAGCCAATTCCTGTTATTACCGTTCTCAACGACTCTATGCTTCCCTTATACAGCCCGGCATCTTTTAAAGTTGCACATAACTTTGCCAATGTTGGAAATTCGCCTCTTGTAAAATACCCGTATATATGGTTTCTAATAGCATGACTATCGAATTCATCGATGCCTGTCACAGGTTTATTTCTTTTTCGTTTTTTCGGTGTGTGAAGTACGTTACTGTCACTCCCCGAAGGCCCATATTTTTCACTTAATATTTTGCCAACGGTGCGGCTACCAATACCGAGAGCTTCACCGACGCGATCCCGAACTTGTGTAACTGGCAGTAGAAGTCCACCATTTTGAGATTCACGCTCAAAATACTCGTGTAATTTCACCACCAATTCACGAGCCTGGCTGTTCAAAGTACGTCCTCTTTTCGACATTATTAATAAACACTTGCTTAGTTCGGAGTCCAGTATAAATATTGCCAAGGTAAACGGATAAAGAATGATCAGTCCAGAAAAGTAATAGCCAAGTCACAAATTGTAAAACACAAACGAGAAAGCAAGTACGCGCACAGTCAGCTTCCAAGATGGCGAGAGACTGCTGACGCCGAACCGACCGAGCGGACCGCGTGCGCTTGTAGTTGGCAGTGTTGCCAGAAAAAAAAAATTGTAGAGACTTGGACACCTGCGATTTTGCCTATTGACCTAAAAATAATTAAATTAATTTATTTTAGGGTATCTGTGTATTCAGTGCATTATGCGGTCGCGCAGTAACGTCGTTAATTTATAACATCAGGCAACAACATTTTTGTGAATGGGTTCTACATACCTTATTTTTATTAGTTTTAGACGTAGAAATAAGACTTAGAAGAAAAAATTGTAATTGTAAAATCAATGGATGTGCTTGTTAAAAATTTGTTTATTTCTCTGTAATATGCAAACCCATACTATCATACACAAAAATAAATGTAAAAAACACTATCCCTGACTCCATTTACTATTTCGACAGCGTTAGCGCGAGAAACCCCGACTTATTTGGGCGCGAAAATCAAAAATCGACAAATCGCTTTCGACAACTTTTTAAAGAAGCAAATATATTTGATTTATAAATACGTATTTTTGGTGAATGGGTTTTATCTCATATTTTACGATTACATAACTATTTAGTTATGTAATCGTAATATGTGAGATAAATCCCATTCACATGAAAAAATATTTGTTTGGTTGTCAAGTGTAATTTGTAAATAATACATTCGATTTTTCGTATATGTAAACGATTTTTTTGCATACAAGTGTATCCGAAGAGTCGCAACACTACGTGCAGTGACCTAACTACGTAACTTTGTAATGCGGTCAAGAATATAACTATTAGAAATTATTTACTGTGTAAATATGTGTTATTTTGCTTTGTTTGAAAGTTTTCAATTACATTTAGATATTAAGAATTGTACATTTTTAGATACAATAATGAAATCTTTCTAAATTCATGGTTTTATGAAAAAGGTTATCGAAACTGAATAATGTACGTATGAACAAAGTTGTTTCGGTTTGAAAAATATGAAACGTCAAACGGTACCTCTTAGATTTGATGGACTATAGGGTAAATAATTTAAAAAAATCAGCTACCTGACCCGTTATAAAAATAGTTAGCATACAACTTCTAACGTTTATTTAATTTAACACATTAATGAATTAAAAGATGTTAATGTTCTCTACAGTAAAGTTATTTTTATACAGCACTCTCAAATTATCTCATCTCTTCAGCACAAAAGGGGAAATGTTTGTAGCTCAATAAATGGCGTGCGTAAGAGCGTTTTCACACTCATCCGATATCCGATATCGGAGGAAGTCAAATGTATGACATATGTATCTCTCTTTCACATTGTCCGGCCCGATATTGGTTATCGGAGCCAACACCACTGTTTTGGCCCGATATCGGAACATAAAGAGACTAAAACAGCGACTGCAAGCAATTTTCGACCTTAAGACGCCGATCACGAATATAAGAAAAAAGCTCGATACCATGTCATGTCAATAAGGTCGAAAATTGCTTGCACTTTTTTCTTTTTTTTACTCCTAGCATCCTAGGCCATTTGCTCAAAAGCACAAACTAGTTAGGCTAGTTTGTGCGTTTGAGCAAATGGCCGTATCGGGCCGATTTTATCGGATAAATTGAAAACAGCACAAGGTGTCGGCAATCGGCGTCCGACACCGATATCGGATATCGGATGACTGTGAAAACGCTCTAATGGTGGTTCAAATTCCGATCACCCCATTTAGAAACTCGTTCTTCTTAAAAATAACTGCTTTCCCTCCGTAATTTTCGTTCTATAAATAGCTTCGCAATAAGCGAGTTACACCTCTGATGTTCCAATTTGAAATTAGGCTGTGCGATTAGGCGTGTTGTAAGTGAGCTCGTCTACACTTTGTAAACCTACAAAAAGTGTCTGAAGCTCAGTCAGCATCAGATTGATCTTGACGAACAAAGTATTCAAAATGATCATAATACTTTGGCACTCTCGAGGGTTTCTTAATACATTCTTTCAATTGACTGATTGTTCTAATATTTGACAACCTTTAGTTCACACGATAATAGAACAAGTTTAAGTTAATAAAATAGTTCGACTTGTTCTCAATACTTTGGTATTAATATCACTTTGTTTGTATTCAAGATATATCTGATACGGACTGCACAAAACACCACCCATTACTAAAACTCATTGTATATTTACAGGTATTCTCAGACTAAGACTTTAGCCCTCAGCCCTTTTATGCGTGCAGAATTCCTCTCAGGCTTCACCTCGCCAGAGCTACTGATGAAGTGGGTATTTCGAATAAGAACCGACTAAGACTGCACGGTATTCCATCACATCTGCCTGTGTGGCTGCCGTGGCTAGAGAATCTGGTGTACCTACCCTAAAAAGTTGTCTACCTAAGGCGTTGGCTACCAACTTAGACAACCCCAACGTGTTATTAAGGATCAGAATCCCTTCACTTCTATAGATGTGAGTTATTATATTTATAATAATTGATTACTAATAAAATATTAGCAGGAAATAAGATAGGATAGGATGTTATATACAAATGTTATTAATTATTCAGACAAACCACGATGAAAATGAGCAATTAATATTAAACAAAGATCACGACTTCCATATTTGATAGGCTTGTTACTATTCATTAACTGATATTGTTTATCCCTGTTCTTATGACGAGTATAGAAAATTATATTGTCGGCATATTCTCTTAGTACTATACAAACTGGGATAACCTTTGTGAATAAAGGTGGGAAGCAACTGAGGTCGCAGGTTCGATTGTATAGCATAGCATAGCTTAACTACCTTGTGTTATGGAATCTAGAATGCGGATAAACATACTTAGGTACTTTTTTTTGTAAATACATACATATTCATTAGGAACGAACGGGACGTTCTGCGAGAGTAAGTATGCTAGGATGTCTTCCATACAAATTTAGTAATTTAAGAAATTATATGTAATTTAGCTTGAGTTAATTATTGTAATTGGTCATGTACCGTTTTAATTAACTATAAATAAATAAATGAATATTATACATAGAAACACCCAGACCAATACAAATGTACATATTCATATTTACAAATATTTGCACTGAGCGGGAATGAAACCCGCGCCTCCTGCGTAGAGGCCGCGTTCACTACCGCCACGCCACAGAGGCTTGTAAATAGCGCTATATAGGATATTGCACAGTATTAATTAATGGTTATAATTACTACAACTATTTATTTCTTTCAGTTTGACATAAGTTGTTGTATTGGCGAAAATAATAACTTTCACTATACTTTAAATAGGTAGGACCAATGTTTTTTTTTTTTTTAATCATCTCACCCCTACACAGTTCCTTAATATTATTTCTACAATCTTAGAACAAAAAAAAGAACTACTTATTGTGATTCCAATCTCGGATAACCCAAAAATGTTTACAAAGCATCTCAATATTTTAGCCAGGCGAATGCAAACATATTTGTTTCATGGCATTTATTTACGAAAATGTTCAAAGTGAACGTATTTAGGCGCTCAAAGAAATGCACAAGTCTTGGTAGTTTTGTTCATACCACTAAAAGGCCACTATGAATTTTTAATACGAACCATTTTGTCACGAAGTACGAATCGTATTATTGTCCTCGGGTCACGCTGGGGTCTCTTAATGTGACCGGAGAAAAGTGTCCATTAATAAATAAAAAACCAACATGCTATTGTTTTGGGATTCACCTAATAGTTTACGGTTGAAAACGTCATTAATGGTCTCGGAGTTTGTTTTGTGTCTTGCTAATGTATTTTCAATAAATATGTATGTACTGAAGTACGTCTTATATGAGACCGATAATCTATAACTTAGAATGGCCAACCATTATGGAAGATTGTAGTGATTTTTTAAATATTTACTAAGAAGAAAGTTTGATGACTTTCTAGCAGAACAATTATGCTTCTATCACGTCAATCGCAATGAAAATTAACGTAAATCAATATTGTGGACAATTAATTTTTTCACATTTTCTTGTAACTTGCAATTACAAAACTCTGCAGTGCATCATATTTATGCCATAGGATCAGTAGCCATAAAAAGTGAAATACATAAATATTTTAAACTTTTTACGTTATCCATTTCGCTCATAGTTTAATTTTTCGTAACAATAGAAACCACGGTATATTTAAACCTGAGGTACATATATACCAAATAGAATTCATTACAGTGAATCTATAAATGCTAAAATATATTGATGGCTCCGCGTTTGTTCTTTCTTGAAGTAAAAGCACAGTTGCCTTTACTTCAAGAACAAAGGCATTTAAGCGAACATCTCTGTTCAAACCGTATAACATGCTTTTTATTTAGATTCACATCGTACAAATTCGTTTCATACTTTATTTATGTATTTAATCCTGCTGGTGCATTTTATGTTAGAAAATTTTATCTCAATAGTATTTCACACCCCTAATACTCTTTATCTCAGTTATTTCTTGATCACATTACCACCCAGTCTAACATAAACGTGAATCCATACCTAATGCAAGTTTAAAATTTCAAATTCAATTTAACAGGATATGTTACCATTACCGAGACTACCAGTAAAACACATCTTAGCCACAGCTAAGCTAGAGTCTCATTGAAAGTATAGTAAAAATTATTACGCTTAATAAAAAAAACAGTCATGAAACGTCAGTAGACTACGATACAGTATTGTACCTACTTTAGACGGACATAACCATCGTTTTTACATAATGTTTTTAAAAGGAAATCAACTTTGGACTGTATAGTTTACATTTATGTAGGTACATGTTCTCGCATCATAACCTATCCAGAGTAGGCAGGGACCACCTGTCCTTACACACTTCACGAGCATTTTCTACTTTCATACAAGCTTGTCCGTTTTCGAGTAATTTTGAACTACCCTTTTTTTCAATACATTATCAAATTTGATTAGTAAATATTCTGTCTGTGCCGTTTGAAAATAGATACCTATTCCTTTTGTCTCAATATCCTTGATCCTTATTGATATAATAGAGGTCTCTCCCCTATCACTTATCTTTTACCCTCGTCGAGAAAATGGCTGCTTATTTTCCTCGATAATTAACTTAATAATTTCTGATGACACCATAATTTCTTCGGGTAACATTAATTATTATTGATAATACATGAATCTTATATCGCGTTACCTAGCTTAATACAATTATGTTCAAATCCTTTTTTTTTATACCACTGAGGTGGCAGACAATGTGGAGTGGTGATGTAAAGTGGTTACTGTTACCTGGATGTGTGCAACACCAGAGGAGTCATGCTCGTGCTGCCGACCCTGAAAACACAGAGAGTTTCAGTGCCGTCAGTGAAGAAAACAAAGCAGGAATAGCCATCGGTCTTCCCTCTGACAGCTCAACAACTCTCGCCGGAAACACAACACGAGGTTATTATGGCCGCGGTAGCATCCTATATAATATATGTTCAAATTGAATGGATGTACATTAAGCTCCGTAGTTTGGAGCCAAGTCTGCCTCACCTGAGAGGCGGTACCTACGTATAATTATCTCCTGATTAAAGGCTTTCCTCTCGGAGGAGGGCAGACGACAGTCGTCCCCATGAAAGCCATAAACGTCAATATGTGGCAAAGAATTAAAGCTCCGGGCTCCGAAGTAAAAGTCTTAGATACAAACGAAACAGCGCTTGAATGATGATAAATACATTACTAAACGTAATCTAGCTCAAAATTAATGAAAAATATAGTTCCCACTTACCTACATAATACACGAGACTCATTCTTATAGAATAATCGAACCACATGTTAATTAAATTCTGTTTTTTAATACTAATACGATATCTGTAATATGCGTCTTATTTATAAAATAATATCATATTAGTATAAGGATGTAGATACCAGTATTGCACACTCAATATTCTATTATCAAGATAATAATACGTGAAATGTCCAGGGGTTCAAAGATGCGAGATCATTTGATAAGGGCCTTCAACGACAAAACTGCTGTACGAGCGGTTGCCCAATCCTAGACAAATATTTGAAATATCAAGCAAGCCATAAGGGAAATTTGAGAAAACATTTTATACCGTAACCTTTATTTTATTTATTTCATATCATGTAGAAATTGTATTTCCCAAATGTTTTCTGCGTAAATAAAATATATTAACAGTATGTTTGCAAAATCTCCTATGTAATTCTCAATCTGAAAAATAAATATTCTTTCTAATAAATCATAAAAGGATAACACATTGATAGTATTCTTGTTCTTCTCTAATAATATGTATGTATAATATGTATGTATTTATAAAAAAAAAAAGAACGTATCTAAGTATGTTTATCCGCATTCTAGATTCCATAACACAAGCTAGTTAAGCTATGCTTACCATGGGTCTAGATAGCGTTGTGTGAAATGTTGTGGAATATTTATTTATTTATTTATTTTATTATTATTTATTCTCTAACAAATACACATTAATAATACATACAATTATTTAAAAAGCGCAAATGGAGCCTCCGCTATAATATACAAGTTCATAACCGATACATGAATGGACACAGAATTTCAGCCCTACGATGGAAAAGGTTTGGAAGTTCAAGGTCCCGACCAACGCAGGCTCGTGCAAGTGCAAGGGGGTGAATTCGAGAAACAGCGTCAAACGGACATCAACCCTAAACGTGAAGGGATGAAAGCACGGCAGCCTGTGGCCTTTCTTTATAATTATGTGGAAGGTTATATTAGCCATCTTCAAGCGCACGAGCACCATTTACTAGAAGTACGTCAAGTAGTTGTCGTAGAACGTGGTACAGCGCTATCTAAACCCAAACTAAGCATAGCTTCTCTATGTGTTCTAGAATGTAGATAAACAAACTTTGATTTAGTTTGTTATCATATTGCACCTAGAAGCACCAAAGGCTTCATACATATCCATACTAATATTATAAATGCGAAAGTAACTCTGTCTGTCTGTCTGTACGTTACGCTTTCATGCCTAAACCACTCAACCGATCTTGATGAAATTTGGTACAGAGGTATATTAGAGCTTGAGAACGGACATAGGCTACCTTTTATCACGAGAAAGGGGGTTTAAGGGGGGGGGGGGGGGGGAGGACTAGGGCCTTGGGATGAAAGTTTGTCATTTTTGAAGATTTCTTGATGAAATGTGGTACAGAGATAGTTTAGAGCTTGGAAACGGATATAGGCTACCTTTTATCGTGAAAAGGGGGGTAGAAGGGGGGCGGACTAGGGCCTTGGTTTGAAAGTTTGTCATTTTTGAAGATTTCTTGATGAAATTTGGTACAGAGATAGTTTAGAGCTTGGGAACGGACATAAGCTACCTTTTATCGCGAAAAGGGGGAAGAAAGGGGGGGGGGGGGGTACCAGGGCCTTGGGATAAAAGTTTATCGTTTTAGAAGATTTCCTAATGAAATTTGGTACAGAGATAGTTTAGAGCTTGGGAACGGACATAGGCTACCTTTTATCGCGAAAAGGCGTGTAGAAGGGGGGACTAGGGCCTTGAGATGAAAGTTTGTCATTTTTGAAGATTTCCTGATGAAATTTTGTACAAAGATAGTTTAGAGCTTGGAAACGGACATAGGCTACCTTTTATCGCAAAAAGGGGTAGAAGGGGGGGGGGGGCATATGGCTATGGGATGAAAATTTGTCTTTTTTGAAGATATCCTGATGAAATTTGGTACAGATATAGATTAAAGCTTGGGAACGAACATAGGCAACCTTTTGTCGCGAAAGACGAGGATAAGGGGGGGGGAGGGAATTATGGGGATTGAAAGTTTGCCAGTTTTGAAGACATCCTGATGATATATTTGGTACAGTGATGGATTGAAGCTTGGAAACGAACACAGGCTATCTATTGACACGAAAATGGAGGCATGGGGGGGGGGTAATAAGGTTTGAAAGTTTGACAGTTTTGAAGATATCCTGATGAAATTTGGATTAATTAGAGCTTGGTAACGGATATATGCTACCTTTTATCACAAATAATGTGGTAAAAGGGTGGGGGGATTAGTATGAAATGGTGAAATTCGGTACTGAGATGGATTAGAGCTCTAAAATGGACAAAGATTACCTTTTATTGCGAAAAAGGGGCAAGTAGATATGCGACTAGAGAGCCAAAAAGAATGCAGTAAATGGTTGAGTAGAGAGGCGAATAGGGAGGCGAGTGGAAAGATGAATGTAGTGGCGAGTAGAGATCGAATAGAGAGTTGAGTAGAGGTGCGAGTAGATAGGCGAGTGGGGAGAGTCAAGTAGAGAGGCGAAAAGAGAATCGAATGGATGGGCAAGTAGAGAAGCCAATGGAAAGGCGAGTTTAGAGAAGAGTACAAAGTCGAGTAGAGAGGGGAACAGAGAAGTCAATAGAGAGTCGAGTACAAATTCAAGTATAGAGGCGAGTAGAAAGTCGAGTAGAGAGTCGAATATAGAGGCGAGTAGAAAGTCGAGAACAGAGGTGAGTACATGGTCGAGGACAAAGTTGAGTAGAGAGGCGAATTTAATGCTCAATAGCGTCGGATCAACACTAAGCGATAACCGACCTCGACGCGGGCGGAGCCGCGGGCAACAGCTAGTATATTATATAAGTTCAGTATTTACAGTCAGTTCTAGTTAGTTTACATTATTTACAGTTATACATCGTAGGGTAGTAGATGTATACACGAAGATTATGATAGTGAAATATAATTACGGTAAATACACGATATTAACATAATAGTAATCATCCATGATGATTAATCGACGACGCTCATTAACTATGTGTCAAAGTGTCATTCATTAGTCAAATGTGTTTCTAGAATCGAATTGCTCGATTTTAAAGTAAATAGACTGGCATATACATATAGTTTTACCCGTGAATTATGTACAACATACATGTTTATTATACATCTATCCTTTTTAAATTCAATATGCCCAGACTTCATTTGTATTATTTTTTCATGCCAATTAGGAGAAAGCCTAGCACACGGCCTACCTTTTGGAAAGTGGTTACAGAGGACGTGTGCAACATTAGGGCCGACATATTCGTGCTCACAATCTTGTAGGAAACTTCTAATGCACATCTTGAAGAACTAGATAATGTAACGGTTCGGAAATAAATACCACAGTTGGTAGTTCATCCCTTCTCCATAATTTACAGGAACCTATTCCGCTTAACCTAACTCAGTGCCAAATTTCAACCAAATCCGTTAAGCCATTCTTGCATGATTGAATAACAAACATCCAGCTGCCAAACTGTTGCATTAATTAATAGTACCTAGTAGCTAACTGTTTTTGGAGTAGTAACAACGATTGATAAAATAAATAATTATGACAAAATAAATAAATATATACCACAGAATAGATAATAGTACTAGCGTAATATATACATAAAATGGCATTCATTATGTGTTATATCTCATTATAATATTTTTCAAAATTTAACACATGCTTGTAATGCAATTACTTTTTTTTTTTTTTTTTATAAACAGGACACGTCAATTTGACTTTACCTCGCCTGATGGTAAGCTGAAGGCAAAGTCTCAAGAAAGAGGGCCACCATTATATGCACGTGCCATGTTAATAATGGTGGCACTCAGCTTGACGGCCTCATCAGATGCTTTTTCACGCCCCGCTTAAAGGACCCGGGACTGTAGGAAGAGGGGAACACGTGAGCTGGCAAGGAATTCCAGGTCTTAATGGTGCGACAAAGGAAAGAGTCACCGAACCGCTTGGTTCTTGAAGGAATGTTCTGCACCGTATAGGGGTGACATCTAAGTCCTGCACGTGTCGTCCTGTATAGGAAGGGGGAGGGTGGGACTAATTGGAATAGCTCTTCAGAACATTCACCATGGTAGAGACGGCAAAAAACTGCCAAGGAAGCAACATCTCTACGCATCTGCAGAGACTCGAGGGTACTCGTGACCTCAGGATTTCCGATAATGCGGACCGCACGTCGCTGCAACCTGTCGAGAGCATCTAATAAGTACTTTGCGGATCCATCCCAGAGATGTGAGCAGTACTCCACGCAGGAACGAATTTGTGTCTTGTAAAGAAGACACCGTTGCTCCGGCGTGAAAAAGCGTCTCACTCTGTTCAGGACTCCGAGTTTACGCGAGGCTGCTTTGATGATACTCTCGATGTAGTTTTTGTTGTTCAGTTTGCAGCGAACATCCATACCGAGGATATTGAGGTTGTCCTGCAGTGGCAGTGGCGTGCTCTGAAGAGTGGGAAGGGGAAGGAAAGAAGATACCTTTGCTGTGAACGCACATGCCTGCGTCTTCTTGGCATTGAACTCGACCAAGTTCTCAGAGCCCCATTGGGAAATGTGATTCAGGATCCGGTCAAGCTCAGTGACAAGAAGCTGCCTTTTTTCCGCAATATGCGTCTGCTTATCCGCAGGACGTCCATGATAACTCCCGTGTAGGGTGCTATCATCCGCATAGCAATGAATGCTGCCGGTCGACAGCATGTCATTGATATGCAGAAGAAAGAGAGTTGGCGATAGGACAGATCCCTGCGGTACGCCGGCATTTACCTGCACGCGAATACGGCGCTCCTGCAAGAAGCCGGCAACCCAGTCGCACAGTCTAGGAGGCAGACCAAAGGCTGGTAACTTGGAAAGAAGCGACTTGTGCCAAACTCTATCGAAAGCTTTGGCGATGTCAAGGCTAATTGCCAATGACTCGCCGTGCTTGTCCATAGCCTCACCCCAAATATGGTTAACATACGCCAGAAGATCACCCGCTGACCGTTTCGGCCTGAAGCCATATTGCCGGTCATTAATTAGGGAGTGATCTTCAAGGTGACGCATGAGCTGTTTGTTAATAATGTGCTCGAACACCTTGCACAGCACTGAGGTGACGGCTATGGGTCGATAGTTGTTTGGGTCTGAGCGATCCCCCTTCTTGGGGATCGGCTGTACATTCGCCTCTTTCCAAGCCGAAGGCACTGTACCAGAGCTGTAGGACAGCCGGTACAGCCGCGCAAGCATTGGAGACAACTCCGCTGCACATTTTTGCAGAACCACCGCTGGAATACCGTCCGGACCACTGGCTTTCCGGACATCGAGTGACTGCAACACTGTTCGGATATCGCGTTGCCTGATACGAATATCAGGCATTGCATAGTCACTGACGGGCAGTGTCGGCGGCTCCATACCACAATCATCGACTCGGGAGTTGGCTGCAAAGAGATTAACCAGCAAATTTGCTTTCTCTTGCGGCTCATGGGCCAGGGATCCATCGGGATTGCGCAGCGGGGGCAGCGAAGGCTGGCAGAAGTTGGCTTGCACGGCTTTGGCCAGTCGCCAGTAGCCACGGCTGCCCGTGGGATGCTCTACTAGCTCCTGACCAAGCCGCGCTATGCGCTGGGCATCCGCTCTGACATAAGCCCTCTTGCAGGCCTTTGTGGCTCTGTTGTACGCCGCCTTGAAGTGGCCCACGTTGGGATCGCACGTAGCGCGCGCCCTGATCCAAGCGCGGTACGCAGACTGTTTATGATTAACAGCCTCCGCGCACTCGCGCCCGAACCAGGGGCGCGCCCTGCAGACACCGGCGACATCAGTGTAGGGGATATAATATTCCATACCCAGACTGATCTCACCGGTGACAGCAGTTGCGGCCTCAGATGGGTTCTTACCTTCAAAGCAGCGTTCAACCCACGGGATGGACGCAAAATAATCACGCAGTCCATCCCAGTCCGCTGACGAGTAGTGCCAGAGACGCCGCTTCCCAAGCACGGGACGTGGGGGCGCTAAAATGGGCACCTCGGAACGGACCAGACAATGGTCGGATTCACCTAAAGCGGCGCTCACCGAAACACTGTACTGGTCCGGGCGACTCGTCAGCAGAAGGTCTCGCAGAGAGGGCTCATGGTCCGACCTTTTTGGTATCCTAGTGACCTCGTGTACCAATTGGGTCAGGCCATGCGCCAGAGCAAATTAACTTGAGTTATACCTTCTAATATCAGCTGCCAGCGAAATCTCCGTCAAAATCGGCCCAGCCATTCTTTCTATCTTGCAACATACAGAAAAGGCTGTTTTTTTTTAAATAGCTGCCAGCGAAATCTCCGTCAAAATCGGCCCAGCCATTCTTTCTATCTTGCAACATACAGAAAAGGCTGTTTTTTTTTAAATACACCAAATTCTTTTGAAATCTCAAAAATTGTGGTTCATGTTCATATTCGGTTGAGAATCGTGGCGTAAGAATGTTAGTAAAAATGAGCACCTATATATATCACAGGAAGCGAATTTGTTCCGAATAGGTGGAGCAGAGACCTACTACGACATTTCTCAGAATAGATGCAATAACGGCCATGTCGCTATGATATGTGACCCACTTGATCACGCCAATGTCACTAATCTTAGGGTGGAATTGGGTAATAACGTTCAAAGTGCGGCCTAGCTATGTTGCGGGTAAATATTAATTAGGATAATGTCTATAATGTCAAAATAAAATCGGGTCAACTACGGTATAAATGTGAGGCTATGCCAGTGAAATAGTAATAAAATGAGATATCCAAAATGGATTTATTCTGTTGCCAGAAATATCGAAGTTAGGGTTAGATAAGACGAATTTTGGTCAATGTTTTAAATTCGATTAATTAGGATTGTTATTTTCATATTATTAGGAATTCTGCTATTATCATAATGTACCTAAATGATAGAGTTTGTGAAGATGTTTGAATTTTTTTTAATTTATTTAATCAAACTCCAACGGCTGAACCGATATGAAATTTGGTAGACCGATGGATTACAGTCTGGAATTACTCATAGACTATTTTGTATCCCGTAAATAGCTTCCCATGTAATGCGAGAAACTGTATAAAAATTCTAAGCTAGTAAAGCTAAGTAAAGTCGCGTGCAACAGTTAGTACTTTATAATTGCATGAAATTTAAACAAATTTAAAAGGGTTGAACAACTTATTCGATTAATTTTTCTCCACTCGGCCCTTTCCAGCCCTTTCGTGATGACAAGCACCCAATGCACTTTATTTTTATGTTACTCCCTAAAACCTCAGCAGGGGGTAATGTTCCTTAATATTATCAAAAATGTTTATGAGTTCACCTTGTTTAGAGATTTTTGATATTGCCTAATAGCCACTACCAGTATTATTCGTTTTAGTTACATTTATTTTAGAGTAGGTAAATCTTTGTATGATACAATTTGTTGAACTATCCTTTATTTTACGACTTTAATTTTAGTTACACAACAGGCTTACAGTTTACAACGCAACAAGTAAAAAACACGAGTGATTTGTTATATTTTAAGAAATGTATCTAAAAAATGTACTAAAATTACTAATTACTACCCTTGAATTTTACGCTTTGCTATGTATTATTTCAAGGTTAGTGTCATTTTGATATTGTTTTATTATTTACACTGAGTCCGACATGACGACTGTTATTATTGCATTATATAAATCGAGATAGAATCTGTTAAAATAGTATTACAGTGATGATAACGGGAATTAACGCGATCATGGTATAGGTACCTTCGATTTGAATGACGTTTGGATATTTTTGTTGATTTCCGACAGTATTATGAATGTCTGTAATATCAATGTTCCCTTATTTCTATTCCTTATAATTTAATAGTAGTACACCTGTAAAAACGAACGAAAATCCATTTTATTTATATACAGTAGGTATAATTCGATAAAACAAATATTTTCTTTATAAATAACATATCTAATATTGTGGCTGGTAAATCATAAAAACGAATGTGGGCAATTTTTTAACGTTGGTTACGAAATTCAACCAAAAAGCATCTTACTTTCAACGATAAAGGGGCCGACACCACACAATCACGTTATTGGTGAATGATAAGTGATATCTAAAATACCGGTATTGGTAAAAATATTAGTACAAACGAAATCGTTTTTGATATGCATATAGGTAACGATAAAATTGGTATTCGATTCGTACTGCATTAAAAAGGTTTGTTTACTTAATATATAAAAAGATCTGTGATATATTTCAGTATTTTTATTTTAATCGCATAGTTATTTTATTAAAAAGATCGACTAGTATCGAATTCAATAGGCCTATTAACAAAGAACAAAGTAAGCCCTGGTTGAGTCGGAATCAGATGAACCATTTCCCGGACTTACCTTTTCAGAGAGACTTTATTTACCTCAACAAATTCGTACACTTATTAAAATTTCATTTTTACGCAAGAAATCATTTCATAGGGATAAAGAACTTAATTTTAAGAACACAGACTTAATAATAATGCCATCGGATGAGTCTTTTCAGAACAAAGTAGCATAATGTTTTCTGTTTTCTTTTTATTAAATAAGAAACACGCTTTCATAGTGAAATATACCAGAGAAGACAAAATATATAACTACTAGGTACTTTCGTTTAAAAATTATTTTATCTTCATCCTAGCGTTTATCCCAGTTGCATCCATAGCTTTCAACTTGGAATCTGGGGCGCGCTTTACCAGTCCGACTACGGATTTGGCTAAACTTCAATATTTTCCGTGAAGCGACGGCCATCTAACCTCCACAACCCAAAGGCGATATCAAAGCAAGGCAGTTGGACCAGTTGTTAGATTTTTGAGGGCTCCAACTAGCCGTAACGACTGCCATAGATGTTCGCATGGCAACCGGGACCGACAGCTTAACGTGCTCTCCTCCGCTATTTGCATTGATCGGGGATCGAACCCGCGCCTCCTGCGTAGCGGCCGCGTTTACTATCGCTACGCCACGGAGGCTGTCACGCTTTTGTCTAAAAATCTGAAGTGCAAAATAAATATAAGACCTTTTTTTATAATCTTGACGTTATAGATTCAAAACTATCTTAACATCAAGGTATTTAGATGAAGTTAAACTGTTTTATTGATTTAAATTGTATTATTGTTTTAACTAAAAGTGTGTACCAAGTATCAAAATAAAATAAAATGAAAAAATCATGAATTTTAACTCAATTTTCATTTCAGAAAAGAAGAAATAATAACTAATAGACACCACCAGAACACAAAAATTACTGAACGGGTTCGGATGTAGATGTTTTTTTAAGATCATGAATCGACTTGAAGTGTTCTTGATCGAAATTGGTAGATTAAAACAGGAAATCAAACCAACAGTCACGATACCCAATATCCACGTGGACGGAGTCGCGGGCATCCGCTAGTTTATTAAATAATTAATAAATATACTATTGCGGAAAAGTACAATTTATATACAATTTTAATGGTGTCTTTCTTCACCTGACTAATGACCACTGCGTAGACAGGCTTTCGGCTGAGCTACTATTAATTACAGAAAACCTTGGTTTCTGAATCCGTTGCGTGATAAGTCACTGTAAACACACAGACCAGACGAAGTATTACGTTTAATTATACGGTAACAAAGACCTATACCGGCTTATCGGCAGCTATACCAAGTTAACAGTTACACGAGTGGCTCTTGAACAAATTATATCGTTGAAGACTTTAATGGATACGGCGGTAATATAACCGTGTATTGGTGCACTTTGATTATTAACTACCAGTTTTTAATTATAGGGAACGCAGTTACTCGAAACGTAAAAGTTGTACAATAATATTAAAAATGCAATACTATACCCTTGTTTAACAATAGGTTGCTTTTAACTAGGTAAGAGTTAACAAACCCATTTTAATAGGAGTTTTCGAGAATCTAAGTAATGAAATCAATAATATCAATGGAGGGTACCTACGTCCCAACAATTGTACTAAGTAATTTACCTACTAGTCTTAAGTGATATAGTATCATTAATAGAACTAAAATGATTGAATCTATAATATGGTTGACACTAAAGTTGTAATGTGTTCGATTTTTTTTGTTTACTTTTTGAGTGATAACTGCAGTTTAACTTGATTTTTTATATTTAGCACAACTGATAATGGAATTCTAAATCCAAAGAGATTAATTAGGTAATGTGCCATCCCTATCCAAATGTTGTATCAGATGTGACGTGAACGTGAAGTATTTATGTCACCGCTTAATTAGTATTGAAACGGAGTGCACATAACATGACATAGTATAGCATTGCAGAATTATAGTTAAGGTCACGATTAGCATAACTGGGGAGGTAAACCTCCAATTAAATATAGGTCGTTGAACTTACAATCGTAATAAATATGAACCTACTCCTAATACTTAGTCTATTAGCAAACATAATATTATAATAAAAAATTAATAAATTGTTCTTAATTGAAATCAAAGACCGCGATTTTTTTGAAATAGAAGAGTATAAAATTTGTCATAAAAACAACTGCCTAGAAAGATAAAGTAAGCAATAAAAAAGCACTTATTGTATTTAAAAAAAAAAAAACATTTTTACCAATTTACTGTTTGAGGGCGTTTCCCTGTGCCTGTAAGCACTTACTACCCCAAACGTGATAGTGATCTTAACCGACTCCTCAAACCACAATAGAAACACATTAGTTAGCAGGTAATGTTGCTTATCCATTTTAGTATAAGTAAGGTATAATTTAGTCGAATTACACTTTGAGGTGAATAAAATAACTGGACATAAAATATAAAAGAATCTAACTTCACATTGCAGAGAATGCAATCAAATAGAATTAATTGCTTTTTATTGTTTTTGATGATTAATTTTGTGCAAAATATGGTTCACAGAGTGTCTGAACTACGTATACTGCTTAATGTTGTGACTCTCATAAACATATAATGTGACGGTGATAAATATATAATAAAGATAACAGGAATTAACGCGATCATGGTAGGTACTTACATACCTTTCATTCCCTGATATTTCGATCAGGTTACACCGGCCGTGGTCACAGATTAACTGGTTCAGCGGTGCACGCCCACCGTCTTGAAAATAATACTCAATTCAATTGATTTTTGAAGTGAAAACTTCTTTAGCGGCGTCGGATGGGTGTAAAATGTTAAGGAAGCGTCAGGATTAGTTGACCTTTGAACCGTAACCGACGACTGACGTCATACAAGATTAGGTACAGACTATCTATTTTGCAAGTTACGATAGATAGCGTCGTAGCTTAAACGGTAAGCACTTCGACTGTAAGTCCTTATAGTTTCAGATAGTATCGAGTTCAAGCCAGGTGGCATTCAGGGATTTTTTGTGATTGTTTTTTCTTATTATAATTTATTACTTTTGGTGATTATTTTTTCTTTTTGTAAGTTATTACTTTTTATGATTATTTTTTCTTTCTGTAATTTATTATTTTTGTGATTATTTTTTCTTTTCATAATTTATTAATTTCTTCTGACAGAAAATTAGCAGAAAATAAGTGATAGGTTCTATGATTAGCGCTATATTATAGGTATGGTATGGTATGTTCTTTTTTATCTTTTTCTATGTATATAACGAAGAAAGAAAAAAAGCAAATGTTTTCACTTCTGCCGGCACTCCCAGAGTGCAACCCGTCTTTTTTTTTCTTAAATTCTTTTATTTTATTCAATCTTTTACCAAAAATGTAAATGTGCTGAAATCCTTGAAAATAATTTTATTAAGATTGCCAAATACAAGGTTTTTAAACGCTTGCTCCTAAGAAGCATACAAATACACAAATTGATTATGAAAGCTCTGCACCAACGTACCTAAATGTTGTGAATTAAGAAAGTTACAAGGTAAAATCGGGTTGGCATGTCTCTAACTTAGCCAAACTTAAAAATTGCCTAGGTAATCGAAATAAACATTTGAATTCTTTTACAAAAGAATTTTAAAAAATAGTTCAGAATACAAATATGTAACACACACCAAGTGCACGTTCTCATAAACATAAAAATGTAATTCGATCAGCGTATCTTTTGTTCAATATTTACTTTCTATGTGCTGAATGCTTCTAAATTCAGAATATATGGCTTTATGTGTGAAACGGAGTCAAAGAGAGAGATATCGGGAAGTGCTCGGTGACGCCGCACGCCGCCCTGCGCTACGTGAGAGATGGCTTTCAATATCAAATTGAATTCCGTGGTTCATTGATTTTCAATTTGTTAGGGAGTACTCTCATCGTTTACTATAGACACACCGAGGATCTACTATTGTAAATCTCCCGAAAATTTCACGATGAACACTCATCCATAACTTTTCTTAAAAGCTAGAATTTAGGAAGTAATTTTCAAAAAGTTTTATATAAAATTTTAGATAGTGGCAGCACTTCAATAATTTAGTTAATAAATTTAAGTAGGCTATACTGTTGTAAATTGGTTATAGTAAATTTAGGTAAATTGTAGTTCTAATGGATTAATATAGGAAAAATTGGATCGGTTCAGGCGGGTTTCGAACCTGCGATCTTTCCCTTCCGAGGGGTTGCTCTGACCACTGAGCCACTGAACTACGCCTGAAGCCATCCAATTTTTTTGCCTAATATATCCGTCTTGGGACGACGGGTGGCAGCCATCTACCGACACTCGTAGGAATTCAATCCAATTTTTCCTTAATGTTTTAAAATGTCAGTCAATTATTTGGGCCGAGTAATCGAAAATCAATGTATATAAATGATTGTAACATCATTAATCGGTTCAGATAGTTCGTACGAGTGTCAGTAGATGGCTCCCACCTTTTGAATAATAAGCATACTAAATGTTTAAAAATTTCATTGAATTAAAGTTCTTTTCATCCCTACTACTACTTTATTAATGACATTTTTTTGTCATCATCTGAGCCTTAGTCCCAGTCAACTCCGCATACACTTTCTCCTCCTATAAATTCGACCTAAGTGACTTTTATCGGAGCGACTGCGTCTAACCTCTCAACCCCTAGAGGAAAACCTATTCTAGAATCTTTCTGTAACTCAATAGCCTACAGGTAAGCGCTCGGAGATTTTGGTGGCGCCCCAAATATATCCATTTCAACAGAACTGTCAAAACATAGTCATAATTTCATTATCAGGAAACTTTGCGTCTGCTCGATGTATTAAAACTACCATGATTGAAGATAAAGTTTCAGATAAAATCTAGTTACAATCCTCTTACTCAAGATTAATTACAGATTATGCATCGCGTTAATTTATATTACACTCCGTTATATATATCTAGGGTCAGTATAAGTCGTATGATTCATGTTCATGTTCATGTCAATAGTACCCGCAACCCAGCGTGCATGTATGAAAACAATCAAGAAATAGAAGAATCGATCGTAGCAAGTTTGTTATTATTGTTTACCTCAATGTAAAGTCTCTATGGCGTGGCGGTAGTACACGACTGTTTCGTAGTGGGTGCGGATTCGATTCACACTCATAGCAAGATTTGTATACAGAACTTCGATATTGCCAATTGGTTATGAAGGTAGTAGGCACTCGCTTTACGTAAAATATCAGAGTTCAACCGCATTACAGTTAGACTGAAAATATTTCTTTTTAATTTTCATTTTAATAAACTATAAATTATTTTCATACAAAAATGTTGTACTATTTATCTTAAAGTATCTGTCGCCCCCAACTAGCTTAATCAACCGTTTAATTAACTGCTTAGGCTGTTAACTAAACGGTGCCATTCAATGAACGGCCTAAATGATATTTTAGCCCTAACGTTTATTACACCATTCAATAACCTGGCTGGCTAATGGTTAGACCATTCGTAAGATGGGGTATCACCCCGAATTAAGACAGAAAATTACATAAATACATATACTCACACCTGTAAATCCAAGAGGGAGTTTTTTTTTTACGTGCGAGAATTCCCTCGGGTACCCCCCCACCCCTCCGGAGCCGGAGCTGGAGGGGGGGGCGAACGTGAAGTAGTCTCGTGACATATCCATCGCATCCCAGCTGACCCAGGGCTATTCCTCTCGGTCTGGCCCTCCCCGGGAGGGGGAACCACGCGGTCTTCGACTCGCCCCCGGTATGGTGGGAGCGCGCCGTCGCCGTGGCCTGCTTGCCGCCCACGCATCCGCACAGCGGACCATCGCCACGAGCAGGGTGGATAGCGTGAGCACTCTCACCCCCCGGACAAGCTCCCGCCTTGGCGTCTTGGTGAGCGTGTGCAGCCCTGAGTCCGCGCTCGCGTCGCAGTGATGGCAAACGGGCGTTGGCTCTATGCCCATCAGATGCAGGTACCGCCCGAAGTTACCGTGTCCAGTAATGACCTGCGTCTGACGGTACGACGGGCCACCGTGTGGCCTCTCTAGCCACTCCCCCATGATGGGTCTTACCGCCGCAATCACGGCGTGCCCTGCGCGTGGTTGCTCAAGTCGTCGCTCCCACTCGGCCATTATGTCCCTGTGGAGCCAGGATTTCTCGGCCCGAATATCTTCGGGCTCGGGATCGAATCCCCGCTCCCGCGTCTCCCTTCGGAACCGATACAGTGCCGAAAGGGTCCTCGCTCCAGGATCCACGTTGGCGATCTGGCCAGGAGACTCGCCGCTTATCGTACCCCCTGATGATCCTGGAGGCCACCGTCCTCTGCGCCGTGTGAAGCAGAGGCAGGAATCTGGCCCACAAGGTGTCCGCCCATACGGGGCCCCCTGTATAGAGTGATGGACCGCACGACAACCGCGTAGAGTCTCCTGCAGGAGTCCTCTGGGCCCCTCGTATTGGGCAACAGCCGGCCCAAGACATTCGCCTTTGTCACCAACTTGGGGCGCAGACTTCGGAAATGTTCTCCGAAGTCCCATCGACCATCAAGCACGAGCCCCAGGTATTTCAACCGGAGCTTGATGTCAATGGGAGTACCTCCCACTGTAAGGCTGGCTCCCGGGTCTGGCCTGCGCCGAGGGCCATGAAAGAACATGGCCTCGGAGTTGTGCAGAGCCACCTCCAGACCCAGCCGCCGGATCCGTTCCACAACTTGAGCAACCGCGGTCATGGCCCTCAGGATCGCCTCGCGGTGCGTAGCCCCGCTCCCCGTCACCAGCGTGTCATCCGCGTAACACGTGATCAGCGACTTCGTGTACGGTGCCACCCGTACGCGAAGTCGCTGCGAAGCCCCAGTCGTAACCAATGTTCCACAGCAGCGGCCCCAGAACCGATCCCTGTAGAACACCGCACGACATCTCCCGCCTACCGATTCCGGTCGAACTTGGATAGATGACGGCTCTCTCCGCTATGCGGCGGAGGTAGAGAGGCACATCGAGGTACACGAGCGCCTCTCTGCTGCAACTCCAAGGCAAGGTGTTGAAAGCGTTGGAGATGTCCAAGGAAACCGCCAGCATCACCTCGTCCCGAGCGACCGCATCCTCCGCCAGAATACTCACACGCATGATGGCATCCACAGTGGAACGCCACCGGCGGAACCCAAACTGGGTGTTCACCAGGTCCGGCCCCACTCTAGAGAGATGCTCGACGAGGCGCTTGGCAATAACTCTTTCAAAGAGCTTGCCCACCTCGTCAAGCAACACTATGAGCCGGTACCCGGACGGCTAGTCCACCGGGTATCCCTTCTTACGGATGAGGACCAGTTTTCCCGTCCTCCACATCTTCGGAAACTGGCGCCGCTCCAATCCAAGAGGGAGTAGGCAGAGGTGTATTCATAGAAAATTAGTGATAGGTTTATTGAGAAAGTTACGCAATCCGACTTTGTTAGGTAAGGTTTGAAAGTCGCATTAGCCTTTGTAGTTATTTTTTTTTAAACCATGCAGAAATAAGTCATTTTTCTAGCTGTTTGATTAAATAGCTAGGCAAGTAAATAAACGTAATATAGCCACCAATAACACCATTCAGGCCGCTAATTGAACGGCGCCGCCATTCAGTAAGCAGTTTAGGCGGTTAATTGAAAGGCTGATTAAGCTAGTTGGCTGCGACATGCCCATATGATGAAGATATTTTTCACCAAACACAATCGGACATCGGTGATTCGGAAACTACCTTGTCAGTTTGCTAGCAAAAAGGCAGTACGTAATGAACTGTAAACAATAATGTTTAAACTAAAGAAAGGTTGTATTACAGCTGTATACACACGGAGCAACTTTATTTATCAATAACGTCCAAAGAAAATAGATTTCGCCCTGAGCATTTTGTGGAAAGGAAATGTGTGTTTCCTATGATTTATACCCCGAACAGGGGCGTGAGGTGGCCGGCTCATATGAAACCGGCTGCCCGTTGGCGATAAGCTGAAGCCTTTCTGTATACAGAATACACACTAAGAAAGAAAATAAACAAGTTGCCCTACCAACCTTACGCTCTGCCAATAATCCAGTGCCCGAATAACATTGGGTCGTTATATAACTCTTATTACAGACGCAACATTCACGAAAGTATCGCTTTAAGAGCCCATAAACTACGGACTCCATAAAAAGAAAAGGGGTTTTCAATTATACTGTAGCGCTCTTTGATATTTATATTGTATAGTTATTAACTGACCGACAGTTATGTTTCTGCCATTGTTTTTATTTAAATATTTTCGATTTTGTTGTTTTAGGAGATGTTAAAAATTGCAAAGGCTTACGTATTGTAGTCTTGGTTTCAGCTGGAGTAGAAAAGGGCTACTCCGATATCTTCCTGTGAAAGTTGTAGAAGGCGATTTAGGGGTTTTTATCCATCCAACAGTAAACCTACAGCCCATAATTAAGTGTCCGCTGGACGGTAATACGCTCGCCTCCTATTACTTGGGACTGAAAATCATACCAACGAAATGTGGGTGTTAATGCACCTTCGCCTACCCCTTCGGGGAATTACAGGCGTGAGTATATGTATGTATGTTACATATTATATCTTGTTCGTATTCATAATGATGTATTTATGTACTTTGTCTCATTGCATGTCATTATTTACACTGATCCTGACGGTTCGGTTACTTTTCAGTAGTCATCATAATTATGGAGAGGAACACAAGCATAAACTGCGGAACACATCGTATATTCTACATTTGTATAAAAGTAAAGCATCTTAGTTGTGAATCAAAAGTTCATAACTATCCATTTTATCTTAACCCAAGGAATTTTATTGCTTTATAAATTTTTATAACGAGAAAACTAATCCAATATTTTACTAGATATTGCAAAGTACAGAATTTCTTATTGCCTGGTAGTTTTAATCAAGAACCTTTTGAGTAAATCATATTTAAGAAATTTCTAGATCAGTATTATTTTAGTCAATGTTAAGAACATTCTTTCACAGACAGCAGACATTTTAATAAAGTTTGCGATTTTCTTAATTTTAATTTATTTTTTGATGAGTTACAAAAAGTAATTATAATTATTATTACCGCTCCCTTCCCACAACATTTAATATTCAAAGTACATTTATTTTCTAACTAGCCGCCACCCGCTGTTCCGCCTGTATCAAATTTTGATACCGTTCTCGCAACCCATAGGAAGTAGGTACCTACGTAAGAAATAGGATAGTAGGTAGTGGTAATGATAAAGCATATTAGTACGTGAATTATTGTAACAAGAAGGTTTACAGTTAGTTATATTGAGGTTTATAGTTAGTAGAATTATATTGAGGTTTATAGTTAGTAGAATTATATTGAGGTTTATAGTTAGTAGAATACTTACGTAAGGCGTAAACTTTAACAAAAAGTTCCATTTAATCCGATTCAATCAGCCTCTCTAGACCTTGAGCATTACGTCGTTTTCGACAATTAATGAAATTTGTGATACGAAATGGAAATGGCTTACTAGTCTGCAGCTTCTCTCATGTTCAGAAGCTGGTCCTATATGGGAATATTGTTTTATAAAATACTATTAGTATTTTATAAAAATATATTGACTGATGAGGTACCAACCCTTACAGATGTTTCACACAGAATATTAATAGTTTCTCTCTTAACTTTAATTCAATTCATTTTATTTCTGAACAAACACATTTTATGTTGAAATAATATTTAATTATTATTATTACTAAATTATACATGCAATTAAATGTCAAAAAAAGATAAAATAAAAATTTAAGTACAATTAAATTATAACAAACGTTACATTGAAATAGCATAACATTTCCTTTCAGTCATCATTCACAAATTCTTCCACTGTATAGTAACACAAGCTATCCAACAGCAAGGAGTTTACCTTTTACCTATAGGAATTGGTTTTGTAGAAATCAAGCGCTAGGTCACTAGGTAGAATATTAAAAAGTTTTATTGCTTGATATTTCGCTCTATGTCTATTACTATTTCACATGTTACTCTTTCATCTTCCGTTTCATAGTTTCTTATGTGTTTCACAAAATCACATAGAGCCATCAATATGTAGAGTCACGGCACAGTTAGTATGGACAGGTTTTTAAAATGCCCTCCCTACAGGATTCCTATTGTGGAAAACGGATTATTGTTCTTATAGGCCTTTTCTGCAATATAAATGACAAACAATTCATATTGCAAAAAAACCACTTACAATTGTATTAAAAGTTACTACAAGCTAAATGCTGCACCTTAACCTGGACTCAACCAATGCAAAATATCTGTGATCAACACTGACTTCGTCTCTAAAACTTCTAAAAGCAAAGCAAGCTGATAAAATTGGTCAATCTATGGCATCCAGTTCATCTTTCCAATTAAGTAACGAATCAATGTGGATAAATCTGTAGGTATATATATATAACTGTATAGAAGACACCGTTGCTCTCGCGTCGTAATTTTAAAGCGCAAAGAGAGTGCTTTTATTCTGAGACCATAAGTAGCTTTTAAACAATGCGTTCCATAATATTCGAAATTTTATGTTCTAAATATTACACCAAATTTAAATACGCTCTGGTGTATAAAACATAGCAAGGCACTCTGTTATAACTTCTTCAAAATTATATTCATCATATCATTAGATACAGCTCCACAATAGGCAGGAACGCCTGTAGAATTAAGATGAGCACCTCAGTGGGCGAGAGGTTAATTGGACAGAACATTCAGGTGCGTTGGAAACTGTTATCTACATCAACTTCTTACATACCTACCTTGAATTTGTTATGTAAATTGAGCTTTGGTGTAGTTTAAACAGAATTCCTTCGTCAAATTATTTTTAAGAAGTTTTTCACAAGAAGACAAATAAATACATTTGTATAATTTAGAAAACGGGAATTAACGCGATCATGGTATAGGTACTTACATACCTTTGATTGCCTGACGTTTCGACCAGGTTACACCGGCCGTGGTCACAGGCTGACTGGCTCAGCGGTGGAAGCCCGCCGTCATCGAATCCGTGAGGTAGTAGGTTCTTCATCTACCCGCACATTTTCAATATTTTCTTTTCGCCATGTACCGTCACATACCACACTCACAGTGTCCCTATTACGTAAGCAAACTGTCCGGTGTCTATCCGACTGCGTAGAAAAGCGAGGTTGCATGTTTTTCATCACTGGATTCCATGTTGCAGATAATTTAAAACCATCTTCCCGATTGAAATTTTTATGTTTTTTGATTTCAATCGCTTCACGTACAGCTCTTGAGTAAAAGTGACGTTCGTTGGAGAGGACTTGCGTATGGTGAAATTCAATCCAGTGATTGGTGCCTGCTTCTAGCAGGTGCTCTGCAATCGCCGATTTGCTCGTCTGGTGCTTCTTTACAGCTGCGATGTGTTCTTTGACCCGTTCAGCAATAGTTCGCTTCGTTTGGCCTATATAGGAACTACCACAGCTGCAATCTATCTTATAGACACCTGGACACTGTAACGGTAAGACATCCTTCGGTGTGCCCACGATGTTGTTTACCCTTATGCCTGGGGTGTAAACTGTCGGGATGGAGTATGTTTTTAACACTGAGCCGACTTTGTCCGTTACTCCCTTGACATAGGGCATATAGGCTGGCTGTCTGCTCACCTCTGGACGTCTACGCCTCACTGCCTGTTGCTTCCGTCGTCCGTTCACTTCATATCCGTTGTTCTTGAGTACCTCCTGAACATGATCCAGCTCTCGCTCCAGATGTTCAGGGTCACAGAGATCATACGCTCTATTCCTGAGTGAGGTCACAACGGATTGTAGGTGTCGGGGATGGTGATGAGACGTGGCGTGTAGTCTTCGGGCCAAGACTCAGGGCCTTTTCTTCAAAATGTTCCATCCAGATGTTGGCAAGTACTGGGGCTACAGGACTTCCCATTGCGACCAATTGTAAGTCAAATAGCATCTCCTACTTACGATCTTGCGAAGTACGTTGCGTCAGTATTGCAACCACTGGTAGGCAGAACACCGTCTTTTGTGAAGGACTCACGGCACTTTATACAGATCATTAAAGATCTCAAGCTAGAACCAGACGACATCATGGTGAGCTTTGACGTGGAATCTCTTTTCGACACCGGACAGTTTGCTTACGTAATAGGGACACTGTGAGTGTGGTATGTGACGGTACATGGCGAAAAGAAAATATTGAAAATGTGCGGGTAGATGAAGAACCTACTACCTCACGGATTCGAAGACGGCGGGCTTCCACCGCTGAGCCAGTCAGCCTGTGACCACGGCCGGTGTAACCTGGTCGAAACGTCAGGCAATCAAAGGTATGTAAGTACCTATACCATGATCGCGTTAATTCCCGTTTTCTAAATTATATATCATGGAACGCGAGAGTTTAAAAGTTAGTAAATACATTTGTGTTTGAAAACTATTTAAACTATAGAACGTTTTAAGTTGAGAGCGCATTTTATAATGCAGCGTGCTTTGATACATGATTGGGAAATGCGTGGTGTGTCAATAGTATTTGAATGTCCATTTTTTTATATAATCTCTGTACCTTAATAATACTACACTAGGTATCCGAACTAAGCCAAATAATAATTCTTCTTTCTAATTTTATGCAAAATTTTAACTCGGATAATATGCATTTATCGCAAATTCGTTAATTATCATCGTTTATTTTATTTGAAAAAATAACTTAAATATTTACCTACTGTAAATATATTTTTCGTTTGACTAAGGAAGTCCTCTCAACCCAAGGAAGTGATTACTGCTGTGTGTCTACAGATAAATGGGGTCAAGTACTAAACTTGCTAAAACTAACATTAAAAAGCGTTCTCTTGTGTTAAAAGTATTTAAAGCACTTTAACCATTTATATGAGACTTGCGTTTATTCGTAATTCATAAAAAATATTTGCTTAAAATATAAAACTTAGGATATAATATATGATAATTTAGTGTAACTTTTTGCAAAAATTCCCTTACCAAACTGGGATCTGTCAATGGTAAAAAAACATAAAAGTTATAATTTATAAATATATAAAATGGTTCATCACTGAAATCAAATGTAGAATTACCTGTGTATAAAATTTAACAACATTAGTTAACAACTAATTGTAGACCATAATTACCGAAACAGAGCAAAACATTAGTATAATTAATCCTAGAAATGCAAGCTAATCTCTCAAGGGAATGATAGAGCCTCGTATACTTACCTCCTCTTTGCCTAAGCAACCTCTTTGTATTTAACGTTTCAGAAAATGGATTAGTTAGACAAAAGGTTAATTTGACTTCACTTGTACTAACATGGTGAGAATTCTGTAGTATCATTCTACGTCAATACAAATAAAAGTTTTTTTTTGACCGCTATTTCACCTTTTGGTAAGTAATGATGTGGATGACAGTGAGTTGTCAGTACACTTGTCTCAAAGAACCTATTCACTGAGAATTTCAGTAGTAAGAATGTCAGTAGTTTAATTGTGAGGGTACGCACCCGGTACCTCTTGATCGTAAGGCCCAATCCTAAACCGCTATGGCAACGTCGCTTCAAGATATATTAATACATAATATTTTCCATTTATGTTACAGAATAACATTCCTCCTAGAAGTTAATAATAAGTGTACATTTTCTATTTTAAAAAACAGTCCATAACACAGTTGTTCCGGTATATCAGTTATAATAATATTGCTGGGGTTTATTATACCTATTCAAAAGTTAAAAGTACTTTACGCACTTTATCATTACTCCTTATTAAATACTCGGCGATGGCTGGCAAGAAATCAAAGAATTTATCCAATTTACAGGTTTGGTAACTAATAAGTTATCAAAGGTTGCCATGTCTACATTGTTTAGAAAAATAAAACTCTAACATGACAATTTTGTTAAAAATGCCCATACACACTCACATAGTTAAACCTCTTTCTCATTGAGGTAAGGTCTTTCCACTTGCGATGATCCACGTCTTTCGCTTCTTTTACATACAAACATACAAGCCTAGGTCAAGCCTGTAAATCCTCAAAGAGGTAGGCAGAGCTATCTTATCATACATATTTCGCCAACTATGATTTTCGGTCCACGTTAAAGGGGGGAACCTATAGTCCCCAAGCAAGCTCTTAATCATGAGCTGTATGCTCACTGTCGAATGGAGAACAGTTCTATCCCCAAGTCACCTTCTACGAGACCCACAGGAAGAGATAGGATGGTTTATTCTACTGATATGTTTTAATAATTCCTAGAACTAATCATTAGATTTACATTCACATAGGTTACGTAGGACATTTACCGGGTTTCACATTCGTACATACATACATAAGGTCACGCCTTTTTCAGAGGGTAGGCAGAGACCACTTCTTTCCACTTGCTACGATCCTGACATACCTTTTTCGCTTCTCCTACTTTCATAAGCGTTTTCATACAAGCGCGTCGGTTCTGGGTACTTTTGACCTGGCCTTTACTTAAGACGTCTTCGATTTGATCAAGGAACGTTCGCCTAGGTCGCCCCCTACCGACTCGCCCATTCACTCGAAGTCAAACTTCTTCCATCTACCGTCTTTCAAAGACGAAATAAGTCAAACTTCTTTCATCTATTTATTATTACCAGCGCCTCACCAGGTATTTAGTTCCATGAAATGAACTTTACATTTCTACAGAATTCAAATGAAAGCTTATAATAATTTAAACAGTTTATTTCTTCTCTTATAATATTATATTCTAAGTAATTCCTTATTACAAAACTGAATGTTTGCATTCCTTTGTAAAGTTTCACTTGAAAATGTATCTATTATTATATTCGAAGTTAATTATAGCTAATACGGATTTATAAAGGTCGTTCGGATCATCCGGGCTTAAAGGTGATTTTCCACCAGAGGGGCGAGACGAGACGATGCGAGGAGAGAATTGAAATTTGTATGGCAAATTTTCAATTCTCTCCCAGCCTATCTTTGGTGGAAACAGTGTGGATTGACGAGAATATGCGAGGCGTGAATTGAAATATTTGTTTGTGCAAAAATGAACCGTATAGGTACCGATATAGAGTATAAATCACCTTCAAGGTGATTTTCCGCCAGTGTGGCTAGGCGGGGCGAGGCGAGGAGAGAATTGAAATTTGTATAACAAATTTTCAATCCTCTGCCAGTGCATCTTTGGTGGAAACAGTGTGGATTGACGTGAATATTGACCGCTTATTTTTATTCGGAGTTTTCGGCATTGACGTTAGAATAAAGTTATATCGAGCATTGTGTGTGAGCTGTCTAAAATACATTTATATATGAAGCATACGGGCGGCGGGGCGCGGCGGTCACGCGCGAGCTCGCGATGGCAATTTTTAGTGGAAAAGGGTCAGTGCGATTTCAATTCTCTTCTCGCCTCGTCTCGTCTCGCCCCTCTGGTGGAAAAGCACCTTAAGTCTATGTTTGGTATTCTGTCGGCAACATTAAGAGTATTATTAAATTTGTTCAAAACCAGCATTGGTTATAATGTTAACCGTAGTCGCTATAGGAAATAATGCTTTTAAAAAAAGCTTTTAAAGAATATAAGAACCGAAATTACTAACCCCTCCAGCTAAGCTAATTTTTTTCTGTTAGGAGTGCGTTCACGTCGGTAGTGTAATAGCCAGGACTCGAACCCAGGACCTTTCGATTGTAAGGCGATTCCTAAACCAGTAAGCTACCGTCGCTGTTATTGAGAGGTTTATGTCTACACAGCTATTAGAGGCATTTATACTTCTAGTAGAAATTTCTTCTTCATTCGAGTGCCAATCTCGGCTACATTCTAAGCCTGCGTCTTGAAACCCAGGGTCCAACTCTCCTACTCCATCTTTATAGAATTTTATTTATTTAGTGTTACACGGAAGCGACTACTATCTGAACTCCCAATCCAAAAACAATATTCAATAAGAACTCTCCATTCAGGACGTGATTGGAACGTAAAAAGCAGAATAAAAGCAGATTTGCAATAATGCTCCAAAAATTCGTCAATTTACGATACGCATTATTGGTACACCCTCCGTATTCACCAGATTTAGCCTTGTGTGAAGTTTTCCTCTTATAAAAAAATATCTCAGCAAAAAATATTAATGGAACGCGAAGGGACATTGGATTTCAATGCATTTATTATACTGCCTTAATATTGTTACTACTTTACATAAACGTAAACTTAAATTCTATTATAGTACAGTAGTACATAGTCTTTAAAAATAAAAAAAAATATTTGTAAATAATGAACACTCGAAAATATAAGCCTAAAATAATATTTATTTCTCAGCGGCCTATATGAAATACCTTGAACATGACTGTTAAGTATCAAATTTAAATTAAGGGAGCTTCGATTATTTGGTAAACAAACTCTCTATTAACATTATTACAACATAGTACAAGTTACAAGGGAATTGTATTTATTGTTAAATTGCTTCTAAGTTATGACGGGGAGTTTATATTTCCACCCATGGAAGTTTTAATTATGAGTGGACCTGCATACTGTACTGTACGAGCTATGGTCTCGAGCTGATAACGCGTAAATGATATATGCCATAAACTTAATTTGTATGTTCATGATTGGCTACAGCAACCGATGATTTTCTTTTTAATAACTTTAACACGGCAGAATTTTCGATTTTGTGGAACTTAGCCCAAAAATGCATTTAGCGACTCAAAACAGGGTTTAGGTTCTCTGCCCATAGTAGTTGTATAAGTAACGTTTAAAATATTCATAATCTCAATAACTTTTTCGTTTTAGCCCTTATTCTCTCTCTCTCTCTCCTCTCTTTCTCTCTCTCTCTCTCTCTCTCTCTGGTCACCCCATCTCTATTCCATTTACTTCATCTGCATCAGTTACCACTAGTAGATTAAGTTAAGTTCTCCTTATAAACTTATTTATAAACCTACATTCTAATTTATGAAACAGACTTCTAACTAAAAACGAATTCACTGCAAAAATCCAATATCAACCTCAGAAATTAAAAACCTTGTATTTTGTGCAATGAAAACATTTTCCGGTATTTTGCAGTTCAGTTGATGCTGCCTTGTGAAAACTAAAGTTACCTTAAAAGTACCTAAATACATCTGCAAAAATAAACCAACAAAAATGCTGCTTACCTTCAGAGTACACAATATTAAAACCAAATTGTTTTAACCACTCTACGACTAAAGTAACTTTGAGTAGAAAATTGCATCGCATTACGAAAGATTCAAGAGTAAGCGAGCTCAAAAATAACGGAAGGGAGAAATGGAAAGCGTTCATTTCAACAACGATGCCCCGTACCACGGGAATACATTCCCGGGATTATAGGATACGATCTTGATTGTGACGCCAATTGCGTAGTGGTGGGATGCGCACGCATTTCACATCGTACACCCGGACTTTAGGGTCACTGTCACGAGCAATAAATCTAATATCTACAGCCTACTAAATTAACTGGTTCGGTATAATGCTCACGGCAATATTTATGCCACGTAGCATTCTGTTATACCAGGTGAAAATAATCGTCCGTAATAGGTAGGTATTTTTATAATCCAAATCAATTGCAATCATAATCAAAAAAATTGCTATAAGATAAATATGATATTTATTTTCATCGGTATGCGCATTCAGCTTCCGTCTTCTTTGTACACTGTACTTACAAAATGAATAATACCACATGAAAGAGAAATATTACGTTATTTCAAGATGGTTGAAGTGGGTGCATGGAATAATTCTTAAGAAATTTTCACGGGATGAACCATCGTATATTCTACCCAAGTCTGGAAGTTACCGGTAAACAAAGTAAATATTCGAATAAATTGTATTATTTTGGGACCACCGATTTCAAAAAAAACCTTTTAATTTAATCAAATTCGGTTAGGCCTCGCCTCGAGTTCATAAATAGCAATATCGAATGTTTATCACTATTTGTAGGTTAAAGACATTCATATTTCCTCATTCTAATAATTTATTGAACAATAGAACACCGAGTTTTGCGAATAAGCTCTGTACTTTCTGAGCACTGATACATATTGTTAAAACTATGTTTTTCTTCTATTACAATCACTGAAAGATGTACACTGTGATCATGGCGCTATAAAAACGATCAACATGGTAAATATCCCGGTAAGTGTTACACTATTAATGTGAATGACCAAGTCAATCTCAAAGCATACATCAAAAGATTGCTTACAGAAATAAGAACAGAAAGTAAGCTATACAAAGATATAAACTATAGAAAGAAACCTCTAGAGCATTTACTAATTCATGTATATTTCAAGTGTTCATTATATGCGTGGGGAAGACTAATGTTATATCTTTCGACCATAATATTTGCATGAATATATTAAGATTGAAATACCTCTCTTGCTAAATTGTTCTTTGAGAGAACCCGAGTCGGTTCCTCTTGTAGAACTAACTTGTAAATAGCACGTACTACGTTGTACAATTAATGATGTTACTTGTTGTACATGAATAGTAGTTACTAATATCACTATAAGATTGTGTAATATACTGTAACTTTGAACATTATATATTTCTAAGTAAGTAATTCAATATTTTTATTCGTGTGAATGTTAGCTCTATAAATGTAGTGTAAACAATAAAAAATAAAACAAGCAGTCTTATGGAGACATGATTCTGTATACAATTTAAATGAAAGTTCTCATCATTGAGAATAGCGTATCGGTAAACTATTCAAATATAGAAGAACAATACCCGTTCAATTCAATAGCAACGGCTGTATTATGTGCCGGTCTTTTTAAGTGAAAACTTCTTTAGCGGCGTTGGATGGGTAAAAAGTGTTAAACTCGCGTCAGGATCACTTGACCTTCTGACATCATACAACATTAGCTACAGATTGTTTATTTTTTTAGGTACGGTAAGAAGCTTCGTAGCTTAGCGTTAAGCTCGTCGACTGTAAGATCTTATGGTTCTAGATAGTACCGGGTTCGAACCTGTGCTTCTGACACTTCTTGTGATTATTTTTTCTTTTTGTAATTTATTACTATTTGTGATGTTTTTATCTTTTTGTAATTCATTAATTTCTTCTGACAGAAAATTAGTGATAGGTTCTAATGGAATGTTCTTTTTATCTTTTGCTCTGTATATAACAAAGAAATAAAGAAAGAAAAGTTTTCACTTCTGCCGGCACTCCCGGAGTGCAACCCGTCTTTTTTTTCTGTAACACTGTTTGATGATAAATATATTCAAAATAATGTGCATATCGGTGGAAGATTCATCAATCATAAATATGATTTAGCTACTTAAATTTCCTTCCCTACTAAACACATTCAAAATTGTTATCGTGATCTCATGTTATTTTTTTTTTTTTTAAATAGCGCAGGATATGATACAAATCTACAGTTATAATATAGATATTATACCTGTACATTTGTATCATATCCAGTCTTCTAGGCAACATAAAGCATCCATCGATTGTGTACTCAAAATATTTGTCGAAAAGGCTAAAGATTGAACCCCATAATTAAAACCTCAAATGGCACAAAAACAAAAACTTCAACCTAAGTTGCTAAAGAAATGTAATTTACTATACACGCATCAACAACACACCACTAAAGCGATATATGGAGTTAGTGGATATACAATAAGTAAAAAAGTAAAATGATCATATTTCTAGCAAAGAACTGCATTTCATTAGTATTTCTGTATTGGAACTCGACATAAAAAATATAACTTGGTAATTATATTATCATGTTCGAGCACAGAATCTCGGAAAATAATTAATAAGTCAAAAAAGGAGATACGGTTGCCCTTTTTATATAAAGTTGTATGTACGAATCTCATTTGTCGACTGTACTCGACATAAAAGAAATAAAAGTGAGACAACTCCCACAAAATAATGTGTGTATGAAAGAGTATCTTATAATCATCATTTATAAATTTGAGAGGAAAAAACCACCTGCAATTATAGTAGATGAACCCTTTACAAATTACGTGGGTATCGGTTGCTGTAATAAATTATGTCATAAAAATGTAAGTATGACTTATTTTGTGGTTAACACGAAGGTTATTAAATCTTATGTATACCATGCAATGTTTTAATGGTAAAATAGAGAGTAACATGTGGTTTTCATTGCAATCGAAACTAATTGTGAGAAGTGAGCTAATTTTATCTAATAATGGAACCAGAGATTTTGAAGTTATTTGCCCCAGATAATTCATTTGTAGCTTGATACCGATGGGAGTGTCTTCCACTGTAAGGGTGCATCCCATAGGTGGCCTGCGCTAAGGTTCATTAAAGAACATGGCCTCGAATTTATGCAGAGCCACCTCGAGACCCATCCGCCGGATCCGTACCATGAGTTTAGCAACGCGGTCGTGGCTTTCATGATCGCTGCGCGGTGTGTAGCTCCACTCGTTGTCACTAGCGTGTCGTCCATGTAGCACGTGAAGGCGGCACCGTCCATAAGATCACCGCGGAACGCCCAGTCGTATACGATGATCCACAGGAGCGGCCCTAGGACTGATCCCCGCGGAATACCGCACGACATTTCACACCGTCCGCCGCCAGTCGCACATGGGTAGATAACGGCTCTCTCCGTCAGGTACACCCCGACTATGCGGTGGAGGTACAGAGGCACGTCGTGTTACACGAGCGCCTCCCTGATGCAACTCCAGGGCAAGGTGTTGAACGCGTTAGGGATGTCTAAAGACACTGCCAGCATTACCTTGCCTCAAGCGACCGCATCCTCGGCCAGAGTCCTCACCAGGTGGAACGCCACCGGCGAAAGCCATACTGGGCATCTGCCAGGTTCAGCCCCGTAAGGGGTACTCAACGAGACGTTTCGCATTAACTCTTTCAAAGAGCTTGCCCACCTCGTCGAGCAACACTATGAGCCGGTAGCCGGACGGTTAGTCCGCCGGTCGTCCCTCCCTTCGGATAAAGACCAGTTTCCCTGCCTTCCACATATTTTGTTACTGGCCCCGCTCCAAACATGAGCTGAAGAACCCTCTCAGTCGGGATTCGAGCCCGTCTTCTCCCAGAGCTAGGACCCACGCTCAGCCTGAAATGCCGTTGGGTCCTGGGCGGTGTTCTTCTTACGCCGTCTTGGATATCAAATACACACTTCTCGTACTTATTATATGATGTAATTGAATAATTACCTCATAATAATTATTATCTAGCTTGAAAGTAATAAATTATTGGAATAAAAATAAACTGCTATAAAATTATTGAGAACATTGCCACTGTTACATGTATACATTGCAACTTACCTTATAACTATTATAGTGAGAAAACATTGTGTCCTTGTATTTTGCAAGAGTAGCAGTCACTGTACTGTAATTATTAAATAGTTCTTTGCAAATTAAATTCTCGGAGGATGACGTCTGCTTGTTTCTATAGCAACATACTAATAAAACATTAACCATTTTACTTCCAGGAGCAACTCACTCAAACATGATACTTTTGTTTTACGTACAAGGAACATTACCGAAACAGATAACATTACGTTGTACAGTAACGAAGGTAGACGCGTGGGTTTTACCGACAGTTTGTTTCCATAGTCATACCTTCCCTCAAGTCACGCGACTTCAGGTGCCTGTGAAAGTTTTAGATGAATGCCCAAGAAGTTTACTCGTGAAGAGTTTACTGAGTTACGTGCTGTCGCACTTGGTACAAATAGACGTTTACTGTGTCGAACAACTGCACTTTGAAATTATGTTCCAACCGTTTTTGAACTTACAATTCTAAACTATTTTATTGATGTGCTAAAGCGGCACAAAGGCTGAAACTAACTTCAATTGTTCAGACCTTAAAAATACGTCATTTTACATTGGTTGCAGATGATTCCTATTCGTACTAATATCCTTATCGGTACCGGTTTACAGACGACATTTCTTTGATCCCGAGGGGAGACTGGACCCCAAACTCTTAGCAAGTACGCAAAAACAAAATTGTTATTATATTCTCTACCAATTACTTGTAAACTCAATCAGAGGCAACTTAGAAAGTTTAGACATAACAACATCTACACTGTCCAATGGACGATATGACAAACGATCGCTAAGGGAATAAAAGAAAAACAAAGTAAATTAACTGCTAATCGTACCGCACCACTTTGGAAATTCAACCAGCAACCCCTTAAAATTATTCATGGAGAAATTCATTTTGCATAGAAGTTACATTTTCTTAATAAAATTTTGACAGACTTATTTCAGACTAGCTCTTACAAGCGGCACATGGCTGCTAGTAATTGAGGAAGCGAACGAACTTGTAGGTTTAAAGTAACATATTATTATCCTGCAAGTTTCAGATTACCTCATAGCCTTCATTATGATCACGTGACTACTTGTTACACATTTCTAATAGGATTTATTGTATGGATTATGTCAGAAATACGAACAGTTTTCTACAATAGAATACCCTATGACCCTTATGTATTTCAACGGCATCGTAGCTTCTAATGTAATACGTATTTATAAATTCTAGTAAATTTCTCAACCGTTATAAAGCCGCATAAAACTAAAATCAAGGTTCCTGTGGAGATTTTCTAACAAACAACTCTACTACGGCGTTACATTAAAGTTTCAGGGAGGAAATCGCACTGTGGGCCCCTGACGCCTCTTCTAAAGCACATTTTACCCTGTGTAAGTTCACACTACAGGTTTTCAGATAACGATGTAATAATGTTTGCACCGTGTTTCTTGCTTATTAGATTGGCACGACTGCTTCTAAACATTTATTCCACATACATTTATAACATTGTAATCCGATCCTTAGCAGGTTACCAAAATTTTATTGGCTTACAGCGTTCCAATATAAATAAGATTACCTTTGAAAATAAAATCATCGACCACAGTATAAAAATTACCGCGTATACCAGGACCGAAATGCTTCTACTCTCATAAATAAGAATAAGCATGAAGAAAAGCTTACAATAAGGTGTGATTTGGCATAGCTACGGCCATAATTAAATTCTAGCGAGCGGAAAAATTCTCACAAAAAAGAAAGTGGCATTTCTGACGTCAATTACCTCCATTTCAAGATATCTCAAGAATTAAACTCGACTGTTTCTCAATGTCAATTAGATGTGAAATTGTCACAGAGAACGTCCATAATAAAATAACTATTTTTGCTCTTCTTCGAAAAGGTAAATATAAATAAATTTAAAAGGGAAGCTTTGTCTTAGTCATAACTCATTAGTAATAACTGACTTCAAAAAGGAGGAGGTTATTTTACGCGATTTGCACGCGAGACTTTAAAAGTTATTATTATGTATGTTTCTTAAGATGTTTTCCATTTATCTTGAAATAATTGTAAAATTTTGACATTCGTATGTGCTCTTTATTGCCTAAACTGAACAAACAAAATTCCTTCTTTGATTCATATCGCCACTTACGACCAATCAAAATGGGAAACAATGTACATTCTATTACTAAGAAAATGTTAAAACCAGCTTCATTTCAATGAGTGTAGCTTATTCAAGTTTATAATGAGACAATATCGATACATTTATGCGACCCATAAACTATGGTTCATGTTAAGATTGTTCTTTATATGACGTTGTTTTTTAAGTATTTGCGTGGGATATCATTATTAATAATGCTGTTGTATTGTTTTTAGATAAGCTATTTCTTCATCCCAGCGTTAATACCAGTCACATCCGAAGCTATCAACTAGGAGTCACGGGTCCGCTTTTACCAGTCCAACTGCGGATTTGGCTAAGCTTCGACACTTTTCGTGAAGCGATATATGACCTCTCATTTTGAGGGCTCCAACTGCCCGTAACGACTGCCTTAGATATTAGTATGGTAACCGGGACCGACGGCTTATCGTGCTCTCCGAGGCACGATCAGACCAATGGTAATATTCATATTTATGCATACAAATATTTGCACTGAGCGGGGATGGAACCTGCGCCTCCTGCGCAGCGGCCGCGTTCGCTCCCGCTACGCCATAATTATTTATTACATATTATTTTTTGTACATAATAATTATTCCTAAATGAACTATAAGCAAGTGAGAAAGTGATCAAACCTAGGTTGATGGTATTTAGAGTATATAAATACCGATACCCGTGTTCTATTGGGTGAAGTTCTTTTGGGTAAATTTCATAGAAAAATGCTAGTATTCAACCGAAAATCCTAAAAAACCCAATATGAAAATGCACGATGGATTTAATTTTCGCCACCCTGTCGACGTGTGAAACAATATAGGTATAAAACACAGTTCGGAGTCAGTTGTTATTGTTGGATATGTTATACGTCTAGTATAGAGTGCAGCATAAAGGCGATTTGTAACAGGAACACTGTGACTGCACACAATGAAACAGTTAACAATTGTTTAGTGTTAGTTTATAGCTGTGCTTAACAATGGAAACTTTACTCATTCTATGTCATATTCTAAGCTACAAAGCCCTTTGAGAATAGCGACATTATATGCAATAAACTGATTATAAAACAATTAAATTCGAATTCATAGGTAAATATTTCATTGGCAACTTTACGACAATAAAAAAGTGGTATAATCCTGCGCCAATCAACAAGTACACCGGCTTGCAGTTGATGATAGCTTGGCTCCAAGTGTCTCCGTAAGGCCAATTTTCTCTATACCACTGAAGTGGCAGGCAAGCACACGGCCCGCCTGATGGAAAGTGGCCGTGGCCGTGGCCTATGGATGTGTGCAACACCAGGGCAGTCACACTCGTGCTGCCGACCCTGTTTACAAAGAGTTTCTGTGCCGTCAGTGTAGAAGACACAGCAGGCCCTTGGTCTTCCCACTGACAGCACAAAAACTCTCTAGTGAGCTCTAGCTACCCAACTCACCGCTGGGAACACAACATGAGGTTATTATAGCCACGGTATTCTGTAGGGCGGAGTTACTTCCCCGGTCGTCAATTGGTGTCCTAACTCCTACTAAAAGAAATAACCACTTTATAAATTCAAATTCAAATTCATTTTATTTGCTTAAATGTGGTTATAAAGGTACTATAATGATCGTTTGTGCAGCACATTTACCATTTTATGGCATGCAAACATTATATTATAGATTAAGTTTCAATATGAGTTTAGGTACACTACAATATTTTTATTATTTCAGCACATGCATGAACATTCTACAGTCACAAAGAATACAATAAATGAAATAGAATGTCAGTATAAATGTCAATAGCATAAAAACAAATTGTGAAAATTATTAGCATGTCAATATTATTATAAAGTTTATTATAAGTTTATTATTAGCATTATAGAAATAGGTTGGCTCAATAATTGCTAATAATAATAGTAGTATTCAGTCATAGTTTACCCTTATATTTTTCCAATTCCTCTATCGTATAAAAGCATTTTGTATGAGCCATGTTTTCAACTTTGCATATCAACATGCACTTTCAAAAATACGGTTCGAACTGTACATTCTCATAACATAACGTGCATTTAACCATAATTAATTAATTATTTGTTATTGTCTCATAAATTTCATGACATTATAATTATAGGCTTAGTGTTATTCTTTTTTTGCTACAAAATTATATTATTACTATATTTTTTACCACTTGGTGGCAAACAAGCGCAGGCCCCACCTGATGGAAAGTGGTTACCGTGGCATAAGGAAGTGTGCAACACCAGGGTCGTCACACTCGCGCTGCCAACCCTTAAGAAACCTTCTAATGCCCTTCTTGAAAAACCACCATTTCTGGTCGCAATGAGTGAGAATGAATTCCCTGTCTATGGCGAGCGGTTCGATGATAGAATGTAGCTTTCGGCATCATGTCAAACAATTCACCTGAGCACAAACCATTGTATAGGCGGTAGAACACACACAGTGAGACAAAGTTTATTTATGTCATAGGCATATGATATGTATAGTCATATTCATTTTACTAAATAAGATTTACACCTGTTTAAGTGTCAACACCCAAAACGTATAAATAAAACAACACAAAATGTTTGAAATGAACTCACACTATACTACGTATGAATTTTGTAATTTACACTCCATTAGAACTAAAAGTTATGTTGAGAACAAAATGTTTTCTCCAGACAAATTTTACTCTACCTCAGAGAAATTGCTAATTAGTTTCAACAGAGCTAAATAAAATTAGCAGTGGAATATTTCAAACTGTGAAACGTTGATAGTTCAGACTGGTATCAGAAATGTTGGCAAAACACACGCGCACAGAAAGGGCTCGGAATAATGAAATAAAGTTGTTTGAAGCATCTGGCGTCTCGTGGACAGTTGTAATGGTAATACGATTCAACGATTATAGCAGTACCCAATGTTCCCCTTCGTAGATGTTTGGAATAATGAAAATCTTAACGGTTTGAGCCCCAAATTAGTTCTGCATATTACACCTTACAGACGGAATTAGGTATGGCAGTACGGATAATGGTTATGGAAACACAGGGGAACTTCTGAAATTGGGGGATTTTTCAGACACCGTTTGATGCTTAGTGTAGATAACGTTTTTAATAAGAACAAATTTATGCCTGCGACTTCGTTTAAAGTTTCGGTGGTATCTTTTCACAATCCACTTTTCACTTCCACTTGTAAGGATCTATTGTTTATTTGATAATTATCTTGTAAATTAAACTCTGGACACGTAAGGTGATAAATTGTTTATTTGATAATTATCTTGTAAATTATACTCGGGACACGTAAGGTGATAAATTTCAAATTGCTTTTAAATTATTGTCACTAATTGCATGAATTATGAATCCGATAACTGCAAACGAGTCCTAGAGTGGATATCTCACTTCTCTTAGAAACGGATGATGCGACGCCCTCAACCATATTAAGTGACGTCTAATTGTACCGACATTTCTAAGTACCCCTATGAAATAATTAAAAAGAATACTCATTTGTACTCTCACGTGAATAAATAAAAAAAGGTTATCAGAAAATTGAAGGAGCGTCTTCAAATATAGAAAATATAACAATAAAATATTAAATAACTCACTCTAAAGAAATATGCAATACTTTATAGAAAGGAAGCCTGACCGAGTTCAATAGTATTCTTATAATAAATTCTTGCAACCCCCACTAGTGCTTCGTACTGTGACACAGAGATGCTGAACGAACTAAAAACTCTTCAGACGACATTGAGATTCAATTTGTTTAGAAATGCGTAGCCAGACAGTTAGTACGCGTTCAGAATTTATCACTAATCGTTTTTCTATTTTACTCTCATGTTCGCAAGTAAGGCATGGCACCTATTGTGTAATACACCGGCACCTAGCGGGGTATCGGGGGTAAACGCTGGCGAACGTTCCCTCGAACAAATTGAAAAGCAATGAACCGCGGAATTCAATTTCATATTGAAAGCCATTCATCTTTGCCGCTTCTTCGAGACCGTCTGAAAGCGTTACATCTCGACTTTGCTACTCTGCTTTATCCCTTAAAAAGTTCGCCTTTTTTCCGAATTGTATTGAGTAACCAGGTATAACATAGTGTTTTGCGACGGGATGAGTTTGTTATATTTATTTGATAGATGCTGTATCCTAAAAATAGATACCTACATATAAAACGTACAAAACAGTTTTGTTCATCGTACTGTTGAACATTTTCTCTTTATTCTATTTACTTTCTTTTTCTCTTTGAATATGAAGCTGCTAAAATTAAAGAAGAAAATGTAACTAGCTGAGAAAAAATGTAAAATATTAGATATTTACTGATTTTTAGTTTATGTACCAAGGAGCTTTCTCACTAGCATGTATTAAACTCTAGTTAATACATGCAAGTCAAGTTCACAAATCACACTTTGAACAAATTTTTTCTTTTACTTTTTATGACTATTCAGACTTTCCAATCATTATTACGTAACATAAAAAGTAACTTCACCAACTAAAAGTCATTTGTGGCTTTATAACCGTTATAATGCATCAGTTGTTATTTTAAGTGTGTTTCGGTACAAACATTAACACTAATGTTCTGCCCTAAAATAGAAGTACAATTTTTGTAATATAATTACCTTACTTTTGTACTTTAAAAAGAAGTTTCAGCGGCAAAACAAATTCATTAAAATACGAACCCATAAGTGGCTATGAAATATAAAATTAGCCTTTTGATGGCGTTCATATGTTTGCATTTATAACATTTTGCGAAAAAAATGTTGAGTGCACTAACGTATTCATGCAAGAAGTAACATAAAATACACTCACTACCTTTTCCTGTTTTGCCACTTACTTGCACTATGTTTTTAAAGAGTTTTTACCATAATAGAAGTGAGTATTTGACGGCCAGTACAAAGCCAATGGCGGCCCTGTGGTTACCCGAAGAGGGCCAGATCGAGAGAGATGGCCCTGGGTCAGCCGGGGTGCGAGGGATATGCTCTGTAGCTACCACTCCTTCGGCCTTGCACTGCGACCCACAGACGGCGTGCGGTTTAGTCGGTTCGAGTCCGACATAAGCTACCCTTCCAGCTCCGGCGGAGGTCGTATCCGTGGGGATTTCTCGCACTATTAACAAAAGGTACTAATTCTATTATTGAATATTAAGAAAGAGCTATTTATTTACTACTATTTACATACTCTTAGTATTTGTAAGTTTGTGACGTGTAATCTCAAAAACGACTAGACCACGTCTTTTCATAGAAATTAGTATTATTGCATAAAAATCCTTGATCTACGAGTCAGTTCACGCGGAAGAAGTTGCTGGCACTACCAGAGCACATGAAAGAATAATATTCCATCGTGTATTCATTTCACTAGTAGGTAACTAAAAGGTACTGAATAAAAGAAAACTTCAAAGCACGTTCTAGGTATAAAGTTTAAAGGTCTTAATAGTGCATAAATAGATCAGTTAGCTAGCTTTAACGTAGTACAGCCATTATTTGATAGTGCTGCAAGCTCTATAAACTGTGTGACCTATTTACCCAGAACTTATCTAAGAAATTGAAAGTAAAAGAACACAGCGTTTGCAATTTCAAATTCGAATTTGGTTTTAAGTTTAGTGGTACAATGTTAAACAAACTTAGCGTTCAGTATGATTTCTACATTATATTGGACAAGTACCGTGCATACACACACCGGCAGAATTAGCGGAACACCAAAAAAGCAAGATTTATATATATATTTTTCGTAGCACTGGCCGGTTACATTACTTTTTTATCATTTTTAACATACATTTTTTAAAAACGTCTAGTTTGAAAATGGAACCTATCCCAACAGTCATTTTTTTCATTCGTTTGTTTTAATTTTACATTCATACATCTCTATCGTCTGCTTCGAAGTAGATTTTCCATTTTCATAAATTTCGTAAATTCCAGTTCAAAAACATTGCAGAGCAGTTTTATGAGACTTTTGTGTATTTTCTCGCTTATTGATAAGTTACGAACATAAGTATGCCTGATTTAACGCTACCAGAAATCATCAGGGCAGAGGAAATGAGAAGAAATGGTCAATCCTATAGATTGATTGCCACAAGACTTCGTCGATCGTTACCAACGATTCATCGTAGCATCAAACGGTACAGATTGACGAATTCTCTAGTGAGGAGAAGAGGACAAGGCAGAAAAAGGTGTACTTCAAGGAGAGATGACCGTTTTCTACAACTTCAAATTCGTCGGAACACGAGACTTACGGCGGTGCAGGCCCAAAATGCATTGGAGAAGGTTCTAGAAGTAAGAGTGAGTAGGCGGACAGTTCGCAGAAGATTCAAAGAAGTTGGTATAGGCTCATTTATACCCGCCAAAGCAACAACACTTACTTTGCACGTGAACATCGTCATTGGGTCTTTGACGAGTGGGGACAGGTTCTTTTTACTGATAAATGCTTAATTCTGTTAAATCAGATTGATGGAAGGCAGCGAACATGAAGACGCAGAAGAGAGCGTTATTTACAGTCTAATTTTGAAAATACAGTGGCATATGGTGGCGGCTCAATTATGGTGGGGGGAGGGATATGTTTAGGAGCTCGCACGGAGTTAGTGATAGTCAACGGAAGAAATCTGACTGCTGATCGGTATATCAGGGAGATTTTAGAGTAACATATTATGCCATAATGATAATGCACGGGCTCACAGTCCTCGCTCAGTACAGGCATACCTAAACCATGTTGGTGTTACGGTGGTGGAGTGGCCTGTATGGTCCCCTGATATGAATCCGATTGAACACGCTTGGGACTTGCTAAAGAGGAGTGTCAAATCAACAATACATACCTCCTAACAATCTGGGCGATCCGCGAAACACATTAGTTGAAGAATGGCAGAGGTTGCCCCAAGAAATCATTGACAACCTCATTCGCAGCATGCCCAGACGGATGGAAACTTTAATCAGGGCACAAGGGGGAACACTCGTTATTAAACATTCATTTAAGTAATTTTAAGCCGTCATAAAATCTTATAAAGTCAACTGTTTTTCTTTAACTGCGAAATATAAGAAAAATGTATTTTGTTTAGTTAAGTTTTTTTATTGAATTTTAAGTATGGTGTAGCAAATTATTGTCAAAACATGTTAATTTAACTGTTGTTTCATGTTTTTTTTTTTTTAAATAAAGCTAACTATTTTATACTCTCCTTTTATTGGTTTCAGCTTTTTTTTTACCGGATGCTATGCCGGGCTCCTACCGACTAAAAACCCTCACGTACCGCCTAATAGCCTGCGGTTGGCAGCCCCGGGAAAGCCCTCGGAAGGATGTCCCAGGTCTACCAACAGACCTGCGGCTGTGGCCTCGCCTAAGGGGTGGTTCGGGTGTTATCCCGCGTCTATTTCGGGTGTCATCCCACTTCTTAGGGGGGCGTGCGTGAATCTCTGATGCCGTTATGGGCCTGCTTCTGTTAGGACGGTGAGCAGCCCATTCACCGTCCTCAGGACCCCGGTCATGGAGGCCGATGGTCTTCGGCGAAGACACGTTGGCGGCGCCCAAGCCGCCGACTGCGGTTCTCGGGTGGGAGAGTTCTCTACCGCTCCCGCCCCGCCACCTTTTTAACGAGCATGCCCTGCTCGCAGAAAGAGACGGCGCTGTCCCACTTACTCCCGCTGGGGACCATGGCTCGCACCATGGTCTCGAGTGAGGGAGTGTCCACGTCTAGACCCACCACGAGGACCTGGAGCTGTTCCACCCACGCTGTTCACTCCACCAGCGTGCGGAGCGCTGTGTCGTCACTGCGTTCCTCGCAGTTCTGACACTCGGCCGTGGTTTCCCGGTGTCTTCGCCACAGATACTTACCGAAGGTACCGTGCCCAGTAAGTATCTGTGGCAACCGGTAGGAGAGAGCACCATGTTTTTTCTCCAGCCACTCGTCCATGACCGGTCTGACGGTCGCGATTGTGGCGAATCCCTCCTTTGGTTGCTCAAGTCGCACCTTCCATGTCTCAACGGTTTCCTGGTAGAGCTGGGACCACTGAGCCTCGATTTCTCGAGACGCAGGCCCTTGGCCCCGCTCCAGAGCCTCCTTGCGCCATTTCAATAGAGACGTAAGGGCTCTCGCTTCCAGGTCCCATGGAGGGGTCCCGGCTAGAGGACATGCCGCTTCACCTGAGATCGTGCGGTATCCCCTTATCACCCTGATGGCCATCGCCCTCTGCGGGCTCAGCAATCTAGCCACATTGGTGGCCGTCAGGGTTTCCGCCCATAGGGGGGCCCATACTTGCCCCCTTCGCACGATCCCCAGGTACAGTCTCCTGTAGGGAGCATCGGATCCCCTGATGTTGGGCAGGTCGTGTTCCGCTAATTCTGCCGGTGTGTGTATAATATGGAGTTCACGTCAACTGCTTGAAACCCCGTTCGACACGAAGGTATACCGGCTTGACACATCTGCTGATGATTGATGGACGAAGCTCCAGCGCAAGCTTTGGATACATGTCCTTACAAATATATTTTGTTTTTTACATTTTACATTCTCAGGAAGAAATACACATTAAACAACTAAAATATAAAGTGTTGAAAACATCAAGTAAGAAATTTTAATATAGTAACCGAAAATGAATAGAAAGCAAGGGCAAAGCCACATAATCACTATTGCCTCCCGTAGGGTGCTTATTAATAAAACCCCATAGAAAGCAACGCACAAACACGAATGACCCGTGAAAAGAGCTAGTGAACGTTATAATGTGTACACAAAAGCTTAAGGGTAAAACATCTAACGTTTCCACCCATTATGAGGCGAGACCACCATTCAGGGGCTCAAATGAGTCTTAATGAAAGGTACGATACCATTATGAAGGCAATTGTGAGCTCATAAAGGAAATTAAAAAGAGACAAAAAAGCTAGCTCTAGTTCCTTGCAAAAAAGCGTAACAAAAAGGTGAGCGCGTATTCGTTGTCGAGAGGTGCTTTACAACGTGGATGAAAGGTACTGGCTTTTGTGTGACGTATAGAATGATGAAATGATCGTGATATTAAACAGCAAAATTGTATACAAAGTTTTAAAAGATTTGTAGCAATATAGAATGGCAATAACAGGCTATTCTATTTGAATTTGGAGCCGTTGCCTACCTTATTTAAAACCATGGTTAAATACTACTTGTTCAGTGTAATGGGTTTTATGGTGAATAGGGTTTCCAAACCTCCTTGGAGAGGAGCCTAGAATCAATGACATGTGAGGTAGGTACTGATAACCGTTTACTATCTAACGCCAGAAAACGTTTTCTTTTTGAACCTTGGTTGTGATTGGCTGAGATGGCCAAAGTCAATTTATCACAACCCATAATTTAGACAAGTTATTTGGAAGCAATGTTTCTAGCAGCCTTTCCCAAAGATAAAATACAAAATTGAAATGAATTATTCCAAATAATGCTTTTAGTTCGTAGACTAGTGCTATCAACAATATCCTTGTGTCGGCTCTATAAGCCTTATCAAACAGGTATACAACAACAACCTATATCTATATATATATCTGTTGGTTGTCAACAATTATTTTCCTATAGCTACATTTAATTTTTGCACGACTCGCACTGTTCATTAAATATTTTCACCAATTTGGACCGCTTTTGAGTGTTGTCACTGTAAATAGCTGCCCAAAGTATCGGAGTTTAACTTACTTATAAAAATATATCCTTAATCAATTCAAACATTTTTTGAATACGTATTGCATTTTCATTCGTCGAGTTTACAAATTGTAGGCAGTAATTTATATTCTCCGCAATTTCCATTTCGAAACGTTTTGTACTATTATAAGAATACCTTATTAAACAAATGGCTATAAACATTGTTATGCTCAAGTGTAAATTGCCATACCGAGAAAAAAGAAACTTGAGTCTAAAATCAAATTACATGAAGGACTATAACAATATTCAATCAACGAGACTGTTGTTCTATCAACTGAAAATGAAATAATAACATCTTATAAGGTATGGAATACATGAACTTGTTATTTTAAAATAATAAGGATCTTTTTAGATCCAAGCTTAAATAAAAATGTTTATTACATAGCACATCAAGCGTTCTAATTGCGCTTCTTGCTTTACCCTTTTAAGTCAGTGAGCAAAAAATAACTAAGAAAATGACTTATAACGGAATACAGGTTTTGCTTTTTATTTCACTGGCTTAGATATACAAATTAAATAAAGGCTTTTATTCTAGAAAAATCACAATATTTTCATCAACTAACTCATTATTACAGGTGTATTTTTATAGACAGGCCATATATAGTAATTGTCTATAAGGTCTTGAATTAGATGCATGGGTTGGGTAAAAACGCAATAAAGTTCATTACAAAATAGTCTCAGCAACACTTATAGGTAGTTTTTGTTTTCTGTGATATCAGACTTAAAAGTTATAATCTGGGTGACAGGCTCGACATAACATTGAACCGAAGATAAGACACGAAAAACATTTAGGACTTAAAATAGATATACTCAAAATAATGAGAAAAGAAAAATAACTCAGTTTTGAAAGTTGCTCTTTACTTTTCTTTATTTCTGACATAATTCTCGCACTAAATTACACCTAAGTTTAATGGATAAATCTTTACTTAACTAATGAATGTAACCATCTTCATCTTCAATTGTATAATTATAAGTTTCAGATTGTGCTTAATTGAACTTGGTCCATAAGTTTCATCTCAATTTCATGTACGCGACCGATAATTGTGGCCTTTACTGTTTCATTACTTAGCTCTTAAAAGTAAATGAAGTACTATGCTATTACTATGTTTGAATCAATACGTAGGAACAAGCGTGTTTCATTGATATATTTTGTACATTTTTAAACCACATTTATAGGTTATCATTAAGAATGAAAACCCTGAACCATAATTAGAGATTACCGAATTCACTAAAACCAATTAATCGAAATTCGATATTATTAAGCACACTCGCACCGACATTCCGCTCGGTTACCACAGGCCACCTAGCCACCAGTCGGTTAAACAATCGGTCAATAATTTATTTCTAAATATTTTTTGCAAATCTCATCGTATTTATGTGGGTTGCTATTGATCCTGGCAGTCTTGTACGGCTCACAGCAGTTCAAGAGTGAGTAGAATTATTCCTAATCATAAAGAAGACATTGGGACAAAGTTTGCGTACATCCTCTCTAATTTAAAAAAAGACGGGTTGCACTCTGAGAGTGCCGGCAGAAGTGAAAACATTTTCTTTCTTACTTTCTTCGTTATATACATAGAAAAAGATAAAAAGAACATACCATATCGTATCTTCCAAAACAGACAGTCTATAGCTAATGTTGTATGACGTCAGTCGTCGGTTACGGTTCAAAGGTCAAGCGATCCTGACGCGAGTTTAACACTTTTCACCCATCCAACGCCGCTAAAGAAGTTTTCACTTCAAAAGTCTTGTAATTTATTTGGAATGTTTCATAATTTTTTCTAGTTAAAGAATGTTGTACATTCCTTTAATAGATGTTTACAGTCAGATCTAGTCCACACTTGCACTGAATTCAATCAGTTTTTGTAATCAGATGAATGTGAATTATATTTGTATGTCCGATACGTAAACGGGCTATGATCACTTACCTCTTTCTACCAGTAAATTATTAGGAGATTTGTCAAATATAGATTTTCTTACACCGTGTACTTTTGAATTATTTTCTGCCCTCCACTGATGATCCCAACTAATTTTAATTCTGTGTTTGAAATATTTTTGTAGTTCGAGTGTTGTAGATCTATTTGCATACAAAATAAGGTTTAAGAATTGGTTACAACGTGAAACCACATAATGTTAATATTTATCTGAAACTGCTTTGTTCAACTAAAATTGTTTTAGAATGTTATCCGTTTGATTTCAAGCAGGTAAGTCTTCTTTGAAATAAATAAACTCGCGATCAAAAGCTACAAACTTAAATAAGCCAACAGTCTTCCAACAAAGCACTCCCTTTGCTTATATTTTCTACGGCAGGTCTATCCCCATAAGAGAGCGAAGTTGAAATAAACTTTGAGATTGAATTTTCGCCAAGGCACGTGACAAAATGCTCTGAACAGCTTTATTTGAAACTATTGGAGCTTATTATTTAATTTTGTTTAAAATTACGAGAACAGTTCATGACTTTTATGAACGAATTAATCTTTCCTTTCTTCTTTATGAATGAATTAATCTTTCGCATGTGATCATATTTTATTAAACGTTACCCGTAAGATAGATTTGCATGAAAGTTGAACACAGCATTGTTTACGCTAAAACACAAATCTAAACAGCAACCAGCTAAGAGCTAGCGGTTAAATAGATAGATAACTCTTTATTACACACGATAAGGCAAGAAATTAACAGTATGAACATAAATAAACAGCAGAACGTACAATGGACAGCCTTATCACCAACGGCGATCTCTTCCAGACAAACTTTGGATGGACAGGAAGTTATAAAACCATATATCTATAGATAGATATATATTTAGTAACAGGGCGTTTAATATTTACGCAGAAGTTTTAACTGGTTTTCTTTTTATTAAAGTAACAAACAATTTAATCAAAACACTTGTTGGAATCCACTTAATCTAAACTAGGCTTAAACACCTTTCCTAGGTATATCTTCGAATACAATATACCCAGTACTAAGTTAAAATAATATTATTATTACAATGTAAAATGTCTAGATAGACTTTGCTTAAGTTAGAGTTAATATATGAACTAGTGAATTCATGAGGCTTGCTAAGGAAAAGAAACACTATCATATAATAACTACAACAACAACTCATCTATACCTACGAAGAATAGAGCTGAAGAAGCTTGTTTATTCTCTGTTTCTCAATTTCTCAGTTTCTTTGTTCCTATAGTCCTTTCTTTTTTCCTTGTCACCTCTTTGTCACTGTTCCTCTGTCCCGTGTTTCTTTCTTTGCTTCTCTACTTACACTCTTCATGAACTTCTTCTTTGAAGCTTTCAAGCAAACTCGTCCATTCAAACTGTTTCTGGTCGACCCTTTTTCAATGCATTTTGATCAGTGTTGATATTTCCTAAAGTTTACGCGAATATCACTCATTGAAATAAAAGCACTTTTGACGGATTCAATCGCGATTTATTTGCTATTTATTATTTACTTTATATGATCAGTGGTATATGTGATTTGTGACTTTGACACAAAATAAGGCTGCATATAATAAATCTACAAAACAAATGCCACCAGAGCTCTCATATAATCTGGAATACAGCGTGCACTTTACAGTTAATTATATAAATCTGCAGCTTACTAATCAACTTGTAAAAGAATAAAACCTGATTTGTATTTATGCCCATACCATGATTGCATTAATGTTAAGTTGTTCGTGAACCATAAATGCTATCGAAAATCTAATTAATAGTTTACGCCGCTTTTGATTCCAGTTTTGTACACCAGTAGAATGGGGCTAATTAGTAAACAACCATTGATTAACCGTTTCAATAAATGACTTTATTAGCCATATGATTGAATTCAAAACACGCAATTAAACTGCAAATACAAGCATGATTCTTCTGTACATGGTTAAATGTTATTATATCCGCTGCATTTGTTTGTCTGCCCAAACAGAGGTCGGGTTAATTCTTGGTGTTAAAAGTTAACACTACACTTAAACGGCACTGGTCACTTGAGATTTTATGGAACCCCATCAAGATTATCGGGGCTCAAGCCCAGGTCACGTGCAAACCGGTTCACCTACTGTGACAAACAAGGAGACTTAGGTGTCCAGCGGTATTTAGATAGTTTACCATCTTAATAATATAGGGAAAAGTATTTTGATACGTCAAAATATTCAAATGTACACATTATGACTGCCAATGGAGTAAAATGAACTAAGAGCGTTTTCACACTATCCTATACCCGATATTCGATTTCGAAGGAAGTCAAATATATGATGAAATGACATATGTATCTGTGTTTCACATTATCCGGCCCGCACTGTGTTGGCTAGATATCGGTTCACAAAGAGACTAAAACCGTGACTGCAAACAATTTTCGACCTTAATCACATTTTCTTATATAGTTACGTGTCTTTTCGCGTTAATAGATGACGCAGATCACGAATATAAGAAAAAATCTCGATACTATGACATGTCGCTAATTGTTGTTTCATAACTTGTATCCCTAATATTAGTCCGTGCTTTCGAGCAAATGGTCATCGCGGGCTGATTTTATCGGATATATGTCAAATTAGCAGATGATATCGGCTATCGGAGGTCGGCTATCGGCGTCCAATACCGATATCGGATATCGGATGAATGTGAAAACGCTCTTACAATAATCAACAGCCGATATGTTAAAATAATGTTAACCTACGTTTTACATTTCCCGGCCATAATTTAACAGTTCAAGCACTGAAATGTTGATAATGTACTATTAGGTATTTTGTGGTTGCTAACCACTTTGCTACTAAAATAGACCTCGCCATGTGCAACCGTGCTTAATATGGTTGCATATTATATATATTCATATAGTATTAGTAATATAAATATTCCAACCGAAATAGATTTTTGAACCAATATCGAAACCCAATCTAGAACCTGAAGTTGGTAGTTTTTCGGTCCAGTTTCGTTCTAAAGTAACAAATCGAGTTATAAAATTCCTAAACATTTTAATTCAAATGTTAGTACGCAGGAAGTCTGGTAAAACTATTACGGATAACATTAGACATTCAGTAACCAGTAACCCTCAAGTTTGATTTGATATTTTAGATACATTTTTTCGTTCTGCTGTTGTATCATTAACTTTTTCATTTAATAGTAATTACCGTATGAATCACGTAACAATTTATCGTTCTAGGTATTTGCCCAAAAATAATAAAAATACCATTGATTACATCCATCAACAATACCAGTGTAACAAATGATTCCTTAGCATGATACCTATTGTCACCTTTTGTTAACTTTTATATGATTGAAAGTTCACTTTTAATAAACAAAGTACAGAACAAATATGACTAATAACTAATTTTCGTTGAACAGACAAAGTAACAGTAGTACAATAGAGTGAATAATGGATCGAGGACAGCAGGTAAAAAGTAAGCTATAAGAGGCTTCGACGCAAATGGTCGGAACATTGTCGCATCACTCAGCACAATGTCGACTTCGTGACGTCTGGACAGCCCTGATAAATGATACCTTTTATTGAAAATAATTTTATTATCACCAGACCTAAATGTCACGAATGTGGCAGTCAATGTCGTGATACAGAACATTGAATTGTAACTTGGTTATATGCAGTCGAATATTTACTTACATAAAACAGCTGCAAGCTGCAAAGCTAACCAAATAGCAAATATCATTTGACGAGAGCATAACTTGGTTTATATGACGCTTACATATGGCTGTATTAATCAGACAAAGGCAAACCAGAAGCTTTTGTGTAGCACGAGTCTGTTTATAAACTAATATTGCTGATGTTTCCTTACAAAATGTTGCAGTGTTAGAATTATAGATAGATAGATGGATAGGTAATTCTTCCTTGTACATACATCAATATTATTACAAAGTATCATAAATGGATACTTTAACAGTTGGGTGCACAATGGGCAGCCTTATTACTAAGAGTGATTTCTTCCAGGCAGGCAACCTTAGGATGGACAGGAATAAAAAGCATTAATATAGGTGAGTGTTGATGTAATTTCATCAACATAACATAATATAGAGTGTGTTACACAAACAATATAGTTTGCGGTACCTAAATTAATAATTATGTATATATTATGTTACAATAGAGTGAAACTTTATTGCATACCAAATAGTATATTACATTGGTAAATGGAATGGCGTTGGGATTTACAATAAAAGCCGCAGACGTAATCAGGAATAGATTAAGATATGAAAAAGAGAAACCACTCAGATTTATGCGAGCAGGTCATGCTCGTGAAAGAGGCGGCGGGGCGGGAGCAGGAGAGAACTCTCCCACCCGAGTTCCGCAGTCGGCGGCTTGGTCTAGGTGAGGCCGCAGCCGTAGGTCTGTTGGTAGTCCTGGGACATCCTTCCGAGAGCTTTCCCGGGGCTACCAACCGCACGCTATTAGGCGGTACGTGAGGGTTTTTTAGTCGGTAGGAGTCCGGCATTGCATCCATGAAGGAATTGCCCTCACATTAAAAAAAAAGGCGTGGTTTATACAGAAGAGACGTGGCGGGGTCATTTGGCAGTAGCGGACAATTTAATTAACACAATACAAACATTATGTAGTGAACAATAACGTCAGACGCAGACGCAAGTGCCCTCTAAGACAAAAACGACGTTATGGCACACTTCATAAGTTTTTTATTATGTTACTTAAATTGTCCGCCACGTCATACGTCCCCGCCACGTCTCTTCTGGATAAACCGCGCTTTACAGAAGGAATGCTCTGACCACTGAGCTACCAAGTCATGCCTTGAGTGCTGTAAATTCTACTATGCAACCATCTAAAGGCCATCAAGACCCGTCTTCACTTTTTCATTCAAATGGAATACCTAACGCTAAAATAAATCTATAATTTCTATCTGTCGAATGTGTTTTACGTGAATAGATGCTTTTACTCATTCTATTTTTACAACGTGAAACAAAGTCCTAGAATTTGCTTAACAAAATATCTCAGCTATAAAAAAAAATTCTTGCTAGGTATTCTCCCCGCTAAGAATGGCCTTATGGTCTACTTTATTTACGCATCATTTTCATATTTTGCTTCAGAGTTATCCATTAATTATAATATTATGGTTCAAGTTACCGGTTGCAAAACATGAGCAAGAACTTTATATTCATATCATAATAATATATTACCTACATAAAAGGTAATGTTATTTTCTTCGTTAAATTCATCTCATCATTATTTAAATAAAGATATAACTCAAAAAGCTTCAACATCCAGGTTGGGATATGAATCGGTGACTGAGCTACCTAGATAGGATCACAATATTGAAAATTCTACTCTAAGTATTATATTTATAATATTTCTAATTTATTCATTTATTACAAATTTTTAAACGGTTTTACAAAATTCTTAACAATAATAATATACTTCAGTCAAATAACCCACCCCGTATCGTTCCCGGCGCAAAGGTGCCCACGATGCTGGCCGCGTTACCTCGTTGAATCGCAATGGCCATCCTTTGCCCCAGAAACGAGCCAGAGCGGGAGTCACCGCCTTGGTCGTGGATGCGGCGGCCAATTTCCGCGATCAACCTCTTCGCCTCTGACCCCCAACTGCCCATAGTCTCCACCGCAATGGGCACAAAATAATATTGTGACTCCATTGCAGCGTATTTCGCCCTTTTCTTATTCGCCGCGTCCTCAGCCGCCGCTGCCGGGGCGTTGATGGTGCGACTCAGATGCGTGGCCGCGACAGTGCTGACGCATGTAGCGTCCCACACCAGGCACTTGCCGTTTTTCCACGGCACCAAAGTCAGACCATCAGGTCGCTTTCCGTCAGATCTGCTGAGGCCCGGGGGCTCTAGCACGCATGGAACGTTCGCCGATATGAGAGCTCTTCTAATTATGTCGTTGAGAGCATGGTGACGCAGGAACCTGCCTACGCAGCGACGACAGCTCAGTGCATGATGGCCGCCCTCCTCCACCATAGAGCCGCAGATGCATCTGTGTGATTCACACACCTTACAGCCCAGGCGGAGTGCCACTGACACACGCAGAGAGTCGTCGTCTAATAAAGTGCCCAGGTGTGGCGACGGCAGTGCGTGCAACCATGCCCCCGATTCAGGCTGCGACACAGCCCTGAGCCTCGCCAAATCGACGCCCGACGCACCATCCAGCATATCCTTCACCATCCTATCAGCACCAACCTCATCCCATGCTCTTTGCACGTGTGGAGTTACCGGACATTGTTTGTACGGATTGAGGACCGACCATGCCGACATCGCCTCGCACACGTGAGGTACATCTATTCGATCGCCGCTTGAGGAGAGCATGATAGAGACCAAGTCTGCCACCCCGTGAGCTGACGCTAGAAAGGCCGGCAGGCCAACGTCCGCCACGCGCCGCAGTCCAAGACCACCGTGTCTTATTGGCAGGGAGGCCTGGAGCCACTGCTGTTCGTCGAGTGAGACGTTAAGAATCGACGCCGTAGTCTGTCTCAGAGTGCCGTCGAAGGAAGCGACCGCCCCCGGGCAGAGCCAGGTTGGTGTAGTCCTCAGCAAGTACATGATTTTGGGGACCGCAAAACACATTCGCAACAGTAGTACGGCAACGTGAGCTGAAAGGTTCCCTAACTGTTCCCGTGCAGCAAGGAGAAGGAGTTGGCGTGAAGTAATAGCCTCAGGAACTGCCTCCAGGAAAATGGGAGAACCCAGCAGGCTGAAGGTGCCGGAAGTAAGTTCACTGAGGCCAGGAACGAGAATGTTAAAGTGAGTAAAGTGGTTGTGGGCTTCTGTGCTGCAGGGGTAAAATTCGCACTTAGCCGGATTCACTTCCAGACCTAGCTCCTTGAGGCGCGGGATCAAAACCTCAAGGTCTCGGGTGACTGTCTCAGGCTTGCCGCCAATGGTACCGTCATCTAGGTACCAAAGATTAAGGGGTGATTCAAGCTCTGAGATGATCCCTTGGATGGCTAGGCTAAAGACCAATGGGCCAAGTGGGTCCCCCTGCTGAGCTCCTACTTGCGAAAGAATGAGGTCTTTATTTAGGTAGAGGTTTGAGGGAGAGTTATAGATTTGAAAAAGGAAGGGGTAAAGGGAAGGGGTTTTCTCCTTGACTGCACTCAACAGGACGTCTCTTTCTAGCGTGTTGAAAGCGTTACGAATGTCAATCTTTACAACGACACAATTGGCATTTCGCGGCTCCATCACGTAGGCACGAGTGGCATGGATAGCTGCCTCGCAGCCCCTGGGTGTACCAAATCCCACCTGGTGGGGCCGCAAGTACCCAGACATCTCCTCCCTGACCGAGTGACAGGCTAGCTTAGCAGTGAAGCGGCGGTAAGTGCTTCCAACTGCGATGGGTCTGATCCCCCCATCTTTTTTGTTAAGGGCACAAAGAGAAGCTCCGTACATGAACGGGCACACTTCGGGGTTTAGTTGACCGCTGAGTAAAAAGTTAGCCAGCCTAGTCAAACTAGTCAGCAGGCGGCGCCCGTTTTCGCCGGCCGCCCCAGACGTGAGCTCCTTAAGGTGCCCCGGACGAATGCCGTCCAAGCCCGCCGCGGAACCGCCATAGAAAGAGTTCAGTGCCCTGGCCACGTCGTCGGGCGTTGCCGTGATCGGCGTGCATGACGTATCGGGTGGTGGCGAGGGACTTAGGGGGCGCGACGGCCCGGGATGTTTCTGTTTCAAAGCAGCTAGCGTCTCGGGACTGCTCCGGGCGAACTTGTCGTCCGACATCAACAGACGAACGGCTCCTCTCAGATCGCCCTCGAATACCCTTGCTTCGATTTTCTTTTTTTTACAGTACGATCCTCGATTGGCCACCGGGCCGTCGCAGTCATCTTCAAATTGATAAAAGCCCGAGGAATCGATGTTCGCCTTCACCTTCGACGTCACATTACCCGGCAGCGACTTAGAAGGCACCCTTAAAGCGCTATAGGCGAAAGACATTAGGGTGCACCAGTCCTCCGCACTGTTACTGTCTACGCACCTGTCTATGGCGTCGCACAACTTACCTGCCGCCTGGTTCCGTGCGCCCTTCGGTATGTGACGCATCACCGGTATTCCCTCTCTCAGAGCAGCCAGCTTTTCCAAGGGAAACCGAGATGAGGGAACCGGTACCGCCTGCCTCGGAGGGCCGACGCAGACTGCAGACGCAACACCCACCGGTCCACCATGCATACGAGTGATATGGATTTTAAGGCCGCGCGAGGTGAAAGTGCGCAGCGACCCCGGGCAGTGTGGGCATGTCGTTTGAGGTCGGTCACTCATACTAGTGGCCGGTAAAACACTCGCGCGAGAGGTAAGCCCAATCAACATGGACAAAAAAAAAACAAAAAGAAAAACCCACGAAAACAGCCGCCGTTATGACCACCAAATGTTGTTAAACGTAATAGTATACATACTGAACAATGTAATGTTATAACTGTGGTTATACAAGGGAAAATGTCAAACTATCAATGTCGACACAAAAACAAAAAAGAACAGTATTAATATTAGTCGCGAAACCGAATTTTTCAAGTCACTCTGTTACAAGCTACGATAACAAAAGTTTGCTAAGTAATAGCAGAAAGCTAAGTCATAGTTTGATAAAGTAAAAACGAAGATTTTAATACAAAATTAACTAAATTAAATTTATTTCATCACATAATGTCAATTCGGATAGGTTTAATTAAATAATAATTTATAATAGAATAACAATTTGTAAGATGTCTAATGTAAATAAGGAGGAACAATAACGCTTGTAAAATACATAATCGTACTATGTACTAAGTACAATCGATCCACCGCCACGGAGAAATTGAACGAGCGTGACTCGAATCGGTCGGCGCGCGCAGTACTACCAGGTACTACAGTGTAGTTCTAGATGGCGCCACTACTCGTACAATAAGGCCGGGGAATGTTCAAACTCGAAATTACCTATAATAATAATAATAACTAACTTTGTTTCATGCGCTTGAACCATCCGTCAACACATCAGCACAACGACTGTCGGACCAAGTGCGGGCCATTCAACGCAACCGCATGTTGAATGAAACCGTACTTGAGACTCTACGGCTAGAATGCTTGCGAAATATCTGTGTCACCCCCGCCCCGGTTCCTGCTTCTACACCTGCACAAGGAACAGATGAAGACACATTTGTTGTGCGGGATGACACACCTATTCCAGTAAGTATTCAGTACAATGACGAGATTCAGGAGGCTTTGGAATGTGCGTTGCGGGAATATCGATCGATGCCCCTACATTTTAGGCCACGTCTGCCTCGGTTGCCTATGCATAGACGAAATATAGCTCTGGTGGGTGCCCTTGATTCACTATTGGCTAGGTATCTAGAAAATAGTGAAAACCTCGGTGACACTCATTCAATGCTGTATTGTACTGCTGTGGCGGCATGTCGTATGGCAGGGGTTAAATTCCCTATTAAAGACCCTGTCATACGACCTAAGTCTGCTAAACCAGCATGGCAATGCAGGATTGAACGACGTGTGGCCGAGGCAAGGGTGCTCATCGGCAAGCTAATCTGCTTCAGGTCGGGTAATACTCGCCCTAGAGTGATGCGCTATGTGACCCAAGCGTTTGCAGGAACTGGTATTGGTCCCCAAGAATATACGTCTCGGGTCACAGAGCGCATTGACTTCCTGAAGCAGAAAGTATATGCATGGGCAAACCGTATTCGCAGATACAAAAAACGCGTCGATCGATTTACCGTTAATCGCATGTTCCAAAGAGACCAAAGATGGGTGTATAGAAGCTGGGAGCGAACAGAGGAAAGTGTGGATGACGTGCGGCGGCCGGATGCTGAAACCACAAATTCGTTTTGGCGCAGTATCTGGTCGGTGCCCGTTAGCCACACTGAAGGCGATTGGATGTGTGAAGTTGAAAGAGCATGCGAGACCATACCGGATATGGATGACATACATATAGATGCCACTGATGTAGATTGTGCGGTCCATTCGCTGTCTAATTGGAAGTCTCCGGGACCGGATGGACTGCAAAATTTTTAGCTAAAGTGGCTACGAAGCTCGCATGTTGTCTTAGCTTCACAATTTCAATCTGCTGTTGAATCTGGGACGCTACCAGCTTTTATGACGACAGGAGTTACCCATCTGCTCCATAAAGCTGGTAGTACTCTGGAGCCCAATAACTATAGACCGATTACATGTCTACCAACGATCTATAAACTTCTTACATCCATTCTGAGAGTCAAAATTAACAATCATATTAATAATAATTCTATTATGTGTGCCTCTCAGAATGGATGTAGGAATGGGGCCCGGGGTACTAAGGAGCTCCTCCTCATTGATATGGCTATTAGCCAGCAAGCTCGCCGCAACCATAAGGACCTGACGGCATGCTGGATAGATTACAAGAAAGCGTTTGATTCCGTGCCACATACATGGCTTTTGAGGGTGCTGGAGTTGTATAAAGTGAATGCAACTCTATGTACCTTCTTAAAGTCATGTATGGGGCAATGGAAGACGTTTCTTTTCTATCCAGGGTGTCGTCAGGCTTTAGGTAATGGCCGGCCGATAACAATAGAGCGGGGTATTTTTCAAGGAGACAGTCTGAGTCCCCTTTGGTTCTGCTTAGCCCTGAACCCACTTAGTACTTTACTAGTGAATTCAGGGTTAGGGTATAGGCTACGAAAAGAGGGTCAGATGGTATCCCACCTGCTTTACATGGATGATTTAAAGTTATTTGCCCACACCAATTCTCAATTAATGGTTTTACTGAAGATAACTGAAACGTTCAGTAATTCCATTAAAATGGCGTTTGGTGTGGACAAATGTGCAGTTGTTCATGTAAAGCGAGGGCGGGTGGTGGAGTCGGAGGGTATACCACTCTCTGATTCCACTAACCTGAGATCACTCCTCGTAGCTGAGACCTATAAGTACTTGGGTATGTCACAGGCGTTATGCATTAATGAGGCCGGCATGAAACAAATGCTACAGGAACGTTTCTTTGGCCGCCTGAAAAAGGTACTTAGCAGTCTTTTATCAGGTGGTAACAAGGTGCGTGCTTGTAACAGTTGGGTCATGCCACTCTTGATGTACTCCTTTGGCATACTCAAGTGGACTCAGACTGAACTCGACACCATTGATAGGAAAGTCCGGACTCAGTTGACTGCATTTCGAATGCATCATCCACGGTCGTCAGTCATGAGATTGTACATCCCGCGGAAATGTGGGGGTCGAGGATTTTTAAATGCTAAGACCCTCCATAACCGTGAGGTGTGCAGTCTCAGAGACTATTTTCTTAAGTCCAACGTGGATATGCATCGTGATGTAGCCAACGTAGATGTCGGGCTCACCCCGCTCGGTTTGGCTAAGGGGAACTGGCGTAGGCCTACAGTTATTGGCACTGATAGCCGCAGGGAGGTATGGCAGAGTAAGGAGCTACATGGCAGGTTCTATCGGGCTCTCCACAGGCCCGAAGTAGACCTATTGGCATCTGTATCCTGGCTACGTTTCGGTGACCTTTTTGGGGAAACCGAAGGTTTTGCCTGTGCAATTGCTGACGAAGTTATCAAGACGAATAACTACCGGAAGTATATCATGAGGGATGGCACAATCGACATCTGTCGAGCGTGTCACCAACCTGGTGAATCCCTCAGGCATATTACTTCCGGTTGTTCTCGTCTTGCTAACAGCGAGTACTTGCACAGACATAATCAAGTAGCCAGGATAATCCATCAGCGACTTGCTCTGAAATACAACCTTGTGGAAGTTGAGGTGCCTTACTATAGGTATGTTCCTGAGCCAGTTCTAGAAAATAGTCATATCACATTGTACTGGGATCGATCTATCATCACTGATAGGACTGTTGTAGCCAACAAGCCTGACATTGTGGTGATAGACCGATTCGAACGCCGAGCATTGATTGTCGATGTCACTATTCCTCATGACGAGAATCTCGTGAAAGCTGAGAAAGATAAACAGATCAAATACTTAGACTTGGCTCACGAGGTTGTCGACATGTGGAATGTTGACTCTGCAATCATTGTACCGATAGTCGTGTCAGTCAACGGACTGATAGCAAAGAGCCTCGACCAACACCTGAAGAGGCTCGGGTTAGACGGTTGGATCAAGGGCCAGATGCAGAAGGCAGTGCTCCTTGATACGGCGCGCATCGTGAGAAAGTTCCTTTCTCTGGAGCCCTAACCACCGGTAGCTTGGTCCTTGTATCCGATACCGGTGGGACACTACTTTTTATATTTTTAAATAGATGTTTGTTTTTTTTTTATTTTTATTTTTTTATTTTTTTTTATATGTATTTAAAAATATAATTTGTAAGTTTTTCAAAATGAATAAAGAGAATAATAATAATAACCTGGCAACCCCGAACCCAGAAAACGTAAATGTGACGGTCTCCGCATTTTATTTAATTTTCATGTGAAATATATTCCTATACCATGTGTACATTTTACCAACCAATTTATTAATCGAAAGACAGAATATTTGAAAAACCGTTATCCAATAAAAGTGCAAAATTTATTATTATAAAATATGAAGAGTCCAAAACCCGCAATGTCACGAGTGACATTGTCATTCGTCAATACAAAATATAAAGAAAAATCGTCAATAAGAAAATAGTCGTCACAATATACAATGATTACGAGGGCGAGGGCGCGACAGGTGGCACAACATGCACGCCCACCATCTTCGGGCTCATCGCTGAGCTCCGCCGTAAAGACACCGGTCCCCGCACCCGCGACACCGGCCGCTGCAGAAGCGTCGAGCGAAAGCGATGAGTTTTTCTCCCCACCGGCGACACCATCACCAGCGCGTCGGCGAGGGAGAGGCCGGCCCCCGGCCTGCTTGGGGTCCAGCGGCCCACCAGCTGCGAACAGGGCCCCCGCTGCCGGTGGTGTAGTGCGTCGCATGCGATGGACTCATGTTATGAATGAGAATTGTATGCGCGCCTACTATGGGGCTACAGAGGGAGAAACCATTCGGACGGCGTATCGTGACAGGATGCTTGCTTTGTTTCAGGTCCTCGATCCAACCATCACAGTGTCCGCCCAACGATTGTCGGATCAAGTGCGGGCTATCCAGCGGTGTAACCTGTTGGATCAATCTGTACTTGATCGGCTCCGCCTGGAGGCACAACCTACTCGCGCGACTCCTTCCTTGATACGGGACCCATCCGCCGCGTCGTCAGCTCCGCTGTCAGGGGTGGCACCAGCGACATCGGTGGAGCCCGTGGTCGATGATGGAGAGTGCGTGAGTACGACTGTTAGCACCCAGGTAAGTGAGCAATTGAGGAGGGCTTTGGAGGACGCTATTCGCCAGTATAGGTCCGTGCCTGAATCTAGGCCGCGTCTACCACGTCTGCCCACTCATAGGCGAAATCTGGCACTGATGGGAGCTCTGAATGATTTACTATTCCCGTACATGCGGACTAGTAAAGACTTGTCTGATACCCACTCGATCATGTACTGTGGAGCAATCGCGGTGTGCCGCGTCGCTCGTGTCAAGTTCCCAGATACTGACCGAGCGCCGCGGCCCGCCGAGGTTGCACCCGCTTGGCAGGTACGGATCGAGCGGCGTATCAGCACATTCAGGACTCTCATTGCGAAGCTGGTCTGCTTCAGCCGGGGGAATAACCGCCCCCGTGTCATGCGTTTCGTGACTCAAGCTTTCGCCGGGACCGGTATTCGGCGCCCGGATTTTGTGGCTAACGTCACGGAGCGCATTGACTACCTGAAGCAGAAAGTCTATGCATGGGCAGCCCGTATTCGCCGCTTCAGAGAGCGCGTGGATCGTTACTGGCAGAATCGCCTTTTCCAGAGCGACCAAAGGAAGGTGTACCGGAAGTGGGATGGAACCGACCAGTGTGTGGTCGATGAGGGCCTGCCAGGAGCCAACGCCATGATTAATTTCTGGCGTGGTATCTGGTCAGCGCCCGTCGAACACACGGAGGGCGATTGGATGTGCGTTGTTGAACGTGAATGTGGGAGTATCGAACCCATGGGCTCTATAACTATAGACCCCAAAGACGTGAGTTGTGCGATCCGTACGGCCCCGAACTGGAAAAGTCCTGGGCCGGACGGGTTGCACAACTTCTGGATAAAGTGGATCCGATGCTCCCATGACCGCTTGGCAGCGCAGTTCCAACAAGCCCTCGAAGTTGGCTCCCTTCCCCGGTTTATGACCACCGGGATCACCTTCTTGCTCCATAAGACCGGTAGTACCATTGAACCTAAAAACTATAGACCCATCACGTGCTTGCCTACTATGTACAAGCTCCTTACATCCATTCTGACTATCAAAATTAACACACACATTGTTGTGAATAATATTTTGGCCCCCACTCAGAATGGGTGTAGGGTTGGGTCCCGCGGTACTAAGGAGCTCCTCCTCATTGACATGACTATTAACCAGCAAGTCCGGCGGAACCGCGGGGCTTTGTCCGCAGCCTGGATTGACTACAAGAAGGCCTATGATTCGGTGCCACACTCATGGCTGAGGAGGATCTTAGAGTTGTATAAAATCGATGCAGTTCTGAGATCCTTCCTCAGTGCGTGTATGGGGCAGTGGACCACAGTCCTTTGTCAACCGGGCGGCGGAGAGATCTCCGCTGACCCCCAGGACTACATAAGGATTGAGCGGGGCATCTTCCAGGGTGACTGTCTGAGCCCGCTTTGGTTTTGCCTAGCACTGAATCCTCTCAGCACTTTGCTGAGAGATTCAGGTCTAGGTTACCGGCTTCGGAGAGAGGGTGAGGTTATTAGTCATCTGCTGTACATGGATGACCTCAAGCTTTTCACACCGAAACTACCTGACCTGGTGGAGCTGCTAAAAATCACGCAGGTTTTTAGCAGTGCCATTGGGATGGAATTCGGTGTGGATAAGTGTGCGATCTTAAATGTACAGCGGGGGAAAGTTGTGAATTCTACGAATTTGCAACTTTCTGAGACTATGACTCTCAGATCTCTCTCTGAAAACGAAACTTACAAGTATCTCGGTATGTCAGAGTCTTTGGGTATCTCAGAAGTGGATATCAAGAGATCGGTGAAGGAACGCTTCTTCTGCCGCTTCACAAAAGTACTCAACAGTCTTTTGTCGGGCGGCAACAAGGTGCGAGCCTTCAACGGTTGGGTGATGCCTCTACTGACTTACTCCTTTGGCATACTGAGATGGACTCAGACTGAGCTGGACGCCCTGGATAGAAAGGTCCGTCAACTGCTTACTACTCATCGCATGCTACACCCGCGCTCGTCTGTGATGAGACTGTACATTCCACGGAGGTGGGGGGGTCGAGGCTTTTTAAATGCCAAGAACCTCCACAACCGTGAGGTGTGCAGACTCAGGGATTATTTCCAGAGCAACGAGTGCGGGATGCATCGTGATGTGGTGGCAGTAGACAAGGGTCTCACTCCGCTCTCCTTGGCGAACGAGAACTGACGCAGACCGACGGTTCTGAGCGTCACGGACCGCAAGGCCATATGGGAGGGCAAGGAGCTGCACGGGAGATTCTATCGAGCCTTAACAGGGCCCGATGTAGACCTCCTGGCCTCGGTGAACTGGCTACGCTTCGGGGACCTCTTTGGGGAAACTGAAGGGTTTGCCTGTGCAATTGCTGACGAGGTCATGATGACGAACAACTATCGGAAATATATCCTGAAGGACGGTACGGTCGACATCTGTCGGGCATGCCGCCGTCCTGGAGAGTCAATCAGGCATATTATTTCCGGTTGTTCTCATCTGGCCAATGGCGAGTACTTGTACAGGCATAACCTAGTGGCCAGGATCATCCACCAGCAACTTGCTCTTCGATATGGCCATGTTGAGTCTGAGGTGCCGTACTATCGGTACACACCGGTGTCGGTCCTTGAGAATAGTCATGCATTGCTCTACTGGGACCGCTCTATTATCACAGACAGGACTATTGCTTGCAATAAGCCTGATATTGTGGTGGTCGACCGGCCCCAGCGCCGGGCAATGATCGTTGACATCACCATCCCGCATGACGAGAACCTCGTGAAGGCTGAGAAGGACAAAATTAGCAAGTACCTTGACTTGGCTCACGAGGTAACCGCCATGTGGGATGTTGATTCAACGATAATTGTCCCGATAGTCATTTCGGCGAACGGGCTGATAGCGAAGAGCCTAGAACAACACCTCAAGAGGCTCTCGCTAGATGGTTGGGTCCAGGGTCAGATGCAGAAGGCGGTCATCCTCGACACGGCACGCATTGTCCGGAGGTTTCTCACCCTGTGACCCCAACCGCCGTTAGCTTGGGCCCTGCCCCGCTATCGGTGGCACTCTATTTTTTATATTTTTAAATAGACGTTTTTCTATGTATTTTTTTTTAAATGTGTATTTAAAAATGTAATTTATAAGTAGTTTATTTAAAAGTAAATAAAGAGATAATAATAATAATAATATATTTATTTATTCAAGTAACATGACTCATTGTGTTAGTTGTGTTAGTAACAATAATGGCTTATAAACTACGTTAGTGCTAAGTGTTATTTGGAATATACAGTGCTCAGCGCAGCAATGTGACAGGCGCAGCTGAAACCTTGGTGCAGTGAGACATGTAGCAGCAATCCAGCCTGCTCGCTATCATGCTCAGAATAATAATAATAATGTAGTATTTTCTTGTGCAGTCAATAAAACGATGAATGTTGTTTCTTCTGTATAAGTGAATTAACAATTCAAAAAGTGACCATGTCAGTGGGAATCGAACTTGAACTTCATGGCGCACCTCCGTACATTTATACCTCGAGGCTGTTCCAACTGATGGTACATCACTTGAATTTTTCAACCGCCACTGTGCTGGACAAGATTGTTTTAGACTTTGATTGTTAGGTGTAGCAATTGTAGTAAACGACGTGATTTGCACTTTTATGTACTGATTAAACTTGTGTCCACCGTCAAGAAAGTTGTTATTCTTCACCTTGTTTGCCAATTTTTTTTTATTTTAGAACATATAGCGGAACAAATTTTCTCACTATTACCTCTTCCATAAATGAATGAGTTGGATGTGATTCATCCGGTTGTGATAGATGGCTTTCTCTCTCTGCAGTGATTGAGTATTTGAATGAGGTTGGTCTGCACTGTTTATTTAGTTGTAACTTCTGTTCCTCTTTATATATTTTTTCACCCACACTTGATATCAGTTTTTAGGCACTATTTAATAGGTTAATAGCACAAACACACGTATAAATAGGAGTTTACTATTTTTTAGAGATAAATAATACGGACTCGACGTTACTATGACGGCTAGCGCCATCTATCATTATCCTATATATTTCCTATATAATTTCTAATTATTATTGCAGCTGACATTGATTTACATATTGCAAAAGGTTTGAAAAGGTTTATTATTTTAGGTTACTGGGGATGGATGTCTTCTAAATTTTTTATTTTTTTTTTTTTAATTTATTTCATTTATTCGATGATTACAATCTAATGAACACTTTACAATACAATTTGATGATAAATTAACAGCATGGTTTAAAGTAGTCTGGTACCCAAATTAAGATTAAACTTGTGTTTAGGGTACCAGGGCTCCTGAAACTTATCTTAGGCAACAAATAATTATTAATTAGGACACCATAGTTCGGTGTTCATGAGTCTTTGTACAGGCCAACAAGTACCTCGTCAAAGTAAGCATTACATTCAAAGAAAAGAAAAAATACAATCAATGAAACAATAGCATATTATAACATAGTAATAAAGAAAATCATCAATTACATGCGCCATGTGTGTGTGTATGTGTGAGTGTGTGTGTGTTTGTGTGTGTGTGTGTCTGTGTGTATGTGTGTGTTTGTGTACATAGATTTCCTTAATTATAGTACTGACAGTTTTAGCATGTTTTCAGTTTCCGAATAGGATTTTTTCAAGAGCCATTCTGTCACTACCCTTCTGCAGTGTGATCTGAGAAGTGGATAAATGTTGCAATTTTTATTTGCTACATTATAGAGGTGACCACCCAGAACTTTAAAATGCCTTTCGGCTTGAGTAGTTCTACATTTTTGCGCTGGGCATATCCTATGAGAGCGACGCCTTTTTTCATTTTGGGGATTATAACATATGGCCTTATGTTTCCTAACGACGGTATCGAGGACAAAAAGCTGTCTCACACTAAGAATCTGACATTCTTTGTATAGTTTGTCCGTGGGATGCCTAAAGGGCTTGGAAGTCATTACTTTAAGCACAGCTCTTTGTGCTCGCTCCAAGGGTAATAAGTGCGATTTACCTGCTCCACCCCAAATCGAAATACAATAGGTTAAAATGGACTGACAAAGCGCAGTGTATATCATTTTTTTAGTGCTATCATCTGCAGAGTAGCGTATCTTTTTAAATATACACAACAATCACACAATCTTCTAAATGTATAAGAAGATATAACGGTGTTTGAGTGGCCGGCTAAATCCCCGGATCTTAATCCTATAGAATACTTGTGGGATCAGATGGTTTTAAACTGGGTCTCAAGTGAAATAAAGTCAAAAAAAATTGGATGAAGAGGTAAACAGAACTTGGGAACTAATGCGAAATAGTTCTTACCCAGGACAAATCTTTGTATGATGAACACGTTTATTTGTTACGTGCCTGGGTGTAATTTATCTTAAAAAAATATCTAAAATAAGTATTATATCAGTTGTCTAGTATCCATATCACATTAAGGTGCTTATTTTGACCACCATCTGACCTCACATATTTTTCTAATGTTGTGTTAAAAGGGTTACTTAGAAAATGTGATCAAAGAGGAAGATGTATATTGCAATACTGTTATAGTTTAGCAAGTTGGTTCTTTCTTTGTGATTCACAGACACAAATAACATTTCATTAAATTTTATATTCGAAGATAAAAAAAAATCAGAGTGTAAAAAATTCATGTTTGCAACTTTAAATAAATAAGTAAATAAATATTGTAGTTATGTTTCTAGAATTATCTAATAATAAACATTTTATACTTCACTTAGGGTATTGTGTTTTGTCAGTAAATTTAGGTCAGGTAAAATCTAAAAATAAGTAACCCCAATTTAACTCAGATAGGAAAACTGTATACTAAACTGTATATATACTGTAACTTGGAAATGGACTTCTAGAAATGTTGTCCTAGAAATGTAATTCGAGAAATAAATTAATATTGTTTATGCAACAAGCCTATCATTTCATACAAACCTCATACCTCCTATAAAATTTGATTCCTTAAATAATAAGTAACAAAAAGTGCTCTTTTACAAAAAAAAAATCCTTCAGACCCATACGTGTTGGTTATCTATGGATAGGTCTTCAAAAATGATAATATATAATGTACATTACCTTGTAAACTTCCACCGAAAATTGATTTGAACGAGATCTGAACAATTTTACGAACGAATTGTCGAACGAGATCTAGTCAGTAGTTTTTTTAATAGGTAGGCTACGGAACCCTTCATAAGCGAGTCCGACTCGCATTTAGCCGATTTTCGAGCTACATCTGTCAAATAGTTATCGTACTGATTGCTTTGACATTTCACAATATGAATATGCTCTTTTTTAAGTACCGCCGTATTTTTGTAAACCATGACATGTAATTCCATCTCTACAGTAAGTTCTGTTCAGATAATACGCTATTTACCGTTTACCCAATAGTCCATTGAAATATTACATTTTTTTGAAGTTAGCGTGTTTTGTCAGAGGATGCAATTTTCTGTTTTAGAGTATATATATGTTGTATACATAAGTTTGTGGGGTTGGAAACTTTGTGCCACGACCACCTTTTTTTAAAAAAAAGGGTTCAAATGAGTTTTATGATTTATCTGACAATTTTTTTATCATACAAAAAAGTAGTTAACGTTTTACACATATTGAGAACACTTGTACTTTTTCCACAGTATTTAAAATTGAACCTGACCAGTTTCGCCTTACGATATCTTCAAAGATTTACATTGACTGACTAGAAAAACCATTTGGACCCCTTTTGCCAAGATGGCGGCCGTGGCACCAGAGTTTCAACCCCAAAATCTTGGATTTAACTTAAAACTTTAACGAGGGGTACCTTAATATCTAAATAAAAATAGCATTCTCTGACAAATGCAACCCCAAATATGTAACTTTTCAATGGACCAAGTTATTTTCATATTCTAAACCAAGACCACTTCTTAATAATAAAAATATAATAAGTTTATTTATAATGGCAACAGGGCCCAATTTGTTAGTTATAATTCGTTTTACATTTATGGTTAGTGAATACAACTCAAATTACATAAAATCAAATTAAATTAAATTAAACAAAATCAAATCAAATTAAATTAAAACTAAATACATCATAAAATTAAATAAATTAAAATGAAAACAAATTTAATTCAATAATGGATTCTGTATCATTTATTACATTTGACTGATCTGCTGCTTATGTGTCCCTCCCACTGGGCGGGACAGATAAGCAGCAGCAGCTTTAGCACGGGACAGTCTATTTTAGGAACAATTGCGTTTAGGACACTGTTTGAGCTCGTCCGTGTCAGAGCATAGCGCCACAAGACCAAAAGACAATCACGGATATATTTAAAACGCACCATGGAACTCGAGGTCCACTCTACGACTCTTCCGTATTTTGGTTATCTTTGGAGTAACGTGAGTGACGGCCATTTGACCTGTTAATCTTTATATGAAAAGAAAAATAAATCTTGTAGCGAGTGTACCGGTTTTAGAAGTGTGATGCAAAAATCTTGTTAGGCCCCATAACGTATTTGACGTATTTTTTTACATGTATCGCCAAAGCTTTCATGCAAACATAAAATATTCTTAAAGCCATGAAACGAAACTTTACTTCGGCAAGTTTCTAATACAGACTTGAACTGAAATTTGTTTAATTCCAAGACAGTCAAGGGTCTTGCACTAAACGCTGCGTATATGCACTTAAGACTTTGAGTTATCTCAGAGCAGTTCTAAGGCACAGGTTACAATAGATCAACACAATACCTTAGCTTAGCTCACCGATGCTTAGCTCTCCGATTAAACAACTATGAGACTTTACAACAAGAAAACTTGTTAACTTGATAACAAGTTTTCATCCTTCAATAAAGACAATTTTGTAGATTATGGTCCTTTGTTGTAGGTACATTTTACACATTGTAATTTGAATACGTAACAAAGACAAGACTTAGAAATTGTAATGAAGGCTCTAATCTGCTAACGATAATCAATACTAAGCCTCAGATGCATGGCTCGAGTCAACAATAGTGCCCGGAATACGGCAATAGGCTCACCCCTTATTACATGGGACCGAATACAGATTGGTGAAATGTGGGCGTTAATTCACCTCTGCCTAACCCTCCGGGGATAAAGGCGTGATTATATGTATGTAATTTGAACATGGACACGTTATCTAGAGGTGTAAGTTGTTCGTACTAAAATTGGATAACCGAACCAAACCTAGATGTTTTTGCCTAAAGGCCATCAGCATTATTTTAACATCCCCGCTAGCACCTAAGACCTCGAAGCACGGGGTTCACTTACTCGGCTTTTATAGGCACGACTGCCATCCGATAAAAAAAGAGACTGTTAAATAATGTAAGTACGCATCTTTTATGTAGAAAATTATCATATGGGATAAGTGTTGCATTTATATTATGCAGGAAGTTTTCTGTGCCGTCAGTGTAGAAGACAAAGCAGGAATAGCTTTTGGTCTTCCCACTGACAACACAAAAAACTCTCCACTGAGCTCTGGCTTCCAAAAGTAATACCTGAACGAAAGGTAGTCTACTTAACATAAAATTATGTGGAATTACATTTCTAAGAAATTATAGCAAAATGTTATTACTTACCTTGAACAACTGCTTTTACGTAAACATTATTATGCGTTATCATATTCACTAAACAACTATCAAAAATAATAGTATATACGTAACAAAGACAAGACTTAGAATTTGGAATGAAGGCTCTAATCTCTAAACGATATTCATTATTACAGAACTGGCCGCTGTCTCTTTGTATGAACTTGATCATTGTATTAGGCCTTTCAATTGTTAACGTAGTCTTAACATCGCCTGACTGCTAAGAAAATAGATTTTTAACACTCTTAAAATCAACCACATGTGCAAAACAGTTATGACACAGGGCCGATGTTTCGTACAGTTTACATTTGAGGTTTCGAAATAATATTCTTTAAAAAACTACTTGGGTTGAGCGTACAAGTCAAGGTTACCTGCTAATCTGTGCATCTTTACTATACAAAGGGCGAGACTACTGCTACTACTTTCGGGGTAGAAGTTTATTCAGAAGTCGCTGTCCCAAAAGCACAAAACACTCCAAATTCAAAGTGAAAAATTGGACCCTCCTGGAAAATTACCGGGCAGATGATGACGATGATGATAGAGTATACTTAGATTAAATACGATTTAAAGCCTCAAACCCTGGTTAATTTGAAAACACCTAGCTAGCTATTAACAGGCATAACTAAATCAAATATACAGATAAATAACTGTTACTTCTTATAACGGCAATTTTCTTTTAAAGAAAATTAAAGGTGTACACAAGTACAGATGAAGACATGCCGCCAGGCGTTCAACTTTTACGCAATTCAACGGCTAACAACGGAAACATACGGCACTGGATTTTTAATTTTATTTTAATCATTATGATATTTTCTAAAGTTTACCCATTGAAATAAAATCACTTTTAGACAAACCGCGAACATAGCTATTGAAAAGTAACCAAAACATCGGTTTATAGTAAATAATTACAAATTAATCGTGATAGAATTCGTTAAAAAGTGGTTTTATTTTAATAAATCACTTTAGATGTAATTCGCCGCAGAAATGAACTGAGAAAAAACTAATATACTTTGTATCACTTTTATATGTATATAAAACTAATTTAATGATGATTCACTTTTTACAGAAAATGAATAGATCGACGACTGCAAATGTAGGCATATGAGAGTCCACATCGTTGTTTCTTGGTTTCGTGCCCAGAGGGCTGGCGACGGCTGAATGGCAATGCGAATGCCGTGGAATATATATATATATATATATATATATATTGCTACGCCCGGCGCTTGGCCACTTCAATATATGGCCAAATTTCCATAGGAGTGAGCGTTACGGCACTATAGAAAGAGACAGCATGCCTTGACGTCACTGTTCTAGAAGGAATGGAATGAATAGAACGAGACGTCAGGCTAGAAAGAGACAGCATGCCTTGACGTCACTGTTCTAGAAGGAATGGAACGAATAGAAAGAGACACAAGACCTAATAGAACCTCCCAGAAAGTTCCTGTCTTTTTCAGAACGTACCTGTCTTTTCTCGATCTTTCGCTACTCGGCCGCGCCTTATATAAAAGGCGAGTTAACAGCCGCTGCTCAAGTTAGTCTAAGACTAGTATTCGAAGCGATCAAAGCGATAAAGTGTGTGAAGCTATACAGTGCGATTATACAAGTGACTGTGTGTTGTGTAAGGAAGAGTTTTCGAATTTCTACGCGCTTTGCTGTAATTGAAGTGAAGCTGAATAAAGTCTGTCTTCAACGGTTGTCCTCGCATTTTCTATTCAAACCGATCCCCACGCTCGTAACAATATATATATATATATATATATATATATATATATATATATATATATATATATATATATATATATATATATATATATATATATATATATATATATATATATATATATTATATTGAATTAGAATATATAATAATGAGCTTTGTAACGTCTTTCGGTTTATATATTAATTAACATGTTTCAGGAAAAAAATGTCTCTGTGTCTAAGGATTACCTACATCAAAGGACTACATTTTTTTAGTTATATATTCACATACACGCATAATAAACTTATCATCATCCTAGGGTGAAGTCGTCCGAAGCTGTCACGTCAGAACCAAGGAAACCTGGGGGTTTCATCATGTTCTCCCTCAGGATTTTACTTACTATGGGAACGATGCCATATGACCTCTCAACCCTGAGAGAAAATCCTGCACCAATCAACAAGTACACCGGCTTGCAGTTGATGATAGCTTGGCTCCAAGTGTCTTCGTAAGGCCAATTTTCTTTATACCACTGAAGTGGCAGGCAAGCACACGGCCCGCCTGCTGGAAAGTGGTTACCGTGGCCAATGGACGAGTGCAACACCAGGGGATTCGCACTCGTGCCGACCTGCCGACCCTGTAAATACAGAATATCTCTCCAGTGAGCTCTAGCTACCCTACCGCAGCCGCGGTATTCTGTAGGGTGGAGGTACTTCCCCAGTCAGACTGCTCATTTGCCCATACGCGATTATAAACCAATCTTTCTGAAAGTTATATAAAATTATTACAATAAGTCCACCATTTCAACAGAATGGGTTAAGATAATTCAAAAATAAGCACGCTAAATCTGTTGTATTAAAACTAAAGTACGCCACAAACCAGTGCTACTCTGTCCAAATTGCTTATTTTGACCTCCCTCCATTCATTATGCATGAGAGGGTGGGGACTTCTGTCCGCGCCAGATACAACCCGACATATAAAAAGATTGCTATGAAGATAACACGTCTAGTTAATATTATACGCAGACTACCCGTTCAGATGTGAAATTTATTCATGAAATTTTATTGGTGCTTAATTGCTAGCAATCTTTTTTTGCAATTCAATAGATTTGAAAATTAAACAATGTGTATGTAACTCATTGTAAAAATTGTTGGATGAATAATTGGAGCGCTGTTTGCTTGTTTCTTTTTTTTTTAAATTTTCTGTTACTTAACGTATAATACTACAAACCTTAACAAAATCAGAATCAGGCGTTGCTCTATACGTAAGCCGTATTTAATTTCAAGTGAAAATCCTTCTTATGAGAAACCCTTAAAACTATGATTAAATTTAGTTTATTCCAGTCCGGTTATCAGACAAGAAAATCAGACCTGTTGTGTGAACCTTGCCTATGGTAGTTTATCATGCACTCTTTTTGAGGTAGAATTAAAAATGACGCCAATATCCATTGAAAATCTACATGATTGTTGTTGATAGCGAAAATAACCATTAAAATTATAATTTATTCAATACAATAATTTCGAAATTGTATGAAATAACAAAAATTCTTAAATCAATGGGTAAATACAATGCCTTTAATACGCGTTGTCCAATATGCATGGCCTAGTGCACTAATTCCATTTTTATTAATTATCCGACTGCCAAAAGTGGTTATGTTTTTTACGTGTACCTTGTATGTTTGTAATATTCTTTATTAATGATTCATATCTCAAATGAAAGGTATTTATTGCCCAAGTGTTCTTGGGTACATATAATATAAACATATATATATATATATTGATTTTATGGCGCTTTTTTGTTTTGTTTCGATCTTTTCGGCATCATTTTATACTTTTATTACCAAAGTAGACTCATTGTACCAATGTATGATTTTTATGACAGTGCATGCGTCATAATTATTACGTTACCGACAGTGGTGTCTTTTTTTTTTTTTTTTACGTGCGGGAAATCCCCACGGATACCCCCCCCCTTCGGAGCCGAAGGGGGAGGTTATGTCGGACTCGAACCGACTAAACCGCACGCCGTCTGTGGGTCGATGTGCTAGGCCGAAGGTGAGGTTGTCTTGTGACATATCCCTCGCACCCCGGCTGACCCAGGGCCATTCCTCTCGGTCTGGCCCTCCTCAGGAGGGGGGACCACGCGGTCCCCAACTCGCCCCCGGTATGGGGGGGGCGCGCATCGTCCTATCGTCCTACGATGCGCGCCGCCGCCGTGGCCTGCTTCTGCTAGAGTGACGAGCGGCTCCACCCGTCACCCTCAGGCCCGCGCTCATGGGGGGCGGAGGTCGGTTTGCGCCCTCCGACGCCCGAGCCGCCTTCGAACGCGGCCAGCGATGTCCGCGAGTCTTTCACGCTCGCTGCGCCGCGCCCGCTCTGCTGTCTCCTTCACGAGCATGACCTGCTCGCAGAAGGAGGCGCTGGCCGCCCACGCATCCGCGCAGCGGACCATCGCCGCGAGCAGGGTGGAGAGCGTGAGCACTCTCACCCCCAGGGCCGTCACAAGCTCCCGCCTCGGCGCTTCAAACGCCGGACACTCGGTGAGCGTGTGCAGCCCCGAGTCCACGCTCGCGTCGCAGTGATGGCACTCGGGCGTTGGCTCTATGCCCATCAGATGCAGGTACCGCCCGAAGTTACCGTGTCCGGTAATGACCTGCGTCTGACGGTACGAGAGGCCACCGTGTGGCCTCTCTAGCCACTCCCCCATGATGGGTCTTACCGCCGCAATCACGGCTTGCCCTCCGACAGTGGTGTCTACAAGTTACCCATATAAATAAAAACTCAACTCACTGTAAGCAAAATTATCTTGAAAAACATTCTATGAAAATATTACGTACATAGTTCCACACGTATGAAGGCAAGGAGTCAGATTAACAGAACACGACTCATTAGAGAGTCTATATAATTATAAAGATTAATCCTGCAAATGAGACATTACACCCACAACCTTGATATAATAGGACAAGTCTTCTCTGTGTACGTGAGAGGAGCCGGGTAACACCTTTCGACACCATTCAACATAACAAACTCTGAACAGTAGTTCAACTTTCAATGTTAGCTTAGATTTACGAGACGTTCACTCACCCATTGTTTTAAACTTAAGTTAATATAATACTTGCCTCGTGTGTATATAAAATGGGGTGTACAGGATCATAACAACATTAAGTATTAGCCAATTATACCTGGAAGTCGAAATCATTGCACCTGCTAAATAACGAACTTTCCTCTCAGGGCTTAGGGTTCAGATGATAGGCGTGCCCAAAAAACCAACATATTAATCTAAAAGTTACCCATATAAGCAATTAAACACCCTTTATTCTTAAACATACATTTCATTTGTGAAACTTTTTAGATTTGAAGGAGCATATCGCGTGTATAGTTCCTCACGTATGAAGGTAGGTCAGATTAGCATGACGCGTCTAACTCTCATTAGACGAAATTGGTGTAATTATGAAGATTAATCCTGGAAATGAGCCATTACACCAACAACCGAGATATAACGACGCAAATCTTTGTGTACGTGAGTGGAACTGGTTAACAGCTTTTGGTACATTGGACATAACACACATCAAACAGTAGTTCAACTTTTAATTCAAGAGCAGAGAACTTTCAGGCACCCACTGTACTTTTATAATAACTAGTTTAATCAAAAACTATACTACCGGCACGATATGATGGCCGTTTTGACTTATAAACTAAGTTACGATATTGATCGAGTTAAACGGTCTAGTCATCTGTAGTTGAGTTGATAAGGTAGTAGATAAGGTGGTTAACTTAATCTGTAAAAAAGACAGAACAAGCAAGCTCGGCCAAGTTCTCTTAGTACTTAACGGCCATCGTACTGTGCCGGTAGTGTAGTATTGTAATCACAGCTAGAAAACTAAGTCATTTAAATACTGTACGGTTTTTTATAAAAAATTACTAATAATCATCACTAATTTACTTGTGTTACGTGTGTTCACAACTATATGAGGTTAAAGCTACGACTTCTCAAGTTCAATTTACTGCAGCTAATGCAGCCTGACCATGGAGGTAACGGCAGCTATTTTTGCGAAGCGAATGATTCCTTTGGTTCACGAATCACTCAATAAAGTTTTACCTGTTATCAAAATATAATAATGGATATTTATTATCATATCAATTAGAGTCTGAGTAGGTACTCCTGCTGACATATTCTTCGTCAGACTAAGAACGCATTAATGAGTAACGATCAGTGTAATTCAATCAAAAGATCGAACTAGCAAAGGTACCATTTATTAATATATTATTTGATCGCCACAACATATCGTTTTATTTCTAATTCAACAGGCAATCAATGTGAAAAAACGTCGAAAAGATCTTTTTTCGTTTCATTTACTGCTACTGCTTGATATTTTGAGATATATATTATCACAGAAAGAACCTTTAATAAATGTATAGTCACTGAATTAAACTCATACTGGTTATTAGTATCACACATCGTTTTTGGTATAACATCGCTTGACCAAATGGATCTCCCCATACTACTAATTTAACATTTAGTATTTAGCAAAAGTATTTTTTTACTCTCAGAGCCCTGAATTATATATATTACTAGCTGTCGCCCGCGGCTCCGCCCGCGTGGATGTCGGTTATCGCGAATCGGGGTATGAAAATAGATGTTGGCCGATTCTCAGACCTACCCGATAGGCCCACAAAATTTCATGAGAATCGGTCGAGCCGTTTCGGAGGAGTTTGGCAACGAAAACTGTGACACGAGAATTTTATATATTAGATTATAGATAGCGTATGTCTATTGCTCTCTTGCTGAGCAAAAGCAAAAAAAAACGAATACATTTTCACATTTATAATTTCAATAAAGAACATTCAAAACACTCTTAAAATAAAATTTCAATAGATATCGCGTAAGCAAATAGACAATTATCATATATCATGTATCATGTTTATTGTTATCAAAATCTAACCTTTTTATCTGAGTTTATTGTTACCAAAGTCTAAAAATAAAACCAGGCGATAAAGTTCTTAACCGTGGAATAAAACAAAAAGGTATTCGTACATGCTAACATGCGTATAGTCATTAGACGAATTAATTGTCCGAAACCCGAAACTTACTAAGTGTACCCGTATTAATACAAAGGTGTGCGAAGAAAATACGTTTCACTAGTACCATTAAGAAGTTCTGGTTTATAAATAATCATGTGAGTAGTTAGCAAAGAGATAATATAAACCCACCTAGAATATTTATTTGTGAGATTTGGTCCACTTTCAAATTATAAACTGGTTTCAAGATTCGGATAGAAAATATATTTAGATATTTCGTTGTTTAATATCTCTGTATATTGATGTCATGCTTGAAAAACACGTTTTACACTATTATTTATTTACATATTGAAGTGTAGTATTATACAATATCATGATTGTTTTTGGACAGACTGGATATGGAAGGTGGAAGATCGAAAGAAATGGTGAACATTGGGAGAGACCTATGTCGAGCGGTGGATTGCGGTAAGCTAATTGATTGATCGGTTATTTTATTTATTTGCTATATTTTCTCGACAAGTTTTTGATATATGTACAGGCGTACAATATTATTATAAGGCTTTTTTTTACTTTTAATCTACAGAACCTTAAAAAACTATTTTTAAAGCAAACAAACAAGAACTTTTTTCAATAGAATTTTTATCACCCCCTGTTATTCACATCGATAAACGATAAACCATACGTATTCCCCATGTACCTATACAGATATATTTGTGTAAGCAATTAAGTTAAGCAGGAATATAATTTTCATGGAACTAACAGTGTCATAATGTGAGCATTGTAGCGGATGGGTCACCAGTCAAGCGAAAGATTAGGTTGATTGGTCACTAACAATTGGATACACACGATATGCGGTTATGAACACCTATGCATATATGTGACCTATTAGTGAGCTCGTATACGAATTGCTTTATCAATCAAAGCGAGGTGTACGTGTTAATTCATATTAGCATACACTTAAGATAGTTTATTATTTCCTGAAATGGTTTTCGTTATTTATTGCCTTTTGCCTATCATAATACACACTAAGGAAGTATGTTTACGTAGCCCAATCACGTCAATTTCCCATCTCATTTTATGAAGGGCATAATACAAACTTCTTTAAGGACGAGGCGTTGTTAGTTTTCATCAATCTCTGAAGAAACACCAGGGAATATTTGATGAATGTAAATAAAATGTATAATAAACAGAACTGTATCGAGACCACAGTAGAATAAAGAAATTTATTTGATTAAAACGATAAATTTTTGTATTAAATCAGTTTTACGATACAAGATTAAAATTTTGTTGTATAACTTTTTAGGTGATAAAACCAGTGTTATGAAATAAAATCCAAATTTTCTTGCAGTTTCATAAAAATAAGACGTCATCGTAAAGTGTGTTATGAACATGAGGGTGGGATTGCTGTAAACATAGTAGAGAGAACCTTCTTCTCTCTAGGCTAAATGTAAAATATAGGCTAAACATCTATTCTGTGGCTGAACGAAAAATGTTACTTAAAAATACTCATAAAAGCTTATTGACCTAAACTATTCAGTCCATGGGGGATTACAAAAGTATTTATAATATAAAGTTCAAATAATCTTATTTATAAAAATGAATTGCAATTCTGTTAGTCTCAGTAAAACTCGAGAACGGCTGAACCGATTAGTCTTGAAATATTTGTGGATGTCCAGGTAAGGTTTAAACGGTGAGAAAATATGCCATGCCATGCTCCTGTGCCGTAGAACATGCCTCTCTATATTTTGATCGTTAACAACATGTTGTGGTCGCTAACACTGTGATGATGATGATGACTATCTTACCGTCTTTACTTTTATCACAAATAAAACATGATATTTAATTACTAGTGAACTAAATAGATATCAATTAAGATTGGAAAAAGTGAATGCTCAAACAGGACTTGAACCCGCTACCAGTCCCTTACAGGAGACTGCTTTGATGACTGAGTTAACGAGCCGCGTCTTGAGCATTGGAAATTCTTATATATATTCAACATGTGGGCAGGGGCCATGGTTTAAAATTTAAGTAAGTAAATATATAGTTCCCATTGCAATCGTGTTAAAATTAGTAGATAGGTTTATGGAAATATATAACTGGCGAAATCATGATAATAATTGCTAAATAATGTTTATAATCAAGAAAATGAGAACTTGCAAAATGACAACAAAATTTAACCAAATACCTACTCGAATATACTGGATTGCAATTTGGCGGTGCGTTGTGGTGTACCCAGCTGCCGTTTCAGAGAGAAGCTTCAGATAGTCCTCATGTAATACTGTGGAGCCCAAGTGTCATTTAACTAGTCTAAACTAGTTTTGTAGATAAGCTCACTGTAATATTTCAGTCGAAAACTACAATTCCGAGAAGGAAACGTTTCCTGGAATAGAACTACATAAATACGAGCACACAAACCATACAAAAAATGCTTGTTTAATAGATAATATCACTATTTCTCTTCAATAATTTAACACCCAAATAACTAATACGCTCTAATTGATCTATTTATCACTATAACACATCGAGATCACAGAATAACGTGACATGCTCATTTCTGAGAACAGTATCCGACTCATATACTCATATATATTACGACTATACAATAAAATATAATCATGTCTATGATATGATCATCTAATAGTAGTTAATCACCTAGAATTATGCTTCTAATAGTTTATCATATGTTGCATCCAGTATGTAATGTAAACTTATGAAATCTTCAGTCTGCAGAGTCTACCTGAGTATGTCAAAGCACTACATTAAAACTTGCACGACCCAGCCGATATACTGGTTAAATGCTATGATTTTTAAAGTATATAATTATATAATATCTAGCTGATGCTACAGTCCACCTACGTGAATGTCAGCTATCGCGGTGAAAATAGCCTATATGACCTATTCTTAGACGTACCAAATATATGAGAATACAAAAAAAAATGAAGGATCAGTCAAACCTGTGTGACAATGAAAACATTCTGAGACATTTACCCAGCACTGAACATAGTTTAACTAATTTTTATTATGGATTCCAAAATATTAATATAAAAATTAATAAAATTAAACTTAGAATCTAAATTTTAGATAGAAGTTTTTATTCATACTTGCAAATTCGAACTTAAACGGTGCCCAGAAAAAAATCTCATCCCTCAGCTATATTTTATAAACTTGACAGAGGCCTGGGAAATGCAAGCATCGCAGACACATGACTAAATGGCTCCCACTACGAAGGAAAAAGCCGGGAAATATTAATATCTACATACGTAATTCGCTCACTTCATCTTCATAAGTCCGTTCTGTACATATTACGCAATTTTTATTACGTCTCCGGCCTACCCATTACCCGCCCCTTTGAGGAATGTACTAAACAAGAAACTGCAATGTCCGGTAGCTAACTCATTGCTAGTATTAATCTTTCTTGTTGTATTTTTACATTATTTTGTATTGCGGTCAAGCATTTATTGCCTTGAACGTTAATATTTGTTATCGTTGAGAATATGCTTCTAAAAGTTTGTTTATGAATGTGAATAAACGTTTGGTTTAGAACTATGCTTTATTCACCAAATTACAAATAGTAAAAACTTCATAGTTGATGATAATTAGTTGCAGCATCTTACTTGCTAAAATAATTGTACTTGATACAATAGTTCCAGCCAATCCTTCATGACAGGCCGTTCCTTATTTTATTTATGCAGATGTGCGCGGGATTACACTGGTGCAATTCAAGGTTTTACCTACTCAATGATTCATTGAGTTCACGAACGTGAAAACGCACTTTAGCTTTAATTGGTCGAGATTCCTATTATTGGTATTATCCGCTCGAAACTTAGACATTATGTGTATAATTTAGCCCAATGAAACGCTAACAGAGTTTAGTTCGAACCGATCACAGTTAATTTCAATGGTGATATCCCATCTCTTCCACTAGGGGATAGGGCTGTGAGTCAACAATAGTGCCCAGAATACAGCAATCGACTCACCCCCTATTACGTGGGACCGAATACAATGATTGGTGAAATATGGGTGTTAATTCACCTCCGCTTAACCCTCCGGGGATAAAGGCGTGATTATATGTATGTATGTACTTTCATGCCGATGAACATACATGACAAAAATATTAGCAACTAACGACTGTACACGTCTAATAAATATAAATAAAACCTCGATAAATTTTATGGAACTCAATTTTATTTATTATTTTCGTTTAAACCGATCAAGTGTGTAAAGAAGAGAGTATCGCCAGAGATTGTTGGCATAAATCATTTTTCAATTCAATTTAAACGACACAGTGTTGTTGTTCCCGATACGGGTCGCGGGAAGGCGTTTGCGGATACTAGCGGATATGCCATTATTCCGTTATTTTATTTTCAAATATGTTCTCGTATGAGTCTCTTATGAATCGGTATGAGATTTATTGTTCTTGTAACATTCAGATGTATCGATAGATATATACTATATCAATTTGATATATCAATGTGATAATTATAATTGTCATTGTCACATAAAAATGATAATATATGATGTTTGTGTATTATTTTATAAGATTAGTAAAGATAATGGAATAGTTCATATACGAATACTACTAGACATTCGTTTACATTTCTGTTAATTCTTCTAGTCTAGCTAAACTACACTTTAGAAATCTTAAAGTTAAGTTAATTATTTTATTAATAATGTAGGTGCCAGTTAGTCGTTACCGCATCAAGATATACATACATAGGTACATACACTCACGCCTATTTTCCTCCAGGATAATCAGAGACAAAAGCCCGCCATTGGACTCTATAAAGATATACGAATAAGCACAAACTTCAAATAAACACGAAACCACAAGGCTGAAAGACAAAACGACAATTAATTCTATTATTTATAGTTAAGTAATTGTTTCTGGAACTCAAATCAAATTTAAATTGAGGATGGTCCACACTATTCCAACAAATCCTAAAGCAATTTCGCCTTGCAGTTTATCAAATCCAACATTTAAATGACCAAAGTCGGCTTACAAACAACTTGTTTGGTTGATGGGATGGCATCGTTGCTCGTATTGCGTTGTTTGGACCTATAAATCTCTCTCTAACTTCTTCTTAAAACGTATCCAGTGTTTCGGCGTCCCGTTTTGCAGACGCTCTAGAAAACCAATTTTAGTATATTGCATTAAAAGTTGTTGCCAAATGCAGTTTGTGTGTTGATTTGTACGTTTACTCGCTACTGTTGCACTATTTCACACATGAATAAGCATTAAAGTAAAATTTATACAAATTGAAATCCACTTACCTAACGGTACAGCGGTAAATATCTAAATCAAATGTTATAAAGTTTAATTTTCACATTAGCTTCGTAGAATTTGAATTTACTGCTGCCGTTATGTCGTTCAAGTCAAATAATCTTTAAAGAAAATCTATATCGTAGTTTGCATTAGTATACATACTACATAATAGATTTTCTTCAATCAATCAATCAATTAGTCCACTGCAGTCCACTGCTGGACACAGGCCTCTCCCAATGTGCGCCATTTCGTACGATCCTCCGCCTTCCGCATCCAGTCCGCCCCAGCCACCTTTTTCAGGTCATCGGTCCATCTGGTTAGGGGGCTTTCTTAACTGAACTTTTTTTACCTGAATTATAAACTTTATTTTATACTACATTGAGTGGCTTTAGGAAAGAATATCATAAGTTATCTGATTTTATATATTATAGGAAGTCAGCTGCAGGGCCAAGTCAAGTATGGAGTGTGACGCCTCTGGAGTTGCACACATCTATAGGCCACGGTAACCACTTTTCATCAGGTGGGCCGTGTGCTTGTCTGCCACCTAAGTGGTATATAAAAAAAAAAGACGGGTTGCACTCTGGGAGTGCCGGCAGAAGTGAAAACATTTTCTTTTTTTCTTTTTTCGTTATATACATAGAAAAAGATAAAAAAGAACATACCTATAATATAGCGCTAATCATAGAACCTATCACTTAATTTTTCTGCTAATTTTCTGTCAGAAGAAATTAATAAATTATGAAAAGAAAAAATAAACACAAAAAGTAATAAATTACAGAAAGAAAAAATAATCATAAAAAGTAATAAATTACAAAAAGAAAAAATAATCACAAAAAGTTTCAGAAGGCCAGGTGGTTTGAACCCGATACTATCTGAAACTATAAGGACTTACAGTCGAAGTGCTTACCGTTTAAGCTACGACGCTATCTATGGTAAATTGCAAAATAGATAGTCTTTACCTAATCTTGTATGACGTCAGTCGTCGGTTACGGTTCAAAGGTCAACTAATCCTGACGCTTCCTTAACATTTTACACCCATCCAACGCCGCTAAAGAAGTTTTCACTTCAAAAAGAATAGCACTTATCGAGCTCGACAGACGGATAGTCTGTCATAGAAGTGATCTTAGAAAGTTTCTTCATTTCCTATTGAGGTATAGAATTCTAAAAAGTCAAATATAAAGCTGAGTGACTCATTGTTACAAGTCACGTCGTTCTGTACCTAAAAGATAACGTAAAGTCATTGGTCTCAACGATTACGAGCACCTGTGTCTCTCAAAATCGGAAAAAGTACAATCAAATATCCCGGCAATTAACATAACAATACCATTTTGGATTCTTCTACTGCTACAATAAGACAATAAATAAAGCCATGCCCAGCCATATAGTGACCAGGAAGTAATATTTTCGATTCATATGGCGTTCCTTTATTATAAGTTATTTGGAGTTATTTAAACTTCGATAATATTATTACTGAAAGTAACTATTTAGTCATTTAAAATCAGTTCATTCTAGTTTAGATTGATATACAAAATACATAAGAACACGAAAGGGTATAAGGTATCATTATTTTTATCTTTCACATCACAGATTATAATGCCATTATTAAGAATTATTCAAATTACTTATACCATTTCTATCTCTTTAATGCCACTACAAGAACTCTAAGAGCGTTTTCACATTGTCCGATATCCGACATCCGATATCGGAAATGTATGACATATGTATCGCTCTTTCACATTGTCCGGCCCGATATCGGTTATAGGAACCAACACCACTGTTTTGGCCCGATATCGGATCACAAAGAGACTAAAACAGCGACGACAACTAATTTTCGACCTTAATGACATTTTCTTAGTTACGTGTCTTTTCGCGTTAATTGATGACGCTATTCACGAATAAGGTCATGTCAATAAGGTCAAAAATCGCTGGCACTTTATTTTCCTTTTTTTCATCCCAAGCATCCCTAAGTAGTCTGTACTTTCGAGCAAACGGCCGTATCGGGCCGATTTTATCGGATCAATGTGAAAACAGCACAAAATGTCGGGTATCGGATGTCGACTATCGGCGTCCGACACCGATATCAGATATGGGATATCGGATGAATGTGAAAACGCTCTAATACCACCATAAAAACAACTACGGTAGTCACTTAACTTCACTACAATAAGTGCGAAAAAGCTTTGCTTCAACTTGCAATAGTAAAACGTTGTAAGCATTTTCTAGGACGGTATTAACTATTCTTGTTGGAGGTATGCTACGAATTGCCCCTGAAATTACTCAACATAGCAACCTAACGTCTCCAATATATTCTCGTGAGTTTTATCTAACATCAAAAACGTCCCACTTTTACTGCTCGCCGGCTAGTTCACGGATAATAACATTCAATTTTAGTCGAAGTATTTACGCGTCCCCGCTAGGTCCCAACGCAGCTGATATTTATGGAGGTCTGTAGCAGCCACCCCAAATTGAAATACATTAATATTTTACCATAAATGCGACACTTTCATGCGGAACATAACGTTATCGTAATTGGATTCTTCCTTCAAAACGATGTGCGTCCACATATCATGTGAAAACTAACCGCGTTTCAACTAAATAATTATATATATGAGTTATTTATGATAGCACTTAGATGAAAACTACTTGTACTGGCTGGTTAACCTTGCTATCATACTTAAAATGTAGACTAACACATCTAAATGTTTACAATTACAGATGTTGTGACAATTTCTATTTTAAATTACACGCTATATTCTTTTAGACTATATGTAATTATTTAATAAAAAACATTTTTTATACCTACGTACGTACTGTGGATAATGATTTGTGGTAATTAAACTTTATTCTTCTTCATCATCCTAGCGTTAATCCTAGTCGCATGCGAAGTTTTTCGAAGCGACTGCCATCTGACCTCCACAACCCAAAGGCGATATCCAAGCATTGCAGCTAGACCAGTTGTTGGATTTTTGAGGGCTCCAACTACCCGTAACGACTGTTATAGATTGCTTGTATTACAAACTGGGACCGATGGCTTAACGTGCTTTACGAGGCACGACCAGACCAATGCAAATACTCTCATTTTTATGCATGCAAATATTTGCTCTGAGCCAAGATCGAACCCGCGCCTCCTGCATAGCGGCCGCATTCACTACTTCTACGCCACGTAGGCTGGAAATATATTATTTGACGATTGATGATTTGATTATTACACATACATAGTCCTGAGTTCGATTGCTTTTATTTTTTTTTGGATATGTTAATTATGAAATTGTGAATAGCAAAATTGAATCTAAAAGAATATCCGTCCTTTTGCTCTAAATTGTATTACGCAAGTGACACCTTTGTTCACTTTACGATCACGAGGTGTAAATTGGTTTAAAACGTGCTACACGGTCCGTTAATCTCGCCATCAATACTGTTGGCATAAGTTTTCCCAATAAATTATCGAAATCCTAAGATGCTGTGTTAAATAATTATTAACAAAAAATAAAAAACAAAACTGATTGATGATATGTATTGTAATGGGTTTTACTCAAACTGTTCAATGGAATTAGTTTCATTACATGCTTGTTTACTCAGATCACGAACCATACGTTTTTATATTATACTAACGAAATAACGTCTAGAAAACAAAATAAATAATAATGCTTACTTTCTCGTTACATTGTTTGTATCAACAGAACTTATTCCGACCCACCTCATAAGAAATTGACGAGGCATGTAGAAACAGGTACACTATTAAAGTTAGTACCTAAAGTCACGTGAAAATAAATAATGGAGGACGTTTCTACTCGTATCAAGATACACGCACCTGCTCGGCACGATGTCGCACAATCTTCACTGTATTCCTAGTCGTATGTCGCATGTGTAAACCCACTTACAGCCGCTCGCAGACTATGGCAATAATGTTGCGTTCGCAATACTTTTTAATACACTAATGGTTTGCTCATCCATTCAAATACGAATACGCGGAGATATCTTTTTATCTGACGTACAAATCGAATTTTCTTCTGTCGAGACATTTCACGAAAATGCAAGCGGAAAATTCCTTTATAGATATACAGATAATACGAGACAAATGGGAAACTGGTGAAGAACCATAATTCTGCCACTGTCAATCGGTAGATATAAGCACTGAAATATTTCGGACGGGAAACGTCTCTTCATTTCAATAAAGAAACATAATTCTGCCACTGTCCATCGGTATAAGCACTTAAATATTTCGGACGGGAAGCGTCTCTTCATTTCAATAAAGAAACATAATTCTGCCACTGTCCATCGGTATAAGCACTGAAATATTTCGGACGGGAAGCGTCTCTTCATTTCAATGAAGAAACATAATTCTGCCACTGTCCATCGGTATAAGCACTGATATATTTCGGACGGGAAGCGTCTCTTCATTTCAATAAAGAAACATAATTCTGCCACTATCCATCGGTTTAAGCACTGAAATATTTCGGACGGGAAGCGTCTCTTCATTTCAATAAAGAAACATAATTCTGCCACTGTCCATCGGTATAAGCACTGAAATATTTCGGACGGGAAGCGTCTCTTCATTTCAATAAAGAAACATAATTCTGCCAGTGTCCATCGGTATAAGCACTGAAATATTTCGGACGAGAAGCTTCTCTTCATTTTAACTGAGTATCGAATACGAGATTCATTGAAATGTCCAATTAAGATCTCATTACGCCTTACTCTATTTTATTTCACTATTATTTGCGTTATCGAGTAAATATCAATATAAAAACATGCAAAATAACCGCCAGGTTGCGCTCTTCTTATTTAAATCTAAACAACTATACATCTATACATATAAATAAAACTAGACTGTCGCCCGCGGCTCCGCCCGCGTGGATGTCGGTTATCGCGAATCGGACTATAATTTGAGATTTAAACTATCCTATCTCTCAAGTTGGATCGAACTGCACATGGTGTGCGAATTTTATTATAATCGGTTAAGTGGTTTAGGAGTCCATTGAGTACAAACATTGTGACACGAGATTTATATATATTAAGATTGGAGTGTCTGTTTGTAATATTGGAATCATACACCAAAATAACATTTTTTACAATTTTTGTCTGTCTGTTTGGTCCGGCTAATCTGTGAAATGGCTGGACCGATTTTGACGGAACTTTTATTAGCAAGTAGCTGATGTAATGAAGAGTAAATAAAGCTACTTTTATTTTAGAAAAATAGCTTTGACTCAACACTAAGCGATAACAGACATCCACGCGGGTGGAGCCTCGGGCAACAGCTAAAATAAATCACTACTCACGCGCAACAGAACATCCAAATTCAAGTTTATCATGGAAAGTTTCATGAAATAGCCCTTTGCATAATGAAGTCAATTGCATTCACACTTATATTCCCTAGTCGAGCAATTGACAATGTCAATTTCAAAGATACATTAAAAGTGAACAATAGTTAATAACGGCAAGCAGACTTATAGGAGAAACAACACAAACATTTTAAGATTAAAACCGCATCAAATTGAATAGTTTTACCTGTATTTGGACACAAAATGTTATTTCAGTAGAAACTTTGATATTCCAGTGTAACTACTAAATTCAGAAGCATTTTGTAAAATTGTTTACTGAATTTATATTGGGCAACGAAGTAACAAACAAGTCAACTTTCAAATTTGTGATATTAGCATGAACAACACCCCTTTGAAAACATGCCGCGCACAGATGGCACCCGCTCCGACTCAAACGAGTTCATACTACGTGTGGATGTCATCTGGCTAAAGTAATGAAACTGTATTTTTTCCATACGAAATATGTAGTTTTAATTAGTCTGCAAGCTCGTAAACAAACTATTAATTACAATGAAAATAAAGCCTTGTTAATAGTTACGTGTAGCAGAAAATTTGATAGTCACCGATGAAAATGAATTTAATTAAATTTTCACAAATTGCTATGTCCAACAATTCATTGCTATACTCAATCGAATGATACAATTTTTTTTTCTTCTTGAAATAATGAAAGGCATATTGTGGTACATTTGGTGTTACTACAGTTTATATGTAAGCATTGAGTTTTACACTTTTACGATTATGATAGTTTTTTTTTTAATCCAGGATTCAGAATTGCAAACTAAACCAAATATCATGTATTAAGTATAAGTTAATTGGCTTATATAACGATTGCGATTTAGAGAAAATAGTGTTACGTACAATATATTGGTAAAGGGCTCACGTTGTTCAGAGATATTGTAGAATAAATGGTACATTGAATTTGTAACTACAGCTAGCTTCTTTGTTTAGGGTAAAATTTATTTCTTTCCACTTATTCCTGATATTTGGTGTAACTTAGATCTTCATTAATTATAAACGTAACAATTTTGACAATTTACTCTGCCAGTAGGTTCAGTAGCTTGATATCATGACATGCTCTGAGTTTATAATATTATATCTTTACTATCTATAATACACATTAATTAAAAGACTATGGAATAAAAAGCCTGTACGGAACATATTTTCTTCTAAGTACAGGTTGCTTAATAGCTCTGGTAATAAGTTTTCTTACTATCTAAAAGTTTCTTAAAATTCAATCAATTTGTTCGAATTTAATTACTAATTACCTTGTATCGACAATAAGGACTTATAAATTGCGTTCTAAATTAATAATTTTACACAGTGTTTATTGTGAAGTATATTGTGATTTGGTATTATATTGTTACATATGCCAGAAATTTTATTGCAAAGTTGAAAATATATGTGTCAGTTTTTCAAAAATACCTCCACCCTACAGTAACTAATGAGGATTCAAAATGTTTACAAACTCAAAGCTGTGGGTATCATCTAGTATAATCATAAAAATGTTCATCAGTCGTTAAGGCTACCGTTAAATCATAATTAGCAGGGCTTAGCTCGTACACGGCAATTTTTTTCCTTGCAAAATAATTTCTACAAAATTGTCGTAATCATTTCTGTCTTCTGTGAAAAATATTTTACTTTTATGCGCACGCTTTAGTAATTTGTATTAATATGCTTGTGTACTGTAAATTTAATTCTACGTATTTTAAGAACATTTTTGTGTTTGTGGTGGCACTCTATTTAATATGAATGATGCTGTTGAGCCTGTACAACTGATAATATTTTATAATATAAACTGACAGTGTGGATGGTGTAGTGACTAAAGCGTCTTTGTCGATTATAAAACCTAATTAAAGATATACAAAGTCCAATGAAAAAGTTATCGGAGATGTCTAAAATTATGAGCAAAATTCACAGCCTCTAGAGAAAATGTGCGATATATTTTATTTTTAAGGTCAAGCAGATCCGCCGCGAAGGGCCATTAAATCACAATTAGAGGTAATGCGGGTAGATGCGTGAGAGGCGACTGAGGGCTTAGCGGCCGCGAAGCCTCGGCCATAGGGCTTTGTTGGACTTAGGGACGAGTCTTTTAATACTTATTTTTAACGCTTCCAATCACAATAATTTATTACTAATAATTGACTTCTCGTCTTATTTAGAGGTTAGCTCGTGACATAAAAACATGGTATAGTAAATATTACGATAGACGACTCTTTCCGTTCAATTGAGCAGTCCGACTGGGGAAGTACCTCCGCCCTACAGAATACCGCTGCCATAATAACCTCGTGTTGTGTTCCCGGTGGTGATTAGGGTAGCCAGAGCTTACTGGAGAGTTTTCGCGCTGGCAGTGGGAAGAACTAAGGCTTGTTCTGCTTTATATTCTAAACTGACGGCACAGAAACTCCCTTGTCTAACAGATTCGGCAGCGCGAATGTGTAGCCCCTGGTGTTGCACACGTCAATGGGCCATGGTAATCACTCTCTACCAGGTGGGCTGTGTGCTTGTCTACCACCTAAGAGGCATAAAAAATGATAACCATAGTGTTAGGAAGCCATGGGATTATCAAAAAAAGGCTTCTCTCTCAATAGTGTATCCCATCGAGAACCAATGTGAGGAATCCATCTAACCATTTTGTACATAAAATAGCAAAATAGTGAAAAAAATCTTGACGATAGAAGTATAAGATAAAATACAAGTCAAGATACTTAACGGCTTATTATGGTCGAAAAATTACTGAGAATAGGTAGTAAATCAATAGATAGGCTGTTATCTAAAAACTAGAGTTATTGCCGGCGAGATAATAAACACCGAAAACTTTAGCAGTACTTATTGAGGCCAAACTTTAGTATCTATACCATTTTTATTAGGTATTGTGACCTAATATCACTGCAGCTATATTAAATGTTTCATATTTTTTACTCTTGTTACATTTTAAAACTTCAGGCGCTTCTTCATATATTAACATGAACTATATTATTATACCTATTTGTGCTGTTGTTTAATGATTTTGTGATTTTTTGTTTAATAATTTTACTTGTGACAACTTATTTCATTATTTTATACAACTAATAATACTTTTTGTAAAAATACTTTAACAATTTGACAAAACATGCTGGCACTATAACAAACATATGGTAACAACATCTGTGTAGTCCGTGATCATATAATTAAATAAATATTGAAATTCTGTCGACAACAGACAAAATGAAAATATAATAATCGTTCAAAATATCTTATTCACAACAAATAAAATAATGATTGATTCTACCCCACCATCTAATGAGAGTGGACGTGAAGCAAAATTAAATTTCCGGTACTCAGGGACTCTTTTGTTCTATACAATCTCATTAAATGTGAAATACTTTATAAATACTGTCCAATTCACTGCGAAAATCTTATTATCCCTCAATATCTGAGATTCAGGATGGTGTCTTATTAACGAGAAAAAAGGACAACGATTGACCGGGGGAGGAACACCCGCAATTTAACACGAATTAACAACCACAATGCTTTGAAATAATGAGCGAGGGAGGGAGAAGTTTCTTACAGAACCCTCAGGGGGTTCGTGAAGATGGTGATTGATAGATCCAGTTAACGCGTGAAACCACTCGTGGTAATACCGATTATTTTGTATTGATCAGATTCAGTTTTATCTTATCTTATTCGTATTTATGGGGTTCTTGTAGAGGTCAATAATGAATAAGACCATTTTAATATAAGTGTATACATTTTTAGTGTAAATTATATTGTTTGAAAAAATTGAATGTTCAGTTACTGTCAGTCCACTAACTGTTAAAGAAACCATAGAAATCCTATGTCCTGAAACCGGCGTGATTTTATAAATAAATTCGTGGAATAGTACATGCAGCTTTTTTATACCACTGAGGAGGCAGACAAACATACGGTCCACCTGATGGAGAGCGGTTACCGTGGCCTATGGACGTGTGCAACACCAGGGAAGTTACGCTCGTGCAGCCGACCCAGTTAACACAGAGTTTCTGTGCCGTCTGTATAGAAGACAAAGCAGGAATTACCGTTGGTCTTGCCACTGACAGCACAAAAGCTCTTCAACGAGCTCTGGCTACCCTACTCACCGCCGGGAACACAGCTTATATTCAAGAGAAAATATCGTCAGTGACTTAAACTGAATCTTATAAAAAAAATATTACTCGCAGTGGCATTTCACAGAAGGTAATGTATAACGCCTGTTAGGTAAATAGGTATATCTTATTTGTGTCTATTGTAGAAAAAAATTGTCTAGCTTGCTAAATGTTGCCAGTTGCTTCAGCTGGGCCTTTGGTGTCGCAATTGTTTATTGAAATGCTTCAAATTATTTAGACATGTGTTTTGCCAGCTAACTCGTTGGCAAAATTAATTTCTCACAGTTTCGTTGTCTACCAATTTTACACATACACGCATGTATATTCTCATAGAAATGTGTTATACCTGGAATGTAATAAACATACATTACACACATTGTTGCAGATATACAGAGTTACACAACTTCTCAAAATATTTATTTTTTTAATCCTCAGATGACTGGTATTGAAGTCATAATCTGTCAAAAAGGTATTTAGTAACTATAGGTCTTTTAAATGACTTCTGTTGCCGACCGTAGCTATATAACGTTCAAAAACTGAAAACGGGAAAATAGTATACGTATTTTTATTTATCTCTATATTTCTGTTTTGTCAGGTGGTGCTTCTGAGTCACTCGAAATATCGGCTTTCTATTCATTGATTGGATTTGAACAAGCAGTTGCGCGAAATTTTAAATCACAATTCTCCGTTTTGTAACTGAAAATTCGATGACTTCATCAATGACAGTTTAATTAACATTTAAGTTAGATTACGAGCATGGGTAAGATATTTTAGACTTTAACGTTTACGACTAAGTTTAAAACTCGAGTGTAATATTTTAGTGAAATCTGGGTTCACAAATTGCCATGTGCCATGTGAGAATTATAGGAGATAATTATTATTAATTATAATTATAATTATAATTATTATTAATTATTACCCAGTGGAGAATTATAGGACCACCCCAGTTCCCTTTGAGTGTCGGAAAAGGCGACCAAGGGATAGGGCAGTTCTGCACCCGACAGTAAACATACAGCCCTAGAAAAGTGCCGGCTAGACGACAATAGGCTCGCCTCCTTTTAAAATCATAGTTGACGAAACGTGGGTGTTAATACACCTCTGCCTACCCCTTCAGAGATTTTCAGGTGTGTGTATATGTATGTATGTACAAATTGTCAAAAAGTGTAGCATTCTAGGCTTTAAACATTCTGAACGAATGCTAAGCAAAGCTACGCCCAGTAAGCGCCATAGCCAACTTAGGATATACAATGATAATAATAATTTACGGAATTCTGATTTCTTCTTCAGTAGTTCTTTGATTTCCTATAAATTACTTTATTTTAACATCGATTGCGGTAAAGGCGTCTTGTAAATCAAAAGTATATATTAATCCATTTAATGAAACAAACGATTAAGACCTGTGGTATTTTGACGGACGCTCCACTTTCGCCTCAAAGACAGATAAAATGGAGAAATTTGGATTGGTTTAGACGAGGTCTGGTAGTTTAGTGATCATAGCAGACCCAGACTGATTTCAACTTTGCCTATAATAATCGATTTGAGTATACCTCATATAAAGTACGTTTATATCATATTAATAGCAGTACATTACAACTAGACTAGTTTTAAAGTAGATCCTTAAAGTCCATCAAAACGAATAATTTTCTTAATTTTGTTATATGAGAAACCTTTACACAAATTTGTATATTAACTTACCAAAAACCGTCACAACCGTATTAATAGTATAAAAAGACATAATGAACTAATAAGCATTAAAACATTCCTCAAACACATAGATAATAACCACCTCATGTCGAAAAGTAAATGAATAAACTGCCTGTCACGCTTTATCATGTTCTCGCAAATGAGATATAAGGTAGCATATGCACGATACTAGACAGATCAATCAATAAATCAATCGTCACAGCGTGCGATTAAGTAACAGAGCAATCGAACATTGTTTGAATGTAGTGCAGTGAGCGCGCTCACTCGCCCGGAAATGAAGAACTATTCAGTGTTGAACGACTGGTTATAGCGCAAAACACAACGGACATTGCAATTTCTTGTGTACCTTACTAGTTTTTGTTATTTTGTTACATGTTTTACTTTTAATACTGTTACACTATGAAAAAAAAATATTACTAGGATTTATTTTAATAGAGACTTCCGATTGTTTTTTTTTTTTGTTTTTTTTTTTAAAGATATTTACTAATATTCCCTCTAACCCCTCCAATTAAGCTAAATTGCTTGTGCTAGGAGTGGGTTCACGTCGGTAGTGTAATGGCCAGGATTCGAACCCGTCACCTCTCGATCGTAAGGCCGACTCCTTAACCACTAAGCTACCGAGTGTGCCACGAAGTAAGAGATGTGGATGGGTCTTAAAAAATTATCTTGATATTTTCATGTAAAACTTAAACGTAGCGTATTAGCTTATGAGTTCTAGAATTCTTATTCTAGATATAATATTCATGCATGCCAATATTTACACTGAACGGGCATCATACCGGAAAATTCTGGGTTTAGTTAGAAGCTGGTGGTAAGCTGTTATCGGACTTATCGTCATGCTAACAGCACTCGAACTACACACTTACGCCATAAAGTTTGTCAAAGTAAACAAGCTGATAATTCGCAGTTGCACCGGCTTGCAGGTGAGGTCGGCTTAGGCCCCGAAGATGTAGGCGGGATCGTCTATACCCTCACCTCCATTGCAGCCTTTATATATATTAAATATAATGTATTTAATTAATTTAATTAATTAATTTAATATTTATTTTTATTTTAAACACAGTTGATAAAACCGAGTTTAGTGGTAAGTAGAAACTTGAAAAAAAAATTATGTGTGTCATTATATACCAACGAAAATTTGTGAGAACAGTTTTTTATTATACTTGTAATACAACGTGTTACACTCTAAGCTGTCGAAATATTATCTACAAATCTCATGTTTGCCAATTTAAGTTATGCCGATATACTTCGTTGTCTACTCAGAATGCTTTTTGATGAAAAAGAGGTATATGCGGAATATAAACAACTGAAATAAAACGATGCCAAAAATGTTACGTAAATTAACATACTAAAATAAAAAAAATCTGTACATAAACCTATTGACGAATATTTTCCTCTACAGAATAAACGCGTGGGTGTAGGGCAAGAAATAATATATTATATTGCAAGGAGGTATATCACGGCGGCGACAGGTGTGCGGAGGCAATCCTCTTTTACCCTCCTCCGAGCTTTTCGACCCCAAGAAACCCCTTTTAAGTAACATGACTTTTAACTTTGTGACCCATCTTTGCTTTAAAGTGCTCAGACTTATCCAATTCTGGGCTCTTATTACTGTGCTTCCGAGGCGTAATTTAAGCGGAAAATCAGTACGTTCCAGGCCATGGATCACAGTAACGCTGCCTTTGCACGGATTGACGAGTATTAATTTAGGTGAAAAGTATATTTATTTACTTGTTTATATCTGATTTATGTCACTTTATGATTAAAAACCTTGTTGTGCAGTAGTAGCGAATTCAACTGCTGTGTTCGGTTTAGGTACAGGTTAGGCAAAAAGTATTATTTGATTTTTCGATTCTAAATATCTCAGTATTAACTCAGTGTCAAAAAAAACCTGTCAATTTCAATAGATTTGCACGCCATTGAATGGAAATTTTACAAAGAGGAAATTCCTAACAATTTATAAAAATACGCACGTGTGCCGCTTTGTATACCTATGAACCTATGTTGGCAGTATATCACGAATGCACCTATTGTCCTACACGTAAACACGGTGGCTTATAAACAAATAATCATTGATGAAAGAGAGTATAGCCTACGGCGTATTATATTATTCCGTGGACATATTTTCGGCTGCCATTTTCCAATGCCGATCAACCCTTTTGACAATTTATCGGGCCATCACATTTTCATACAAGCGGGTGGCACGAACTACGCGACCACTGCTCATACATATTCAAATAACGGGGGCTGTACAAAGCAGAAACACGCTGCGCCCCCGACGTGTTAGAATTACAAAAAAGCATACCAAATATGCCAACTGATAAACAATCTATATCGTGATATACTGACTACCGATAGGAATCTACGAGTATGTCACGGCTGTATGGCTTTATTTTTTATGAATGATTCAATTATCTTCTTTTTTATATACATAGTGGTAAAAGTAAAGTAAGGCAAATCATAAAAACAGAGTGAACACAGGTGAAATGACAACAGTGAATTGCATGGTATGTGTGTACATGGAGTATGAGAATTGAGAATATAGTGACGAGAGTCGAATCGCTTTTGTTTGTTTATATGTAGCACCAAAGTGTACAGAACAAAAGCGAGTCAAACTGGTCAGGTAACTACTACTTTCGAACCTTCGACATCATATACACCAAAGTCAAAATAATTAAACCCATATTTGGCAAGCCTATTTTAATTCATTTTGAAATTCTTTAAGCCGCTTCCCAATCTATTAGCAGACCAAGCTTTAAAATTCAGTTACAAGATTATCCCAAATACCCCGATCACCGGGGTCTATGGGAGAGGCCTATGTTCAGTAGTGGACTGTGTGTGGCTGATATGATGATGATGATGATGATGACTGCGATCACCTACAAGTTCGTATACTTGCTAATTGACCGACGAGGCTCTAGCATAAGCTTTCCTACATAATGTGTTATTTTCAAGTATTTTTAAGTGTATCTTTTTAGAAATACATAGTTTATCTTTAATTTTAATTTTTAAATCGATTATAAGTTTCAGTATTTTTGGTCGTTAAAGAGTAATTTTGGCTTATTGCCGTGTGGAAAGTTTGTTTCATAATATTTAAATTGATATTTTTATAAGAACTGAAGAAGGAAGAAGAAATTTTTTAAATAAATAAACAATTCTTCTCGCAAACTCTTCCTTCTTTTCTTGCAAAGGGAAAGGATTTTTGTATATTATTTAGGTATCTCGTTACTAAAAATTGTCGAATGAGGGGATCGAAATTCGGTAACACAAGACAAAAATGTGGGACATATCTTGTTAAAAGTATATAAAGATCTAACCAAAATGTGGCATAAGTTAAAAACACATAGCCACAGTCTTTCCTCAAAATTCAAACAATTACTTATTACTTTTATTCAACTTGAAGTTATTCTATAGGTTCAACTCAGGTCAATTAAAACTTGGCCTTAATTTCCAAGTTACATCTTTGGTCCCGGGCCAATGTTAATATCTATAATACAATTTTGACACTTGATTAAAATTTAAATAAAATTAGATTTAATTGCCATCTGAAAATTACTAAGCTTTATTACTTCAGTTAAGTATAATAATGTTAAATTAGATGTGGTTTATCCTGTTCCACCTAGGTTACCTATTAAAAGTTATAAATAATAAAACATTTGTCTCCTTTAAAATATTGCCATCCTGTATAATATTTATATTCTTAACAGGCATTTTCATTAGGGTTTATGTCGGTTATGATAAAAGTTTTGCTCTAATTGATCCATTTCGCAATTGATATTGCATCAATTGTATACATGCCCAATTTCCCGTTGGTCCATAGGACTAACATTTCTATAGCACTTGAGTTAATAAGTAAACAAAAAACTAGTTACAATGAGATCTATAAAAAACCTGATTTAGTGATTTTACAATTTATTTTATTTACAAGTTGTAATGTAAATCTACAACGACTGATGAGAGAATAGTGTAAGATCTTTAGACAGGAGCTGATTAAAAACTAGCAAGAAAGTATTACGTTCGCGAAAATCAAAGTTGGAAGACATAAAGCATCGCAAAATGTGTACCTATAATATCTGGCATCTCGTTAAGCAATAACTTAACAAAGTTGCTAAATATACGGCTTCCATCAACAATGACGTAGCAAGAGCATCATAAAAGTCTATAGCAGTTTCGAACGTTTAATGGACGCTCCTCGGTTGTGTGGAATTGTATTCCAACTTTTAGCGGCAGCTACGGTTTGAATTTCTTTGTGGGTTTTGTTTCAAAAGTACTGTATTTTCTTCCATCTTTACTTCATTTTCTGCAAAAACTTGTTTATATCTTAGTCTTTAACCGCTCCTTATGAGTGAACTCAACTTACAGTGCTTTCCTTTTTGAATAAATGATAATGGAAGGCATCCTTTGTTGTAAATACCTGAATACTGAACAATGAAAGCTTCTAATAAAAATATCTGGCTTGTTAGCTAAGAAGTAAGAAAATATTGTAACTGTCTTTAAATTGTACAAAGGACTTTTTGATGAAGAAAACGTTTGTTTGAAACTTTGTAAACGATGTTGTGTCTCAAAGCCTGGAACATAAATTATAACGAATATACTACGTATATTTTAGTAGCTGTGAGGCAGCTAGTAGGTGCTAGGAGTAGCATTATACCTACTAATAGTAAAACGGCTTTAATAACAAGAATATTTAAATCAATAATTCTGAAACTGAATGCACAGTTATACACATTTAAATGCAATGAACAGATTCATTGTTGAAAGCTATCTCTTCGAAATTACATTTTCTTCAATTTCAGCTATTTTTGTAAGTGATAATTAGATATTGTATTGACTAATTTGATGAACTATTTTACCTTCATACAGAATATTTCTTATCAAACATTTTTGTGTGTACAAATTGTACATTAAATAATATGCACTAATTAGTGTATGATTTAGCTATTGCTGTGACTGTACTGTGTAATGTTTACTAAACCTGGAACTAGAATTAATATTTCACTTTAATGTATACGAATAGGTAGGTACGCACTAGCGAAAGCTTCACGCTATGAGAAACCTCGTAAAATTACAATATTATTATTCAATTATGATACCATAATAAAATAAAAATTCAACCCAAACACGATACTTTGAATGAAGCCCTGCAAAATATATTTACAAAGATTGAGGTATAAGCAGTTTGGCTACTTTCTGTCCACATTAAAAATATTCTTACCCACGTATGCTTTTTTAATGTAATATTTCTGATAAAACGCAAAAATCACAATAGTGCACATCTGACGTGATCCGTTGATTTTTTTAATGAAAACATATTTATATTCCTTAGGCTTGTGAAACAATGCTTTTATTACAATATATTTTGCAAAAAATTGATTTCTTTCAGAAAAAATTGAATTGGTCAAGAAATTGTTTTAATTATTGCAGCCTGGTTCATCCATAGATATCTCTATTTTTTTTTGTATTGTAGAAGTTTTTAACATAATTTTCATTTCATAGAATTGTGTATTGCGAAATACATAAAACGGTGACGTTTACCAAAGGGTTTAGTATTGGTGTTAGAAACTATTTCAGTTTAAGAAATATGGTAGCTCATCTGCTCGAACCCTAACACACATGTGTGGTGTGAAATCCAATCCGTTCGTTAATTGTGCCATGTGCTCACCGCTCACTTCATACACTATACGTGTATTTTCAGAGGAAATTGCGAAATAAGGCTTCTAAATAAGAAAATATAAACAAAGGGAGTAACAGGAGCTTCTCAGTAAATTCTATAATAGCGAACTTTTAATCATTTGGTGAATACTTTCTCATAATAATACAAGTAGATTTTTACATATGTAAAGTCTCATCGGCACTACTTGGCATAGATTAGCATAGAATGGTAAAAAGCTACAAACTGAACAACAAAAACTACATCGAGAGTATCATCAAAGCAGCCTCGCGTAAACTCGGAGTCCTGAACAGAGTGAGACGGTTTTTCACGCCGGAGCAACGGTGTCTTCTTTACAAGACACAAATTCGTTCCTGCGTGGAGTACTGCTCGCATCTCTGGGATGGATCCGCAAAGTACTTATTAGATGCTCTCGACAGGTTGCAGCGACGTGCGATCCGCATTATCGGAAATCCTGAGGTCACGAGTACCCTCGAGTCTCTGCAGATGCGTAGAGATGTTGCTTCTTTGGCAGTTTTTTACCGTCTCTACCATGGTGAATGTTCTGAAGAGCTATTCCAATTAGTCCCACCCTCCCCCTTCCTATACAGGACGACACGTGCAGGACTTAGATGTCACCCCTATACGGTGCAGAACATTCCTTCAAGAACCAAGCGGTTCGGTGACTCTTTCCTTTGTCGCACCATTAAGACCTGGAATTCCTTGCCAGCTCACGTGTTTCCCTCTTCCTACAGTCCCGGGTCCTTTAAGCGGGGCGTGAAAAAGCATCTGATGAGGCCGTCAAGCTGAGTGCCACCATTGTTAACATGGCACGTGTACATAATGGTGACCCTCTTTCTTGAGACTTTACCTTCAGCTTACCATCAGGCGAGGTAAAGTCAAATTGACGTGTCCTATTTATAAAAAAAAAAAAAACGCATTTAAGATACTTACAACACATAGATACTTCAAGCATAGATACTATTATCTATTCTGTGCTTCAAGTAGTGATGACAGGTATGTGAACAGCAGACTATGTTTTCATGCCCCTATAATTTCGATCGACCTAACATTGCAGCATAAAACAGTACGGTTTCAGACAATAAGTAACGTTCAATAACAATTTAAGTTGCAATGGTATAATTGGATCAAGTCCCACATGCTACTACTATGTACTATGCTGGGCATCAAGCTCACAAAATCCGAGTTTTACAAATGATGGAAAAACATAGCAGGTTTATAAAAGTGTATTAAAATTTACCATTTGCAGTAAACCAAAGTAGTTTGCATGTGTATTATATACTCATGAAATATGTAACCTAAAAAAACATATTTAAAATATTTATACGCTTCAAGTTACTTCTTAACAATGCTACTTAACTAAAACTCTAGAAAATCATTAAATAAACTTACAGGTACATCAATATTAAGGGTTTATTTTTCAGACAATCTTCAAAGTAACGAGCAATATGGCCAAGGGGCGATAAAGCCGATATCTTTGTCGAGTTTAGATACGTACTCATGTAATAGCGAGCGCCAAGTTGTAAAGAGAGCAACGTCGAAAGCAATAAAATGACCGATAAAATTGGTTTGCCGTCCAAAAGAGGAAACTTTGCATACGAAGAGCACCTTCAAACGAACATTATGTAGGTGCCTTATGTACATTGAAATAGTAACACTCATTTTGTTGCTTACCTGTCTTCAAAAGCTAGGCGTCCTTTAGCGATGGATCAGGGCGGATCATGTCAGAGCAGGCCGCATGCGTCCATGTAGTACGAGGCGCGGCGAATCGGTGGATTTTTCGTAGATGTATTGTGCTACTGAGCGAGAGCAACCGTACTACAATGGATAGCTCAGATGAAGAATAGTGTCCACTAGGCGGATCAGGCGGGGCGCGTCGCACTGCCGGCAATAATCCGCCTGGCGAGCGATGCACTATTGCGCTGCGTTCCACTCCGAGGCGGATTTTTGCGTTACATATGGTACGAGGCGCGGCGGATCATCTGGGTGAATTTTTGGTCAGACGTATTGTGCTACTGAGCTAATGCGACCTTACTACAATGGTTAGCTCAGATAAAGAAATATTGTCTATGAGGCTTGAAATTATCGTTTCATTCAGCTTTGCTAACACGATGGAGAGTAAATAATGCTAATGAAACGGTATTAAAAAGTTTTCTTTTATGAAATCGGTTTGCTGCCAATATATAGGGTACCTGGAGTATTTCTATGGGGCTTTTGGCTTCGGGAGCGTTTCTCTAACAACCGGTATCAGATAAAGCGTTCACTAGGTGGATCGGGCTGGGGCGCGTTGCATCGCCGGCTAAAATCCCCCTGCCCCCCCCCCCCCCCTATTGCACTGCGTTCCGCACCGTACCGCTCCGCCACTAGTGGACGCTATTTCATATTTATAAATACAGGGAGGTGGATTTTTGCTAGTGCATCGCTCGCCAGACGGATTTTTGCCGGCGGTGCGACGAGCTCCGTTGCACCCCGGCCAGATTCGCCTCGTGGATGCTATTCTTGACGCTAGCTATCCATTGATGTACGGTCGCACTCAAACAGTAGCACAATACGTCTGACGAAAAATACGCCTAGCCGATCCGCCGCGCCCCGTACTAAATAGACTCATGAGCATCGAAGCGGCGCGGCCCGCTCTGATAGGATCCATCCCGATCCGTTGTCTGTAAAGGACGCCTTTGCGCTACGTTCCGCCCCGCACCGCTCCGCCACTAGTGGAAGCTATGTCATATAAATATAAGGAGATGGATTCACTTAGTGGACGCAAGCCTTAGCAGTGTACAAAAACTTACATGGACCGTTAAATTTAAAACATAGAAAATGTGTTCTTTTATAAATAATACTTCTATCTATCGATGAAAATTTAATAGGGAGAAGAAGTAAGATAAAGCAGCCTTCAGGGCGCTAACCCGCTATCTGCATCCTGGTTGCCACACACACTTTCCGTTAACAATCAATGGAATAAAGTAAGGTACCGTGCAATAGCTTGCATGCCATAATTTTGAAAAGGTTACATTAAACGAATGAGGTTCATATACTAAAATCAATAGCATAAGTTTAATAGAGGGTACTATAATTCCCTGGAGGATGTGCCGCTAGAACTATGAGAATCAAATTTGATACTTGAAAGTTTTAAAATTAACCTGTATAAATTTCCTATGTTGGGAATTCGGTTTATATGACTAGGAAATCTCTTTGGAAACTCTACCCAATTAATAAAGGGGGCTTTTTTACGTGCGTAGAATCCCCATGATACCCCTCCTCCCCCTCCCCCTCCCCCTTTCGGAGCCGAAGAGAGAGGTTATGTTGGACTCGAACCAAAGCCGAAGGTGAGGTTGACAGCGCATATCGCTCGCACCCCCGCCGACCCAGGACCATCTCTCACGATCTGGCCCTCCTCTGGTGTGGTGACCACCGAGTTCCTAGCTCATCCCCGGTATGCCGGTACCCTTCCACCGCGGCCTACTTCCACTAGGCCCGCGCTCATGGGGGACGGAGGTCATTCATCGACCTCCGACGCTCGAGTTGCCTCGGTTGGCAGGCAGCGCGGGCCGCGACTCTCCTTCGCTCCCAGTCCGGCTCCCGCCCCGCGGACTAATAAAGGAGGCCAATAGCTAGAAACCCATAAGTCTCTGAAGGGGATTGCTGCTAAGATTCGCTTTGACCAACTTACCTGCTTATCGCAGCATGGCTGGAGCACTTTGAGCTCACTAAAAAATGTCATTTAAATTTAAGGATATGAAACACATCTTTCAAAATTATTTGCATATGAGTTTTAAAAAAAACCCTATGTTGCTTTGCCATTGTAAAACTAAAAACGAATTTCTTAATCAAATAATCACATTGTTCAATTCGGTACAAAGATAAGAATATTAAAATACACATAGGTCAATGTATTCTTAGCCTCAAATCCGTTCGCATAAAATGAACGTCCGATAAAGACTATAAATTGGAATAGGACCGGGCACAAAATAAAATTAAAACTGTATACATGCACTAAATCATGGGGTCCAAAGTGAGTGTCGCCTGAGGATTTGGCAACCGATACACGACTATGCACTTAGGGACAGGCATCGCCGGACCATTGCCACAACGAGTTTTGTAATAACAGCCTTATAACTTTTAGCCGTAGCTGCGATTGATGTGCCTATGAATTATACTATTATTATAATGAAATCCTTCAGCCTTTAGATGAAAGCTGTTTTTTTATGATGAAGAAATTCGTTTCGATCTGGAAATCTAATAAAATGGTTTACTTCCTTGTCTATTCGTGTAGAAATAATGGAACGTATTATATCAATACAATAGGATCAATTGTTACAATGTATGGGTCATTGTTAGTACATTATTCTTACTGAACAGTAAGAATAATACGCGTAACAATATAATATGAGGTTAAGAGCAAATATTTCATTTGAAAACAACATGATAATATTTTTTACTGTACTCAAAAACAAAATTAGACTGAAATAAAACCAGGTTAATAAATTTTATCGTGATTTATGTGTTATTTGTGTTATTTTATTATTGACACTGATGTCAACGTTTTGGTTGAATTTCAGCAGCCATAGTAAGTAAAATAGCACAATAAATCTCTGTAAAAGCCGTTAATATATTTTCATTCAATGTGTAACATTCGGAAAGCTGCCGGTTATCATAAAATATTACAAACAGTAAAGATTTTAAAATTTCATCGTATTTTATAATCTTATTGCTTTAACATAAAATGTGATAATGCATTATCCCATAATACAACTGCAAACAGTAAAAAAAATCACTTTTTCATTCATTTTAACAAATATTCATTCATTTGATTCTACAAAATATACAGGAATATCCTTGCCTTTTAAATAACAAACTAAAATTAATGGTATAAATTGTATTGTTTTATAAAATTAAGCAATCAATAAATTAGCCACTAGTAGTCCTCTGTTGGGCAAAGGGCTCTCCCAATGTGCACCATTGACTCCTCCTGATCCTCCACCTTCCACATCCAGTCTGTTCCAGCCACCTTTTTCAGGTCATCAATCCATCTGGCAAGGAGTCTATCTACCTTCCATTTTCTGATTAATTGAACCTATTAAAATTATCAATTTCAGAACTCGAGAAACACAATACCATTTCTGTATTCGTATTACAAAATTCTGCTAATAGTATACTAGCTATTCCAGGCACGTGCCTTGCCCATTATAAGATACAAATACAGTGACAATCTAAAAACAAAACAACTGTAAACTGAAACCTCGAAATTGAAACCAAATAGAGCATGCTATCTAATAATAAAATTTATATTAGAACAATGTTTACCTTATGAACAGACCTAATTTTTTATTCGAATTGAATACTGTTTAATTTTTGTTTTTTTTTTGTTTTCGTGATTCTTTGTGCACTTTTATGTTCTATATTATTATAAAGTTTGTGAGTTTGTGATATTGTAGGAGATAATCTCTAGGTCTACTGAACATATTTTGAAAATTCTTTTACCAATAGAAAACCACATTCTTTGTGAGTGCCATGGGTTATATATCATCGCACTATCAGAGAGGGTCAGCAGCGGGACGTGATCAGACGTCCAAGCCGCGGGTAAGAGCTAGTATATAATTTATAAAGACTTTTAAATTACAGTTCGCAGTTAGATAATATCGTACTAAAAGGTTTCGTTAATTTCCATCATCCCCTCAATGACGTAACGAAAACAACCATTAATGCCTCTAAAGCTTTAGTAATAACACTAATAACACAGTAGCATCCAATAAATAATAGTAGTGCGACCAGCCGTCAAAATGTCCATTTTAAATGAAAATGTTCGTAACACGTGTACTGTCAATCAGCATTAAAAGTTTAATTGAAATCCTTTGAAGCGCTCCAGATGTTAATGTAATGACTAATACAACTACCCATAGTAATAATATAAATGCGAAAATAACTTTGTCTGTCTATCTATTACGGTGTCAGGCCTAAACCAATATACTGATTTAGATAGAGCTTAGAAAGGGACATAAGCTAGCTTTTGTGATAAAAGACTTAAAGGGGTTAAAATAAAAGATGGAAGTTTGTATGAAACTTTGTAGTTTTCAACAGTAATGAACTTTTTATTATTATATGGTTTTGATAATTAATAAGACACACCTCAGATAGGTTTTGAAGTTTCTATACCTGTGTTAATGAGCATCAACAGTCATGTCTTCACGCTCCGAACTCGTAAGAATCGATTTTGGTACAAAAATAAACTATAACTTGGGGAAGCACCCAAGAACTATGCAAGAATACTTGGTCGCGAAAATAGACATCTACGTGGGCGGAGCCGCGAGCATCAGCTAGTAATTATTAATTTAACTTCAAATCCAGGAAAACAATCATAATTAATAATTAACTAAAATTCAAAACAGAGTTAGGATCATAGTTGGTTCAACATTTACAGTGACGGGAGGGTGTGATACAAAATCTATTTGTTGAATAAATAATTGGACTTTTGACTTTCAGATCAGCCCCTCTAGACAAGTGGCAATTTGTTGGCCGGCGTTTGGTAGAATAGAATGACAAATGTATGGGATTTGACTTTTATGACATGCGTTTTCGACTGTCAAATACGTAAAATCCCATACATTCGTTATTTGAATCTACCAAATACCAAACAACGAATTGCCACTTGTCTAGTGTAGATATCAATTCTGGAAAACCAAATATAACTTTAGGTTCTTTCCGGACAGGAACTTTACGGTATTAGGTAACATTCAAATTGATTACATGTGTCCATATCCTTTTAGGGACTCGTTTTCTGTAATATAAAAGGAAATGGCTCGAACCGTACCTATTAAATGTAGTTTTTGTTTTCTTCGTACCAGGAAAACACAAGAGTTAGTCCGATAGCCTTCCCTCACCTTTTTTTTATATGAGTATCTATTTTCTTTTATTTCTATAATACAAGATAAATATATTATTTAATATTGGCCATTCTGTAATATGAGTTTACATTAATTTATAATGTCATCATCATCATTCGGCGTTATTCCGGGTTGCTTCCGAGACTCTCCCCAGAGTCTGTTAGATAAATAGATAGATAATTCTTTATTGAACAGCTACAGATTTAAAGTAGGAGAAGAAGGTAGCATCTATAAAGTTTAATGTACAATTATAGCTGGAAGCGATTTCTTCCAAGCAACCTTGGGATGGACAGCAGTGTGATAAAAATTGAGATATGGTGTAGTTATCAGATAAACTAAATATATGTGTGTTAAAAAAAAGGGAGAAAGAGAAGCACAAGTGGATATACGACTTTATACAAATTATTATAATAAAAATATGTGAAAGTAAACAGTACATACTCATAAGAAGAGAAATTAGTGAGTGAGCACATAATAATGATTTCTCATAGTGTACAAGATGAGGTAGTAATTTTACCATTCTTTTAATACGCTAGATATCTAGGTACGCTAGTACTATTATCTATTCTGTGATCTAGGGATTTTGCCTGCCTTAAGCTTAATGGCAATGCGCACCATAAGCGCACAGCCCTAGCTGTATGTCCATGGTCATTCATGGTGTCGATTTACCCCTTTTTCTTCTTGTTGTTTGACTTCTCTATAATGGGAACGACAGCCATTTGACTTCCTAACTCCGAGAGGAAAGCCAGAGCCTTTCTATCAATCAGGCCACCGATTCTGCTAATTTTATGACATAATAAAACCACTGTCATACCGCTGACATTACATTAAATGTCATTAAATTTTAGACTTTATAGCTGAGTTTTAAAGTCAAAAATGAAAAGAGATTGAGTTTATAACATGTTTCATTTACTTTACAAGATTTTCATTTAATTTTAGACTTTTACGGTATAATCATGAAGTATAAAGTTCAATGGCATCGGTTAAGGTGTCTGTGGTACCGTGTGGTAAAATATTAGCAGAATCAGGGTCCAGCTGGCTTACCAGCTAACTGGTGAGGTTAGATTGACTACAAATCCTTGGTTGTAGTGGCGTGGTGAAGTTTTTTTTTTTTTTTACGTGCGGGAAATCCCCACGGATACCCCCCCCCCCCTTCGGAGCTGAAGGGCGAGGTTATGTCGGACTCGAACCGACTAAACCGCACGCCGTCTGTGGGTCGATGTGCTAGGCCGGAGGTGAGGTTGTCTTTTGACATATCCCTCGCACCCCGGCTGACCCAGGGCCATTCCTCTCGGTCTGGCCCTCCTCGGGAGGGGGGACCACGCGGTCCCAGACTCGCCCCCGGTATGGGGGGGGAGGGGTAGCGTGGTGTGGTCATGTCAACTTGTATGCACCACACACGCATGATGAAAACAATCCATGTAAACTTATTGTCCCTAAGTATGTGTGCATATGTGTTACAAACAATAACCTCGTCACCTCTCCTATTCGAACCACACTATATTGTAGTTCAAATGGGGATGCCGATTGCGCTATTTTCCCTACAGAGGGCGCCTCGTACTGGCCAATGTTAGCTGTCATCTACGTAGATTTAATTGTTTATCTCTTCAAATCTAACAGCTATGAGTTTTTGAAGTGAAGACTTCTTTAGCGGCGTTGGATGGGTAAAAAGTGTTAAACTCGCGTCAGGATCACTTGACCTTTGAACCGTAATATTATATATTTTTCATTTTATATTTTTCATAACGCACGGCACTACAATAATGCCCAATTTATCACTTGGTCCATAATATTTGTACTAGATTTAATATATCGTATATTATGATTTAAAATTACTGACAGCTCATAGTCTAGAGATCTTAGATGGACAGAGGAGCATTTTGGTACCATTTGCGCCTATGGTCCTATTGTCACGCGTTTCAAGATCCGGAATATATGACCATAAACTAACATACTAAGGACGAAATACGAACCCCTGATGGCCCGAATACCACCATCATAATCTGCAATATAATAATCGAAAAATTGAACTGTGGGTATTAACACACCTCTGACAACCCTTATATTTATAGGCGTGTATACAGCAAACGTCGGTAGCTGAATGGTTAAGGAGTCAGCCTTTCGATCGAGAGTTCCCGGGTTTGAATCCTGGCCGTTACACTACCGACATGAACCCACTCCTAGCACAAACAATTTAGCTTAGTTGGAGGGGTTAGAGGGAAAATTTGTGATTTCGGTAACAAATGTTCTTTAAAAAAGTGAAGAAAAAACATCTAAGCATCTTCTTATTCGTTGTTTTTTACACTTTTTTTATTAGTTTCATATTGTATGTTTGTTTGTAACCGACTCTTTTGGGCGCGATTTTGACCCACTTTAAACGGCTAGATTTCGTTAAAACTTTGTAGATTTATCGAGGACCGGTGACAATAAACTAATTTGATAAAGTAGGAAATTAATAACAGTTAAAAAAAAACTAACAAGCATTTTATAGAGAATCGAACTAAAAAAAATTAAAAAATAAGCTTTCATAAATTTTAAATTTTCAATAAATGTAAATTAATAATTCTTGGAGGAAATAAACAAACGGTATTTTATTTCAAAAAATAATCACTCTACTCATATAACTATTGACACCATGCAGCCCACGCTTTTAAAAAAAAAAGTATTATTAATTTATATTTATTGAAAATTTAAAATTTATGGAATCTTATTTTCTAACTTTTTTAGTTTGGTTCTCTATAAAAAGTGTGTTTTTTAGTTTTGCAAACTATTATTTATTTTATTTTTAATCTAATTTTTAATCAAGAGCTTGAATGTAGTATCCCACAACATTGAGAATACAAAATCAATTAAGCTTAGCTTTAGAAGTAGTTCAAAATATGATAAGTTGATATATGATTGGTAATTCCCATAAGGAATAAATGTAAGTATTAATGCATAAAATGGAAGACTATAATAAAAAAAAAGACGGGTTGCACTCTAGGAGTGCCGGCAGAAGTGAAAACATTTTCTTTCTTCCTTTCTTCGTTATATACATAGAAAAAGATAAAAGAACACACCATACCATCCCATACCATATCATACCTATAATATAGCGCCAATCATAGAACCTATCACTAATTTTCTGCTAATTTTCTGTCAGAAGAAATTAATAAATTACAAAAAGAAAAAATAATCACAAAAAAGTAATAAATTACAAAAAAAAAACACAAAAAGTGTCAGAAGGCCAGGTTTGAACCCGGTACTATCTGAAACCATAAGGACTTTAAGTCGACTACGATGCTATTTTTCGTATTTTGCAAAATAGACAGTCTATAGCTAATGTTGTATGACGTCAGTCATCGGTTACGGTTCAAAGGTCAAGCGATCCTCATGCGAGTTTAACACTTTTCACTCGTCCAACGCCGCTAAAGAAGTTTTCACTTCAAAAACGGGTAAAAATATAATTTTAAAAACCCTATACTTTATTTGCCAAAAACGTGTAACATCCGTAAACCAATAAAATTAAGCAATTTTACATTTGTTACAACCACTCGAACTCCTTTGGTGTTCCATTCAATTTTCTTGACAAAAGTGATAGAAAGTCTGGCTGCCGTATTGCATTTTGAATCAACAGTTCACCTGTTATTGGCATTGACAGGCATGTCTCAAGTAATAAGTACATCAATAAATATTTGATTATAGGTATACATTCATTTGAATAGACTTTTAATACTACGCGTCACTGGGCAAAGTTATTTAACATTGTTGTATACATGCTAACAAATTGAGTTGGGAGCGGTCAGCTGAAAAGCAATAACAGTGTTGAACTTAGTAACACAATAAAGTTTGGAATTAATGTAAATTTAATATTGGCAAACATTTTAGGCGCGACATATTTTATACACATGTTATACGCCAGATGTTAATATCTGTAATCTCATATAAGTAGAGTTTTTAATATATTGAAATGTAATGAAATGTTATTAACATGGCTCGCTTATTTTATTAATCTCTAATCAACAATTGGCGAAGGTTTTGGCTACGATAATGACAGTTTTAGGCTAGAACGGAATGGTTTATACCCACAATTTAATTATAATCCACCAGAACGAAGTTGTCAAGTTTTCATCGCCAGGGTGTAATAACTATTGTAGGATATTGACACACAGTTAGAGCGTTTTCATACTCTTCCGATATCCGATATCCGATATCCGACATCCGATATCCGATATCCGACATCCGATATCCGACATCCGATATCCGATATCCGACATCCGATATCCGATATCCGATATCCGATATCCGATATCCGACATCCGACATCCGATATCCGATATCGGAGGAAGTCAAATGTATGAGATATGTATCTTTCTTTCACATTGTCCGGCCCGATATCGGTTATCGGAGCCAAATCCGGATAAAATCGGATATCGGATGTCGGATGTCGGATGAGTGTGAAAACGCTCTTAGTGTATTTCCTATTTGAGTAGCAATCGCACATGAATTCTAACTAACTTAACCTAACTAATTCAACATTCGGTTTTTTTATACCACTTAGGTGGCAAACAAGCACACAGCCCACCAGATTGAAAGTGGTTACCGTGACCTAAAGACGTATGGAACATCAGAAGGATCACACTCGTGCTGCCGACTCGGTTAGTACAGAGAGTTTCTAGGCCGTAGTTTACAAGGAAAGCAGGACAAACCTTTGATCTTCCCACTGACAGGACAAAATCTCTTTAGTAGGCTCTAACTACCTTACTCAGCGTCGCGAACATAATACAGGACTATTATGACCGCGGTATTCTGTAGGGTGGAGGTACTTCCCCAGTCGGACTGCTCAATTGGATGGAAATACCGTCGTGTCCTACGTCCTATGGGAGGTTATACCTATTGTAATAAAGTTTCATTATTATCAACTATCACTATCTTCATCCTGGCGATCCTATCTCGATTGTTTCCGAGGCTTACAGCTTTGAGAACAGCGTCAGCTTGCCGGTTTTTTCCTCTTACTATCACCAACTAGCATTCAAACAGGAATGAACTTTTGCATGAAACTGCTTTGGTGGAAAACCAGCTTAATGTTTAAATTGCCTCTAACAAGCAACCTGTGTCGGACAATAATGGCCAGTACAAAGGAAAGGAAGCGCCTGTTCTATAATTACTGACATTCTTACAGCAAATAAACAACTGTGACATATTTCCGTGTAAAGCGTTCAAATAACAGCTGAACGGTACGTAATCACCCCTGACGTTTTACTTATAATCGACTCCAAAAGAGCTAGAATTATATACAAACTAGCTTTTGTTTGGGGTGCCGCCCGCGTGTATGTCGGTTATCGCTTAAATATCGGTAGTCGTATTAAATTGTAGCCTAAGTGTTAATGTGATGTATAAGCTATGTTATAGTAAAGTTTCATTAAAATCCATTCAGTAGTTTTTACGTGGAAGAGTAACAAACTTCTATTCATACCTACACACTTTCACATTTATAATATTATCAGGATCGCGTGGTTGAATTCTGAATCCGTTTCTTCTTCTTTAAATTAGTCAATGTTAAGGGAATCAGGTATGAGAAATTCGTTTCATAGCGTAAATTTAACTGACAAACTATGTTTGTGTGGCTATAAGCGTCGGTAGCTTATCTACTGGTTAAGGAATCGGCCTTACGATCGACAGGTCCCGAGTTCGAATCCTGGCCATTACACTACCGACGTGTACCCACTCTTAGCACAAATAACATAAAGGAGTAATTCCACTAGAGGAAAAGTCAGTTCCCCTGTTGACAATACAGCTCAGTGACGTACCTACTCCAAGACACATGTACCATTTTACTTTGTTTGCTTTTTTGAATGTACAGTGCAGGGACTTACCCTACCTTATATTTCTGATTTAAATAGGAGATCAGAGGGTCTCCTTCCTACAAATCATCATGTGCGAATTACAAAATACCCTTCTTAAAAGTTTTTTAGACTTTATGAAGAAACTTGAATACTAGCACTAAATTATATCTAATATTTCTTTATCAAGAAGGACGTTTGTGAAAAACTTCTTACTTTGACATTAAGGACTTTGAATGACGGGTTTCTGAATACCAACTTGTGGGACAACCAGCTCAAACTTTAGTAATTAGTTATATAGTAGCTTACAAATTGGGAGCTTCGTTCTTGAAACTTGTAATCAATAGTGAAATTTGTGATATGGCACTGGTCAAAATAACCACTAGGTCTCGACAAGAACAATAGTGAAAGGTCACCTTAAACTACTCAATCATGTTGAAAGTATGACGAAAAGCCAATTAATGGATTGGAATTATTGGCTCAATTTGAATGGAAGTATGAGAAAGGGCTTTGTAGAAAATTCTAGGGCTATATTGATTACGAGTAATTCAACAAACCTTATTGTGTGGTTCGAAAAGGGATATCCAATGTGGAACCAGTCTATTTAGAACTAATTCCGAGTTCAAATTAAATCAACCGTAAATTTCATTGAGCAAGGTAAAAGTCCATATTTACATAGACATTTAAAGTGACTCAGTTATGTGCTCTGTGTGTTAACTGACATGAATCTATAAAACTATACGCATTACAGCATTACATCTACAGTTTAGCATAGGTTTTTCCGTAGAAAATAAAATTAGTAAGGAGTACCTACTAAATGAGGACTCTACAACTGATAAACTCTTGAATAAATGGATTTTATACCTCTTTGTCATCTAAAAATATGAATGGTAACATTTCATCGCGTCTTACCCTTAGGACATAATGTATTATCTCTGTTCAATCGAACAATGCTACCAACATTCTGGGAACGTCCCCAGCCGATGATGCAGATTTTTTTTACGTAAGTATACACAGTCTGGCCATAAATACTGTAACAATTAAAAATAAGAAAGAAATTACATTTGAATTTGGAATCTGTCATTTTTGTACGGTTGTTCATTGAGTTTTCTAATTTTGGCGCCAATACATTGTACAATATTTTGCGATATTAAAATGGAGTGGGGTGATAAAGAGAACCGAATCGCTGTGATTGCATTACACAAAGTTGGTATGGAGCCTAATGCAATTTTTAAAAGTCTCCATACGCTTGATATTAGTCAAATGTTTGTGTACCGGGCTATTAATAGGCACAATGAGACCTCCTCTGTTTGTGACAGAAAAAGATCTGGCCGTACGAAAAATGTGGTCAAAGCAGTAAGGGAAAGAATTTGAAGAAATCCTGTCCGAAAGCAAAAGATTTTATCTCGGCAGATGAAGATAGCACCCAGCACCATATCGCGTATTTTAAAAGATGACATGGGACTTGCAGCCTATAAGAGACGCACTCGTGCTTTTTTAACTGATTATTTAAAAAAGAATAGGTTGGTAAAATCGAAACAACTACTGAAGCGGTACCGAGGTCACAGAAAAAAATTGTTTACGGATGAGAAAATCTTTACAATTGAGCAACATTTTAGCAAACAAAATGACCGTATTTATGTTCAAAGCTCTAAGGAAGCTTCCCAATTAGTCGACAGAGTGCAACGTGGGCATTATCCGATTTCAGTGATGGTAGGGTTTTAGCTATAAAGGAGTGACCGAGCCATATTTTTGTGAAAAAGGTATCAAAACATCGGCACAAGTGTATTAAGATACCATTCTTGAGAAGGTAGTTAAGCCCCTTAACAACACCATGTTTAATAACCAACTATGGTCCTTCCAACAAGGCTTGGCGCCGGGTCATAAAGCTTCCACGGCAGCGGCGCGCATCATAGGACGATGCGCGCCTCACCACGCCGGGGTTGAGTCGGGGACCGCGCAGTCCCTCCCTCCCGAGGAGGGCCAGACCGAGAGTGATGGCCCTGGGTCAGCCGGGGTGCGAGGGATATGTCGCATGACAACCTCACCTTCGGCCTAGCACTACGACCCAGAGACGGCGTGCGGTTTAGTCGGTTCGAGTCCGACATAACCTCCCCCTCCGGCTCCGGAGGAGTGGGTATCCGTGGGGATTTCCAACACGTAAAAAAAAGGTCATAAAGCTCGGTCCACGCAGACTTGGTTAAAAGTGAACGCTTCGGACTTCATCAGACCTGAAGACTGGCTGTCGTCTAGTCCCGATCGTAATCCGCTGGATTATGGTTTATGGTCAGTTTTAGAGAGTACGGCTTGCACTAAACGCCATGATAACTTGGAGTCCCTAAAACAATCCATACGATGGGCAGTGAAGAATTTTCCCATGGAAAGAGTACTTACGTGTTTCTATTGATAACTGGGCTCAACGTTTAAAGGACTGTATTGCAGCCAATGGAAACCACTTCGAATAAGCTTTTTATATTTTTAATTGTTTTATATTTATGTATTAAACTAACACACTGTAAAAGTAATAAATATTATTAGTAATAAAAGAAATTAAAATTCTTCGTGACAATATTTATGGCAAGACTAATGTCAAAATAAATGATATACGTGTGTAAATATATTATCAAAACTCAAGTTTAGTAGATAGTTATTAAGAATCTCTATGCATGTTACTGTGATTTCCAGATGGATCTGAAGCTTTTATCTCAGAATCCCTCGTAAATACACATACACGTTGTCCTATAAATTTTACTTTTGCTCTTATGATAATAATAGCCGTCTTCCAGTGCCAAACAACTTCTGATTAACACGAAGGTCTCGTGGTCCCTAACAGGTGAGGTTTCGGCTCCCTAAATCTTGGTAGGTCCCTCATACATCCATGTAAAATTTCTTTACATTAAATTGGATATAAAGTCTAAGCTAATTTGCACCGCTTTCTACTGATTGGAATTTCCCTTGGGAATTTAAACCCGAACGATAGCGCTCTATGCGATAAAATAGAATTACTCTCACGCGGATAATTAAAATTGGGTGAATACTCTCCATTATATGGATTTTCGTGATATTACTATCGTTTACCCAACAGAAAAAGACTATTCTTACACTTATCTATTCTATAGCATAGCCTGTAATAGCTATGCGCGTTACGCGTTTCAAGTTCTTTCTATGTTTGTACTATGGATTTCACATTTGACTTTAATGGATTCAGACCCCATTTATCATTTCATGGGGATACCGTGGTACAATTAACCACCAATTAGGCTGAGAAATTGGAACTTTGGAACGGAAATTGGACGGCAATCACTCTCAATATGGCCGAAACCAAGCCACGTCATATTTAAGCACACTGGACTCTGATGTGAAGGCGTCCGCGGCCGGGACCAACGTAAGGATGATGATGATTATATCAGTTACAAATGGTTGATAGCAAGCGCACATTGTTGCGAAAGAAGTTTGATAGCATTTCATTTTTATCAGGTTTATGATTTACAAATGGATACCGCCTGCTATCAAACTTATTTCGATCTTTTCAGCATCAGTCGGGTTTTTTATTTTTAATAATTACTTTTAGATTATCTTTTTTAGTTATGACATTAATATATTTTTGTAATTGCCTTCTAATTCCCTTGCTTTGGATAACCTACTCGATAAGTTTGAGTGAAAATATTTTTTTGACAACATACATTTTGGCCCCTAAAATCTAACATATTTATAGCTCTTGTTCACCTTCTAAGTATGAAAGAATAATTAGGATAAAAATACCTTTAATTTGAGATATCAATCAATGAAATCCACATAGTGGTTCAAAAGATATGAGGTAATAAAGAATATTATTAAACATACGTACATACAAACATACAAGATACGCGCGAAAAACATAACCCTTCTTGGCAGTCGGATAAAAAGTAGCTTTGTCGATACATTTACTATTGCAATAACAATGCCTTGTTCGAGTTGTTCACAATGTCAGGATCCAATTTGCCTCATGCAATAACATATTTCTATCTTTAATAAAAAAAAGCAAAAGTTCGCTTCATGTGTTGAGTTTGATGTTTCATATTGAATGCAAAACATGGCCTCATTATTTTCAGATCTACAAAGCTATAGTTGTTTTACAAGTCAATTATTAATGATATCAAAGGCATATTTATCTTTGATATTTATAATGAGGCTGCGTGATTACTTCTATAATATGTATTGGTACCAACCTATATATTAGTTCAATAGACTCATTTTTAACTACATCGCAAATACTAAATTATAATATTGACTAAATTAACTATCTCGCGTTAAAATAATTTCCATGAATATTTCGGTATAGAATCAGATTTAAAATTGTGAAATATACAGACTCAGTGTATATGTCGCCACCAACTAGCTTAATCAGCCGTTCAATCAACTGCCTAGGCAGTTAACCAAACGACGCCATTCAATTAACGGCCTGAGTGGTGTTCAGCAATTTAATTAAACGGCTACGCAAATAGCTTGGAACGATGACGTTTAACTACTTGCCTAGCTATTTAATTAAACAGTTAGAAAAATGACTTATTTCTGTATGGTTATAAAAAAAATAACCGGCTTAATGCGGGAGCGGAGCGGAGCGTAGCCTTCTATCCTAACCTAACCGAACCAAGTCGGATTGCGCAGCTAACACAATAAACCTATCTTTAATTTTCTGTGAATACTTCTCTGTCTACCCCCTCAGGGATTTACAGGTGCAATGTGTATGTATGTATATGTGTGTATGTATGTAATTTTCTATCTTATTTCGAGGTAGTGCCCCATCTTACGATTGGCCTAAGCATTAGCCAGTCAGATTATTAAATTATGTAATATACGAAACGGCTAAATATCATTCAGACCGTTAATTATATTTAGTTAACTGCCTAGGCAGTTAATTGAACAGCTGATTAAGCTAGTTGGCGGCGACATATAGAAAGTGTATAAAGAGAAATTTAATATGGGAGTGAAGGGAAGTGAGTTGGTAAAATGCGATTGTTAAAACACTATCAACCTCCCAAGACATCTTGTTATGTTATTTTCTTTTTAACATACAGAACACTCCAATGTGAAAGTTTTCTAACCACACTGATTGCGCTCTATTATCTGGCGACATCATTTTGTTATTTATTATAGTTTCAAAACTAAACGGTAAATTTTAATTATTTTAGTCGAATAAAGTTCAAATTTATCAAGAGAACCATATAATATTCGAGTACCTCATAAACATCGTGTTTTAATCTGTACACAGAACAAAAAAGAACGTTGGCGTATACAATAAAGAAAGCTTAATGTAAAGGTTCTGTTTTCTTGTCACGTTTTTTCGCCGTTTAAACGTCCCTCCAACAAATGGCTCGGAACATAACTACATCGACATAGACGTATACCTAATACAAGAAAGAAAAGAACACATATTATATAGGTACTTTTGTCTTTTTTCACTTTAGGTTTAATGTGAATAAAACTTTAGGGAGATGGGGTTTGGAAGAATATTGTTACAACCTGCTACCCTATACGACTTGGACTGAAATTATATTTAGTTTTACAGATTTCAGGTCCCTGGTTCAGTTCCTGGTGCGCTCTTGCCTTCTAATGTACATCAACTCTTTGTTAAGCATTTAACTGTCTTCATAAATATGAGCTCACTCCGAGTCGATAGTTTCTGGCGAAATGTCCACCCATCCACTCCACCACAGTAAAGTGCAATGTTTGTTGGAGTCTCTTTTACAAATATATCACGTGAACGTTGAACTCGGTGACACAGGGGCCTTCCAAAGCAGTGTAGAGTCGACAAAGGAGATACGATTACACAATTTTATAAAAAGTTATATGTAAAGGTGCAACCGTATCTCTTTTGTCGACTATACATACAATTCCCGTGAGTATCTTATATTTTACTTACCATGAACCAATATATGTTTAGTTTTAAGATCGTCATTGTGAATATTGAATGCCACAAAAGTCCTCCCAGGTCTGTTTTCCATCAATAGGAATAAATTTCATTTGGTGCCCATATTTTGGCATGTATCCTTTCCAATATCAAATCATCTAAATCTTGTTCTCTGCTGTAGTCTGACTTTGATTATGAAGTTTAGTACAAATATAAATGCAAAGGCCGGTAATTTCAAAGGGTATTGAAAAGAATTGTATCTCCTTAAGACGAGCTGTTACTTTGAGAACTAATACATAGGTACTCGTACCTACATATAACAAGAGATAACTTCAAATGGAGGACACTGATCACTATTGTAGATCCCGTCGTACCGTATGCAGCATTGACCTGTACTATTAATGGTACAGGTCAATAGATCGCCATTGATGGCTAATGGGAGTAGGCTGACCAGCCTGGGTCTCTGTTAACAGGTTTCCTAATTAATGGTGAGCTTCATTGCTGTGACTTCGACATAATGCTTCATCATATCCTCGGCGAGATGTAAAGAATTCACAAGAAAAAAAATTGTACTGTAGTTTGCTCACAATGCTAATCATCAATCAAAAATCTACTTCTTATCAACTCGGTAAACTTAGACACTAAGTTTGATATAAAAACTAGTATTTAAACCTAAACTTAAACAGTTCTCCTTGTTGTTTCATATTTTCTGAATACAATAAGAAATAAAAAATAAGATATATTCGAAAAACCTTTTTAAAAACAATCTTTTTTTTTTTTTTTTTTTTCTTGCATTGTCATCCGAACTGAACGTGCATACCAAATTTCAGCTCAATCGGTTGAGGGCAAGTGCCTTAAAATTGAGTTGTAAGATTCCACCCGAACAAACATACATTGCAAGTTAAATAAAAGCTTGTAATAAGCTTTTACAACGCCTTTCAAGCTGACCACAAATAACGGTGGCATTTTGAATTAATAAAAAGCTCACAATGCTAAGAAACAGAAGCTTTTTTCGTACTAAAACAGAACCATGTCTTAAATAAATAAGTTGGGAAGTAGGATTGTAATGTATTCATTCCAATCTCATCCTAAATCCTTTTTGTTATTTTCTGTCCCCAATCCAGACGTCTTTGCAAGAAGCAAACCTCCAAAATTGCAATCACGCAAATTGAAAATTAATGGACCGCGAAATCCAATTTTGCATTAAAGCTTTCTGGTAGGTAAGTAGGTACTCGCTCCTCCTCCGCGCTGAGTGGTCATGGTATCACTTTTATGATTTTTGAGACAAAAGTGAATGAACGTTTTTGTGATTTGCTTAAATGAGGAATTGTGTTCAAAAATATGTATTATTGCGTCGCAAAAGGTAAAAAATATTCATCCGCTTTCATTATATCGACTGTCTGACTACAAAAGTGTTTGACTGCAAAAATCAATTTTTCTTCAAGAGGGGAATTTTTCCAAAAGAAAAAAGAAATCGCTTTTAATTCTACTAGAATTACTGTCATCAGTTCTTCAGTTAGTTTCGATTGCATCAAAAATTTTCATATTCGAGTCCGGAGTTCCATCTTTTAACTTGAATTGGTATATCTTAGTTTTGCCGGAAGCCACTGCCACTAACCTCCCAACCATAAGAGAAAATCTGCACTACAACCTCATCTGTCAGATTTATCAGTTAATATGATAATCCTTAAAAAATTCTCGTCTAACCGACGGTACAGAACTTGATAGACAAATCCCTCAAAAATGTCTGCATTGACATTTGATTTTCACGTTATTGTTTAGGGAAATAAATTATTTCAAAATATTCTGTTACCATTTGTAAGTGAAAGATTATGAAGGATTATAGGCGTTTCACGGGCCATCAAAATAAATTGAACGTGACTTCGGGCGCTATACCGTTCCGCCACTTTGCACAATAAAATACAGATTTTTAATGTTTGTCGTGTACGCGAACGCTAAAACAAATATATAGTTTCATTTTATTTTTTACAGCTGTCAAATGGAAAACATCGTCAGTTATACTTTTTTCTGTAAATATGCGAAGCATTTTATTTTACAATTCTGTGTGTAGATTGTTTGAAACCCTTTACTTTAATGTGCGTTTTTTTTTTATATTTCATTCTGAAAAATATCATAAATGTAATCGTAACAATATAAATCAACAATCAGTTCAAACCATTAATATAAATTGTGACTAAGTTCATATCATAAGTATATTAGGTATATTGTTTTGAAAATGACTCGGCAGTACCTATTATTGAGGAATAGAGCCCAAAGTAATTATTTTGAATGAATATCTTATTGTATATGGAGAATTTTTGGGCCCACCCTCAATACCAGGGTCTGGCATAAGCTATTCTCTTTGTGTGGGGGGGGGGGTTCGTACAGCAATCGGAGATTAAGTCGGGCTCAAATTGACGAAAACAGCAAGCTGAGTTTTTGAGATATTTCCTACTAGCTCCACCACTTCGCCCGCGTGAACGTCGGTTATCTCTGTACTAAATACGTGACTAATTACACAAACAGAGAAAGAGAGTTCGTTTCTAATTTATAATATTAGTAATTATTGATATGAGTATGGATAAGCAGAATACTTCTGAGACCCCGACCACTCTTGGCCACAAACAATCGCCATCCCAACGTGTTGTTGAGGCCCAAATACTTCAATCACTACGATCAATGAGCACATCAATTAAATCAATTTTTTGAAGTGAAAACATCTTTAGCGGCGTTGGATGGGTAAAAAATATTAAACTTGCGTCAGGATCGCTTGACCTTTGAACCGTAACCGACGACTGACGTCATACAACATTAGCAAAAGATTGTTTATTTTGTCAAGTACGATATAAAGCTTCGTAGCTAAGCCGTAAACGCTTCGACTGTGAGTCCTTATGGTTTCAGATGTTACCGGGTTCGAACCTGGGCTTCTGACACTTTTTGTGATAATTTTTTCTTTTTGTAATTTATTACTTTTTGTGAATATTTTTTCTTTTTGTAATTCATTAATTTCTTCTGACAGAAAATTAGTGATAGGTTCTATTATTGGCGCTATAATATAGGTATGGTATAGTATGGTATGTTCATTTTATCCTTTTCTCTGTATATAACAAAGAAAGAAAGAAAGAATAAGTTTTCACTTCTGTCGGCACTCCCGGAGTGCAACCCGTCTTTTTTTTTAATTATTATTATTTAGCACTATAAAAATTCCGTGCTGACCTGTGAAGAACGTAGATTACGTCAGCTAAATGTCGGTTAATTCAGAAAGTCGTGAAAGTTGACACAGGGTGTTTAGGGTCTCTTGTGGTACCTTTTTTGGGCTTCAAGACAGTTACAGCTTACCCACTCTTAGTGTATGTCCAATAGAATCTCTTATTATTTTAGAATATAAGCGTATATCTAAAAAAGTACAATTTCAGTACACCCGAGCCCGCCAACGTACGCCCGTCCATTTCATACGATGTAGCAGAAGTGACCACATTTGTTTTGTTAAGTTTATACAAGCTGATTACATAAGACCTTCCTCCGCGCGATCTGTCTATTTCGTAAATAATATGCCATGAACAAACGTACACACATGTACGTTTCTTCGACGTACCCTTTTAACTCGATGCCCGGCCCGAGAAAAGTGTCGTTTACCCTCACGTTATCTTCAACTTCGAATGTCCACATTCGTTTCATTTCGTTACAAGTGAAATATAGTTAAATCCAAGGAGTAGAGCCCAGTAAAGTGACATTTCCTACGTTTGATCGCCTTTACTTTCTACGATGACAGGAGTTAAAGGTGAGTACAGACTTAAGAGTTATTTATTTTTATACCACTTATGCGAGTATCATCCATTAAAGAACAGGTTTACTGACTTATACTTGAGGTTGTTTTGTGGCACAAGGATTTTGGTGGGGGCCCCCATAGAAGCCTTCATCAATCCCACAACGGTTTTTACCCAATAGTAATAGTAATGACTACAACAATAGTAATTAATTTAATATATTATGGTGGTAAGATAGCAGTCACTTCTCGAAAAATATCGAACTTCAGCTGCATGACAGTTAGCCTGGTAAGCTGACCCCAACTGAAATGAAAAAAGGTTCCGAGAATGATGACTATATTATTGTATTATTTTGTGTTAAGTCTATCTTCGTCTTTATAAGTTTTCCAACTTCCTACGCATTCTCTTTTTTTCTAAATGTTATTAACTACTCTCTGAAGCATTCTCGTTTTTTTTTGAATTTAAGAACACCTAAGCCGATGTTAATAGTGTGAGAGTTTTCATCGAAGATCTCGAAAAGATTTTCGACAAAATCTGTTTTCTATTTAAAGAAAACTTAATAGATCTGGGTGTCTGCGTTATTTGCTCAGACTAGTGAGAGTCGCAATTTAGCCAAGCTTATAAACATAAGTGTATTATAAAAAATGACTATTAGGTTAAGGCGTTACTCTAGCCGAAACTGATCAGTAGCAATGGCGAAAAAGAGTTGGCCACATTACCGATGCGAATGCAGTAATTTATCGGCCGCTGAGGTCTGAAGCTATTCCGCAAACGGTTCTCGTATTTTTAAATTCTCACCTTAACGTGGTGTTGAGGTAAATGCTTGTGGGGAAATCCCACACTAAAAGAGAATTTTCTTCAATGAAATCACTTGTACTGTTCCACATTATTTATTGATTTCCTAAATATTCTTGACCGGTCAAGAATATTTAGGAAATCAATAAATAATGTGGAACAGTACAAGTGATTTCATTGAAGATGTGTAGCAAGTTCCACCAAGTGCCATCAATCAACAGTATAAGCAGTCAAAAGAGAATTTAGATAACGTAGTTAACCATACTTTATAGATCGGAGATTAATGGACTAATTAGTCGTCAAGTACTCTTTTTCTGAAGGGTCACCCGAAATACGGAATGTAAGTTTGAATATTACATTCGTCATAGAAATACAAGTCAAATTTAAAATAAAATTAAGGTACCAGGTCAAACCCAGCCCAGGTCAAAACCAAGACTAAATAGTGACATCAGAACGAGAACTGAAGGTATTCCCGTAACAACAGCCAAATTTTGTCAGATCCCTAAGACTACGCCAAGAACCTTTTCCAAACTACACAATCCTCACATAATGAATGGGCCTGCTTAACCAGGTAAAATGTCACCCTCCTAGTTAACCCTCTCACCATCATTATAGCGCTAGTTCCGATCCCAGGGCCCGCTCTCCTAGACTTTTTTTATCTTGATTTAGCTTTTTCTTATTGAACCCTTTGAAGATGGAAATGAACGAGTGATACCAGTGATACAGGAGCTTGCTTTGAAAAATTTACAGATTGCAATGATGTGAATTGATCGGCATTGATAGCAATCATACGTAGGATAGAATCGGTGGCAGCTAGCCAGAAATGTTCGTTTATTCATTTTATTAGCGCCATCGTTGTTGAATGAGAAATTTTTGCATCATATTTTTTTAAAGCCAATTTTTGGTCCGAATTTTTACTGTACTCATTTATTGTATTAAGTAAAAAGAATCGAACTTTCAGGCAAGTTATAGGCAAACGATTTGACTTCTCAACAGTGATCGGATAATTGGATGCCTATTTACCTAAAGTTGAGGTGTTGGCTATTATGGAATGCACTTTTGAATCGATGAAATCCCGGAATTTCGGAATCGACAAATTTAGTGTTTTTATTATAGAATCAAATCGGTTGTAGGTATATTTACTTTTTTTTAACTTTTGTTCCAAAAAAAGCTCTAGTAATTATATTTATGTGACTTCACTGCCTACAAACGGTCGTGTTATATAACTGGACTAATTTGGGTGGTTGTCAGCTGTCGGTAAGTTTTGTAGGCTATCTCTTGTTTTTAATTTTGTCTTATTGTAATTAGCGCTGTCAATAGAAATGGACGGCTCACGCGCAACGTTATCGCGCAACGAACAAAGAACCATAACCTTGAGCGCGGCACTATCTTTCTTTAACTCACACACGTCGTGAATGCTGTACACACCACCACCCCATATCTGCCCGTGGGTGTCGTAGAAGGCTACTAAAGGGCTTATCCGAGAGGTGGGCAGCAGCGCCTCCCGTGAAGACAACACAGTCTTTACAAATACCGCGGTCACCAACCGGCCTGCCCAGTGTGGTCAAACCATGCCCATGACTATGGGCAAACCCCCTCCTCCACTCTGAGGGAGGCATATGTTCAGCAGTGGACTTCCTGCGGCTGATATAATAATAATAAAACCTGCTTTTCCTCTTACACTCAACATACTCATAAATACACATTAATAATCATGTAATCCCGGAGTCCTGTTTTTTTTTAAATAAGTACCACATTCTAAAGACGTGATTTCCTTACCATGTTACAGACTAGTTTCGCATTCCCGAATTTTCTGGAATCCCGGGATTTATATTAAAAAAATATTTTTTAATAAGCCGCTTCCATAATTTCTTAGCCAAAAATGCACTTTAGGTAAATATGCATCCGATTATCCGATCACTGCTTCTCAAGCTATTGCTTTTCACTCAAAAATCCTTATGTTAGGACGATATCTAATTACTTTTACATTTCAATATAGGTCCTCTTTTTCATCATGAAACATCCGATAGATGTCAGATATTGATCTTGTCATTACGGCTTTGGTTGGACTTTTGTTTCACCTGCTGGTAAGCGATAATGTGTTACATCTGAAACGTGTTTGCCTGGGAGGAACGTCTCGAGACTTGAAGATTCTCACATAGCTCTCTGGAAACACAAACTCGGAGGGGGGGATCTGTATCTTATTTGTACCTACGCATAACGAATTAATTAAGAAAACGCTTAGTGCTTTAGACTGCAGTAACCAGTATGTGTGTAGAAGTGAATCTAGTCATTTGTTGTTATTGATTAAGCATGGGGGTTACTAAAAATACGCTTCTAACTAAACCTGCGGTTTAATACACTAATTATTTTAGGTTACACATTATTTAAGGTGGGATTATTCGCCATCTACCGAAAATGTTACTACTTCGAACCTAAGACCTCACAGTCGCACACACACGGGCACTACTACCACATTTTAAATTAAATAATGGTGCTGAATCGGCTATTACATAGCCCGTCAAATTTAAGACTAATCTATATGCTAAAAGTCAATCAACTTTTACAAAATTCAAATATATAAAAAAGACCTCAAAAAGGACTACAAAACTACGTGGTCATACATCGTTAGATGGGTTCAACATAATAGTTCAACACGTTTAGATTCGATGTCACGACCTCTTGGCACACACGCAAACACATTACAGCAAATATCGCTTAGAGTACATTTCTGTGTACTTTAAATGTATTTTTAATTCAAAATACGTGTATTCATAACTGTTATAAAACAACTAAATCTACCGGTTACATGGTTTTGTACTTATTATTGCCAGTATTTAATATTTAAAATTGACCATTATCTGTATTTTTAACCTTTATGTTTCACAGACCTGAAACACGTCAAAGCTTAACTTTTTCATGCTCTCTACCCCTTTTCCCTCCCGATTTCTTGGTGAATAAAAGCAACCTCACCTTGTTGTAACCTTACCATTGGTTCTCTCATTGGTTGAGAGCTAAGGTTGTCACTTCCGTGTTGACAACCCAAATTTTCTAAAAAAAAGAAATGGGTAAACGAACCCTGGTCTCCGTGCTTTCTTACAGCTCGGATCATATACAAGCAGGCTCGTGCATGGGCTGAGAAGCTACTATAAAAAGAAACTTGAAGCTCGATTCGGCACTTCTCACTTAGGCACCTATCCTATTAAGATAAGCCATGTCAGCTAGGTTAGAGAGAACCGAGTTAGTCACTATCCAACTTTCGTTGCGCAAAATCTTTTTTAGCAAAATATTTAGCGTTAAAAGACTATTTAGCTAAACTTAACAAACTGTAAATCTTTAAAATAATTTAAAAAAGAACGAGGTCATAAGGTCTCTTTTAAAAACAGTGTATTTCGTACTAATAATATTAAAATGATAAAGTTTTGAAACATGTTTCGTTGTTTAGATGTTTGTTACTCAACCACTATTAAACAGTTGAAAAGTTTTGACTGAAATTTGCTACAGGGATAGATTGTATTCTGGAATAATACAGAGGCATTTATCCATAGAATAACAAAGCAGCAAGTCCAGTTTCAGATACTTGATAATTCCATTAAGCAAACAGACGGGTCATTGAGAGAATTATGCAAAATCACCCATCTCTGTTTCAAATCGCTATTAATACCCGTGAGAAAAGAATGACTAGCATCGTCCGTGGACTCGTTTCACTGGAGCTCACTTTCTTTACCTTTTTACATTGACACCATTTTAAATCAATCAATAGGAATGTTTAATTCCTAAAAGATTTATAAAAGGTTTTATCAAGTTTCTATACCTAATGTTTTTACTATTATAGTATGGAATGTAATAAGTACCTATAGTCATGAAGGAATGAAACCAAATTCGTATTAACATTGTACATAATATGTGTGTAACAAAGCTATGCTGCTAGCTAGCTATTCATCATAAATGTTAACAAGCTTTACACATTAAAGCCCCAGTGGCCACTATGCCTAGTAGGCAAGTTTAGGCTTTAAACCAAAGGAGTACCTACAGTCTCCAGGTATTCATAATTAAATTCTAGTTAGGAAGTGCCTATGGCACAGAGTAGCTTTTCAGAAATGGAATTTAACAATTCACGCAAAGTTCCAAGTAGAGACGGAGAAACTATAACTTGGAATAATAGCATAATATATGCATAATTGGTGGGAATTGTGACTGTGATAGTTTCTGTACGGGATCTATTGTCTCGCGGTATGTACATACCTTTGATTCATTTCATTCGTTATATAGAATAACTCATAATGTGAAACTTTTGCATCAAGGCAACTTTTTTAAAACCCGATATTAAAATTTTAATACGAAAATTTGAACACTTTCATTATATAACTGTGGGTGTTGAAATTTTAAATTAGATTTACACAACGTACTCGTAATATCAGTGTGAAATTTATTTTGATTATTATAAAGAAAGGAAAAAAAAATGTAAAACATAACCTAGAAATAATATTTGGAACATAGTAATTTAAGTTAAAATTTAATTACATTTTATTATTTTATAATGTAATTACATAATTATATATTACTGTGAAAGAGTTACAATTAAGTAAATATTCATAATGTATACGTAGGTACTCTCACACCACTACCATCTATGCCAAAATATGAAATTCAAATTCAAGTGATGCACCTCAAGTCGTTACAGTCTCGTTTGGTAACAGCCTCTTCCACAGTTGATATATTTTCATTTGCTGTAGCGAGTTATTCAGCCCACTACGTAAAATATTTAGAAAATATTACATCGGTACACAACTATTTGAATATCAATAGGAACACGAATTTGTCAACTCATAAAATATTTTAGATATCTACAGATAAACTGAAATATTCTTATTTAGTGTAGGCGGTATCTAGCTTATGCGAACATTATGAAAAAAAAAACCCTAAGCAAAAATAAACTTCAAACAAGAATAAAAATGAAGCCTAATCTTACAAAAAAAAAACGGTTTCTTTGAGATAAAATGCTATAAATCTTTCCCTTTCCTTTTGATTGAAAACAGATAGCAGTTAGTAAGTGGAACGAGTCTACAAAAATGTATATCGATAAAGTTGTAACAGTTCAGAAATCGAACACTTGAGGGTAGGTTTCTTTGATACTTAACCGCGTATTATATTTTCGTGAAATTTGCATCATCATTTCGCGTCAAATGTCGAATACGATTTCCCTTGTAGGCACGAACAGGTCTATTTCCATTTTGAAATGTCGGCCTGAAGCTAGAGGCTCAAGTGTTTCGTCAGAATATTTGAATATTTTAGCATCGACTCTTGTGCTAAAATAAAAAATAAAAATATTTTACCGGTGAGCAACTCAATAAAATACCATTGCCGTTATGTGATTAACAACGGTTGATTAAGTCTTTCGTATCAATATAGCTTTTTATACTATTTTGATAGAAAATAATTACACAGCCCATCGGAGGGCAAACTGTAACCAATGACTATACTTGCAAAAGTGATGGGCAAGACAAAAGAAGGGATTAGGAATTAGTAAAGAACTTAGAGTAAGTCTACTATGAGTGAAAGTCTTATATATGAAGTAAGAAGTAAATGATACCCATATTTTAACGTTTATTATGTTCAATGTAGTGCTAAAATAAATTCCACTCTTAAACTTGCAACGGAATTTATCTTTATAAACAACAGAATTTACGTACGTCGGATTCAGTTTTAGTTTAACGTATAGCAACTGAGTCTAATCTAACTTTAGGATAAATTAAGTTTGTGTTGGTTGCCATGTTCACTGTACCGTGTGAGTTTGTGGGATGAAAACAATTTGAACACCGCCAAGGCCCAACCACTTTTATAGTGACCTCTATATGTGGACCGAATCCAAACCGCAGGACATTAAAGCTGCAATAGGCATATTGCGCCAGCACCCTAGCGCATTACTTGCTAAATTCACTGGCTTGACAACTTCTGGTAATGTGTTTGTGCCTTACGGTATTGTGCTGTAATCATGTATTCATAAAAATTAAAAAGCTTAGTTCACTTATCATCAATTTTCAGCCATGATAAAATAATTCAGTAAAGGTGTAAGGATCCTGTGAAGTAGTTCAGGGTATACTTGAATACCTCACCTGTTAGATGGCACACGACGACACGACGAGGCCCTGGTAACAAGCCTTTCTCTTGGGGTCAGATGGCAGCCATTTTTGTAAAAATCAAAGGAAATCAATGAAAGGAAGAGTATAGTAGTACAACTAGTGATTCAAAGTGCAAGCTTTAGATGAAACCAGTACAATGAAATATCCGCAGATACGGATTGATACTGAAGACGGTATGTAACACTTTGGGTTGATTGCTTTTCTTATGGTAATCCGCAAGAAAATCATAGTGATGTCATGGTTCCTATATGGCTAAATGCTACTTAATTCGTGTTTCTTGCGGTCTCGAAGTTTCGGATATTGCATGGTAAATAAAATCTCTTGAATCCATGGTGAACCAGAGAATATACTGAGAGTTATCAAATTACAATAATAATATACTGAGAGTTATTATACAAATTATTAATATTTATAAATAACAATAATATAAGATAAAGATTTTATAACGATTAAGTTCCTGAAAAGGTCATGTTATCGTAGCCCTTGATTCAGTCCGTTTATTAAAGTTCTAATTCCTGTAATAATATTTTGATTAAGAACAAAGTTTGTTGAAATTTATTACTGTAGGTTGGCTACAACAGTTGCTTCTCACTATTAATTGTTAAATGTGTTGTTATCCCTTCAGAAGCTGAAGCAGATTATCAAAAATGTAGTTTTGTTTTTACTGTTTGAGGAGAAAGAAATAATTGATTGGTTAGTTAGTCCACGTGGAAAAAGAACCGCGGCTACAGATGTCACCCTGATATGATAGAACCAATCTCATTCAGAACCAAACGGTATGGCACCTCTTTTCTTTGTCGCATCATAAAGAGTAGAAATTCTTTACCAACAGATGTAGGTATATTTCCTCCCTAAGTCCCTAAGTCTTTAAGTTAAGGTGTAAAAGCATCTGATGAGGCCCTCAAGCTAACAATTATATGAAATTCGATATACTGGTAACATACAAGCACATACGCAATAACTAGGCCCCTGAGCGAATACAGATCATGTAGCTATGTCTAGCTCAAGTGCAATAACAAACTAAGTCCGAGAAAAGCATCTGTGTCGCAAACATGGTTAACAAAGGAAATTGGAAATTTAAACCTTTTATATCGAGGACATTTGAGGGTATTTTCCTCATTTTATCTAAAATACGTATCACATCTGTACAAAAAGCATCCTGTTTATATATATATTTGTACAGCTGTCATTTTACATACACAGTTTTGGCAGGTGCGTATGTATATAAATATTTTAGCTCGCAATCCCTCGGGTTTACGCAGTATTGAAAGCCAAAGTTGAATTTCCATCTGGGCTTCTTTCATTTTTACATATTTATTAGACAGGGATGATGTTATTAATATTAAATACTGACAAAGTACACAAAATGTGTATTGATAAAGACACGTACTTTTTTATACGGTAAAGAGAACATTGGAGTTTCAGTGAGTTATTTTTCCGAATGGATTGTGCTTGTCGGCACCACTAAACCTTGTTACTTTTGAAGCTCATTGACAGCTACTAATCTTTATTCCAAATGATAACTTTTATCAATAACCTCTATGTATAGTTTTACTAGAGAAGCTTAAATACTTTGACATCAATATAGACTAGACCATGCCAATACCTGTCGAATATTTTAGAGGTAGCGTTTTAAAATCTATATATAACTAAATCGTGCTTTCATCTGAAGATGAATATCTACTTCTGCTATCTATTGTGTGCTTCTGCGCATCTACTGTCATTGTGGTAATTATTATTAACTAGCAAATTAATAGTAACAATAGATTATGTGAAGTATTTAAAAAATAATTATTCGTTTCTAATAGCTGCCATAGCCTGGCACTAATTAAAGTTTATTGTGTTAATTACACAGCCATGTTTGCTTCCTAAAACGCATTGATAAGCTGAAATTGTGAAACCACTAAAGGCTCATAATAATCTATACAAACCGCGTACTATTTGCGGCAGAACTCGTCCAAAATATAAAAAAGTGAAACAATCCTCTAGCAATACCATTTCTAACGAAAAGAGCTAATTACTGTTTATTCCGAGTTTGCCAAACGTTACTGATATGAAAGGAAAAGTGTCATAATTAGTTGGCTAACCTTTTTCGCCGCGCGAACGTGCAGGAAGCCGTTAATTGCGATCTGACTCGTCGGAAAACCCACACAGAGCGCATATTTATTTGTTCCGTATTACAATGGAATAAGGTTTAAATAAAACGTAAGTGAACATTATTTGGAAACACATTGCAACGTTGCAGAGTTAAAATTGAACACATGGTGCCTGTCGCGTGAGCGATGGATGATGTGTATGAAATATCATTTTCTGACATATTACAGAAAATGTAATACATTTTAACTTATATCAGTAATTCTTGTGTAAGGAAAAGGAAAGATCCAGAACTTTATGTTAATAGGTAAGTAACACACCTATTACATGTCATATTACAGGTCCCAAAAGTGCTAGCAACTGATAATGTAATAATAGACTCCCAGCCCACTGAAGAATAAACCGTTTACATAATTATTGTCATCCTCACATGTCGTAACTGTACTAGGACTTTCATCAGTAAAATTAGATACATTAGCCATGTGAGGACGCCTCAGCATCTGTAACGACACTAGCTTAATGACAGAAGGTCACTGTAGTCGAAACCAGCTTAGAAAACATCATCATCAACTGCCTGCTTTAATATAAATAAATAGCAGTTTTCCAGTACAAAATACTATCACATAGCTAGAGGTATCTGCAAAAGTTGCAAATAGCAAAAAGTGAAATATTCCTCCACCCGACCAAATAACATAAATACAATTTGGCATAATTGGACTGACGGGCGAAGCTACGGGGGCCCATCAGTAACAGATATCCGACCTACATTATTTGGGAAGTCTCGAATGAAGACATTTGCAATATTTACATAGTGTCTACATCGATTTACATTCAGATAGGCACATGCTGTTTATACATGTCTACAGGAATTAGTACTAACTATACTTTTTATTTTGTAAGTTTTAAAGAATAGCTTCGGAAACTTCGGGTGATGCAGCTAATAGAAAATAATAAGTTAAAAATAAAAAAAGATGTTTTATAACGGTTTGGTCAATAAGATAAAAACTACTCAGAAATATTTTATGGTATAATTTATTTTAATAGCCTATAAAAAACATAAGCACCTATCCCTACATAGAAGTCGTTTAAGTTGCGTAACTAAAACGACTTCTATGTAGGGATATCAAAAATGCTTATTGCACGCCGAAAAAGCAAGTGAAGCAACAATTGGAATACCAAACACCTCGCATCAATAGATTAGATTAGAAGGGTGCGAAGGGTACGGCGGAGGGCACTACGAGACCTCCGATATGCCCTCGTGTAAGGTTACTTGTGACATTTCATGAAAAAATAGTTACATTTCGTTGTTTTAATACTACTTGCTGATCCATTTAGTCATCTTTTACCAACTACTTGAAATAGCTTCACTTACCTTGTTTACTGATAAAATTAACCCTGCAGCCGACTAAGACTTTTACAAAGAAAATGAAGAGTAACGGTATAAAAAAGGACCGGGGTTAAGACTCCAGTACTCTTAAATATAGCATACTGCTACCTACTACCTATAATAATCGGTAAATCCCTTACAGTGGGCAGCTTATTGTCAGCAATCAGGATGGTACTAACCTAAGTATCTGTACTGGTACTGAAAATTAGCTAACAGGAAACTTCAATATATAAGTAGATATTCCGACAACGCAGTATGTAATTACATGGGATGTTAATGCTCCTTCAAGTGGCAAATGAAAGTAATTTATATAACAACATTTGCCTCGTTTTACATAGTTTAAAAGACTCCAAAACTACATTTTGATTTGGTTTATGTCGTTGTGGCAATTGGTAAGCCTATCAATTCATTTTAGCGGCGCACTGACTGCGATATTAAGTTCCGGATTATGTTGCTATCTAGTTAGTGAGCCTTTATAAAACCGACCTAAAATTTTGGCAACGTTTCGCATAATTTATAAAAGCTGACAGTTACAAAGTGAATTTTAATTTTCATGTTTTAAATATTAAAATAATTAATTAGTCGTATAAATATATAGTTTGGAGCACTGAAATTTGGTTACAAAATTACTAGGTAAAACATTATATTAAATTTGGAGACTGAACATTTTTTCCCGATGTTCGGAAAAGTTAACGTCTAGTACATGACTTGAACCTGAAATCAATCCCTTACAGGAGGAATACTCTGCCCAACTAATCAACCTGGATAAACAAATGCTGGATATAAAAAAATCCTATACATGCGTTTTGCAGTAATATTCGATCTAAATCAATAAATGAAGTCAGTATGCTGACTAATTGCTCTAAATTTTTATATTATATAATAAGAGAAAGAAAATAACGGTGATATATATAATACTAAATAATTCTACAAAAAAAAAGAGGTTGTCCTTACACGACTTAAAAAATTGTTTATAAATTATTCACGGGATTAGAACGGATATAACACAGCATAGGCGCTTGTTATTAATTCTAATGAATGACAGTCTAATCAAATATGTTAACAAATGACGACATTATGAGTCTCCAAAGTTATTACAAGCAGCACACAGGTCGTAACTCGAATGTCGGCACTAAAGGAACCAACATTTTCCAGGCAATTTGCTGTTCATATTGTAATCTTGAACCACCGGTTCTTGAGATGTAACTACTGATATAGAATTACTACACTGTTGTCAGAAGTACATAGGATATGTAATCTCTGTTGCGCAAGGGTCTTATGTCCCAAGCTTTGTTTATTAATTAGGGAACTGAGAAGGGAAGGCTTGTTGGAGACAATACTTAAGATTTACTACCGACCTGAGCTCATAAATAAAGATGTTAATTGTAATTTTATCGATATCATAAGTTATGGTTAACGAGGCGAACAGTCAACTCTGATTTAGCGCAGCAAACGAGACGGAAAATGAACCGCCTCATCTGTATCACATTATTTTCAAGATCTGAAAATTAATTAAGAACGAGCAAGGAATGGATTTTTGATACGCTGGAATGGCAATGATCAAAGCTTTGCTTATTGTTTACCTTTTGAACGGAGAGTCGAGTCAATCTGTTAAAATTTGTATTTATGCTTGGTTAAACTTAAAGGAAACCCAAGATCTATTTTGTTATTTCAATGCAGTGGTCTATGGAAACACAAATGAACGAAGAAACACAAAAACAGAAGAACTAAATCATGATAAAATACCTAAGGCTGTCCGACTACTCGATACTTTATTTATTTTATTTATTTATTAAATTGTTTTTGAAGTGACAACTTCTTTAGCGGCGTTGGATGGGTGAAAAGTGTTAAACACGAGTCAGGATCGCTTGACCTTTGAACCGTAACCGACGACTGACGTCATACAACATTAGCTATAGACTGCCTATTTTGAAATATACGATAAATAGCATCGTAGCTTTAGCAGTAAGCGCTTCAACTGTAAGTCCTTATGGTTTCAGATAGTACCGGGTTCAAACCTGGCCTTCTGACACTTTTTGTGATTATTTTTTCTTTTTGTAATTTATTACTTTTTGTTATTATTTTTCTTTTTGTAATTTATTACTTTTTGTGATTATTTTTTCTTTTTGTAATTTATTAATTTCTTCTGACAGAAAATTAGCAGAAAATTAGTGATAGGTTCTATGATTTTTTTAATAGTTTATTACATAATAAATTACATATTATATGATTCATTTAACAACATCACAAAAACCTTTATAGATTTATCTGGATATTGGATCACTGTCGTTACACCTTCAACACAACACAAGTTACTTTAAACATACCCACATATAAAAATATAAAATCAGGTGATCATTCCGTTCGTTACCATTACCAAGTAGGAATTTCGTCCGTAATTCGTACAAAATACGAGCGAGGCTTGACTGGTAGAACATAAGCAAGAAGATAGATAATATGTATTAGTGAGTGTTTGTGTGCGATGATTCATATACAGGGTGTTAATATTAAGTAATATTTTTTATGTAATGAGTTGTAATAAATATTCCTTGAGCTTATGTTTAATGTTAGTTTGGTTTAGAGTATCTTTTAAAGTTTTTGGTAGTTCATTGATTAATTTAGGGATGGTTATTGAAGTGTGTAATTTACCGTACATGTTAGTGTAGCCAGGAATAAGTAATTTAGGGTCTTTGTTACTTCGTAAAATGAATTTGTGTCCCTTTTGGGGCTGAATCTGCAATTCAGAATTAAAATAATTTTCAACGAGGAGAATAAGCTTAACTTTATCATGGATAGGTAATATAAGGCAAAACTTAAACACTAGATTGTAATTTTCTTGGAACTCGGTCTTGATTTTTTTAGGAATTATTGTTTTTAAAATTCTAAGCTGGAGGTTATGTATTCTATAAAGATGTGACTTACAGGTCCGCCCGTAACTACTTAATATACAAAGACAAGGCTAAGGCATTATACAAAGACAAAAGTATCGGGAAGGGTACTTGGTATTTGATCAATGAGAAATTTGCAAGAATTGCTCTGAGTTTATCACAAACTTTATTGATGTGATCTACCCACTTCAGCCGACTATCAATTACCAAGCCAAGATACGTGTGTTTTTCTACTTGTTCGATTGAGTCACAACTACATTGAGCAGAAGGCTCCAGTTTACTGTGGAGATAGTCGAGAGTGTGAATAGTCAGTTTTAAGTTTTCTGTAGATCTATTTTGACTTGAGGAAACGTACAAAAGTTTAGTCTTAGCAGCATTTAATGCTAGACCAGCATCGTGGGACCATTTTTGTAGTTCGTCAAATTCTATCTGGAGTAACTTCTGTGCTTGATGTATATTCTTATGGGCGGAAAGTAGGCACGTGTCATCAGCAAATTGGTAGATTTTACACGTTTTTATAATATTTGCTACGCTGTTGACATAAGTGAGATAGTGCAATGGCCCAAGGACCGATCCTTGTGCTGTCCCGTGCGTAACGCATATCTTATCACTCACTACATCAGCAACCTTGACAAAGTAGCTCCTATCTTTTACGTAGTCAACACACCAATCCAGAAGTGGACCTCGCACACCACAGTCGTCTAGCCGTTTGACAAGAAGATCATGCCTGAGAGTGTCAAAAGCCTTACTGTAGTCTATGAACACTAACAGGATGCTCTCTGTTATCAAGACGCCTGTTGACATCATCTGTGAATGCTGATAAAAGCTGCGTGGTACTTTTATTCTGTTGGAAGCCAAACTGCGTTTTGTTGAGTATCGAGTGAGTCCTATAGAAATCGTGTATTTGTTTGCAGATATTTTCCGACAATTTTATCAAGTATAGGAAGAATCGTAATTGGCCTGTAGTTATCATAGCTGGATTTGCTGCCTTTCTTAAACACTGGTCTAACGATACCCTTTTTAAGGTCTACGGGGTACTTCCCTGCCATAACACTTAGGTTAATCAGTTTAGCAATAATACCAGACATATTTTCGTGAACTGATTTAATGTCACAAGCTCTTATGCCATCAATACCCGGGCCTTTATTGACGTTGATATTTTTGATTAAGTTTTTCACAATCTGCGGTGTCGCGTTTCTAAACAACATTGACTTGTCTAGTAGGGTTCGATATCGGGATTCTGGTAATATGGGTTTGTTACATGTAGGTATTATTTTAGAAACACTTAAACTGAAGTTATTTGCAAAATTATTAGTAATTGATTGAATAGATACTGTGCTACTTTGTAAGGCTCCTATTATCACGTTATCAAGAGATGATTTTATTTTACCCGTTATTCTATTAAGTATTTGCCATACAGCGTATGGATTCCGTTTGTTGATGTTAATCTCGTTTTTTAGATGTTGGTTTTTTGCGTTCATCACAGTTTTATTTGCTTTGTTCCTAGCCGCATTATACTTTTGTTTTAGAATCAAGTCGTTTGGATCTTTCAACCATTTTTTGAACCAGTAATCCCTATTATTGCAGGCTTTAATAGTATGCTTATTAACCCAACTGCTATCTGTTTTTGAAGAAATTATATTTTTAATTTTGACCGTTATTTTCGAGTTTTCCATACATCGGTTAATTTTACTTTTTATATAGTCATATAATGTATTAGGACATGTCATATCGGTACAAACTTCCCAGTCAATTGATTTTAATGATTCTAAAAGTTTATTGTTGTCGATTATTTTTTTTAATTTTGGAACATCTTGTAGTGTATACTGACCGACGCATGCAAATGCGATCGCACGATGATCGGCCAGTACTACTGTTTGAAGGGTCGCGGTGTACACGTCTTGTGTACGGGATCTCGCTAGTATGTGGTCGATAGTCGATTTAGTCACTGTGTCCAGTCTAGATTCGATCTTGGTGTACTCCGAAATCCCGCTCACAGGGCTGTAACTGGAAAAAATATTCATGTATTTATGTTTTATAGGCTTTTCCTTCGATATATCGATATTGATGTCTCCCAATACAAATAAATCAAAGCTAGTGTCAGTTCGGTTCAAAGTTTTTTGTAATTCTTTGAGAAACAAACATTCATTTGTACTTGGTGGCCGGTACATGGATAAAATATAACAAGAATAGTTATGTGAAGTGGTTATTTTTGTTAAAACACATGCGATATTTTATGTTTTTTGTGCGTGTAAATAATGATACCACCTTTCTTAGCATGTCTTAAGTTTGTATGTTGATAATAACCTTCGATATTGAAAAGTGAACATATCTTTTCGGATATATTAACTTCAGTGACAATAATAATATCGATACATGAGTGAGATGTTAATATATAATGTTCGAGAGCTGTAAAGTTTTTGATTAGAGATCTAATGTTAATGTGAATGGTTAATAGGTTAGTTTTGTTAGGTATTTTGTGAAGAAAATCGTTAATCGTAGTTGAGTTTTTTATTTCAGTTATATTATGATTTAGCACAGCCATTTTTTCGAAGTGAAAACTTCTTTAGCGGCGTTGGATGGGTGTAAAATGTTAAGGAAGCGTCAGGATTAGTTGACCTTTGAACCGTAACCGACGACTGACGTCATACAAGATTAGGTAAAGACTATCTATTTTGCAATTTACCATAGATAGCGTCGTAGCTTAAACGGTAAGCACTTCGACTGTAAGTCCTTATAGTTTCAGATAGTATCGGGTTCAAACCACCTGGCCTTCTGAAACTTTTGTGATTATTTTTTCTTTTTGTAATTTATTACTTTTTATGATTATTTTTTCTTTCTGTGATTTATTAATTTCTTCTGACAGAAAATTAGCAGAAAATTAGTGATTGGTTCTATGATTACCGCTATATTATAGGTATGGTATGGTATGTTCTTTTTTATCTTTTTCTATGTATATAACGAAGAAAGAAAAAAGAAAATGTTTTCACTTCTGCCGGCACTCCCAGAGTGCAACCCGTCTTTTTTTTTAAATAAATTATCCTTAATTTAAATAGTAGTAAGACGAAATCTTCCTTCTCTTCTCTTTTGGCACGGATTTTCCCTCTTTTGAACCACACGAACTCATATTTGCCTGTTAATGCTTGTTTCGACTCCCACAAGAGTTTCTTATTGGAGTATGATAGTGTTTCTCTAATAAATACAGATCGAGTTTTAGTTACTTCGTCTTGTCCTTTTATCAAATCATCCACGATCATTTGGGTTCCCTTCGCGGCCGCGATCCATTGATGAGCAACGGTTTCATTTTTGAGCTTCACCTGCAAAGTGCTAGGTTTGTCTTTCTTTCCAGCAAGAAGTTTGCATGATTCGACATCCTCAGCGCTCATCTTGAGCTTAGATGCTATTTTCACCACTATTTGTGTAGCATACGATAACTTCTCAGAGCGGCTTTGAAAATGTTTAACGACGATATCACGGTTGTAACCAAGAAATCATTTTAACGACTCACATTCGTGTACCGAAGCGTCCACACATTCCTAAATAGGTAGCTTATAAAATGATAATACACGGAATCTGCAGCACTCACTTTGAGCACCGCCTGACACTTTACTGCGAAACTTCGGCACGGTGAATTTTTATGAGTGTCGCCTCTAGACGACACACGAGGGACCCAGTGGCTTTTGAAACGACTGGTAGTCAAAGAGAAATGGAGATTTCTCAGTTACAAATGTGGAAGCAGTAGGTAGAGGCTGTATTTCTTCACGGATTACTTTCTCGAAAGCACACTTGTAACGCGCGTGCCGGAATTTTTATTACTCGCGGCTCCCAAAGGTACAGTTTCACGACAGAGATACATTCCAATCATTATGTTTTGCTTTGACCTTACAGTGTTCACGCTACCTCTGAATATACTTTAAATAAAAAATAAGTTTACGCCAGGTTACCTATAACATTGAAACTCTACTTGTACACTATGAGAATATATATAACTGTATAACTTGTCAGTAGAATTATTGTACCGAATAGCAGGCCGCCTTACAACCCTCACTTACGTTCCATTAGGTACTTAATTAATTCTAAGATAGAGATCTATGATAATCAATTCATCTATAGCCCATCGATTAACAGCTTAATACAGTTTATTGCTCTGCGGATCTATTTCACTAATATTGATAGTTGTTGGTATGTTAATGTTCTATGATGTTTTCCTTCACTCATAGTTACATATATAGCCTGCATATTTTTCTATTAGTCACCCCTGAGGCCTCTGGTCTGCGTAGAAATAGTACACCAAAGCCTCCCAACATTGAGAGAGGCTTTTTTCCAGCAGTGTACTGTGATAGGCTAAATGACTGATTGATAATATTCTAAACTTTTCAAGCAGCAACATAATCTCATCACTTGTATTCGACTTGGAACCGTTTCGGAATTACACCATCGAAATTGGTAATTAAATTGGAGCAGAATTTTTATATGATCATTTCATTCATTTAAGAATGAAATGATTATACATAAATTCAATTGCATTATTCAATTATATTATTTCCAAAAGTCTTACGTTTGCCTTTATGTTTTTGTCATAGCAAATTAATTGCCTAAACGTTTATTGTCTAAAGAGTTTTTGCTATAATAAATCATTTGATTAAAGATCAAATGCCATAATGATATTATCCTTGTTAATATTCTGCCAAATAAAAATTTAACGAAATGAAAAAGTGCGTACTAAAATGATTCCAAATCCTATTTAGGCACACTTATTCATTGGAGCCGTCGAATTAATTTCTGTTTGACGATAAAATCCCAACAAGTATTTCAATAAGTTACAGACTTGTTTCAATCAGTGACATGCGTATTTCAAGTAGACCAATGATTTCAAATTGTGTTAAATTTCACATAAAACAAGACTGCCTCTTGCTTGCCCGGATCGTAATTGTTACAAGGCCGTGTATCTACCCAAAGTGCTCAGCAGTACCTGGGACACCGCAGTATATTCTAATAAATGAAATCGCCCCAAGCTGTATAACACCTAAATCTTATCACACGAAATTTCATAACAAGTTGCTGCAACCCTTGTTACGTAGTTATTTCCAACGCCTCGGCCCGCTTTTATTAAGGCTTGATGAAAACTTTACATCATCATATTTTCTGGATCGTTCACCTAAATTAGAGGTAATTTATATCCCAATGTACACAGGCGGTGCCCGTTTGAGCTTTATTAAACAAATAAAGTAATGAATTGGTGAGCTTTCATAAACAAGCGTGCAGAAATTTGAAACTTTATTATTTACGAACGGTAAAAGACACAATGCTCAAATAAATTAAGGGTTCCCATAATGGCCCAGTGAAGGTTTATTCGGCTTATTTATTGTGGCTAGTCTTTTGAAAGTTGGTCGTTGAGTTAACAACATCATCTGCTGTATTTCGCTCCGATAGCGGAAAGTTGTTATATAGGTCATCGCATCAAAATAATAAACCAGAATGCCCGAATCAAATAAATTTAAATTTCCACGAAACATTGGAATACAGAGAAGTCGGAATTATTTCGTGGCTTACAAATTTTAGCTGCCTATAGATTTGTTTATATAGGGTTGTTAATTTGAAGCTGGGTAGACAACTGGCAGTTTAATAATAATCTATTATAATGCCCTCAGCTAATGCAATGAAAGTTTGGCTGTGCACCAAACATAAAAACACAACTTTTAATAATCTCTGTGTTCGGAGTAGCGTAAAATTAAAAATAAAATATTATGCGACACCGCAGCTGCTGTTAATCCGACCAGAAGAGATTACTTCCAGTACCTAGTACAACTAACCATATACGAGGGAATCACAATAACCCTAACGAGCTTGGCTATTAAGTATATAACATATTACTTTAAATAAGATAGCAGTAACTTAAATCATTCTAAAAACTGCAAAGTTTTGCGTCTAAGCTTTTGAAGTTAATGAAACTTCAACTGTATTTAGCAGCCCTGAAATTAACACACTCTAGTTCTTAGATTAGTAGTTTATCCATGAAAATAAATAAACAATATAACCATTATTAGAATTACAATTATAGACTATAAATAAGTATAAGTCACGTAGTATTTACTAAAATTTGACAAATATAATACGTGCTCTGACATAAACATATCGCTCTTTTCGGTTTTAATTAGATGTGTGAGAGCGAAAACATCGCTTCATAGTATCAAAATCGTTAATCAACCGCCGGCATCCAGGAATTTTGCGTGATAACCCGCATTCTGTTTGATTACATTGGCTAAATTACCTCATTAAATCCTAAATCTAAGCTAGGCTTATGTCAGATTAACTAATGGCGTTAAACTGTAGTTCACAAACAGAAGATTAATTAAAGTCTAAGATCCCAAGCGGTGCGATTGCACCGCGAGTCTATTGTTTACCTATTGTGTCTATTATTTACTCACTTGACAGGTTAATATAACGAAGCAAGTGTTATATACACCAAGCATATAGAGTACGAAGATGTTCGAGGTCCAAGCTAATACCACCTGTAAGCCAGTACACCTGCTGATTGGCAGACGAGGGTCTGATGCAGGCTTTCTAATCGCGTTATGGTTCTGTGCAATATGGTGGGTAACACGAATACTAATATGGTTTAAAGAAACTTACTTTTATATTTTTATACAAGCTGTTATCCGCGGCTGCGGTCTATGGGAACCTCATCCAGGGATAAAAGTAGCCCACGCGTTAATTCGGTTTTCTGTCAGATCCGTACACGAGAACATGTATCAGATTTCATTTAGATCTGTTCTGCCGTTTGCACGTGATTGAGTCTCAAACATCCAAACATCTTCAATTTAATAGGTGCATTATGACAGATGCCCTACGTCATAGAAGGTAATTTGACATGATTGGATCGTAATATAAAACTATTATAATTTAAGTTTATTCATTTGTAAATAGGTAATAACTTATGATAGTACGTTTAAAGAACATGGTGTGACATATTTCAATTCAATTTTTAGGTTTAAATTGAAATTTAGAGTAAAATAATTTAATCTAGCGTGATTCTTTATATGTCAGCAGCGTTTTAGGGTTTTTGTTTTTTAATTTTAGCGTTGTGGCTATATTGTCCCGTATTCTATAATGCCACTCAGCTGAATCTTAATTTTGCTGGGAAAAGATTGTATTCACATTGACAAATTTGACAGGTTGTCTGGCAGATTGTCTATAATTTATTTTTTCCTCAGATAAATCACGATTCAGCCGACTGACATTCTAGAATAAGGGCCTTAGGTTGTTACATTTTAATCGTACAAAGTTTATCTATGGTCGTTACATTTCGTTACGTTTTATTAAAATATTTAAGTAGCAAATTTAAGACAACAAAACAGTATTACCACACTACTGAAATGAAAATATTTTAACATTGCGCTTTGATTGATAGTTTCAAACAAAAGTAAACATTGTTGTTGTATAGAAAATGCTTAAAATCGTGATCACTGAAATCCCCGGCGTTACCTCTACCGTTCAATGAATTTCTCAAACAACACAGCTGTTATCACCGGTGATATAGCTGGTGAATTGGATAATAATGACCAAATGCAATATGGGTCGAAAGTAACGTAAAATGTCACAAACGTAACATTCTGGCAACGATGAATCAATTATTCTCACAACCGATTTAAGACACTCCAACCCTAGATTACAAATGTCATAATGCACCTAATAACTTATTTCAACTTTAGTAAGATAAGGTCACACATGTGACGATAAACTCACACAGCTGCCGTGCATTCAATCGCAATCAAAGAATCACCCGACTAAAGTACAACTTCCATCCTACAGAACTCTTGCATTAAGTTCAGCGCAGCTAAGAGCTACTTATGAAGATTCCATGATAATGGTACCAAGATTATCTTAATCCATTGCACTGATGCATTAATTTATATAAGGAAATACGTGTAATACAGCATAGTAGTTCAGGCACCACAAACAAAGTTGGCACCGACTTCTAACAGGACAGTAAATCTGTAAATTAAATTTTTCTCTAAGTTATTTTATACTTCTAAGCTTTTAAAGTCGGTTTTTTTAAACGTAGTTTGTTTTTATTTATTAATTTTCAGTGTTTCCCCAATTAATGATTTAATCTAGTCCAGTATGTCTTCGACCATGTTTTTAAGTTTTGTTTCATAAGATAGATTGACAATGCTCTTAATAACATGAACGAGATATTCATGCTATATATAATTAAGGAGTTCTGTTGTCTTCCTCCATAGTTCAAGATTTGGTAATTCCAGCACGTCCTTGACAATCATAATGTAGCTTACCTTTGTTACAGGATCGTCCTAAAACTAGCTAAAAAGCAATCATTTCCCATTTCCTATTTGATTTTGAGGAATTCTCTGATGTGTCTCCGGAGTCCAAGGTCCAGTACCCACGAAATTGATATGTGACCACCTGTGAGATATACTTAACCCAATGCCTGAGATCAGTTCATAAGTGACGGAAATATGGCATCATAAATAAAATATGTCGGTTAAAAGTTTGAATTAAAATAATACGAAAATGTTCATAAAATGAATACTACTGGAACAAACTATATAAAAAATTTAAGGGACCAAATGGCAACAATTCCACGGCAAACTAAAAAAATCACGTTAATCGGATAATAAATCCCAGAGTAATCGGTGTACATACATAGAAAAAAAATATCGATCAAATTGAGAACCTCCTCCTTTTTGGAAGTCGGTTAAAAAGCTACGAAAATAATGGAATAACAGTGATGAAATTAAAAATTAAGTATCCCTAAAACTAAATAATGAATTATCCATCTCTTTCCTTATGACGGCAATGTCTTCAAGTAATGTATTTTCTTCAATGTACTATATAATATAATACCTACATGAATACATGCAACAGCCAAATGCATCATATCATATTAACACTGAACACGCTTTGTGGCTAATAAATGACGTAATATATCACTGCGTATTAAACGCTCTGTTCTAGCGACACTGCAGGTGAGATTAAGTCGGCGTGCGATGTACAATCCGCCTCTTGATTTATACTGTGCACTGCAATGCCTCTGGTATACACCTTACTTTATTATGAATCATAATACACAATGCATGTGTCACAGGCCTTATCATTGTAAGTTTAAGTGGTATTTGTGAATCAGGGGATTATCTTATATGATAGCATGTTGTGAAGTTGCAACTATGTTTCATGGGTATAAATATAGTAGATTGTTCAACAAGGGACTAAAACAAGCCATAATGACACGAGATGTTTTAGCCACCCGAGCGAAGCCAGGGGGGGGCTAATAGTTCGAGTGTCATTATGGTTGTTTAGTCCCACGTTAAACACTCTACTTTTCACTTTGAATGCGAGGAAAAAAAGCGACGTTTTATACAAAATTATACTATTTAAAAAAAAAGAAATAGGCAAATATCTTTTTCAACGTAAATATAATTATTAATTTAAATAATTTATCATATCGATAACGGGGTAAAGCCTCCGTGGCGTGGCGGTAGTGAACGCGGTCGCTACGCAAGAGTCGCGGGTTCGATCCCCGCTCAGTGCAAATATTTGTTTGCATGGATATGGGTGTTTCTATGTATAATATGTATGCATTTACAAAAAAAATATCTAAGTATGTTTATTCGTATTCTAGATTCCATAATACAAGGTAGTAAAGCTATGCTTACCATGGCGTTGTGTGAAATGTTGTGGAATATTTATTTATTTTTATTTATTTATAATAACAATGTTTCTAAGTTGCACAATTAATTGGTGTAAGTAATTGGTGATTACAACGCAACCTTATTACGAATAATCTATTCAAAATTCAAATTGCAAAGAAATTTGTCCCGCGGTTTTTTTTGTTGTTAAGTGACGTACGGTTTATATGCTTGCATATATATTTAGCCAACGGATTCAAGCTTGAAAAATAATTTAAAACTAATTGGAAATGGATAATAAAATGAACTATCCTTAATACTTACATAATAATTAATTAAATTAATATCATTAATCGTGGTTCACGAAATTAAATAGGAGTTTTAGATTTTTTCAAATGTCATTTTGAGGTTATTTCTATACACAATCACTAAAAAGGTGATAATCCTCCCATTCACAAACACCGTGATTGGCTGTTTAGGAGTTATCAAAGTAAATTTAAAAAAAATTACTTTAGTCCCTAGAGATTAATAATGAACTTTAGTCCCGATATGCAGGGACTAAAGTAACATTTTAAGAGCATGAGAAGTGAAAAAATATGTATTATTCTACGAAATATTACATAGTGCTATCTAGATCCACACTATAATTATGTAGTTTAACATTATGAGTTCTAGAATGTTAATAAACAATCTACCCACACATGTGTTTCTTTCTTTTTTTATCGTACGGAAAATCCCCACGGATACTGCCCCCGCCGGAGCCGGAGGGGGAGGTTAAGTCGGACTCGAACCGACTTAACCTCACGCCGTGTGTGGGTCGCAGTGAGAGGCCGAAGGTGAGGTAGCTACAGTGCATATCCTTCGCTCCCCAACTGACCCAAGGCCATCTCTTTCGATCTGGCCCTCTTCGGGTGGGGGGACCACGGGTTCCCCAACACGTACCCGGTATGGTTGCGCTCAATGCGCGCTGCCTTCGTGGTCTGCTCATGTGTTTCCTTCTTAGTATCGCAGGATCGCTAAGCCGGACGTGAAAAAAGTCAAATCAATACCATCATTCTCCATTTTGATATATCCGGAATGGGGGCCCGTGACTTCTGGATTGCACCCTTATTTCTTATCATCCACTAGTTGATGGACTCAATATTAAAAGAAAACATGAACAGCTTTGCTCTTGGTTTTATATTCTTTGAATATTGCTATATTTTTGTTGCTCGAATGAGCCAGGGTCATATACCGTCATATAACTTCAAACAGGCTGTGGCCGGAAAAATGTATTCCTCTGCTTTTATTCCCCAGTATTCGAGGACATATCGGAGCTATAAAAACTTCACTTTACAAACGAGTTAAAAAAATGAATGGTAAGTATTATTTTTAGTAGCAGTAATATATTTTTGGGCTGTACCAGTCCTTTGTCATAAAACCTGCCAAGTAGCTGCGGTGGCATACTCGTGAGAATCAAAATTGTTTGTAACTTTTAAGTAGCCTCCCAGTCAAACAACAACATAAGTTTTTATTAGGGCTTCACCGCAACAAGCAAGCTTCTCTTACCGCAAATAATTTATATATCTTACGAGTTGTTATACTTTTTAATATTGCTTCTTGGAAATACCACAGCAAACAGCGCAAGAGCTTCAAGTTGGAAGAAGTCTCTGCGAGATTCGTAATATCTTAACGAAACTTTGCATCGTTTGCAAGATTTCCGCGGTTAAATTACCCTCGCTTTCATATTTCTGTGGCGTATTCCTACAGGTCACAGTAGGCGAGCAACGTCGTATACGTTCCTCCGGCTCTACATCAATGGCCATTTTATATTCACATGAATCCTTTATACTCTGGGTTATATTTCGTTTATATTTCATAGAAATTTCAGAGTGAGACTAGAGTTCGCTGGAACATAAAAAGTTTCCATTTCTTTTCTTATATTTGGCTGGTGAATATTACTTGAGCTCGCCTGATGATAAACTAAATGTGAGAAGAAGTAACTACTGGTTTTGCTTTTCTGCTCCTTCTATCCATGATATTATTTATTTTATCTTCTGCAGGAGCGATTGCCATCTAAACCACTATTCTTGAAAAGAAAGCCCGAGCCGAAGCCTCGCTTGGTAAACAGCAGACATGCCGGATTGGATCATTCCAATTCTCATGATTAGACCCTGAAGGACCCTGAGGTCTTTCAGGATGGACCTCACATGCCCACTAAAGGTCTTGATAGTTTGAAATCTTTATTCACGGCCTACTCACAGGACCCGATTTGTTTAATGTATGCCTCGTCACAAATTCAATCACCGCACAGTGCAAATATGTCTGTATACTTGTTTCTGAATACATTTGTCAATATTTCAAGACTCGTCATACTAGATAGAGTATTTTGTTGTATGTCGTAGAATATTGCTACGCCCGGCGCTTGGCCACTTCAATATATGGCCAAATTTCCATAGGAGTGATCGAGACGGCACTATAGAAAGAGACAGCATGCCTTGACGTCACTGTTCTAGAAGGAATGGAATAAATAGAACGAGACGTCAGGCTAGAAAGAGACAGAATGCCTTGACGTCACTGTTCTAGAACGAATGGAATGAATAGAAAGAGACACAAGACCTAATAGAACCTCCCAGAAAGTTCCTGTCTTTTTCAGAACGTACCTGTCTTTTCTCGATCTTTCGCTACTCGGCCGCGCCCGATATAAAAGGCGAGCTAACAGCCTCCGTTCCAGTTAGTCTAAGACTAGTATTCGAAGCGAACAAAGCGATAAAGTGTGTGAAGCTATACAGTGCGATTATACAAGTGACTGTGTGTTGTGTAAGGAAGAGTTTTCGAATTTCTACGCGCTTTGCTGTAATTGAAGTGAAGCTGAATAAAGCCTGCCTTCAACGGTTGTCCTCGCATTTTCTATTTAAACCGACCCCCACGCTCGTAACAACTGGTGTCAGAAGTGGGATAGAAAATGCCGATAACGCCGAGAGACGACAGGGAGGGAGTTAAAACCAGAAGCCAGGCCGCGGAAGAGGCTGCGGGTACTCCGAGTACGTCGACGGGTGCTTCAAGATCATCATCGGAAATTAACCTGAGCGCGATTATGACCTTATTGAAGGAGCAAGCCCGTCATCAGGAAGAGCAGACTCTGCAATTGAAGGCACAGCTCCAGCAACAACAGGAGGAGCTGATCCGTCGCCAGGCAGAGCAGGCCCGTCACCAGGCAGAGCAGGCCCGACGCCAGGAAGAGCAGGCCCGTCGCCAGGAAGAGCAGGCCCGTCGCCAGGAAGAGCACACTCTGCAATTGAAGGCACAGCTCCAGCAACAACAGGCAGAGCAGGCCCGTCAACAGGAGGAGCAGGCCTTACAACTAAAGGTTCAGCTACGGGAACAACAAGAAGATCTATTTGCCTTCTTGAAAAAGTCTAAAGCAGAATGGCAAAGAGAAATTCATTCAGTGCAAGACAAAATAGAAAGCCACGAGGAGAAATTAGGAAGTATCGACGAGAAATTTGAGAGTTATGAGGAACGGTTGCAGTCTGTGGCTCAAAACGTAAAAAAATTGGAGACGAAAATAGCTTGCGGAACAGCTGGCTATGTAACCATTCCATCTGCACAGGCTGTCGGGAAGTTCAAAGTACCGCCATTTGATGGGACCTCCTCGTGGACTGCATACAAACTGCAGTTCGAGTCTGTGGCAAAGGCGAACGGTTGGGATAAGGAGCAAGCCAAAACAGCATTAACATTGGGGTTACGAGACCAAGCACTCAGTGTTTTAGAGGCGCTTGGAGGTGAAGTGACTTACGACCGCCTTCTTGAAGCGTTGGAATCACGTTACGGTGATAGTCACTTGGAACATGTCTACCGTGCCCAATTGAAGGACAGAAACCAGCGTCTTAATGAGTCTCTGCAGCAGTGGGCTTTGGAAATAGAAAAGCTCGTGAGAAAAGCTTACCAAGGAGCTTCTTCGTCATTTCTTGACAGCATTTTGGTGCAAGCTTTTATTTACGGGATCAGAGACTTGGAGGTGAGAGCTGCCGTCCGTCTGGGTCACCATGCATCCCTTAAAGATGCTGTTGCTCACGCCCTTGAAGTGGAGGCTGTTCGACATGACCCTCGACGACATAGATTGCGTGAGATCTCAACAAATGAGCAACGTGTGTACCGTCGGAAATTCGCCCCCAGGTGTTATATCTGCAAAGAACAAGGACATATTCGGCCTAGCTGCCCGAAACGGACTCAACATGGTAATGGCCAAGAACAAGCGGCGCGACAGATTGAACAACCAGGGATACGAGAGCATCGGAGTGGGAAAGCGCAAGGAAATGTAGATGCGCTCTCTCGAAGACCTTGTCCGGTGGAACGTAACCATTGTGTCAGGCAAGAAGCTAAGGACAGTGTGGCGGTTAGAACGATTAGGACTGTTACTGTCAGCGATGAGTGGAGTAGCAAAGCCATGCAGCAAGCACAGCAAGAGGATCGAGACATCAAGCCTATTCTCGAATGGATAAGGGCAGGAAAACCTAAGCCGAAATGGAGTGATGTCTCCCGAATGAGTGCAGCTACGAAGAGCTACTGGGCGCAATGGGAAAGCCTCATGATACACAATGGAGTCCTGTGTAGAAAATGGGAGTCTGCAAACGGGAAAGACTCACATCTGCAGTTGGTTGTCCCAAAGACTAAAATTAATGAGGTTTTGAGATCATTTCATGACGGAACTTCAGGCGGCCATCTTGGTGTGAAGAAGACGTTGATGAAGGTTCGTCAACGATTCTATTGGATCCATTGCCGTGAGGATGTTGAAGATTGGTGTAGGAAATGTACATGCTGCGCATCGGTAAAAGGGCCTCATACAAGGAGCAGGGGAGCATTGAAGCTATACAATGTTGGAGCGCCTTGGGAAAGGATTGCATTAGATGTTGCAGGGCCATTTCCTGCATCGGAGTCTGGAAACAAATACATCCTAGTAGTAATGGACTACTTTACTAAATGGCCGGAGGCTTTTGCCATACCTAACCAGGAAGCAACTACAGTCGCGGAAAGACTAGTCACGGAAGTGTTTTGCCGATATGGAGTTCCTCTGGAACTACACAGTGACCAAGGAAGGAATTTTGAATCACAGGTATTTCAAGAAACCTGTAGGATAATGGGTATTCATAAAACCAGGACCACCCCATATCATCCGCAGTCTGACGGAATGGTTGAAAGATTTAACCAAACCTTGGAAAGGCATTTGGCTAAGGTTGTTGAGAGCCACCAGAAGGACTGGGATAGTCATATTCCTTTGTTCTTGTTGTCTTATAGAACAGCGATACATGAAAACACAACGGTGACGCCTGCGTGTGCAAACTTTGGCAGAGAACTGAGACTACCGGCTGATCTACTGACTGGACGTCCTCCAGATTCACCGCAAGAAATCACGGAATATGCTAGTGCATTGCGCGATAGACTAAATGACGTTCACACCCACGTCCGTGAATCTGGGCTCCAGGCAAGCGAAAGAATGAAAACCCGATACGACCGCAACTCTCATCAAGCCGGGTTCGACGAAGGCTCGTTGGTATGGCTACACAATCCGATGCGTCGCAAAGGCAAATCTCCGAAGTTGTCTCCAACCTGGGAAGGGCCGTATAAAGTTGTCACCAGGATCAATGACGTTACATACCGGATACAACGCAACCAGCGAAGCCCCTTGAAGGTTGTACATGTTGACCGACTGGCGAGATACTACGGATCTAATAATGCTCGGGACGAGCATGTCTAAGAAGGGGGTAGTGCTACGCCCGGCGCTTGGCCACTTCAATATATGGCCAAATTTCCATAGGAGTGATCGAGACGGCACTATAGAAAGAGACAGCATGCCTTGACGTCACTGTTCTAGAAGGAATGGAATAAATAGAACGAGACGTCAGGCTAGAAAGAGACAGAATGCCTTGACGTCACTGTTCTAGAACGAATGGAATGAATAGAAAGAGACACAAGACCTAATAGAACCTCCCAGAAAGTTCCTGTCTTTTTCAGAACGTACCTGTCTTTTCTCGATCTTTCGCTACTCGGCCGCGCCCGATATAAAAGGCGAGCTAACAGCCTCCGCTCCAGTTAGTCTAAGACTAGTATTCGAAGCGAACAAAGCGATAAAGTGTGTGAAGCTATACAGTGCGATTATACAAGTGACTGTGTGTTGTGTAAGGAAGAGTTTTCGAATTTCTACGCGCTTTGCTGTAATTGAAGTGAAGCTGAATAAAGCCTGCCTTCAACGGTTGTCCTCGCATTTTCTATTTAAACCGACCCCCACGCTCGTAACAATATTATTATTGTATGATTAATAATATATTGGTACTTTGTGAAACTCCTCAAGGAATTATAAAATATTATCGATATTGACAGTTGTAAAAACCAAATAGGATGCCGAAGACCGTGCAAAGTGGAAAATTCTAAGTAGGAAAGCGGACCCTGAGTTCTCCCGCGCTAGGCGGGACGAACTACCGGGAGACACGCTAGGTTGATGATGACGATGATGATGATGATGATGATGATTGACAGTTGTAAATATAGTTAGTTTAAAACCCTCATTATAAACCTTTGAGAATACATGATGTGAAAACGGTCAGGTTAAAAAATGAAATAATTTTGAAGTAAATCCAAGTGTTTTATTCAATATATGTAACAAGTTCCACGAAATGCCATCGATCAACATTATAAACACCATAAATACAATCCGTTTACTTATTTAAAAACAAAAGTTGAACTTAAAAGTGTTGCCATACTTTTACAAGTTACTAGACAAACAGTAGATAGTTGTATATTTTCTCAACATATAATAAGATGCAACATTGTACGAAGACGGGCTCCGCATTCTTTTTGTGTTCATTGCTGATGCAGCCCAGTATTGCAGTCTTGCAGTACCACATAAAATTCTGTATGTGAATCCTTGCATATGCTTTATTTTGCTGCACCTCAAACTTGGAATACTGTTGTGTTGTACTGGTTTAAGTAGTATAGTTTTTATTTGTTAATCGTGCCTCTGTTTTAAAGCAACACTAGGAGGTAGGACACGACGGTATTTCCGTCCAAATGAGCAGTCCAACAGAATACCGCGGCCATAACAACCTCGTGTTGTGTTCCCGGCGGTGAGTAGGGTAGCCAGAGCTCACTGAAGATTTTTGTGCTTTCAGTGGAGTCGTCTACACTGACAGCACAGAAACTCTCTGTGTTTACAAGGTTGGCAGCACGAGTGGGACTCTACTGGTGTTGCACACGTCCATAGGCCATGGTTACCACTTTCCATCAGGTGGACTGTGTGCTTATCTGCCACTTCAGTGGTATAAAAAAAAATAATAATGGTAAAATGTTTAGATTATTTAGTTCAAAGCAGCAAACACATATACTTTTTCGGTAGCTCCTACCGTTTAAGACCGCAACTTCGAGAGAAAAACCTGCACCGGAGTCCAAGGTCGTTGTTCTAAAATAATACTCAGTCGAGAGTAGTTTTAGTACAATTTGTGTTCTAGAAATTGAGTAGAAATTTTGTGAACTCAAATTACCTGAGCGTTCATAAAATCTGCACTCAAGTTGATTTTCAGAATACAGTATGTTTCAAATTAAAACTTATGCCTTAGAATCGTTGTAGAATTCAGGCCTTAGTACGTCAATCAGGTGTTGTTATTAAGCGTTTGTACTGTATACTCCGTTTCACTCACAAGTCTAAGGCCCGTATTTTAGAATGCCACTTAGCTGAACCTCAATTTATCTGGGGAAAGATTGTACTTTTTGATTTTTTTAACGTGCGGGAAATCCCCACGGATACCCACCCATCCGGAGCCGGAGGGGGAGGTTATGTCGGATTCGAACCGACTAAACCGCACGCCGTCTCTGGTCATAGTGCTAGGCCGAAGGTGAGGTTGTCATGCTACATATCCCTCGCACCCCGGCTGACCCAGGGCCATCCCTCTCGGTCTGGCCCTCCTCGGGAGGGGGGACCACGCGCTCCCCGACTCAACTCCGGTGTGGGGAGGCCGTGGCCTGCTTCTGCTGGAGTGACGGGCGGCTCCACCCGTCACCCTCAGGCCCGCGCTCATGGGGGGCGGAGGTAGGCCTGCGCCCTCCGATGCCCGAGCCGCCTTCGAGTGCGTGCAGCGATGTCAGCGAGTCTTTCTGGCTCATTGCGCCGCTCCCGCTCTGCTGTCTCCTTCGCGAGCATGGCCTGCTCGCAGAAGGAGGCGCTGGCCGCCCAAGCATCCGTCGCCGCGAGCAGGGTGGAGAGCGTGAGCACTCTCACCCCCAGGGCCGCCACAAGCTCCCGCCTCGGCGTCTCAAACGCCGGGCACTCGGTGAGCGTGTGCAGCCCCGAGTCCACGCTCGCATCGCAGTGATGGCTCCCGGGCGTTGGCTCAATGCCCATCAGATGCAGATACTGCCCGAAGCTACCGTGTCCGGTGATGATCTGCGTGGGGAAAGATTGTACTTATACACATTTTGACAAATTTGACGGGTGTTTTGGCAAATTGTCTATCCATTTTTTCTCAGATGAATCGAAATTCAGCTGAGTGACATTCTAGAATGTGGGTTTAAGGGCCTATACAACTGACAATGGTAGTAAAGCTACACAAATTGAGTCTTCTAACTAAAAGTTGTTGTTCATGTATCATTTTTGTGACATCGAATAAAAGAGAACATCCCAAACTTACGTTATTATTACAGCCACAATTCACAAACCAAACCAAGGGATTAACTAGTTAGGGAACATTTATTACTCTTTGTTAACCGCTAAGAATTTCCTCCCAAGTTAGCTCGTCGTTAATTGAATCGATGCGCCATAACTTACTATATTAAATCGATCGATCTCAAATTATGAGACTGTTATGGTACTCGAACAGAAGTTATGACGTATCCCAGGTCTATAAAGATTAGTTATGTTATGTTAATAAAGAAAGATGCCACGTCCTACTAACATTATAAACGCGAAAGTTTGTAAGTATGGATGAATGGATGGATGTTTGTTACTCTTTCACATACAAACTACTAAATGGATTTTAAAAAGCTAGTTATTTCATTTTGAGGCTTTTAACGTTACTCTAATAGACAGACAGATAAATCTATCGATCTAATAGATAGGATTGACAACTATTTATTGTACACCAACATTAAGTGTAAATAGGCTTTTCTGTTAGTAAATATTTGTTAGCACCAAAGTTTCTAGGCATTTTATTAGCTTTCATAAATTAAGAAACAAAATCCATACACGTGCTTATGTCCAACTACTCGCCGTCTACTCCGCGCTAATCACGCTACGAAGATTCTACGCGTGTAGCGGCGTAGACAGGTGCTACGTGTTCTACGACTTTCAGAAAATGAGCGCACGATGAGGTAGGATCCTATGTATTTACAGCTGTTTAAATAGTTTTCATTACCTGCAGAATGCGGTTTTATAGTTTACGTATATAATTACTAACAGTTTCACTACTGAAAATGTGAAAACTACACCAACGCATAGAATATGGATAGAAATAACGAGCATAAAAGTGTGAAAACTCATGCTCAGCGTACAGACATCTCAGTTTGTTTTTAGCTTGTAGCATGTAACATTAATTAAGTGCTTTTATTAAAACTAAAACCTTTGCCCTCAGAGCAAAATCTAAATTTTTACGTTAAATTTTAATGGAAATACTTGCCCTGTAATCATTCTCGCACTCGTTAATTAGTGCTTACTTCAGAGGGAGCAAATTTATGTTTATATAACAACGAAACGGTCGGAATAGCAAGATGAGAAACAAGAACAGTGTCTGTAATTAACATAGTAATTATAGGCGTCTAATTGCCTCACTGTTCATGTCTTGAGTATCAAACAGGCGTGACAGGACTGAGGAGTGCCGAGGCTTCGACTCCTCCGTATAATAGCTATGACATTTAATTAAGGCGATACTGTAGCATCAATGCGTTGACAGCTCTACACGAAACGTGACTGCGCTTAACTCCTAAATATTAATTAATATTTATGACAAGCGATAAATATAAAATCATGAACGTAATCCAGAGACACCGGCTGCTTTACAAATAAATTTTCAATGGATCCAAAAATTAGAAGCTTTTGTCCGTTAAATTAGGGCTGATGGTAGCTTTATTCTTGTCGTAGGTCTTTATTACGTCTTCATATTGAGTAGAACTCATTTACTTAATTTATTAAGTAAATGGATGAATTAATAATATAAACAATTATCTATTCAGTTAAGGAGTACATAATATAATCCAGGCAAATTATTAAAAAAATGAAACGTATACTCCTTCCTACAGTCCCGGGTCCTTTAAGCGGGGCGTGATAAACCATCTGATGAGGCCGTCGAGCCGAGTACCACCATTGTTAACATGGCACATGTATATAACGGTGGCCCTCTCTCCTGAGACTTTGCCTTCAGCTTACCATCAGGCAAGGTAAAGTAAAATTAACGTATCCTATATTAAAAAAAAATACTCCGCTAAATTTCAAGCCGTTTGCAGCTTGGACACTAAGACACGCGAGTATAACCACAGGATATACATATTAATTTGATTGAATAATACACTTGACTTGTGCTTTTCCATAGTTTATTTTGATTTTGAACTTGAGTGGTTTCACCTCATGCCCCTCTCAAAGGTTTACATATCAAATTTCTTTCTATTTTCAAACTATATTTCTAAATTTACATAGAGTTTAAAAAGCCATTGTTATGTGAACCTGTAAAACCGGTTCAACATAAAAATAAAAACATAAAACATAACATTAACTCAAGGGGAAAAGAGACTATCAGATGTGGTTGGCCAAACCAACCACATCTGAAAGTCTATGCACCTGTAAAAAATCAGACAAGGCATTGACGCATTGCGGATTGGCGCTTTTCACTTATGATAAGGAGCTTAGACAGCAGCAGATCCCTGGAGAGGAAGCGGTAGAGAACCCTGCCCCCCGAGTTCCGCAATCTGCGGCGAGGACCACCTCCATTATCGGGGCCTGAGGACGGCAGTTGGCCGACTCGCCGTCCTTACAGAAGCAGGCCGTGGCGGAGGCGTGTCGTATGTGTCATACACACGCCTGCCAACTCACCGACGCGGGATAAAACCCGACCCCACCAGGCGAGGCCGCGGTGGCGGCCAATGTCCGCCGGTAACCCTGTTACCGGCGGACTGTAGCTGCTGGTTATCCTTTCGAGGGCTTACCCGGGGTGCCCGGCAATGGACACTTGGGCAGGACACCGTGTGGTTTTAGTCGGTCCGATTCCGACACGCCCACCCCATCGTCGGCACTGATGGGGTGAAGCCTGTTGAGGATTCCACGGGTTACAAAAAAAGCTTTCAGAAAAGTCAACATACAAATTCAATCCGTGTGAAATCTGAGTATAATGAAGATACTATATTTACTAAAGACTGCAGCTCCACTTATATAAAATTTTGACCCCGTTTTCGCTACCCATGGGCAGAACCTATAACCAGGATAAAAACGTTTATGCAGGATAAAAACTTTATTATGTTATTCTAGACTATAGTCTATCCCTGTACCAAATTTCACTCAGATCCGTTCGTTAGACCGTGATTGAATAACAATTATCCAAACTTCCAAACATCCTACGAAGTAGGATGGGATAGGATATGGGTGCATTATTATACATGTTATTACTATTAACTGGAGCGATACTAACCTAAAGGCGCCCACTCACTAACAGTCCGCCTGCATTTTCTGATCTGTCCGGCGGCCTGCAGTCCTCGGCCGATAGCGCACTAAAGCGATTTTGACCTGCCGGTTACCAGTTTGGTGGCCACACACTAGCAGTTGAGTTGAGTCGACAGTTTCCCGCCGTAGGATTGCCAGCCGGTGTGTGCTCGTTCGCCCTGATAGCCTAGGACTGTCCGGAATCGTTCGGCAGCCACACACTATCAGATCGTATTAGTCGTCAGTCCAAAATCGCTAACAAAACTGTGAGTGTGTTGGTTATTGTGATTAACTGACAGAATTACATTGTCCGGCTATCGTCCGGTTAAATGATAGTGAGTGGGCGCCTTTAAGATTACTATCGCTCCAATAAACAGCACAAAGTTAAATCCGAATTCAAGAACGCGTGATATCTGACTAGATTAGTCACATACTCTTGTTCAAGTCTCACAAAGAACATTCGCTTACGAATAGTTTATGTGACCTATCATCTGAAATGTTTCGAAGCATTCCCAGCTTGTCTCCCATAAATTACAACTCAACGTTTCATTCACTGTCCAACTATTCTTCAGAAGTCCAAAGTTTAATTCATATTGGTTCAATCAAAGTACAGAATGGATTCTGACTCTTCTAATAGTCGCTGCAGTTAGCGAAAGATTTGCATTTAAACTTTATTGGAGAGGAATACGTCTTGTGTAAGAGGATCGGTCTGCTAGCAAATTATACTAAAGAGGATTCATCATTTCTTTTTCATATTTCTTTTTGTCTATTTAGATAGTAAATAAGATAATAGACTAGAATTTTCTTATGAAGAACACGTCACTTTTAATACTCTTAGCCTGGTGTTGAGCTGAAGAGAATCTCAGGAACAATGGTGATCAATATAGACATCTACTAATGTTACGATGGTGGCCCTCAGTTATTTAATGTTTTTTGATCCCATCTGATAGTAATTTAGGTACAGGACCGATATCCTTTATTAATCTTTATAAAGGCACATATCGATATCAATTGCAGTATGTTGAACTACCTACAGCCCGCATGTCCAATGATGTAAAATTAATTTAAATACTTTCCATATTAAATTGGGTCCGCGGTTCATTGATTTTCAATTTATATGGAGAGCGTCGTCAGTGACAGAGGATATTGGGGTCTGAAACGGGTGAATAAATCTGTTTTGGGCCTGTGCCGAAACAAACTACTTTACGAAACTATTAATTCTAGTATACAGCTATTATACAACACTACAACAATAAGATTAATGCGAATAAAAATAATTAAGTAAGGTTACTATTATTCCCTTTATTCATTTAAAAAACGTGAATCACACTTTTAAATATATCTTAAAAAATACACAATTTATTTAAAAATATAAAAAATAGTACCCCACCGGCATCGAGTACAAGGACCAAGCTACCAATTTGCCGACATGACCACTTCTTGGTTGGCATGGAAATTGAGAAAGATGTTATTAAGATACCATATTGTATGTTTGTACAGATGATGCTGTCTACATGCTTGATGTATCAGAAAAAGTGCTAGTCATGATCGTTTTTTTGCAGACTGTACTAAACTTAATTTAAATACATTAATGTAACAAAGCCGGGCCATAATAAAGAAACAACAGGTTTTACAGAATGCTGGAAGCACTATTATTATGAAATAGCTAAAATTCTTGAAAGTCGGACGTTATTTTCAATTGCTTTGTATCGATAAATTATTTTCCTATTGTGTTTTTGAAATGTCGGGCTTACGATATTAAAGCTTGGTTTTCCGAAATAATTTGTTTTTCCTCATTTAAAAATATATTACAAAGAAAACGAAACCTAATAGGCTCAACACTTATTAAACGGGACCGAAAAACATAGCATGTAAACATTTAAACAAGTAAAATTAAAAATTATGTCGCAGACATATTGTTAAATCAGCCAGTTTTCTTGAATGCCGAGGCTGGTATACTATCAATTAGATAGGCAAATTATTTAATATTTCACAACTTGGCGGTCCTTAAGTGACGACTACGATTATAATATAATAACATATTTATTTCAGACGTAAGTCCATAACGTTGTTAGTAACAATTTCTCTTACAATATAATGTTAGTAATCAAAACACGCAGGTATATAATATTAAAACAAAAAATAAAAATCTTAAAATAAACGAAAGAAGGCAGCTACAGATTCATACCTTTATGGCATGAATCTGTATCCACCTTCTTCGATTAACAATTTATTTTTATTTATTTACAAAAATATAATACAAGCATTCTTACCATGTGTATACGTCGCCGCCAACTACCTTAATCAGCTTAATCAGCCGTACAATCAACTGCCTAGGCAGTTAACTAAACGCCGCCATTCAATTAACGGCCTGAATGGTGTTCAGCCATTTAATTAAACGGCTAGGCAGATAGCTTTGATCGATGACGTTTAACTACTTGCCTAGCCATTTATTTAAACAGTTAGAAAAATGACTTATTTCTGCATGGCTATAAAAAGTCGGATTACGCAGTTATCACAATAAACCTATCACTAATTTCTGTGAATACACCTCTGTCTACCCCCTCGGGGATTTACAGGTGCCAGTATATGTATGTATGTAAAGCGTCGGTAGCTTAGTGGTTAAGGAATCGGCCTTACGATCGAGGGGTCCCGGGTTCGAATCTCGGCTATTACACTACCGACGTGAACCCACTCCTAGCACAAGCAATTAAGCTTAGTTGGAGGGGTTAGACGGAATATTAGTAATTTTGATAATTTCAGTTGCTAATATTCTTTTTAAACAAAAATTATATCTTATTTCGAGGTAGTGCCCCATCTAACGATTGGCCTAAGCATTAGTTAGCCAGGTTATTAAATAATGCAATAAACGAGACGGCTGAATATCATTCAGGCCGTTATTTGAATGCTGCCGTTTAGTTAACTACGTAGGCAGTTAATTGAACGGCTGATTAAGCTAGTTACCGGTGACATATTCATTGTTTTTTATATAGGACACGTCAATTTGACTTTACCTTGTCTGATAGTAAGCTGAAGGCAAAGTCTCAGGAGAGAGGGCCACCATTATATACACGTGCCAAGTTAACAATGGTGGCACTCAGCTTGACGGCCTCATAAGATGCTCTTTCACGCCCCGCTTAAAGGACCCGGGACTGTAGGAAGAGGGAAACACGTGAGCTGGCAAGGAATTTCAGGTCTTAATGGTGCGACAAAGGAAAGAGTCACCGAACCGCTTGGTTCTTTAAGGAATATTTTGCACCGTATGCGGGTGGGTGACATCTAAGTCCTGCACGTGTCATCCTGTATAGGACAGGAGAGGGTGGGACTAATTGGAATAGCTCTTCAGAACATTCACCATGGTAGAGACGGTAAAATGCTGCCAAGGATGCAACATCTTTACGCATCTGCAGTGGCTCGAGGGTACTCGTGACCGATTGATGATGATTTCCGATAATACGGACCGCACGTCGCTGCAACCTGTCGAGAGCATCTTATAAGTACATTGCGGATCCATCCCAGAGATGTGAGCAGTATTCCACGCAAGAACGAATTTGTGTCTTGTATAGAAGACAACATTGCTCCGGCGTGAAAAACCGTCTCACTCTGTTCAGGACTCCGAGTTTACGCGAGGCTGTTTTGATGAAACTCTCGATGTAGTTTTTGTTATTCAGTTTACAGCGAACATCCATACCGAGGATATTGAGGTTGTCCTGCAGTGGCAGTGGTGTGCTCTGAAGAGTGGGAAGGGGAAGGAACTGGGGATTTATGCTCCTGCTTTTTCGTTATTATAGCAATATAACAAATAGGTCTAACTGCAATATTTCGATATCGGGTTGTGGAAGATGGCAGTCGTCTTACAGAAGGTATCGCAGTTCAGCAAAATCCGCAATTACACTGATAAAGCGGACCCCAGACTCCAAGTTGAAAGCTTCGGATGCGACTGGGATTAACTCTAGGATAAAGAAGAAGAAGAACAAATAGCTAGGTTGTCAATAAAGTCAGCACGTTGAAGATAGCTGATTACGGAGACAGTACACACAAAGCCACAACCTTACAGCGAATGCTCTATCTCCAACGTCTATTTACTAAACGGTCTAGGTTTCTAATCAACTACCTGATTTAACTTCATGGCTGTGACATATACATTTGCTTGACACGCGCTCTTAAGTGTTTATGTCGTCCACTGTCATTGAGTGTTGTGGGTTTGGTCCCCACTTGGGGCTAATTAATTATTGAACGATCACAAATTCTGTTTTACGCCTGAACGTAGTATTCTCTTTGAATTAAGGCTCATTTTAGCTGACTGTAAAGGAAGGGTTAAGATTAATAAAAAGCATTATATTGCAAACTTTCAGATATCACAAATTCCACTTACGATTAGGCTTTTGTTACCTATTTAAATAATATAAGAACACTGGTTTAAGATTAATACACTGGAAAGGCCGAGTATTATATTAATTGTAATCTAATATCGGTTTCCTTACCTAACCGATAAGTGCTATCGCTTTGAATAAATATCTCTCTATATTCCACTAAAAACCTTAGTGTTAATCACCCTTTACTTCGTTCTAAATTTCATAAATTGTTTTATTTTTATCGTATTATTTGTAACTTTTTCGTACCGATAACACCATCTAGCAACAATTTACCAAAATTAAATTTTTTCATGGTAAATAGCATCTCCAAGTTGCGGAATATACCTACTACAAATTCCTGTATTTTGGCAAATATAATTTTCCCCTTCACGTCTCTTTATAAATTTTCACGCAAAACGAGAATAATAAATAAAACTCATACGCAATCAATCTCATTAACACACTGAAAAGCATCTATTCAACAGTTTCTTCTCACTAACCGATCGTCGCATAGTCTACATGAAAAGTGTATTTGGTGCAGAGCCGGGCAAGCATTGTCACCGCGCGCACGTACAAAGTCACCGGTTCGCTCGCCGGCACCGGCCAGATGTATTGGAAACCTAACAGGATGTCTCGCAAATAGAATGTGGCTTGCATACCAAATAGAACAACATTGCACCGGCGAAATGAAAAGCGAAATTACTTGTTCTGTTGGGAATGTTTAATACCATTTGAGCTAAACTACTGATTGTATAATATAAAAGAGAGTGACATTTCTGGTTTAGGGGGTGTGAGCCTTCGACTGTTAAGTCAGAGAGAGAGAGAGAGTTCAGTAGTCGCGGGTTCCATTTTCGTTCAGTGGAAATATTTGTACACGTGCATTTATGTTAAATTTGCATTGGTATGGGTGTTTCTATGTATTTACAATAAAGAAATATCAAGGTTGGGTTATCCACATTCTAGAACCCCTAATATAAGTATAACTATTCCTTCTTTGGGCGTAGAGATCGCTGTGTAGATCGTCAATTATATTGTTTGTCTTGTTTGTTTGTATATGTCTTATTCACCTTATCATCATCCGAGCGGCGCCGTCATCTGAAGTTTCAATAATTTTATAATAATTACTAAACGTAATTAATTTAAATTAATATGAGGACATTACTAACAATACCTACTTAATATATTTGACCCCATACTACTAAAAGTATGTTACTACTTAGTATTTGAAAAAGAAATGACCACTACGTACCCGAAATCATTCCGCAGTAAATCGGGAATCGGTCAACTATATGAACCAAAAGCTACAATTTATGAATTGTGAGCTATGGCACTTTGTCTTTCATCGTCCATGGATTATTCCCTAGCTTGTAAGCTTTTTCCTCAATATTAGTGTCAGTACAATTCACTTATTGCTAAGATACCAACGGAGCTACTATTATTGACAGGCTACCGAAAAGACAGAAGGGTTTATTTTGAAATTTATGCAATTACGCATGCATTTATAGTGTACTAGCTTTTGCCCGCGGCTCCGCCCGCGTGGATGTCGGTTATCGCTTAGTGTTGAGCCACTATTTAATGCGAATTTAATTCTCAATAGTGTTGAGACACTATTGAGTATTAAATTCGCCTCTGTACTCAACTTTGTCCTCGCCTCTGTTTTCGACTTTCTAGTCACCTCTCCACTGGCTTCTCTATCACATATCTACTCGCCCCTGTAGTCGACTCTACTTGGCTTTCTATTTGACCTCTAAACGCCTATCTACTCGCTCCTATAACGATCTCTACTCGCGTTTTCACTCGCTTCTATATTTGGCTCTTTACTCGACTGTGTCCGTTCCAAAGCTCCAATCCACCATTGTTCCAATTTTCATGAGTAATCATTCATGACATCTTAAACCTTTTAACATTTTTCCCCTATTCACGCCCTTTTTTGCGCAATTGAAAAATGACAAACTTTAATCCCCTTACCCCCTAAGGAGGGGCCTTTTACCTTCCTTTTTCAGGATAAAAGGTTACATACGGGTTCGTTCCCAAGCTTTAATCTATCTCCGTACCAAATTTCATCAGGATATCGTCAAAAATGACAAATTTTCATTCCAAATCCCCCCCCACCCTCCTTCTACACTCTTTTATGCGATCAAAGGTAGCCTATATCCGTTCCCAAGCTTTAACCTATCTCTGTACCAAATTTCACAAATAATGACATTCATGGCCCCACTCCCCCCTTCAACAACCCTTTTAGCGATAAAAGGTAGCAGATATCCGTTCTCGAGGTCTAATTCATCCCTGTACCAAATTTCATCAGGATATCTTCAAAACTGACAAACTGTCATCCCCTATCTGCCCCACTCCCCCCAGTCTATGTTCATTCCCAAGCTCTATTCCACCTCTGTACCAAATTTCATTAGGATATCTACAAAAATGACAAACTTTCATCCCCTATTTCCCCCCTTAAACCCCCTTTCTAGCAATAAAAGGTAGCCTATGTCCGTTCTCAAGCTCTAATATACCTCTGTACCCAATTTCATCAAGATCGGTTCAGTGGTTTAGGCGTAAAAGCGTAACATACAGACAGACAGGCAGACAGACAGAGTTTCTTTCGCATTTATAATATTAGTATGGATTTACTAAGTAAAATAATAATACAAAATTATTTATTGCCCTACATTCTACCCTGCATAACGCTTAACAAGCATGTGGGAAACACAACGTGAATTCGCACCCTCGAATTTTGACCATTAAGTCAAAACTCAGGGCTGTGAATTCAGTGAGTACGAAACCGCAACGAAGTGTAAAAACCGGTCAGGTGCAAGTCGGACTCGAGCATTGAGGATTCAGTACGCTATTGGACGAAGGGACAAACTTACTGTTGCTTCTGGCAAATTGGCTCTGAGGCTTTTATCTCAGAACATGGGCCCACTCTTCCACTTCGCACGATCTTTTAAATGTTTAGAAGTGAAGCCACTGACTAGCATTTCATCCCTTATGACGTCATACAAGCGCAACTTGGGTCCGCCTCTCTGGGGCTCTGCGAAGGTGACATCTTAAAACTTTGTTACTTACATAGTCACGTAAAGATACATATCATACCACAGTTACAATGCCTTCTTTGATAATAAAATTTACAGCCAATATCACAAATGTTTGTAAACTAATACTGCAGGTCCCTACGATACATTAAAAGTTACGCGCTATGCCCGAGACACGCATCATTTTCATTTAAAAAGTTGTAAACTTATCTTTATACTGCTCCGGCTTGTTAAATTACCTGCTTCCTTTGTCATCTTCGCGGTATGTGTCACAGGGAACTTAATACATTCTAGAATATAGTCACACAGCACTATCTAGACCCAAAGTAAGCATAGCTTGTAATAAATAAGGACCTACCGGTAACGTAAATATTTTAAATAAAGCAATAAATTCAAGAGGTTTCCACGTTGCAAAAAGTATCTTAAAATAGTATTTGAGGATGACACCTACATATTTAAGTGCGAACATAAAATTCAAGAACCGCTGTGCCACTGCGAGGTGCGGAGAGTCCCCAGACAGTCATTCGGACCCAGCATCCGAAAATTGTCACCTCGCAGCCGTCTTCATTTGCAACAAATACAGGGCCCGAAGCTGAGCAATAAATTACTAAATTTACTTTGCCTCCGTTTCCTCAGACGTGCTATTTTTCAGGCTCTTTGTTATGTAACAAAAAAGGACACTTAGCATCAATTCTCTTCGCCGGAATTGCGTTTACAGGGACACTGCAGAAGTAATAACGCAGACACATTTGTCTGTTCGTCGAAAGTAATGTGACACGTGGTTTAGGCTTTCATTTCAGTTATTTAAATATGGTATATAATAACGCTAAAGGTGTGAAAATAGCGTGTAAGTAAAATATGTCAAGTTGATGCGAGAGTTTAGTCCGCGTGCAGATTGACGCGTGACAAGCGCCTAAAGTGCTTTCATATTATATCAGAATGTATATTTTATTTCTTCAACATCAGTCAAACCATAAATTAAGCTACATCATCTTGCCTAACACATAAAAATACATTAACAAAAATATCATAAGCCAGTTACAATTTATAAACGTCACAATATAATGAGACCAGATTTTTATTCACAAATGATGGTAATTACAATGAAATCGGTTCTTATTTGCTGTTTGCAAGTACTTAAATAATGGGTGTACCAGTGAAAGGACTTTTATCAAACCAAGGGTCGGTACTAAATCGAAGTGTCAGCCACAGAGCCCTTGTACTTGACAATAAAGGGGGATATACAGTCTCTTTGTTTTGTTCTACGGAAGGTTAATGTCACAGAAACCACTTTAAATTTGTAAATACCATAATTCTATTGTAATTTTCAATTAAACACTTTAGGTATAGAAATGTCTCATTTATAAAAGACTAACTGTTGCTTGCAATTTAGCCCACGTGGTATATTGAAGTAATCGTTAAAAAAAATTGAAAATTTTCGTGCGTTTCGCAGCGTGAATAAAAGAGAGTGGGTATTGCACTTATGTAGATAATCAAAATAAAGTTTGAATTAATAAAATTCTAAGTTAAAATTATCTACTCAAAATGAAATATATATTTGACATATTGAATAATGAAATCACTTGTACTTTTCCACACTTTATTTTATTTTTATTTTTAACCTGACCGGTTTCACCTCACGGCATTATCAAAGGCTCACTAAATACATGGTTTTAAACAATTATATTTCTACAACATTGTAGAAATATAATTATGTTAAAAATAAAAATAAAATAAAATGTGGAAAAGTACAAGTGATTTCATTATTCAATATGTGTAGTAGATTCTACCAAGTGCCATCAATCTCCAGTATAAACAGTCAAATATATATTTGTGTATTCAAATATCACGGTGATTAATTTACAAATTCAATTAAAATCCTCACAAAAACTGTAATTGCTATTGCAAACCAACTAACTGAGGTATCTAGTTTACAGTTACTAACAGTTTGGTATTCGGTAAAAGTAGTTATTTCAGCTGAATTTATATTTAAAACTTAGTACATTTGCATGGGGTGCTACTGAGATCTCTGAGGCCCAAGCCTACCTTCTATAGCCGATATACCCGCCAATTAAAGAACGAGGCTTTCCTCTCTTTGTTGTTCTCCATTGAAAATTATATAACAAATCAAATTACTATCATATGTGAGATTATTAGACTTTTGCGACATAAGTAATATTCTAATGAGGTTTAAGAACTACCTCTTGATTTTACATTCCGTGGGGTACTTACCCGGTTAAGCCGAGTCATTTGTGGCGGAGACGCACGGCTCTAAACTACCCACTAAAACCTCGTAATCAAATCAAGATAACATAGAAGTAATAACAGCTAATAAATTTGTCCGAAGAACCGAAAAAGTCGAAAACTAAGAAGAAACATCAGAAAACATATTGTTTCCCTTACTAACGGAAACCTAAAAATTGTAATAGACGTATAATTTAAGTTGAATCGAGTTGGCACGGTTCCAATTGTTAAACTACCTATAATTATGTATGTTAATACGTGCGAGGTGGTTCAGATATCGTCTAACGACTTCCTTTGATAAAAATAGTTGCGTTGAAATTTTAGTTCCGTAGTTGCAAGTTTATTGCCAAATTGCGTGCTGGGACTTGCAATCTAGTGTTCGCCATCGCCCTTTATATAGACATTGATTTAATTTACATACGAATGTGATGAAGGTGATAACGACGATCGAGATGTTACGATTTATTATTATACTGCTTGATCCATATCGGAGGGGTTTGTAGTAAACAAATATTTTAACAGTCGGACATGCTAAGGCTTAGCAACAAGGACTGTAAGGTATTTTAGGATTGGAGCTAACGATAGGCGTCCGTGCGTACCTTCTTTTTTTAAAGTTGTATTATTTTTGTTATAGGTTTTTTATAGGATGGGGATGTCATTTACTCTATACTATGTATGTGCGTATATAGCATGTAGTATATACGCACACGAACGAGAAAAACACAACTAAGTTTTTTACCGAACTCAAGAATTGCATAACTCAAATATATACATTAATAATATAAATATTTATCGAATCATCATCATCATCATCATATCAGCCATACACAGTCCACTGCTGAACATAGGCCTCTCTAATAGACTTCCAGAATGACCGATCTAAAGCAGCCCGCATCCAGCGCTTCCCGGTGATGAAGTCGTCATTCAACCTATTGTTATTGAATAGAACCAAATTTTTGAGCGAGCGTTTTCCATAACATGTCAATTTTGCATATTTACCTGACTACTACGAATTGACATTATGTTATCAAAAAAAAACTATCTGTTCTAGTTTTTCTTCAGAAATATGTAGTTGATAGTTAAATTACATTAGGCTTAATCCCTTTCATGTCGTCCGAAGAACACAATTAGTTTTTCTTCTGTTAAAAGCGTTCCTTTTATAAAATCACTTAAATTTAAACACAACTCAAAGGGAGGCCCAAAGCGATTTCATTAAATATTTCGATTGGGATTACGGAAGCTTGATTTCCTCTTAACAAAAACGCAATTAATACGGAAAGGTGTATATAAAATGTGTTTGACACATCCTAACTGGTTTATTAACAAAGACTTTGAGGTGTCACATCAGTAACATTGTTTCATATTTAATGTTGTTTACTCTTTTACACACAGACAACACGGTAATTTGTTAAAGGATAATATTTGAGCTCGTTTATGAGAGCGTGATGCGGCCATATTTGTTTGTTGCTCTGCACCAACAATACGAAGCTCTCATCTGTCAAGCTCAACTGACGACAATATGTACCAGCGGACGACGAATAAATTGGCCATCATTTATATTGATGAGTGACACCGCTGTTGTTTTAATATATTGTGAAAATATTAGGGCGACAGTTTATTATTTCCTGCCGCGTGATATTGAAAATTTAATATAATGTCCCTACTTCTATATATTTATATATATATATATATATATTTATACTGCAACATAGCAATCTTCCAGCGCTTCCAGAAGGTCCTGCTACTTTAACGTCAGACTTATTTTACCTTTAATGGTACAAATCAAACATAATTTGTAGTACAATTTTTTAATATGATTTTTTTTTTTTTTTTTTTTTTTTTTATATAGGACACGTCAATTTGACTTCACCTCGCCTGATGGTAAGCTGAAGGCAAAGTCTCAGAAAAGAGGGTCACCATTACAAACACGTACCATGTTAACAATGGTGGCACTCAGCTTGACGGCCTCATCAGATGCTTTTTCACGCCCCGCTTAAAGGACCCGGGACTGTAGGAAGAAGGAAACACGTGAGCTGGCAAGGAGTTCCAGGTCTTAATGGTGCGACAAAGAAAGGAGTCACCAAACCGCTTGGTTCTTGAGGGAATATTCTGCACCGTATACGGGTGACATCTAAGCCCTGCTCGTGTTGTCCTATGTAGGAAAGGAGAGGGCGGGACCAGTTGGAAGAGCTCATCAGAACATTCACCATGGTAGAGACGGTAAAATACTGCCAAGGATGCAACATCTCTACGCATCTGCAAAGGCTCAAGGGTGCTTGTGACCTCGAGATTCCCAATAATGCGGACCGCACGTCGCTGCAACCTGTCGAGAGCATCTAATAAGTACTTTGCGGAGCCATCCCAGAGATGCGAGCAGTATTCCACGCAGGACCGAATTTGGGTCTTGTATAGAAGACACCGCTGCTCCGGCGTGAAAAACCGTCTCACTCTGTTCAAGACTCCGAGTTTACGCGAGGCTGTTTTGATGATACTCTCGATGTAGTTTTTGTTATTAAGTTTCAATTCAATTTTGATACTATTTCCCGCCATCATGATGCTCACCATTTTATGGCTTATGGATGCGACTATCATCTAACCTCCCAACCCCTAGAGGAGAGCCTGTGTCGCTGGTTGTCCGTCAATCAGTAGCTGTAGTATATCGCAGATAACGCTGACTTGGTCTCGTAAATCCTGTTGCGGCCCCATACACCTTTGTTATTCACACAACCTATCTAAACCTACATTTTTTTTTATCCAATATGTAAATATAGTCATAATCTCTCATGATTAACTGTTACCATAGATATCACAATTAACGATATAACGTATTCCATTGCATATGATTAAATAACATCTATAAAAAAATGTTTATAATGTTTTTCGACATCTACATAATTGAAATCCAGGTATGCTATATAGCAAATATTATATTTAGCATCAAGAATTACATACAACATACAATAACTTATAAGGGATATATACAAATAGTATATGATCAGCCTATTATACGAACATGCAGCTCCGCCTGCGCGAAATTGTTTCTTACGTCCCGTAGGAAATTAAAAACTAACCTACATCACTTCCGGGCTCATGAACTATCTACCTGCAAAAAACGCGCTGACCCGACGGTTCTTCGCTGCATGAACGTAGGCAGCCCCACACATTATTATTGTACCTTGACATTTATAATATGAGCGACAAATATTTGTTTATGAAACAAGTTTCAAACATTTTTAATGAAAATCGCGTTGCGAGACACAGGAGCGTTAAAAATTCTAAACTAAACTAATTTTAGTTGTACAACTGCGTGTACGCTGTACGTTGGTTTTCAAAGTTGAAGATGAGGACGCAAATGAACTATTTGAATAAAAGCGTGCTATGATGACATAGGGTGACTGTAATAAAATGCTACAGAAAAGTGTGTATTCTAGATTACCTAGTTAGTTTTAATGTCGTACCCAGTGTAATGGTTGCCATATCCATTAAAGTCGCATATAGCAAATCAAAATAATGAGAAGCAATAAGCTGACCTTGAGCTCGAAAAAGAAGCGAATCTTAATCTAGAATCAGTAAAATATGACAGTCAATTTAGAATTTACATTTAAATTGCAAGGCTTATCCAGCAGTAAACTTGAAGATGATGCAGATATGAAAAGAATAATAATTTAAACCCTTTTCAACTCCCAAGGGGATGCAGTAACAAATTTGATAAATTCTTCGTAGGTAGTCAAGTATCAAATTTCCATCTTTGGTGGTTCTTAAAGATGATCAACAGAGCAAGTGGGTCTTTTAAAACTGTTTATTTGTCTTTTTTACCTACTCGAACATATTTTTTTTCGAACCGACTAAACTACTTGCCGTCTGTGGGTCGTAGTGTTAAGCCGAAGGCAAGGTTGTCGTGCGACATATCCCTTGCACCCCGACTGACCCAGGGCCATCCCTCTCGGTCTGGCCCTCCTCGAAGCTACCGTGTCCGGTAATGATCTGCGTCTGACGGTACGAGAGGCTACCGTGTGGCCTCTCTAGTCACTCCCCCATGATGGGTCTTACCGCCGCAATCACGGCGTGCCCTGCGCGAGGTTGCTCAAGTCGTCGCTCCCACTCGACCACCATGTCCCGGTGGAGCCGGGATTTCTCGGCCCGAATATCTTCGGGCTCGGGATCGAATTCCCGCTCCCGCGTCTCCTTTCGGAACTGATCTTCTTCATCCTAGCGTTAATCCCAGTCGCATCCGAATTTTTTTCAACTTGGAGTCTGGGGTCCGCTTTTTACCAGTCTAACTGCAAATTTGGCTAAACTTCGATATTTTCTGTGAAGCGACTGCCATCTGACCTCCACAACCCAAAGGCGATATCGAAGCATTGCAGCTAGACCAGTTGTTGGACTTTTGAGGGCTCCAACTACCCGTAACGACTGCCATACATGTTTGTTTGACAACCGGGACCGACGGCTTAACGTGTTCTCCGAGGCACAATCAGACCAATGCAAATACCCATATTCATGCATACAAATATTTGCACTGAGCGGGGATCGAACCCGCGCCTCCTGCGTAGCGGCCGCGTTCACTACTGCTACGCCACGGAGGCTGTCGGAACTGATATAGTGCCGAAAGGGTCCTCGCTTCGGCCAGGAGACTCGCTGCTTCGAAGGATATAATGCGGTACCCCCTGATGGCCCTGGTGGCCATTATCCTCTACGCCGTACAGAGCAGAGGCAGGAATCTGGCCTCCAGGGTGTCCGCCCACACGGGGCATCCATATAAGGCCATGGACCGCACGACACCCGCGTAAAGTAGCAGGAGGCCTCTGGGCCCTTCAAGTTGGGCAACAGCCGTCCCAAGGCATTCGCCGTGGTCACCAACTTGGGGCGCAGACTTCGGAAGTGTTCTCCGAAGTCCCATCGACCGTCAAGCACGAACCCCAAGTATTTCAACAGGGGCTTGATGTCGATGGGACCTACTCGAACCTACAAGAAAGACTATTTCAATTCTAATTGTCAATCCAGTTTTTTTTTTAATTTCATTTTCCAAATTACATATACGGGTATAATTACAGTACATAAGTGTCCTATGTCCTGGTGTCTAGTCCCACTCTAAAATTACGAGCTGATTATGTTACAAAGCGAGCATTATAGCCGTCTCCTACCTAAACGTACGCACACAATAATTATACGGGTGCCTGTTACGTTCAAAATAAATAAATGATATTATTAAAAAATAATATTCTAACAAATAGTTTTTTTTTAAGAACCTTAGAATCCAATCTAATATTTCCTGCAACCCCTTCAGCTAAGCTAAATTGCTTGTGTTAGGAGTGGGTTCACGTCGGTAGTGTAATGGCCAGGATTCGAACCTGGGACCTCTCGATCGTAATGCCGACTCTTTAACCACTAAGCTACCAACGCGGAAATATAAGCTGTATAAATAAAAATAGTGATTTTTTGTCTACCATTACATAAATTTACTGTAATTTTCCGTCATTTATAATTATATTGTACGAGCAAACAGCGGAAATCGAATACGAGTTACATCACACTCTAGTTTATTCTGTAGCGCTAGAAGCATATACAAGATTAATTTGAGTGTATATTATGTTTACTCGAGATAATTTGTGTTAGCACAAATTACCGCACGTTTACATAAGAACATTCGGCATACGATTTTTTGTACATGATACACGAGTTTACGGAACGGTAAAATTAACTATAAGGTGCGGTTTTCCCCACGTTTTGCTTAATAGTCCACTTTTATATGTCATGATAAATAAAATATATAGGGACATAAATATCACAGAAGAAAATGCAAAGATTTTTAAAGTGAAAACTTGCTTAGCGGCGTTGGATGGGTAAAAAGTGTTAAACTCGCGTCAGGATCACTTGACCTTTGAACCGTAACCGACGACTGACGTCTTACAACATTAGCTACAGATTGTTTATTTTGTTAGGTATGCTAAGAAGCTTCGTAGCTTAGCGATAAACGCTTCGACTGTAAGTCCTTTTGGTTTCAGATAGTACCGGGTTCAAACCTGGGCTTCTGACACGGTTTGTGAGTATTTTTTCTTTTTGTACTTTATTACTTTTTGTGATTATTTTTTCTTTTTGTAATTCATTAATTTCTTCTGACAGAAAATAGTGATAGGTTCTATGATTTGCGCTATATTATAGTATGGTATGGTATGTTCTTTTTATCTTTTTCTCTGTATATAGCGAAGAAAGAAAGAAAGCAAGAAAAAGTTTTCACTTCTGCCGGCACTCCCGGAGTGCAACCCGTCTTTTTTGAAAGAAAGAATCCCGGGTGGTCCTCAGCAGAGTAGAATTTGGGCCACCCCATCTCTTCCCATGCGGTGTCGTACAAGGCCACTAAGGGATAGGGCTGTTTAGCATCAGTCAGATACATACAGCCCAGACTCAGTCTCAGATGCCTGGCTCGAGTCAATGATAGTGCTCGGAATACGGTAATAGCCTCACCTCCTATTACGTGGGACCGAATACACTGATTGGACTGATCGGTGAAATGTGTGCTACCAAAGTAGTAGGAGTAGTCAAAAATCAATATTTAAAAATGATTGAAAAATTATTCATTGGTTCCGATAGTTCGCAAGAATGTCGGTAGACGCTCCACCGTCGCCTCAAAGATAGACATAGAGGGAGAAATTTGAATTGGTTAGGGTGAGGTCTGGTAGCTTAGTAGTCAAAGCATTGACTTTGTAAGCCAAAGATCGCAGGTTCAAACCCTGCCTAGACCGATTAATTTTTTTCTTTTTATCATGGAAAATGTCAAAAATTTAATTCAAATTAAATGGGCGGAGTAGTCAAAAATCATTGTTCAAAAATGATTCAAAATCATTCATTGGTTCCAATAGTTCGCAAGAATGTCGGTAGACGCTCCACCGTCGCCTCAAAGATAGACATAGAGGGAGAAATTTGAATTGGTTAGGGTGAGGTCTGGTAGCTTAGTAGTCAAAACATTGCCTTTGTAAGGCAAAGATCGCAGGTTCAAACCCTGCCTAGACCGATTAATTTTTTTCTTTTTATCATGGTAAATGTCAAAAATTTAATTCAAATTATATGAGCGGAATAGTCAAAAATCATTGTTCAAAAATGATTCAAAATCATTCATTGGTTCCAATAGTTCGCAAGAATGTCGGTAGACGCTCCACCGTCGCCTCAAAGATAGACATAGAGGGAGAAATTTGAATTGGTTAGGGTGAGGTCTGGTAGCTTAGTAGTCAAAGCATTGCCTTTCTAAGGCAAAGATCGCAGGTTCAAACCCTGCCTAGACCGATTAATTTTTTTCTTTTTATCATGGTAAATGTCAAAAATTTAATTCAAATTAAATGGGCGGAGTAGTCAAAAATCATTGTTAAAAAATGATTCAAAATTATTCATTGGTTCCGATAGTTCGCAAGAATGTCGGTAGACGCTCCACCGTCGCCTCAAAGATAGACATAGAGGGAGAAATTTGAATTGGTTAGGGTGAGGTCTGGTAGCTTAGTAGTCAAAGCATTGACTTTGTAAGCCAAAGATCGCAGGTTCAAACCCCGCCTAGACCGATTAATTGTTTTCTTTTTTATTCTAATTTAAATATATATCATGGAAAATGTCAAAAATTTAATTCAAATTAAATGGGCGGAGTAGTCAAAAATCATTGTTCAAAAATGATTCAAAATTATTCATTGGTTCCGATAGTTCGCAAGAATGTCGGTAGACGCTCCACCGTCGCCTCAAAGATAGACATAGAGGGAGAAATTTGAATTGGTTAGGGTGAGGTCTGGTAGCTTAGTAGTCAAAGCATTGCCTTTGTAAGGCAAAGATCGCAGGTTCAAACCCTGCCTAGACCGATTAATTGTTTTCTTTTTTATTCTAATTTAAATATATATCATGGAAAATGTCAAAAATTTAATTCAAATTAAATGGGCGGAGTAGTCAAAAATCATTGTTCAAAAATGATTCAAAATCATTCATTGGTTCCAATAGTTCGCAAGAATGTCGGTAGACGCTCCACTGTCGCCTCAAAGATAGATATAGAGGGAGAAATTTGAATTGGTTACGGCGAGGTGTAATAGCTTAGTGGTCAAAGCATTGCCCTTGTAAGGCAAAGACCGCGGGTCAAACTCCGCCTAGACCGATTCAATTTTTTCTCTTTAATTCGATTTAAATATTTAGCATGAAAATGCCAAAAATTTAATTCAAAAAATCGTACGTAAATTACTAACCGAAATTTTAAATATGCAATTAATGCATGCACGTCCTGTGTTACTCACGTCTCGTCGGCAAAATACAAGCAAGATGGTACCTTCCATTAACTGAAAAAGCTCCAATTTCATTACTGTCGCTGCCAAACAAAGCGTTAGAGGAAGGCACAACGGTTTTTTTCCTACGAGAAATGCTAAAACGCATTTCGTTCTGATTAATTTAGAGGGACAAAAAATACTAATGTCGTTCGAAGACTTTCTTGTTTCGTCGAAAAGAAAAAATAAAGCAGATTAATCGCGGAACCCTTATTAACAAAGCAATTGTTACTGGGGCTTAATTTTGAAAACCAACAATGGAAAATAAAAATGGAGTGGAGTGCGCTGCGTCCTCTCGTCCTAATGAATGAGGAGTAATTTCAGTTTAAATAAAAGAGTGAACAATAAAATACCCATTTTAAAAACAGTACGATGAGCAAATTACCGCGGCATCCAATTTATAGACAATGAGGGAGAACTGTTAACATTGCTATTCCCATTAAGAATAGCGAGCGCGCCACGCTGTTACAGTTCGTGGTTTTGCTTTTTATATTATCGTTACACACACATAGAAATTTGACTTTCATACATTCACGATTGCGCCTGACATGTTAAAGTAGGTAAAGCTGTTGCAACTGTACAGATATAACTTTTTTAATTATTCTATAATCATCTAATCTGCACACATTAAAACTGTCTAAGAATACTTAATGTTAATTAGTGTCCTTAAGTATGAAATACCACTAATGATGCACTGATTAATGTCGGGGATACTTTTACTGATTGTTTTTATTTTTGAAGTGAAAACTTCTTTAGCGGCGTTGGATGGGTGTAAAATGTTAAGGAAGCGTCAGGATTAGTTGACCTTTGAACCGTAACCGACGACTGACGTCATACAAGATTAGGTAAAGACTATCTATTTTGCAATTTACCATAGATAGCGTCGTAGCTTAAACGGTAAGCACTTCGACTGTAAGTCCTTATAATTTCAGATAGTATCGGGTTCCAACCACCTGGCCTTCTGAAACTTTTTGTGATTATTTTTTCTTTTTGTAATTTATTTCTTTTTATGATTATTTTTTCTTTCTGTAATTTATTACTTCTTGTATTTATTTTTTCTTTTCATAATTTATTAATTTCTGCTGACAGAAAATTAGCAGAAAATAAGTGATAGGTTCTATGATTAGCGCTATATTATAGGTATGGTATGGTATGGTATGTCCTTTTTATCTTTTTCTATGTATATAACGAAGAAAGAAAAAAAGAAAATGTTTTCATTTCTGCCGGCACTCCCAGAGTGCAACCCGTCTTTTTTTATTTTAAGCACTGATTCCTAAACCAAAGTTCACATAACATTGTGCATTTATTCTGTTATTTATAATTAGTTTTTTATAATCTTGTAAATATTTTTAAAGTACTATGTAACGCATTACCTATTCACTAACGCTAGTTACGCTTTCTTGCACTGTCGCCACTCATGAGTCAAATTTTGATTAGTAGTATTATTTTTATAGGTCTTGGGACAGAACACATCTCGACACTCTCCCTTCATCAATAGCTAGTATCGGATAAGATTAAACTAATAAGAGGGAAAAGAAACAAAGTTTCAGTTTATGGTTAGTAGCTATTATCAACACCTATTTTGTTTTCGGCTTAAATTAACGGAACCCACTTTAAACTTACATTACTACTTACTACTTAATACTGTGCTACAACTCTTATTCACTGAAGAGTGTAATATTTAAAATATTGAAAGAAATTAATTTAAATTAAATGTAGAATTTCAGCAACGGAATACGTCACAGTGAAACAAATCCAATACTCTCCGCGTATGCATACACATATATGATCATACTAAATGAGAAAAGGGGAGTTTTTCATTAAGTCCCTAAATTGCTACGAAATATTTCATTTCAATCGAATGATTGGCTCCCGCCCAACTGTGTGACGCGACGGATGCCGACAGACCTCCGCCGTTCACTATCAGATGTTCGAGGTATATGCTATTTTTCTCCGTAAGAATACAAATGTCTTGCCAAATTGTCTACCGCCGAACTAGTCCAATTTAGAAAGCAATTTCGCAACCAATTCGTTTTGTAAGCGGATCAAGAGGCCAACCTTAAATATGGCCATTAAATCGTTTGCGCCGAACCCACATTCGTCTTTTTAATGCGAACTACCAACATTAACAAATAAGAAGCCCTTATCGGCTCTAACTTATCACGTCTGCCCGGCACGTCTCACCTTTTCAAGAATAACTCAAAGATGCTTAAGATCATTAGTATCTATAATTAGGTGTCCTCTTTGAACTGTGAAAATGTGTGCACAGAGTGCAACATGTAGTATAATTAATTACTTGCAGTTCAAAATAAATTATAGTCATGTTTCATTTGGAAAAGTGAATTTAATTTTAGCAATACTTTTATTGGATATAGGTAATTACCACGAGGCATCCTAGGAAGCAAAAGTGGCAACGCCTCCAGACTTTGGGGTTCTCGCCCGAGAACCTAGGGTTCACTTTTATAGGAACAACTTCCGTCTTTTCCCCAACCCTGAGAAAAAATCCTACGCTAGGGCCTCGTCCGTTAATCAGCAGATGTACCGACTAGTAGGTCCTGGTAGGTGGAACCCCATTAACCCCAGGTCAAAATAACTCTCGGTGCAAATTAGTAGGTAGGATTAGGATAATTAAACATTAAATAAAACAAAGTTAAACAAAAGTGCACTTAGGACCAATTAATAATTTAGTATCTAATGAAATGTAAGCATACAACCAAGCGAACGCCTACGGCTAATGTATGTGTATTTATATTGATGGCAAACTTTGTTGACAGGGGACTTTCAACTCGACGGCGACATGAAAGAGCTGTGTATGTGAAATGTTATGAATAGACATTTGTTGACATGTATGTGGTCTAACGAGCGAAGTTCTGGCGTGATTGAAACCGTTGCCTTCCGATAGTCATCGCACCCTTTCATTCAACGCTGACCCTCGGGTCTTACCCGTACGACATAATGTAAGCCACCGCCTTCATATTTGGTAAAACGGCTTAATTAAAACTTTACATAGTTACTGACCGGACGATGGAGTCGCCTGTTTATATTATTCTCATTTGATAACATCTTTTTAATTATGCAGGGTTAGAATTAATTACACCGCATTTGGCTTTTTGAATGAGATACTGATTAATTTGCTTGATTTATTGTACTTAGCGTTGGCTCACTAACTTTTTAGTTAATGTGGCTTATTCGTTAGTTGACAGATTTATTAACATAATACAATGGTATTACGCGTGTAGTATATTTTTTATTTTTCGTGTTGATTACTTCACTGTGATTCTAAAGCGTCCCTCTTTATAAATGAACGTTTGCCTCTACTTAAATTTTATTAATCAAATACATAAAATATTACTTATATATGGCTTAGGTTAGTTTCGCCTCATTTTCTACAGTGAGTTCTGTCAAAAACGAGACGAAACTAACCTAAATCATCTCACATAATCAACCGTAATTTAAAAACAATCGTAAAAATGACACCCATAAGCACAAGCCACGAAACAAATGTAAAGGACTGCTGATATTGGCATATATAATCATTGTTTTCTATTATTTTGTTATAATTTTTAATTTAATCTGTTGCGTATTTCGCAGTTTAAATAATAGGGTACGCAAAACAACAATGAGCGGACTTTAATTTTAATTTACCCATCAGCCGAAATATAGGAACCTTTATTTCTAAAGAAATCAGTAGAAGGTACATTGTTTTTTTAATAAACTTTAACTACTTTTTTTTCACACATATGATGGACCTAAGTCGCGAGACAAAGGATAGTTGGCACGCATGGATTGTTTCTATGCTTGGTGAATTTGAGCTCGTCCTACCTTCAAGTACGAGCAAAGACATTAAAGAAACGTGTACTGCGCATATAGAGCACATTTTAAACACATTTTAGTCTAAGATATATGACCCGAGCTATACCTAAAAATACATTTAATCCGAAAACTTAGCATCTTTCTAATTGCAGATCCTTAAAATGTGGAAAATAAAGGTCACAACATACTATATAAATTTATTATAAACTTACCCAAAGATGAAGGAGCGTGAGGGACTAAAATAAAAGTCACCCTACTTGCCCTTATTTATTTTGTGTTATAGTCATACAACAATTTCACTTTGTGTTTAATTATAAAGGGAATTTCATTCGAAAATTCTTTGTTGGAAATAACTGTTGACATTTTTTTTTCAGTACAATTGAAGACTTAATTTATGAGATTGTTAGAGTGAACAATCAATTATAAATGTTTTTTTATTATTGCTATTAAAGTATCAGCAGATTATGAGAAGGGGAATCTGACTGCTTGCATTGTGTGCTTGATCTTTTAACTGTATGTACTTATATTTTGATCTTAAAATTATACTTAATTAGGCTAGTGCCTATAGAAGCAGATTTATGATAATCGTCAATCAAAATCAAGTTATTTCTGCATAATTCTTTCGAAATAGTTATTTTTAAACTATTCTAACCACAGAACAGAAAAAACAATTCTAACCGTTTCGGTTGCTTTCGAATTCCGTGACAGAGTGACTAAGATTGTGTGTGGAATCCATAAATTATAATTATCTCGTAAAGTAACACTTAGTAAATCACGATAAAAATAGATTCTATTTCAACGTGTAATTTTTACGTTTTAAACTGCAGACAATATCATTATCTCTTTTCCTATTTCTAAAAGTGGTTCATAGTCTTTTTGCATAAGAAAGTACATGTCACATCGATCTGATTACCGAGTACGCACGATTCCGTATTCGGAACATAGTTGACATTGTGTGCTGAGAGCGATCGAAATTTGATTCGATATCCGAGCCAAGCGAGCCGCACAAGCAGTAAGGTAGCCATCGCACGTTGGCAAAGCAAACTCGCGGTACGTGAGGTACATAAACTTGTAGATCAAGCCGACGAACCCTCCCAGGACATATTGGTCACGTATTTTCACCAACTGCTTTTATTATCTCTCCGTCGTCGCTTTTAATTTTCTGCCAAAGTTAATCGTCGCTAAGCCGACTAACTGCCGTATTCTTCGCAGTTGGTTTTATGTCTCGCTTAATCACTCGATGTCTCGAACTTCTGCGAACATCAAACTTTATTAAAGGAATTATTTGAAATGTCTCAGTAACGTTATCGATGAGATATTTAATAGATAGCATTGTTTTAGTAAGTCTTGGCGTCTCATGAGGTCTCTTTCTTCTTCTAAATAGCTACTGCAGCTGTAAATGTTTATAAAATTATTAATTACAAGACGCTATGTCAAGTTTTTCAAAAAAACCTTTTTTTTATACAAATGAGGTGGCAGACAATCTCACAGCCCACCTGATGGTAAGTGCTTACCGTGGCCTATGGACGTGTGCAACACTAAGGGAGTCACACTCGTGCTGCCGACCCTGTAAACGCAGAGATCTCTGTGCCGTCAGTGTAGAAGACAAAGCAGGAAAAGCCTTTTTTCTTCCCACTGACAGCACAAAACCTCTCCAGTGAGCTCTGACTATCCTCCTCACCGCCAGGAACACAATACGAGGTTATTATGACCGCGGTATTCTGTAGGACTGCTCGATTGGACGGCACCGACCGCACTTCTTTATATTTCCTAATAAACAGGATTTATTACAAAATATAAAGACGTGTGCACTAGCACACCTAGAAAGCTCTTGATAAAAAGAGAATGAAATTTTGAAGCAATTATTATGCTAATTTTTCAAATCGATTAAGATATGAAAAAGTGAATCGCTTAGGCGGGACTCGAACCCGCGATCTTTCTTTTACAGGGGGAATGCTCTGACCACTGAGCTACCGAGCTACGCCTGAAGCTATCCAAATTCTCCTATACAATACAACCGTCTTGGGACGACGGTGAGGAGCCATCTACCGACACTCGTACTGGTAAAGGTAATGAAATCGGTGAGGATTATCTATTCTGTGGTACTGGTTATAATATTCACCTAAAGCTCTCGTCCCAAGGGTAATTTTTGAAGTACACTTCAGAAAATGGACAACTTATAACATATACATGCTAAGTGCGCATGTATAATAGGATATCAACACTTGCCAAACTCAACCACATTATCAGTATGGTATTTTCAGGCGAATTCCTCTGAGACCTAAACTATTTACGCTTCCTGGTAAATGGCGCTGCCACACGCTTGAATATTAAATTTGAGATACTTAGTATATGTTCACAAGTGTTGTTGGGTGTAGTCATCTACAACAAAACAAAACTTTGTGCGATCTACTGATAGTTGTTCCCTTTGTACATCAGCAACATTCCATTATTTTGAACCTGCCAATCAATATAGACTTAAACTTTGAAAATTATTTTTCTTCACCTTCGTTTGTTCTGACGTGATTGAGTAACTGACATTCATTCAAACTTACACATCTCTATAATATAAAAATGATTTGCTGAAAGAGTTGCTAAGCACAAATCTCGAGAACAGCTGAACCCATTACTTACTAATCTTTTTTAGAACATTCCTTGCAGGCCGAGGATGGTTCTTATGTAAAGAAAAAATTTAAAAATTGCCTTTAAAAGTCTAAAAGCAACACTTCTATACTTTCATACAAACTACTCTTAATAATACCTTAAAGTCAATTTGAACTTTAATACTCATCATAAAGTTCAAGTGTTAGTGGAGAAGTTCTGGGAAACAAAACAATTGAGTGACGCATAATGGTTTAGGGGTGCAACGAGGTTGAAGTATACTGCGGGCGAAGCCGAGGCGTGTCAGCTAGTTTACAATAAGTACTTCACATTTCTCTAGACCAAATAGGGAAACTAATAAAAATCTGTTATGAATTTGGAAAATCGTCATATTTAACTAATCACAACAAGAAGCACCAGTTTTAAAGCCACCTAGACTTATTATAAAAAGTGGATCTACCTAACAGCACTACCCTAATTTCTAGCAGTTATTTACAACTGTAATACATAAGCAAAGGAATGAACTAATGTGCCATTTCTACGATGAAATAAACATGTTTACGTGACTACATTGAGCTCGTTATTCTAAGTTTCCTAGAGATAAGGGTAAACTCTTATTTGTGTAAGCTATTTGTCTTACTAGTTGGCTGCTTATCTTAAATTTCTTTTCTGTATAATTATAACTTTCTGACTGATTACACAAAACTTTCGTTGCTGTAATTTATTTTTCTATTTTTATATTCACCTTTATTAATATTTTATTCATTAAGTCGAAATATTATAAATTCTCACGGAACATTTAAAATTTAAAGATATTAATCCCTAGATAACTTTTTGTTTGGAATAACTTTAAAACTTCCACGTTCCGGGATAAAAACCTTACACCACAGTCTATTTAGCCATAGCTATAGCCATCAATTTAGACAAAGCAGTCACTAATACTTAGTCTAAAATTGATGACAAATACTTAGATACGTGATATTAGGAAGTTTTTATATACAAATCGATTCAGATTGGAAAAATATTGAATCGATCTGGGAGGGGTTCGAACCCGCGATCTTGGCCTTACAGGGGCAATGCTTTGACCACTAAGCTACCAGACCTCGCCGGAACCTATCCAAATTTCTCCTTTATATCCGTCTTTGAGGCGACGATGGAGGCATCTACCGATATTCTCACGAACTAGTTAAAGTAGCTAAAGTTTTTTATAGCAGATATGATTTCAATGTCATCCCGATTTTCGTTCAATAAAACTTAGAAACAGAATACCAATTTACTGAAATAAAACTATTTTAAAAGACTATGTCATGATTGAATTGCTATTTTCATTATTTGCATTGATCCTGATTTCAAGTAAAGCATGAAAGATCCATTAAAAAGACTGGTATACTTGTTTATAGATTTACAAGTATCTTAAGGAATAATAATACTTAATAATAAAAATTATGCTATATAATACTATTTAATACATACTAAAATAAAATAAAAGAAGGAGAGAGACTGAATAAAAGATTTATTTCAATGTGTTTTTTTATACCAATTAGGTGGCAGATAAGCACACGGCCCACCTGATAGAAAGTGGTTACCGTGGCCTATGGAAGTGTGCAACACCAGGGACGTCACACTCGCGCTGCCGACCCTGAAGAAGCCTTCTAATGCCCTTCTTGAAGAACCCCATATTGTAGTCGCTTGGGAAAATCACAGCAGGGAAGTTTATTCTACAGCTTGAGTGTTACATTCGGGTAAACTTTCAACAACACAATGCCTACATGATACTGTATTCCATATACGATTCATACAATGATAGTCTGTCTGAAGGATATTGGATATGAAGCCTACTTTACTGTTTAGCAACAAAGAAATGTCTCAAATTCTTAATTATAGTATTCTACATATTATATACAATAGGCTGTCTTGTCCCGTAAAGCAATCGCTTCCACGGAACCTTAGTATGGATGGATAGAACACGGAGCTAGATTAAATTTGTATGTAACAGTGTACCTACTGAGAATGATTTTATATGAAATATCTTTTAACAATTGTTAATACTGGCTGGGTAGTCAAGTTGCCCGTAGCATACGTTCCAACCAATATTAAGTCCCATGTTTGAGTGTTAAATAGAGTTGCGCTCTTGGGACTTAGGACACATACCCGTATTTATTTATTCCACGAAATTTCTCACGGCGGCTTTAGTTAAGTGTTACTTATTTATTAAATTACTTAAGTTACTGCAGTGATCATTAAATAACTAAAATGCGTTTATGTTCACGCGTATGCTTTGGTCCCAGTGGAATAGAATAGGGAGCCCCGTCTCTTCCCGTAGGCACCATAGAAGAAATAAGGCTGCTCGCAATTCGATAATAAACATGCCATGACAAAGTGCGACACGAGGCCCTATACTGCACAAATGACTGTAAGTATATGTTTTCGTTGCTTTTCATATAAGTTCTATTTTTTCTCATTTTCAAGGGATTGGAGAACTACGTATTTTTTAGTAATTCAAATTTAATATTCCAAATACCCAGAGAACTAGATATTCTTGAGAAAAAAGGCCTAGACCAATAGGTGAGATAATGTCTAAAATAAACAGGGGCATATTATTTACAAAAATGAGGTCAAAATATTACTGAATTCCACTGCTTTTGAACATTCTTTAAAAGAAAATTTTATGAACGAGCCCGATCAGAGAATTTAATTCAAGACCTCACAATAACAGAAAACATACCAACAAAAAATAGTAACGAGGCAATATTTATCTAATCTAGAGGCTGTATAAACTCCGAAGTATTGGTACAACTAACTTTATAATTTATCTTAACGTAAACCGTCAAAAACAATTATCCTCTTAAAAACTTTGATCAAACTGCGAAGACAGTAACCTAGTTTACGAATAAAGTGATAGGTAAACTAATTTCCATCTCTTGTTTTGAATATTATAATAATTTTCATAAATAACTGTTAAATTTATTCACTAAAAAATCGTTATCAGAATTCATTCAAAACTTAAAAAGAATCACTGTAATATTTTCCTCATTGAAATGTTAGACATACTCATTTACTGCTAACCATTCATAGATGCATCTAAACAAAGGGAAAAACTCATTTTGCCTCGCAGCGTAGTCTCTGAGAATAACCAGGATTAATAATTATTATTGTAACAGTCGAGTGCTTGTGTCACTACCAGAGCAACACAAGTCCTTGCCTTTCCACTTGATTACTTTTATACAATGGCCAGGGCAAACAAGAATAAAACGTTGGATACTATTGTTAAAATAATATTTTCACTTGTATACCAACTGCCTTAGATGTCCAACGGTGATTCGATTCGTTTTTTCCTTTCAATACCAGATTTACAATCAGTTTCTTCCATTTCAAATTATGTACTTTATTTGGTTCTACATTGAAGTTGTGTATTCATCGATTTTCATTTACTTTTACAGGTAGTAGCTACATTATCACTTACATCTAAATCATTGAACTCGCAGAAAACTGAAGTGATAATTGGATTCAGACGGAATGGATAGTCAGACATAATTGGGGTCATTTTGTTCTATTAAATCTGAAATACACTTTTATATATAATATTTCAATCTGTAGGCATATCAAATCCGATTATTTAAATACACTATAAAGAAAAAAAATCTAATTAAAAGTAAATAAGATCCATCCTATACAGTTAAACACATGTTCAAACGAAACGACCTAAATGGCCATCGTAACATGTTCAGGGTTGTAAAATTGCTCCATAAAATAAATTTAATATAAATCCAGAGTAAAGGCGACACATAAAATTGGAGTAAATCACCGAAAGTCAGGCGCTGTAGACGTTTACAGCTTCGGAGGCTGTTAGTTCAGGAAGTGTGTCGGAATCGCGGGCACCACTCAAAACGCGTAGTAACCAGATATTTATGTTTGAATTGCACTCAACATATACCGGTACGATATGGAGTCCGTATTTTTATATAGATATATAATTCTATGTACACTGCATATATAATAATAAATTGATGCTAAAGGAACTTTGTTATCAATTTCGAATGTTATATTTGGATAAATTTTTCGGCAAAATTATAAGATAATCAAGTTATCGAAAATTAAAAAGGCACTTGTAACGTGATATTTTTCACTTTTGCTTATTGTTTTCTAATATAGATTTCTTTGTTCCAGAGCCACCTAGAGTGTCTCACGGGAACTAGGCATAATTGTTTGGCAGTGAAACTTCTAATCTTCGATTAGGTGTGTTCTAGTTCTCACACTCGACCGGTGGATGGCGCTGGTGTCCTACAGCATATATCCAATTTTTTTATAGCTCTCATTTATCATTTTATTTACAATTTAACAATAATAAATAAATGATACTTACTTTCTCAGAATTTGTGACATATTCGTGAACAAGTCATAATTATAATAAATATTTGTCGTACCGGGTCTGTTATAGCCTATGGTCCCCGTCAGCTGACGTGAGCTTGTCTATGACCGGACTAATGAGCTTTTTGCATGATTAGCAGAATTTTAGGGATTGTTCACGAATATTCGATGGATTCGGGTATAAATAGGCCTGCGCCGATCCTCAAACGAACTTCTATATCAATCTTCGTAGCTGTCTCTGAGTAAATAAATTCTGTGTCTATATCTTGTAATAAAATTGTTTGGTGAAAACTTCGTTCCCAGATATTCTGGTAAGTCGTATTCCTCTATTTATTGGGGCACATTACGGGCCTCTATGTATATTCACGGCTTAAGAGTGGTCTGTTTTATACAGGGTCGCTGGTCTGAGCTCGTGTGCCCTCTGAATACGCACTTCTCTGACATTTATCTACGGCGTGCTTCGTGGTACAACAGCTGCTGTGAGCCGTATACATCGGCGAACGGTCTACTCTGAACATCCTAGAGGCCATCCCGCAATCACCCAAGGCCAGTACACTGTCGCCGTGTACCTGTTAATGTGTAGCTGTAGTGCCAACCAGAAGTAAACGTAGTACGCTTAGTAGCCTGTACTAGAATTCACGTACCTTAAATGTGTAGCTAGCGCTATAATTCATGTGCATATTGTGTGTTCATCTGCTTATTATCTGTGCCTGCTGTGTGTGTTCTTTCTGTCTCACACTTCTGTATTCTGTACCTGTCTGTCTACCTACTTCACTACTATATATTTCTCTGTGTGTAACTCTGTGTTCTATTCTATCAAATATATGTGTGTACACTTAAACTACCAGCTGTTTTCATTGGAGCCCTAGCTTCCCTGTGCACGCACCTCTCTAGCTCTGTGGAGAAGGCGCCCTGGGTAAGAGTTCTGCATCAGCCCCTGAGCGAGCCGGTGAGTATCCACCTGACTAGGTCAGTGGTTACAAATTGGCTCCCAACGTAGTGGCAAGACTCTGGTACTACTCTGCGGTAGTCTCAGTCTAGTGTGTGTGCATAGGAGGCTAACTCTGATGAAAACAACCTGGGAATCCGTCTGAGACTTCCCAAGACGTTAATTGGTTGTGTTAGCAGCTGAACACGTAATTAATCTTCTTGTCTTTTTCCAGCTACCTACACCTGGGGTGGGAAAAGACACCCAAAATTCCAAATTTCAAAATTAAAAAACAGCTGTGATTTTGGTAAGATTTTCTGATTTTATTCGGCATACCCACTTTTTTTTCTTTTTTGTTTTTTTTCTTTTTTCTTTTTTCTCCTCTTTTCTAGCCTGTTTCTAGTCTTTCTTGCAGATGTGCACATATATATTTGGACTGTAATATAATTTTTTCTGTGTAACAAAACCTAATAAGATTTTCTGGGTAACTACAAACTTTATAGAAAGTGTGTAGGTACCTTGCATTTTGAAAATTAACTTGAACTTTGTCCTCATAAATGATAGAAACTTTTAATTCTATTAGACAGCCTCTATTTGTATTAAATTATAGCAATCAATTTAAAACTTTAGTTAAATATCAAGCACCTTGTTGATATCTACTTATGAACCTCTGTTTTACATCTTGTATTTGAACCTTGTCTGTTTGACCAACATTGCCAGTTGTGTAACTGACTTTGCATTTGAGTCTAAACTTTAACTTTAGTGTATTAATAATAGACACCTGTAACTCTATTATAAATATAAATCATATAATTTAATTTGAAGCCATTGTCAGATATCATACACTTTGGTGGAACTTACTTGTTATTTCTGTTTAATACTTTGTGATTGAACCCTGTCTGTGTCATCTACATTGTTACCTATTTAATTGTCGTAATTAAACTTTTACATCATGGCACAGATGCAAAAATATATTAACTATCTGAGAAAAGACGAACTCTCTAACGAGCTTGCTCACATAGGCATTTCAGTGGCACCTGATGCGACGGTGGCTGGCCTTCGGAGTGAGCTGAGGACGGCACACCGACTTGTCCGTCGGGGTAGCATCAAGCTGAAGGCGGTGGTCCCCACTGATGCAGCGGCGGAGCTTTCCATCTGTACGCCTAAGGTCTCGGAACTAAGTGAGGCCCTCCAGTCAGGTGACTTTGTTTCTGATAAAAATTGTCGCATAAGAGTAGCCTTCAGGGCGAACTATCTGCTAACTAGGCTGGCTCGTTGTGGTCTAGATTGTCCTGAACTGGCCGAACTTCGTGATAGGCTTGTGAAGATCGTCGCTGTGGCTGAACCCAGCACTGATTCTGAATCTGACGGGTCAGATGAAGGTGATGATGATTCGGGTCGTGACCGGGTAGAGTACACTTCACCTGCAGTGAGAGAGGACCGCTCGGTACGAGCTAGTTCTGGTAAATCTTGTTCCACGTCTGACAACATAGTGTATAGGGAACGTCCCGTTAACCTATGTTCTTTTAACTTAAAATATGATGGTTCCTCTTGTGTGCGCGTGTTTTTAGAGAGATTAGAAGAACTTAGATGTGCACGGGAGGTCTCTAAGTCTAAACTCCTTCTGGCTTTCTCTGACCTGTTGGACGGACCAGCTTTGTCTTGGTTCCGTACAAATAGAACTAATTTCATCTCATATGAGGACCTTATTGGTGAGCTTAGAGATACATTCGATATTCCTGACTATGATTATCGTCTCAGAAATGAGATTAGACAGCGTAGCCAATCCCGCTCTGAGTCCTTGGTTAGCTACTTATGTACAATGCAGGCTATGTTCTCAAGGTTGTCGTGTAAAATGCCCAGTGAGGAACAGCTGGACATTCTCATGCACAATATTAGACCAGACTACATGAAGGAATTGGCCTTGCATGATGTCAACTCTATTGATGATCTGAGACGTCTAGGTAAACGTCTGGAGCTTGCGCGTACAAGGGCGGACGCTTTCCGTGAGCCTATTTTGGACAAATTTGAGATTTCGTCTGATTTACACCAGCACAAGACCAAAGGCGTGCAAAGGCCCCCTAAGCAGGTGTCTGCAGTCGAGACGCCATCTACCTCCAACGAACGCAAATGCTTCCGGTGTGGCGAAAGCGGGCACGCTGCATACAACTGCACCCAGTCGAGAGAGTTGGTGTGCTTCCGGTGCGGTCTCAAAGGAGTCAAGACACCAGACTGCTCAAAATGTACTGGTAAGCCAAAAAACGCGTAAGCCAGGGCCTTATTGTGAACTCTATACATCACTCTGTATCTGAGTCTATTTCTGATAGGGTCCTGTTTACTAAACGGGATAACGATGTTAGACCGTATCTAGTTGTTAAAGTATTAAATTTAAATGTCTTAGGCCTTCTGGATTCCGGTGCCTCTTGCTCTATACTAGGAAAGGGAGCGCACCGTATCTTCTTGGAACTGGGTTTTGATCTTGAACGTATCAACCCTTCCTTTCGCATTACAACTGCCGACAGCTCATATGTGCAATGTCTGGGTTGTATTTCTCTACCTATTGAGTATAATTCGGTTATCCGAGTTATCAAATTCTATGTTGTTCCGGGAATCACCACCTCCATGATATTTGGAGTGGATTTTTGGCAGCAATTTAAGTTAGGTGATAAACTAATTTCACAAAATATTAGTCTTGATGGTTTTAGTGACAATAATCCTATCGAGTCTGTGTCTCTTAACAGTGGCCTCGAGGATTACAGCAACCTGACTACTAAACAAAGGGGTGTAATCAACGAGATCATTGAAAAGTTTGACTCTTTGAACACGGATAAGGTGGGTTTAGGTCGGACTACACTTGAGCATCATGTCATTGACACGGGTGACAGTAAGCCGATCAAACAGCGTTACTACCCGCTCTCTCCTCTCAAACAGAAAGCCCTGGAAGCCGAGTTGGACCGAATGCTAGAGATGGGAGTAGTGTCCCCGTCTCAGTCCGCATGGAATTCTCCAGTGGTCATGGTGGAGAAGGCGAACGGCGAACTCAGGTTGTGCTTGGACTCTCGCAAGCTCAACTCTGTGTCAAAAAGTGACGCCTATCCCTTACCGTACATTAATCAAATCTTGGACCATCTGAATAATGCTAAATATTTATCCTCTGTAGATCTGAGTGCGGCCTACTGGCAGATTCCGTTCGACTCTCTGCAGTCCGCCGAGAAGACTGCCTTTACAGTTCCCCGTAGGGGGCTGTTTCATTACAATACCATGTGTTTTGGACTCGTTGGAGCTGCCGCCACGATGCAGCGCCTAATGGACCGTCTGTTTGGTCCTGAGTTCGACAACAGGGTATTTGCGTTTCAGGACGACATAGTCTGTGTGTCCAGTACCTTTGAGGAGCATGTAGAGCTCTTACATAGAGTCTATCAGCGACTCAAGGATGCTGGCCTAACTATTAACATGAAAAAGTCTCACTTTTGTCGGAGTGAACTCAAATACCTGGGGTATTATGTGGACAAACACGGCCTTCGGACTGACCCTGGTAAAGTTGAGGTTATTCTCAACTATCCTACACCTACTAACCCAAAGGAGGTTAAGAGGTTTCTGGGAATGGCCGGCTGGTATCGTCGTTTTGTCAATAATTTCTCTAAGATTAGTAAACCTCTGTGTAAACTAACGTCTAAGAATGTTAAGTTCGAATGGACACCCGAAGCGGAACAGTCCTTCAATCTTCTCAAGTCAGCTTTGGTCTCTGCCCCTATATTGAAGATGCCTAACTTTGAGTTGCCTTTCCGTATTCTCAGTGATGCGTCCGCATTTTCAGTTGCTGCTGTGCTGACACAAACTCACGATGGAGTTGAACACCCCATCGCCTACTGCAGCCGTTCTCTCAACAAGAACGAGGTGAACTACAGCACAACTGAGCGGGAACTTCTGGCCGTGATTTTCGCCTTAGAACAATTCAGACAGTACGTCGAGGGCCAGAAGTGTACAGTCGTCACGGATCACTCCTCTTTACTGTGGTTCCATAAGCTGAAAAACCCTACGGGTCGTTTAGCGCGTTGGAGCATGAGGCTAAGTCAATTCGATTTTGACATTGAACATCGGAAGGGTAAAGATCACGTTGTACCTGACGCTCTGTCTCGTATAACGATTGATTCGCTAGATGCTGCCTCCTCTAAAGACCCTTGGTATATCCACACCATGAACAGTGTGCGGAAGAACCCTAGGAAGTTGCCGAATTTTGACATTCGTGACAACCTTTTATATAGATTTTCTAAGAATAAATACTCTCTGACTTCAGATTTCGACTGGAAGTTGGTGGTACCCCAGGAGGATCGCCTGTCCCTGCTCTCTAAGTACCATGATGACACACTTAGTGCTCATGGTGGTGTTTGGAAGACACACAAAAGGTTAGCCCTAAATTATTATTGGCCCAAAATGTACGAGGACGTCAAACAATATGTCGGGAAGTGTGAAGTCTGTAAGCAGTACAAACCCGTAAACACGTCTCGTCCTGGCCTCATGGGTAGCCCGAAGCGGGTGTCGAAGCCTTTCGAAGCTATCTCTGTCGATCTACTTGGTCCCTTTCCTACTTCAAGTAATAGAAACGTGCACCTGATCGTGGTCTCCGACTATTTTAGTAAATACGTCATGTTGTGCCCTATTCGGGTTGCCACAGGCGCTGTGGTCGCGAGATTCATAGAGAAGAGTGTATTTCTTGTTCATGGAGTATGTAAAACTATTTACATGGATAATGGTCCTCAGTTCGTAAGTAAGCCTTTTAAGGATCTACTAACTAAATATAATGTACCCAATATATACTATAACCCTAGGTATCATGCCCAGACTAATCAGGCGGAAAGAGCTATTCGCAATGTTGTCCAAGCGATCTCGTGCTATGTGAAGTCACAACACAAAGCATGGGACTCGTTCTTGGTTGAAGTACAGTGCGCTCTGAACACTGCGGTTAGCGAAGCAACTCGCTTCACCCCATACTTTCTGGTGCATGGTAGGGAGTTCATTGGAGATGGAGTTCTATACAGGCAGTCAGACATTGCGTGCCACCCGGCTTCTGTCGCTGTGGACGATCCATCAGCCTTTGGTGTCAAACTGAGAGAAATACAACGCATCTAAGACCAGGTGAGGAAACATTTGAACGTTGCCCACCAGCGTAATGAAAAGTATTACAACCTCAGAAAAAGGCATGTGGAGCTGAAAGTAGGACAAATCGTGTACAAACGCACGTTCTACCTGTCAAACAAAGCAAAGAACTTCACTTCCAAGTTAGCCCCTAAGTTCCTTAAATGTGTGGTAACCGCCAAGCAATCCCCTCTGGTATATAGGCTGTCAGATTTAGACGGTAAGGATCTTGGTGAGTACCATATCAAAGACATCCTGAAGTATAAGGAGGAGCCGTCTCCAGTACCTAATGTCAGCGATGTTGCCACTACATAGCACTGTTTATCTAGTCTATAAAACCAGCGCTATGTTATGCTTAATCTGTATAATATCTGTTTTCTCTCTGAGTATCTACGTGACTATAATTTGTCACATTGTAGGTTCCACCATACACCGTACCGAGTGTTTCTCTCTCATTTCGCCTCTCAATTCTCCACAGCTCCTTGTAGTTGTTGGTAGTGTTGGTGTATCTGCAGCGAATAAAAGGAACATTCATTTTCTTTGTAGGACATTTGACTCTAGCTATGTAACCTAACCATTGCGCAAGTCAGTGTATAATTAGGTGTGTGCGAGGAATGTTCCTTAGTTTTGTAATTATAGTCGTCAGTTTGTGTTTGAAATACCCAGCTGTTTATCTATATCTATTGTAAGCATTTTCTGTTTTCTTTGTTGTGTATTTCCAGCGTATTGTGTCCGCAGGAAATACTATTAATGGGGGGGGTGGTGTAACGTGATATTTTTCACTTTTGCTTATTGTTTTCTAATATAGATTTCTTTGTTCCAGAGCCACCTAGAGTGTCTCACGGGAACTAGGCATAATTGTTTGGCAGTGAAACTTCTAATCTTCGATTAGGTGTGTTCTAGTTCTCACACTCGACCGGTGGATGGCGCTGGTGTCCTACAGCATATATCCAATTTTTTTATAGCTCTCATTTATCATTTTATTTACAATTTAACAATAATAAATAAATGATACTTACTTTCTCAGAATTTGTGACATATTCGTGAACAAGTCATAATTATAATAAATATTTGTCGTACCGGGTCTGTTATAGCCTATGGTCCCCGTCAGCTGACGTGAGCTTGTCTATGACCGGACTAATGAGCTTTTTGCATGATTAGCAGAATTTTAGGGATTGTTCACGAATATTCGATGGATTCGGGTATAAATAGGCCTGCGCCGATCCTCAAACGAACTTCTATATCAATCTTCGTAGCTGTCTCTGAGTAAATAAATTCTGTGTCTATATCTTGTAATAAAATTGTTTGGTGAAAACTTCGTTCCCAGATATTCTGGTAAGTCGTATTCCTCTATTTATTGGGGCACATTACGGGCCTCTATGTATATTCACGGCTTAAGAGTGGTCTGTTTTATACAGGGTCGCTGGTCTGAGCTCGTGTGCCCTCTGAATACGCTCTTCTCTGACATTTATCTACGGCGTGCTTCGTGGTACAACAGCTGCTGTGAGCCGTATACATCGGCGAACGGTCTACTCTGAACATCCTAGAGGCCATCCCGCAATCACCCAAGGCCAGTACACTGTCGCCGTGTACCTGTTAATGTGTAGCTGTAGTGCCAACCAGAAGTAAACGTAGTACGCTTAGTAGCCTGTACTAGAATTCACGTACCTTAAATGTGTAGCTAGCGCTATAATTCATGTGCATATTGTGTGTTCATCTGCTTATTATCTGTGCCTGCTGTGTGTGTTCTTTCTGTCTCACACTTCTGTATTCTGTACCTGTCTGTCTACCTACTTCACTACTATATATTTCTCTGTGTGTAACTCTGTGTTCTATTCTATCAAATATATGTGTGTACACCTAAACTACCAGCTGTTTTCATTGGAGCCCTAGCTTCCCTGTGCACGCACCTCTCTAGCTCTGTGGAGAAGGCGCCCTGGGTAAGAGTTCTGCATCAGCCCCTGAGCGAGCCGGTGAGTACTGAGCACCGGTGAGCACCGATAATGTAATGATGAAATAATTTCTGAATATTTCATTAGTTATAGCATAATATGTACTTAATAATACACTTTAATTACTCTTTCAAAGTTATATAACGCCTATAAAATGTTCTGTATTTTAAAATTATATAAACTGAGTCGTATTCTACGGCTGGTAATATTTTAATTATACGTTAATTTACGAAAGGTTGTAAAATAAAATACAATAAATTTTACTGATACAGGGCAAACGGTGGCAATAAATTTACCGTATAAATGTCATAAAATATATATTAATAGCAACAAAGCAACCATGCCATCTGATCTTCACAACCATTGACGATATTGAAGTTTTGTAATCTGCCCATCTAGACAAGTAGCAATTCGTTGGTCGGCGATTGATAGAATAGAATGGGAATTGGCATATATGATATGCGTTAACGACTGTTAAATACATCAAATCCCATACATTCGTCATCCTATTCCATCAAACGCCGACCAACGAATTGCCACTTGTCTAGAGGGGCAGATCAGTGGCAATTCGCTGGCGAGCGTATTCTATATATATAGATATGACAATCGAATATATATATATGATTACTATATATGATTTTTTTTCATATCATATATATTATCAACGTATTTCATAAACGTGAGAAAATGTTTCAATCTTATAGATTCATCATTCTATTCTAAAATATTCTGGCCTACGAATTTTCACTTGTCTAGTGGGGGAGCAGGCTGTTGGAGTTTTTATGCCAAATACCTGTAATGAATAACCCATCTTTCGCATGATAACAGGAACCGACCACGGCTAACGTGATCGCCCAGACACGCAAGGATCTCAATGTGTTAAGAATAGTCGTCTATTCAATTATAACTACCAAATGTTTAAACATTTATAAATTCACGATTTGCGACACAGAATGATTCCCCTACCAATAATTTCTGCTAATATTTTCAACCGTAACAATGAACAATAAATTTCAAATATTTTCAGTACGTAATTTCTTCGAGCGAAGCCTTCGTATAATGTCCCAGGCAATTTTCAGTGGATTAGATCGATTTCCAACGGCCTGTGGTCGAATACAGCTATTCAGGCCGCCATTCATTTCCTGTCGACTGCCCACCGGTGCAGATATATCACTAAGAGGTAATATTAACATCAGAAGGTGCGATAACCGTGAGGACTTCATATAGGGAGGGATGTGATGATTATTGCACGTTTACCTTTTTTATGACATAGGCAGGTGATACAAAATATTATGACACAATTTTGTGTTACATTTTAGAATAATTTTATGAATGGTAAATAGCTGTTGCCCGCGGCTCCGCCCGCATTGATGTCGTTTATGGAGTAGTGTTCTCAAGCTCTAATTCACCTCTGTACCAAATTTCATCAGGCTATCTTCAAAAATTACAAACTTTCATCCCCTATTTCCCCCCCCCCCCCCCCTTTCACACTTTCTTTCACGATATAAGGGAGCCTATGTACGTTCCTAAGCTTGATCCAGCCCTGTACCAAGTGTCAGCCCTTTGAGCGCGGACATTTTTGTATTCAATAAATTTGTAGCGGCCTTTTTTTTTTTTTTAACGTGAGGGAAAATCCTTCATAGATGCTATGCCGGACTCCTACCGACTAAAAACCCTCACGTACCGCCTAATAGCCTGCGGTTGGTAGCCCCGGGTAAGCCCTCGGAAGGATGTCCCAGGACCACCAACAGACCTACGGCTGCGGCCTCACCTAGGTGGTTCGGGTGTTATCCCGCGTCTATGGGGGGGGGGGTCGGGTGTCACCCCGCTTCTTGGGGGGGGGGGGCGTGATCTCTCACGTCACGCTGCCGTCATGGGCCTGCTTCTGTAAGGACGGCGAGCAGCCCACTCACCGTCCTCAGGACCCCGGTCACGGAGGCCGATGGTCTTCGGCTCTCGGGTGGGAGAGTTCTCTCCCGCTCCCGCCCCGCCGCCTCTTTCGCGAGCATGACCTGTTCGCAGAAAGAGACAGCGCAGTCCCACTTAGTCCCGCTGGAGACCATGGCTCGCACCATGGTCTCGAGCGTGAGAGTGTCCACGTCCAGACCCACCACGAGGACCTGGCGCTGTTCCGCCCACGCTGTGCACTCCACCAGCGTATGGAGCGATGTGTCGTCGCTGCGGTCCTTGCAGTGCTGACACTCGGCCGTGGTTTCCCGGTGTCTTCGCCACAGATATCTACCGAAGCTACCATGCCCGGTAAGCATCTGTGACAACCGGTAGGAGAGAGCACCATGTCTCCTCTCCAGCCACTCGTCCATGACCGGTCTGACGACCGTGATTGTGGCGAATCCCCCCTTTGGTTGCTCAAGTCGTCGCACCTTCCATGTCTCGACGGTTTCCTGGTGGAGCTGGGACCGCTGGGCCTCGATTTCTCGAGCCGCAGGCCTTTGACCCCGCTCCAGCGCCCCCTTGCGCCATTTAAACAGAGACGCAAGGGCTCTCGCTTCCAGGTCCCATGGAGGGGTCCCGGCTAGGAGACATGCCGCTTCACCTGAGATCGTGCGGTATCCCCTTATCACCCTGACGGCCATCGCCCTCTGCGGGCTCAGCGATCTAGCCAGATTGGTGGCCGTCAGGGTTTCCGCCCATACGGGGGCCCCGTATAGGGCCATACTTCGCACGATCCCTAGGTACAGTCTCCTGTAGGGAGCGTTGGGTTCCCTGATGTTGGGCATCAGTCGCGTGAGTGTGGTTGATGCTCCCCTCAGTTTTGGGACCAAACTTCGGAAGTGATGTCCGAAGTTCCACCGGCCATCGAGTACGAGTCCCAAATACTTCATCGAAGGCTCGGTGCCGATGCTGACGCCCCCTACCTGCAGCCTGGATCCCGCAGGTGGCCCCATCCGAGGTCCGTGGAAGCACAGAGCCTCGGATTTGTGAAGGGCGACCTCGAAACCCAGCCGCCGTATTCGACCCACGACTTGAGCAAGGGGTTGCTCAAGTCGTGGGTCGAATACGGCGGCTGGCCTTTAGTGCTGCGTCTCGGTGCGTTGCTCCCCGCGCCGTAACGAGGGTGTCGTCTGCGTAACACATTGCGATTTGTAGCGGCCTGCTCGAACGCCAACCGCTAAGTCCACGCGCTTGCGCGATGCACAGCACCGTGGCTTAGCAACAGAAATAACTACACTGTCACTTCCCTGTATATGCCGGCCGGATTTGTTGACATTAATAATCACAACTCCACTTCCTTGATTAGTAGCGTGATGATATATAGCCTATGTGTTATTCTTATGTATAAGCTATATTATTGTAGTTTCATTAAAATATATTCAGTAGTTTCTATGTGAAAGAGTGACAAACATCCATCCATCCATATATCCATTCATACTCATAAGCCTTCGCGTTTATAATACATATTAGTAAGATGGCCGAGTGGTATGGGTAATGGACTGCTGAGACGAGGTCTCGGGTTCGATCCCAGGTTTTCCATGGCACACACCAATGACTTTTCGATGTTATTCGAAGTTACGTGTGTATTTATCGCAGGTTTATAAGTGCCCAGTTGATGGCAATAGGCTCGCCACCTATTACATTGGGACCTAAACATAAACCGGCGATATGTGGGTGCTAGCACCACTGCCTACCCCTTCAGGGATAAAGGCGTGAGTTTATGTTAATGTTATGTAATGTTAATTATGTTTTCGAAGTAAAAACTTCTTCAGGTACGCTTGACTGAGGGGTAAGCTCTTGAATGCTCGAACGTTAGGAACGTTCGTACACGGTTCTCTATCTCCAGCAGTACCTATTGGACTAATTGAGCGGAAGTTTTTTTTTATTCTACACGTCTGTAATACCTATTTGACAAATTGTGTTAATTCACATATATTATGACACTATTTATTTAAAGGGAAAACAGACTATTTGTGAATTAAATCTTATTACTTTTTACCCAACTGCCATGAAGGGTTATATTTTTCGCGCGTATATAGTTCGTATGTATATTTGTTTGTAATATTCTTTATTACTACATATCTTCTAAACCACCGTACGGATTTGTATGATTTATGTCTCTTATTGGGTACATAAAATATGAACAAAAGCTAAATGTTGGTTTTCTGACCCCAAAATGTATGTGGAAAATTTTGAATTTATCGAGTGGGGATATCAAAATGACAGAAATTAGAAGATGATTACAAATATTATATATATATGGTGTATGGAGATATATATGGTTGACAATGGGAGAGTTCTGCATACCGATGGCTTTAAAGTGGCGCACCTTGATCTATGAGTGGTCGCCGGCCCTGTTAAAATTCTATCTTAACGCCTTTCAGATGACCCTTCCAGACCAGAGTAATCTGGTAAGGTGGGGGAACACAAAAACAATGTTATACGTGTGGTGAGGCAATAGGGACGGCTAGGCACATATTAGTAGGATGTAGGGTGCTTCTTGATAGAGGCCAATACTCACGCCGCCACGATAAGGTGCTTTTCATCATACGCGAAGCAATGAGTCTGGCAGTAGCTAGAGCCCAAAAAGGATTGACTACTAACAGACGTCATATCAACTTTGTGTCTGAAGGTTCATCCATAAAATCCAGGAACAAACCTTATTCAATCTTAGATACTGCCCCAGATTCTACTCTCCTAATCGACACGTATGAAAAGCACTATAAAATTCCGGAGGATGTTGGGGTTTCGTCATCTAGACCGGACATATTTCTCTACTCGAAAACGACTAAATATGTGGTTCTTGTGGAACTTACTGTACCGTGGGAAACAAATATACCGAAGGACCACACACTTAAGAAAAATAAATACTATGATCTCACAAACGAATTAATCAAAAACGGTTACGTGGTTAATTTGTATGCAGTAGAAGTGGGAGCGAGAGGTATACCAGCTAAATCTCTCTATAACCTACTTAAAGATCTAGGCCTATCGAGAGCTACAATAAGCTCATTACCTACTAGGACGAATGTCTAAAGCGGCACTAGTAGGTTCGTATCAAATTTGGTTAGGCAGGGAGGGGAACTTGGGTAGTGAAGATGAGTGTTGATGTACATCAACAAAAGGGGCCCCTTCTAAACCTACACTTGGGTCGCAAGTCCCAGGCACTGTCCCGAGTTCCCAACTCAGCAACGCGATGGACCCGGCACCCGCACGGAGAATCCATGGATTGCTAAGAATATCGTCTCTCTATATATATATGTGTCGTGAATAAAAAGTATAAATAAAATAAATTATTAAAAATAAAGCACCCAGCGGTAGATACCCATTACAAAATTAATGGGTACTGCCTGCTATGAAGCTTGTTTCGATCTTTTCAGCATCAGTCAGATTTTTAAAGTGAAAACGTCTTTAGCGGCGTTGGATGGGTAAAAAGTGGTAAACTCGCTTCAGGATTACTTGACCTTTGAACCGTGACTGACGACTGACGTCATACAACATTAGCTACAGATTGTTTATTTTGTAAGGTACGCTATGAAGCTTCGTAGATTAACGGTAAGCGCTTCGACTGTAAGTTTGAACCAGGGCTTCTGACACTTTTTGTGATTATTTTTTCTTTTTGTAATTCATTAATTTCTTCTGACAGAAAAATAGTGAAAGGTTCTATGATTGGCGCTATATTATAGGTATGGTATGGCATGGTATGTTCTTTTTTATCTTTTTCTCTGTATATAACGAAGAAAGAAAGAAATAAAAAAGATTTCACTTCCGCCGGCACTCCCGGAGTGCAACCCGTCTTTTTTTGTACAGAATGTTTTCGCTTCCGTCAGCATATTTTTTTTCAAAATTATTTAAAACATATTAAATAATTACTCTCTCTCTCTACATATTGACTGATGTCTTTCAGCCAGAGCCTCGTCTGTTAATAAGATGATATACCGGTTTACAGATGAGGTTGACTTGTCCCCGAAGGTATTTGTGAAGCTTCAAGCATCCGAGGTAGAAAAACATGTAACAATAATATCCCCATGAAAAAGATTTATAACAACACGTTATCGTGCTGAAAACACAAAACGACATCATAACTAAACTACAAATAACCATTTCCGTCACACAACAATAAGCAATTTGCACTCAAAACAATATTGTCATGTTATTATTTGGAACATTTACACTGCTAAGCCAGATGTATAGCCCATTTGCAGTATCGTGCAAACTGTTAGACGTAACTCATATCCCCGCATTAATATCCGCGAAATGTGCACTTACCTCCAAAAATTAAAGTAACGCCGATGGTTATTCTCACCCCCTGTGTGATAAACAAGGCGATTTAGGACCGTTTCTGTATCTAATTAGGTGTTATTGTTGCAGGGAGTTAGAATGTGACTGTATATACAATATGCGGTGGCACTAAAAGGCGTAGTTGGCGTACATGTGTGTAATAATACAATCTATGTAACTGCACGGAACAAAAAAGTTAATATCACAACCGATCACAAATCGATCATCAACCACGTGCAACTTTTCGTACCTGTCATAATAGACGACGCTACTCGCTACATTATACCGACTCAGATAGGTTTTTTTTTTTTTTTTTTTTTTTTTTTGTTTTATTAATCCGCAATCAGTCATCTAGGACTATAATCGGATTTGATGAGTGAGGGTTTACATGAGGATGCTGGCAGTAACCACTGACAGATCCATTAAAATATAGTTTTCCTCTTCAGTCTTGAGGTACATTCCCTAAGAAGCTCAGGAACAAGAGGGTTTGGGTGAGATGAGAGCCTTAATGCATATTTAGTTTTAACCGCTGCGATTTCTTCAAAGATTGTTGGCATTGACAGATATTCGTGGATTTCCGTATTTCTGGTAAACCACGGTGCATTGACAATGTCCCGAAAAATACCGTTCTGGGCCCTTTGTATGCGCATGATACTGCTTTTACTAGCTGTACTCCAAATTTGTAGCCCATAGGACCAGATTGGCTTCAAGATGCTGGAGTATATGAGGAGCTTGTTGTCAACTGAGAGGACGGAGTTTCTTCCCATCAGCCATGTTAACTTTCTATATTTCAGGTTGAGGGCATTTCTTTTGTGTTTGATGTGTTCACTCCAGGTAAGTCTTCTGTCAATATAGAATCCCAAGTATTTTACACATACAGAATGGGGAAGAGCATGGTCACCAAGTTTTACAGCAGGACAGTCACCTTTCCTGAGGGTGAAAGTAATATGGTGAGATTTCTGGGCACTTGCTGTAATACGCCATTTGTTGAGCCATGTGTGGGTTTCATTCAGTGACCTCTGAAGTGCGCGGCTCGCCGATTCGGCTTTCTCGTTGCTTGACAGGAATGCTATATCATCGGCATAAGTAGCCACTGTGACATCAGAAGATGTAGGCATGTCAGACGTAAATATATTGTATAGAACTGGGCCCAACACAGAGCCTTGCGGGACTCCTGCCTCAATAATGTGAAATGAAGATCTGGCATCACCCTGTTTGACACGAAAAATTCTGTTGGACAGGTAGGATTCGAGAATCAAAAAGAAAGAATGAGGTAGAAGTAGCTTGATTTTGCAAAGCAGACCCTTGTGCCATACGCGATCAAAGGCTTGCTGAATGTCTAGAAATGCAGCAGAACAGTATTCTTTTCCCTCAAAAGTTTTTCTTATGTGTTGGTAGACACGGTGAACCTGTTCAATCGTGGAATGCGACTGGCGAAAACCAAATTGGTGAGATGGGATGACAGATTGGTTGTCAATTGTATCCCTGAGCCTAATAAGAAACAATCTTTCCCATAGCTTGGAGAGGATTGGGGTGAGGCTTATCGGCCTATACGACGAGACTAGGTGTTCTGGTTTTCCAGCCTTGTGAATCATTACAATTTCAGAAATCTTCCAAGAGGTGGGGAAGTGAGAAGTATTCAGAATGGCGTTAAATAGATTTGCCAGAAAAGCAATGACCTTGTTTGGTAGTTCCTTTAGGATGAGTGGGGTGATTAGGTCAAAGCCAGGTGCCTTTTTTGAGTCAAGAGATTTAATTTCACGCGATATTTCTCTAGGTGAAGTTGGTCTTAACGGAATGCACATTTGAAAATCACGATTCAGGATTTCGTCAATGTCACTATCGTCACTCACACCCTCATTTGGCTTAAAGACAGAAGCAAGATGTTCCGCAAAAGCTTCTGCTTTTTCACGATCAGTGCGTAGCCAAGAATCTGCATTCCTCAATGGTGGAAATGATTGCTGAGGTCTGGTAAGATTTCTGGTTGCCTTCCAGAGAGAGTGGTCATCGTTACCTTGAGGTGACATCAGTTCTAGATTTTTTTTTGTGGTTAGGTTAACTGAGTCCTGAATTAGTTGCTTTAGTTCTTTAGTGGCGTAATTCAGATGTTTTTTGTCTACGGAACTATGAGTCATATGCCAGATTCTTCGTAGACGACGTTTCTCCTCGAGTTTTAGCCGAATTTCCATTGGTATCGTTGGGGCGAGTTCGGATGCCTTCAGTTCAGGTGTGTTGGTCCATGCAGCCACCTGGATGAGGTTCGTGATGTAAAGACAAGCCTCATCGACATCATTAGCGGATTTCAAAGGAATTGAAAGAACAATATTGGATTCCAAGTATTCTTTAAAACCTTGCCAGTCTGTTTTACGGTTGAATAATGACTCGGGAGGATCTCTTACAATTACTGTCGAGCTAAGAGTCAAGATCACTAGAGTATGGTCCGATGACCCGTCAGGACTAGATTCAATGCAAGTGTACATGTCACTGATGTTTTTTGAGATGAAGAAGTCTATGAGATCTGGGAGTTTTTTAGGGTCAGATGGCCAATGGGTTGGCTCTCCAGTTGAAAAGACGCGAAGATGATTTGCGTCAATACTCTTTTTCAAATTACGGCCTCTGGTTAAAGTGATTCTAGAGCCGAAGCATTCGTGTTTGGCATTCCAATCGCCTCCCACCAAGAATCGAGGGCCAAGGGATTGGAAAAATGAAGAAAACATGGCATCAGAAACTTTATGTTTGGGTGGACAGTATATAGCGGATAGATTTAGCGGTCCTGAGCGGTCTTCAATTCTAGCTGAAGTTGCTTGCAGATAGTCCGTAGAGTAGCTTTCCAGAAGTGAGTGTTTTATGCTGCTTTTTATTGCGATTGCTGATCCTGCATGAGAAGTGCCATCTGGATGTGGAGTGTGATAAATCGTAAAACCTTTCATGGAGAACGTATCATTTGAGGTAGAATGAGACTCTGAGATTAATACAATATCGAGTTTGTTGACGGTTATAATGGCTTTCAATTCAGAGATGTTAGGGGAAAGGCCGTTAATGTTCCACGATGCAATTTTGAGGGAAGTCATTATGGAGTAAGTTTGGTGATGATGGTTGTCATAAGACTTAATAAAGTGCTTATCTGTTGTAAGAGACAGTCCATTTTTTCATTTTGCTGTATCAGGAGTGACTCAAGCGAGTTGGGCTGAGGTCGTTCAGTCACTGAGGTGTTTTTTAAGACATTACTATACAGGCTAGAATTATTTGGTATATCTGTCCTTGTAGTTATGATTGGATCATTTCTTCTTTTCCCTGTGGATGTTGATTGGGTGACATGCTGCGGTATAGGCGTCTTTAGCGGAGGGAATTCTTCGGGTATTGAATTATAGCGAATTTGTTCAGTAGCACGATATCGAGGACGGGTTTGAGCTTTATTAGTTTTCCTTGCCAGTATTTCTTTATAGACCTGACAGCCCTTGTAGTTGGCTGGGTGATCGCAGGAGCAGAGTGCACATTTAGCTGGGGTATTCCTGTCTTTTTTCGAGCAGTCAGATGTCTTATGTCCTTCTCCACATTTTACACACCTAAATGGACGCATGCAGTTATTCTTAGAATGACCGTACTGCTGGCAGCGCTGACATTGAACAATACTAGAGGACTTTCGGGGATCTTCGATAAGCACCTGTTGATGGTATATGTACTTTATGCTTTTAACTGCTTTGTTATTGATGCTTGGCTCTAAATTAACAAAGAAAGTGGATGTTGGTTTCTTATCAGGGCCGTAGCGAGCGTTAATAATTTCGCCTCTGACTTTATTGCCTGATTTTTCAATTTCTTGTATTATTGCTTCATAAGGCGTGGTGAAATGAAGGTTGCGAATTACGATCCTAAAACATTTGGTTTCTTTTCTAGAGAAGGTGTGTCCAATTAAACCTTTCTGTCTGACAGTTTCTATAACACTCTTGTAGGCTTCAGGATTATCAACAAGAATTCTCAGTAGATTTTTGTTTACTATCCTGTACCTGAATTGGGTTGGGTCGACTACAGATTCGAGGAGACCAGTAAGTTTATTGACATCCTCAATACCATATAATATGATAGGAGGAGGTCTATTTATTTTCGGTTGGGTGCTTTCTTGATCAACTGAGAGATTGGTGAACCGGTTTGATAGTGGAATTTCATCAGATTTCGAAGTTGGGGATGTATCAGCTAGCTTTCTTTTTTTTGTTGGTACGCGCTGCCATTCTGGACGATCCACGGGATCAGTGGATACCGACTTTTTAGGTAGATCACCACTAGGGATGATAGATGTAATAGTACTTGTGGAGTTACTGCGAGGTCTTGTACCAATCATGCTACTATGGAGGGTCTGTTGAACTAGCTTGCTGGAGCTTGGTGCTGGTGTTGTCGAGTTTGAGGGGGTGACGGAGACATTTAATTTTATAGTTTTATCATTTTCCATTTGTTCCCACGAGAAGGGACGATATATCAAGGTCACAGGTGAGGTGACGCCCATTCCCACCTGAAGGCGAATACGCATGACGTTTGCCAGGTCCGCCATGGTTGCCGCTAGAGACTGGTAGACCCCCCAGCCATTCATCCTTTCGGCACGGTGCACACCTTAGGATTAGGGAGTGATTTTTATTGAAGATTGCTTCCTCTAGTTCCGGGCATTCAAGCCAAGAACTCCGGCCACACAGGAAAACCGCGGGTAACGGGTGTTAAAGGGCATTTCCTCCCTTCAACCGGACGAGCTGGTGAGGCTCGTTGAATCGGGATAGTTAACCGCCGCCCAAGACTCGGCGTTGTTGTTCTGTTAGCACCATTCTAAGCTAATGAGGATTTTAAGGAGATGACAATTCATGTTTCGCAGGTGCCTAATCCTTTTACCAACTGTTTCTGCAAGGTTTGTTCAAGTTGTTAACCGTCTGTCCTGTTAAACCTGTCATTTCTCTCTTTTGTTCTAGAGAAGCTTGGAATCAAAGATAGTGATTAGGTACACAATAACACAACACAATTAATATTGCACCCTTCGCCCAACGTGACTCGAGCAGTGGATTTTGTAGCTATGTAATAGTGTGCTGTTCGCAAATTGTAGATTTATGGTTACACTTTGCAGCAGAAGTTGGAATCCGTTTGAAGCAAGTTCAAGATGGAAAGTTGCAATAATTGCATAGAGTGCCTTTGCAAATACTTTTTATCAGTACATCCCACATACTTTTTTTGTAATATACAATTAACGGGTCAGGTTAAAAAACGAAATACTGTGAAAAAGTTCTACCAAGTGTCATCGAACTATATAAACAGTTTGTACCTACTCTTATCTACACCTGCTTCGAGATATGCTGCCGCAAGTTATCGCATAGTACCAACGGCTTCTGTGAAGCATTGGATATCCATGACTTACGGTGAGCTTATCAGAAGATTAGGAGTATCAACCAAGAGATCGAACGAGCTATCTCTCAACGTTTGATTGAGAAGTGTGGTGGATAGTTACTACACTACCGCTACGGTAAGATGGTCGTTAAGTACTAAGAGAACTTGGCAGAGCTTGCTTGCTCTCTTTTTTTTTACACGGCCGTTAACTACCACCTTATCTACTACCTTATCTACTCAACTACAGATGACTATACCGTTTTACTCAGTCAATATTGTAACTTAGTTAATGTATCAAAACGGCCATCATAGCGAAAGCGAAAGCTATGCAGTTTATTTCTCCCCTTCCGACTTTTCTGAGAATCGGTAAATATCAAGAATGTGCCAAATTAAGTTGGCACCCACGGTGACGGCGACGCAAGGGTTTATATACCATTCATTGTTCTGTGCAGGGGACTCAGATAGGTGTCAAAATTCATTAGCTCGTTTACATAGTCTGCGTCCCTATTCAAAATTTAAAATTCATTCCCGCCTCCAAGAACCGTGATCCAATTTTTGTTCTAAACAGCTTGTCTAGAAATCAATTTAAAAAATTGGACTTTCGGTTTAATTAACGTCGTGTTCTAGCTATCTTAATAAATCCATATTTATACTAATATTTTAAATGCGAAAGTCATTCTGTCTGTCTGTTACGCTTTCACATCTAAACACTGAACACAATGAACATGTGGTAAATTACACGTGGGAGCATTAGAGCTTGGTAAAGGACATTGGTTATATTTGGTTGCGAAAAACTACATCCACGCGGTTTACCCGCCTCGGGCAACAGCTATAGTTTTATATATTTTCATTAAATATGTTGTTGAAAAAAATGTCATATGTTATGTTCTACAGTTAAATATATTTCTTTTTTTTTCAGAGGTCTTAGTAATATTGCGACAGTCACCATCAGTAGTTATAAGCCTTTAGCCAAACATAAAGTTAATAAAAACATATTTCGATACTGCAAAATTCGAGTCTAAAATCAGTCAATTGAAACCAGCACACGATGCATTCAAAATGGATGGCGGCGTTTTTAAAGGGTTCTAGCCACTGATTTTCCAATTGATTGAATTATGTGAATTTAACATACCTTTTTCGATTCCGAGCTTTATATCACTAAACTTTATGCGGTCAATTAGAAAATATATATCTTTTACAGGAGAGAGTTACGATAGTGAGTGGAACTGCTTCGTTTCAAGTAATGCTTTAATATTATTGTCCGGATCATATTCCTCTTTTTTTTTAATAAAAGTAGCTTAATTTACGCCTTATCCCCAAGTATAAGCCAAAACCCTAATTGTTATATATATATAGGATAATACAATTGTTTTAAATACAATGGGAGTTTCTAAAACATGAACTTTTGGACTCCAGAGTCTAATCTATCAATTGGCCTAATGCCGTCCACTACAGAACAAAGGCCTCTCCTAAAAGGCACCATGCCACCCAATCCTTCGCCTTCCACATTCAATCTCTGCCAGCTATCTTTTTCAGGTTGTTAATTCATCTATCTGAGCGATGTCATACGTTCCATTTTCGATTCGCATCGTTTGTCTGTTCTCCTTCAACTACATTGTTCGGTATGTTATTGCTTTACAGGAGCCTCAGCTGTCTGATCCCCCAACCTCGAGAAGAAATAATCCAGAGTGTTGTTGGTTAGTCAGGAGGTGAGATTAAGCTGCAGCTAATATATCTCCGGCTTCCTGGCAAGCCCAATACACTTTCTTCTACTTCTGTCAAGTCGACGGCATGTCATGTCATATCGTGTTTGTCCTTGGTACTCTTCAGTTTTTACGGTGTACACGTGTATGGGCGGGCCAAAGGAGATGGGCGGCGGTCCCCAGAGATCAACTCTGACTAGAGAGGACATATAAAACAAAAATATTTTAAAAATTACGAAGTTACAAACTCACATAATTAACCAAACCTGTTTATTCCGTACCAAAGAGTCATAAAAGTCTATCTAACCATAAATTCGCTAAAATAGTTGAAAATTCCGCCGGCTGCACTTAAAAATCGCATATCTCAATCCTTTTGTTAGCTCCAACAATAGGTAACTGAACCAGTTGGCTGTTGAAAAAGAAACAATGGAATACAAATTTATAATGCAGTCTGGAAATGAATCACGTCATGCCTGGGTCCTTTGGGATCCGCCCTGAATGAAAATGAACAACAATACTGATTCAACGTGGACATGAATATAAAATATTTTCAAATAATCCATCATAGAGGGCGCTCGAGGATCATTTCCACAGGAATGTACAGGTTGGAAACTTTATAGGTGTATTTCTTGTTTGGATTGTTCTTTAGTTTGCTTACTTTATGTGGAGTTAGATAATAGTGAGCATCGATTGATAAATCACAATACTTTGCAAACTTACTGGTACAAGGAATGGACTTATAGGTTTTTTTATTCCAATTAGGTGGCAGACAAACACACGCCCCACCTAATGAAAAGTTACCGTGGCCTATGGACGTATACAACACCAGGGGCGTTATGCTCGTGACACCTCTTCATTTCTAACCTTTGAGTTAAACCGCAAATAATAACTTTGCAGACCTAATTACGCTAATTATAATTGCATAAATATATACAAACCATACATATTTAGATTCGGGACGCTCCCGTCTATACAGCGCGACAAGAAATTTTCACTTTTCTCGTAGTTTTCTCGTGAAAATTCATTACTTTGACCGCTTTGTTTATCATTTTGAGCGACTTACCACAGCTAACTGCTTGTAACATAATTTATTTGTATTGACCCCTGATAAACTAATTACACCACATTGTGCGCGACGACGTCCCGCGTCGTCTGATACCATACGCGAGTTCATCAGGTGGGTGCTGTGCACCACAAGACCGTGTTTCGCTTGCGGAACCGGAATTTTCACCTTGTTTTAACACTAAATCAATTGTAACTCGTTTTTTGACTACGGACGCATAGTGCGAATTGCATACCATCCGGTGCGCGAGGACATTACCTGTCTTCCGACGCCCCACACGGAATCATCATCATCTGCATCGTGCATCATTAGGCCGACTCCATAGATTTTTCAATTAGATTTCATTTAAATTTTAATTCCTGTAAATTCAAGTAGGTGCAGGGGGCTTCTGACGCCTTGGGCTGTTCAGGGGATACGGCAGCTTCATCGCCGCACCGTCTAAACACCAATCCTTCGAGGGGTTCCCGAGGGAGTGACGGTTCAACTCAGTACCTACTTACCAAAACTTACCTGCTCGTTTCTGGTCATCCATCCATAGAAACCTGTACATCTGGTGCTGGGAACGCGTCCACTGGGACGTCCTCTGTCCGTAGGTACCGTTCCCGATCCTCTAGGTGGTACAGTTCGCCTAATAAACACAATTTTCTTCTAAATTTCACACTAAATTTTACGTTTTTGGGCGTTTTTTCCAAATTTTTACAAGGAGGCCTATCCAACTCTTTGCACCACCGTGTGGCCACCGACGAGGCCTTTCTATAGGTACCTCACTCGACCGCCTGGTGTCCGTGGTTTTTCTGGAAAATCAGTTTTTAAGAAACGCCAGCGAGTTTTTCGGGCTTAGGCATATCGGCTCGGTTGGGAGGTCACGCCGGGTCGCCTGATACCGGCCCAAACCGGTACATCGTGAGGTCATTGACCATTGAGATAACGTACGAACTAGTTCGTATAGTTTCTTTTATCATTTCCTAACTCATATCAACGTGTGTGTATTTCATACACTATTGACATCTTTTTTTTAACTTGACAATAATTTAAACGGACTAGTACTGGACTAGACCATAGTGTCTATAATTATTTTCTTTTGACTTTTTATTTTATTGACTTATTTAGTGTTCATTCGGCTTACCGTTTGAGCACCTTAGTCGTAGTTTGACTTGGCGGACTAATTTTAAATATACACTTTTAATTTTACTTTTAGGTTAAATTTTGATTTACTTATTACTTATTCACTGTCACTTTACAACAGGGATATTTAATTTTAATTCTATTTTATCTGAAATTTGTATTTGAAAGGGAAAAACCCAGACAAACATGTTTCGCTCGCCCTTCGAGAAGAAAGAAGCTCCCCTTACTGAGAGACAGAGGACTTTCACGGTCGAAAGCAGCCCTGAGACCGAATTAGGGAGACGCGGGACCGGGACTGTGCGAAGGAGTATCGAGAGGATCCAATCGAAGGTTGGATCCCTTCCTCAAAATTCAAAGAAGGGGGCAGTTCATCCGCCCCCATCCCCTCCTAAATCCGTGCAGTCGTCGGACCCGCGCCTCAATAAGGCAATTAAATGCTGCCAAGTGGTGAGGGAGCAAATTTTAATGTCTCGCAATTTAAAGACCGAGATTAGGGTTAAGATCGAAGGGGCCGTTAGCACGCTAGAGGAGTGCCTAAAGGCGTTCGGTGGTGACGAAGATAGGCACCAGGATCAGGCGAGACAGTGTGCTGGGGCGGTAGGGTTACCGGTCTCCGTCACCCCAGTACCTGCCCCGAGTGAGCACGGTGAAGCGATACTAAGAAAGATAGAACAGAATGAAAGGCTAATCAGGGAGAATGGACGAATGATGAGTGAAATAAAAAAGAGTTTAGAAAGGCAAAATGAAAGAGAAAGAGAAAGAGAGGGGGAAGGGATGGAGAGGGAAACATACGCGAGTGTGGCGGCGGCTAACCACTGCAGGGAAGCAGCGCTCCCACCGCCGACGCTCCACTCCGTATGCGTCTCCTCCACTAACGAGACCGATTCTGCGGACGAGGTCCTGAAACATATAAGAGAGGCCATGGACGCCAAGGAGGGCTGGGTAAGGGTGGAGAAAGTGAGGAAGGCAAAGGAGAGGAAAGTAATAATGGGATGTAGAAGTCTAGAGGACAGAAGAAAAGTAAAGGAAAGGCTTGAGGGAGTTGCGGGTCGGTTCGTCGTCGAGGAAATCAAAAACAAGGACCCCCTCCTGATTCTGAGGGACGTATTGAAGATTCATGATGATCATGAAATCCTTCGCGCCCTTCGGAATCAGAATGGGGCCCTGTTCGAGGGCCTCGACGAGGGAGACGACCGCGTAACCATCAAGTTTAAAAAACGGTCGCGCCACTCACAGTACCATCATGTGGTCATTAGCGCGGCACCTGTTGTCTGGAGGAGAGCGACGGAGGCAAAACGACTCTATATCGACCTCCAGAGAGTCGCAGTGGCAGATCAGACGCCACTCATCCAGTGCACCAGGTGCTTGGCTTTTGGCCATACCAAGCGATTCTGTTTAATGCCCGAAACCCAGGATCTATGCGCAAAATGTGGCAAACCGCACAGCCAGGACGAACACGATATATGTGGCAGAAACAACCAAGAGCCCCACTGTATAAATTGCGCTCGAGAGTATGGCGAACCGAAACTACATCACGCCTTTGATAGATCATGCCCAGTCCTCCAAAAGTGGGAGGCGATGGCCAGAGCAACCATAGCGTATTCCTAGGGTTGCTCGGACCACCGCCATAGTAAAATAAAATAAAATAAAAATAATTAAATGCACTTGTAATATTATAAAAATATAATGCAAGGCATTATGATAATAAATTAAACAAAAGATAAAAATAAAACATTAATAAATTTAAACTCAACTAGAATAAAAACGCTCCCACTTTAAACCGCGAGCCAAGAATCTCGGCCTCCCCTCTCCAATTAGTTGGATAAAACGCCTCAATTAACTGCAAGTATAGTATAACAATATTGTATGTATCTATCTTTCAATCCTATCAATATATCTATGTTTAACACTCTAATTCTGTTTTCAATACTTACGCACTATATTTGCATCCTCTGCCTTCAAAATTAAAAATGTACTTGAAACAATTTTTTGGCGAAAATTGTTTTAAGTTGACAATAAAATTCCTGAATTCAATCTTATTATGTATATTGAAAACTGTTAAAAAAACACTTCCTTACTAGTTCATACTGTATATTTATTTATTGCTTAAAATATATGTAATTATTCATCATTATATAAAAATTATATTGTAGTCTGGTACATAATCCCTTCGTAGAATCATTTCCTTGTAAACTTTCTGTAAATTTTTTTATATAAGTAAAATAAACATAAATTATGTACCACAGTTTTTAACACTGAGTGGCGATGGCCGGGCAGCCGCCTGGCTAAGGTCCGTTGACTGCCACGCCACCACCTCTCAAACGGCCAAATGCTGAAAATAGTAATTCGATAAAGTTCCGATTAAAAATTTGAACCGGGCATTCTGTGGCTTATTATTTAATAAGCCGCTCAATAAACCGAGTAAACCTAGCGCAACCCCCCCATAATTGTATACTCTTTTCGAACACAAATTTTTTTTTGCTATAATCATTATATAAACTCCTTTTCTAAATTCGTTAAAATTAAAGACGTAAACAAGGACCCCACATGTTCAATCCAGTGGGGGTAACAGCGCGAATTATAAAAAAAAAAAAAAAAAAAAACCTTTGAGTTAGTAAGGGGTGGTTATACCATAACAATTAGGTATCTTATTTACTCATTTGCTAGTAGTTGCCGACACATCCACTACTAATCTATCCACGATACAGGAACGTAGGTCTATTTAAGCTCCATACATGTATTCATAGGACTTAATGTCACAGAAACTCGCCCTCTGTCATGTGATGTGTACGTTAGTATGTATAGTGGCCCTGTGCCATACGGGAAATACGCTGAGGGGCTGACCGCACACCAATACCAGGCGTAATTGTTCCTCAGGGCAGAGTTATTGTTAGACAACACTCTACCACAATACCAGTATTATTACTCTGATAATTTCATCAGAAAAACTGGTATAAGTACCTTTCATGGATATTTTAACAGTGCATCTATCTGTCCCATAGCTTATATTCTAATTTAAACGCAAACTAAACCTAATAATCCTCTCGCAAACTGCGAAAAATGCTTATAACTTTTATTTTTTCAGATCGAATCAAATGCACCATTAAGGTATCCTCGTTAAACTTCTCGATAAAAACTCTGCACTGAAATCAATCCATTTGCTAAAGAACTAAGAAGCCACAGATAGACATTAGGTACTTGCTCCTTGTATTAGCCATCCACCAATCTATATAAGAATGTAAACAAAATAATTAACTACGTACATTTTACTTGCCATTATTAATGCGAAAGTTTGGATAAATGGATGGATATTTTAACTCAATACGTTAGAAGAGCAGAATAGATCTAGAACAGCATATAGGCTACTCATGATGACAACAGGCTTTAGTCATGGGATTAGGTTCAGTATTCGATGTCGGTGAAGCCGTTGGTATCAGCTAAAGCTAAGCAAAGAAAGCTTATGTAGTTGGTAGCATGATAAGATTCATCATCATCAAATCAGCCACACGTAGTACTTCTAAACATATGCCTCTCCTATAGACTTCTAGAACGACCGATCTAAGGCAGATAAGAAGATTATAACACTATAAACTTTTAAATATTTTGTCAAAGAAACAAGAGACCATGATAATAACCATAAGCTCGCAATAATATTTATTATAATAACGACAGTGTTTCATTATTTAAGAAACCATCAACAAGGATTGTGTAAAAAGAGACACATTAAATATTTATATCAGTATACACGTATGTATTTTACAATTTGTATCAATCAGTCAACGCTATCTTTTCCTTACTTCAACCCTAAAAGTTTAACCCCTCGTCAGATCCCATACCTAATGGAAATATTTTACGGTCCATTTTCATCAGTTTAAGCACCCATAAACGCTTGAGATTAAATACATAATCTTCTCCTGTCTTATTACTACATCTATTGATAATACTCGTAAAAATCTTAACTATCAAATTCTATCTATATTTTATGTTTGGATGACGTGAAATTAAAGTAAGTTAAATTTAAGTATCCCTTTAAATTTTTCCACAACTGGTCTCCATCTTATCAGAGGTTAGCACCTCGGACTTTCAGTATTTTACATTTTCCACTTGCCTAAACTCATAGTTTAACCCACTTCAGGAATGAAGGCTGTTCAATGTGTATGTTTTATTTAAATGAATTATCGGGTATAATTATATTTCTTAGTGAGGCATAAATATGAGGTACCTTTTACAAAGCTTATACTAGTTTTACCTTGAAGCATTAAGCCAGTTTAAATTTAATCATAAATCTTGGTAAGCTTTAGAACCTCTATCATCCAACTAATACGTGGTATATCGACAAAATATGTCATTTGAATAATATAAAATCTATTTATTTGACATACTATAAAGATTTATTTCCTGTACACTCCATCAAACTAACATTAGGGCTTGAGCCATCTCAGACCCTTTGAATCCCTCTCTAGAGCGCAGATAATATAAAACATTATATTCATAAACAAACTAAGGACACATCCTAAAAAGCCTTATATTGTTATTCAGCTTCAATACGTATAAAAAGTTGAGGCAGAGTATTGGTTAAAACGTCAAACTGGCAGTAGAGAAGTTAGAACTCATCAGGTTATTGTAAACTCATTTTTTCACTCTTTTTCGACAACCAGGATTACTTTTATTTATAACTAGCTCTTGCCTGTAGCACAATAGTGTTTAAACACGTTCATACGCCTGAACGGATCTGGTTATAGTCCGGAATAATACCTACGAGTATGATACTTTACACTAGTTATAGAAATAACGGGATCAGAACCCACGCGGGTATAACAGCATACAACTGTAAAGTATATTATACTTTTGGACAAATTTTAAAGTCTTTTATTTGAAGGTTACTCAACCTCAACACAAAAAATTACTTGTCAGTATTTGGATTAATAGTATACGTAGCTGGTTAAAAACGGTCAGTACTAATGACTGGTTGGCTCAGCTGTTTAATTAAAAAGCAATCGATAAACCCCATGAACGGAACGACCGGAGCAGATAAAACAGGAGGCTTACACAGACGAGCCTTGTAGTCAGAACAATAAACCCGATAGAGTGTTAATCACCTACTTAAGTCCCTAGCACACACCATGGAGTGTGTAAACAAAGAGAACCCTTCCTAACCTGCAAGGCCGACGTGTTGTTAACCTGTATCATATCTAACATGGTACTCGGATTATATTCGAGATGACACTGGTGCATATCCTGTTCAGAGCCTGTAGACAAAGTAACATTCCATTGAATTGAATATTTACAACGAATCGATTTCTATTCGTTATCAGTGAATCACGTGACACAGCTGTGATTATAATAATAATTATTATTCTTGAGTTTCAATAGGTGCCAAATCGCTACGATCGTTTGATTTTAATACAGTTATTAGTTGTCTATTCCCTTATCTCATCAAAATTCTTAAAAACTATATTTCCACTAAGCTACTGAATCTGTGTGGTCAAAGCATTCCTGTAAGATTTCATATAATTTCACTATAGTACATTTCTCATTATTACTAGTTATTTAATTAGTTAGTTAGTTAGTTAGTTAGTTAGTTAGTTATTTAGTTAGTAAGTTATTATTAGTTATTAGTTATATATATTTGATTTCACCTCGCCTGATGGTAAGCTGAAGGCAAAGTCTCAAGAAAGAGGGTCACCATTACATACACGTACCATGTTAACAATAGTGACACACAGCTTGATGGCCTCATTAAAAGAGGATTGTCATCTCCTCCAACCACAATCCCCCCTACCCGGCTATGTACTTGCTGACCCCTGAACGCAATTCAACCGAGATTGGATTATTATGAAGGGTTTTTCGCAGTAGTGCACTGTACCCACCCAGTCGAAATTTGTGATGAATTTGTTCCATCCAATTTCTACAACACAATTTGATAAATCTGTATTTTTCTTTATTTTTTCACAGTATAAAGGTAGACACTTTAACAATAGGTATTAATGTTGAAAGATAATCCGTTTTTTTATTGCTAAAATGTGAAATTACCTATACTTCATTCGGTTAGGTACTTATTTTTTTCTTTTTTTATGTGCGGAAAATCTCCACGGAACCTCTGGACAGGGAGGTGATGTCCGACTCGAACTGACTAAACCGCACGCCGGCCGTCTGTGGGTCGTAGTAAGTAAACTCATTTTATTAATATTGTTCCGATTAAAAACTCATTTTAAATACTAAAAACCGAAATTAAATTACTAGGAAGTCAGTTAGTTAACCAAGTTAATATGTTTAATATGTGTTTTTATAAAAAGTCGCTACAAGCTTATTTAACTCTAGTTAAGTATCTAACCGAATGGATTATAGATACTTTTCAAGTGTATATAAATCAACTTTTAAACGCGTCCAGTGACAAAATACATGCAACCTCGCTTTTCTAGGCAGTCGGATAGACACCGGACAGTTTGCTTACAGAATATGGACACTGTGAGTGTGGTATGTGACGGTACATGGCGAAAAGAAAATATTGAAAATGTGCGGGTAGATGAAGAACCTCCTACGTCACGGGTTCGAAGACGGCGGGCGTGCACCGCTGAGCCAGTCAGCCTGTGACCACGGCCGGAACCTGCCTGTAACCTAGTCGAAATTTCAAGTAGTCAAAGGTATGTAAGTACCTATACCATGACCGCGTTAATTCCCGTTCTCTTAATTACGTATATAAATCAATTTTGATCGCTAAAGTTTTTGAAGTGAAAACTGCTTTAGCGGCGTTGGATGTGTGTAAAATGTTAAGGAAGCGTCAGGATTAGTTGACCTTTGAACCTTAACCGACGACTGACGTCATATAAGATTAGGTACAGACTATCTATTTTGCAAGTTACGATAGATAGCGTCGTAGCTTAAACGGTAAGCACTTCGACTGTAAGCCCTTATAGTTTCACATAGTATCGGGTTCAAACCACCTGGCCTTCAAGGATTTTTTGTGATTGTTTTTTCTTATTATAATTTATTACTTTTGGTGATTATTTTTTCTTTTTGTAATTTATTAATTTCTTCTGACAAATAATTCGCAGAAAATTAGTGATAGGTTCTATGATTGGCGCTATACTATAGGTATGATATGGTATGTTCTTTTTATCTTTTTCTATGTATATAACGAAGAAAGAAAGAAAGAAAAAGTTTTCACTTCTGCCGGCACTCCCAGAATGCAACCCGCATTTTTTTTATAATTGGCTGTGTATCAGCAGAGAAAGATATGTTAATTATGTAAATACTACCCTTTAATAAAACACGACCCTTCTGCTTTCCTATTTTTATCACATGGAAAACGTGAGAAGTAACTGTCAATAAGAAAATTATGATCAACATTGATAAGCATTTCATTATACAGTTTAATGTTATCATAATTTGTAAATCTATTCTAATGCTAACTTTTAAACTTAAGCATTATGATAACTTTATAACCAACAATACTTACACCATGATCACGGTAATTCCCGTTATCATTATTGTACCCAATCTTTTCTCATCTTAGCTTAGATAAAGAAAAGCTCATTTGTACATAAACGAGTATTAGTTTCAAAAATGTACTTCTCCAACATCAATGGGGATTATATTACAGTAACTCACCGATGACCTACATCGTTAGGGTAGCCTTATTCTTGAGATAATTGCGTTTTATGAAGCAATTCACCCGTACAATATCATAAAAATGTTTATTTTATCACACCTATTCCATTTTAGCGTAATACCTGCGAAAATTCGGTTTGAAGATGAGAAAATTGTATAAAGGCGAATATGAAATCGAATCGATGTGGAATATATACGTTTGGTGAAATATGCAAAGAGGTAGAGTAATTCTGGGGATGATAATATAATATATTGAAAATTATGGAAGATAAAAATATCTTCTTATAACGTAAAAGCTGTATAATTTCATTCTAAATATATATGCCCAATTTCAAAATATCATTGCTATGTTTATAATACTCTTGCGACATTTAAGAGATAGCAGAATCCCATTAAAATCAGATTTGCTCAACTGACTTGGAATCTGCTAATTGAGGAAGTAACTATACCCTACATAAGCTGTTCTTCATTTTAAATCATATCTCGTAAAGAAACTCTACCTTTCCATTGCTTATTCAATTACTTGAACATTTTCAAGTGAACTACCTACTAATAGTTGGGGTCATCACCATTCCTTCTCCTCGTAAATAGTGGGCCCAACCTAAGACTTTTCGAATAGATATCACTTCTGGATCAACAAAGGAATCAGAGGATTAGAACTTATCATAAGATACATGAGAATCAATTAGTCAACATAATCACGCGGATTATTTTCTGCTTTGTACAAAATAGACGGGCGAAAAATATCCGATAGCAACGTATTGAGTAATAAATAACTGATTAATTATTATATGACTATCTGTAGGCGACACGAAACAATTAGAGGGGAAAGTGACGCGTGAGAGATTAACAATAGGTCAGGAACAGGATGAATTATTCGTACGTGCCGCATGTTGCGGGTACGCCAGGTCCAACAAACACAGGGCTGTCAATCCGTAAAACCACGTAATATTTTTTGGAGGCGATCAAGCGTACCGGATCGTAAACGAATTTGGAACCTTGCAGTACGCATTCAGTCTCTCCCAAGTTGGTGGCTGAGATAGACTGGATGATATATTCAGATCATGAACCTGGGCTGCCGTCCCAAACTTCCGTTTAGAGATTCACGGTCTCCACTCTTAGATTCGTATGCTACAACAGCCGTCGTCCCCTTGGCAAATCTGATCAGCTTATTGCCAATTCTGCTGGGTTATTCCTCGAGCTTATGAATATTTTGCAAGAATTAGGTGTATACTTCAAAAAATATGAGGATAAGAATTTTCACACATTTACAGATTACTTCAAAACAAACTCAAAATGAAGTGTACTTACCTGATGTGCATTTTTTTGGTGCCTTACAACCAGTCTTGTAGTACAGATAATAAAAATTGGTATTCACAAGCAATGGCGTATTATTTATGGTATATTATAGATCATTGTTCACAAGCCATAAAGTTATAATTACTTAGACTTCCTCAAACACAATTCATAGAGTATTGTGATTCAGATGACCTCATTAATTAGACTTGGTAAACTGATGATAGGTAATTGGAATTAATTGTGTCAATATCTATATAATGTATATAGTTATTTAGTATGAGCAGTTTAACCGAATAAAGATATAACTCGAAAATAGTGTAAATGAAACAAACGCGAATCGAATCCATTACCAGTAATTAGTATCGTTTAACAATCGCCTGCATACCACCACACCACACAGGTCATCATAAATATAATCACCTAGAAGATTCCAATTATGTTATGAACCTATTATTATAAGCTATATTTATTGCTTCGTGGTCATAGCGAATTGCAACGCCCGTCAAATAGCACCACCCTACCCCACAAGGGACAGACATTAATATATTTTATTGTGCTAGGTAAATGTTATTAACTTTCATATATCTGTGTTTATGGCGTGTAGGCTGAAACCGCTCCCACGCAATATGAAACTGACAGTAAACTATGTTACACTTGATGTTTCGGATATTGTTTTGGGTTAGGTATGTGTCTAATAATCCCCAGTCTCACTACTTATGTAGTTCACGTTACAATTGCTGTAACAGTTTAGGAAGCTTTCGAATAGTTTCTCAAATCTAAAGAAGAAACTATAATAATTGGGTGTGTTTGATTATCTGCCACCATTTTAGTTTTAGTTTTTAGAATCTTACTGCAGCCCCTAGAACCGATTAAAAACATAGTAAAATAATTAACTATACATTTAAAAAAATGTTCTTACTATTTGGTATTAGTATAATTCATATTTCATGTAAGCTTTCATTGAACGTTTTCTAGATACAACCCTAAAATAGGCAGACCTTTTAGGCTTAGCAATAGCGTTTCTCCGTAGCCTTGAGTATAGGACCCCAAAGAACGTCGTTTCATTTCCCTTATCGTAAATTAATATTTGCACAAATGATAAATAAACATATAAGCGTATTTGGTTTTGTAAGCGCTAATTGAACATAAAAGATATAACCCGCATCTTTTAGACCACATTAATGCGATTAGAATGTAAGAATTCAATGGCATTATTAATTACTGACATAAATCTACTTTTTGTCAAAAAATTGGATTTCGTTTTGGGCATTTTTCTTCCATGGCTCACAAATAAAAAGTATCTTAAAATTCGTAGCAAACGTTGTGTGTTTATTATGGGCTAGTTTGAGTTAATTGAAGGCTTGGCGAAATTGTGAAACACCAAAGAATTTTTGAAACATAAACATACATCTGTCGCAACCTGAAACTGAACATTGAAAATGAACAACTTCACCTTTTTACACTCTAAAATACATTGTATCGTTCCAATAGAAATAGCAATAGAACGATTTGAAAATGTTTGTTCCCATGCATGAATCACTCGTACTTCTGACTTTACCGACTGTAACATTTTACCGTCGATATAGCGCTGCGTGAAAGCGGTCTGAAACTTCGTTACGTCACCACTACATTGCAGTGTAACATAGGTCGCAGATTTAATAGCTGTTTGAACAATTCACGCGTAACCGTTTCTCCATAAACCTCGTGTGGAGTTAAACGTCGCTTTGGAATATACTATCAATTCGTTCTATACTTTGTCGTCTAGATCAGATCAACATTTAACAAGAAAATGCAAGAATTTAAATAGAAGATAAGTTTATTGATTTGGATGTTGGGATAAAGCGTTACTTGTAGGATATTCAAAACTTGAAAGCAGTTTTCCAATTTTAACACTAATTTCGTTAATTAACCGCTACAAAGATTACAAATCCTTTCCTAAAAAAACAAGATTTCAAAATACGAGCCCTGCATAGTGCAGCATAAGTTCTTATGTCACACCGCCTATCGTGATCACCGAGCCTTGTCGAAGAATCCTCCTTTTGTGACAAAGGTTCATCACATTCCAGCCTCTACACAATGGTATTTGTTACTTTCCAGTTAGCTAGTTGTTAAAGAAAGTCATTCTGGAAGACGAACAATGCATAGGAACGAACGTGGTGCTTTGTGACTGTGAAGAAGAAAGCCTAATAAATCATCTCATTCATCAGTATATTGAACACTACTTTCAACAGTAAAATAGAAACAGTAGCCCCTAAAACACATATTTTTATTAGACCATGTAACAAATGACGGTGGATATATAACCACCTACGTAAACTGCTATATATAGCAGGGCCGAAGGGCCGGTCGTGCAATCGTCCTGTTTATTGCCGTCCCCCTCCATATAATATAAAACTAGTATGAAATAGCCCCATACACAATCCGCTATTGTCCTGGCGATATATGCCGAAAATATATCATTTTGCCACTTTACTGTCGCCTTTGAAATCACATATTGGCTCATTTCGAATCCGATTGTTGGCCTGCGCTGCATCTTGTTAAGAAAACTGCTTCTGAATTCTCAATGGCTCGGTTCTTGTTTGTCAGTTGTATCTATTTCAGTGTTCGATATTTTTTGTTGAGTATATTTAAACAATAGTGACATTATTTAACTAATAGTTCTGTGAACAGTAGACATCGCGAGCACCCTTTGTCACACTTTTCTGGCAACTTTTAATCAAATTTGATATCCTTAAAAATAACTATACGTAGCATCTCATTTTAAAGAGCCCTGGATGTTTTACCAAAAAATAATGACGATCCGATCTTGGAAAAATTCTACGGCAAACTTCCTCCCTTTTTTTCTCATCTGGTTTTTTAAACCTGGTTCACCATATCGAGGTATGTTTTTTTTTTCACAACGACCTGTGAGGAATCATGTCCAGCCAAAAATCATCAAGATCCGTACATAAATAGCGCGACAGCAAACTTCTCCCTATTCCCCATTTTCCCTCCTATCAAAAATAGCTCTCGACGAAAGTTGACTTTTAAACTAGAGAACATGTGTACCAAGTTTGGTGAAAATCAATTTAGAAATGCGCCCTCTGGACCAGAACTAACATAGAAACGGACAAAAGCAAAATCTGCCAAAGAGGGGCAAAGGACATACATATTTTCAGAAGAATATAAGTAGGTATACAGAAAAGGGAACACAAAAATCGATTCTTCAGAAACACTATTTTTAATTACAGATTCAGGTTTTCATCAGATAAAACGTCACACCCTGGAATAAAGTCCTGAAATCTAAATTAAAAACTTTAGCCAAAGCAACCCTAAGATCTGAAGCAAAGGCATGTTACACTATCTCTTGAACTGAACTATTTCAAGTAATTTTGGATGGAGTGAAAAATGATACGGGTTGTAAGGATTCGGACTTCAACCCGACATTCAAGATAATTGAAAACGTAATTTCGAATACGTAGGCCCACCCGTATTGGGTAGCAATTTGAGTAAATAATATCTGGAAATAACAAGGGCTCTGAAAACAGCAACGAAGGAAGTACCATGACTCAGTCGTCAAATCGAGCTCGCCACAATTCACAGAAATTCCACAAAATCTTTAAATAAATGTGATTAGCAATCCACTTACCATAATTAAGACCACAATCCCAAGTAGAACGCGACAAGCCCTTCTGATCAAGATGAGAAATCCAAAACAATTTCATTTGAGTTCTTCAATTTTATTTAATCCCAAGAAACTCGCCACGACCTGCGGGGCTCAAGTAATTTCCTGGGGGGAATGAGGGGAGCGCAGGCACGGGCGACGGGAGACGCTTGAAAAACGAGAATTACACCATTCGCTAATTGCAGCAATCAGTTTAATGTAGTCGACGAGACCGAACTGAATGGGATCCAGCCAATGGCCGGCGTATAAACAACTGAGTGTCTTTTTTAAAAGTAAATATATTTCTATCCATCGCGTCCTCTAAAATATGAGAATTTTTTCACGTCCTATTTGTTGTTTAAGAATTTGCTACTTGTTTTTACAGCACTCAGCATAATGATAGTAATATTTTTTTTTAATTTGAATAGTTCTTTTGAACGCAATCCTACTTTTCGCTAATATGACAGAAGCCAAAGATTTAATATTGCATGTCATGTTATTAAAAATAATAGGGGTTAAAGTATGCAATTGCCGTTTCATTGTAATAGGTACTTCGAATTGACATAGAACCTTCATGGTTTGAGATTTTTGAGTGAAACTTTTTCCACATGGTACCTATGTAGTTCTTCATTTAAAAATGTGCAACATTCGATTATCGACTTTCAGTTGTTTTTTTTATTCAGCTTAGACAAGAAAGATGGATACTTCGAAAATTCGAGTGATTTTTGAATACGAGTTCCGACGCGGAACTAACGCGGCAGAAAAAGCTCGCAATATCAATGTTGCGTTTGGAGAGGGGACTGCTAATGAACGAACCGTGCGATTTTGGTTTAAACGCTTTCGTGATGGAAACTTTGATTTGAAGAACGAACCACGAGGAAGGCCGTCCACACAGGTGAATAACAATGAATTGAAAGACATGGTGGAAGCCGATCCGAGCCAAACTACCCAGGAATTAGCTGCATGGTTTAACGTTACCTTACCAACAATATTGACTCATTTGCGTCAAATCAATAAAATGAAAAAATGGGAAAAATGGGTACCTCATGATTTGACTGATCTGCAGAAAGAAATGCGTGTTGAAACTTGTGTTGCCTTGTTGAATCGATACAGAAATGAAGGAATATTGGATCGAATTGTGACATGTGATGAAAAGTGGATTCTTTACGATAACCGTAAGCGAAAAATGCAATGGCTGACCCCAGGTGAAACGCCACAACAGTGCCCTAAAGCAAAGCTTACCAATAAAAAGGTAATGGTAACTGTTTGGTGGTTTCAGCATGGTGTTATTCACTATAGCTTTCTACGATCTGGTCAAGCAATAACGGCAGATGTCTACTGTGCCGAACTCCGAACAATGATAGCAAAACTAGCAGTGAAACAGCCCCGACTCATGAATCGATCTTCACCATTATTGCTCCATGATAACGCGAGACCTCATACAGCACGAGAAACCGTTTTAACTCTACAGGAACTGCAATTAGAAACTATCCGTCACCCTCCGTATTCGCCAGACCTTGCTCCAACAGACTACCATTTTTTTCGTGATTTGGACAATTTTCTATGTGATAAAAAGTTTTCTTCTCAGGAGGCAGTACAAAATGCTTTCACACAGTTTGTCGAATCTAGATCACCAGAGTTCTATCGCAAAGACATAAATGACCTTCCTACTAGATGGCAGCAATGTATAGATAATAATGGTAATTATTTTGATTAAGTAAATACGTTAAATTAAAAAAAAAAACGAATTTCAATTTGTCAGTACAAATCGGCAATTTCATACTGGCAGGAATATAATTCAAATTTCGAATATGGAACATAGCGCATCTTTTAGTACATGTCATCTGTATGGAACCAAAAATGTTTTTAATTTGATACTAATTCGTTTATTCCGCACAACCAGTGTAAAATATCTGCTATAAAAATACCTTTTGTTGTATTTAAGATTTTTGTTAGTGAAAAGATTTTCCTTGGACCATTAGCGCCGTTAGAGCACTGAACCACGTCTATGTCACTACTCTCTAATTTCCGCAAGACCCTTTGATTCACAGTACGCAGGAAGTAAATATCTTCGGCACGAAGCGTTCTCAGTATAAGAGCAATTACAGTCCTCTACCTACATAGTCCATACACCTACGGATAGATTGTTTACCTAATGTATAACATCAAGCTGTTTTACCATAAAATAATACCTATATTTAAAAATCTATACAAATAAAATTACGTTGTGAATATAGTATACAATGTTTTTTTTTTTTTAATCTTAGTAATACTTTCGAATACATTCGAGCCTTTGCAGATGCGTAGAGATGTTGCGTCTTTGGCAGTATTTTACCGTCCCTAACAGGGTTAATGTTCTGATGAGTTCTTCAAATTAGTTTCACCCTCTACCTTTCTACTCAGGACAACACGTGCAAGAACTAAGAGATGTCACCCGCATACGGTGCAGAATATTTCAGCAAGAACCAAGCGGCTCGGTGTCACCTTCTTTTACCGAACCATCAGGACCTGGAATTCTTTAACAGCTCACGTGTTTTCCTCTTCCTACCTCCCGGGTCCTTTAATCGGGGCGTGAAAAAGCATCTAATGAGATCATAAAGCTGAGAATTAGCCTTCAGCTTACCATCAAGCAAGGTGCAGTCAAATTGACGTGACCTCTTTATAAGAGCCTCTTTTTTTGATAAAAGACGGGTTGCACTCCGGGAGTGCCGGCAGAAGTGAAAACCTTTTCTTTCTTTCTTTCTTCGTTATATACATGGAAAAAGATAAAAAGAACCTACCATACCATACCATACCATACCATACCATACCATACCATACCTATAATATCAATCAACATAATACCAATCATAGAACCTAACACTAATTTTCTGCTAATTTTCTGTCAGAAGAAATTAATAAAATACAAAAAGAAAAATTAATCACAAAATGTAATAAATTACAAAAGGGAAAAATAATTAAAAAAGTAATAAATTACAAAGAGAAAAAGTAGTCACAAAAAGTGTCAGAAGGCCAGGTTTGATCCCGGTACTATCTGAAACCATAAGAACTTACAGTCGAAGCGTTTACCGCTAAACTACGAATGTTGTATGACGTCAGTCGTCGGTTAAAGGTGACGCGAGTTTAACACTTTTTACGCATCCAACGCCGCTAAAGAAGTTAATAAAGGTTTTCTTATTTTCAATCTTATAATTGTTAAGGTGACGGGTGTCATCATCATCATCATATCGACCGCACATAGCCTATTGTTGAACATAGGACCCTCTCCTGTGGACTTCCAGAATGACCGACCTAAAGCAGCCCGCATCCAGCGCTTCCCGGCGACCTTGATGAGGTCGTCCTTCCACCCGACCGTTGGGCGTCCTACACCACGTTTGCCCGTACGCGGTCGCCATTGCAGAACTTTTTTACTCCATCGGTCTTCTGTTCTGCGGGCTATGTATCCCGCCCACTGCCACTTAAACGAGCTAATCCGCTGGGCTATGTCGGTTAATTTTGTTCTCCTACGGATATCATCATTTCTGACGCGATCATGTAGGGAAATACCGAGCTTCGCCCTCTCTATAGCTCGTTGACGGTGTATGGATGTTTATTACTCTATCACGCCAGAACGGCTGAACGAATCTGAATGAAATTTGGTACAGAGACAGATTATAATTAGGTATAGTTTGTATTAACATTTAGACTTTTATCTTAGGACTAGTTATCCATTAATGAAATGATCGTGCGAAGCCGCAATACAAAAGATGGTACTAAATAAAACAAAATAATGTCACGAGCTACCTACACCTAGCGCCATCTAGTGAAGACAAGTAATACCTTACAGCAATTGACCGGTTTCATGACATGAAGTTTCTAACACTGATTACCATATAAACAACACTGGACTGCGGCCTAGAATGTGTGATCACGTAGCCTAGTCCGATTTTTTATCTTGTTTCCCAGAATTCTGTATACTACAGTAATATTGTGGTCGTCATGTATATGGGGCGGCGCAAATGCCATATCATTGTATCCTTCTCAGATAGACCTTAAATTGTGGCATAGTACTGTAGGTACACATCATCAAATTCGGCCCCACATGGAGTACTGCTGTCACCTTTTTGCAGGAGCGCCTGCATACCAGCTTGGCCCCTTCGACTCATTGCAAAGACGGGCGTTGAGGCTCGTCGACAATCCCATACTCACAGGCGATGTGGAACCTCTCAGCCTCAGAAGGGACTTTGCCTCGCTGTGTGTGTTCTACCGCCTATTCAATGGTTTGTGCTCAGATGAATTGTTTGACATGATGCCCATTCTATCATCGCACCACTCGCCATAGGCAGGGAATTCATCCTCACACACTGCGACCGGAAATGGTGCGCACCGTGCGTTTTGAAAGGAACTTCATCCCACGCACGCTCAGGTTGTGGAATGAACTTCCTGCCGTGGTTTTCCCAAGCGACTACAATATGGGGTTCTTCAAGAAGGGTATTAGAAGGTATCTACAGGGTCGGTAGCACGATTGTGATGCCCCTGGTGTTGCAAACGTCCATAGGCCACGGTAACCACTTCCCATCAGGTGGGCCGTGTGCTTGTCTACCACCTAAGTGGCATAAAAAAAAAATCACCACAGTGTTTGTTGGGATTGAATTCAAGGTCCTTTGAGTCCGAAGTCCGCCCTCTATGTCTTTTGATTTGGCTTATCTTGGCTTTTATGGGAACGATGAAGGGCGCTTACTATGCACAGCTTATCTTCAGGGCCTACTGTTTAAGCCCTAAAGATCCTGGTGGGATATTCATACACTGGTAAAATTATACTATACTGTACTACCCAATTTAAAAAAAAGTCTGACGCTCAAAATAGGAAAACCTTTGTTTTTTAACCATTCAGGTAACCTATCTGTATATCTTAAATTAAAATTATCAAACACCTATAGCTAAATAATAAAGGTCCGAAACTACTAACAATACAAGACAGCATATTCTTCTCTTTCTCAATTATTAACTTGCCATATTTTGTTACGTAGAAATAAAATTGTAAAAATAGAAACATCATGTAAAGGCCAAGGAAACTACGTATAATGATGTACAGTTTTTTTCTTTCCTTTTCACTAGGCTCGCTCGTAATTAGTGGTTGTAGGTAGTAAAATATTATAGATTGCTAACGCTGCGCTGTGGAAAACTGACTTCAAAGATTTATTTATATTTCTTTAACAAGATTCTATCGGTTGTTGCTTTTTAAACGAGGCAATCATTTTTTAAAGCTATTTCCGAGGGTACGCGTTTTACGTGCAATGTAGTTACATACTGTTGATTATTAAACAGCCTCCGTGGCGTAGCGGTAGTGAACGCGGTCACTACGTAGGAGGCGCGGGTTCGATCCCCGATCATTGCAAATATTTGTATGCATGAATATAGGTATTTGCATTGGTCTGATTGTGCCTCGGCGAGCACGTTAAGCCGTCGGTCCCGGTTGCCATACGAACATCTATGGATAATTGTTATTCTTTGAACGGTTATACCATATAACGGGTAGTTGGAGCGCTCCAAAATCCATTAACTGGTCTAACTGCAATGATTCGATATCGCCTTTGGGTTATGGAGGTCATATGGCAGTCGTTTCATGGAAAATGTCGAAGTTCAGCCAAAACGCAGTAAGACTGGTAAAAGCGGCCCAGACTAAAAGTTGAAAGCTTCAGATGCAATGCAAAAAAATCAAAAGTCTTCTTCATATTAGCGTAATAATAATCAATAAATATTGTACAACATTCTACACTATGCTATATGGCTACAGCAATGCTCATCATGGGTCTAGTCCATGATGAGCATAGCTGAACTAGCTTGTAATTTGGAATCTAGAATACGGATTACTTTATTACGGATACTGAGATTTTTTTTTTACTTTTTTATCATATTTCTTTTCATAAGTTAGATAGAGGTACTTCTGTTTTAATATATATTATATTATTAGAAGTATTAGTATATATTAGAATTAGGAGTATTAGTATTAGTGTATATTAATAGTACTAGCGGCTCAACCTGGCGTGTGGAACATACAAATGAGAAGAAAAGTCATTAAGTTGGTAATGTAATTACAAGTTATGGCGTGACCGCATACATAATGAATCCCTGTTTCAGGGATTAATTCTCATTATGCATACATTTTTATATATTACGTTAATCGTACCAGATCAATGTAATTATAAATTGAAACCCCTTTATAATGAGATGCATAAAATCCTCACTTATTCCATTTATATTAATGGTGGTCCATTAAAGTACGACGGAGCCAATTACATTTTATAGCCGGTTGGCATCGGCAATAAGTAATTACATCTGTCAGAACTGCCCAACACTGCCATTCTGGCCTGTTCAAAATTACCTTGACAATTTGATTTCATTAATTCTCATGAAGAAATATGATGAATTGACAATGGTTTTGATGAATGTTGTGGCATTGATACCTATTTATATTTAGTTAACTTATCATTGGTTTCTTACTCGCACTTAAATAAATAAACAGCATGTTTTCTTAAAGAAAGTTTGTGAGTATGGATCGATATACAGATGAAAATGTAAACAAATGTAAGTTTGAAATAAGATGTTTATATGTACATGAGGATTGACGCATAGTAATTGCCTTGAGCTTATAGTATTTATGAAGTATCTGCTTTGATAATGACATTACGCTTATTTCCTAACAAATCTGTATTTGCAAAAGCTAAAGTTGTGAAACTGAAGACCACTACTATTTACCTACTCGGGCCCACAATAAGTAATTCCCTTGAATATAACTAAGGAAATTGACTTACATTGCAAAAACTTCAAATGGAAAACAGACTAAAATTTTCCAGTCATTAAAAAAATTTCTTGAAGTTTTTCAAATTTATTTCAATTTGTGAAATCCAGTATATTGTAAATGGGATCAGGTAGACTTAGTTAAGCAAAATTAAAAACCCCTTTTTTAATTATGTAAAAAGTGCGCAGCTATGTTTTGCAGAGGCAATTTACGAACTCGAAGAACAGTGTGATAGACGCGTTTTATCCGCTCCATTTTGCACGGCCCCAGTGACGTTATTTGTTCCGAGTCTGATCTGAATCTCAGCGGGTAGCGTCCGTGTAATACGGCCTTTTTCACAATTTTAATATTTTATTCCTCTGGCTGACGTCATTTATGTGTAGTCGTTTTTTGTGTGACGTAGCTTAATAGCAATGATTGTTAGCTCGTCAAGCTGATAGCGGCGGTTCTTTTCATTTCATTGAAAAGAAAATGTTGATTTTGCGACGCTATTGTTTAGAATTTGTTTTTATTTTCCTTTAGTGTAGACACGTCAAAAATTTGATTGTTACATATAAGAAATCAGAAAAGTCGTGAAGACCATATTTTTCGTTTATTTTTTTAGTTAAAAAAGGAGACAGTTATTACATAATTAGTATCTTACAATAACATCAACTAAAACAATTACAAATAGCTCCCAAAAATGAAAACACTTATTATTCACACGATTAAATAAATATATCTATACTATTTAGTAAAACGTATTTCAACATCGATCTCTTTAACCATCCATCCTTATAATCTTCAAACAGATAAAACTGTTCTACATCAGCACGAATCTTGATTGATTTGTTACCAAGGTTTGTTACTTAAAATTCGCTATTCTTAACTACGCAGAGATAAGTCTCCAATTCCAAATGCCTGGTGAATGGAATCAAGAAAAATAAAAGTTGAAAATGGAATTGACAGGTGCACGTTCCTCCGGCAGCGATCGCACGCAGTGTCGAACTCACACAATTTATTTCACTTTCTGTGCCAGTGCTGACGCCGCGACTTTTTCGTATAAATATATATTTATCATACTCGCACTGAGATCAAAGGAATATACATACAGTATCAAGGGCTTATCACAACGTTCACGCTTGAACTCATAGTGAAAATTCTTTTACGAGAGATGATATAAAAGCAACGTGTTATTACTAACTGACTTCAAAATACTTCTTAGAATACCGTCATACAACTGAATATTACTCAACAAGCGTGCAATACCTGTTTCCGTAATCTAAAAAACTTTATTAACATTTATCTAAGATCGACATATTTTAGAACAGTGTGACATGAGCGTCGTCAGTATTGCTGACACTGTTATAGGTTGGATAATATATCTCATTAGGTGGTTATAATGTCAACAAAATTTTATAAACTCTGTCTCCTAAAGAAGGATCCTGTGTTTTTGGAGACAGTAGGTTAAAAAGTCATAGCTACTCCTCCACCTGTGTTTTATGTTTAGTCATATAATCACATATAATGGATCCATGTTTGCGTGATTGAGTAACAAACAACCAGTGCGGATTCTCTAGAGATAGATTTTCTATTCCAATGATCAATTTTCATTGTGACGTTGATTTTCTATTTTTTACGAACAAGTTTAGTTTTTATTACTAAATTAAACTTTAGTATTGCAACACCGATTCAGACACATTTTTGTTCAAATATTTTTCACAAAAAAATCTATGTTTGCTGAAAAATAGCTATGTTTAAAATAAAACTGGCCAGCGGCTGGTAAAAATAATGAAAGAAGACTTGCACTCTCTATATTCTGTACAAGCACGGTTTGTTACTTTAATTCGTACGCAAAGGTGTGCATAATTAATCATTTATATTTTTAACTTTCTTTATGAACATCATACTTTTTTTCGGTAGACTAAATCTATAAATAGATGGCGAATTATTTTTGTAAACATAAAGATTTACATCCAGAATTTTTACTTTTCAGCAGTCTAGTGATACTTAATAACTATATTTAGGATTATGCAAACCTATCCTAATGGCCTTACATTACAAAGAATTTATATTCTCATAAAATATAAATAATTGGAAAAACTTTAATTTCGAAATTTCCATACACACGGCTTCATCTAATTAAATAAAAGCGTTTAAAAAGGCCATACTTAAAATAGCCATACTATTAAGTCATGCTTAATAGCAAGCATTTGATAAGATTACCCATGACAATAATACTCGCTAAATTCTTCCCAGGAGGCACAGTATAATTTACCGTGATTGCGCTTACAAGCAGTGTAATGAGAATTCGAACTGTGTCCAACATGAATTTTGCTAAACGTTTAAAAGTTAAAGTTAAGATTCATCTAGATTAGGACTTGCAGAAATTTCTGCATATATTTAAATTCCTTGAGAATTGTACAGTTATTATACATTCATTTACCTACTCAAACAAAGATGTTACCACGATAAATTATATTATCATACTAGCTAGCACACTACGGTTGGTGTAGGTCTTAGTGGGACGGATTCTTTTGCCAGGGAACTTGCATTTACAATATGCTAAGTTATGCCAGTTGTGTATGCCTAGGAGTGCGAAGCTAGGCTATCAAGCACGCACCGACAAGTACGTCATACACGTCCACGCCGTCACTAGTGTGCCGACGCAGACTAGTGATGGGCCTGTATACTCCAACTATGTAGGTCGTCCTCCTTGGGCACTGTTGCGGCCAATATCGAGCTCGCACTCTTCTACCTACCTCGTGGCCAAAACAGCTAAGTATGACGTGCGAAGGCTAGTCTTCGGCGCCTTGTGTCATCTACAGTTCCCGCTCAGTTGGGGGCCCGGGTCTGGCTATCTCCATGGAGACTGACGACTCCGTGGTCTGCTCCGTACGGCGCAGAGCACGATGGCCTCCAGGGCCATCAGGGGATACCGCACGATATCCTTCGATCACTACCGTAGATCCTGGAAGCGAGGACCCTTTCGGCACTATATCAGTTCCGAAAGGAGGCGCGAGAGCGGGGATTCGATCCCGAGCCCGAGAATATTCGGGCCGAGAAATCCGCGACATGGTGGCCGAGTGGGAGCGACGACTTGGGCAACCACGCGCAGGGCACGCTGTGATTGCGGCGGTAAGATCCATCATGGGGGAGTGGCTGGAGAGGCCACACGGTAGCCTCTCGTACCGACAGACGCAGATCATCACCGGGCACGGTAGCTTCAGGCGGTATCTGCATATGATGGGCATAGAGCCAACGCCCGAGTGCCATCATTGCGACGCGAGCGTGGACTAGGAGCTGCACACGCTCACCGAGTGCCCGGCGTATGAGACGGCGAGGCGGGAGCTTGTGGCGGCCCTGGGGGTGAGAGTGCTCACGCTCTCCACCCTGCTCGCGGCGACGATGGGATGCGTGGGCGACTAGCGCCTCCTTCTGCGAGCAGGTCATGCTCGCGAAGGAGACAGCAGAGCGGGCTCGGCGCGATGAGCGAAAAAGACTCGCTGACATTGCTGCACGCGCTCGAAGGTGGCTCAGGCGTCGGAGGGCGCAGACCGACCTCCTCCCCCCATGAGCGCGGGCCTGAGGGTGACGGGTGGAGCCGCCCGTCACCCTAGCAGAAGCAGGCCACGGTGGCGGCGCGCATCGTAGGACGATGCGCACCTCCCCACACCGGGGTTGAGTCGGGGACCGCGTGGTGACTTACGCGTACAATGCTTAAGCGGCTATTTGAAGCAAGCATTGTCGCGATTCCAAGGATAATACGGGGAGACCAACCTCGTTAGCCTTGGCTGGCTATTGGTCTAGGAGAGGGTACTCCGAACACAAACCAGACGTGCTGCCTTTTACGTGTTGTAGGTGTTGGCTTACCAAAGGCCAGGACGTTCACACGATAAGTGTACCGACAACAAAATGGAAGCAGAATTAGAAAACAAATTACCCCAGGAAGGTACCAGTCAAGCTGGAGAATCCTTCTCTGAGAAGAGGCCACAGGGCAACTCAGACAGTCCCACCGTATCTGGGGGGGACAAAATTTTGCTCGCGCATGGGGAGTCTCTCTCTGCAGCCCAATACAAGACGAAGAAACTCGTTCAGCAGGCACTCCATGTAGGCCTGTTTACAAGATCTTCAACTACTAGAAGTCCTCAACATACTGGACCAAGTCCTGCACATAGCTGTTCACCCTCAACCTCTAATACACAACCGGAGAATAGACCAGCCTGTCCTCCTCCATGGCAAAGAGTCCCTGAGAGCAGAAATTCCAAGAGAAAAAAGATTTCAAACAGCCCCACTTCTGAGAAAATTAAAACATCAAATAGCTTCACAGGTCTGACAATAGATCTCACTAAAATAGATCAAGTATCCAAGAATAAACACCCCAATAAATCACCACCAATAGTTCTAAATGGTGTAGAAGACGTTAATGGACTTACTGTGCTACTCAAAAGTGTGGTAGAAAAGGACCAGTTTACTTTAAAAATTGTGAACCGATGTCAACTCAGAATAAGTAGCCTAAATATTGAAGCTTATAAGCAAATAATTAAAGACGCTCGGGAAAGTGGATTGATTGGTCTTACCTTTAATCGAAAAGACCAGAGGTGCTTCAGACTGGTGACACGTAACCTCCACCCAACTACACCATTATCTGCGATCAAAGAAGATATCGAAACAAGGGAAACACGGTCTTAGGAGAAATTATAAATGCGAAGTTTGGACCTGACAAAAAACCGACATCCACGTTTTTTGTTAACCTCACACCAGGACCAAATAACAAGGCCATTAAGGAACTGAAATATAAATATCATCAGTTGGTTTTTATTGAAGATCCGAGGAAGCGAACCTCAATAGTACAATACCAAAGATGCCAACAATATGGGCACTCGAAAAACTATTGTATACGCCCTTATCGATGCGTCAAATGTGGACAATCACATAAGATATCAGATTGCCAAAAACATGACCGCACTACTCCTGCCCAATGTGCACTATGCAACGGCCCACACCCTGCGAACTACAAGGGGTATAAAGTATACAGGGAAATTCTATCGAGACGCTCTAAGCCCAATCCTCAAGCCCCTATATTATCACATAAACACACAGAGGAAAGACCAGTGCCAAGCATAACTACTGAAATAGTTGGAAAAAAATCTGAATCTAAAATGAAAACGTACTCGGACGCCACACAGAAAGCAGCACGTTGCATCAAACCAAGAAGCAAGAAATCCCCAGCCACCACTGGACATGGCGCATATTTTAGAGAAACACACTCAAATGTTTGACAGTATCTACTACAATAGCAGTCAAGGACAAAAATGGCATATTCAACGTTGCTTCAGTTTACTGACCACCAAGACATAAAGTATCCGAGGAAATGTTTACAGAGTTCTTCCATACACTTGGGAATCGATTTGTCGCAGGAGGAGACTGGAACTCTAAAAACACGCACTGGGGATCTTGGCTAACCAATACTAAAGGTAGACAGCTGAAACTCAGCTTGGATACTAACAATTTAACTACTGCTTCAACATATGAACCCTCACATTGGCCGTCAGACCACTTGAAGGTGCCCGACCAGATTGACTTTTTCATTATAAAGGGATTCTCCTCGCACTATGTCAAATGTGAGCCCTGTAGTGACGGCTACACAGATCACAACCCAGTATAGTTCACTTTTAGCGCGAAGATTATAGAATACGACATCCCAGATAGGCTGTACAACAAAAAGACAGACTGGTACTCATTTAGAGATTTCATTGAAAAGAACATCATTCTAAATAGAGGAACTTAACATACGGCATCGAAACCTCTATTGGATGATGGGTCGGAACAGTAAATTATCGATAGATAACAAGCTATTAATATACAGCTCAATATTAAAGCCCACCTGGATGTATGGTATACAACTGTGGGGCAGCGCAAGTGACTCTAACATAACAACCTTCAAGGGCACAGAAAACTATACTCAGAACAATAGCGCAAGTCCCCTGTTTCATCACAAATGCCGAAATCTACAAACACTTGAGAATGGCCACCGTTAAAGAGGAAATTGAGGTTTCCGCACGAAAATATTTAAAAAAACGGCTGGGAAATAACCCAAACTTACTTGCAGCGTGTCTAATTACGCGCTAAAACGCCTTAGAAGGAAGGACATTGTAGAATAACCTATCTAAACGAAAATGATGAGTGGATGTCCTCGCTGGAGGATACCCTCGACCTGACAAATCCACACAACATATCTGCTTATGGTCGTGTACTGATCGCAGATGAGCACAGAGAATTAAAAAAGACGGGTTGCACTTCTTTCTTTCTTTCTTCGTTATATACAGAGAAAAAGATAAAAAAACATAACATACCATACCAACCTATAATATAGCGCCAATCATAGAACCTATCACAAATTTTCTGTCAGAAGAAATTAATGAATTATAAAAAGAAAAAATAATCACAATAAGTGTCAGAAGCCCAGGTTTGAATCCGGTACTATCTGAAACGATAAGAACTTACAGTGGCAGGGCTTACCGCTAAGCTACGAAGCTTCTTAACGTACTTAACAAAATAAACAATCTGTAGCTAATGTTGTATGACGTCAGTCGTCGGTTGCGGTTCAAAGGTCAAGTGATCTTGACGCGGGTTTAACACTTTTTACCCATCCAACGCCGCTGAAGATATTTTCACTTCAATAATACTAGCTGTTGCCCGCGACTCCGACCGCGTGGATGTCGGTTATTGCTTAGTTTAGAGTCAACGCTATTAAGCATTAAAATTTTCTAAAATAAAGGTGGCATAAGTTACTAGTTATAACATCGGTCCAGCCATTTCAGAGGTTGTCTGAACAAACAGACAGACAGACAAAAAGTTGTAAAAAATATTATTTTGGTATATGCATGTAGTAAAAACGGTTATTTCAATATTACAGAAATACACTCTAGTTTTAGTTATGTGTATGTATAGATGTTATAGTGTCAGTAAAAAAAAAAAAATATCTCACTTTCATTATAACGCCTCAACTTACCACCAACCATAATAAGATCCTTCTTAACGAGGTTCCTACCTCGATTATGTCGAAGGAACATCAGATCCTCCTTTTGAAAAATTTCTGTCAAAGTGTGTTTTCTAAAATATTTATAAATTTTGTCTCATGATCTGCCCTCTTAATTTAAATTCCAATTTCGTATAAAACGCAGACTACTTTGATTAATAACTTTGGATCTAGTGGACCCACAAATTGGTTTAATTAACTTTTACTTTGAACTTCTTTGCTCCGCAGACGAATAATTAAAATATTGTTTCGTAACGGTTCGATAAAATTATCTCAAAGTACGATCTCTACGGCATATACTATTTTTTTATTTATTTTTTTTAGTTTACAAGTGTATAGGTTCGTAAAAAAAACAAATTAACAAGAAATAAATCTGCTATGACCATCATTATAGCGTTAGTCCCGATATAATCTAAAACTCATAATTTAGAGCCCTTCCCGGCTCTAGGTTCTTATTTTGTTTTTTTTTTTTTTGATGGGGCCCCAATACAGCCCTGTACAAATACATCTGTATACAAATAGATATACATTCTCCATTAGAGTCTGAACACAGATAAAAATACAATTTTAATAACGCAGAATTAAACAGGTCTCTGTCTCATTATTCGAGTTATAAAAACACTAAAGTCTTGCATGGGTGAGCTCATTGAGACCCTTGTGAGGTACAGTTCAAGTAGAAATGAGAGGTGGAACAATAAAATGCGGATTTTTAAGGCTGTACGAGAACAAATTGCGTCTCCGAACGCTCGCAGCAAGCTAGGAGATGAGCTTTCGCCCATACCACGAAATAACTTTACTCGCATGCAGATATGAAAGTAGAACCACTTATGTATTTGCTATATTAAAATTGAAGTGTCTGTTTGTATAGTTAAAATAACAACTGTCATACACGATACTGATAACCAAATAATATGTTTTTACCAAATTTATTGTCTTTCCGTCAGGCTGTCTGTCTGTCTGAGTTATTTTAAATATAAGATTTTCTTTTGGGCTTATTTTTTTATGTGGGAACTCCACATAAAAAAAATAAGCCCAAACCTAAGTTTACGCGCTCGAAGCCGACGGCACAGTAAGTGTACAATATTTTGGTATAAACTTTTAAACTCTCGCGTTCCATGATATATAATTAAGAAAACGGGAATGGTATAGGTGGTACATGCAACCTCGCTTTTCTACGCAGTCGGATAGACACCGGTCAGTTTGCTTATGTAATAGGGAGACTGTGAGTGTGGTATGTGATGGTACATGGCGAAAAGAAAATATTGAAAATGTGCGGGTAGATGAAGAACCTACTACCTCACGGATTCGAAGACGGCGGGCGTCCACCGCTGAGCCAGTCAGCCTGTGACCACGGCCGGTGTAACCTGGTCGAAACGTCAGACAATCAAAGGTATGTAAGTACTTATACCATGATCGCGTTAATTACCGTTTAATTATATATTTTGGTATAAGTTCTTAAAAACCTCTGAACTCCAAAGTGCAAGTTTTTGATGTAACCAGAATTGGTATTTGGATGACGATAGTAGTTCTTAAAAGTTTTTATACCCAATCCTGTACACAATCATAACAATGTTATTTCTATAGTTGAGACATTTACTCTTAACGACTGGAACAAGCCTTTTGTAGCGAAACTTCTAACACAAGTGACATGTCGAGAAGATCACAATACGAATACAAAAAGTCGATGGTAGAGGCCGGCTGGTTCATCCCCCGTGAAGATTTGTTGGTGAGATTTAATTTGAGATACGGTCGCGACCACACGCCAGCGTCGCCAACTTTTCGTAACTATACACAGAATTAGCTGCCATTGTATTACTTTAATACTTCTCTCGGCACATTTCGCGGTTCAACGTTCACATGATATATGGAAACAGAAACTAGTGAGATGTTTTTGTTGAAGTACCTACTGTCGTGAAGAATATAATGTTATACAAATGAAATATGAACGTAGCTTTTCTCAAAATGTAATTGTCACTTCGCAAATACATTTTGTTCAAGTGATAAAAATGATAAAGAGCAAAACTTATACAGTTTTTGTTTCTGAATACTGATCTACTGTCATATAAGAGGTTGCCGCAACAAATTTTTATCATAAAAAGTTTCGTAAGTTTAACTCTGTCCTATAAAACAGAGGACGAGTCTGTCCACGTTAAATGAGTTTTCTTTTTTACATATTACGAGCCTGCTCGCAAAAGGATATTACGAGCCTACCAAGAATATTAAGAATTAAAACTTCAATAATTAATATATTATCCCAATCAGGAAAATTTGTTAATTTTGGCATTGATAGGATACCAAACTGTCGCATTCAAACTGATAGTTGACAAATAAATAATACATAAAGAAAAGAATTAACCCTAAAGTAATGAAATGAACAAGAAAATCTAAAGTAAATTACCAACAAGTTTAGGTTATAGTATAACTAAATTTGCACAAGAGATATTATGTTTGCTCCATAGTATTCAACAATAGAGATGACAAATAATTTGCTGAGAATTCATACACAGTTTGGTAAGTTATATGAACACTTGCTAGGAACTCGGATTTCACCAAGGAGTTCAGAAATTATGCAACGAGCTCAAGTTACGAGTGGCTCGATTGCGTTTGCAGCTAGAAGAGGCGACCGGTGTGATGTATCATTCATAAGGAAATGCGGCGTCTGGCGTACACCGCGAATATTTCACAGTCGGTTTATCGAAAGAGCAGAGGCGCGTTTAAACCCTCATAGAGTACGGGCACAGGTGGCTCGAATATCCTCACCAATAGTATGAAGACGTGATCGGAAAACCAAATTGCAATTGGCAACTCGCGACTTCCTCTTCAAATAATGAAATTTGAAATTTATTGTACCGATCGAAGCCTTCCCTGTTCCACTGTTCCAATAAATTAGGACGTAGGTAACTCGGTACGCGAAGAGAATTAAGGCGAAGTTGCTGTGAATCTGTTTTAGCACTTGGATTAACTGTGGAATTTTAATTTGTATGAAAGTTGGTGTTACCGCCACCGATAAATATAACCGTTACCTTTTATTGTAACTGTTATGACATGAGTACCTACATAATAATTATCTGTATGAGAGGGTTTGTAATAAAAGATGAAATTCCACAATCTGATTTCATTTTCGTACCTATGCAGAATAGAAAAAAAAAACGTTGTGGTACGCCAGTCAAAATATGCATATTAATATATGGAAAACATAACTAAGATATATGTACATAAATGACGGTCTTATCGCTCCAAGCAATTATTACAGGCAACCTTTTTGTGGTTGTATTCTAAGTAAAATAAGGATAAGCGGTTATCATAAGCCATGAATGGAAACAGAACACCAGCAGTTGAGCGATTGTTTCAGAGTTAACAATACAGCGTTTTCCTAAGGAGCTTTGCCCCCTTAAACAAGTGGCATTTCATTGGCCAGCGTTTGACAGAATAGAATTTGTCATTCTATGTATGGGATTTGACGTATATGACATGCGATGACAGTCGTTAACGCGTGTCATGAACGTCAAATCCCATACATTCGTTATTCAATACTCAATACATTTATTGCGTTCCATTGTGATACAGATGTTATAATATTAATAAGTTACAATTATAGACCCTGTCGAGCACAGCACAAGCTTTGGAGAGAGGGAGAATTTTATGTTGAACACAGTTTTGTTTCTTTAATTTACTTTTGGATATTATTATTTATCTATTTGTTTTTGATCAATTTATTGTAATAATCTTATTTTATTCCATTTTGTTTGATGAGTGATAATATGCGTAGATCATTTAATAAACAGTTTGAGAGTATTTCATTAAATATTATTTAACAATAGTAGTATTCATGCCGATACATATTAGTTATACATAGTCTTGGTTTAAAATTTCATTACCATATACATAGTTCTTTATTACATTTACTTTCCATTTTTGCAAAGTGAACAAAATTGTTGTTGTTGAAAAAAATTATACAAAAATATCAACACTATATGTCTTTACAAAATACAAAAATGACAATATTAGATGTCAACATAAAATTGCAAGGTCAATTACATACCTAACTCAGTTTTCAGTAAGTAAACAGACATAAATTGTCTCTATCCAATGTCTACTAATTTTATGTCGTAGTATTAATCAACTTATATACATGTAAGTATATTCTATTCTACCAAACGCCGGCCAACGAAATGCCACTTGTCTAGAGGGGCTGGAGACCCTACTTACAACAAGAGCACAACAATTATGATTATTATAACAATGTTAACTTTCAGTACCATCAAATACTCGTTCAGTCGAGCGTCTCAAATTTCCTAGAAATAAATTTATTTCACTGTGTACTAATTATTACGAAAATGGACATCATAATGTGCCAGAATATTTCAAAAGAAAATAATTACTTTCTCTTCATTAAATTGAAATATTTCCATTTCAGATCGTTATAAGTTTTAACGATAACGATGTTTTAAGCAATCATTGTAATTGTTATTTTTTTGGTCAAATGTTTCATATTGCCGATTGTTAAAATAGATTAAATGAAATTTTGAAGAAATTGGTATGCTAACTTTTCAAATCGATTAAGATAGGTAAAAGTGAATCGCTCAGGCGGAACTGTTTCCGATCATTCGTACGAGTAGATAGCTCACACCGTCGCGACGCCCCAAGACGGTTGTATAAGAGGGTTTGAGTCCCGCCTGAGTGATTCACTTTTTCCTATCTTAATCGATGTTAAAATAGATATAAGAGTAAACAATCTTGGCCTTATACCGGCATGATTTACTTAATTATCGGCACACACATAAAATGTATTACCAGTATTACTGTACCTACCGCTAAAAGCTGCGAGATTTTATTTGTGACCTGGATTTTCATTTTTCTTTGTTTGGTCACGAACTCATGACCACAAAGACTTTTCATTATTGACAATTTAAGAAATTTAATTTTTGTCGCAATTTCATGCAATTATTTGGAACACAATATCAAAATACCAAATTATAACACGTCTTAGAAAAAAAAACTGAATATTCATTTAAAATAACAAAAATACGAGTACCGACAGTTGAAATATCAATAAATTAGAAAGTCTAAATTATAAAGGCTAGTTTAGAATGGTGAAATATTATTCATTCATTAATATTCACCGAAGTATGATAATTTAAATTGGCAAACTATTTAACCACCTGCCAGTTGAGTGTCAAAAGATAAAATAGAGATATTAAAGGCAATGGAAAGATAGCACTTACTAGTACCATGCTTCATGAAAATATATTTAACACAATTGACGTTGACGTGTCTGTTTGGCAATTGAAGTTTATATAAGTATCTAACGTCAAATTTTTGCAACTTTGACAGTTGTCACATGCAAATAGCTAATGTAATGAATTAACTTAGGTTACTTTAATAAATCAAGGGCCGTCGCAAGAAAGTATTAAAACCCAGATTTAAATCCATGCTGATGAAGTCACAGCTAGTCTTTTTTTTTATTTTATTTTATATATATCTAATTTAATTAACTTTGCAATTCTTTTTCATCATTACAAGGCTACTTCCACGAATGTTAGATGCGCATTATAATTATGTACACCTGTTACTTATTTCACCGCATCTTCGATGATCGAAAATGAAATAATCACAAGCGAGCATAATTTTTTCATTACAAAAATCTCCCTGATAATCAACGTTGTTACGCTTTGAATGAAACTGTTGCAATTTTCAATTTTTTATCGAGAATCTAGTACCCACTAGAGAACTGTGCTCAGTACTCAGAGTTCAGTGGAGCGGTATAATAACGAAGTACTTATCGATAGTATATAGTTGCTATACGACAACTAGATTTTCAACAGATAAAATTTCTGTGAAGACTTTTGTTAGTGTGTTAACTGTCTGGTACATTCATATCTCAACATTCACTACTTATCAAAACGTCATATCGTAAACTCCTGAATAGTATATAAAAGGTTGAATATTAAGTAATACTGAATATTGATTTTTTAAAACAGTACTTTGTTCCAAGCAATATTCCTACGAGTTGCTAATCATTGACTGGTCAGGATTTAATGGCAAGGTGTGGCTACCGCGGTACTCCATTATCAAACGTGTATTTAATAAAGATTCAAAAGTATTTAAGGTTGCAAGCGATAGTTTTATCTGAAAATTATTTACCCCCCCGTTGAACTTTGCGTCAGTGAAAGTTGTTTGAAAGCCCCCAGAAATATTTCTTACTACAACTCACCCAGGGCAAGCTACGCCATTGCCTGTTGGTGTGAACATCATTATCACCAACCATTGATAGTTAGAGCAAGATCAAGTTTAAACCAGAATTTCCTATTTAATAACAGTGCACTTTATTAATATCAGCACCTAGTTCGCCTATGATACTTCACGAGCAATTACTACAGAAGCAAAAATAACACTACAAAAGTCTGGCCGTGGCTCCAACACAAAACACACTTTAAAATTATAGCGGTCCCGATACTTCACCTCGCGTTAAAAGCTTTTGAAGCCATAAAAGTTTCCAGCCCCCGTTTTTCTAAAATTATGGCACCTAGATCTAGCCAGTTGTATTACTTTAATATCAGTATTGAACACGTGGAATTCTTGAACTTTTGCACATTGTAACAAGCTCACACATTTACATACAATGAAGAAAATGTTTCCATTAAGCTCGTTCGTATAATTTTTTAATTTTTTTTTATTACATTGATACATTATTCATATGATAAAATCAATCAACGAGACATCGATATATTACGCTGAAATTAATTTACCTATTCGCTATTTAGTTAGACTTATTTTTTATTAAAAGCAATGTTATAAATGTTTAATACTACTCACCACCGAGGTTATATATTACATCTTACAATACCCATAGCACTATTTTGATTACCTACAACATTTTCTCACTTTTTATATCAGACCTCCAGGTATTCTTTTATAATATTTCATCGAACTAGAAGCAAGTCAAATTATACCTTCCATTTAAATTATTCGCAAAGGTTACATACAATAGTTATAATAACTCAACTGAATAACTATATCCCAGCTTCCAGTTCGCACCGCACCAACTCTCCCGCTAGCAATAAACGCCCCGAGAAATATTTTCACATCGTTGTGGAAGTTAAAATGAAAGTAAGTACACCCTGTAGAGCAATAGCGGACCCCTACACCGGCGACGGATAATGCTGGATATTTCGACGAGTTATATAATTTTATTCATGAGACGAAGTCAACCGATTGCGTATCAAACAGTTTCATAATAGATACACACGATTTGCTTTCATCAAAACTTTCACAATTGCAATTCACACTTACTATTGTTCCGTCGATATTCGACAATCGGGTTATGAGCATAAAATCTACATACATAGCTATTCGAAGGTATTCATGATCCTTTCTATTGTTCAAGTTCAGAGTTTCGTAATGCCAGCTTCCAAGCGCTTCGCTTATTAAATTTTACACATATGCTGATGATAGATATGAAATTACTGAACCGACAATTTTAGTATATATGTCTTTTGTTATTCAACAATGTTACCGATTAATTTACGCTAACGACTCTGTTAATCTAATGTAATGTGAAGTAATATAATTGTGTCACTTGTAATAACAGTTATAAGTGGCAGAATTACATTAGATTTGACTATGAAAAGTTAAGCCATCTTACGTAATAGAGATAGCTATTTGCTGCGTGGCTTAGTAATACAGAAAAGAAAATTAATGGTAACTAGTATGAAATCTCAAATATTTCAATCATTGAATAAAATAACCATATACCTAATAGGGTTTTACATTTCGGTTTTCTTAACACTTCATTAGAATCAAACACACAATAGCATAAAAATGAAGAAAAAAAATATAATAAAAAAAATACAGATAAGTTTTATATTCGATTTGTGAGTAACGTCACCGACATTGAAGAGAAGAATAATAAATTTTGATTACTTTCTCACGTCCGCAATCGTGATTCGATTTCACAATTTTTTATCGTGCCCCTTAGGAAAATCATGATTAAAATGGAAAACGTTATTACTTTCAATCATGTATTTTTCGTTCAGCATTTTCAATGGCGATTAGAGGCTATTTACAGTCCATTGAAGAGGATTTTTACTTATTGAATAGATGATCCATATAGATTCTTGATAACGTAATAAATATATATTTTTAGCTTCAGCTCATAAGCGGCACTTTACTTAATACCATTTTATCTCACACACAGTCAATGCAAATCATATTTCATCAGAGTTTCTTACCCCAAAATAACACCTTAGTTTAATAACATGTTTTAGTACGTAATAAACATGGCAAATTGCATTTTCCTCTACTATTCCACTCATACAGTAATATGGACGAGGAACAAATTTCCTCCGTACGTTGTTTAGTAGTTACCAAGTAATAAAAAAGTTACTTTGATAGCAGATTAGAAACTACGCGGAGGAAGCGAGTTGGACTGTGGCTTACGTGACTAAATAAATCTGGTTCGACTTCGACTTCGACCCTCCCTTGACTACAGAGTTCTGAAGTACGTATCGATACCGCCGTCCTGAACATTCCAACTGTTAACACACAGATACTTATCAGAAATCAAGGCTTAAAACAGATTAACGTTGAAAAACAAAGACTATCTACCTTCGTTAAAGTTTTAGCACTTTCTAAATTAGGATCTGTGCCAAATTGCTTTGCACTTACTCACAGAGCTACTATTGCATTGGATTCCCTGAAAGTGAGCAAAAAATATATGTACAATTTTACAAGGTAGATACATTATTTGTGTTGTAAATACACTGCCGCTGGCATCACTCGTATAGTCGTATAGAATTTATGAAACAAAAAAGTTGTTTTTTACTCCCCTAAGGGTTCTACTTTCAAGAATGGCTGTGATAAATAGAAACATAGATGTCTGTAGTTACATCTGTAAGATGATTTCTTGCCGATTTGGGAATGACAAAAAGTAATGGCCGCTTCCTATTTCAACCTTTATTCTTTACTTTAAGTTTATTTTATTTTATTTTCATGTTTTATTTGATGAATACTAAAATCATTAAGTATCTAACTAAATCAGCTCCAAGATATACTTTGACTGGTACGGTAGTCTTGGGTTCGATTGCCGGATTTGTTTGTTGTGCTATTATGTTTTTCTATAATTCATTTTGAGTAGCAGCATGAATGCTAGCAAAAGAACAAGGTTGACATCCATAGGTTTGCCTACAACTGAAAACAAAGCCCCTCGCCTTTGTCCACCCCGTCGAGGCTTTACAGGTGAAAATACTATTAATTATAATGTATTAAAGTTCATAATTAACAAACAGACAACGATGATATTGATTCAGAAATAATACCTAACAAATACACCTCCCGTTGCGTGCATTTTTTGTTTCGTTTTAATATCTGTGAGTAGTGCTTCTGAACAAAGACTTAATTTCTCGCTCAAACCATTTCGAAATTTGTAGGAACACGAAACATTTACAACCGACATGATTTATGGTTTCTGTTGAAATCAAGATGCTTGAATAAATTCCCTCTCATCAATTTTAATTTAGTATCAACCGTTGTCGACTCGACGGAGGCAGTCGTGCGCGAAAATATACGTATAATTGAGTAGGTATTTAGCGCTCAGCGCCAAGTGTTTCAGATGAATACGATTCTTATGATCTCCTTAATTGATTCGTTACTCGTTACTATAATATTTTATTTTAATATAATATACTAGACTTCTTAATGATATACCTATGGGACCACACCAACTTTACCTGGAAGTCGGTTCAAACTGCTGAGTGATGGCTGATGGAGGAGGCTTTGTCCTCAAGATTGGGTGTCATGCGACAGTAGCCTCTTTTAAAGTCAAGATAAACCAATCCATGATGAAATGTTAAAAAATTAAATAGTTTATTATAAATATCAGCAAGCTCATAAAGTGTGTTGGTATAATTAAAGGCTTAATGGTGGGCTAATGTCTCTACCTACGACAGAGGGAGAACGGCATTATTATGTTTATATATATACAATATAGATTACATTTTTATTTATGTCACATAATATTTAAACATCACTCCTCATAATTATGATTAGATATCAACCAGAATGTACTGAAGTGAAAGTTTATGATTAAATTTTAATTATTACATTTAACTTTTAATTAAATCTTTCCGTTAAAATGTTAAACTAATCCGCAGTTCAGACCATCCATATAGAATTAGTAGCGAAGTGGGTCGGTCCACTTAATCACAAAGTTGGTTCACCTGAGGCAAGTTAACTCAGCGTACTCCTTTATTTCCTTTTAATCTTAAATTAACTCTGAAACAATTCCATCATGTTTAAACCGTAAGTAAGATGGAAAACATGCTTATATAAGACGAAGGAGGACCTTAAGACGTAGATTCATTAGTTTAAAAATAAATTTATAACGTCAGGATTTTTTTTGAAGACTGAAACTGCATCTTTGAATTTCTGAAAATGTATCTTTTTAGCCCATAAAAATAAAATTATATATTCTTTAGAACACTTTACTTTACAAATAAGAAAAACTTTAATTCAAAATTAAAAAACCATACACTGTTCTCTAACCAACCCCAATTATAATTTCTGATAGAATTATTGTGTCTAAAATAATTTGTTCAGTCGAGCCGAGACTCAACAACTCAAACAACCCTTAAAAGGGGTACGTCTTATTATCTTCAATCGGTTTTTTTTTGTGTTCTATATTTGAACTCCGTTCATTAACCGGAAGACTTATAACCGGAATATTAAATGAAAAATTAATTTCATTGAACGTTTATACAGGTGGCCGGACTCGGAGGATCATTAATTACTAAAAATATGAAGATTGGGCTGCCTTCATACTTTTCTGTGAAGTAACGTTTCGCTTTCATGATGGTATTTTATGAAGCCCGTCATACTTCCGGTTTGCTTTCAATTTTAGAATCCTATTCATACTTACTCTTTTAGCGTCTGTAACACTTTTTTTGATAAGGGTTCATAACTGAGTTTATCAAAATGTAAAATAGTAAAAGAGGGTGAAAATTAGGTTTGTTCTTATTTTATGCTTTTTATCTATTTTCGCCCACCCAAAAACGTATCTTTGGGGAAAGCCATTGAGCGCACTTATTTTAATCGTGCTAATTCGAATCACACCATATTGTGTAATATAAATATTATAAAATTATGTATCTACCTCATGTTTTTTTGCATGTACAGTTTATAATATATCACATTACAATGTAATAGTACTCTTTTTTCTTTGTCTCTGGAACTCACGAAACAATTAATTGTGGCTTAATAATTGCGCGTTTTTTTTTTAACGTGTGGAAACCCCCACGGTCTTCACCCCATCGGTGCCGACGATGGGGTGGGCGTGTCGGAATCGGACCGACTAAAACCACACGGTGTCCTTCCCAAGTATCCATTGCCGGGCACCCCGGGTAAGCCCTCCAAAGGATAACCCCAGGGTTGCCGGCGGATATTGGCCGCCACCGCGGCCTCGCCTGGTGGGTTCGGGTTATATCCCGCGTCGGTGAGTTGGCAAGCGTGTGTAGGACACACACGACACGCCTCCGCCACGGCCTGCTTCTGTAAGGACGGTGAGTCGGCCAACTGCCGTCCTCAGGCCCCGATCATGGAGGTCGGTAGTCCGGGGCGTAGACGAGTCTGCGGCGCCGCAGACTGCGGAACTCAGGGGGCAGGGTTCTCTCCCGCTCCCTCTCCGCCGCCTCTTTCGCGCGCATTACCTGCTCGCAGAAAGAGGCGGCGGCGTGCCATTTGCTCCCGTCGGAGACCACGGCCCTCACCATGGTCTCCAAAGAAAGAAGGTCCGCAACGAGATCCCGGCGTTGACTCGCCCACGCAGGGCACTCCACTAACGTGTGGAGCGCCGTGTCTTCGCCAGGATGCGGTGTTGTCTCCTGGTGGATGCGCCATAGATACCTACCGAAGCACCCGTGCCCGGTAAGTATCTGGCACATCCGGTAGGAGAGGTCACCGTGGTGCCTCTCCAACCACTCCTTCATGATCGGTCTCACCGCCGCAATGGTGGATTCCCCCCACCTTGGATGCTCAAGTCGCACCCGCCATGTCTCCATGAGTTCCCGGCGGAGCTGGGACCGCTGAGCCCTGATTTCTCGGGGCTCCGGCCAATGGCCCCGCTCCAGTGCCTCCTTGCGCCACTGATACAGCAACGCAAAGGCTCTCGCTTCCAGGTCCCATGGAGGGGTCCCGGCTAGGAGACATGCCACCTCGACAGAGATCGTGCGATATCCCCTGATCACTCTGACGACCATCGCTTTTAATGGGCTGTTTAATACAGCCACGTTGCGGGCCGCCAGAGTCTCCGCCCATACGGGAGCCCCGTACAGGGCCATGCATCGCACGATCCCCAGGTACAGTCTCCTAGTGGGGGCGTTGGGTCCCTTAACGTTGGGAATTAGCCGCGATAGCGCAGCCGCAGCCCCCCTCAGTTTTGGGACCAGACTTCGGAGATGAGGTCCGAAGTCCCATCGGCTATCGAGTACGAGCCCAAGGTACTTCATCGTGGGCTCGATGCCGATGTTTACGCCCCCTATGGAGATACTGGTTCCCGCAGGTGGCCCCCTCCGAGACCCGTGAAAACACATAGCCTCGGATTTGTGGAGAGCCACCTTAATAATTGCGCGTAGATAAACTTTTTCTAAGAAACACAAAACGTGACCGCACGTCAAGTTTATTACGCTGAATAGCCTTTGTAAGTGCTAAATTTATATCTACGGTTCGAGAGACAGCTGGCCGCCGTTGATCAGCAGAATTAATAGTACTAGAGCTCAATTTATATATTTATTTAGATTATTTTTTCAAACTTACGGCGATATATAAGGAACTTCATCCCACGCACGCTCAAGCTGTGGAATGAACTCCCTGCTGTGGTTTTCCCAAGTGACTGCAATATCGGATTTTTCAAGAAGGGGAATATTAGAAGGTTTCTTCAGAGTCGTCCATAGGCCACGGTAACCACTTTCCATCAGAATGGCCGTGTGCTTTTCTGCCACCGAAGTGGTATTAAAAAAACCTCCAAGATAGCAAAGTACTGACATGCTAAATGAAAGCGCGGCAGACGACGGAGAATCGTCTCAATGTATACAGTCAGAGCGACAACCGAGACAATTTTTTTGTAGAAACTGCTCTTTTCGCCATCCGCAAGATTAGATTCAAGGGGATAAATCTCTCCTCCCCCCACTCGTGTCGCGCGTTTTGTGTGAAGGCTTTATTCCGGATTATTTATACAGAACATTTCACTTGCCGCCTGACATACTGAATAACGCCATCCTTTAATCTCACGACGACGTAAGAAGAGTAGTCAACAGTTGCCGCCTAATAGAACCTATGGTCTCGCATTCTCTAGCACAATAATGAAATATCTTCTATTTAGAAAATATCTGATTTCAAAACAATATTTTTTTAAAACGAACTTATCAATATGGATGCACCTTGTCTCATGCAAAGCTATAAAAAGAAAAGAAATAACGCCCCCGTTATATATACTGGAAGTACTAAAACGGTTATCTCCAGCTGAACTTCACATGCTTCACATGATTCCAGTAGCATTCCAGTCCACACTGAATACAATGCTGGAGTGTTACTGGAATAATGTGAATCATCGCTCTATGTCGTTACCAGTGAGTAACCCAGTCCAGTCACTAGATCACTCAGATGAATCGCGTTCATTACAATGGAATAATGTAAACATTACAGTCCAGTATAGCACTGGGCTGAATTGATTCGCTGGATTACTAGACGAGAATAATGTGATCCGGACATTATTTGATGCTTTTTTCACGTAACATAGACAGAAACACGTGTTTTAGTAAAGACTTCAAAGTCTTAATGCACCTTATTTTAAGATACAGAAAATAGGTACTGAACCGTTTAGTACTATGTGCAATTGGTTGCACACCGAGCGTGTAAGAGGGAAAGAATCTATGCTAAGAGCTCAGTTTAAACGGTATTCACAAGTGTTCTTTATTTTAATAGATATTTTTACCTTGTTTTCCCCAGCACGAGTGGGCACACTTGACCGGGTAAATACCTCCTTCTCACTTAATATTGCCTTTAAGTTTCAGCATGTTGCATGTCGTATGCCTAGCTGATTCCAGAGACTCATCTCATTTTATGTGCTCTTTCCTTTCTGTATATTAGTAGCAACGTGTGACCAACGTCTGTGGTGTTGAAAGCATTTATGGGCCACAGTTGTCCATAGTGTTCTGCATTACGTATAGTTCATGCAAATTTATTACTTCCTGTTTTTTGACCTGTGATAACCTCTATAACTTCCCCCTCCGGAGCCAGAGAGGGGGGGAGGGGTTATGTCGGACTCGAACCGACTAAACCGCACGCCATCTGTGGGTCGTTGTTCTAGGCCGGAGGTGAGGTTGTCAGGCGACATATCCCCCGCACCCCGGCTGACCCAGGGCCATCCCTCTCGGTCTGACCCTCCTCGGGAGGGAAGACCACGCGGTCCCCGACACGCCACCGGTGTGAGGAGCATCCGCCGTGGCCTGCTTCTGCTAGGGTGACGGGCGGCTCCACCCGTAACCCTCAGGCCCGCGCTCATCGGAGGCGTAGGTTGGTCTGCGCCCTCCGACGCCCGAGTCGCCTACGAACGCAGGCAGCGATGTCCGCGAGTCTGTTTCGCTTATCGCGCCGCGCCCGCTCTACTGTCTCCTTCACGAGCATGACCTGCTCACAGAAGGAGGCGCTGGCCGCCCAAGAATCCGCGCAGCGGACCATCGCTGCGAGCAGGGTGGAGACCGTGAGCACTCTCACTCCCAGGGCGGCCACAAGCTCCCGTCTCGGCGTCTCCTAGGCCGGACACTCGGTGGGCGTGTGCAGCCCCAAGTCCACGCTTGCGTCGCAGTGATGGCACTCGGACGTTGGCTCTATGCCCATCAGATGCAGATACCGTCCATTCTACCAGCGTTAATATTGAAATTCATGTCTCTTCCATATTCCCAAAACTTTTGACCCCTATTAACCCTCTAACGGAAAAAGTAATAAATACACCTACAAGCAGGACTTTCGTACGTGTACGACCACTCATCCCTTATTTTACCCCCTTAGGAATTAACTTTGCAAAACTCGTTACTTGTTCCAAAATTGAAAGTTTGTAGCCTCGTTGTTTAGGGTCTGCGTTAATGAATCAGGCGTTATAACCTATCTCTGCACCCCACTCCTCATTTTCATATTATTTGTATTGTCACGTTCCATTTCGTGAATTTCACCGCAAATACCACCCGCACTACTGAGCAGAGAATCGAGGAACATTTCTATAATTGAGGACTAACTATAATGATTTGTCGTTGTGCTTCGAGAACGATGTGCTCCAATAAACTGGTAGAAACACAAAATTACATTGAGAACGGACATAAAGAGGCAGCAATTCTTGATGTACCTAACCTATCATGAAGTTAAATTGGAAAACTTCTCATACTGCAACGCGCTAATGTTCTGTGGCTGTTCCTCTTCAGGTCTGATAATAATAATAGAACTAGTAAGGAATACAAAGCTACTTACATATTGCGCTGCAATTCCTTGAATAACATTCTTTTTAAATATTATATCCCTCTTTTGCGCCGCTATTTTATAAATTCTCATATAAAAGCAGGTGAGCCTATTGCCATTTACGGCGTATATTTCACTTTTTCAGATGTTCATTACAGAAAAACTTATTAACTACTCATGTGCTCACTACCGTTGCACTAATAGGCAGTCTAACCGACCAATTTCAATCCTTTTAGAAATATTATCTTGTTCTGTGTGTTATACATGAAATATTCGATTAAAATCGACAGCTGGCTAAAGTTACGAAATTTATTTCAAAAATAACTCTTCAAAAGGTCACTAAAGATAAAAGATACAACGATATCACAAATATTTTGGGGCTGAACCACTTGACTCAGTCTACTCAAATTGCCAAAGGAGACCATTAACCAGACGATCAAAGCAGATAGTGTTGCTACTGTCCTCACAGGATTCGAGATTTTAATTTAAAAGTCATGTAGAAAATATTATAATCCGACTGTGCTAAATTTTTCCTCTAGGTAATATTGCTTCTAGGCGTTTGTCGTAAACAGAGGCTTTGTTGCAGCAATTTCCACGATACCACATTTCTGCGAGATTAAATTCGTAATACGGCTTCCGTTTGGCTCAGTTCTATATTCAGTGCACCTACTATAGGAATCTACGTAAACGTTAACAGATATCGAGTTATCTAGATAAACCTCAGCAACAGATAATTTTAGTTAGGTACCAATATTATTTTATTGAAATTGAACCAATATGATGATGCAATTCTATAACTAACATTAATTTGTTACAGCATTGCAGCACTGGCATTAAGCGCTTAGTAAACTACTTTTGCAACAACATTTTAGTGAAAATTCATTTATAAAGTAGTTTCCGTTGCCTCACGTGCGCTCCATAAAAACATGAACTTCACACATTGTATCAATATGTACGAAATTATACTTATAATAGCTCGTAAAGAAAACATATTTTCCTTATCTATCGATATGAGAAATTCACAACATCAAAACTTTTAAAATTACAGTCACATTTCAAGACAAAATCTTAGAAATTATAATTACATTTTCACACAATATTTCAATTCAAATGTCTCCAGTAAAATTAATTTTAATCACGAACAACCAATGGAAATAATCATCTATGTCGTAATGATTATGACTGAGCGAAAATATCTTGAAGTAAAATATTTTTAAATGCTAGCGTAGAATTTGACGACTGCGTAATAAAGATATAAATTTAATAACGTGATGGTTGAAATATGTGGCTCATTAATTTGCATTTCGGCGCGATTTTATCCACGTTTCTTTAATTGTTATTAATAGTCGTACCCACGTAGTAGGGGTCTTGGGGAAAATGGGATCTTTTTCAGTATGGCTTATTTGTCAATGTCAGAGCGCCAGTGACGCCTGCGTCTGTTTCTGATAGCCTCGTTGTTTCGTTTTATTGGTTAGGCACGTTCTTTGTGACTGACGTATGTAAGTACGACATAATTATTTGCGTGACTTGAGCTTGAAATAATCAGTTTATTTTATTACAATCGATCCAATTCATTATGAGAAAGTATCTATAACGAAAATTACTTACATATTTTGACCTAAATGGACATAAGAAGCGACTCCACAGGTACAACGTATCGAGCACATAACCTCTTGACATTGATATGTTCGGAGGCAGTTAGCCGATATTGTGAACTAAGAGCACTTGTGCTGAAGAATTTCAGTACAACGGCTATGTTCAAAGATATCAGTTACAGAGTACGGGCGAATACTAAACTCGAGAATAAACTTGAATCAAGATGTAGGCTTCCATGCCAATATGATATAACAAGCTTATATCCAAAACTGTACGTAAATATTGTGCATCATATATCTTCATTATATGTATATAATAATATAATCAAGCAATAAATCTCGAAAGTTCGTTGTCAACATTCATCTCATTTCATATCTGTATGTCCGTGAGCAGAGCCGTCAGCTATTTGTCATTTTATTAGTCGCGCGCTCCGCAATATTCTGCAAAATAACAGTGTAGTGGGTACGACGAAATTGCTGCCCAGTTTACTGCCTTGATTTGAGACAGCGTAGTGAGAAAAGTTGTAAATTTGGCCCGAATTGGACGTTTATACAACTCAACTGACCTAAAGTGTCTTAACTGGTTTCGTAATCCGAACTAGGAAAAATTTACCTCACCTGTTTCAGTTCCAACAGAATTTAAGCGGGCTCCAAAAGAAATAGAAATAGTAAAACTCGTTTCAATTGTAAATATGCTGTATGGAACAAGTTTCTTGTCACACTATTATGACTTAGTACACACGTCTGCTATGCATGTCGCAGATGTATCGTAGTACTAAGAAATCGATCAATTCAAGTGATGTTTCTCTAACGCTGCGTCTCGTAGAGACAACAAACGACAAACTGCCATCAAAATGTTGAAATTACGCTCCCTAGTTTAACTGCATAGAATATTTAAAATATCTGCTTCAAATATTTTTAAATATCTGCTTCAATTATTTTTAAATATTTTTCTGAATAATATTTAATAGCAATATACATATTATGTCTTGCCTTATAGCTCTGGAACGACTCAGGTTGTAGATTCAGGTAAGTTTTTATATTACCCTAGACTTGAGTAGGCGCTAGGCGCCTACCCTACTTTCTGACTACTTGTTTAGTTATAATAACATCGCGGAACAAATTAAAAACTTTTACATATAAATAAGAAAGGTATTCAGGAAAAGTATTTAAAAAGCTTTTCAGTTTCCTATAAGTAGAGTTCTGAAAAAAATTTAAGTGCTTTCGAAATATGAAAGTCACTTAAAAATGATCTAAAAGAAGCTTATTCGGTTCGTGTAGTCGCGACGTAGAAAAAATATTTATCACGATTATCGATTAAAAATAGACAGAAAGCCAAATGTATGAGATATGTATCTCTCTTTCACATTGTCCGGCCCGATAACTCAAAACAGTGGTGTTGGCTCCGATAACCGATATCGGGCCGGACAATGTGAAAGAAAGATACATATCTCATACATTTGACTTCCTCCGATATCGGATGTCGGATATAGGATATCGGATATCGGATGTCCGATGTCGGATATCGGATGTCGGATATCGGATGTCGGATATCGGATATCGGATATCGGATGTCGGATATCGGATGTCGGATATCGGATGTCGGATATCGGATATCGGATGTGTGTGAAAACGCTCTTATACATTTGATTTTCTCCGATATCGGATGTCGGATATCGGATATCGGATGTCGGATATCGGATATCGGATGTCGGATATCGGATGTCGGATATCGGATATCGGATGAGTGTGAAAACGCTCTGAAGCGAGGTGAAATCTATTGACGTATCCTACAATGAAAAAATACTGTTATTTTGACGTTAGAGATACTCCAATTTTATTAATAAGTTTAAATAGATGAACTTCACATATATAGCCAATTATATTAAGATTACTAAATCAGCCATGCAACTTTTTGCGTTAATATACCAATCTATTTTTTTTTATAAAGGCCTATTTTATCGTTTGGCCTTCCATTGTCTTAAACATAAGTAATAAATATAAATTTCAATTCACATTAACATCTTTTTCTTGTAATAAAAACCGCTCAACGAATTATTATCCGTGCCATGCCCATTAGCAAATTGTGTAATTTTCCTTTTTCAAGTTTCTGTTCGCCCCGGTCAAAATTACTTTACCCTCGCAACCCGCCATTTAGTCGAAGGAATGATGAAAATTGACTTTAATAATTACATGAATCAAATTATTTCCTTGTACTGTTGGTACATTGGTACGAAATAAATTTAGATAAATTTTCTGAAATTTTACATTAATTAAATTTCTTGTCTATATGAATTTTATTTATTTTCATTGATGCCTACGCCTGAATTTATAATGCTGTGGGTGTATTTTTGAGTATAACTTAACCTAACATAACTTCTGATGCTGGATAGGAGCTATTTTTTTATATAGTACATGTCAATTTCCTATCATCCTACCATTTCCAATGTCATCGCCTGATGGTAAGCTGAAGGATTTTTTTCGCATCAACGACTCTGTGCGACTCATCTAATATAAGTGCAACTCACTACACTTATGTTAGACACATTTTGCCATTCGCCACTAACAGTGAGTGTACTGTACGATGGGGACATACTATCGCGTAATAAAAACCCATCAATAAATAACGAAGAAAAAAGGCCTTCAATAAGGAAACGTGTCATCCATTTGTTGTGAAACTGGGTTAAACTACAAACTTTTTCATAAGAGACTAAAAATAAAGCCAAACAACAAAGAAGCTCTCAATACGGTACCTACGTCATACTACGGATTTTTTCATACATTTAGTCAAACATACATATATCACACCTGTAAATCTCCCAAGGGGTAGGTAGAGGTGAGGTATTAAAACCAGTATTACCAACTATGATAAACAGTCAGACGAAATAGGGGGTGGAGCCTATTACCGTTAATAGATTCGTGATATGAAAAAGAAAATTTCCTAGAATCATAGGCGAATAGAATAGAACTTGTTGCGATGCTAGTAAAACGTGATGAAAACCGAAGTATTTGGACTGCCGCCAGAGCTTAGCGGTCATTTATTTTTCTCCACCAACCAATCGAAACTTTTCAATTTTTGATTAACAACTTTGCTTGTTGCTTATTGCTTATTGCTTTCAATATTACATTTTAATAATAACGTAACGTAAAGAGAATGAAATGTGTATAACTAAACAAATCATACTCATTTGAGTTATGATTCAACATAGTAATGTTAACTCATCTGGGAATTTAATTTACTGGGTTTAGCATTACAGAGTCTCATATAAACCATTCAGACCGCTTCCAATCAGGTGAACGTGTACTTGTCTGCCACTAAAATGGTATAAAAAACCGAATAGAGAACCAAATGCATGAAGGTTATGTCGGTAAATTTAATTTACATATTTTCCTTGCTGCCGCGCTTTTTACTTCCTTCCATTCATTCTCTGTTTCGTGCAAACAACCAATTCATACATTACACCACATTATATTTCGTGTTTACTAAAAAAAGACTTCAGTAAACTTGTGCACATGTATATAAAACACAATGTGGCTTTCAAAAGCATTATACCAAAGCGGGCAAAAGCAGTTTGACAATAGGAGCAAAGGAATTCATATTTGCTACTGTTCCCTCTCACGGGCACGGAATTTAAATGAACTTTGGCCAACAACAATGACACTAGAGACTTTTGTTCCATGAACAATACATTTTACCGGTAGAATTAAAAACTGCGGACAAAAGAGTACAAATTCATAATGCAGCCACAGCCGGGCGGCGATTACGTGCAGCGTTCACCGACTACACCTTCAGAGAAGTTAAACACTCTTGATTTGTGTTTCTGTATATATAATATCATTACGAAATTTAAATAAAGGTAAATTGCAATGAAAGTGAATTGGAAGTTTTAGATTTTATGAAGTAAAGAGAGTAGGAGCGCGAACCCCATGCTCCAAAATACGAGCTTAGGTTACAACTGGGTACATCGTTGTGATAATGATGATGACCATCATTTCAAAATTAACATTAGCATTTCTGATGAATACATAAATTATTAAGACTATTTTTATTAGAATTTCCTTACCATCGTAGACAAGACGTTAATAGGCTTCTTAAAAACAAACATTTAAGCTTGCGTAAAAAAAAAACAAGATGAAATAACAAGGAACGTCCACAAAGCGATTGGTTCTGTAGACAGACGAGCCGACGACAGCCCTTTATCAGATGAAACATGTTATTTGTCTTGCGGAAAATACAAAAGTCAGCCAAAAGCCTCGGCCCGGACAGCTCAAAGCTAGCGAACTGTTTAAGAATACGAAATGGCTCTCATCTTATAAAAATGCATGCTTAACGTTACCTAACAACAACCTACTCTAAGATATAGACCAGCGAAGAAATATATTATACCTACAGCGAAGCAATTTGTGAAGGCAGCCGCAAAAATTAAGGTTTAATTTGGACAGTATTATTCTTTGTTGGCTACCTTACGTTTAAACAGAAGACAAAGATTGCTGTAGGTATTCAGCAATCTATGTATTCTGTTAAGCATAGATATATACGTTCGATGTCTATGTTATAATCATAATTAACGTCATTATAACGTTCAAGAAGGGCGCAAATCTTTTCTTTTGTAAAATCATCTTTTACGAAAGCCTTCGAACGATATACAAGTTCCTATAAAGTTTAACTCTTGACATCGTCGGATCCATGTCGGCTTGAAACTTGCTCTATTTATGTCCAGATGTTCGTTGTACTTACTCACAGTCACAATACGTTAAGGTAACTTTTGTAAACAAAGTTTTTAAATTGTATAAAGGATTTGATCCTATAAACTTTTTTTAATCATTCAAATCGGTGACATAACGTACACCAAGTAAACTTACTATACTGAATAAAAACTAAATCTGAGTAAATGATTATACCATTCGTTGAACATTGAAAGGGCCAATAATACTCGTATGCTTTTCGTATGTAAAACAGAAATAGTTATTATCCGAGCTTTCTCAGTCGCATTACTTCGTAAGAGAACAGACTCTTATCTCAAAGGCTATGGCTTGTTTATCGTCCGACTCCCATTTATGAGTTCGTTATTTCCCTATTCTTACGACATAAAAATGTCGTCCATAAGAATAACACGGAGCTTTTATCTGTCTACGTACATTGATAAGGAGAAATAATGAGAAGACTTATACGGATCGATAGCGATTAAGTTGTTGTTGTGGTCGAGTTAATAAAGTCAGAACTGCCATTTTGCGGTGAGATTGTACCGACACAAATATATTTTGGATTCGTATCTCCCAGACTTATATAGTTTAGTACGTCACTTGTCGTAAACTTCGACTTCTCTGTTTCAAATGTTTCCATTTACATATTTGGGGAAGTTTCATGGTCGACTTCATAATCGACAGATGAAACCTCGGGTGATTTTCATATGAAATGGTTTACTGGCACATCCATTCTCAGACGCACATAACCAGACTTCGTCGTAAAATTATATTACGAAGAGAGCTATTCACAATAAATCAAGAAGATTTTACTGTTCGTAAAGTCTTATGTCGTTATACAGTTATCGAATAATATAAAGCACTTTTAAAGCCTTACATAAATTACCTGCATGTTGTAATGTGTTCAGAGAATCTAATTTCGATGGCGAGATATAACATATTGTGTGCGAATAAGAAAAACAGCCTCGTGTCGTTCAGTCCGGTGACCCGTTTCCACCAGGGGCACGCGAGTGGTCTTATTATATTTTATGAAGCTCCCATGTATGCCTGAGGGGGTTTGTAATGTTTGCCACTCGGCGACAATGTCGCTGGATCTTATTACCACCTTTCTACATTACCCTCTACTGTTAGTATTTATGTTCGTATGTGACGTGATTTGTGTACATAAAGGACGAAAGTATGTTATACGAACGTGCTAATGTACTTTGTAACAATTACGGGTTTTACCTATTAGATATGTCATTAACAGCAGTTGTTTGATTTCGCATAGAATATTATGACTCCTTTATTCTTTGTGAGTATATTTTTAAGCAGAGCCAGTAGAGTTCTTTTAAAGATTATAGTATAGAAGAAGACGCGGACTAGATTCTCAACCTGACCTGCGGTACACCTGCCCCTCTAGACAAGTGGCAATTCGCCAACCGACGTTTGGTGAAATAGAATGACGAATGTATGGGATTTGACGTAAATGACAGTCGTTAACGCATGTCAAATACGTCAAATTCTATACATTCGTCATTCTATTCCATCAAACGCCTGCTAGCGAATTGCCACTTGTCTTCTAGAGGGGCTGGTGACTGAGGTTTACACCTGTGGCCTTGGCTTTCCCATAAAACTTATTTAAGCCAAATCAAAATAAGAAGAAGTACTTACTCCTCCGAATTTTGATTTGGCTTAAATAAGTTCTCAGTTCAGTCTTTTACCATAGAGTCCGCTTCGACTCTGTGGTAAAAGCCTCGGATTCTACCAAGACTGACTTAGAGATAATGTTTATTTCTGTTATGGATAAATATAATATATATGTTTATTTACATATTGTGCATATGTATTTGCATAATATATGTATTAATGTATGTAGTACTTCAGTAGATATATTATGTAATTAATTGTGATATTATTGGAACACTAAATGTAGGATTCTTTTGTACCTATCTTGTTATAGCTCTGCACTTTTTGTAACTAAAAATAATGTTGGTAAAGACGTGTGAAATATATACTTATCAACTTCACATTTGAAACATAACCGTAACTGTGACTATAAAACTCACATCTTAAACTAAGATTGATTGTTGAGAAACGCCAACAACACAGATAAAAACGATTCGAAATATGTATAACAAAAGTTCGTGTAATATAATAGCAGCTAATGCATGTGTGTATGGAGAAAGTTTCCGAGCAGCCATTCTGAGCGCAATCTCAAATTAAATCTACGACGGCGGGTCGGAGACGAGAACTGGCAGCCGTCGTTATAAAATATGTATACAATAGTCTTTTTTCGGGACTTTTATTAGGTAACGTATAGACCACGAACTTTTTTGTTAGAACACGAAATGTTTTTAAACTAGACTTACTCTTTTCAGGTGAAATCGCTGAGCAAAAAAATTCATGTAATGAACTCGCCTTTATTTCTTGTCTGTTTATTTTTCTTTTACATTATTTCTGAATGTAATTACTGGAGATGTTGAAGGATACTTTGATATTTATAACTTCATTTTTTAAAAGATAGGGCTATAGAGGCAACCTCACTTACTTACTATTATACCTGCCAAGGCTCTGGTGCAGGTTTGCCCTTTGGGGTTCGAGGGTTAAACCCAGCAGACGATATCTACCGCTTCCGTAAAAGCCAAATTTGACGAAATAAAAATTTGATCATATAGTGACAAGTAGGATTTTTTATTTTATTCTGAACTCTTAAGTGTAAGTATCTACTCAAATGTAAGAGTGTCTTCACGTTGTCCAATATCCGATATCCGATATCAGAGAAAGTCAAATGTATTTCATATGTATCTCCCTTTCACATTGTCCGGTCCGATGTCGGATATCGGAGTCAACTACACTGTTTTGACCCGATATCGGATCACAAAGAGACATAAAACTTTCGACTTTAATGACACTTTCTTAGATACGTGTGGCGAAAAGCCTTAATTGATGACGCTGATCACGAATATAAGAAAAAACCTCGAACCCATGTCATGTCAATAAGGTCGTAAATCGCTTGGTTTTTTTTATCCCTAGCATCCCTATCTAATCGGTGCTTTCGAGCAAATGGCCGTATCGGGCCGATTTTATTGGATAAATATGAAAACAGCACAAGGTGTCGGCTATCGGCGTCCGACACCGATATCGGATATCGGATGAATGTGAAAACGCTCTAAGGGTTTGTAATGGCATATATGTCATTGATCTGTCAGTCAAGAATGATTGACTATTGTCGACCTTTTTGGCTGAGTGACCCATGGTTGAATAGCCATACTTGATGTCATCTCAGATGCTCATCATAGAAATTTAGACGTTATCCTGATTGCATTCGAGGCGGAGGTGCCCTCGGAGCTCAGGGTCCGCCTTGCGGCTCTTCCTCCTCCACTTCGCACGATCTGGGGCATTCATCGTAGTGAGACCATTTGTACGCATGTCACCCTGCACGACGTCAAGCCAGGACTTTTTGGGCCTACCCCTTCTACCTGGACCCGACGAAGGTGCCATTGCCAGGCATTTGTTACCCACATAGCCTGAATGTTGCCGCAAGATGAGGCCACACCAGCGAAGGCGACTCTCTTGCATTTTATCTACGATGTCACGGACAAGAAGGCTGCCGCGGATGCGGGAGTTCCTCACGCGATCTTTACGCGTGACTCCACACATACACCGCAGCATTTTCATCTCCCGTGACACGCAGCTTCTGCTTGTGTCGCTTCAATAGCGGCCATGCCTCACAGCCGTGTTAAAGGACAGACCTAATGATCATCTTATAGACCTGCCCCTTGAACCTGACTGGCATTCGGAGATTGCATGTAGGACGCCCAACGGTCTGGTGGAAGAACGACCTCATCCAGATCGCCGGGAAGCGCTGGATGCGAGCTGCTTTAGATCGGTCGTTCTGGAAATCCATAGGACAGGCCTTTGTTCAACAGTGGACTGTGTGCGGCTAATATGATGATGATAATGATGATGTGACGCCAGTCATTTCCCACCACAAAATGCTGTTCTATTGAAAATAATTCAGTACTCAATACAAGTTTATCATCAATTCCATAACAATTTTGAATGTGATTGAGTAGCAAACAGTCAAACATTTTCATATTTATAATACCTAAAACGTAAGATGCGAGAAGTTTGGATGAATGCTTGCTCATTCATTACGCCAGAACATCTAAACGTAAACGGAATCTAAAGGTAGATAATAGTCTATAATTTTTCTCCGGGGAAATATATTTGTGGATTGCTGAAACGGAATTAGTATACATAAATAAAAACATACTGTTTAAAAAAATATGTATGTACATTTATTTATTAACAATAAAACAGTAATATTCCATGTTATTGTTCAATAGTAAAAGCACTCAAATTGTTCAATACATATTAAGGTGTACAAAAGATAGCAAGAGGTTCGATCGAACAGTATCGAGAAAGGGTTATTACTGCAATACTACTAAATTATCGTACGCAAAACACTGCTCTACTGTGAAAATAAGGATAGCTACCGATGCACGAACCTAATTATAATAAAATTAACGTGTTCGTTATACTATATTGGTATATTAATAATGTTTTATCACTAGAACAGAAATACATACACTAAAGTTAGGTATTACGAGACATTGACTGTAAAATAATTAAAACCCTCTTACCCATAATAGGATTTAACTTGTGCTGTGGATATCGGGGCTCTTTTAAGGCTGCTTTAAAATACCACAAACAGCTACGCACTGCTGATTTACTACTTTACACGATGCACGCTGCTTACGGGTTCGGTGGACCGCTGTGGACTTTGCTACTTTTCCAAAGACTTCCCACGGTCCGTCGTCGACGTCTCTCCTAAAATCTCGCATAGTAGAAAATCACCTTTATACAAATAGCTATTGTAGTCTTATTAATTATTAAGAAAGATAAGCACCTCCAAAAGGCGGAGTATCGGGTGCTATAGTGCACGTTGAATGAAGCCTATGTCCAAGTAGAAAGCCTAAATGATTAGGTATAGTATGACCGCGACTGCTGTATCGCGCCCTAAGAAAGTGTAGGCGTAGCGTAGCGTAGAACGAGGTAATGAAAGAGAAAGATATAGTATGAGTCGCGAGCGAGCGTGATACTGCCGTGCGTGAGCGTTGGCGGCGGACAGACCAAATCTGACGGTCCCCCTCGTCATGCACATACCCAAGACGCGGTCCAGCGGTTACAGTCAAAGTATAACACAAAAATAATAAACACAGAAATAAAAATCTCGATACTGTTATAACTATAGCTACATTCTTTTACATGGCAACAGCTTTAAATAAATCAGTGAATGTAGAAACATCTTACATAAAATTAAATAAAATTGTTCAATATACAAAAGTCATAATTACAATAAATTGCGACGACTAGTCACTGTTAGCTTAATTATAAGTGTACTTACAAAACGAAATATATACAAAATGTTAGTCTGTAATCTATTTGGTGTATTCGGAGCTGTCCTTGTTAAATTGTAAAGATCACATTATACCTTGCCTCTGTGATAGGTACCAGGTACAATCGCCTTCAAAAGTTTCTGAACACTGACAAATCTATAAACATTCCGACAATGGTTATTTATTTTTTGTAATAGTTACCGAAATTACTAATATTCTCTCTAACCTGGGGAGGTTTAGGGTGCTATGGTAAATTGCTTGAGTTAAGAGTGGGTTCAGATCGGTAGTGATACCACTTGGATTCGATACTTTCTAAATGAAACAATATACAAAATATACATATACTTATAGATACAAAATACTTGTTATAGGCTATAATCTTCTTCTTCTACTTTTTCGTGTGTTTAGAGGCCATCCTGTGACATAGTTGTTCAGGCCAGAATGGTAATGTAATGGCCAGAATTCAAAACCCTAAGCTACCGACCACGCCGTTGCGAGCTGCGTGAGTATATGAAACGTCGATAGCTTAGTGGTTAAGTAGTCGGCCTTACGATCGAGAGTTTCCGGGTTCGAATACTGGCCATTACACTATCGATGTGAACCCACTCCTAGCACAAGTAATTAAGATTAGTTGAAGGGATTAGATGGAATATTAGTAATTTAGAAAATTTCGGTTACTAATATTCATAAAAAAAATTAATCTAGGTACTAGTAATCGACCGGTAACGACAAAAAAAAAATAAAGCACGTTCCTTACTCATCTTCTTAATTTACTAAGAACTATAAACTCCTCAAAGTACCTAATTGGTAAATATATTATGTTTTATATAGTATAGGCGTTATTACATAAATTACACATATTGTGTCTTGTGCTTTAAAGCCATCTATCTAATGATGGCCTTTGGCCTTAATTTCAAGAGGACCTCAACCGACTATTTTTGGTAACATCCGACTGCACGGAATAGATTACACGACAGTTACAAAGGGAGCGTGTCAATAACACTACTTCCTTCTATAGTTTTCGGGTACATAGTTGTCTTTACCGGGAATTCCTGTCCCACCGGAATCACCTAACCATGGATATCTGTAAATAACAGAAAATTTATTAGTTCATAATAATAATTAAGGTTATGTACTGCGAGGTTCAGACATACACATACATTCATACATATAATCATGCCTTTATCCCCGGAGGGTTAGGCAGAGGTGAATTAACACCCACATTTCACCAATCTGTATTCGATCCCACTTAATAGGGGGTGAGGCTATTGCCGTTTTCCGAGTTTCAAAACTATTATTTTAAGCGAATCCGCTAAAATGAAGTTACCTTATGAATTTCCAGTACATCTCAACAGATTCTTATAATATTCGTAAAATTGTCACTCATATGAACAGAATTACAACAATTCATTTACTAAGAAGATTCTAATTTCGTTTAAATATCACCGCAATATATTAATAATACGATTAAAATTAAGTGGTCTTTAAAGACTGTTCTCTCGGTCTTGTGAACAGCATAAATTAATTTAATACTGTTTATATATTTGTTATGTTATCAGTCTCATCAAAAAATGTTACAAAATCTGCTGAAAAATTATGCTATAATAATTTGAATTAAATTTTTAAGCAAAAAGAGAAAAAAATGAAACGGTTTAGGCGGGGTTTGAGACCGCGATTTTTGCCTTACAAGGGCAATGCTTTGACCACTAAGTTACCAGACCTCGCCCTAACCAATTCAAATTTTTCCTTCTATTTCTAATTAGATTTGAATATTTAGCATGAAAAATGCTTAAAAAATTTATTCAAATTAAATGGGCGGAGTACTCAAAAATTTATTCAAATTAAATGGGCGGAGTACTCAAAAATTTATTCAAATTAAATGGGCGGAGTACTCAAAAATCAATGTATAACAATGATTGAAAAATCACTCATTGATTCCGATAGTTTGTAAGAATGTCGGTAGACGCTCCACTGTCGCCTCAAAGATAGATATAGAGGGAGAAATTTGAATTGGTTAGGGCGAGGTGTGGTAGCTTGGTGGTCAAAGCATTGCCCTTGTAAGGCAAAGATCGCGCGGGTTCAAACCCCGCCTAGACCGATTCAATTTTTTCTCTTTAATTTGATATGCTATAATAAACTAATGTACCAAAGGATTGAGAAGCTTTTCACGTAATCGCTTTTCGCCCTGTGATCGCATCTATGACGTGTGATTTTATTTTACGTTGGAGGTGATATGTCTCTAACTTCTTTTAACGATTGCAACGAGACATCTTATTCAAAAATTTGGTAAAAAGTTCAAAAGTTGTACTACTTATTATTTTGGTATCTCAGTCTCTACAGATTTATAAATAGGTATGTTGCCAATGCACATCTCAGATTGTAGCAAAAGTTGTTAATTTTAAAATGTCGGATCACATAAGGTATTTATACAAAGTAAGGCGGACACGGTGGCATCGTAAAAATAAAAATAAAAGATGTAATAACGTAACCCAGCCGCTTTACCACCCACAGACATTGACGACGTGGTAAATGGTTTTGTTACCACATAGTAACGACTATAACTAAGATAAGCACATATAATAATTTGGCGTGCTGGTTCCCTATAGAGTAGAAAGACTTTTACGATATTCACAGGAAGAGATATGGCGCCCCCCTCCCCCCTCCCCCGTCACTTTCTGGCGATATCGTAGAAAGCGATTAAGGGATAGACTACCCCATAGAATTGGGTCCTCCCATTCTGTGGGCTACCCAAACCAACAAATCCTCCACTTGATAGTTGGTTGATTCATAGTTGGTGAAATACATACATACAATCACGCCTTTTTCCCAGTGGAATAGGCGGAAACTTCAGTTTTGCCACGATCCTGGCGAAATATGGGTACCCATCCCTTTGGGGATTTACAGACATAAATATAAGTATGTAATAATTTAATACCATAAGTAAAAATATTAAATGCCCACATGAAGTAAAAAAAAGGATCCACGGTATTTACCCCTTTCGTCAGTCGGGTAATGTATAAAAATTTGTGGCGTAGCAGTAGAGGTCGTGATTTTGATTCTGTTCGGTGTAAGAATTTGTATGCTTAAAAATATATATTTGTCGGGGTTACTTCTATCTGGGTATAGGTTCTCATGCGTACCGAAAATGAAATCTATATAAAATATATCTAATATATCTAACCCTTTGGGTTGTGGAGGTCAGATGGCAGTCGCTTCACAGAAAATGTCAAAGTTTAGCCAAATCCGCAGTTGGACTGGTAAAAGCGGACCCCAGACTCCAAGTTGATAGCTGCGGATGCGAGTGGGATTAACGCTGGGATGAAGAAGATAAAATATATCCAAATAATATAAATACATATAAAGAAATCCCCCAGGCAAGCTAGCTACATAAAAATTGTTACTTACTGATTAGGGCATTCACTGCAGGTTTCCATATACCGAGTGTCGGTAAAGTTGCTCTCGGCGCGTTTGAAAGAAAGTGCGCACTTATTAGGAAGGTTGCAAGGCGCTGCAGGGAGGTCCTTGCGGTCACACTTCCATGCCTCGTAGTTGTTCAAGGCTTTCGCCGGCTTCGGATCGGTCATCCATGTCAGGGCTTGTGTGACGGTAACGAACCATACATCTTGTCTGAAAAAAGAATAGTGATAAAATTAAAATAGATAAATATATAAAGGTTTGGAATCTCGATATTAAAGACATAGGTAGAACATGTGGATTATGAGTATTAGACAAATTTTGGAAACCTATCTTAATAGATGTAAAGTTTTAATTTATACCTCTTACAATGTATCTTTTTCGCAAAAAACACATTATACATAAATAAAAAATGCGTTTTTACTTTGTTAGCTTCAAAATTGCGCGAAAATAAAGTTATGATAATCATCTTTATAGCAATTAAATTAAAGAGATGTGTTTTTTTTTGGTTGGTGTGTTCGCTTTTACGGAAGCGACTACCATATGACCTCCAAACCCTGAGAGCTTCATCCATGGTTTAACAGGTGCACTGACTTTCAGGTGAAATTAGCTTCAGCTGGCTTGGACCTTAAGGATTTTTTTAAAGTATATTAGCAACCGAAATTATCGAAATTACTAATATTCCCTCTAACCCCTCCAACTAAGCTAAATTGCTTGTGCTAGGAGTGGGTTCACCTCGGTAGTGTAATGGCCAGGATTCGAACCCGGGACCTCTCGATCGGCCGACTCCTTAACCACTAAGCTACCGACGCTTCTTAAAGGATGTTGGTAGGACCCTGTCACTGTACCACAGTATTACTATATATATGTGACGGTACTGTATCTACACCCCACTTGTATGAAAATGAAGTAACAAATGTCATAAAGTCACAGAATATGTTTTAATTTATTTAGCTCAAAGAAAACCACTTCATGAATGTTATTCGCGTTTGTGCTTTTGTTTAATATTTCAGTGGAATGCAGTGTGTAACAAAATAAAATGTTGTAGGTCACACACAGAATTCAAATTTGAATCAAATGGCATGACTGATTCATGCGTAACTGCGTCGGACATCGACAATTATTTGGTACATTACAGTCTCTTTAACTGGACCTTTTAAATATTATGATAAATTACAAAAGTTTAAAAGTTAGAAAGGGATGACGGCCCTTAGTACCTATCAAATCAAATATTTCTTAACCAACTAAGTGCACAGTTGACAAAAGAGATACGGTCGCACTTATTGATACATATAAAGTTGTATGTAAAAGTGCTATCCTATCTCAATTATCGACTGCACGTAGATGTTTTCATGTATTACCCAATGAGTGTTATATGACATACTTAAAACACTCTGTCAACGTATTAAATCAATTATTGAACTCTCAGCCGACTCATGTATGAATAATTACAGTACCCACATTAAATAATTTAGTTAGCCATATACCGTAAACTTGTGGTATTCATCAAAGAGGATTCCACGGAGAAGTGAAGGTTATTATCGTATACATTTCACCGATAACGGTATTTAAAGCTCGGGGCTCAAACCCTTTTCAGATATAATTAATACTATAGTAACAGTCTATTGTGCTATACTTGAAAATAAGTCTATATTGACAAAGGTTATGAAATAACTGTTAGAAATCTGTACTGTAAGGAATAGAGAGGGCTTTAATGCGGAAGTGTTATGTTCGAGAATAGTATATTACTTATATTAAGTTCTTACAGATAAAATTGCCGTTTTTTTACAGATTAATGAGTTAGTTATTCTTGTAATTAAATAGCTATTTCTATTATTTATACTTTGTTTGAAAGTTGATTTCAAGATTTTACAACTCTGTATTAAATTTTGTATTTATTGGCCGCTTGATAAATTAAATTCGATCTTCAAAAACTGTACTTCCTAAATGCTATCCATTTTGATGCTAAATTTCGTTTTTCTTTTTTACAGCTGTCACTTTAAAAATTCAAAAATGTAATAAAAGTTGCTGTTAGCTTAATGTTGTCTTATTTATATACAAAAAAATCATACAATTTGGATTTGCCATTCCTAAAAAAATGCATAAATGTTAGTACTGCAAATTGCTTTTCCTCCAATTTCTTCAATAAACCGGCAATTTCATATGTAACGACCTATTATATTGTGTTATGTTATATTATGATGGATGCCTGACGTTAGAATATTTAAACAAACTTTAACAATTAAAATTATTCATTACCATAAATTATTCACCTTTTTGCTGGCTTTACTTTCTCATTACGCGGAAATAATAAAACGTGTGGCATGTTATTAATAAATATTATGTTATTTAATTACGTCATGTTATGCAAGAGTTACTTAATTTATATTTTTAAATCCCTAAATTAATGTAGTGTACCAAGCACTGTTTCTCTTTTATTGAGCCTATATACAGTAAAAGTTATTTAAATAATTTAATACCATTGTAATGTTACGCCTATATCTAATAAGTAGGTTTTTAATATTTTTAAGGGACGTATTATATCAAAGGCGAAATGTGGGTGTTAATACACCCCTGCCTACCCCTTCTGGAAGTTACAGGCGTGAGTATATATATGACTGTATGTACTTATGAGTAGTGATATCTGCAGTGGTCTGTCAGTAGTTTTTGTAGGCCAATACGTACTACGAGTACATGTTTATTTGTATGCTCTTCACCCTAAAGAACGTTTCCTAATTTAATAACTAACCAAAATTATCACCACCATCTTTGAGATGATCCCGGTTGCTTATGAGGCTAAAAGCCCGGCATCCACTTTCATCGTGTTGTATTGAGAATCATACTCATGATCAAATACTAGAACAATAGTCGCAGTGACATTGTGTATAAAAAACGAGCTATGAAGAACGTATAACGTTTACCAATAAACAAGATATTTCAGTTCATTCGCCTACAACAGTATTGAAATATCGGGAAATCGATCGAGCAAATATTATCATTATAAATGGTAGACATCGGGATATCGGTTCGTAGAATCAGATTTAAATTTGTGTACCATGTTATAAGTATATCATCAATATGTAGTAATAAGCGTATTAATTTGTATTACAAGTTCGAATCATGAAACAATATAACAGTTCAAAATGAAATTGTTTTCAATGTTGCGTACTTCATTTAAATCTTAATATATATAAATCTCGTGTCACAATGTTTGTGCTCAATGGACTCCTAAACCACTTAACCGATTATAATAAAATTCGCACACCATGTGCAGTTCGATCCAACTTGAGAGATAGGATAGTTTAAATCTCAAATTATAGTCCGATTCGCGATAACCGACATCCACGCGGGCGGAGCCACGGGCGACAGCTAGTTATATATATAAATCTCGTGTCACAATGTTTGTCCTCAATGGACTCCTAAACCACTTAACCGATTATAATATAATTCGCACACCATGTGCAGTTCGATCCAACTTGAGATATAGGATAGTTTAAATCTCAAATTATAGTCCGATTCGCAATAACCGACATCCACGCGGGCGGAGCCGCGGGCGACAGCTAGTTATATATATAAATCTCGTGTTGTCCTCAATGGACTCCTAAACCACTTAACCGATTATAATATAATTCGCACACCATGTGCAGTTCGATCCAACTTGAGAGATAGGATAGTTTAAATCTCAAATTATAGTCCGATTCGCGATAACCGACATCCACGCGGGCGGAGCCACGGGCGACAGCTAGTTATATATATAAATCTCGTGTCACAATGTTTGTCCTCAATGGACTCCTAAACCACTTAACCGATTATAATATAATTCGCACACCATGTGCAGTTCGATCCAACTTGAGAGATAGGATAGTTTAAATCTCAAATTATAGTCCGATTCGCGATAACCGACATCCACGCGGGCGGAACCGCGGGCGACAGCTAGTTATATATATAAATCTCGTGTCACAATGTTTGTCCTCAATGGACTCCTAAACCACTTAACCGATTATAATATAATTCGCACACCATGTGCAGTTCGATCCAACTTGAGAGATAGGATAGTTTAAATCTCAAATTATAGTCCGATTCGCGATAACCGACATCCACGCGGGCGGAGCCACGGGCGACAGCTAGTTATATATATAAATCTCGTGTCACAATGTTTGTGCTCAATGGACTCCTAAACCACTTAACCGATTATAATAAAATTCGCACACCATGTGCAGTTCGATCCAACTTGAGAGATAGGATAGTTTAAATCTCAAATTATAGTCCGATTCGCGATAACCGACATCCACGCGGGCGGAGCCACGGGCGACAGCTAGTTATATATATAAATCTCGTGTCACAATGTTTGTCCTCAATGGACTCCTAAACCACTTAACCGATTATAATATAATTCGCACACCATGTGCAGTTCGATCCAACTTGAGATATAGGATAGTTTAAATCTCAAATTATAGTCCGATTCGCAATAACCGACATCCACGCGGGCGGAGCCGCGGGCGACAGCTAGTTATATATATAAATCTCGTGTTGTCCTCAATGGACTCCTAAACCACTTAACCGATTATAATATAATTCGCACACCATGTGCAGTTCGATCCAACTTGAGAGATAGGATAGTTTAAATCTCAAATTATAGTCCGATTCGCGATAACCGACATCCACGCGGGCGGAGCCACGGGCGACAGCTAGTTATATATATAAATCTCGTGTCACAATGTTTGTCCTCAATGGACTCCTAAACCACTTAACCGATTATAATATAATTCGCACACCATGTGCAGTTCGATCCAACTTGAGAGATAGGATAGTTTAAATCTCAAATTATAGTCCGATTCGCGATAACCGACATCCACGCGGGCGGAACCGCGGGCGACAGCTAGTTATATATATAAATCTCGTGTCACAATGTTTGTCCTCAATGGACTCCTAAACCACTTAACCGATTATAATATAATTCGCACACCATGTGCAGTTCGATCCAACTTGAGAGATAGGATAGTTTAAATCTCAAATTATAGTCCGATTCGCGATAACCGACATCCACGCGGGCGGAGCCACGGGCGACAGCTAGTTATATATATAAATCTCGTGTCACAATGTTTGTCCTCAATGGACTCCTAAACCACTTAACCGATTATAATATAATTCGCACACCATGTGCAGTTCGATCCAACTTGAGAGATAGGATAGTTTAAATCTCAAATTATAGTCCGATTCGCGATAACCGACATCCACGCGGGCGGAACCGCGGGCGACAGCTAGTTATATATATAAATCTCGTGTCACAATGTTTGTCCTCAATGGACTCCTAAACCACTTAACCGATTATAATATAATTCGCACACCATGTGCAGTTCGATCCAACTTGAGAGATAGGATAGTTTAAATCTCAAATTATAGTCCGATTCGCGATAACCGACATCCACGCGGGCGGAGCCGAGGGCGACAGCTAGTTGACTATGATTTATTAATTAAAATTTCTTATATGTTAAGTTAAATAGATCCTTTCAGATACCTATCGCAATTTATTTCCAGGTATCTTTCAGTACAAGTATTTTTCTAAATGGTTGTATTCTTATGTACCTACTCTATTTTATATATCGAGATAACATCTCGTACCCAAAGAAATATCATCATAATCCTAGAGATTTAACAGTTATGTGCAAAGATCTCACATTGCACTCATCGGTTGCTTAGCAGACATTAACAAGTGAGGTCGGCTTAGACATCAAATATCTTGACAGAGCTCTGTACACCTGGTCTAACTGCTTTTTTTACGTGCGGGAAATCCCCGCGGATACCCCACCCCTCCGGAGCCGGAGGGGGAGGTTATGTCGGACTCGAACCGACTAAACCGCACGCCGTCTCTGGGTCGTAGTGCTAGGCCGAAGGTGAGGTTGTCATGCGACATATCCCTCGCACCCCGGCTGACCCAGGGCCATTCCTATCGGTCTGGCCCTCCTCGGGGCCTGGTCTAACTGCAATACTTCGATATCGCCTAATAGTTTGTGTATGTCAAATGAAAGTCGTTTCACCGCAAATATCGAATATCACCCAAACCCACAGTTAGACTGGAAAAAGTGGACCCAGACTCCGAGGTCTTAAATGCGACTGGGATTAACGCTAGGATGAAGAAGAGCTCTGTATACCTAAAGAAACGCACCACTCATTGTAGGAAATTAGGTATAGGTATGTACTTACTTATCCGTGTGGTGACGGAGAAAGAATACAAATGTTGCCACCCCATCATCCGAGGGTGTCGTAAGAGGCGACAAATCGGAAGAATACACAGACGAGATCGCTGTGAGAGAAGGAAAACTTGAAATAAAACCCTTTGCCAACCCGTCTGGCCAGCGTGGCAAGAGTAGGCTAAAAACCCCTCAAATGGAAAGACGCCACAACAGAAGGCCCCCAGTTCCCGGTGGTCCCGCTATTCCCAGCCATGGTAGCGGTTCGGGTAACGGCGGGGCGGGGGGTGCTAAGAATCTCCGGGCGACGGGAGGCTACCGTAAAAAACTACTACTGGCAGCTTACAACTGTAGTACACAAAGGCTGGACCATCACCTCGCAGAACTCGAGGTAGAACTAGGTCGCATAAACTGGCACATATTGGGGTTGTCCGAGATCCGAAGACAGGGGGAGGACACGATAACCCTTGAGTCAGGCGACCTGTTCTACTTCAGAGAAGGTGATCTGGTCTCCCAGGGAGGTGTCGGTTTTCTGGTAAAAAAAGGACCTCATTGGCAGCGTTGTTGAAGTCGGCAGTGTGTCGAACCGGGTAGCGTACCTGATCCTAAAAATCACGAACAGTCGTTCGCTGAAGGTGATACAGGTATATGCGCCCACCTCGCGCTACGCCGACGAAACCGCCGAGGCTGTTTATGAAGATATTGCCAAGGCAATAAATCACACCGCCAAGGCCACTTACAACGTTGTTATGGGGGACTTCAATGCCAAAGTGGGAGTACAGGAACGTGGCGAAACGAGAATCGGACCTTATGGGGTGGGGCGCAGAAATCACAGAGGGCAAATGCTAGTCAACTTCCTCGAATCACAGGGGCTCTTCTTAATGAATAGCTTCTTTAAGAAGAAACCCCACAGGAAGTGGACTTGGCAACGCCGGGACTCTGTGATAAGGAACGAGATAGACTTTTTCATAACGGACAGTACATATTTAGAGACGTCTCTGTGATCAACAGGTTTAATACCGGAAGCGATCACAGACTTATCCGAGGCTCTCTAAATATCAACATTAGGGCTGAACGACTCCGAATGATACGGTCTACTCTCCGACCTACGCCGCTGCAAGTAGCTCTAGGGTCCGAAAAGTTCCACCTGGAACTTCAAAATCGCTTCGCAAGTCTGGAAACCACCAGCGGCATTGACGAGAGAACCGACACAGTGGTCAAAACATTACAAGAAGTGTCTCGAAAGTTGTTTCCCGGAAAACGCAAACAGCAAGAGTCCAAAATCTCTCCTGAGACTCTCGAACTAATGAGAAAGAGGCGTGAACAACCATCCACACAGTCGTCTTCGTCAGATGAGAGGGCCTTAAACAAACAAATTAAAAAGCTGATACGACGCGACCTCCGAAGCTTTAACACTCGCACCGTCCAGGAGGCGATTGAGCAAAATAGGGGGTCGAAAGTGTTCGCTCAGCAGTTTGGGAGGCCCCATCTGACGAAACTTAAAACTGTGGATGGCAAAATGATTGCCTCAAAGTTCGGGATGCTTGAAGAGATCGAGAAATACTATGGACAGCTGTATGCATCACGGATGAGCAAACCGACGGGACACAGTGATGAAGAAGACCACAGAGCCCCGCTCACGCGCCATTACACCGAGGAGATACCCGATGTCGAGCAGTGTGAGATAGAGACGGCTCTCAGTCAACTGAAGAACAACAGGTGTCCTGGTGATGACGGAATTACTACTGAGCTCCTGAAAGCAGGCGGGATTCCAATCCTCAAAGAGCTAGCAAGTCTTTTTAATTCCGTCATCCAACAGGGTCTAACACCTAGGGCGTGGAGCGAGAGTGCGGTGATACTTTTCTTCAAAAAAGGCGACAAAACCTTGCTGAAGAACTACAGGCCCATCTCGCTCCTGAGCCACGTCTACAAGTTGTTCTCGAGAGTCGTCACAAATCGCCTCGCGGGTAAACTTGACGAGTTCCAGCCACCGGAGCAAGCCGGGTTTCGAAAAGGCTATAGCACCGTAGACCACATCCATACTGTTCGGCAGATTGTAGAAAAAAGTCAAGAGTACAATCAGCCGCTGTGTATGGCGTTTGTGGACTACGAAAAAGCCTTCGACTCCATCGAAACCAGGGCAGTTCTGGATGCCCTGCAGCGGTGTCGTGTTGATTGGCGATACATTGAGGTGCTGAGATGCCTATATGACACTGCCACAATGTCCGTCCAGCTCCAAGACCAGAAGACGAAACCGATTAGCCTCCAGCGTGGAGTTAGGCAGGGGGATGTTATATCCCCCAAACTATTCACTAATGCATTGGAGGACGTCTTCAAGACTCTGGATTGGACTGGGCGGGGTATCAACATTAACGGAGAGTACATCTCATACCTTTTCGGTTCGCCGATGACATCGTCGTTGTTGCGGAGTCGCTGGAAAAACTGGGCGAGATGCTGCACGGCCTAGATAGAGCTTCTCGACGCGTCGGCCTCGGTGTAAACTTGGATAAAACCAAGATCATGTTCAACGAACATGTTGCACCGAGACCGATTGCCATCGAAGGGGCGAACGCTCGAAGTTGTCCAAAAATATATATACCTGGGCCAGGTTATCCAGCTCGGTAAAAACAACTTCGAGAAAGAACTAGCCAGAAGGATTCAGCTGGGCTGGGCAGCATTTCGCAAACTACGTCGAGTCTTCTCTTCCCCCCTACCGCAATGCCTGAAAACAAAGGTCTTTGACCAGTGCGTCCTACCTGTTATGACTTACGGTGCCGAAACGTGGACACTAACGGTAGGGCTAGTCCATAAACTAAAAGTCGCGCAGCAGGCTATGGAGCGAGCTATGCTTGGAGTTTCTCTGAAGGATAGAATTCGAAACGAGGTGATCCGACAAAGAACCAAAGTTACCGACATAGCTCGCAGAATAAGCAAGCTGAAGTGGCAATGGGCTGGCCACGTCTGTCGAGTGGAGACCGCGAGAAGGCAAACGAAGGGTAGGACGCCCCCTAGCCAGATGGACCGATGACCTGAAAAAGGTGGCTGGGACGGACTGGATGCGGAAGGCGGAGGATCGTACGAAATGGCGCACATTGGGGGAGGCCTATGTCTAGCAGTGAAAGAAAGAAAGAAAGAAAGAAAGACTGCAGTGGGCTAATTGATTGATGTACTTACAAGTCAGCAGCCCAATGTAAGAACTTGTGAAGTCCTTGCTCCAATTCTTTAATCTGGAACCAGTTCGTGTGGAATGGCATCATGTATGGCGCCCTGTTCTGGTCGTAGTAGCGGAGGAAGTCCTCTTGTAACCATTCGAGCACCTAATAAATGAAAGATACTATATAAGAATAGTTAAAGAATATTTTAGTAGGGATTTAGAATACCAAATAACCTCGTGTTGTGTTCCTGACGGTGAATAGGGTAGCCAGAGCTCACCGGAGAGATTTTGTGCTGTCGGTGGGAAGACCAAAGGCTATTCCTGCTTTGTCTTCTACACCCACGGCACAGAAACTCTCTGTGTTTACAGGGTCGACATCACGAGTGTGACATGCCTGTTGTTGCACATGTCCATAGGCCATGGTAACCACTTTCCATCAGGTAGGCCGTGTGCTTGTCTGCCACCTCAGTGGTATAAAAAAATTGATGACAAAAGAGTGTCAAGACTGCCTTGTTATAATATGGTCTACAGGCTGTCAGAAGATTTGTGATGCCCCATTATCTTACTGTGTTCGGGTTCTCTAATGCTTTTATCTTAATATTCACAACAGTATGTTTTATAACAATTTTTCACTCGAGACACAACTCATGTTCAAGTACTCTATTAAAGAAAACTGCGATATAATAAGCTGCACGTGCCTAAGTAATGAAACTAGAACAACATCCGTGAGCACAAATTACTCATAGAGAATATCAAAGCACTCGTACAGACCAATTTCCTTAATACATGAGCATAATATCATTGAGATATCATCTGATATCACGTTCGGACCACAAACTGGCCAACTAGATAATAACTAGATAAGAGTTTATACAAACCATATACAAATAGAGTAGTAGAGTAGTATATCGTTTTTAATATCTGTGTACCTTGTAGCCAGGTTTAGTTACGCAGAGATAAAATAATAGCCCACTTTACTGTACGCGAGTAAATGAAATTATTCTATAAGCCGGCTTCCGTCCCACTTCTCGATACTTTATGCAACTACAAGCACTAGTTCACCTAGATTTTAACACACCGTGCGATAATTATTAACCTATTGTAATATTAATTACCTTAAAACCAGTAAAATGCAATTCAGAATCACATTGAGGGTCCCGTACAATACAGGATAAGGAGACAAACGTTTAGGTATTGTTGCTTTTGGGATACTATTTATACCCACACATCGGTATATGTAAATAAGCCTGTCATGAATTACGGTGCCGAAAAATGGATGCTTATAAGTGGGACTAGTACATAAACTAAAATCCGCGCAATAAGCTATGGCGCAAAAAATGAAATGAGGTCATCCGACAAAACTCTTCTTACAATGGGCTGGCCACATCTTCGGAATAACGATGGCCTCAAGCCCTAGATTACGGACCTAGAATTCAAGCTACCAGCTAGATGAACTAACTAGGAGATAAACACGATGCGAAAGTAGAGGATCAGATGCTATGGCGCAAATTGGTAGACGCCTATATCCAGCAATAGGCTACAATTTATTTTTTAAATGGAATTATAAGAACGATGCCTACTTTTCACCTGTCTAATCAAAATAAGCAATTTTCCCGTATTGCCTCGTTAATTAGCTCATAAAATAGCATATTTTCATCTGTATCTAACAAAAAAAAACAAAAGATCAACAGTAACATCAATTGCGTGAGACGAAATTCACGATTTTTAGCCAAAGCTCATAGACGGAAAATATTCCACATTCTCTGTCACGTAGCGATTATATTCTCTTTGGAGATGTTATGAATAATCCTATTGATGAATAAATTACTTTTCAACATACTTGCTCATGAACTGGCTCTAATTTCACCGCAATTAGCAATATAATGACACCTACAACCAAACGAAAGTTGGAAGACAGACCCCGGGCTCTAAGATGAAGTCCTCGAATGCAGTCAGGATACAATACTGTTATGATGATGACTATGATAAGAGAAGATATCAAATAGAAAATACAAAATGTAATGTTCCCTATACTTGTGCTAAAATAAGACCTTGCTTCTCGCCAAATTCTTCAATACTAGCTCAACGGGAAGTACCCCGTAGCTTTATTCTTCAAATACATTGACTTAGAAATTTGAATTTACTTCAAGAAGGGGCAGAGCTAAGTATATGTTGTAAATTTCAATTCTTTACCTCGAAGCGTCCCAGAGAAAAGAGAAAACGTTCTGGAAGGACACGTGGACTTACAAACGGACTCGCAAACAGTACAGGCACTGAAGTGTATACGGGCTATTTTACGCGTATGTTGGTTTGTCTCAAGTGGGACATAAGTGACCCCTAAAAAATTCTAGGTGCCTGTGAGATAATGGCACCTAATTCCATGTGTAATGTGTAGACAAATCTCTTTATATTTGAACCGTAAATATTGTTTCTTCTTTTTTTTTCTTAAAAACATTCGATATTTAAAACTTATTACACAACTCAGAATTTATTATGAATGAATTGCTTTTTAATTACTCAACAAAATCTTAAACAGGTGATCCTATTACATAAATTTGCATGTAATATAAATTTATACACAACATAATGTAGCATCTCTTCACGTTACTAGGTCTAGGTCTGGAATGTAGTTAGAAAGCAAACGGAAAATGGATTCGGACTCTATAAATACAATGATAAAATCACAGTACATGAGGGTCACCTAATGAACTAAATACCTGTTTCCCGAAGATCTAGTTTGAAAGAAAATTTCAAAATAGACCTTCTAGATCTAGGGTGTGTGACTTTAAGTAGGTGGTCGCCTCGAATCGGTAACGAGAAAGGACATTTATGCAGCATTAAGCTTATTTCAAGAAAACATCATCTTCAATTGCATTCCCAAATGAAGAAAAATATGTATAATAAGACTATTCTTACACATATTTATATATCATATTTCAAAATTCTCAACGTTTTGTTAAAAATATAAACATATCTTGGGGAATTTTATAGCCAGCAACAACTGTACTTGACTGTTTCATTATGACCTAACGTCAAGTATAGTATTCATGCTACAATTTCTTTCTAACTGGACACTTCAAGAATAATCGCATTTTAACTTTTTTAATGATGATAATATTTTGACAAGTTTGGTTTTTGAACATTTGAACATTCCTTTTTTAACGATCAACCAAACCGTTTTGTTTCGATATTGCTTTCGAATTCTTCTGTCCTATCTTTTTATGTTCTAAAACCTTCATTCATAAGACGTACCTACCTACACTGTATGTACGGAGTATCCCAAATGTACTTCATCACAATTACTTTACCGGTCCGCACTTTCCACGAAATATACCCTGTACTAGCGCTGTGTAAAGCGCTTTAGTTTATCGAGCAAAAATTGTACAGCGCTATCGTTCATCGATCAAAAGCACAGAATAGATAATAGTACTTCAAAAGTTATGTTGCCCTATCGTTTGTCGATAAAACAATCAGTCTCACTGACGTACATCGAGCTGATGTACTATCGCACCATTGACGGTCGACAGATTGCACTATCGTCCTAACATTTGTCGTGTATTTGTTTGTCGCAGTCCACCCTCATATTTCTTTTCCAAGACTGCCAATTTATTATGTATCATTCATAAATAGAAGAGAAACTAATTCCAGCCCAAAATGGCACGGTCATAACGGCAAATTGTAAGCGAAATATTTATTCTACGTGTATCCAACTAATTGGATTTTCTTCTCTAGGTTTCGACAGTGGTCGAAGGGGGTATTAATGTAAGCTGTAATATTTAATTTCCACATATTAATGGCAATATTTTTCACCTGATGACGAAGCTTTATGACTTATATTATACACAATCGATGACTTATATCTGTATCTTCTACTAGATAATCCAAAAAATATGCCGCAATTTCTGGGTAATGTGGTTATAAAGTTTGAATTGCGATCGGCACCTAAAAACTAGATGTAAGTATTAATGAATTTGACACCTATCTGTATAGCAATAGCGTGCCTTTTACATGCTTCACTGCTACATGAATGACTGCTACAAAAAGTCACACATTCTTGCTGGTCAAATAGTGGTTTTGCCTGCTATTATACAAATTTTGTTCTGGAGGTACAGTCTAGCCTTCAGTCTAGCAGTATACAATAGAAGTCATTTTATTAATACCCTGTTTCACGGTAGGTACAGTCAGCATCAGAAAATTGTTGACCACTAAAGTACTCAAAATGATCTGAATAACAGAATTCCAAATTGTTGTAAGCATCCAGAGTGGTCAAACCATCTTAGCAATCAGTTTTCCGTTTTTATGTGAGTTAGAAGAGTGTTTATCGGTATTCATATATGCAATTACGCCGATTGATGGTATCTAGTCCAGTATACGGTCAAAATAATGTTAACATTGACATTTAAACACACTTTATGTTTTCTTTATACGTGACAGTTACTTGAGCCGCACACTATCAACTGGCGTTGGTGAGAAAAAAGTACGAAGACGTAATAAATTTACGTCTTCGTACTTTTTTCTCACCAATGGAAGTTAATAGTTTACGGGTCAAGCAACTGTCACGAAAAAAAAATACAAAAGTCAGACTAAAAATTAAAGGGATAGATGAAGAATGACAATGTGTACATTATTTTGACTGTATGCTTGACTAGATACCATCGATCGGCGTAATTGCATATATGTATATAAACCCTCCACTAACTTGCATAATATCGGAAAACTAATTACTATGATGGTTTGACTACTCTGGACACTAGCAAATATTTGAGCACTGTAAGAACTTATATACAATTGGAAATTATGGCGGTAGTGAACGCGGCCGCTACGCAGGAGGCGCGGGTTCGATCCCCGCTCAGTGCAAATATTTGTATGCATGAATATGTATATTTGCATTGGTCTGGGTGTTTCTATGTATAATATGTATGTATTTACAAAAAAAATACGTATCTAAGTATGTTTATCCGCATTCTAGATTCCATAACACAAGCTAGTTAAGCTATGCTTACCATGGGTCTAGATAGCGTTGTGTGAAATATTGTGGGATATATATATATTTATTATTATAAATTATTTTGAGAACTTTTGTGGTCAAAATTTTTCTGATGCTGACTGTACCTAATTTTAGTTTTAACAATGATCTTCATTTTTTCTATGATATGTAATGATATATTTTAAATTAACTGCCCCTACGGAGAATAAAGTTTAAAAGAAGAACAAAAATATCCCTCACGTGCATTTACTTCAAGAATATAAAAAGGCCCGTTTAATGGACTTTTTTTAAATAACTCTACCGTTCTAGAGGTGTAATATCATATTCTGGCGTAATGTATCATCAACCATCTTCCCATTTCATATACCTACGTTATATTCGTTTAAATAACGAAAGGAACTTACTTCATCAGCATCGTGACTGTGTAGAACACACTGATCAAGATATGGGCAGTGTCCGCCCTCGTAGGATTCCACATAGTGAGCGTTGAACGGCACCTCCCACAATCCTGTGAATAACATTTTATATCATTGGGTTAATCAACTTTAAAATTACCAAAAAAACTGTCTTACTAATTATATTATACTAGCTGACCCGGCAAACTTCGTATCTCATTTAAAAGCATTTCTTTTCCTTAAACTGTATGTATTGGATATGTCGCAGCCAACCAGCTTAATTAGCCGTTCAACTAAACGCCTAGCCTCTTTACAAAATGGTGCCGTTCCCGGCGTATTCTGGACGTGACTATATTATTACATGCGGTAAAGTCCCACATTCCATAAGAATCATTCATACAAGCTTCACCTGCTAATAAGGAACAAAACAAAATAAGTATTATCCGTTTTTATGCAGTCATTCGGCAGTATTTATTTTTAAATAGATAGACAAGACACATCATGCAAGTGATTGTAACTAACCTGGGAATGATTTCGTGGGGCACGTGCCGGACTTGCACTCGTGGGCGATCTTATAGTCGAGCGTGTACGGCCACACTGGGATCGGTTGAGGCGGCACGCCCACCGAACTGTCGTAGATGTACCCGAAGTCTTCCAACACCTACCAAACAGCGTTTTTAGGTAATCACAACGAAATACTGTAGGACTTTAGTCGCATCTTTTATACAATTGTGTTGGTTGCGTTTTAATGTTTCAATAACTGCTGCTTTAATGCGATATTAAAACGCACATTGCAAAAGTCAATAAGAATTGAATTGAATGTCTGATAAATATTATATCTACTTGTTTAACATACACAGCCGCATAATCAACGACACGTTTATGCTCATTATTTATAACACTGTTGCGTATGAAAGGACCTTTGGGTTCGATTCCCGAATCAGACAAAACTGTTTTTGTAGTTTAGGAAATTCTTAGTCTGAAAATGACTAGATGAGGACTATACGTGAGATTGAAAAATGCACCAGACCTGTCCTTCAGTTCTCTACCTACCCCTTCAGGGAACAATACAGTCGTGAGTACACGTATACACATCTCTCACAATAAATCTACATACGTGCAAAGTGTACTTCAATCAGTTTTTATTTACTATACGTATTCGATCGGTCTCTATTTAATTTTTAAACAAGTTACAAAAATAAATGAAATCCCACCAAAACATTAGCATGTAAAAATGTTGCCAATACGAGTTTACGTAACTTACCCTGTGAAAAAGTTATCAGGCCGTCTATTCACAACGTACCGGTAGACTTGTTTGACATCTGACATACCTCCGTTACTACACACTGTACACAATGTGACGCATAACCAAAAAATCCTCCACCAATTTCACTTCGTATTGCGTTAGAGAGACAGCGGTAATTGTCAGCCCCTCTAGACAAGTGGCAATTCGCTAACCGGCGTTAGTTTTAGTTTCTTCTTGTGAAGTTTATTGAAAATGATTTGAATTAAAAGTGGAGATACAACATAAGTTGAAGTATGCAATTGACTAACTACAGTATTTTACCAACAATGATGATGATACGTTACCTGCCTCTCTAGACAAGTGGTAGATTAGGTGAAATTTATAGAATTAAAAACATTGACAACTGTAATAATTGGTAAAATATATGTCAATCCCACACATTACAATACTCCGGGCAATGAATTGCAAGTTATCAAGGGTTAATTTAACTTGTTCAAACTTTACATTTAATTCATCATTGAATCCTTTCTGTATATTATGACATTATATGACATCTAATTTATTATTGAATTCCATTCAATTTCGTTTGAGTCTATAATATTTAGAAGACACTAATGTGTGTGTAATACGATAAACCGTGTCACTTATCAACGTGAAATTCTAACATTTTATTCTTTAACTATAAAGAACTTCAGTTTAATTTATTTATAACTTAAAGTTACCAATGTCACTAGTACTTCTGAACAAATTATTTCTTGACATTTTGCGATCTAGTTTCCACAAAGAGAATTTATTGAGACTCATATTTTATTACGCACCCAGAGGAACGACTAGGATGATCTCGATAAACAGTATTATATGTTGTATGTACAGTCGAGTATGTTTACCGTGGTCTAAAGTCCTTTTATAGAAAATTTGTTGATTTATAGTTCGTAAAATAAAAATCATGTATATCTGTTAGTGGCAATACAAGATTTTAATATTAGTTTAATTTTTTTAAAGAATAATCTGCTGATTAACATATATAAGTAACTGTTAATTAAATAGACTGAATAAACTATCAAATGGATCAAAGAAATTATAAAAGAATGACAATTATACCTTTTTAGAATTTAAGATGTCAATTCATTTGAATAAAATAAATATATATATCAGAAGATAATAAGGAATCGACAGTATATATACATACATTAAATTGTCTGTTTACTTTTTCAAATTAGTTTGACTTCTTAATTATAGATTGTAGAAGTAAATCTTACCTTAAATTGTGTGTTTCTTCCAGGTTTCAAGAATGGTGCTCTGGTACCGGTGATCTCTGAGCGGGAAACATTCGCGAACTTGGACAATATCTCGCGCATACCAATCATTTCACCAACCCATTCTTCGTAGCCTTTGTCTTGGAGACCCTGCTGCTGGGATACGGTACCAGTCGCTATCTGTAAAATAATTGCACCAGTGAAGAAACAATCCTCTTTAAGAATTTTGCTTAAGTACATAATGTAAATGCGAAATCGTAGAAGAATATCTAAACGGATTTTTAAGAAATTTCACATTCACACAGAGATAGATTGCTATCTGAAATAGCTTATAGGCTTTTCAAGGTTTCTATGGGTTATGTGAAGGAAATCAACGTATAAACAGCTGCAAAACAATACAAAACAACAAAACAGCTGGTAAAACTCATACAAAGAACTGTACCGTAAAGTTACCAGCTAAAAATCTGACTGGCATGATGACACTTGCTGACAAAAATCCTATATAGTCCATGTGAACTACAAAGAGGTTATTATTATTTTAGATATGTATCAAAGGATTGCGTTCTTTGAATTCTCACATTGCATGTGTAGGTGGCCTAGAATGGGAATTTCCCCGTCATATGTGGAACCACCCGAGTCCACAAAAAGCCGTAGGCAGACAACGGTGTTGTGTTCTTGCTCATGACGAAAAAAGGCAACGAGCGAGCTATAAATCTGATTTTGCAAACGTTTACAGGCGCAGGATAGATGGACCATGTGTTGTTTCACTTCTTTGGAATGGTACGATAAGAATAACACGTTTCTTTTTATACTATTCTTTACTACGCTAACTACGGAACTGCGAAGTAATATATATAAAATCTGCATTCTTCAATTGTATTCATTCAACAATTGTATTTATTCTAGAAAATTATCTCAAATTGTTTGAATCGAAAAAGTCAAAAATGGCTAGTGTTTCACAGAAAAATACTTAAAACCTTTTCATAATTGTAGTTAATGCTATCATTGAGGCGTAATATTCAAATATTTCAAAATGTTAACTTTTAACTACTTACTCTGTTATGGGATACTTTGTAAGAACAAAGAGAATATAATAAAATGAATTACAATTTAATTTTCAATGAGCAGGATTTTGCAGATTCTGCTCCTAGACCAGACTATTTAAAAACTCAAATTGTAGTATAAATAAGTAGATATATTTAATTTAAGGTATGTATGTAAGGCACAGATGCATAGGCTGACCAGTCGGGCTCGACCTCGCAGTATCTACACTGGCCAAATACATATATAAAATTTTGAAAAAAGGGCACGTCACAAGTCCTTAATACAGTGACAGTGACAGTAGAGGAAGATCGTGAAGTATAACAACGACCTAAAGAGATGGCGTGCGGTTTAGTCGGTTCGAGTCCGACATAACGCGCCCCCCCCTCCCGGCTCCGAAGGAGGGTTATCCGTGGGGATTTCCAGCACGAAAAAAAAAAGGATAGAGACAAATGGCAAGCTGTTTTCTCTGCCTACCCCGACGGGGAATAGGCGTGAGCGTATGTATGTGTGTATATTTAATTTATAGCCTTAAAAAGAAATATACAGTTTGGCATATTTTAAGAAATACCTACTTTAAAATATTGTGATCAAAGGGTGACAGTTTGCGACAGCGGTATTTGACCTTTTATTCACCTGGTTAGTCTTCAAAGTGATCGTATCTTACAGTGAGGAACACAATTTTGAAGGTATTCTCTCAGAGAAGCCAATAAAGTAAAAAATAATGTATAGTAATATCTAGGTAATTTGATTAAAGACACAATAACATTCTAATAAGCAACCAATCAAAATTGATACCTAGCAAATACATTCGGGAACACGCAAGAAGGATACATCACATTAACCCTTCCAGTGATTAAAAACATGATTAGGTACTCTGCCGTGTGAATTATACAGAAAAGACGAAACAAGCTTAAGGCAACCTGAAGGCGTGTAATGCAGAGTGTCCACTAGCAAGTATTTTCCGCAATTTCTTACAGAGGAACTGTTTCCACGGACTGCAATTACTCTATATGCAAATCATTTGTAACGTGCGTATTGAGTAATTGCAGTCATTGGAAACAGTTCCTCTGCATAAAATTGTGAAAAATATTCGTAAGTGGACATTCTGTATAAGAGCATACTGTCTCTTAAAATTTAGCATGTCCACTTAAGAATATTTTTAGGCTTAAGCATTAAACCCGCCTCTTCTATACATCTCACGCCTGAGGTCACAGCGTCGCTCAAATATCTCTTCTTTCATTGCCAATCGCGCTACTCCTATTTCTGATAAACAAAGTAAATAAGTAAATAGAGAAAAGACATACATGGATTACTGGAACAGTAGCTGATCCCAAAGCCATTAGTATTTCCGGTAAAAGTTAAAGTTATTGGTAAATAAAATTGAGTACTTATTAAAAAGCGAGCGTGTTCAGCCAACTGTGTAGGTAATAGGTATTATTCACATACTCTAATTTTATTTCTTCATTTCAACAGTTGCACAAACCTACTGAAGTCTGTTAGTGAAATGAGGAAACGATAAAAATGAGGCTTGCTATGGACCTGAATAACTTTCTATTAAGCCACTGTTTCTATTGTACTTCGAGATCAGTGGCATATATGAGTATTTATTACAGTAGAATATTTTCATTGTAATATGTGTGTTAGTCTAAATTATAAGAGACGCACAGCTCCGCTTAAAATTTCTGTCCAATTCAACCGGATTGATTGTATTGTGTGATTACAATCCGGTTGAATTGGGCAGAAACTATGAAACTATCCAGGAACCAACTAAAATCCAACGAAGCCTATAGAAGGTATTCATATAATATAGACTTTTACTAATTGTGTACTCACCTCATGGCCGTCATGTGCGAGAGCTTGCACCTGCGCGTAATTACTGTAAAAAACAACCAAAAGTTCGTTCAGAACATATTTTAAAGATTTTATAAAATTTTATAGTAATTTCATTGCAGAACATAAAACATCAAGACTTTTGGCGAATTGTCGCATATGGGTATCAATATGCGCGATCCTCAGGGTCTAGCCAAAGTCACCTACAGCTTGGCTATCCTCTCAGGATTAAAAAGTCAGACGACAATCACTCTCATAATAAAATGTACAAGACAAGTTCGAAGAATGAAAAGTATTAAGCGGCAACGGTCTTCGAGGTGAAGTCCTCGGAAAAGAACGGGGTCAACATTAAGATGATGATGAACATGTATGAATGTACGTATGAATGTACGGTGGAGGTGCCACAGAAAAACAGTGACATAATAACCTTTTTGAATTAAATATAACTAAATAACTCTAAAACCTCTAATCCTTGACGTTTAAGGTCATGGGCATATCAAACATACTACTTTAAAAAATATTCTTAGATTTTAATAATTTTTTCATCTGCGGAGTTGAAATCTTAAAATTTTAAATAAATAACCACAGAATATAAATAATATTAAGGCAATATTATTAGTTATTCATCGTTTCTTCAATGTAATTAGCTCGTTTATAGGCACAAATTAACCTTCTTATGTAAGCTACACAATCTAAGGTCGTTACATTATGTCTAGTCCAACATTAAGCTATAATGATATTCTAAAAAAGACCACAGTGATACTTTTTTATCATTTTAGTTTTTAACATTTGTATCGCAACTTCAAAGTTTCGATACAAATGCACAGAAGAGCAAGTTTAAGAACCTGCAGTGCCTCGCTTCATTTCGTATGAAAGACAAATCTTGAAATAGAAAATTCTTTGCAAAAGTTTTACTAAAACCAGAAGAGAAAATCGACAAAGTAAAGAAAAGGATACTTAAATGGTTTAGACATGTAGAAAGGATATATGAAAGAAATTGACGAATCAGATCTATGAGACGAGTGTAAATGGTCAAGCCCATAAGGGTCGACCCAGGCGATAGCGATCGGAATCGCCTATTTCGATACAAATCGAACACGTTGTAACAGTACACGCAACCGGCGAGTATGTATGAAAAGGAAACACTCATAAAAATAGAAAACCTAAAGATGTTGAAATACAACCACTTTTTAACGGTTTCTATCGCGATTTATTTGTTTACTTGTGTTTTGTGACATTACTATGTGACAACTGACATCTTTAGTCGCCCCGCGGCCGTGTCTGCTGAAAGGTAGCCGAAACATCGGGCTAAAGTTAATAACAACAAATAAATCGTGATAGAATCCGTTACAAAGTGGTTTTCTTTCAATTAATGATATTCTCGCAAACTTCGGAAAGTATCAACCTGAAGATGTATTGACCGTAAAAACATTTATAAAGTCTCAAAGACATTCGAGTTTATGAATCGAATATGAGTTTATGAAACTGTAAATATATTAACATCAACCTATTTACACGTAGCTGATTAGGCTGCTAGGTATATTTTTACTAGGTATTTATTTAAATTAACATTAACAAAATTTAATAACTTATTATCACCACGATAACTAAAGCCTGATGGAAATATTGGAAAAGAAATTAACGTTATTTGTAAAGTTACCTGTACTCGTGCGAAAGGAAGAACGTGCCTTTTATATTACAGCCGTTGGGGTTCTTAAGTTTTCCATTGAATACTTTTTTGTATTTTTCGTAATTGTTCAAATTTACAGCTCCATCGAATGTCAGTAATATCATCTGGGGCGTCTGTAAAAAATAGTTCTTATTTAGTGAGTATTTATTGTTGATTTTTTCATTTAGGTAACTATTTCTATATAATTAAATCAGTTATTCTCAAACACTTGAACAAAAAATATTTATGTATTTTTTTTATTTTCTTTATTTATGTTCACTTATGGCATTTATACAAACAAGTGAAATATTATGTACAAAGGCGAGCTTAAATCAGATTGAATTCTCTTCCAGCAAACCTGGGAGTGCACAGAGGAATCGCAATCCAATGAGAGAGGCAAAGTCTTGTGTACATATGTCAATATTTAATAGTATGAGTAGGTATACAAGAGGTATACCCCTGACAGAAGGCATTATATATACATACATATATATAACCATTATAGACCTACATACTTTCAGTTTAATAATATAAAGTCCAGTGTAGTTGTTAATTTTTTTAATTCATTATTTGTTGGTTAAATAAAATATGATATACAGAAACAACTAGTCAACAATATAGCTGAAAGTCAGTGACGTTGTATGTTGTTTTACGAAAATAATATGTACTAAATTCAACAACTTGCAGAAAGTCTGCTTCGAGTATATTACGTTGTCTTCAAAGACCGTTAGATTGACTTACTAATCTTGTAAGAAACATTTATTAAATTTGTCCAAGCTACATTGAGTTTCCGTACTACCTGCAAGTAAAACGAGACATTTTTGTCATACAATTTCCTTTGACGCTGGTAGTCCGGTACACGTGTAGATTTATTATGAAAATATTTTAATACTGTTATTTATAACAAAAAATGTGTTATCACAATACTCCAAAGCGAATTATTTAGTATATAATATTAATCAAAATGAGCTAAATTCAAGCAATAAAAATTATGAATCGTTACGTTGAAATTCTGTAAATCAGAATACATTAGTAACTCTAAAAAATTATTACCTAATTGAACAGCACACATATAGCAATATTTACAAAGACGTTTCAACATTTACAAAACGTCGATACTGAAGTAAACTTTGCGTAAAACAAATACAACAGGCCAATTATTTTTTAATGAAAATACTTTTCTTTCTTGTTGCCGTCCCCTTACACCACCGGCTATTGTTAAATGGTTTAGTTAAAGTCAACCGAATTAAAACCACATGACGCGATACCTCGACCTGAGGGTTTAAGCTGACCCGAAATATCACATACCATCTTCAGATCTGATATCAAGACAAATGTATACCGTGGCACCAATACCATGAAATACAATTAACTTTTAAATTAACTTACATCTTCTGGATCCAAACCGCCTGGAATGATCGTACCATCTTTAGAACAGAAGCAGTAAGGCAGCTGGCACTCTGCTGTGTCACATTTTGTAGCCAGGTCTAGTGGCACCTCTGTCACAGGACTGGCAGCTATACAACAATTTACACTTATTAAAACGGTCGTTCCTACTTAGAGCTTCAGGGCGTTGGCCGAACCCAAAGGGCTACCTAGGCACTTCTCCTGCTTACCAGTACGCCTGCTGATTTACGGACTAGGCTTCGGCGCAGGTTTTCCAGCAAGGCGTTAGAGGGTATGACAACTGTCACTACCAAAGTTCTTCAAAATCAAAGTTTCCAATGGGTCAGAACGGCAGACTTTAACATCACAGAGTCTGTATAGATCCTTATCTCATTATAGTGCAACTACAAACAACTCTAACTTGTAGCTATCTCTTCAGTGTCGCATCGCAATATTGTTCAAGCTCCTCAATATAGCTTAAGAACGCTTTTAAACAGCTCATTACTTTATTTACCTTCGGGCAATGTCGTAAAGAAGTCCCGCTATCATTATGAAGCTTTTATGCCACAATGAGGTGAAGATGTTCAATATCATTCGCATGATGATTGATTAGTAGCCGATATTTTTTTTAAAGCTTTCTCTATTAATAGTACGGTATGGTACAAGTGTGTAAAGTTGATGATTACCGCTGAGGCGCCGTTGAAACCCGAGCCGTTAGGTGAGGGTCTTAAGAGAGCCGAGGACGTTAATCATCAATACACACGAGTATCATACGTTGTTTTTCAACACTCTTGTGAATAAAATAATACTAAAATAGATATTTATCCTTTCAGTTTTCAGGTAGTAAACTTTCCATAACGTTAAGGACTTCACATCAATCCGACGTTGTACAACATAAATCATTTTCTTAATAACTAGTTCTTGTAGAGATTTTAATTAATAAATAACTATAATTTCAAAAGTGAATACAAGCTGTGAATTTTTTTTTTCGCAATAGCGGGAAAAATATTTTCTTGGCCTATCTATCGGCCATAGACTAAAAGACGTTACTTTTTTTTGTTCCTCGCGGACTCAATGGGGAAATTAAAGTTTGTACAAAAAAACAAAAGTTATTACGATTAATTGATTAAAACTTTTGTTTATTAAATACGTACAAGTTAAAATTTTCTATTTAAATACAAAGTTGCATGAAATGAGCAAGTAATTTATACTATTTAACACGGCCTTTTTTGTATCGATACATTTTTTAAGAAAAAAGCTACTGAACCAATTTTTTTTTTCATTTCACTTGCTCATAAGTTGGCTTTAATTTCACCGAAATTAGGCACATAATGATACCTATTATCAAACTGTGAGTTTTTGATTGTTATTGACTTGGATAATGACTTTTTTATTTTATTGGTTAAATTGCATTAAAGAAATAGATACAAAAAGATCGTATTCAATAGAACAAATAAATTAATATACCTATCTATTGCTTGTTCATTTCATGCAACTTCGTATTTAAATAGAAAATTTCATCTCGCCACGTACATAATAAACAAAACTTTTATTCAAAAATAAAATTCACAATTTTGTAAACGTGATAAAAACTTAATCTTTTACTTTGTGGCCAGTGTTTTTTTTTATTATTTCCGCCAGTCCGCCAGTACTAAAGAGTTTCGCAATTCGTTTTTACTGGTGGAATTATAGTTATTTATTAAATAAAATGTCTACAACTACTTATTAAGAAGAAAACGATATATGTACCTAGTACACCGCCCGATATATACACATATTCTGTAAAACGACCTATATATGCTGTGATTGATGTGAAGTAATCACCAACTTTACACACTTGTACCATAATCTACTATTACTTACTTGTGAATTATAACAATCGAAAAGCCAGTTTGATTATAAGTGTCATTATGTGCCTAATTGCGGTGACATTAAAGCCAGTTTAAGAGCAAGTGTGTTGAAAAAATTATAAGCATGCAGTTCAATGTTTTGGCGACGTGACTATTAATAATTTCTGAAAGTGAAAAGAAAAAACTAGTGGAAAGGGAAATATTACCGTAATTCTCGTAACTAGGTTTGAGGTCATTTCCTGGTCACATCAGTCCACCACTCGTACTCATGTACTTAACTCCTAATTACTTCAAGTAATTAGCCATAAAATTAATTAATTTTATAATCTTAAATAAATCATGCCTACAACATGGTCGTGTTACTTTTAGCGCTCTAATAAATTAGTAAAGTTTACAGAATAATCTACTTACTGGTAGCGAGAGGGCCGCATCTGGCTTCAGCTTTAAATGTACAGTACTTGTTAATATCATCAAAATATAATCCAGAGGGACATCTGTTTACGTAGGGGAATCCATCGACGCACTGAAAGAAATAATAGATTATTATTTAACTAGCCATATGCTAGGTTGAATCAAACTACAACAGTTAATCTCTTTAAAAAATAATGGTCTAAATATGAATAGGCAATCAAATATTACAGATTCGTAAAGATCGTAGACCTAGTGACACAAGATAAAAATCCACACTTAACTATTATCATCATTGCGTTTACTGCATAATACCTATTCGTAAGACAGGCTTAAGGGAGATTCATTCTTGATTCACATGCTACTATTATTTTTGCATGAGTGAGCTCTCAAAACCAATACTAAATTACAAACTCGTATTGGTGGCAATTATTTCCAATATAAAATATTGGTATCGGAAAAAGTTGTCACATTAATCAATCAATTAGCCCATTACAGTGGACTGCTGCACAAAGTCTATCCCAGTGTGTGCCATAAGCGCCATTGCGGGTGCTATGATCACTTGTTTCTCACGCACAATGGCCTAAAAACAAGGCTAAATGCGGATTAAAGAGTCCCTATCCTATACTATGATCCCTTTCCGCATCCCATTGTCTTAGCCTCCTCTTACAGACTGCTAGTTATAATGCACAGTTTAAATACTAGAAACAATTTGCAGTAATTATTAATTCTAATTCATCACAACATATTAATAACAGTATTCTGTTACATGTTTTAACATCGTTATGTTATCTTTTCATTTACACGTATTCCTCTACATATGTTCAGGCAATGTTGTGAAAAATGAACACGTATATATTTTCATTCCTAATTTCGTTGTAGGAAAATGAAAGAAAAAGAGACCTTCGAGTTAATGATGTGTAGGACTGTAGATAGGTTGTAACATGTATTCTTTAACATACACATTTCCCGAAATTAATTTCCAACTTTGCGCATGTATTTCTTTGAACAGTAAAATAAGCGTGACTCTGAAACTGCTTTTTACATTTATAAGCTTATTTCGTCGCTTTTTATACTATCAAGATCATAAACAAGAATACGACGAATAAGCTAATAATATTTTCATTGAAATGACTGCACCTATTAACTTTTTGTTTCTTATAAAGGCTACTCCTATACTATATTATTATATCTCTATGCTATGTTCTTACAAATACAGAAAGAAATGGACAAAAATAATAGTATATTCCTATGCATACACATTTTTAACAACCCATAAGATGTGTGGAATTGGGGATCGCATGCCTATCTTTTCTTTCTTTTAATGATGAATTGAGCGCGCCGTCATCTTTAACCAGCGTCATCTGTGCAGGCTAGTAACCAATACAAGGCGTCTTTACCATCATAGTTGGACCTCAGTGTTATCCATACTTAATATTATAAATGGGAAAGTGTTTGTGTGTCTGATTGTCCGTCTTTCACGCCTTCACCATGCACTGAACCGCTTTTGATGAATTTTGGTATATATTAGACCTTGAGAAAAGACATAGGCTATGTTTGGTCGCGATAACCGACATCCACGCGGGCGGAGCTGCGGGCAAAAGTCAGTAAAGAATATGGCAACCTGGCACGGGCTTTAGATAAACTTTGATTTATAAAAACTTTGATTGCTGCAGTCTAGCTCAAAATGACCACACTATGCTAGGTCTAAAACGTAGGGTAACAAACAACTAGATAGGACAGAAATTGCCTAGTTACCGTTATAGGTAGCCGTTTTTATTTTTGAATCCGTCCAATTTCGCGGACGTAACATAAACTCAACTGTAATCCCACGAGGGTTAGTCACGCGGGGTTACGTTATTACATACAACGGCATACGAAAAAAGGAATCCAACGTTTTATGCGAAAAATGTTCGGTGTTTGTCCATAAAAATATGAACATAGCTGTTATATGTTCCTTCGCGGGATATCAAAATAAAAATAAGAGGCGGAAGATATATGAAGAAATATTAGAATGTCCACGTCTTGCGTGGTTATCCACATAAGCCGTGGCATTGGGATGCTTTACAAGAACTACTTGGGGTATTATTGACCTACATATTTATGTCCGAAACACAGCATCTGCTCAATGTAGTGAGGTTACTGATGATCAAGATTAGGGTAAAATATTGTTAAGAATACTCCTAAAGATATAAAATTCAATATTTGCGGCTCTTTTACGAACCACATAATACGCACTATTATTAATTTGAATTTATTCGTTAACTGAAATAATTCTTAGGTTTTCTATCAGACATAAGTTTTGTAGAAATTGTTATACTGATTAGATACCTTGAGATTCTTTAATACAAAAGAGATGCTATGTTTTCTCTCCTGGATAACCCAAGACATATTCCACGCACGGAACATAATCATATGTGCCTATATTTTACCGTAAAGAGGAACCACATTTTAAGAAGAGTTTTTGGAGTTATTTGACCTCTATTTTATTTAAATGCTACCTGCTCAACACGATGCCATAAAAACGAGCAGATTCGAACTGATACATGAGCTCAGTACCTAAACTAATAATATGGAAAGGTAAAGTATTCTCTGGAAGTATTGTAGTAGAATAAAAGGACCTACGTTATTTATATACCTTGTTTTTGTATCTATAGTATTCATATTGCAATAAAAGCAAGGTTTTGAGGAAATAATATTTGAGATAAGTTTCAGAAAAAAACCAGCCATCTGGTTCCTTGATTAACTTCCGTTGTCTACCGGTTTCATGTAACCTAATAAAATGTATGGAATCATATTGGCCTTTACTATTCTTATCAGAATCTTCTCAATATCATGCATTTCTAACTAATATGTAAGCAATCCAGTATTCCTATTCTCTACCGTGCGATAATGATATGACAAACCGTATCGTTTTATTCGAGACGGCATGATGTGTTCTTCTAGATAGGAAGTGAGAGTGTAAGATTGATAGAAAGAGCTCATCAGAACACTCACCAGTGTAGAGACCTTAACACACAGCCAAAGAGGTAACATCTCTTAGGTTTTAAAATATCTATAGCTAGTTAGTAACCTCATGATTCTCAATGATACAGACTGGATTTTAGACGTCTACAAAATATTAACCAGCTTGGACACGAATTCTAAAACAGCTTTTATTACATTGTTTCATCATTCCTAATTTTACAATGGCGTTACTTTGATATGAATGTAGCAAGATGATCTTGGTACCCACTGTGGATCTCAAATTTTTAGGTGGCGTTTTGATTTACTTATGTATTTACTGATGACACTCAGCCAAGTTATTATAGTTATAAAGAACTTGTGTCTCGTAACTTCAAACATTGAATTTACACAATAAACATGAGGGCCCATGTAAGCGGAACCACGGATAACGAATCCCCACAACAACTGCTTAAACTTGGATAAAAGTGTTTTCATTTTTAAACTTGAGCACTAACAGTGCTGGAAACAAATTGAATGAAAGTTGTACAATATACAGCATCTTTTACACGTTAGTAGTATTCTAGCCTTGGCAAATGACTGAATAGATACTTTCATTATCTGTGTTCAAGGGTAATAGTGTCACCTAGAAATGACACTGTTAGTGAAATCAACAATATTTCTTTACAAAATAGTTCATAGGTCACACACATCAGAATCAGAGAAATATACACAGCCACTTTACTCACGTGAATGGATAAAGTCAATTAACTTCAAATATTAACAAAAACAAAAATTAACTTCAAACATTGAATTTACACAATAAACATGAGGGCCCATGTAAGCGGAACCACGGATAACGAATCCCCACAACAACTGCTTAAACTTGGATAAAGGTGTTTTCATTTTTAAACTTGAGCACTAACAGTGCTGGAAACAAATTGAATGAAAGTTGTACAATATACAGCATCTTTTACACGTTAGTAGTATTCTAGCCTTGGCAAATGACTGAATAGAGACTTTCATTATCTGTGTTCAAGGGTAATAGTGTCACCTAGAAATGACACTGTTAGTGAAATCAACAATATTTCTATACAAAATAGTTCATAGGTCACACACATAAGAATCAGAGAAATATACACAGCCACTTTACTCACGTGAATGGATAAAGTCGAAATTACATATTGGTAGGTAAAACAATAAGTATCTATAATATACTCGTAAATTACTGAAAATACTCAGATAGATAAGAAATAACGGAAATAATATATAGATTTTGAAATATGTAATATATTATTAGGTATACCTACACGTAACACGGCTATTTTATTTGACGGTTTATCAATATTCTACGAACATACGGCTATAAAGGCGTATGAATAACAAAAGAACCGTACAAATCCTACTAGCACAGCATAAAAATATCAGTATTTATCGATCAATATTTACATTACAAAGAAGTGAACTCGAATTGTATTTTTTGTTTCGAAACGGATCAATAAAATATGGTAAATGGCACCATCAGCGTTCTTGTTAGACAGGTTAACAGACCGGTCCATCTACAGAGAAAATGTTAAATAAGTGCCAAAACTGTGTTTCCTCTACTGCCACGAACTAATTTGTATACCGCCTTCAAAGCAAACACTGGTTGCGGTAGAAATAAATTATAAACAAGTTTTGCGGAAATAGCTTTTTGAAATACCTACTACAATAATGATGACATAACAGCCTTTTTGGTGTTTGTCCACAGAGATTCTATTCGTAATGTTTTGATAACCTTATTTTTTCCGTCAATTGGCTGCATTAGTAGTAGTAGTAGATGATGGTAAGAAACTAGCGTGAACTGAGTTTTGATTAACTTCTTTTTAATATCACATCCGTCAATTGACTACACTCCATTAGATGGTCAGAGACTAGGCTTGTCCTAGTGTACCATATCAGCTGATAAAGCTACTTGTATTTTTGTATTTTAAAACTATGAGTAATTAATAATGAATCTAATCCAAAAAAAATTGGATAGGAGAATAAATTAATTTGATTGAAACCAAGTGACTATAATTTGAAATCGCTCATCGTGCTTCTTTAAGGCACCGAATGCAACGAAGATGTTGGTTCAGATTTAATATGCATGTTATTATAAAGTGAATGTCAACAAATCAGGTGTTAACAACCTTGAGGTATCATTGCGGTAGTGTTTAGTACCTACTGAAAACAACAATAAATCATATAATTATTGCAGGTTGATTTTGGAATTATGATGTTGATAATAATTGTTATTTCCTAAATACTAGCTTACAGATAAATAATAGCACAGATAGTATAATATAATTTTTATAATAGGTACCTAATTATATTTCTATAAACCGACAACAGATTAAACAGTTGTTGTTTAATATTAGATTTTGTGTAGCAGTTGTTGGTAGCAGGGACTGCGATCTACTCAAGGCCATATTAGCATTGTTTGTGACTGCTGTGGGTCAAAATGAACTCTGGTACTGCGCCCGGTCCCTGCCCGTACTGTACACAATCATCGCGCATCTTTTGTGCGCGAGGTCTCAAGATCCACATATCGCGGGTTCACAAAGAATTGAGACCAGCAGCCGCCACATTACCCGCCCCTCCCACTGCATCGGGTCCTCGGCTGCCCGGCCGGTCGGACTCGGCATCGCTGGTACCGGACGCCGATGACCTCGGAAGGGTCTCTGCCTTAAAGGCCAGTACCGCGGTCCTTCGACATATTCCGAAGGGGGCGCGGAATCAAGCGGCAGGTAAGTTGTGCAATATTATAAATGAATGTGTCGACCGTAATGGCGTGAAGGAGTGGTCCGCACTACTCACTTTCGCGTATGGGGCTTTAAGAGTTCCTTTGAGGGAGGCTCCGGGAAATGCAACGGCCAAGGTGAAGGCCAATATCCTGTCTTTCGGGACCAATGAAACTGCGGGCGAGCCAATTACGTTGCGGCGTTCGGGGCCCCGTGGGAAGCGAAAGGCCGTCGAGGCCAAGGTTTTTGAGGGAGACCTTCGGGAGGCCGTCAGACTGCTTGTCTCCAACGAGTCGTTCGCGCAACACAATCCCGATGCCCTGAATGCCCTGGAGGTCAAACACCCGAGACCATCGCGCCCGCTTAGTTTTCCGCCGCCGCCGGATGCGTCGTTTTTGGCGTTGTCTGTATCGATGGAGGACGTGGCATCAGCTCTGAATAGTTTCTATAGTGGGTCAGCAGCGGGCCTGGACGGAATACGACCGGGCCATCTGAAGGAGCTCACTTCCGGCTCCGCGGGAGAGAATGATCTGCGCTTGATGGAATGCCTGACAAAGTTGACTAACTTTCTGTTAAGCGGCCGACTTAACCCAGCAGTATGCCCTTATCTTTACGGGGGCTCACTCTGCGCGCTTGGCAAAAAGGACGGAGGAATCAGACCAATAGCCATTGGCAGTGTGTTCCGCAGACTGGCGGCCAGGTTGGCTTGCCGGGCCGCAAGGGATGCGATGGCGGAGTACTTGCGGCCACACCAACTGGGCTTCGGAACGAGTCGAGGGTGTGAGGCCGTCATTCACGCAGCGCGAGCGTTTGTTATGGACCCTGTGCACTCCGGCAGCGTGGTGCTTAAACTGGACATCCGCAATGCCTTCAATAGCTTAGAGAGGGATGTTCTTTTGACTGAGGTCCGGGAACAAATCCCTTCTCTCTATCCCTTCCTACATCAGGTCTACTATTCTCCCACCAATCTCTTCTTTGGAGAAAGTCTGATCTCGTCCCAAGTGGGAGCGCAGCAGGGGGATCCGATGGGGCCCCTAGTCTTCAGCTTAGCGATACATAAGATCATAACGGAACTCAAGTCTGAGCTGAATTTATGGTATCTAGACGACGGGACCCTGGGGGGTTCGCCACAAGACGTCTATCAGGATCTTGAGATTCTAATCCCGCGACTCAAGGCCCTGGGTCTGGAGGTGAACCCCTCAAAATGTGAGCTTTCCCCCTGCAGTGCTGAAGCCCGCGCACACTCGGGACTCTTCAATTCTCTACTGCCCGACATCAAAGTGCTGTCCTCTTCTTCTTTCTTCCTTTTAGGTTCGCCTATCTTCCCCGAAGGGCTCCCAGAGGCTATTTCCTCTCGTAGGGACCTCCTATTGGCGGCTCAAGAGCATCTCATGGACCTGTCTGCTCACGTGGCGCTCGTGCTGCTGCGTATGTGCTTCGCCCTCCCGAAGCTCACGTACCTGTTGCGGACAGCGCCCACTTGGCTGTGTCCCACCGAGGTAGCGGAGTTCGACGATACACTAAAGTCGATCACTGAGTGTATCTTAAATGTCGCCCTCGATGGGACTCAGTGGAGACAGGCGACACTCCCTATTAGGTGCGGGGGTTTGGGGGTGCGATGCGCTGGGGACGCAGGCGTGCCGGCTTTCTTGGCGTCGGCGCATGGGGTGTCTGGTCTTGTCACTTTAATCCTGGGCTCTGATGGTGGCAGGGCGCGGGTGCCTTATGCAGCGGATGCTGAGTCAGTTTGGGCGACCCGCAGTTTGGGGGCGGACTGCCCTGCTTCTCGTGGCGTGCAGCGCGCGTGGGACGACGTTGTTGCGGGGCAGGTTAGGGCGCAATTGTTGGAGGGTGCCTCGGGGGCCGATATGGCCAGACTCCGAGCGGTGGCTCAGCCGAAGTCAGGGGCATGGCTACACGCGCTACCCTCACCCCACCTCGGCACCTGGCTGGACGACAGCTCTCTGCGTGTGGCGGTGGCACTCCGCCTGGGCTGCAGGGTGTGTGAATCCCACATATGCACATGCGGTTCCACGGTGGAAGCCGATGGCCATCACGCACTGAGCTGTCGTAGGTGCGCGGGTAGGTTCTCGCGTCATCATGCCCTCAATGATATAATCCGGAGGGCCCTGGTTTCCGCGGACGTCCCTTGCGTACTTGAGCCGCCCGGTCTTAGCAGATCCGATGGCAAGAGACCCGATGGGTTGACGTTGGTGCCTTGGAGGAATGGTAAGTGCCTGTTATGGGACGCCACGTGCGTCAGCACTGTCGCTCCCAGCCACCTTGGCCGTACGGTCCGGTTTCCGGCCGCGGCAGCCGAGGCTGCAGCCGACGGGAAGCGGCTCAAGTACGAGACATTGCAGGCCCGGTATATGTTCGTTCCTTTCGCAGTGGAGACTTTGGGGTGTTGGGGTGTGGAGGCAAAGAGATTTGTGGAGGACATCGGGTGCAGGATCAGGGAGAAGTCGGGCGACCCCCGCGCCGGATCGTACCTGGTGCAGAGGCTGGCCATCGCCATTCAAAGAGGCAACGCAGCTAGCGTGATGGGCACTTTCGCACCGGGTACGGGTCTGGGCGCACCTTTATTTTAAGGACGAGCACGGAGACGTGTAATTTTTGACTTTTTTTTATATTGTGACATTTTACTGTATAATTTTGATGAATTTTACAAAATTATGTATCTAACCAAAAAAAAAAATTTTACTACTTATAAGATATATAGACATAGACCAAAAGAAAAAATGGCTGCTATCTTCTCAGTGGAAGCAACTTACTGAACCAACAAAAATTGATGGATCAGAAAAACTTCAGGAAATTCGGCGTCTTATGCTGCGATAAGAAATCTCTTCGTGGTGCACATTATAACTGTAGTGCTTGAGGGTAATGTTCTTCAGATACGGTGAATAATAGCGCAAGCTTTTGATTAATTTATGTACCCCGTTTGGTACTTCGAAGGTTTACCTCCAGGGTAAGCAGAACCCGCCACTAGCTTAAATCCTAACATACTTCACGAGCTTCCTCTACTTGTAATATAAGCAAAAATAATTGTTGTGTCTCGTTTTATGTTGATACTCATAGGTACTATTCCATTATCCTTAATAGCGTCAAGAAACTTTAACTCAAACAACTTTCCTTGTAATGTATGATACTTCTTGATTGAAAAAAAGGTATCAAACAAATTTACAATGAATACTAATTTTGTGCTGATATTTTTCAATCACCTAATTCAATTTATTTCTCGAACGAAACCAACAGCTGATATGTATTTATTCAAACATATATAGCAGCATCATTGGGTTGAGCACCTACGCCTAACGTTTTTAAATTAACCCTTCCAATGAGATTACTATCTCATGATAATATTTGCCATTTAAACCTTTGAATTGGGCATTTATATTTTCACTTTATATGTATTATATTTATAAAGAAGAGATGGAAACGGTTATTCAAAGGATACATAGGTAATTGTGAAATGGCAAATAAGTGGATATATTACGTTTGTTAATTACATATTGGGTCTCGTCTTCTATAATTAGTTAGTAGAGGCATGACAGCCTCCATGGCGTGGCGGTAGTGAACGCGGCCGCTACGCAGGAGGCGCGGGTTCGATCCCCGCTCAGTGCAAATATTTGTATGCATGAATATGGGTATTTGCATTGGTCTGGCTGTTTCTATGTATAATATGTATGTATTTACAAAACAAAAGTATCTAAGTATGTTTATCCGCATTCTAGATTCCATAACACAAGCTAGTTAGGCTATGCTTACCGTGGATCTAGATAGCGTTGTGTGAAATGTTGTGGAGTATTTATTTATTTATTTATGATTTCATTTATTTATAATATAAAGTGAAGGCCTACTCCTTACTTTAAATTATAAGGTACTAAAAATCTAATGTGTGCTACATTAAATTTGTATGTACCTACTCTCTTATCGTAACTTGTGTTTATTTTTGATGAAAATTATCCTATTACATGCTCTACAATTCTACAATTGCCCCTTTGACAAGTTTGTTAAAATATTTTAACATTTGTTAGACACTGTACCTACCTACTCAATTTCTCAATTTTATCATCATAATTCGATACTTCTAGTAAGACGATAATCCAAACCATTCCACGGTTGCCATTCAGGAACCATTTGCCGCTTGACTTCTTCCTATATGGGTTACCTCATGACAATTTAACTTTCTATCTAGCTCGTAGGTTCAACTTGTAGAAAAAGGCCCTTTAGCGAAAATGGCTGAAGTTCTCGTAAGTACAAGCCAGTAAACATTATGTACAAGCCAGTAAACATTACCTTTGCTGTGATCACCTGCCTACGGAAGCAGACCCTTACTTTTAACATAATAAATATTATAATTAAAATTCGTACCTGATAAAACCTTCTACACGTAGCTGGATCTGCAAAATTGCCATTTCCTGTTACTCCTTGAGGACATTCGAAGTCTTCTTCTTTTTCTTTTTGTTGGTAGGTGCCTGAAAGACAAAAACCTGTTTTATTAACGTATTCACATAAACCACGTTATTTATTTATGGCAAGGCAATACACATTATCTATTATGTATGGCATAGGTAATATAACTTAAACTGTTTCTGTTTTATTTTAAGCTACTTAATTTTATGTGTTATGTCAGGACAGGATTAATAAATTGTATAGGTCATAGTTCCCATTGACAGGTATGACATGAATCATACTTTCTACTACTAATAAATATTACTAAAAGGAATAATTATATTGAAAGAGAAAGTTGGTTATATAAAATGTTTCATGGTCCCGAAATGATATTACTCTCTATTTAAATAGGGAAGTCACGATTTTGATATTAATTGATTTAGTGGAGCTTCCTTGTCAGGTAAATTAGTGAATTCCTTGACCGAAAAACCAAGATGTTTTAAATTCGAGACGTTACCATGAAATTTAATGTAATTTATACGATGGTGGATCCGCCTTATTGCTTTATTTGAATAAAGGTAATAAACAAGGTTGACATATTTTTAAAAACAAGAATTGACAGTCGATTTTAGCTCATTTAAGCTGAAATGTTGGGATATAATCGCTTTACCAAGACTGCTTTTTTCAACTTTCTGTTGAATGCTACCACGTTTTCATTGAAAACTGCTTTTTTCAGATTGATCGTACCTACCTAAACACGTACCATTTACCGAAACATGTACCTAGTCCTTATTATCAATACCTAACTCTGAGTATATCGTCTTCTGAACCACCATTAGTACTTTTTGAACACGTCAAAGGTCCAATTTAACATTTTTCAATTTTTCAAATCGATTAAGATAGGAAATAGTGAATGCCAAGGTGGGACTCGAACTTCTTTCCCTTACAGGGCGAATGCTCTGACCACTGAGTCTCTTTCACTTCTTCCTATCTTAATCGATTTGAAAAGTTAGCATAGTTAATGCTTCAAAATTTCATTCAATTTTTAAATTTTTGTTTATAATTTTATGTAAACCTTTAGAGCTAACGCGGTTGAAACTGGGGGTGGTACAAAATGGTACAAATATCCACTGCTAATGTAGCAGGTCTTGAAGTACGACAAGTACATACTTACTCAATTCTGCATAACGGCGTAGATATATCTCTTCGCTTCTCTTCGATCTATTAAGTTGATGAGATATGTCTACATTTTATACCACTTAGGTGGCTGGCATCATAGTGTTTTTTTAATTTTCGCCATGCTAAGACTGCTGTTCTCAGATAAATCTAGATTCAGGACTGAGTTTCGTTCTAGAATACAGACCTTAGACTAACTGTAGGTGAATAATTTAGTCACTTGTCCCGTGTTTGTATGGACAATGCAACATTCAACACGCATGCAGTTGCGAGATGGCCACTTAACCCACTGGGCCATGCGTGCCGTACATTAAAACTTGCCTTTCATACAATATGACAAAATACTATAGGTATCGACTGTTGAGATTCAATGAGTGTCTATTACAGTTTTAGACCACGTACCTACTTCAGAAGCTGTTCAGAACAAAATTGGTATATCATTTGAGTAAAAGATGAAACAAAAGTCTCGTTGCAATGTTTCTGTCGTCCACAAATTGAAATTCAGTATTCGATTCGCTTTTATACAGTAGTTTTGCCGCGATGAACTCGATTTAAAGTAGTCCTACAATTTTACGTACCTACCTACATTTTTTAATCACCTCTGTGTACTGATCGGTGGTGCCAGGACGATGATTAACGTCTAGTGGACGTCGTCCTCATTTCGCTTACCATATTCTATGATAGGGGCAAGTGTACGTAGGTCACACTAAAAGTTTTGCGTAACTTAAAAAACAACATTTTACAGCCAAAATAATATGTTTAGTGCTTTTCAAAATACTCTCCATTACATTTTAATATTTTTTCATGCGATCGAACCATTTTTTTGAACAGGAGGATACAGATCAGCATGCTTATTTTCTACGTGCTGATTGAACGCTATCACGAAATCTTCAGAGTTGGTAAACGTGAAACATCTCATCAAATCTTTCATTTTGGGGGAAATTATAGAAATTACAAGGTGCTAGGTCGGTGCTATGTGCAGGATGAGGGTGACGAGTTTTACTTTTTCGGATGCTAAAAATAACTTTGTTATGTTTGCCGTGTGTAAAGAAGCGTTGTAGGAGAACGCGGCTTTTTGGTCGTGCTTCGCGAACTTTTCGAAAAACCTGAGTAAACAAATGGTAAAATACCACTCTTTTGATATTTAAGTGGAATTATGCAGATGGGACCCGTAGCTGAGAAAAATAACGATATTTGTTGACCTGTTCTCATTTTCAAACAACCATTCAAAAGATTGCTATTTCTTTTTTCGGGTTCAAAACAATAAATCCACGTTTAGTCTCTTGTGACAATGTCACAAACAGCATTGGAATGTCCGTGGTCGTAGTCTGTAGCATCTGTGAACACCATTCCACGCGAGCCCGCTTCTGATCCGCAGTTCATAAGGCATCCAGCAACAACAAAGTTTCATTACTTGCAATTCCTCGTTTAAAAATTTCTGAATTTGGCTCATATCAATCCCCAATAGTCCTCGAATTGTCCCATAATCCGTTTTTTGCCTTTGAAAGTTTTTCGAAATAATCCTTGTCTTTGGAATATAATAATTATTCATTGGATAGTTAGTCCTATAAGGACAAAAATGAAAAGTTCCAAACACACAGAAATTTATTAAAAATTATAATCATTAAATCTGTGTATATTCAAAATCGCAATGGTAAACTTAAACGTTCATGTAGTGAAATAGCTTCTCTCATACAAATATCCTATTCTGTTTAGCTATAATTGGTGTAACCAAGCGCAAAAGATCTTTATACATTGGCTCAGGCATTCTGAAAACTACCTTCTCGCCGCGTATTCGTTTCGTCTTTTTTTTTAAGTGAACTGATAGATTTCCTAAATAGCACGAAGCCTCTTCTCTCGACGACATCGCAATACTGTATGAGCAAGCTTCACGTCTGTCTCCGATGGCAAGCCCAGTAAGTTCGCGATCTTAAAAACCGTGCTTAAAGTTTTAAAGTTCGCACGTCTATAAACCAGGTAGGTACTTATTAGACAGCTGTATGATTTCTAAACATAAAAAAACAATCCTGTCAGACAGAATTACACCAGTAAAAATCTATTTAAATAAACTGAATTTTTATTATGTGATTATGACAATGAAATACATTGAGTAAGCCGTTTCATCATCGTCAGCGATAATATCGGTTGCATGCAAAGTATGCAAACCTATATTGCGCTCTCCTACAGGAGTAGTAGGCTTATTTCAGATTTTGCAGGCACGACTGTTATATCTAACCAGGATCAAGCTTCAGTCAGATCCTCTTCCCTTAATGTGTGCTTAGCTTGGACCTCGAAGTTATTAGTGGGACACCATAAGAATGCCTTGGACTAAGCGCCTTTCTTTGGTGAAATCTGTTCTTTGTAGTTTTATACGACACTTACGAGAAGAGATGAGTTTTGGCTGTATTTTAACATTTTTAAATATTTTCTATTGAAATATCGGCACAGACAACAACAAAAATGGCTTAACAAAATCTAATTTATTGAACACATACCTTTGAAATTTTCCTTAAAATAAAGTATAAAATATAACTATTTCCCGCGGCTCCGCCCGCGTGGATGTCGGGTATTGCGACCAAACATGGCCTTTATCCTTTCAAGGTCTAATCTACTCCGATTCCAAATTGCATCAAAATCGGTTGAGTGGTTTAGGCGTGAAAAACATACAGACAGGGTTACGTTCGCATTTATAATATTTGGTATGGATTTGACTTTGTCCTTTTTAGACTGTAAAACTATTTATAAATATGTACTATGTAGGTACCTACCTCGATTTTTTTATACATTTTTACTCTAAGGTAAAAAGGGTGCAAATATTTTGACTTAAACTACTATTGTGATTGACTGTACTTAACTAATGTTGTTTAACTTCTTCCTTTGAATCAACTTTACGTAATTATCGTAATGTAATTAAGTTACTTACGAGAATACCTTGAACGCAACCAATTAGTGCTAAACCAGCTGCGGTCAAAGAACGGCTGCCAGCCATTCACACTATGTAAGCAATACAGTGCATTTTACCATTTCATGCAAAAAAGTACTCTTCCGGTCGGCTTACACCTTACCGGAAATAGTGATGCGGTCCAGACTTGCATGATCATTTACGAAAATTATTTAGATGTTATATTTGTTTAACTTGCAACTTGTGTGACACCGAACACTCAAACATATAACCGTGGGGTACCGATACTAAGAAAATATCTTTAGTAATACTCAAAAATGAACGAGAAAGATGGCTCTAGTAGACTCATTTAAAGAAGTAAACAAGTTAAATCGCTTATTTGCTGACTTAGAATCACGTAAATTATTTCAGAACTTATACACATGATCATGTAAGCATAAAAAAATGTTGTTAATGTAATAAATAAAGATTTCGTGGCAATCGTGCTATTTATTTATTTTTGTGCCATCTAGTGGCATCGTGCATTATGTCTGTCACTTTTACAATTACTACAGAATTTGGCAGAATCAATATAGATTAGAATACTTATAGTTTTATTCAGTCATGCTCAATAATGTGTTTAATGTATGTTTTATTTTTGACAAGTTAATTTTAATACTAAAAACTATAAAAAGTTTACCAAAAACAATGTTGCCATCTAGTTATAGCCCCTGAATTAAAAAGCGGCCTGCCTGCTTTTTGAAGTTACGAGTATAACCATTTTTTGTTCCCGATTGAGCATCTGTATAAGAATTATATTATCTGTTATATAACGGACGATAGAAATAGTATAGTCATCATCCTCACTGGGATTTCCCACTTGTTTCCCGCTTTGTGATTGATGAATCGGCTCTGCTAGAACTGGTGATATCGAAGTTCTGTAGTTAAATCAAAATGACAGGCTCCAATTGCCATACCAACATATGTTGCTATCGTTATGTCTAACGATAGCAACATATGTTCGTATGGCAATCGAGACCAACAGCTTAACGTGGTCTCCGGGTCTCAATATGTTGGGAAGGTCACCCACCATAAGCGTGACCGTGCTAGTATTGCTTTACCTTGCTATGTGGGCTCGTGTCCGAATGATAACTGAGTAGGTAAGCTACTCAGTTAACATTCGGACACGAGCCCCTCAAAATTGAATCCTATCCCTAAGAAAGGAAGAGAGACGTTATCATTTTCAATACAAAGAGGGTACTCCACTACGCGACAAAAAGTAGGTGGGTGCTCTCTGGGTTTCAAACAAATACTTAAATGCTTAAAAACCTACAAAAATAAATAACAATAATATAATTACTTATAATACGCCATATTATTGGTAAAAATCATAACTATAAATTTAACAATGACTACATAGCAACTAATACCACGAAAATAATCCCAGCTTAAACTGTATGTACTTTGTTTAATCCTAATTAATTTACGCGATGAAAATTGTCAACCACATCGAATACAAAATAATTAAACGACAGTCCATAAATTATTCACTAGCTGTTTCTAACAATAAAGTACACAAATACAATGGCTCTGAGAGTTTTTGAACGGTGGGTGTGTTTCCTGTTAATTGAATAGAAGATTGAATTTTGAGTGGTTGTCTCACACTCCGTAAGCAAACAGCAAATCACAGTGCATAACTTATTCATTACTTATTAGCTTAATGATTACTAGGTACCTGAATTAAACGCTTAGTTATGGCCATTCAATAAAATTAATGAGGACGGGCGTTTCTATTACATACAATAACGATTGAACGAATATGGATAAACTAAAGTTACCCAGCACAAGGGTTAGTGTAGATCGCGGAACGGGTTCAGTTATCCATACGGGCGTAGCCTAGAGTGAAAAAATACAGGGTACCTCTCGCAAGTGGTAAAAATATAGAGGCGTACGTAGCAATACAGTTCAGGGCCTGCTTCTGCTGGAGAGACGCGCGACGGTTGCCCTGAACCTTCATGGACGGAGCTCGTTTTGTGATCTCTGCCGCCTGGTGAGCCCTCTCGGCTCTGAGGCAGGGGCTTCTACTGTCTCTTTGGTGTGTATCAGTGCCTCACAAAAGAAAACGGCGACAATCCACACACTCTCACAGCCGACCACATCAGGATCAGTAGCGTGGGGTTCGACGGCAGTTATGAAAACTCTAGTTTTACTTGTTTAAGGATGGAATTTCAGCATTGTATTTAGCAAAAAAACTGCCTCCGCTGGGCTCTGTCTTGTCTGTCAATGACTGTCTGAGTGCTAATGGACTCTGTACCAAGGATGCCTAAGATCTAGCAAAGTGGAGGAAGAAGATCTGGAAAGCCAACCTCGGACTCTGAGGTGAGAGCCCTGCTTGCGACCGGGATTAACGTCAAAATGATGACGATGATTCATCAAATCCCAAATTACACAAAATATAACTAGATTATTTTATTGTCTTAAAATTGTTTTAAATTAGAAAGTACTTCCTACTAAATGTTTATCAGAGTAGAACATTTGGTTCACATTTCATACGTTTGTAAAGCTACAGATAGATCCTAGGTCCTAGCCTATTAGCAGTGAATCAAACTTAATTATGAGTAGGTAAGTAAGTGCAAATAACATTATGAATACTTATAATTCACTACGACATCGTTACCCCGACCCTGTTATATGTGCTTATTTTTGAACTTATGTTAATGTGAGCTTGTTCTGTATTCAATTCTGAGTCAGCCATCGGGTGATTGTAATTCTTAGCAGTATAGGTAAACTCTGAAATCGTCCTCGGTTATCAGAAGTTGGTAGGTATGACCCCGATCACCTAAGAATATAAAGTAGCGAAATAATGGTATAATACACATTTGGAAGTAATATACAGATATAATAATTATGTATTAGGTATAGGTAAACCAATACAGAGGTACTAAAAGAATAAAATGTTACCGATTAAATGAAAGCAAAAAATAAACCTGTACCTGTCTACTATACACCGGCTTTGAGACTGATAATTTATGTAGGCATAAAATCAGGTATACAGACTACGTAGGTATATGTACAGTCAAAATCAAAAGTAAAATAAAAATGCTTCACACAAACCTTATTTACATAGGAATACGTGCATGAATATTGGTAAAATTTGATAAATATAAATAGTTTTAAAATCCCCAGAGGGCAAAGATAACATATTTTATGTTTAGTTATAGGTAATGGGATCAATAAAGCTGTTTTTGTGAAGCTACTTTTGTCGCTGACTGTCCATCAAAGTGTCAACATCCTGGATTGTATTTGTAACCGGTCATATGCCTCAATGTCGAAAGAAAGGACGTGCCAGAAAAATCACAAAACAACCAAATTTGACACTGTCTATCATATTTTATTCGAATTTTATGGAAGCAATGCGGATTGATTTTTCCTATGAGCTGTCCCACGCTTTCACATCTGACTGTATATTCCGATGTTTGACTAAAAATGTATATCTAAACACGATAGATAGCTTTCACTATGCATTATTTCGTGTAACAGTTACGTCGAAATGATCGCCGGACCGCTTGCATAAGATTAAGAATTACGCATTGCTTTTTTAATTCCTTATATGTAAAAACTGACGGTCATCTAACAACATCTAAAAATCTTTATGAAAGCCACCAATAAAAAAGACACTAACCGTTTATAAGAACTGCACAGATAAGGAAAATTCGCATGTATGATAAACTGGTCATGATGTTCGCGGACTGCGCACTGCTCACTGATATCGACATGGCGCCTTTCACCGTCGCGCGCGCACTGGCCGACAACGCCGGCCGCTCGGAGCCATCACCCACCGACCTCCACTAACGGCTTTCTCCTCAAACCCCTTGACATTCATCAAATAAAGGTAAGGTGATTACATATGCCTCGGGACGGGACACTATCTTGGACCTAAGACCGTCAAACGAGGCCCTGAGCGCGCAGATTGTTTTGTAATATGCTTGGTGAATTTGAGCTCGTCCACTGCTGTAACACCCCGTGCCGTCCTCAAAATACATCCAAGAAACGTGTACTACGTGTCTACATACCTAAAGCACATTTTGAGCAAAATTTTAGGTCCGAGATATACCTACATAATTGTCCCGAGCTGATGTTAAGTTACGTTACATGTGACAGATGCAACTGCTGATGTTAAATATAATATGAAACTTCACCTTAAACACATAATTATTTCTTTGGTCAGTACCAATTGACCACAACATGTAATATTGTATAATTAAGTAGCGTAACTCGCCACATCGCCCGTGTAGTAGCCGTAGAAGGCATACTTATCCCATTCCTGTTAATAATTGATTGAAAGTAGCTTAAGTACCTGTGCCCTGTTCATTTCAGCTAAATAAATACTCTTTCTTCAATCTACCGCCAATACCGGTTGCAAAATCTGCGCTTTGGAGCCCAAGATCAACTCTCTTAATTCTCTTTTCCAAATGTTAGTTGGATTATTACGGGAAGATTATTATCTCCGAGAGGAAAGCCTGCGCCCAAGCCTCGTCTATCAATCAACAGGCTTGCAGCCTCTTGCAGGTGAAGTTGGGCCCCGAAGATCATAGTGGAGTAATCCTCGTAGATTACAAAAAAAATGAAAAAATCGACAAAGGACATTGCATGAAAACGTCCCCACCCACTAACAGATTTGAAACACATGTCATTCGAAGCGTCTAGTAGGATAGATATATTTTTACTATGGCGACATACTTGTAATTTATGGGGTTTAGAGTTTACAGCGTCTAGAAGGATATATGTTTTTTACTATGGAGATAGACAAAAAAAATTATAAAATATTTTTCTTTTCCTATAGTTTACGCGAATATGATTAAAGCGATGCCTACGAAGCTGGTAAAAACAAGTGCGGTATGCGTAGACGCAGGTAGTATAGTTCGCGCCAAGTAGTCGTCACTCGTTCGTTGTTTGCCAATTTTGCATATATTCTGTGAGAGCGAGCATTCTTACAGAACCCCTAACGGACCACCGGATTTGGTGCAGAGCGAACCACCGAACTTGGTATGCTCCGAAGCAAATCCGATCTTCTGGAGAGCAATTCACCGGACATAATGATTTAAGTCCTTATAGACCACCGGATTTGTTGTTACTGCCCGAAATACCGAACCGTGTACAGTCAGCATCATTAAAATGTTGATAACAAAAGTACTCAAAATAAACCAAATACCACAATTCCAATTTTGTGAAATTATATTTGACTGGATACCACCGACCGGCGTGATTCTGTATATAAATATGAATAGTCTACTAACTTACATAATTCTGGAAGACCGATTACTACGATAGTTGGACCACTCTGGATACTTATAACTATTTGAGTACTCTAATAACCAATATAAAATTGGAATTGTGGTATTTGGATTATTTTGAGTACTTTTGCTAGCAATATTTTAATGACGCTCACTGTACCCACTGTAATATGCGCAACATTAGACCGGACTGGATGCTCCGGTTTTACATACTACCTAAGTATACTTCCAGTTGTTTTCGAGCGTTACCTTTGGAATTTTTGAATTGAATTGTCTATGAAGGTATAGTTACCAGTATATCTTGACTCCACAGGTTTCACAAAATGCACTAAACGCAGTTGGTCTCCTATAGTCTACTCAGAACTGTTTTGATGGTTCGGTATAGTTTCCAGCATATATCTTGACCTCAAGTCCCGAGAGAAACGAGTGCATATTGGTTTGGTTTGGTACATTTTATGAGTGCATGATTGCGCGCACTATCCTCAAAAGATCTCAACTGCGCTCAGTACATTTTGTGAAATCACTAGGGTCAAGACATATGCCGATTACTATACTTACTTCTAAAGATAATACAATACTTACCGTTTCACCACAAAGTACCTAAGTAATATACTTACCACTGCTAACCACAGAGATAAGCTTACTAACGCTCGAAAACGACTGGAAGCATACTTATGTAGTCTGTGGAATCGGATCGTTAAGAGCGATGTCCGCCCGTCTGTTTATATTATTTATTTTATAAATAAAAAAATTCGTGATGACTGATGATGATGACCGATCTAATTCACTTCAATGATATTGTTTTTTACGACTTTGTTTATTTTTAGTACAATTTTTTATTTGTTAACATAAAATATAACTTTATTTAAGAAAACCATACTTTTGTATGAAAATAAAAACATTTTGTGGAAAAGCTTTTTTAAATAACTGATCGATTGATTTTCCAACTAAATCAGGTGTTTTGTCTTTTTTGGATAGGAGCGAACAACCTAACATGCGTTCCATGTCTGTAATATGGAGGGTGGGGACGGGGTCCATACAAAATCCCCCTTTAAAACAATAACATTTAAAGGTACCTTTTTTTTTCACGTGCCTGAAATCCTCGCGGACACCCACCACTCAGGAGCCGGAGGGGGAGGTTATGTCGGACTCGAACCGACTAAACCGCACGCCGTCTCTGGGTCGTAGTGCTAGACCGAAGGTGAGGTTGTCATGCGACATATCCCTCGCACCCCGGCTGACCCAGGGCCATCCCTCTCGGTCTGGCCCTCCTCGGGCAGGGGGGGTCCACGCGGTCCCCGACTCAACCCCGGTGTGGGGAGGCGCGCATCGTCCTACGATGCGCGCCGCCGCCGTGGCCTGCTTCTGCTAGGGTGACGGGCGGCTCCACGGCGCTCCGCGGCTCAGGCCCGCGCTCAGTTTGCGGCCTCCGACGCCCGAGCCGCCTTCGGGCGCGTGCAGCGATGTCAGCGAGCCTTTCTCGCTCATCGCGCCGCGCCCGCTCTGCTGTCTCCTTCGCGAGCATGACCTGCTCGCAGAAGGAGGCGCCGGCCGCCCACGCATCCGCGCAGCGGACCATCGCCGCGAGCAGGGTGGAGAGCGTGAGCACTCTCATCCCCCGGGGCCGCCACAAGCTCCCGCCTCGGCGTCTCAAACGCCGGACACTCGGTGAGCGTGTGCAGCCCCGAGTCCACGCTCGCGTCGCAATGATGGCACTCGGGCGTTGGCTCTATACCCATCAGATGCAGATACCGCCCGAAGCTACCGTGCCCGGTGATAATCTGCGTCTGACGGTACGAGAGGCTACCGTGTGGCCTCTCTAGCCACTCCCCCATGATGGGCCTTACCGCCGCAATCACGGCGTGCCCTACATTCAAAGGTACCTATGCAGTTTTAAGTGAGCGTAATTGTATTCGATTCTATTCGCATTGGTCTGGGCCAAAATTTGGTATTCAAGTATGTGCATCTGCATCCTAAGTAGCTCTGCTTATTTGAAGTACAAAGGGCGCTGTGTAATATTACAAATAATGTTAATATATAAGAAACTTATTAGGTAGGTAAATATTATTAAGGTGTGACCTCCAAAAAAATTACAATGGAATGATCTTAAATTCCAACGTGATTTTTTATAATACTTAGGTGGCAGAGAAGCATAGGTTAATGGAACGTGGTTACCGTAGCCTATGGCTCGGTTAAAAGGCTACCTACTATCTACTACTATCAACCGCACAATTTCGTACCTATTATTATAAGAACAATAGAACATCGACTCGAAGAATAAACCATGAGCAACGCGAAACATTAAAGTAAATAAAGATACTTATCAAACAACCGAGACAGAAATGTTTTATAATACGATTCTTTGAACTCGAACTAGAGAACTTCGTCGTTAAGGCGGGAAAGCGGAGGGGTAGTAGGTACTTACATATAGAAGATTTAGACCTCGCCGTAAAATAATAAAAAATGACCACTGCGTCGCAGAAATATGTAAAAATTCGGCAGAATTCACATTCGGCTCTAGTGTCCCGCCCGTTTGGTAAAAATGTAAAGTTACAATGTTGCTAGAGGCGACCGAGTGCAATATATTTTTAGTTTAGAGAAAAACAGAGCTGTGAAATTATAAATTTGCACTAGGTAGTTCTCACCTGGACTTAGTCCAAAAATAAGGACGGAAAACTTTTGCGAATGAGATAAGAGTTTAAATAAAAAGGTTGTTAGTGCTATTTTGTACCTACTGGAGAGCATGTTGCTTGTTGTTTATGAACAATTTTGCCTGAAAATAAACGTTACCGAAGGAAATTCTTCAAATGTTTCTTCGACTCTAAAATTTTTAAATAGATAAACATCATTCAAGTATGTGCATCTGCATCCTAAGTAGCTCTGCTTATTTGAAGTGCAAAGAGCGCTGTGTGATATCACAAATAATGTTAATATTTAAGAAACTTATTAGGTAGGTAAATATTATTAATGTGTGAATTCCAAAAATTTACAATGGAATGATCTTAAATTCTGACGTGATTTTTTATAATACTTAGGTGGCAGAGAAGCATAGGTTGATGGAACGTGGTTACCGTAGCCTATGGCTCGTTTAAAAAGCTACCTACTATCTACTACTATCAACAGCACAGTTTCGTAGTATTATAAGAACAAGAACATCGACTCGAAGAATAAACCATGAGCAACGCCAAACATTAAAGTAAATAATGATACTTATCAAACAACCGAGTTAGGAATGTTTTATAATACGATTCTTTGAACTCGAACTAGTGAACTTCGTCGTCAAGCGGAGGGGTAGTACTTACATATAGAAGATTTAGGCCTCGCCGTAAAATAATAAAAAAATGGCCACTGCGTCGCAGAAATATGAAAAAATACAGTCTACCAACTTCCAACACACTTTTATCACTCGATTTTTAGGAATAATATTAGGTACCTGTTATTGTAGACGAATATGTTCGGGATTTTTAAAATAGATTTATACGTCATTTTGAATTTTAGCGCTTCAGGCGAAATAATACTCTATGGCTACGACATACAACGAAATGTGGCGCCATCGTGTAATGTTGTGGTTGTGGGTGTTTTTTGTTTCATTCAGTCCACTAGTCTAACAACTATACATTAAAGTCATTACGATTAGCGATAATATACTTAATTTATTATGAGTACCAACAGGGAGTCCCTTTAGAAATGTGCGCATAAAAAATTCACGAAACTAGGTAGGGTAGGGTACTTTGCTCTATAGACATTAAAAAAAAACACACAGTCATCCTTTACTCAGTGACAGATTATCTTAGTCGCGGATCGACTAATTGGTCAATGGTATGCACATATCAATACAATGCAATACAAATTAGGCATGAGATCGATAGTTGTCCAACTGTGGCGTTCCGGCCAGGAGACTCGCCGCTTCGAAGGATATCGTTCGATCCTGATGCTACCTAGGTAGGGTAGCCATTGGGGGATACCGCATGATATCGTTCGAAGCGGCGAGTCTCCTGGCCGGATCGCCACCGTGGATCCTGGAAGCGATGACCCTTTCGGCACTGTATAGGTTCCGAAGACAGGCGCGGGGGCGGGGATTTGATCCCGAGCCCGAAGATATTCGGGCCGAGAAATCTCGGCTCCACAAGGACATGGTGGCCGAGTGGTAGCGACGACTTGAGCAACCACGCGCAGGGCACGCCGTGATTGCGGCGATAAGACCCATCATAGGGGAGTGGCTAGAGAGGCCACACGGTAGCCTCTCGTACCGTCAGACGTAGATCTCTCTACATCATATCTCTATAGCATAGAGCTAACGCCCGAGTGCCATCACATAGCCTGGGAAATTCCGCAGGTAAAAAATAAAATAAAAAACGACTACATAGAGTAGGTATATTTCTGTCTTTGTTTTTTTTTCGTGTGAAATTCTCCACTGAAATTCACCTTATGTAAGGATAACCAATTTATTTCCGAAACGTTGTGCAGTTTTAGTCCGTAAGTGAGTAAGTTTAAACCGTGAGTTTGGGTCAACTTGTATTTCATTATTTTGTAAAAAATGTATGCCTTATAATGTATGTTACTTACTTTGTGAACGTATTCAAAATATTGAAGTGCGGCCGACGTGTCGCTGTTACAAATGTCAAATTTGACAACATGAATTAATACAATTCGTTATAACTATGATTAAATGTTATTGTTTTCCGTTTTAATTATCTGTTAAACCAATATTACTGTTTAATGAAAGAGGAATTCATTAAGTAGCCAACAATGAGTACTTTACGTGAACGTCAACTCAGTTCGTATTGATTTTTCTCTATATTGATAATTACACAGTGCACATAATGGGTAATATTATATGAAATCAAACTTTACAGATGCTTTAAAGCAAATGCTGAATTTAAATCAGCCTCTTACAAAGAGCGTGGCTTGTGAACCCACATGGAAAGTATTAATCTACGACAGAGTGGGCCAAGATGTAATATCTCCATTGATATCTATCAAGGAACTCCGAGAGCTCGGCGTGACTCTGCATGTGTAAGTGATAATTAATTATCTCTACATTCACATTCCATATTCCGCTAACTAAAATTTATTAGGAATAACAAATTTCCTAGCTATCAACAAAAAGAACAAAATAAAGAAATATTCTAGGACATTCTACACAGTCCTATCTGGACCCAAAGAAAGCATAGCTTGTGTTTTCGGTTCAAGTATATTGATAAACATAAACAGACTGAGGCAAATACCTTGGATGTGACCAGGATTACTGCAAGGATGATGTTAACACACTTAAATGCAGATTTTTATGTATTTTTGGCATAGACATAGAAACACCTAGACTTATGCAAATAGACATAAACAGAATATACCTATTAAATGAAATTCATATCCAATTGTCATGGTTACTTTGAATCAATCATACATACATACACTCACAGGAGAATATAATGATTTTTCAAATTAACCAGAATAAAACCTGTAAACAGCTTACAATGAAAAAATAGTCAGATGACCCATATTGTATATTGCATAGTTATTGACATAATATGAAATATGATTCTAGAAGATTTCTATTTTAGATTAGCTTTATCTGGAGTGATACAAACAAGTTCAATTATGTGTCACACTTACCCACTACCAATAGGATCATTTCTTTAAAATTACCATTTACTTCACATTTTAAGAATAATTTTTATCTGGTTTCCTATTTGTATGCATAAAATTCAATGGCATAATTCATAATGACATACTTTTACTTTTCCTAATGATTTACTTAATATTAATTTGGCATACATTTACATAATGATTTAGAAGTACATAGATTGTTATAAAAACATAATTATAGCAAAGCATAATAGACGAAATAACTAGTTATTACATGAATTATTAAAATTAGTAACTTTTTATCATCAAGAATAAATTTACAATCCCATTATGCTGCACTCTGAATTTTTTCTAATTGGGTATTTATATAAAAATATCTATGTAAATATCAATGAACTATAACTATTACTAGATATGTCACTTCAAAGTGAAAAAACCTAGTGACATAGTACTCACTGTGGAGACAGCGGAGGATGGACAGATGATTCATCCGCAACTTCTGCAGGTCATGTCATCCAATTTAGTAATAGTAACAATATTACATTAGTTATGTTTCATTTTCTATATTATTATTCTATTTGCTTCATATGCTATTTTATTGCTGCAATGTATGTTTCAGGCAATTGCACTCTGACCGTGATCCTATACCAGAAGTGCCAGCAGTATACTTTTGTGCACCAACAGAAGAGAACCTGGGCCGCATATGCCAAGACCTGGATAATGGCATATATGACCAGTATCATTTAAACTTCATATCCCCTATCACAAGGCAGAAGCTTGAAGATCTTGCCGCATCAGCTATTCAATCCAACTCTGCAGTAAACATTCACAAAGTATATGATCAGTATTTGAACTTTATATGCTTGGAAGATGATCTTTTCGTTATGAAGCATCAACAATCAGATTCTTTAACTTATTACTGTAAGTGGCCTTAGTTTTTTTTTTCTGTTCTTGAGCGATCTAATGCTGAATCCATACCAAGGCTGCATAGTAATACCAGATATTCAACCTTCAAACCTTTTCTTGAAGAACCCCATATTGTAGTTGCTTAAGGAAATCTTAGCAGGGAGTTCATAGTCAGGATGAACACCCTGCCTATTAGAGTGTAGCAGTGGGCATCATGTCGAACAATTCATCTGAGCACAAATGGCATAGACTGTAGAACACACACAGTGAGGTGAAGTCTCCCATGAGGCTGAGCGGTTCCACATTGCTTGCGAGAATGGGACTGTCGACGAACCTCAACGCCCGTCTTTGCACCAAGTCGAAGGAGTCAAGTTGGCCTGCTGGCGCTCTGACAAAAAGGTGACGGCAGTACACCATGTGGGGCCAAACCTGTGCCCTATAAAGAAGGAGTCACTACCCCGCTGTGAAATACTGCTTCGCCTTGATAAGCACTCCAACTTTCTATGAAGCCAGCTTGACCTTGTCTTGCTAATGAATGCGGTACTGAACGTCGCATGAAATGTGTGCGGTAGTAGCAGTGTACCTAGAAACTGTGGCTCTCCAATAAATAGGGTTTTCTTAGCGGTGAATACACATACTTGTGTCTTTGTGGGGTTAAATTGAACTAGGTTTAGTCGACCGCAATCGGATACTCGCGAAAGAGTAGTCTTGTGACTCTCCTCCACCTAGAGCTGAGGGATATTTGCTTACAACTAAACTTATTTAATTTTAATGGTCTGATTAGACCTACAGAATCACTCATAGTCTCATTCTGTTTTCAATTAGAATTATTTATTTTATGAATTTTGAAATCACACATTTTATAAATGTAATTTTTACGAATTGGTTCCTTGGTAGTTTTATTATGTTCTGTTATAGCACGGTCTAACGAACACTTTGATTATATTCGTTCTACTGGTTCTACTGTGGTTACAGTATGTAGAATTGTAATAAATATTCTACTGTGTTATAGTTTCGTAGAAAGATAATATGACCTACAATACAATACAATCAACTATTTTATGATTTAGGTATGTTTATATCGGTACCGTTTCTGCTATTACAAAACACTTGAAACTGGTTTAACTTAGTCTAAGTTTTTAGTGTACACGGAGTCTCTATTTTCAGCAGTGGGCTAATTGATTGATTGATTGATTGACACTCGGAGAATAGCTAAAATTTCATTTATTCCTGTCAGAACGTCATAGACCACAAAACAAAGTATACACAAATCAAAATTAAAATATAACACTATCTTTTCAAGGACGACAGCCTCCGCGGCGTAGCGGTAGTGAACGCGGCCGCTACGCAGGAGGCGCGGGTTCGATCCACGCTCAATGCAAATATTTGTATGCATGAATAGCCTCGGGGAGCACGTTAAGCCGTCGGTCTCGATTGTTATACAAACATCTATGGCAGTCGTTACCGGTAGTTAGAGCCCTCAATAATCCAACGACTGGTCTAGCTGCAATGCTTCGATATTAAGTCAGTTTTTATTTGTGTAAATATTCATATTTGTTTTCAGCCATAAACAGAGGTGATGTGAAAGACACTGAAATGGAAGCCATAATGGACAGTATAGTCGAAAGCTTATTCTCAGTATTTGTGACGTTAGGTGAGTTATCTGATGTAATTCGTGGCACACAATTACTACTGTGTTTGAATTTTAATAAAATCTAAGGTTAGCTTGGACACTGAAGTTTTGATGATTTCTATAAGAAACCCTTGTCACTGTGAATATACTTATTAAAAAACACTCATACATACTTACTGTCAGGATTAAGTGACTCTTTCGAACAATGATCATTAAATTTCGGTTACAGGTAACGTTCCTATAATAAGAAGCAGTAAAGGTAACGCTGCAGAAATGGTTGCAAAGAAACTAGACAAAAAATTACGAGAAAACTTGTGGGATGCGAGAAACAATCTTTTTCATGGCAACACTGGCCAAGTTGGTTCCTTCAGTTTCACTCGGCCTATGTTAATATTGCTAGATAGAAATCTTGATATGGCAACACCTTTACATCACACATGGACTTACCAAGCTTTGGCTCATGATGTATTGGATTTACAACTAAATAGGTTTGTTATTTCTTTTTACTTATCTAATAGTTTTATAATCCAAGTAAATTAGTCATACAGATTCAGTTTTGTCAAGCCTTTTTTTTGTGTTAGGTTTTATCTTATGTTAACGAGTACCTACTTACTTCAAACAAATCTTATTACTCAAGTTTCATTGCGCGCTTGATATTATATCACAGAAATGCTCTCACGATATAACGGCGATGCAAATATGTCCAGTATAGTGTGACCGCCCCCGTATACGCGCGGCGTTACGGGGGACGCTGTGAGAGCGAACGAAATATCACTGTGCGGTAGGTATCTCGCTCGCTCTCGCCTCATGCATGCTCTTTCTTTCTCATTCCTTACAGCGGCGTCCCCCGCCACGCCATTGACTGCGTATAAGTATCTCATGTAGAATATGTATAAATATTTATGATTATTATGTATGATATGTATAAATATTTACTCTAAATGTCTAGAACATTATATCAAAAAAGTAAAAAGACCTAAGGCTATCAGACTTTTTAATCCTATCTCAAACATGTACTTTTAGAATGTATATAGCCAAACTGAAATACCGTCATAATATTTTCAGAGCAGTGGTTCCAGAAAACACAGGTGCGGCGCCAATCCCTGGCCAAAAAGCTAAAACACGAGTTTGTGATCTAGACGCTAAAGATCCTCTATGGACGGAGCATAAAGGGAGCCCATTCCCAACAGTCGCTGAGGCTATACAAGAAGATCTGGATAAATATAGGTATGTGAGCTTTAAGTATTTCTTTATTTTGCACCGTTATGATTTCATGCATAAAACATACATACATATATTCTTCAGAGGTGTATAAGTAATACCTACATTTCACAAATTCCTGAGGTGGGCTAGATCGAGAGAGATGGCCCTGAGTCGGCGGAGAGCTAAGAATATTCCTCACAACCTCACCTTCCGCAACCCACAGCGACCAACAGACTGTGTGCGTTTTAGTCGGTTCACGTCCGACATAACCTCCCCCACTGGCTTGAGGGGGAAGGGGTTTATACGTGGGAATTTTGCGTACGTAAAAAAAATACATATGATGTATCAGGCAGGCATTTTCAAAACCGTAATAATAATGTAAAATTAGCTTGTCCCTCCAACTAAGCTAAATTGTTTATGATCACGGCGGTTCAGTTCAGTCTTTAAGGATAAAAACTAGGCTGCCGAACGCTGGAAATATTAAATGAATACTTCATTTTTTTTTAATTAGGAGTTCGGAAGCTGAAGTGAAGAAATTAAAAACCTCGATGGGCTTAGATGGCGAGAGTGACCTAGCCCTCAGCATGGTGAGTGACAATACTCAACGATTGACAAGTGCTGTGAATTCTCTCCCACAGCTTATGGAAAAGAAACGACTTATTGATATGCACACTACTATCGCTACTGGTGAGTATATGCAGTATATCAGACCCCCAATTCTGCTTATCGTTAACCACTGTCAAGCCAAGGATACTACAAAAAATCCCATTTAATTTAAGACTACTTTCATGCAATTAAAGTCTAAAATTAAATAGCATCTTGTAGAGTAAATGAAACAATGTAATGAACTCTTTCATTTCATTTTGGACTTTTGGACAAGTCTTTGGCAATAAAGTCTGCAATTTCAATGTTGAAGTGGTTGACAATTAGCAGAATCGAATAGCACCTTCCAACTAAATTAACAATATTACGAAATTATGCTTATCGATATTTCGTAATCGTATCTTGTTTGGATACCTTTATGACGTATGTACTTCGAACCAAAATGATTAAGGTTTCTTTAAAATTTAAGGCTAGCAAAACCTAAATACGTATTAGAGCATTTACGTGTAACCGAATCTGCGATGTATGTCAAACTATATAAAGGAACTTCTCCAATCCAAGTAACTCTGTCTATCTGTTACGCTTTTACGTCTAAGCCACTGAACCGATCTAGATGACTTTTGGTACAAAGATGAAATAGAGCTTGGAAAAGAATATAACCTACATTATTAGCTAATACTTCCAATAGTGTAAAATGTTTATAGATAATAAGTGTATCACATTTTATTTACAGCCATCCTAAACGCAATCAAATCAAGACGTCTGGACTCCTTTTTCGAATTGGAAGAAAAAATTATGAGTAAAAGCAGTAGTGTGGAAAGCAAAGCAGTTATGGACTTAATCGCTGACCCCAGTGCAGGAACGGCCGAGGACAAAATGAGACTGTTTGTAATTTATTATCTGTGCACATCGCAAATACCTGACGATGAGTACAAAAAGTTTGAAGCTGCACTAGCTACTGCCAATTGCGATGTTAATCCTATGGCGTATATGAGGAGGTGGAAGTAAGTATTTCAACATAAGTCCCATTGTCCCTGTTGATGCAATATGATTTTGATAAATACATACATATATGCCTGTAAATTTCCGAAGGGCTTGACAGAGACATGTTAGCGCCCACATTTCTCTATGATTTTCAGTCTCAAATAATAGGGGGTGGTACTATTGCCATCAAAGTGTCTGACTTTGTCAATGCACAAATAACACAAGAGTAAACCCTTAATAACCCTCCTGGTTGATGAATGATAGTTTAGGCTATTTTCGCGCAGTTTTAAACGTCACAGTGGCACCTGCTAAATAATTGACGAGACTCTGACGCTGGCTTCACTTTTAGCGGTAGAGGGTTCGACGACAATCGCTGTTAAAGACGTATCAATCAAAAAGCCTGGAAGAGATCGCTTGTAGCGATAAGGACGCCATTTGTAAATTTTTCATAATGTTGTCCGTACATGTACCTACTATAATTTGTATTATAATTACTATAATCTTATCTTATCTTATCTTTGGACCCAATAGGAAAATTTGCATGCATCGCGCGTGTTGCAAAAACGTTTCCGTGAATTTCGTACGGAAACCTAACCTTTTTGAAAATCCATTGTAGTCTATGTTACCAACGAAAAAAGTAGCTTTCTAATCGTTTAGTCGCATGATGCCCGATTCGCAAAATGCCTACCGTGTCTCATAAGGACTAATTCGCGAAAGGACAAATTCTCAAAAAGACCAATTCTCAAAAGGACTAATTCGCAAAAGGACTAATTCTCAAAAGGACTAACATTTTTCGGTACAAAAATGTACAAAAATGACTTATTTCTGCATGGTTATAAAAAAAATAACCACGAAGGCTTAATGCGGGAGCTACGCTCCGCTCCGCTCCCGCATTAGCTTTCTAACCTAACCTAACCAAGTCTTTAACCCTTTTGCGAATTGGTCCTTTTGAGAATTAGGCATTCTGCTAATTAGTCCTTTTGTGAATCCCGTACCGTGTCTCAAAAGGACTACCTTTTGAGACACGGTAGGCATTTAGCGAATTGGTAATTATGCGACTAAAGCAGCCGATCAAGAGCGAGTCGGATTCGTGCACCGAGGGTTCTGTACAAAATTGGATTCAAGAACGAACTTGTGTTACAAAAACTGCAATATATTATAACTGCATTGACTCCCAAGTTCGACTTGAGTTGGTAGGCGTGAGATGTCGTGCAGTGTTCCACAGGGATCGATCCTGGGGCCGCGTCTGTGGAACATCGGTTACGACTAGGTGCTTTGCGGTGACTTCGCGTACTGTACCACCGTCACGTGTTACGCGGATGACACGCTGGTGACGGTGAGCGGGGCTACGCACCGCGAGGCGACCCAGAGGGCCACGACCACGGTTGCTAAAGTCGTGGAACAGATCCGTTTCGTCTCGAGGTGGCTCTGCATATGTTCTTGCATGGCCCTCGGCGCAGGCCAGGCCCGGGAGCCAGCCTTACAGTGGGAGGCACTCCCATCGACATCAAGCCCCGGTTGAAGTACCTGGGGCTCATGCTTGACGGTCGATGGGACTTCGGAGAATATTTCCGAAGTCTGCGCCTCAAGTTGGTGACAACGGCGAATGCCTTGGGTCGGCTGTTGCCCAACTTGAGGGGCCCAGAGGACTCTTGCAGGAGACTTTACGCGGGTGTCGTGCGGTCCATGGCCCTATACGGGTGCCCCGTGTGGGCGAACACCCTGGAGGCCAGATTCCTGCCTCTGCTCCGTATGGCGCAGAGGAAAATTGGCCACCAGGGCCATCAGGGGGTAACGCACGATAACCTTCGAAGCGGCTAGTCTCCTAGCCGGATCGCCACCGTGGATCCTAGAAGCGAGGACCCTTTCGGCACTGTATCAGTTCCGAAGGGACGCGCGGGAGCGGGGATTCGATCCTGAGCCCGAAGCTATTCGGGTCGCCTGACAACCTCACCCTCGGCCTAGCACTACGACCCACAGACGGCGTGCGGTTTAGTCGGTTCGAGTCCGACATATACATATAAATAATTAAAGTGCATTGACTCAGAAGTTTTAGTTTTGCACAGTTTCAAGATGTTATAAACCTCAGTATTTGGTATGAATTTCAACTTGATGCCTCCACGCATTCTTGATTAAAAAGGTCTTGACAGACAGACAGACCGACAAAAAGTGATCCTACAAAGATTCCTATTTACCGTTTGAGGTACAGGTAATCCGTACTACTATCTCTTGTAATTTAATGTTGGTGTACAATAAAGAGCTATCTATCTATCTACAGAACCCAAAAAAAAAATTGGATTTCTCTTTATTGAATTCACTTTAAATTATACTTTTGTTCTTTTCTCAGAGGTTTCACGAAAATGTCCAGTCAGTACGAGGGTGGCGGTACTAAAACTGTTTCTATGTTCTCCAAACTGGTGTCTCAAGGATCATCCTTTGTTATGGAGGGAGTTAAAAATCTAGTTGTGAAGAAACATGTAAGTACAGCCTTTGCGATTGTTATGGAACTGTTGTCTACATGGTCAATTTGGTCTTTGAAAGTTCAATATTATTAATTTAGTGGCAGAGCGTTCAAGTTTTCAGAGGTCGCGGGTTTGATTCCCGCTTAATGCAAATATGTGTATGCATGAAAATTTATATGTTTGCATTTCTCTTGGCGTGCCTACGTTTAATATGTACCTATGTACAGCATTCTAGATTCCATAAAATATCTAATTATGTTTGTCAGCATTCTAGAACCCATGACACAATATAGGTATTTAAACTATCACGGTCACTCACATTGTTATTAGAGGTATCGGGATATTTACCATGTCGCATTGTTTCGAGTTTCCAATATTGATTGAATTGGAGATTGATGAGATCGACTAGCTCAAAACAACATGGTAAATATGCCGATATCCATAACACATATCCATAACACTGCGCGCGTTTAGTCCATCAATATATATCGCAATCCTTTCGATGTTATATTGATAACATTGACACAATATTGATATATATATAATTGATACTGGATCACATATACGCGCTCTATACTTAATTTGGTCTCGAAAGCACAGTGTAAAATGTCTTAGAATATTTTATTTACCTAATATCTCTTCTCACTACACAGAAACTGCCAGTGAGTCGTGCAGTAGAGGCGGCATTATGCGGCGAGGCAAACGACCTGACGTGGATGGATCCTCGCGCGGCTAGAACCGATGCGGCCGCAAGAGCCCGAGCCGCTCGCCAACCGCCTCCTAGCGATGCTGTTGTCTTCGTCGTAGGTGGTGGCAACTATATCGAGTACCATAACCTGTTGGACTTCACTAAGGTAGACTATATCATCAGTGTTAAATCGATCGATCGAGAAGTTGCCGGTTTGAATCCTGGTGGACAAAGAATATACAGTTGCACCTTTCCATACAACTTTATATGAAAAAGTGCAACCGTATCTCGTTTGTCGACTGTACTATTATGTGAACCCACCCCTAATACAAGCAATTAAACTTGGCTGGAGGATAAGTTACTGGTTAACGGGAATACAAATTTCGGTTAAAAGTACTTTTTAAATTGATTGCAACCAAGACTTCGTGCTTTGGACCCCGGAGTCCGCTCTCTCGGGGTCAATCCCCACAGTAAAAGCAACGGCCGGTCTTTTGTACCCTCCTTCACCTTCAAATAACTATGGTCTTTTTCTCCCGTAAATAAGATTTAAAAGGGGGTTGTAATATTTGGCCGCCGCAAAGAGCAGCAGCCGGCAGTAGTTCCTTACCTCTGCTGGCTACTGCTCTTGACCCTGACTCTGTTTCTCACAATTTAGTTTATCTCGGCTAATGTGGAAGCGACTGCCTTTTGAACCCACCTCGTCCATTAATCAATCAGCAGGTGTAGCATATAGTGGGCACTAAAATCTTGTCAGGGCCCCAGACACTAGCTAGATAAGCATCAAGTTTGGCGCGTAGTATAGCTACATTATAATGAATTTACTCAGACTACAACTTGAATACTCATTACTTAGTATCACATAACCGTAGTCTAAAACCTTTCTCTTCCTTCAATGGTCTTACGTTGATATTGAAAAATGGTGCCTCACAGGCGGTCTATTAGTTTATGAGGGCTTTTAAATTTTGACATCTAGAACTGATTGAATCATGAAGCATTCTAACGTTTGCACATTTCAGCAACAGGCACAGAGCGGCACCCCCAGGAAGATAATTTACGGCGCGACCACCCTACCCAACGCATCGCAATTCTTGAAGCAACTCTCGCTACTCGGGGAGGAGATCCAGTAAACATTCCCTTACTGTCCAAATCTTATTGTATATTGTAATATAAACTCAACATTATAAGTAACTTAAATTATAATAAACCTTGGTCGATTGGTTGTATAGACAATGAAACGAATGTCTCAACAAGTTGGCATTTTATTTACAATGACATTGAAAATATAACTAACATCTAAGAATCTACTAATAAATTTTGATTGTTTTAAACAAGAAGTATAAAATCTAAATCACAAGATTTTTCAACATTAATCAGATCTTAGCAATAAGTTATTACAACTTCCCGATAGAAATTTACGTCAAGTTAAAACTTCGAAAACAAAAATAACGTCACAACCTAAAAAAAATACACAGAATAAATGTTGTAGACATTATAAACAAACTTGTTGATTTTACATCCCAGCCCTTAGACTATTGTGCTTAATTAGATAATATATATAGAAACTAAAACATGTATGTTCATTTAAAACATATGACATAGTTAATAACCTTCGAAAAATAGTAAATATGTTATAGATTACTCTTACACTAAACATACATTAATGAATAAAGAAAAAATAAGTAGTATTGAATGACAGGAACTCATCTTGCTTAGTACAACAGTCATTGCTATCTACTGTGATATAGTGTTTAAAAGTGTCTAACAAACAAGTACTCTTTACATGTTACAAATAGAACTTTATCACTGATTATGATATGGTTTTGGCACAATGAAAACTCAACTAACAACAAAAATGGAATATATCTAGAGAGCAAACATAACATCGTGAACAAGTATGCTAAAAATGGACATAACTGTAGCAATGGCAAGATCACGTTTCCGTGCGTACAATTGCTCGTTTGTACACGATAATCATACAACTTCGATGAACATCATAAGTGTTTGTGCTGAATAAGGAACGGAATATTGATAGTTACAAAAATGGACTGTCCAAACTGCACACGACATATATGTTGACCTACGATCTGATCATAAAGCTTGATCAATTCGTACAGTCCTTTTATTTAAATGCCAGAGACATTCTGCATAACGAACAGCTATAAAAATTAATTGTTACCTACGTAAACTATTGTGCGTACTTAAAGAAATAATGAAATGGAGAATTAAAATAACAACATGTAGTGATAAAAGACATAGTAAAAAAAAATACAATTTAAATCATGGCACACTTCATAATTTCAAATGAGCTAAGTCGATAGTATATCGGATTATAATGGGCTCTCTGCCCGTATACATATATGACTATAAAATCGTCGTCGCGTAGGTCATTGCCAATAGTATACCAATATATTTCTTTTATAGAACAAAGCAGTCATATAAATTGAATATAGAAACAAAATTCCATCAACAAAACCTGCGACTAACACTGCAACGACGAATCATAAAACAGTAACCTTATCATATAAACTATAAATACAAAGACCACTGACAAAACTACTAAAATTACACAGATTATTAAGGCGCATTTAGACAATTATTTATTGAACGTTACTACACTTATAATTATTAAAAACTTTAAAGCAGTGCAAATGCTTAACAATCAAGCGATGATTTATTATGACCATAATTCAAAAAGCGTTAACGATTAACATACTTACGGTACTACCTTGGCTAATAGTCTCACAAACGAGTCGCTGTCATTAACAAGCTACTGAATCAAGATATGTCTCAACATTAGATTTTTGGAAAGGAAAGCCTTTACATACATGGAAAACGCTGTTTTCATCGTGTGTGGATCCTAGCAAAGGTAGTTAGCTAGCTTATACTTTAAATTTTCGTTTACTACCTCACCATGGTGTTTATTAGCCGTAATTCGGTTTTCATGTCATACTTTTTGGCCAAAAGACTGATTTTACGCGTGTAAATTCAGAATTTTATTCAATATCAAATTCAAAATCGGTATCTTTCTATAAAACGTAAACACCATGGCACGTATCGATAAGCTAGCTCATTAAGTTGTAATAACAAGTTACCAGTGAAAGGTATGGACGGCAGATTTAAAAATGCAATATGGTAAGTTTTCCAAAAATCAAGAGCGAAGTTTTTACAGGTAATTACACATTTTAACAGTAGCATGATTATACATAAAATATACTCCATATTTAAATAATAATTGGAATGTTTGAAAATTTTCTTTAAACAGTAAAGGCTTTGCAAATATGACTATATAAGGTAACATAAGTACGTTCTATTGTATTGATGTGAAATTACATAAGTACAACAACGTAACTAAGTCAAATCATGAAAAACAATTTATTTTGTCACATTTTGGTCAAATCCTTCATCAAGACATACAGACAGCACAATACTTAGATATAAAAATATACTGAAGAAATGGAATGTAAAAAGTTATAGATCGATTTCCAAATATAAAAAATGTCCACAAAGGAATGTACAACATTTAAAACTTTCGTATTTGAGATAATGATATAAAATAATTCTAAAAATAAAATTGATTACGAACATATTCAGATCAAAAGTATAGAGAGACAGAGAGAGAGAATCAGAAGAAATATGAGATTCTTTTTCATCTGCATATGAATTACACATGGTTGAATGGGGATGCCGACTGCGCTTTTATCCCTACAGAGGGCGCATCGTAATGGCCAATGTTAGCTGTCATCTACGTAGATTTCATTGTTTGTCTCTTCAAATCTGACAGCTATGATTCTGTCAATGTAAGGGTCATTTGCTGCTGCCATCTACAATCAGTTTTGCGTCGGCATCCCCATTCCAGAAAATAGCAAGTCAAAAGATTAACTTGGACGATGACGTTACATAGCTCCAATAGACTACTCGAATTGTAATACAAGAATGAATCATCTAAGATTAGTTCATTGCTTCAATAAAATTCCACTTTTCAATACTATTATAGAAACACAAAATATTTTTAACATCTACGTACGAGACTGGAATCATTTTTAAATTATATACAAATGAAATTTTATAATAACAAAATCTGTGGGTAAACTCATATTATACAATAATGTTTACAAGAAATAATGCGATCATGGTGTAGGTATGTACATAAATTTTAACTGCCTGCTGACCGACGCATGCTTGCTTTTATTCCCATATATTAAACTGTATTACATGGATCGCGAAAGTTTAAAATTTATTATTACACATATTAGTTTTACGGGAAATTAACTAGCTATCACTTATAATTTCAGTCTTGCGCGTACAGATCTTTCAATTTTACCGATGAAAATAATAAATCGTGTTACCCAAAATAGTGAATTATGATAAATAGTATGTAGGATTAAGTGAAAATTACAAACAACACCACTATTACAGGATTTAACGCAGAGTATTATTATTACAACATTGAATTCAACAGTGCATATAGGTAAGATAATTTAACTACTCAACAGGTATTTGAATATGATAGCGGATATATAGGACTTAGCTTTAGAATCACGAAACTTACACTAGGTATAGCATAGGTGATCATTATCAAACTTTAAAACAACTACTTTGAAGGGTTAAATAGAATAATCACAATACATGTTCGCATAGCCGCGCATTAGTGTAATGGCAGGTCTCTATAGGAATTTTCATGTCGTAACAGCGGTTTAACATTTCCAATGCCTCCTATAACGTACTTTTATCATACCCAACCATTATCATTTAAGTGTAAATATTCGTCACTTTATCAATTTGTAATTCTAATGAATTTTGCAACAGATCTTATTATTAAGTGATTTGTCAGAATCACCATACCTAAGTAATAATTATTTAGTCAGTATTTTAAAGAGAACATTTTATTATCCTACCTAATTATATTATTTCAATTGAAATGTATTAAATAAATATTTAGTATTGGCATTATTTAATGAGTGGACAAGATATAGCATAAAACATGTTATGTCTTTTTTCTGTATCTACCAACAATTTGACATTGACAAAATGTGATATTGAGTATAGACAACAAATATATGCATCATGAAATATAAGTTTTAGAAAATTGCAAGAATATAGTGTAACTGCACATTTGTTACCTTCTACTACACTCATTAGATTAACAAACGTTAATCTATTTAAAATGGTAGATATATATTTTTCATGCAAGCAGAACTGATGAAATGACTAGACAATAATGTCTTATAAACAGTTCGTTGATTTTCAATAATTATGTAACATGCCTACAATATACGTTTTATAAGCACTGCTCCAAGTACAGTTTATTAAGCGCTGATTTTAATATATTATTTAGTTGATGTTTTATACCATACAGGCTGCCAAATATAGCGATGACAAATTCAGAAGTGCCTCATAGCAACTGTTTGGACAATCAATACCAATCAATGGAATAAAACTACCAATTTAGCAAGCTTCGGCCTAATGGCCTTGTCACAAGATCATGTCCAACTTAGTAGGTAATTTCAAGACTTTTAAAACCTATGTACAGTCGACAAAGGATATACTGTTGCACGTTTACGTACAAATTTATATGAAAAGGTGCAACCGTATCTCTTTTGTCGACTGCACCTCTCTGGGCAGATATAACAGTGGCAATGGGAAGATGGCAGTTAAACAACATAGCTATTGCTTAGACTGACCGCTAGTACTAGTATTGCGACTTGAGCTACTGCTATTCAACGCCATCTTCTGCATTTGTCTGATAACAGTAGTAGCATGGTAAGCTTGTTTCCAACGTGATTTGGCAAAGTTCTTCTTCAGTTGCTCAGACACGGTGCCATGAATGTTCTTGTTGCTGGCAGCGTTTCCAGAAATCCAGGGATGAGCCAAAGCTTGCCTAGAAAAAAACAAAATGAAATATCATTAAAGCAAACAATTATTAACAGTATGACCGCATTTACACAACACGGTTTCAATTTTCGGCCGTCAATATTGTATGCGTACAGTAGAGTATTTCTACGATGCTGGCGATAGCGGTTTCGATCCGGATCACGGTACACCGTAAAACCGAACTGTTTAGAAACCGTCTCGTAGAAATACAAACCTAAGTATGCAGAACGCATGTTAACTGTAATCACCTTTTGCAAATAAAACATTTATTTATTACTTTGGACCACATATTTTGGTTGGGGTGGCGAACAGAATCCAGTATTTCATCTATACTATAAACACTACCGTCACTAATGACCGTTCGGCTATTTTCAAGGCCTAGTCTACTCACAGCTGGCTAATAGCAGGCCGGCGTTAAATTCGACATTCAAGTTATGGGTTCGCGCCTGGATAGGAATAGCTTAATTAACTAGATTTTGCTTTCACTTGGTATAAGACTCCCATGAGTCTTAAAATACTTTTATAGATATAAGTATAACTATGACTGATATGGCTTCGTGTATTCCAGTACCTACTATAGAAAGCCCCCTTAAGGCAAGTAGGCAAGGCTACCTTGTTCGCGTTGTGTATGGGCATTATAGACACATAAAACTTAATTGTGTCTTTCCGCCTTCCGGTAAAGATATAGCTTATATCATGTATATTACAACGCACAAAGTAATCAACAAATCGGTGCCGCAGTTTCCGAGATTAAAGTTTTCAACACAAACTCTTCAGCTTTCTAATATTAGCTGGTAATAGTAGATAGGAAATGAAATTTTGCATCTGATCACAGTTATCTTAATGTATGTTTGCTGTGAGTTGTGCAGGTACTTACACTACTTCATTAGTAAACGCACCAACATTTTTTTAAATAAATTCTTATGTAATACATTACACCTACATAATGAATGTATTTAAATTCAAAAACCTGTTAAAACAAACCTAGGTAAGTATACGAAATACCATAGATACAAATAAAATATGTATTCATGCATAAGTATGCGCATATATTAATATTTTTTTATTATATTGAGTATAATGAGTGAATACTCAAGACAACCTTGTCGGCAACATTCAAATGCTAACACTGCCTAACAACCATTTAACATATCACTATCAATCTGTCTGATGGTAAGCGGTTTACCAGCGCTTATAAGACTAAATACCCGTAGCACCTAAGCGGACTTACTTCAGCGTTGTCGACTTACGGAGATTTGGTAACTATCCGCAAAATAAATTCCCATAGCTTGGTTTAATATAACGATCTATAAATATTGCACGCTTAGGCTTAGGCCATGGTTTGGTCGAGCGCACAGATAAGTACTTCAGGCGTCTGGTGACATCGATTGCGACATCAAGGCGTATTAAGGCCACATGGATAAATACGCCAATACTCTGTCTATTATGTGTAACGGCCGCGTGGGCCAAGTGGCGTGATTTGGATGGTGTCATTTGTGACTTCGTAATGCCTATTATGTTGGAGGGATGGGTCAATAAACCCATCATTTAGGCCTGTCCTTTTACACGACTGTGAAACGCGGTCGATGCTAGAACAACACAAGAAAGTTCAAGTAGAGTCGACTACAGGGGCGAGTAGTTATGCGACTAGAGAAGCCAGTGGAGAGGCGAGTATATAATCAAAAGAGTGCAGTAGACAGTCGAGTAGAGAGGCGAAGTGTGGAGAGACGAATGTAGAGGCGAGTAGAGAGTTGAGTAGAGATTCGAGTAGAGATGCGAGTAGATAGGCGAGTGGGCAGAGTCAAGTAGAGAGGCGAAAACAGAATCGAATGGATGGGCGGGTAGAGATGCGAGTACAGAGGCCAAGGAAAGGCGAGTATAGAGAAGAGTACAGAGTCGAATAGAGAGGAGCAGAGAAGTCAGTAGAGAGTCGAGTATAAATTCAAGTATAAAGGCGAGTGGAAAGTCGAGTAGAGAGTCGAATATAGAGGCGAGTAAATAGTCGAAGACAAAGCTGAGTATCGAGGCGAATTTAATGCTCAATAGTGTCGGCTGAACACTAAGCGATAACCGACATCCACGCGGGCGGAGCCGCGGGCAAAAGCTAGATAATTATAATAAGTACAAGTCTCGTGTGGTAGTACCTATCATTTGTAGGTACATAATCATCAGACATTCGCGATCGCATGATGATGAGATATTGATTATTTCTTTAGTGTTATGAGAAACTTTGCTTAAGAGATGATAATAGGATGCATTGTAATTTGAAAAAAAGAAAGGCAAGATCCTAGCCGTTGAATTAACGTGATCCCCTCTTTGTAGCTGTAGCTTACGCAATCACGCAACTCGGCACTGGATTTTTTAGAGTAGGTACACAATTTCCTTTTACGCAAGCTTTCCCCTGCATTTCTATGATTCTTAGCATATTTACGCCTCATATAATATGTACACGAATTTTATTTTCAATGTTATGTCGAATTTGGTTTTAAGTGAGGAACATGGATTTTTAAGCATCTTATTCTGATTCTGACGCTTTTCTGCTTTTCAATCAATAGTGGCTTTTCTGCCAATTGTCTTATTAAACTTATTTATAACTTCACAAAACGCTAATTCACGACAATCACGAGCATCCAACCCACGCTAATTTGGTGTAGTGACGTGCAGCAGTTGTTGGCAAAACAAATGCTGCATGATAAACACGTACCGGTATATCTACTGTACCCATTGTGGGTCAATCACTCTAAATGTATCATTATTTCTCTAGTTATTAGCTATTCAAATCTGATGCCATTGTGTAACAAAAAAGTTCAACCACTTATCGCTGTATGTACCTAAAGAGCGCATGGGCAACTTCATTTCAAAATATATGTATAGTGCTTCTATAATTTAACTCATGGTGCATCCAAAGTTTTCAGTTTGGGAGCCCGATGCCGTCATTGTTCTGTTCAACATTCTGCTAAAAATGTATAATTCCTTAGTACTAGCACGAAAATCTAGTTCCATAACTAACACGCTACACGTAAGCACGTGTGGTCAGATAGTAGAAGTGGCATGGTTATAATCTCAAACATTCTTTATGACTGACCATTAAACTAAGACCTTTAACAATCGTAAGGTTCAATAAACGTACCTAGTAGAGTTTCGGGAGCTTTCGTAGCTTATTTTTGTACTCTCAATACAACCTAGAAGGTTACAGAATATCTAATATATAAAATTCTCGTGTCACAGTTTTCGTTGCCAAACTCCTTCGAAACGGCTCGACCGATTCTCATGAAATTTTATGGGCATATCGGGTAGGTCTGAGAATCGGCCAACATCTATTTTTCATACCCCGATTCGCGATAACCGACATCCACGCGGGCGGAGCCGCGGGCGACAGCTAGTCTAATATATAAAATTCTCGTGTCACAGTTTTCGTTGCCAAACTCCTCCGAAACGGCTCGACCGATTCTCATGAAATTTTGTGGGCATATCGGGTAGGTCTGAGAATCGGCCAACATTTATTTTTCATACCCCGATTCGCGATAACCGACGTCCACGCGGGTGGAGCCGCGGGCGACAGCTAGTAGCCTATAAAATGGTAACGTGTAGATGCTCTTGTACATTCGAGTTAGCTAGAATTAAATTGATTTAGATAATTGATCTGCGGTTTCGGATTAATTTGCTTTTAAAACATACTCCGATTCCTAGAATAATAATATTGTATAACATTACTGCCCCCTGGACAAGATGCAATTCGTTGGCCGGCTTATTATAGAATAGAATGACCTATGTATGGAATTGATAGGTCATTTGATATTTATGACGTTTACAACAGTCGTCAACGTATGTCAATCCTATACATTGATCAATCATTTCTATTCTACAAAAGTATTGCCACTTGTTTAGAGGGGCCGATATCTGATTGGCTTCTTTAGTCTTAAAGGAAACCAATCCTTTTCCAATACGGTTGCGTACCAATTCTAATATCGACATCGCATCTTAAAGTCACTCATCGAGTGGTTAATCAGTTTCACAGGATGATATGGAGTTGCCAACAAAATATTATTCGATAGTAGATATTATCGATCGAAAAATTACCGCTCACGGCAACTTTTCTATAGCCCAGCAGGTTTATAATTGTGTAATGCGTACTTAATCAATAATACCAAGGCATTTGTATCGTGCCATTATAGCAAAACTAAACATCTAGTCGACGCTTTATACAGAAATTTCGTTTAGGTGTCAATAGAATCCCGAAATGGATAATTATGACAATAGCAAAATTAGGAACGTCAACAAAACCGTCATCAACTCATTCCAGACCCAAGTCGAATTTATTCACTGACAAGATCTCAGGATCTTGTCAGCCAATCGACAATTATGCGTGAAAATCTAGTTACATCTGTCACAATAAGGCTGATACGAGGGAGGTTCAAAATATTACACGCTGTTTGATCTCATTTGTAAAATTTGCGTTTCGTCCACAAAAAATACACAAGTTATTGACGAAGCTCAAGGTGAAAGTGTTAAGTGTCGTGTTGATAATACAGAGTTGATAAAGAAGTTAGAACAAATTCATTTCCATAAACGCTTACTAACGCACTTAAGTTAAACTAAGGAAGGTAAATTGACAACAGAAAAAAAAAAGAGAAACATTAACCCCTACAAGGCTCAATATTTTTTTTTTTGGCTGGGGAAATTATATACGGTCATGTTAGCAATAAGAAGTTGAGGAAAAACTAATCAAAATGCTGAAAACTAAATATTGCACTGGAAAAACGTATTTTCATTTCTGTTCCACGTGTGATACAGTGAGCCATAACTCAACTTTTTAGGTTATCAACTGGAATATTTGGGTATACTCGTACCTTAGCGCTAATTCATAGGCAATTTTAGGAATACCTTAGCCTATAAATTAGCGCGCGTATGTGCTTGTGTGTCTGTGTATAATGTCTGTGTGAGGGTAAGGGTGCAGGGATGAGAATCCGAGCTTCAAGAGATCGTTGATGTGAATTCCCGGTCCCGCCGGTCCCCCGTGGGGTGGAAGAAACGACTTGGGCAACCGAGTGCAGGGCATGCTATAGTATCGGTGGTAAGACCAATTGTGGAAGACTGGCTAGAGAGGCAACACGGGAGCCTTTCGTGCCGGCTGACGCAGGTTATTTCCAGGACAGGGTGTTTCGGGGACCACCTGTTTCGGATCACGTTACAGGACATACGTTTGAGTGCGATAACTGGGATGCGAGTGAGGTCTCAAGGCTGTACATTTTGGTCGAAAGTGCTTGGCGTGGTAGACGTTAAGGCGGGCCATCGTAGCGGCCTCGGAGTGGTAATCCTCTCATTTAACCCCTTGCTCACAACGATGGTGCGGAGCGCGAGAAGAAGATGGCGGAGCGGGCCCAGAAGAGACATAGGTCTCTCCCAGCCCACTGTGTCATCGCAAGGCGGGTGACGACTCAGACGTCGGAGGTAGCTCAGCGAACTCTATCCTCTCTGAGACCAGAGTGTGACAGGTAGAGCTGCCGGCAGAAGTGAAAACTTTTACTTTCTTTCTTTCTTCGCTATATACAGAGAAAAATATAAAAAGAACATAACATACCATACCATCCCATACCATAGCTATAATATACCGCCAATCATAGAACCTATCACTAATTTCCTGCGAATATTTTGTCAGAAAAAATTAATAAATTATAAACAGAAAAAACAATCACAAAAGGTAATAAATTACAAAAAGAAAAATTAATCACAAAAAGTATTAGAAGCCCAGGTTCGAACCCGGTACTATCTGAAACCATAAGGACTTACAGTCGAAGCGCTTACCGGTAAGCTACGAAGCTTCTTAGCTTACCTAGCAAAATAAACACTCTGTAGCTAATGTTGTATGACGTCAGTCGTCGGTTACGGGTCAAAGCTCAAGTGATCCTGACGCGACAAAGGTCACGTGATCCTGGCGCGAGTTACACTTTTACCCATCCAACGCCGCTAGCACTGTATAATAAACACTTTTTCTGTGTCACATGATTTTTCTCTGGCTCAAAAGCCTTCCATTAGTATTTATTATGAATTTTTGAATTTGCACTAAACATGATGGTGAAAATTTTACCTCAAATTTCGCAATATGATGATATATTAGCTAAACTAAAGATATCTACGCGAAATTTCTCATTACATATCATTACTACCTTTGTGGTGTATAAAATATCAACAGATGACACTGCAAGTATTCATTAAATCTGTAGGAAGCGTAAAAGTGGTTGTCCTGTATATGGCACTGAGTACTCTATAGGGTTAAAAGTTGCTGGAGCGTCTTTTCAAAGAAAATTTGCAACAGACAACAAGCCAAATATCAATTAGCAGTCAACTAGTCAAACATCGTGGTTTCGTTCAACCGCATTTGTATATTTTTTTCAGTACTGTATTCTGTTAACGAGTCCTAGTACCCTATGAGTTCTGTATTTCCACAAAATCAAAGATTTTTACTTTTACCAACTCCGTAGAAAAGATGCCCTCCGTAAAGGAGAATAGAGAAAAGTAATAAACATAATATTTTGGTTATAATATTTTTTTTTTAAGTTACCCAAACCTTTTAGTGTGACCTACGTATAAATGTGAAAGTTTGTGAAGATGTTTGGTGTTTATTCTTGAATCACGTCTATTTAAGGACTGAATGGATCTGGTTAAAAGGTAGAGGGATAGACTACAATAGTCTGGAACAACACATAGGCTACTTTTTATCCTGGGAATAGCTGCCCATGGGTCGCGAAATATGGTTCAAATTGCCACGTGAACGGAGCCGTGGGCAACAACTAGTAATATAATAAGTGCAAACATAAACTGGCGCAATGTGGGTGCTAGCACCTCTGCCTACCCCTTCGGGGATATAGGCGTGAGTTTATGTTATGTTATACTTATTACAAATTTCTTGAAAGAGAAATCGATAGAAAACGTGTTATATCGCCACAAGTAGCAGCATGAGAAAACTTACCTCCGTTCAAGCGGGATTATCTACAATCTACAATACATGTTACTCGATCAACCTTTTAGATTTACCGTTGACCTATTTCTGTACCTATTTCAGAAGTTTATTAATGATTGCAATTTATAAACCGAAATAAATAACATTCCGAGAACTACACGAATCAGACGTAAAGTAAGCTGTTTTCGTTATTGCTTCAGATAAACTCGAAATAAGAATAATTGTAACCTCGTCAGAAGAATCTAATAATAACAATTTCAAATAAGATTCATTTTTATCGCTCAGGAATATGATAAACTCAATAACAGTGACTAGTATGACTACATGTTTACCATATGAGTTCATCCGTGCATATAGAACAGATGTTACCTATATTCATCAATAGGCTGTTAAAAAAAGATCAAAGATAGTAGTAGTACTAATAGTTAAAGAGCTAGCAAAGTAGTGAACTAGGAAACTTGAAGTTCACATCAAAAACCAAGTTACCAAGGACACAAGGTTGCCTTAGGATTCGGAAGCAAGGAAGTAATCTAGTTTTGTTGTGAAAAACGTCTAGAAATCTATTGCGTAAGTAGTTTAGAAGATCCAAGCGTACAGAGTCGGTGACTTAGTTGCCGCGTGGTTTAGGAATGCACGATATTATGGGATCACAATGGGAGTATGTTCCAGGAGCCCACCCATAAAAATCGACGCAAAATGTATTTTTGCAAGTAAACAAAACAATTTTGCATTGCAACTAGCATTGGGAACTTACTATCAAACTACCCGCATTGTTACTCATTTTTGCCTAGTAACATAAACAAATGGTGTTGCCGACCGCATTTGTCTGTAGCGTAATCGATTGTTGAGATATACTATTGTATATTTGTTTAACTGGCTTAGGGGGGGCACCTCAGAATACAGTTCTGTATTCTGAGGGGGCCACACACTCAAAAAACAAGCAAATTGCCAAAAAAAATTATTGACAAGAGATGCCAAGAAGCATTTCGCTGCGTAAATGTAGGGCAATTTGCTGTGCGCTGGCTGCCTTGGTGCGTGTCCCCCTTATTGTGATTATTATATGATCTGGCCGATTAGATCCATCATTCTTCGTTTCGAAGTCATTTCATAACTTCAAAACCGCAATTAAAGGGATCTGTTCAAGAATGACTACATCCTTATACTTACTTCATGAAAATCGTATCGTAACATAGTAACGTGGTTCCCAGCGATCTCATTGCGTGGATGCCGTATAAGGCAACTAAAGGGTAGGGTTATTTTAATCCGGTAGGAAACATACAGTTGACATTTGCCACCTAGGTGGTATATAAATATAAAATCCGGACACCGTTTATTTTGGCCGGACACGCAATTAAAAAGCCCAGCTGTGTCCAACTTAATCCGGACGCCTGGCAACAGTACTCCCAGGGTTACATGGGACCGAAAGACATGGATCTCGGAATATTGTTATTCGTCACACACGTGACGTTTTGGAGAGATTTGGTATCTCTCTAACATAGTTATCAAAAAGATGGAAAAAAAACATTTCTACCCATGAACTACCATGGGTAGAAATGTTTTATTTTTAATTAGGTACAGCCACATAGCTCGTTAGCTTGTCTTAACACAACTCAAGATATCGACTGTAATTAGGGAATGCAATCTCGATCTCGTTCTAGCCAGATCTCTGGTAAAAAAAATAGGCGAGATCTCGCGAGATTAACGAGATTGCACTCGAGCATGAAGTCTTATTTGAAGCTCATTAATCAATAAGGAAATAAGGGTCAAAAGGCACATTTTTAGTTCGCGGATGACTGCCTGAAGTCCGTCGTTTTCTAGTGTTGAATCTGGAAGGGCTTTTTCAGTGGCTGATTATATGAACAGCAAAATGAGCTGTTTCTGTAGACGTTTTGTGCTTCTCAATAAGCTACTTTTAAATAATCCGTAATAATGGATTGGTTTATTTTGTTAATTCATCTCTAATTTCTAATAGATTTCTGGATAGACATAGTTTTCTAATAAATTATATTAAAATACTAGAAGAGAAGACTGGTTTTTTGTATTATTTCTTATTTGTGCGTCATAGTTTTAAGTAGTAAGCGTACGTTTTAAAGTTTATTAAAAAAGATAGATAAGTGCGTAAAACAATGTCAATATATTAAAGTTTATCGAAATTATTCGTAAAAATTAAGGTTTATTTCATATACCTACATATAGTTCTTATTATTATTTTCCTAATTTATTCAAATATTGACAATATTTGAATAAGGTAAACTAATATTGAGATTATTTGCACGAATAAACACAAAACTAACAATCGCGAGTTTATGAGTAATCTAATCTACGGGGATGCCGCCTGTGCTTTTATCGCTACAGAGGGCGCCTCGTAATGGCCAATGTTAGCTGGCATCTACGTAGATTTCATTGTTTGTCTCGTCAAATCTGACAGCTATGAGTTTGTTATTGTCACAGTTGGTTGGTTATTGTTGTTTGGTCATATGCTGCAGGCTGCTATCTACAATTAGTTTTGCGTCGGCATCCCCATTCCGAGATCTCGCGAAATTATTTCATCTAGCCTGAGTCCCAATCTAGCGAGATTGCATTCCCTGAATGTAATCATGATTTTTTTCACAATTTTATCAGATAAATGTTTCTGGCTTGCATTATTTTAAAAAAAACGTGTTCTAGACCAGACGCACGGCGATCCGTCACCGATACACCGTGGACAATACACTTATACGTACTAAACGATTCGGTGATAAGTTTATCATGCGTACCGCATAGGACTGGAATGCCTTCCCGAATTTGTGTTTCCGAATAGCTATAACTTGGGTGTCTTCAAGACTGTGAATAGGTTACTTCTAGGCAAGCGTGGTCCACCGTCGGCCACATCGTCTCTTACTTTGACATTGTTTTGTAAGGAAAAAGGAGATCCATGACTACCTAGACATGCCTGCTCTCAAGGAAGAGTTCAGTAACAACAACAAGAAAATTATAAGGAAAGACCTGAGAGAACCACAGTAACCTGGCAAAACACCTAAACAAGAATGAAATTGCAACATGCCTTAAAAGATGGCTAATACTGAACTTAGAGTAAAAAAGTTAAATACTGACATCCAATGTAGTATCATTAGATGGATAGACACCAATTTATTAATTACAATTCATCTGATTACAGTTAAACAGCCGATTACAGTTACAAAAAATGGAAAATATATCTGAATTCAATCCCAGTTATATTTAATGAAATCTTCCAATGTGCTCTAATTAATTTTCAAATCAATTAAAATATTTTATAGCTTTTATTCCCTCCAACAGATAAGAAATAGTATTTAAACAATATTATTAGGTTAAAGAATATATTATTCAATCTACACTAATATTATAAAGCTGCAGTGTTTGTTTGTTTGTTTGTTTAGTTGAAAACGCTAATTTCACTACATACTACTACTACTGGTTCAAATTGACAAATTATATTATTTTTGTGAAATTTAGTCCATACTACTCAAGGAAGCAGAGCATTAATCATATATGTCAACTAATCTGACAGATTTCCATATTTTATTTGAAAATTCATAAATTGCGAGCATATATGGCAATGGCTTTAAGGTATGCCAGGGCGAAGCTGGAGACAGCAGATCATCATCCTAGCAGCAATCCCAAGCTAGCATTTTAAAGACCCTCTCCTACTACTTCCATCCTATTACAGGAGCACCTAGTATCTGACTTCAAAACCTCAAGTGGAAAGCGGTGCCAGAGCTTCATCTGTTATTCAGTGTGTGTACCAACTTGCGGGTGAGGTTGGCTTGAGCCTAAAACATATTATTTTGGGTCTCATACACCCTTTAAAGACATGTATCATGAGACTGTATACAAATTTTAAACATATGGAATTTGGAACTTCTTAATGTTGTATTGAAAGTATTTTATATTATGATGGAATCGCATTCTGCATGAGGATATGGCATGAAGGTTTAACTCAAGAGGTGACATTTGACTGCAAAGTAAGAGTATGACGTCATAGAGAGAGAAACCAACCGCCTGGTTGAAGCCCTGAGAGAGGCATACCATAAGGCATGCCCACTGAAAGAAATAAAACCGGGAAAGGGACAACCATGGTGGACAAAAGCACTGGAAAAAAAGAGAAAAAAGACACGGCGAGCCCTCAGGATAGCCCAAAGGAAGGGCGATGAGGACAGCTGGATGAAATACAAGACAGAAAGGAATGCTTTCAAAAAGGACTGCAAGAGGGAGAACAGAAATAGCTGGAAGACCTTCTGCGAAGGGGTAGAGAAGTACCCTGACGCAGCAAGGCTAGCAAAGATGTTCCCCAAGAACAACACTTGCAAATTAGGCAGCATTAAGAACGGGGACGAACTGATCTCTGACCCGGAAAAGATCCTGGAAATGATGCTCAATACACACTTCCCGGAATGCGAAGAATACAAGGCTCATGAGAGGTCCACGAACACGTACCCAATAATGGAGACGGAGGAGGGGACAGTTATCACCAAAGAGCATTTAATGTGGAGTGTCCAATCATTCCAGCCTTATAAAGCTGCGGGAATGGATGAGATTTTTCCAAAAATGATCCAAGTAGCCATAAAAAATATAGGCGACGACCTTCTGAAGCTATTTAACTGCAGCATCAGAATGAAGTACATACCAACAAGATGGAGGGAAGTAAGAGCGGTGTTCATACCGAAACCAGGAAAGGCCACGTACCAAGAAGCTAAATCCTTCAGATGTATAAGCCTCTCCTCGTTCTTACTAAAGACCCTTGAAAAGATACTAGATAGACTGATAAGAGAACAAGTGGCCACGAGCGGATCACCACTGCACAGAAACCAGCATGCGTACATGGAGGGAAAATCGATTGAGACAGCCCTTCACAACCTGGTTAACAGAGTGCAGAGTTCGCTGAGCAATAAAGAATACGCACTAGGATGCTTCTTTGACGTCGAGGGGGCATTCGACAGAGCGACTCCAGACTCAATAGAGGAAACCCTAAATCGGGAAGGAATAAACAAAGACATATCAGGATGGGTGAAAAACATGCTAAGACACCGACTGATACAAGCAGAAATAGCAGGAACAAGACGTACGGTGATAGCAAAAAGAGGTTTTCCGCAAGGAGGATGCCTATCGCCCCTACTATGGTGCCTGCTAATAGATGAATTAGTCGACAAGATCAATAGGAGGCACATCTACACACAGATGTACTCTGACGATGGTGTGCTCCTAATTACAGGAAAAGTCCTCAGTGTCATGTGTAACATTATGAACAGGGGGCTAAAAGAAGCACTAGAATGGTGCAGGGGTAAAGGCTTAAACCTAAACCCTGATAAACCCAAACTGGTCCTATTCACCAACAAGAGAAAAATAGGACAGACTGAACCAATTAGAATAGATAATCAAGACCTCGAAGTGGTGAAGGAGGTCAAATATCTAGGAGTAATACTGGACAGTAAACTGACCTATAAGACACACATAAGCCAGGCATGCTCAAAGGCAAAAATGGCCATGATGCAATGCAAAAGAGCGGTAGGTAGAAGCTGGGGGATGAAACCATCCATAGTGATGTGGATATACAAAGCAATTATATTGCCAAGGATATCACACGGAGCTCTAGTGTGGTGGCACAAAGCCCAAGTTGGGAAAAACAAACAGGAATTAAACAAAGTCCAAAGACTGGCAGCTCTTATGACCACCGGAGCGATGAGGACCACTCCCACAGCCGCACTGGAAATCATACTGGGCCTAAATCCTATAGACCTTGAAATAAAAAGGAAAGCAACAGAACAATGGTTCAAACTAAGAAGCACTGGTCAGTGGACCGCCAACAAACTGGATGAGGGCCATGCCAGAATCAGTCAAGGCTACGAAGAAAGACTATCAATGGTCCTGTCAAACAACGACCTAATTAGGAAGGAAAGGACTTTTGATAAGAAATATAGAATACACATTGGATCAAGAGACGACTGGATGATGAATGCAGAAGGCATCATCTGCTACACAGATGGCTCTAGAAAAGAATCAACCAAGCTTTCTGGATCCGGCGTACACATCAGGTGCGAAGACGGAACAGAAATAAATAAAACAATACCATTAGGCAAATATGCAAGTGTCTTCCAAACGGAAATTTATGCCATAATGGAATGCGCGGAAATGGTGGACTGCCTGAAAGACACAGGCAAGGTAACCATTTACAGTGACAGCCAGGCGGCACTAAGGGCACTAGGAAAAACAGAGACGACATCTGCGCTCGTCAAGGAATGTAAGAATACCATTGAAAGACTGTCCAGGAAACTCGACGTGACGCTCGCCTGGGTGCCCGGACATGAGGGCAACATGGGAAATGAGACGGCGGACGAACTGGCGAGAAAAGGAGCTGATGAAGATCAGGTGGGCCCTGAGCCCAGACTACCCATCGCCCATAAAATAACGAAGGGAGTCATCAGCCGAAGCATAGTGGCCGAAGCCAATAGAAGATGGAAGTCCTCGCCAGTCATGAGACAGTCGAAGATCTTCATCAAAAGCTTTGACACAAAGAAAACAAGCCGACTGTTAAAACTCTCCCGAGGAAACATGAGGCTGGTCGTAGAAGTGATAACGGGACACTGCCGACTAAATAGGCACCTGACACTTATAGGGGTGAAAACTGACCCCAAATGCCCAGAGTGCATGGAGGAGGAGGAAACCAGCCTCCACCTGCTGGCCAAATGCCCCTTGTACTCAATGATAAGATGGGAAAACATGGGGACCGACACCCTAGAAGAACAAGACCTCGAGGATCTGAAGGTGGAACAGATCGTAAGATTCTGCAAAGAGACAGGTAGGTTCGACGGAACGCCGTGATTGCCGGACACTTCTTGGCCTCCAAACAGGAGGAATAGGGGAATTGGGTGAAATGGCCCCCATAAAAGGGCAGATCACCCGTCCGGTCTGCGGCGTCCCCCGCTGGAAGTAAGTAAGTAAGTAAGAGTATGACGTGTTGCACCAACCATTAATAATTAGGATGAAAGCAGGCAGATGATATAATTGTAATTATTATAAAAGATTTGTGGAGTACCTATGGTACTCAATCTTTGTCAATCCAGCAAAACACAAACAACTAGTCAGATGTTCTAAAACCAAATTTAGTTTTAGTTTATGAATCCAACAATAATTTGAAAACAGGATAATAATATCATGACAAATTAGTAATATCATTCTTTGAAATTTAAAAGAATACCTTTAAGATGGACTTTTTTTTGTTCTAGTTTTGACATTAAGTATATGATAATAGGGTACTTACTTGCAAGTGTATCTCTTGTCCACATCAACACACATTAAATGCCGAATGAAATCTTTAGCAGAATCACTAATATCATCCCAATAAGGCGAGTCAAACTCAAAATCCCCTTTCAAGATCTGAGCAAACAGGTTAGCATCATTCTCATCATAAAATGGTGGATAACCACACAGTAGAATGTACGATATTACTCCTATACTCCACACATCAACGGCCTTGCCATATGGTTTCTGTGCAAGTACTTCAGGAGCCACATACCCTGGTGTACCACAAGCTGTGGCCATTATGCCAGAATCTTCAATCTTTGACAAACCAAAATCACTAATCATGATCTTACTGTCTTCATCTGCACTATAATAAAGCAGATTTTCCGGTTTCAGGTCCCTGTGTACGACACCCTGACAGTGCATATAGTCGACAGCTTCCAGCACTTGTCTTATTAGATTGGACGCATCCTTTTCGGTATAAGAGCCCTTTTCAACTATTCTATCGAATAATTCGCCACCTGTGACCAATTCCATCACCAAATACACTTTATTTTTATCCTCATATGTCTCGAGCAGCTGGACAATGTTCGGATGAGAAAACATCTTCTTTTCAGCACCTTCGCCTTTTGCTTGTTCACTGAATCTTTTCAAGACTCTAATTTCATTCTCCAATGAATCTTCTTTGCCTTTGAGAGCTTTTTTGTCAATAATTTTACATGCAAATAACTGACCATTTTCTTTGCTCTCTATCAATCGTACCTCCGAAAATGCTCCTGTCCCGAGTAGATCTTTAACAGTGTACTTGTCTTCGATTGATGGTTGTTTTTCAGATTCCTTACTCTCTTTTTTGGACTTTCGCCCGAAATCTTTTTTGCCAAATAGAGGCATCTTCGCGCCCCACGCTCACAGATTTTGAACTACACTACTACCAACTACAATACTTAATAAATATCTACGTACACACAGTAGATACGTAGAAGACTGGCACGACCGACAGAACAATAATCTTGCTCGGTCGGATCCACAAACCACGAATGTTGCGCAGGGCACTCAAGGTCAAACGATTTGTCAAAAATTCGTTATACGTTTTGTTCCCTCTATGAAAATGTCTTTTATAAAGTCAAAAAATAAAATACAAAAATATTCATAATTGAAAAATTTTGTCTAATAAAACTTTCTTCGTATTTATATTAAATTTCAGTCAAACATAAGAAATAGGAAACCTGATGCAATTTAGGGAATTTAAATTATATTCTGCTGCACGTCAACAGCTAAGAATAACAAAACGTAGACACTTCGTGCATTAATTTCGTACCAACTTAATAAATTATTAATTTATTTTCTTTTCAAAGATGTGGTTCTGTATTTATTTTAATACAATGATAAAATGTTCAAACGATCTAAATTTCTAGTCTTATATTAAAAGAGGGCGCTGTCTTTAGAACAGGCTTTTTTTCCGCTGACCTTTTCTGATTAAGTAGGTACTTAAATGGTGAAGAACCTCTCTCGCAGCACGATCTCGGTATACGGCATACCGAACCGAAAACTTACCGAGGAGCTTACGTCGCTGATTATATGTGTTAATCATAATATAATCTCTTATAATAATACGTTAGCGTAACGCTCATAACTCAAAAACATCCCAATCAATTTTCATCGGGTTTTTTTAAATGATAGCTTAGGGTCCAAAGGGGTGCAGAAAAATAGGACATCCGAAATAAGACAGAAAATTACATACATACATTATATGTATGTATGTATGTATGTAATTTTCTACCTTATTTCGGAGTGATGCCCCATCTGTAAATTCCCAAGGGGATAGGTGTGTAGAGATGTATTCACAGAAAATTAGTAATAGGATTATCGAGAAATCTGCGCAATCCGTCTTAGCCAGCCAGTTTATTAAATGTTGTAATAAACGTTATGGCTGAATACCATTCAGGCCGTTAATGGAATGGCGCTGTTATTTTAATTGAGCCTGCGGTTGAGCTAGTTGGCTGCGACATAATAAGTATATTACCGCACCACTGCCGCGCTTCCGGCACAAATTAGGAACTCTTTCAAGGACTCTGAAGCAACTGTCAATCTCTCTACAACCCACTAAGTAATGATATCGAAGTTCTGTACCAGATTGTCGTAGGTACTTTTCAAGGCTCCAACGACCGGCAACCGGGACCGTTCGGCAACTTTCCGAGGTAGGTATGGAGGGGTCTCACTCAATTTATCAATTATTGTGTATACTTACGGCGATTAACTTACCAATGTAACAGTGGTAACAGTTAAATTTATACGACTTTGCGATAAGTAGCTACTTTTGTTACTGGTTGGGCCTTAGTCATAGATTATTACGTATTGTAGAGAAGTAACTAACTATTTAGTTTAACTTTAATCCTTGTGTGAGTGAACTTTAGGAGGGCGTGTCCATCCAACCCCAGAATATCTTATTTTCATAGTTGTCGCACGTCTAGCTAAATATTTAAACATAAATATTTAAAAAGAACACAACTCAGTAGGCAAATAGTAACATTAAATAGATGAGGTAGGTAAGTATGTAATATAACAACTAACAACACTAACTGCCACAAATCCACTTGGTATAGGTAGGTAATTATAACTGAGCAGGTACGTTGACGTTATATTTCCGATATACCAGAGAACAATGTTACCACAATATTATTAACAAAAAACGGGGTAGATGTTCAATGTGGTATCCCCTTTATATTTTTTCCCATCAAACCCTCTCTACGTTTTCCTTTGTCTATGCTTCCACCCCCTGACGTCACTGTGAAAATCGACCAATCCCATCGGACGCAGTATTCGATGGCCCTCGTGAGCGGCATCACTACCGCGCTTCATTTCGTACCTATATCCTTATCTTCTTTTAAATGTTTTCGTGATCCGACCATATGTGCTGTTCGAAAATGATCTTGGCTGTGATTAAAATTGTTTAAAATGATCAGTGTCATTACATTGTCACTGTGAAATTTCATTTCCGTTTTATTTTGCCTCAAGTGTATTAGTTTCTAAAATATCGAGAGGGGGTGGTGCCGTGATGCCAGTTCGTAAGCAAGGTGAACTTCGGTATTACAATATCGACGTTTATTGTCTATAGCGGCTGTGTTTGATTCATGTTGTCATTGACTTTTTATTTAATTTGCACAAAGGGCTGACAGCGTTCACTACGGCACCCTTCTGTTATTCATATCGATATAAGAGGGTTGCCAGGCACCCACATTTCGCTCTTTAAATGGGTGGAATATGCGCTACACCTCCAGCGTATTATTCTTTTGACCCATATTAATTCTTAATTCTTTATTGGACACACATAACATAGTACAGTAACAGACATAAATACATTTTGATGTTAATGTTGAAACTATAAATCGTGCACTTTTATCTTTTATTGCTATTGTATCTCATAAAAAAAGTATTCAACGTTTTAATAAAATGTAGGTTGGATATTTGTATCACATCCAGCTAGCTTGCTTATTTTTATGAGTTTAAGTATACCTAGGTAGGTACATTCAATAAAATCAGACGATGTAAACATAAATGTTAAAAGATCAAATTAATTACGTCCCGATAGCAATGTTCTACCTGGCTACGTAACAACGCTGACAGATACCTATATAGGTATAATGAAACCAAGAAGTAAACATGACCCAATTTCATCGCTCGTATTTATAGGTAGATACTGAATAAAATAGTGTGACCTTTACTGATCTATTGTTTACATTGGTGTAACAGAGGCCCACCGAGCATTAGAACTGCTGGAAGACTACCACAGCAAACTGGTAAAGCCGCAGGACAGACAACTGCGCCTTGCCATCGAGAGAGTCATTAGAATATTTAAATCTCGCCTTTTTCAAGCTCTACTTGGTAAGTACACAATATTAAATACTTTTATTAATTTTTATTATTTGTGCTCCTCGTCGTCGCAGTGGCACAAAATAAATAGGTAATACTTAGTACTAGCAGTAGGAAGTGAATACTGTTCCGTTCTTCATATTGTGGACTTCAATATGAAGAACGGCTACATGTAGTGCCACGTGATCTTAAAAATCGGATTTAATTTTTTTGCGCGGCATATCAATCCTTTATCAAAAAGTTACGTCTTATAACATCAGCTATCTGCAGTAATAACACCGTCAAAATCGACCAAGCCACCTTTGCGATCACCAGCACTCGGTAAAAGCAGTCGACATACAGGTAAACGTTTTGAATATCGGGTTATTAGTATCGTGCATACACTCCTATAATTTTATGCATTTATTGAAAAACCTGTATCTACCTATATATTGTTTTTATAGGAACTGTCACACAATTTTTGTTTCAAAGCAAATTCTCTAATAATATAATAGGTACCTAAACGTAGTAGGTAACATAGGATCCTACAGATTTTTTTTGCGTGGGGAAGACCCTGACATCCCTGTGGCTTCAGAATGATTGACGAGATGGGTATTCATTTAAATATACTTTGTTGTACGCCAATTACAATTTTCATGCTACAAAAATTAAGAACACAAGAGCAGTACAAAGGGTGGCCTTAACGCTTTACGCAATTTCTGCCAGGCAACCTTTGGGTGGAAATGTATGTTGGTTGGAGTAAGTATTTGGTAGTTGTTGGCGTTTGATGTTTTGTTTGAGTCGAACTCGGGCCGACTAAATCCACACGGTGTTTCGTTCACATCGGTCCTGTGTTACGGGGAATCTGATAAGCCCCAAGAAACTCAAGAAATGACATCATTGTGACACCGACCAAGGGATTCTATAGCTTATTTGCTATTTCTCTGCAACAATCTTCAACCTACGACTAAGTTATGATGAGACGACATAGTACAAATACTAGTTAGATTCAAGAACAATGATACACACCTACATTACATACACAAAATGTAGGTATTGTAACGTTACTTTACCTATTGCCTCTCACTTTGCCACGTGAGTAGGTATTGTAACACTGAAGAACTAGGTATATAGCATTCCACTCATATTGGCTACACTCACAGAAATATATTAGGATAGAACTGCCATGTGCGCGGGAAACGCGTGGCAACTTTTTAGTTAATTCCTATCCTATGAGACAAGAACTGCCGAACGCTTACTCGATAAGAATTATATTATATAATTTATAGTATAATGATTATATTAATAATAGAATTATATTATATGATTAACATACTAATTAATATCTTTCTTATCAAGTTAATACGTCACGAAAAGAAATGGGGTTATCAGTTTAAAATAATTAACAAATACAGGCAGGCCTTTGGTGTGGGACGCAACGTGCGTCGACACCCTTGCGCCTTCACATCTTTCAAGTACAGCAGGCTGTGCTGGCGCTGCTGCTGCATCTGCGGAAAGCCTCAAACGGCGCAAATACTGTAATTTAACTGGGATTATGTTTTTGAGCCGTTTGGGTTGAAACGTTATGAACATGGGGCCCAATTACCCGTTTTCTTTATAAAGAATTGGCAAAGCGACTGATCGACGCCACGCGTGACCAGAAGGCTGGTTATTATCATACACAAAGGATAAGCAATAAGCATTGCCATCCAACGTGGCAATGCTGCCAGCCTTCTGGGAACGTTACCGGTCTGTGATGATGTGGAGGAATTTTACGACGCATCATGTATATGATCCCCCTCCGGAGCCGGAGGGGGAGGTTATGTCGGACTCGAACCGACTAAACCGCACGCCGTCTCTGGGTCGTAGTGCTAGGCCGAAGGTGAGGTTGTCATGCGACATATCCCTCGCACCCCGGCTGACCCAGGGCCATCCCTCTCGGTCTGGCCCTCCTCGGGAAGGGGGGGACCACGCGGTCCCCGACTCAACCCCGGTGTGGGGAGGCACGAATACTTATTTATTTTAGATTATTTTAATAATAGCTTCTAGTTTTAAATGTAATTATATTTTGTGTATACTGGTTAAATTGAATATTAAAATAGAATTAGATTATCTCAAAAAAAAAAACAAATACACTGACTCTATCTTAGCTTTTGTTGAAGATCTCGCAAACTGACGCGTAATTCAAAACAATGTCAGGAACTAGTAAAGAAAATCGATGAGTTCTGTTCGTGGACAAATGGAATGAGAACGAAGGCAACGGAGCAGAGTCTGTAACTGGGTAGACGGGACTTGGCCTTTTCTGGTATATGATTTCGGCAAAACCTTACTAGCGAAAATAGATGCAACTGTCATAAAACCACTAAAATCGTGGCTTGGAATAGCGCATTCTGCTGGTCCCTCTGCTCTATTTGAGGATCAACATAATTTTGGGGTGAAATTAAAGAAACCATCGGAGCTCTATAAACAACTTAGAGTTACCAAAGCCCACATCTTAGGTAAATCCCAAGATGACACAGTCAGGGCACTCCCAAAAAAAATAACGCGTCCGAGCTTGAATCTAGACTCACATTCCATAAACGATTTTTGATAGGGGCCCAGTCGAACAGAATGGGTTTAGTAGTACGAGTACCCAAAAAGGGACCATGATATACTTAGGGCCTTTCTAAAGGATGAATGAAACGATGAATTTATATATCCAAAATGAATGGTTGACAATGTGAGAGTTCTGCATACCGATGGCCTTAAAGTGGCACACTTTGATTTATGAGTGGTCTATATCTTAACGCCTTTCAGTGACCCTCCCAAACCAGAGTAACCTGGTTGGAGGGTGGGAGAAGGCCACAGAAAAACAATGCTATACTTGTGGCGAGGCAATGGGGACGGCTAGGCATATATTAGTAGGATGTAGGGTGCTTCTCGACAGAGGCCAATACTCACATCGCGTCGTCACGATAAGGTACTTATCATCATATGTGAAGCAATAAGTCTGGCAGTAGCTAGAGCCCAAAAAGGATTGACTACTCACAGACGTTATATCAACTTTGTGTCTAAAGGTTCGTCCATAAAATCCAGGAACATACCTTATCCAATTTTTGAAACTGTCCCAGATTGGACTCTTCTACTCGACGCGTATGAAAAGCACTATAAAATTCCGGAGGATGTTGGGATTTTGTCATCTAGACAGTCTAGACCTGACATATTTTTTTATTCCAAAAAGATAAAATATGTAGTCCTTGTGGAACTTACTGTAGGTACCATGAGAAACAAATATACCGAAGGACCACAAAATAAAAAAGAACTATGATCTCACAAACGAATTAATCAAAAACGATTAGGTACCTACGTGGTTAATTTGTATGCAGTAGAAGTGTGAGCGAGAGGTATACCAGCAAAATCTCTCTACTTCTTCCATAACCTACTTAAAGATCTAGGCTTATCGAGAGCTACAATAAGCTCATTACTAGGACGAATGTCTAGAACGGCACTAACTGGTTCGCATCAAATGTTAGGCAGGGAGGGGCTCTTGGGTTGTGAAGGTGAGTGTTGATGTACATCAACAAAAGAGGCCCCTTCTAAACCTACACTTAGGTCGCAAGTCCCATTGGGACTCCCAAGCACTGTACCGAGTTTCCAACTTAGCAACGCGATGGACCCGGTACCCGCACGGAGAATCCATGGATTGCTAAGAATATCGGTCTCTGTGGTAATAACATCGTTAAAAATATCGTGACTATTCCATATTGCGCTATTTCCAACTGTAGAATATAAATAGAGAGTTAAATTAAAAAAAAGGACGGGTTGCACAGTGCACTCCGGGAGTGCCGGCAGAAGTGAAAATATTTTCTTTCTTTCTTTCTTCGTTATATACAGAGAAAAACATATAAAGAACATACCATACCATACCTATAATATAGCGCCAATCATAGAACCTATCACTAATTTTCTGCTAATTAACTGTCAGAAGAAATTAATAAATTACAAACAGAAAATTAATCACAAAAAGTAATAAATTACAAAAAGAAAAAATAATCACAAGAAGTGCCAGAAGCCCAGGTTCGAACCCGGTACTATCTGAAACCATAAGGACTTACAGTCGAAGCGCTTACCGCTAAGCTACGAAGCTTCTTAGCGTACCTAGCAAAATAAACACTCTGTAGCTAGGAATGTTGTATGACGTCATATCGTCCTACAAAGACGTTGGTTACGGGTCAAAGGTCAAGTGATCCTGACGCTCGAGTTTAACAATTTTTACCCATCCAACGCCGCGCCGCTAAAGAAGTTTTCACTCCAAAAATAAAGGTATTACTTATCTCTCTTGAGTATTTATTTACTGTGAAAAAGTCGACACACGCGACATGAAGTTGAACACGGCGTATGGCCGTTCTATCCTAATATATTTCTGTGATTGTAACTCCACGCATATTGGCTATATACACATCGACCGATAACGGTAATAGGCTCCAATGTGATAAGGTCCTGGATCGTTCGCCGTGTAATCAATATAAAAGTATTTTATCGATTGAGTATAAAAAGGCGAGCCTATTGCCGTTTGGCGGGTACTTTGTCATGGGCTGTATGTTTTCTGTCGGATGAAGAATACGTTTTTCGCAATAAGGGGTAGCCTATGTCCATTTCCAACCTCTAATCCATCTCTATACCAATTTCATCAAGATATCTTTAAAAATTGTCAAACTTACATACCCTTGCCCTATTCCACCCCTTCAACTCCCTTTTTCGCAATAAAAGGTAACCTATGTCCATTTTCGAGCTCTAATCCATCTCCGTACCATATTTCACCATTTCATACTAACTATCGAGTCCTTATCCCTCCCCCACCCTCTTACTACATTATGCGCGATCAAAGGTAGCATATGTCCGTTACCAAGCTCTAAATAATCCCTGTACCAAATTTATCAGGATATCTTCAAAACTGTCAAACTTTCAAACCTTATTACCCCCCCCCCCCCCATGCCTCCATTTTCGTGTCAATAGATAGCCTATGTTCGTTTCCAAGCTTCAATCCATCTCTGTACCAAATATATCAGCAGGATGTCTTCAAAACTGGCAAACTTTCAACTCCCCCCCCCCCCCTTTATCCTCGTCTTTCGCGATAAAAGCCTATTTTCGTTCCTAAGCTTTAATCTGTATCTGTACCAAATTTCATCAGGATATCTTCAAAAAAGACAAACTTTCATCCCATAGCCATATGCCCCCCCCCCCTTCTACCCGGGTCCATATCGGCTCTCATAAAATTTGTATTCATATTTACGATTTTACTACGAATTGGAGTTCATAATAATCACTCTTCATAATTTTTTTCTTCATAAACTTTATGTTCATACATTAATATTCCTATAATCGGAACTCATAACACCCCGTCATCATATTTTTTTATTTCATAATGTTTTCATTAAGAAGGTGTTTAATTAATATTTTTTTTATTCAGAATAGTTTTCTTCATAAGAGACAATGTTCATATTATTTGTGTACATAACGTTGTCTCAAATAAGATTAAATTGTAGCATTCTATTTAAAAGGTTACGTATTATAATAACTACAGTTATTATAACTATTTTCAAGACAACTACGGTCAAAAAAACTACTGTTTAAAACAACATTAGAATAATCATTTCATAGAATATCAAATCAAATATTCTTAATCATTATATTGTTTATTTAATAGAAAACTTTATAAACTAAACAATTGATGCGTCTACAGAACGATTAAATAATGAGTGAACCGACGACAAGGTCGACGGAGCCCCGCTACGCGGGGCTCCTACTTCTGGGTGGTTTATAAAAAAATAACCACGAAGGCCTAATGCGGGAGCTTCGCTACGCTCCGCTCCCGCATTAGCCTTCTAACCTAACATATCCGAGTCGGGGTAATCTGAGTCGGGGTGTTAACTATAATGACGTTTTATTAATAATTTAATAACAAAATGATTATTTCTGTCACAAAGTAGTAGTATCAATAAACCGTATGAATATATATATATATATAAATTTTATTATAAAAGTGATGTATGTTTATTAACAGTATGAATTTTGATGTATAGGATAAATAGCACTTCTGATTAAGAAATATATGAAAGCAAAAATGAGTACAAATAAATGTATGAACAATAAAATTATGAAGTCGATTCATTTGGCGTTTTGATATTTATTGAAATAAAAATTATGAAGAGTGATCATTATGAAATAAAATTGTATGAAACATATTTTCGGACTTTCGATGTTAGGAGTTAAAAAGTTATGTAAGAAAAAGCGCACCGCTTCTACCCTTTTGTGCGATAAAAGGTAGCCTATGTCCGTTTCCAAGCTCTAAACTATCTCTGTACCAAATTTCATCAGGAAATCTTCAAAATTGACAAACTTCCATCCCAAGGCCCTAGTCCCCCCCTTCTACCCCCCTTTTCGCGATAAATGGTAGCCTATGTCCGTTCCCAAGCTCTGAACTATCTCTGTACCAAATTTCATCAGGAAATCTTCAAAAATGACAAACTTTCATCCCAAGGCCCTAGTCCCCCCCCCCCCCTCCTAACCCCTTTTCGCGATAAAAGGTAGCCTATGTCCGTTCCCAAGCTCTAAACTATCTCTGTACCAAATTTCATCAGGAAATCTTCTAAAATGATAAACTTTCATCCCAAGGCCCTGGTCCCCCCCCCTTCTTCCCCCCTTTTCGCGACAAAAGGTAGATTATTTCTGTTCCCAAGCTCTAAACTATCTCTGTACCAAATTTCATCAAGAAATCTTCAAAAATGACAAACTTTCATCACGAGGCCCTAGACCCCCCCTTCTACCCCCCCTTTTCGCGATAAAAGGTAGCCTATGTCGGTTCCCAAGCTCTAATCTATCTCTGTACCAAATTTCATTACAATATCTTCAGAAATGACAAACTTTCATAAAAACTTTTATCCCCTATTTCCCCCCCTTAAACCCCCCTTCTCGTGATAAAAGGTAGCCTATGTCCGTTCTCAAGCTCTAATATACCTCTGTACCAAATTTCATCAAGATCGGTTCAGTGGTTTAGGCGTGAAAGCGTAACATACAGACAGACGGACAGACAGACAGACACACAGAGTTACTTTCGCATTTATAATATTACTAGCTGTTGCCCGTGGCTCCGCCCGCGTGGATGTCGGTTATCGCTTAGTGTTGATCCGACGCTATTGAGCTTTAAATTCGCCTCTCTACTCAACTTTGTCCCCGACTATGTACTCACCTCTGTTCTTGACTTTCTACTCGCCTCTACATTCGACTCTTTACTCGACTTTCTACTCGCCTCTATACTTGAATTTATACTCGAACCCTAGTGACTTCTCTGTTCCCCTCTCTACTCGACTTTGTAGTCTTCTCTATACTCGCCTTTCCATTGGCCTCTCTTCTTGCCCATCCATTCGATTCTCTTTTCGCCTCTCTACTTGACTCTCCCCACTCGCCTATCTACTCGCACCTCTACTCAACTCTCTATTCGATCTCTACTCGCCACTACATTCATCTTTCCACTCGCCTCCCTTTTCGCCTCTCTACTCAACCCTTTACTGCATTCTATTTGATTCTATACTCGCCTCTCCACTGGCTCTCTAGTCGCATATCTACTCCCCCCTGTAGTCGACTCTACTCGACTTTCGATCTTTATACACCTATCCACTCGTATCTCTACTCGCCTCTCCAGTCACTTCTATATTTGGTTCGCTACTCGACTATGTCCGTTCCGAAGCTCTAATTCACCTTTGTACCAAATTTCATGAGGACATCTTAAAAGAAATTCTTACTTTTTTATATTATATAGGACACGTCAATTTGACTTTTCCTCAAGTCTCAGGAAAGAGGGCCACCATTATATACACGTGCCATGTTAACAATGGTGGCACTCAGCTTGACGGCCTGATCAGATGCTTTTACACGCCCCGCTTAAAGGACCCGGAACTGTAGGAAGAGGGACACACGTGAGCTGGCAAGGAATTCCAGGTCTTAATGGTGCGACAAAGGAAAGAGTCACCGAACCGCTTGGTTCTTGAAGGATTTTTTTCTATTTTATTTCTATTTTGTTCTATTTATGCCATATTCACTCTTTTTGTGCCATTGAAAAATTAGAAACTTTAATCCCATAGCCCTATTCCCCTTCCACCCTCCCCCTTCTATCCCTTTTTTCGCGATAAGGGGTAGCCTATGTCCATTTCCAAGCTCTAATCCATCTCTATACCAATTTCATCAAGATATCTTCAAAATTGTCAAACTTACATACCCTAGCGGCCCTAGCCCTATTCCACCCCTTCAACTCCCTTTTTCGCAATAAAAGGTAGCCTATGTCCATTTTCGAGCACTAATCCATCTCCGTACCAAATTTTCCAGGATATTTTCAGAAATGACAAACTTTCATACTAACTATCTAGTCCTTATCCCTCCCCCCCCCCCCCCTTTTACCACATTATTCGCGATAAAAGGTAGCATATGTCCGTTAACAAACTCTAATTAATCCCTGTACCAAATTTCATCAGGATATCTTCAAAACTGTCAAACTTTAATCCCTTATTACCCCCCCCCCCCCCCCCTATGCCTCCATTTTCGCGTCGATAGGTAGCCTATGTTCGTTCCCAAGCTTCAATCCATCTCTGTACCAAATATATCATCAGGATGTCTTCAAAACTGGCAAACTTTCATCCCCTATAACCCCCCCCCCTTCCCTTTAACCTCGTCTTTCGCGACAAAAGGTAGCCTATGTTAGTTCCCAAATCTGTACCAAATTTCATCAGGATAAAAAAGACAAACTTTCATCCCATAGCCATATTCTCCCCCCCCCCCCCTCCTTCTACCCCTTTTTGCGGTAAAAGGTAGCCTATTTCCGTTCTCAAGCTCTGAACTATCTTTGTACCAAATTTCATCAGTAAATCTTCAAAAATGACAAACTTTCATCCCAAGGCCCTAGTCTCCCCCCTTCTACCCCCTTTTCGCGATAAAAGGTAGCCTATGTCCGTTCCCAAGCTGTAATCTATCTCTGTACTAAATTTCATTAAGATATCTTCAGAAATGACAAACTTTCATAAAAACTTTCATCCCCTATTTCCCCCCCTTAAACCCCCTTTCTCGTGATAAAAGGTAGCCTATGTCCGTTCTCAAGCTCTAATATACCTCTGTACCAAATTTCATCAAGATCGGTTCAGTGGTTTAGGCGTGAAAGCGTAACATACAGACAGACAGACAGACAGACAGACAGACAGACAGACAGACAGACAGACAGAGTTACTTTCGCATTTATAATATTAGTATGGATAGTATGGATGTATGTATAAAATGGGAACGGCACAGTTTCCGTGTATAACTGGTGCCTGCTTAGGCCGTTTTGAATAACAAGGAAAGCAAGAATCCAAAACAAATAGAAGTGGTGGAGCTTGGTAGAGGAGCGGTCTATTGCTAAGCCGAGGGTAATTTCACGGTTCGATTTCCACTCCGAGTAAATATTTTAATGCATGAATATGTGAATTTTCAATGATCTGCTTATTTCTATGTACCTATAATTATACTCGTAATATGTTAACTGTACTCACAAAAAAACTATTTATTCGCTTTCTAAAATCGGTAATACAAGCTTCATAAGCTATGACTACTGTAAGTATTGTGCAGAATACCATTATAATGAATATTTTCAATGTAAACCCCCACTTAGTACAATTAGTAACTCTACATTAATTTAAATTACAATTCGGACAAACCTAGCCCTAAACTTGAGACATATTTGTACTTAAAAGGGTACCTTAGTTAAATTCTCCTTCTATCTTCTAGGTCAGTGTTTCTCAAACATTGCCACTGCCCCCTGCAACACTGCCCCTTCGCCAGCCACTGAATACTTTTAACCCAAGCTGGTTCCATTTATAATATTAGGTACATACCATACAATATTTTGGTACCACCTATTGAGTCACTAATCTTCATTTTTTAAAATAAGGGCTACGTGCAGGCCTGTGGCAACTATCGGGGAATAAAGCTCATGTCACACAGTATGGTAAGTTTGGGAGAAAGTGATAGAGAAACGTGTACGAGAGGAAAGCGAGATTACCCAAAACCAGTTTGGGTTCATGCCTGGCCGCGGAACCACAGACGCCAGTTTTGCTCTTCGCCAACTGTGCGAAAACTATAGGCATGCGCATAAAAACTTACACATGGTGTTTGTGGATCTCGAGAAGGCATATGACCGGGTATCTAGAACGGTTTTATGGTGGGCCCTGGAAGAGAAAGGTGTGCCTGAAAGGTACAAAGAGTTGATCTGTGCGATACTGCCGATCAAGAACTATGTATGATCCGCTGCTGGCAACACCGACGAGGTCAATGTGGCGGTAGGCTAAGCCCCTATCTCTCGTACTGTTAAAATGGATGCCTTGACATCAGAGATATAGGAGAAGAGCCCCTGGTATATGCTGTTTGCTGACGAAATTGACCTCGTTGGTGAAGAGGGGCTTGAGGTACAGAGCAGATTAGAAGAATGGCAGTGTACACTGGAGAGCGTAAGCTTGAAAATCAGTAGAACCAAGATTGAATGTTCTGTGATTTCGGCGGTTCCTCAAGTTCTACACCCATGGTATTAGTTGGTGCACCAATACCAGTCTGCTCCAATTTCCACTACCTCGGCTCTCTTATCCATGAGGCTGGGGAAATTGATCTAGCAGTGAAGCACAGAATAGATGCACGTTGGATGAAATGGCGGCAGGTCTGAGGCACAATATGTGATCCCGAATTTCCCTTTAAGCTTAAGGGGAAAATCTATAAGTCCATGATCAGACCTGCCGTAATGTATGGATCGTCATGTTTGGCCTTGTAGACGATGAACGAAAGACAACTGCATGTGGCGGAAATCCGAATGTTAAGGTGTATGTGTGGTGTGACTAGAATCAAATGCATAAAATAAGCAATGACTATATTAGAGGAAGTTTGAAAGTGGCACCAGAGAATGAAAACTTGAGAAGCGAGTTAATGTCGTGGTCTGGAAATATTACTAGAAGAGAGGAAAGTAACGCTGTGTGGTTCAAAGTATGAATGTAGAGGGATTTAGGAGAAGAGGTAAGCCCAAGAAAAGATAGATAAATTGCTTGAAAGATGATATGGCAAAGAAGGGAGTTATTATTCATCCTCACACATTGCGACCTGAAATTGTGCACCTCGTGCGGTTTGAAAGGAACTTCATCTCACGCAAGCTCGGGTTTTGGCATAAACTTCCTGCCGTGGTTTTCCCAAGCGACTACAATATGGGGTTCTTCAAGAAGGTCATTCGAAGGTTTCTACAGGGTCGGCAGTGCGATTGTGTTGCCCTTGGTGTTGCAAACGTCCATAGGCCACGATAACCACTTCCCATCAGGCAGGCCGTGTGCTTGTCTGCCCTTAGGTGGCATAATAATATGGTATTTTTTTTTTTTTTACGTGCGGGAAATCCCCACGGATACCCGCCCCTCCGGAGCCGGAGGGGTAGGTTATGTCGGACTCGAACCGACCAAACCGCACGCCGTCTGTGGGTCGTGGTGCTAGGCCGAAGGTGAGGTTGTCTTGCGACATATCCCTCGCACCCCGGCTGACCCAGGGCCATCCCTTTCGGTCTGGCCCTCCTCGGGAGGTGGGGACCACGCCGTCCCCGAGAAATAATATGGTATAATAAAAACTGAGGAAATGACATCTAACAGGAATTTATGGAGGAGAATGACATGTTGAGCCGACCCCAAATAATTGGGACCAGGGCAAATTGATGACAAAGATAACTTATTTAGTCACTAAATTTTAGTGTGAAGTAAAGAATCCAAGTTTGTGGAAAATGATGAAAGTTTTATCCCAAGGCCTGCAGGGCTAACATGCGCGCCACGAGATAGCTATCTCGAGGCATTTTGCCGTTTTATGTCGATATGTCGACTGTTGGTAACATGCAGGGCTAACATGCGCGCCACGAGATAGCTATCTCGAGGCATTTTGCCGTTTTATGTCGATATCGACTGTTGGTAACATGGCAAATTTCGTGGCGATCTGTCAGATGTCGACATAACTCGACTTCGAGAAATCATCTCTACTTGGTGTCTGCAAATTGTAACATACGTGCCCTTATTTACTCGAATTTTGACATTTAAATTGTTTTGTCTCCCGTCGTTCATTTGGTCGACGAGAAGTTATCTCGTATATTCTTTTCTTGAGCTCGGTTCATTTTGGACTAAAACAGCGACTGCAAGCCATTTTCGACCTTAATGACATTTCCTTTGTTACGTGTCTTTTCGCATTTATTGATGACGCTGATCACGAATTTAAGAAAAAAAATTCAATAGCATGTCATGTCAATAAGGTCGAAAATTGTTTGCACTATTTTTTCTCTTTTTTTCATACCTAGCGTCCCTAACTAGTCTGTGCTTTCGAGCAAATGGCCGTATCGGGCCGATTTTATCGGATAAATGTGAAAACAGCAACTAACATGTTTAAAAAATGTGTATGCCATAGACAATAATTGAAAAAGTTTGACGCGACAAAATATGTCGACGTTACTTCGCTCGAGAAGACTCGAGATGATATCTCATCTCGATTAGAGATATTTGACGACGCGCGCATGTTAGCCCTGCTGGTCCCACTTCAAGTCAGTTTCTACATTTATTATAAAGGTAAACTAGTGTTGAAATCTCAGCTTCATTTAAATTAATATACGATGCGTCGATCGATAGCTGATATAATTTTAAAAAAGAAGAAGGGCAGGAATGGTGCTACGCGGTATTTTATTTTGATGGTCCGGCACCGGGTCGCGACCCGGCAATTGAGAAGCGCTGTTCTAGGTACCTCTTTATTTGAAGTTCACACGTAAATCCGTTTACTTCTTGCTTTCATTTCCTTTGAACAAGTTAAGACTGTTCATGTGAGTTCTTAACTTACTTCTAACATGTAGGTAACTTGGGTATAGGGCAACTATTTGCTAAAGTTTCTGTTGAAAAAGGTATTATAGACACATAGACTTAGGTAAACACGATTCGTTTACAACTTAAATATCGACCAGTCACAGTAACTATCTTTAGCTGCATAATACATGGCCTACGGCCTTCGACATGTGGAGAGAATCGATAGCAAATTATGTATCGTTAGACTGTGATAAAGCGTTATAAAGAGTAGGTAACGATAATCCTACTAATATAAGAAACGCGAAAGTTTGAAAGTATGGACGGATGGATGTTTGTTACTCTTTCACGTAAAAACTACTGAATGGATTTTAATAAAACTTTACAATAATATAGCTTATAAATCAGAATAACACATAGGCTACAAATTTATAACGATAACCGATATTACAGAGCCGGGGGCAAAAGCTAATAATAATATTATGATACTTGGATTAGCTTCGCCGTTTCCGTATTTTCTTAACCACATTGTTATGGGACTGTGACCAAAATCTGACTATAGATATCTGTCTATAGATAAACTACCGTGACATAAATTCTGCCTTGGTAGGTAATGATCGAGATAGCAGCAAGTCAATAGAGGCAATTTTACAAACAAATGCAAAACAAAACCTTAATTTTAGATGGTTTGTGAAACTACAAAATTGCAACATAAACTCAAGTATTTTACGTTGCACAAATAAATTAGGTTTCACAAACAAGAAACATGAAAACAAATGAAAAAGCGCATTTTTTCTGGAAACAAGTTTAATGACTTGCTGATATAGTATAGCACACCCCACACACATTTTCTTATCACTAAATACAATTTTCAATGAGTCTAAAATTATCATAATCAAAATTGGTCGATCTTTTTGCATTGTTAGCTATGCTTTGAACTTCAGTTCGACTTTGAAGTTCACTGGTCGAAGGCACCGGCTTAGCTCAACAAGCTATAAATATACTGAACACGCGCGTGACCGCATCTCACGTCACTGGCGCTCTTGAGCCTGCCTTCACCACGACACTGCTATTGTGATACACATTATATTTAGCCAGTTGTATCTAATGAATACAAACTGTAATGGTGCATGCTGACCGGTGTTACTCGTCGTAATTAATGTACCTACGTAACTTTTTTTATATAGGATACGTCAATTTGACTTCACCTCGCCTGATAGTAAACTGAAAGGACGGTTTCAGGAAGGAGCGTCACTATTACAAACACGAACCATGTTAACAATGATGGCACTCAGCTTGACGGCCTCATCAGATGCTTTTTAATGCCCCGCTTAAAGGACCCGGTACTGTAGGAAGAAGGGACCCGTGAGCCGGCAAGGAATTCCAGGTCTTAATCGTGCAAAGTAAAGAGTCACTGAACCGCTTGGTTCTTGATGGAATATTCTGCATCGTAGCACGTGTTGTTCCGTGTAGGAAAGGAGAAGTGATGGGCCCTTTGGTATGGGAAAATGAGCTAGCAATGAGTAGTTCCGATAAAAATTTGCAGTGAGTTACTTAAGTGTCGATGCGAATGTTACATTACGCTACATGGCACCGGTGGACACACACCGTAATGGCCTTTAGACACAGAAGCCGCATGTTTTGCATTTTGCCAGTACGATAGACGCAAAACAATCCCAGTGGCATAGCGGTGACGGCTTGGATTTTCGACGACCTCTCTATAGCGTAGCGGCAAAGCGTTCGACTACTAGGTACACATCGGAGGTCACGAATTCGATTCTCGCTCATTGCAAATATGTATATATAATGTCTATTTGCATCGGTCTGTGTGTTTCTAATTCGATGTCTAATGTTTATATGTTTACAAAATAAAATATATCTTATCTAGGTATGAACTATAAGTACTATAACACAAGCTAGTAGCACAGTATTACTACTACATACAGTAGCGCCAGCGCGACGAATGTATTTACACAGAGCAACGGAAGGGAACTTGCGACGCGTCCGCGTACGCGCTGTCCGCCAAATCGCGTCTTTTGCGGGAACGTTCGCTGAGGGCTACCCTAGCCGCGTATAGGTATCGGTTGCGTGTTTTTTCATTTCATATCATAATGGTTCACTATTGTTCCGAGTATGGATGTCTTTCGACATGAAGTGCCAAGAAAGACATACGATTTCATAGATTTCCCCGTGACGCAAGGTTAGTTCATTTCTATAATTTCAAAGTAACGTCTTGAATCTATCGATAAAAGTTACGAAAAATGTAGTTAAATAAACATCAACATTGATAGAGTTTTAAATTCTTTTATACAAATAATAGTTAGGTATTATGAATCAAAAATCTATTATTATTCAGTACCTACCAACAACTATTTTCATTCCTCGACAATCGTCGCATTTCCGAATGTGAACGAATGCTGATTTACATAAGTACCTATCCATCAATTATTAGATTTATCGTGTATAACAATTAATCTAAAAACGTCTAAAAATCAAGTGTCACGAAAGTATCTTGCAGTACAACACATGTAAATGTATTAAAAATAAATGATTGCATAATAATTAGGTACATTTTTTTCTTTTCTGACAACCCTTGTACATTTGCGACGAATAGCGTAGGTATGAGCGGCGTATCGTCCGATATTAAAGCCGTTTCTACACTGTATGTAGTAGTAACATTGTGCTAGTAGATAAAGCTATGCTTAAGGACTTTGTCCTCAAAATATTCTCCATATTCTGAATAAAAAAAGAAAGTATGAGGGATTACGTAAGTAAAACGCGGTTTTGGTAAAGTACTCTTGATCGGAGTTCTTTAAGGAATAGCGGTATAATATTAGAGTGTTCGCGTGTTACGTCAGATGTAGCGACTTCGATTCCCGCTTAGCGTAGGTAGTGGTTAAGGTGGGTTAAGGTATCAGCAGCCGAGTAGTCCTGGGCTCAAATCCTGCCCATTATACTCCCGACGTGAACCCACTCCTAACCCTAGTAATTATGCTTAATCATCGCGGTTAAGCCATTTAACCGACATACATATGAGCGGAGTCACGTGCAGCAGCTAGGTAGTTATTGCGGCGGTAAGACCCATCATGGGGGAGTGGCTGGAGAGGCCACACGGTAGCCTCTCGTACCGTCAGACCAGATCATCACCGGATACAGTAGCTTCGGGCGGTATCTGCATCTGATGGGCATAGAGCCAACCCCTGAGTGCCATCACTGCGACGCGAGCGTGAACTCGAGGCTGCACACGCTCACCGAGTGCCCGGCCCTGGGGGTGAGAGTGCTCACGCTCTCCACCATGCTCGCGGCGATGGCCCGCTGCGCGGAAGCGTGGGCGGCCAGCACCTCCTTCTGCGAGCAAGTCATGCTCGCGAAGGAGACAGTAGAGCGGGCGCGGCGCGATGAGCGAGAAAGACTCGCTGACATCGCTGCACGCGCTCGAAGGCGGCTCGGGCGTCGGAGGGCGCAGACCGACCTCCGCCCCCCATGAGCGCGGGCCTGAGGGTGACGGGTGGAGTTCCCTAGCAGAAGCAGACCACGGCAGCGGCGCGCATCGTAGCACGATGCGCGCCTCCCCACACCAGTGTTGAGTCGAGAACCGTGTGGTCCCCCCCTCCCCTCCTGAGGAGGGCCAGACCGAGAGGGATGGCCCTGGGTCAGGCGGAGTACGAGGGATATGTCGCATGACAACCTCACCTTCGGCCTAGCACTACGACCCAGAGACAGCGTGCGGTTTAGTCGGTTCGAGTCCGACATAACCTCCCCCTCCGGCTAAAAATGGTAATTTCAAAGTTGTTTAGAGTGGAATTTCCTACAATTTTAGTCTTCATAATTTTTATCTAGGATCGATTTTATTCGATTTTACAGTTTAGACTCCCAGTGAATTCCCTCAACGATTTCTGAAAGAATTATGCTACTAGGATTTTTTCTATGTCAAATCCTATCTTACTTGGAATATAGTACCTGGGCCGTCTAGTTATATTTTAGACCTTATTTGATTTACCAACTCCTTATTAGGCAGGTACACGGTTTATAGAACATGCAGTCAACAAAATATCTAAGATAAAAATGTTGTTAATCTAAACATAATGTTAGTTACATTGGATTAACCTTGTCCTGCTGTTGTGTCCTTTTGCGTCATGCATGTAGGTATTCTGTATCTATATGTCACCGCCAACTAGCTTAATCAGCCGTTCAATTGACTGCCTAGGCAGTTAACTAAACGCCGCCATTCAATTAACGGCCGGAATGGTGTTCAGCCAATTAATTAAACGGCTAGACATATATTCTGCTTGGTTATAAAAAAATCAGCAGCTAGCACAATAAACCTATCACCAATTTTCTGTGAATACACCTCTATCCACCCCCTCGGGGATGTATGTAATTTTCTATCGTATTTCGAGGTAGTGCCCCATTGGCCTAAGCATTAGCCAGTCCGGTTATTAAATGATGTAGGTAATAAACAAGATGGCTGAATATCATTCAGACCGTTAATTGAATGGCGCCGTTTAGTTAACTGCCCAGGCAGTTAATTGGACGGCTGATTAAGCTAGTTGGCGGCGACATATACATATAAGGGCTTCACAAGCTACAGTTGTAAATTTTCTACTTTAATTCTTATATGCTTCGGATACGACTTGGTAAATATATATAATTATTTAATATAAAAATGAATCGCATATTGTGTTGGTAAGCGCATAACTTAACAACGCCTGGACCGATTTCGCTAGTTCTTTCTTTAGAATATTCCTTGCAGTACGAGGATGGTTCTTACGCAGAGAAAAAATAAAAAAGTGTTAAGCCGTCACGGGAACGGGAACAGAATTCCACGCGGGCGAAGTCGCGGGCATCAGCTAGTTATATATATAAATATGTAGTATTAAACTATTAGGGGGAAGAGGATATTAACATAATAGTTTGCCCAAATTGGGTATTGACTTAACCAATTCCGTTTTTATGGAAAGTATTTTCCACAGATAGGTACCTAGGTTAATAATACTACCTATATATAATAATATACCCTAATAATACTACCTACTTAAGTTAATGAGCCAACTTAATTGTTAGTGATTTATTTGATTAAATAATTACCAAAGGTCGCACAATTGAAATGAACAGCAATTATGTAGTATAATAGTCATACCTACAAAATAACACATTACCTAATGAGAGTTAGTTAAATTAAACTTTAGGTGATAAAGTTTAGGTTTTATTGAAACATCGAAATGTCAAATGCTAAGAAGGGTTTATGTAAACGTTTTTTTACGTGCGCAAAATCACCCCCCTCGCCCCACTCGACCCTCTTGCCGGCGCTGGAGGGGGAAGTTATGTCGGACTCGAACCGACACTAAAACGCACGCCGTCTATGGGTCGCAGTGCAAGGCGGTGATGTTGCTATTTGCATATCCCTTGCAGGTCTATGTATTTGTATATCTACTAAAATACTCGGGGTTCAATCACTCCCTTATTAATCAACTAGGTATCCATACTAATATTATAAATGCGAAATTAATTCTGTCTGGCTGTCTGTCTGTCTGTATGTTACGCTTTCACGCCTAAACCACTGAAACGATCTTGATGAAATTTGGTACAGACGTGTACTAGAGCTTGAGAACGGACATAGGCTACCGTTTATCGCGAAAAGCAGGGGTTAAGGGGGGAAATAGGGGATGAAAGTTTGTATGAAAGTTTGTCATTTGTTTAGATATCCTAATGAAATTTGGTACAGAGGTGGATTGGAGCTTGGGAACGGACATAATGCTACCTTTTATCGCGTAAAGGGGTAGAAGGTGGGGAATTGGGCCATGGGATGAAGGTTTATGTGAAAGTTTGTCAGTGTTGAAGATTTCCTGATAATATTTGGAACAGAGATAGATTAAAGCTTGGGAACGAAAATAGGCTACCTTTTCTCGCGAAAAAGAGGGTTTAAGGTGGAGATAGGGATGAAAGTTTGGCATTTTTGAAGATATCCTGATGAAATTTGGTACAGAGATGGATTAGAGCTTGGAAATGGACATAGGTTACCTTTTATCGCGAAAAAGGGGGTGAAATAGGGCTAGGGGATGTAAGTTTGTCAATTTTGAAAATATCCTTATGAAATTGGTATAGAGATGGATTAGAGAATTGAATTATAGAGGTGAATTTAATGCTCAATAGCGTCGGCTCAACACTAAGCGATAACCGACATCCACGCGAGCGGAGCCGCGGGCAAAAGCTAGTACCAATTAAATTAGTATTCCTGTTTATTAGAGCTCGGTGCAACTATGTATTATAAGTTTATGTATGTTTATATACTTGAATGAAATTTTGAAGCATTTATTATGCTAACTCGGTGGCTCAGTGGTCAGAGCATTCCCCCTGTAAGAGAAAGATCGCGGGTTCGAGTCCCGCCTGAGCGTATTCACTTTTTCCTATCTTAATCGATGTATAGATACTATTCCATTCATCTCTACCATCCTGTCATAATTCACACAGTTGACCTATATTCGAAACGCCGCGCGCCTCTAATATCCGCTCATCTTATTCATCCTTGTCTAACTACACGTTCATCGAATCTCAGAATTTGCATCTTGACTGCATATTGTCTTCTTCTTAGGTTCACGACCGATGTAAATTGTAGCAGCTTTCCAATATATTTTCCAATATATATCATGCCTAGCCTGTGAATCAGATCATGCTTGTACCTATATCTAAAGAAATCTGGATACCTACGCATATTTGCCAAAAATACGGTTTAATAAAGAATGAACATACTTATACGTAAGTACCTACGTAGATGAAGATATAATCGAAACGAATCAATTAGTTCAATTACCTACCAAATTCAAGTTAATGAACGAAGCACATATTCCTGACTCACTTTTCGCATGTGTCCACAGCAATTATCAACAAAAGCAAGTTGTTTATTCAGTTTATATGAGATAATTAGATGGACCAGTTATTGTTGCCGTTTTATATGTTGCGGAACTGACCTTAAGATAAAATTAATCCTTGTTATGATAGTTTCTTATCGACTAGTAGATACCTATTCAAATGTATTTGCTAATCTGAGAGTAGAATATAACTACTCCCACATTTTATTTAAGTCTAAGTACGAAAATTTTTCCCCTAGTGTTCATTTTCTTTCTATTGTTAACGACAGAATCCTGTAAATACAAGTGGTCTGAAGTCATTTCACTAATGAAAACTTATTGCATTGGTCGTAAAGATGTTGAAAAATCAGTTTTCCCATCGCGGTTTCACTACAGACGGGTACTAGGTAATTTCCTTGTTCATTTTAGGGACAAATATTATGGTAGCTTAGCTTATAACCATATTGCTATACATACATAATTAAACTATGTGACCTGGGTTTATAGACCTTATTATGGTTCGGAGGGCGCAGACCGACCTTCGCCCCCCATGAGCGCGAGCCTGAGGGTGACGGTTGGAGACGCTCGTCACCCTAGAGAAGCAGGCCACGGCGGCGGCGCGCTTTGCGGGACGATGCGCGCCGCGTAGTCCCCCCTCCCGAGGGCCAGACCGAGAGGAATGTCCCTGGGTCAGCCGGGGTGCAAGGGATAAGTCGCGAGACAACCTCACATTCGGCCTAGCACAACGACCCACAGACGGCGTGCGGTTGTCAGTTTGATTTCCTGCACGTAAAAAAAAGACATTATGGTACAGTCAACAGTGTACCTATAAGCTGCATTCTACGATTACCTGTCTACCTTTTCATACTACTAAAACCTACTAAAATCTAATAATAAAGCAGAGTCTGATTTTCATGTCCGTTTTTATGTAATATCCTTCACCTCTTGATTGATTGTAAACGAAAATATTCAATCTGTATTGCGGTCGGCGGTTACGTTCGGAAACTCGACAATATGTGCGATGAACTGTTTGACCTACATCTCGGTGTAGGGTCAGCGGCAGCACAGGGGCCTTTCGCCGACACAAATCCCTGTTCGACATGTTTTAATTGAAATTTTAAAATTAAATTTAACAATTCTACATTTGCAGTCTAACAACTACACACACAACAGATACGAGAATGCAGTATTCTCATATTTTCCAATTGTTCCGAGTTATTTTTGTGTTCCTAAAGTTATACATGGATCGATAGTAGTTGTTGATTTTCAACTTTAGTATTGAATAAATACCTCCTGCATTTTATCTGCTGCGCTCCTGAACATTTTTCAATACTTACTCCCATTGTGAATTCAAATTTTATTATCAACAAGGAATTCTTGCACCATTCGATGCAATGGAATAGCTAATGTTTGCTTTGAACAACAAGTGAATATTTCGAAATACTCATTACTGAAATTTGTTGACATTAAGTATAGGTACAATACACTATTCACATAATACCGTTGTTCATTCTGTGATAAATACCCGAATTGGCATCTCTTGACACTTGACACCCATGGCCAGGTATCGCCAGCCGAGTAGATATAATTTTGATCCCATAATACCTTGCCCAACCCTGTATTTCGGTATTTCGTACCTGGGACCTCAGTTAAGCACAACCGTTAGCCCTTTACCACTGAACGACCGAGACATTCAGTCATTATTGCATCTGTTATGTTATAATTTAAATGTAAGGTCTTTATAGTTTACTAGCTGTTGCCCGCGGCTCCGCCCGCGTGGATGTCGGTTATCGCTTAGTGTTGAGCCGACGCTATTGAGCATTAAATTCGCCTCTCTACTCAACTTTGTCCTCGACTATGTACTCACCTCTGTTCTCGACTTTCTACTCGCCTCTATATTCGATTCTCTACTCGATTTTCTACTCGCCTCTATACTTGAATTTATACTCGTCTCTCTACTGACTTCTCTGTCCCCCTCTCTACTCGACTTTGTACTCTTCTCTATACTCGCATTTCCATTGGCCTCGCTACTTGCCCATCCATTCGATTCTCTTTTCGCATCTCTACTTGACTCTCCCCACTCGCCTGTCTACTCGCACCTCTATTCAACTCTCTATTTGATCTCTACTCGCCACTACATTCATATTTCCACTCGCCTCCCTACTCGCCTACCTACTCAACCCTTTACTGCATTCTATTTGATTCTATACTCGCCCCGTAGTCGACTCTACTCGACTTTCGATCTTTACACGCCTATCCACTCGTCCCCATTACAATCTCTACTCGCCTCTCCACTCGCTTCTATATTTGGTTTGCTACTCGACTATGTCCGTTCCGAAGTTCTAATTCACCTTTGTACCAAATTTCATAAGGAAATCTTAAAAAGGAAATTCTTACTATTTATGCCATATTCCCCCCTTTTTTGTGCGATTGAAAAATGAGAAACTTTAATCCCATAGCCCTATTCCCCTTCCTCCTTTCCCCTCCTTTCCCCTCCTTTCCCCTCCTATCCCGTTTTTCGCGATAAGGGGTAGACCATATCCATTTCCAAGCTCTAATCCATCTCTTTACCAATTTCATCAAGATATTTTCAAAATTGACAAACTTACATACCCTAGCCCTATTCCACCCCTTCAACACCCTTTTTTGTAATAAAAGGTAGCCTTTGTCCAATTTCGAGCTCTAATCCATCTCTGTACCAAATTTCATCAGGATATCTTCAAAAATGACAAACTTTCATACTAACTATCTAGTCCTTATCCCCTTATCCCCCCCCCCCCCTTTTACCACATTAGTAAAAGGTAAAAGGTAGCGTATGTCCGTTACCAAGCTTTAATTAATCCCTGTACCAAATTGCATCAGGATATCTTCAAAACTGTCAAACTTTCATCCCTTATTACCCCCCCCCCCCCCCCTTCCATTTTCGCGTCAATAGGTAGCCCACTTTCGTTCCCAAGCTTTAATCTATATTTGTACCAAATTTCATTAGGATATCTTCAAAAAGTCAAACTTTCATCCCATAGCCATATTCCCCCCCCCCCCCCCCCCCTTCTACCTCTTTTGTGCAATAAAAGGTAGCCTATGACCGTTCCCAAGCTCTAATCTACCTCTGTACCAAATTTCATCAGGATATCTTCAAAAAAGACAAACTTTCATCCCATACTCATATCCCCCCCCCCCCTTCTACCCCTTTTGTGCGATAAAAGGTAGCCTATGTCCGTTCCCAAGCTCTAAACTATCTCTGTACCAAATTTCATTAAGATATCTTCAGAAATGATAAACTTTCATAAAAACTTTCATCCCCTATTTCCCCCCCTTAAACCCCTTTTCTCGTGATAAAAGGTAGCCTATGTCCGTTCTCAAGCTCTAATATACCTCTGTACCAAATTTCATCAAGATCGGTTCAGTGGTTTAGGCGTGAAAGCGTAACATACAGACAGACAGACAGACAGACAGAGTTACTTTCGCATTTATAATATTACTATGGATATATTTTTACTGCGCAGTAATCTAAAGTAGGTAAGCGTAAGTGCCCACGTAAAGCAATATCTGTTCTGCATCTCAGTTCCAATAAATCAGAGCTTTGCGTCATCATGTGTGACCAATGGCATGCCTCTACGTAACATTACCAACCATAGAGATATCGCTTATCAATACCGTAGGTAGTTTAATATTTCTTTGCGCGTAAGTAGGTAGTTATAATGCATATGAATGCGTAAAGCATAGATTGGGTAACCTATTTTAAAGCGATAAAAGAATGAGTAACATAAATAACAGTTTTTATTACTGAAAGGTTTAGATAAAATAAACAGAGAATACCTACTATTCATTTTAGGTACCTACCTAGTACTTTCATGCCTAAATAAAATGGTTTTCATCAATCAATTAGCCTCATCTACGAAATGCATGAACCGATTTTGACGGCATATTTTACTGGCAGATAGCTGGTATTAGAAGGCGTAAGTAGCTCAAGCTGCTTTTTAAATTAAGAATTAGAGTTCCCCACTAATAAATTACAACTACGATACACCTAGTCCACGCGGACGAAAAATATAGACACGACAGCGAGCTGACGTAAAAAGACTCGACAAACATGAAGTCTACACTTCTACAGTGCCATGCTACGTGTTAATAAGCTGCGTAGGTACATTTTTGTCACGCGAGTTACAATTTAAACAATTTAGTTGACTGTTCAGTCTACAAGCCTTCATAAAGATTAATCATTATTCTTATAACACCACAGAGTAGGAGTACCTTACCTACTAACAATACTCCGAACCGAACTTGGCTTCTTCATGTGAACTGCTTTGAGTTTTGAATTAACTCATTTCCCCGACAATTGCTAGCCAGTTCTTATTGGAATCATTAGGTTCATAGATTCAGTACTAGCTTTTGCCCGCGGCTCCGCCCGCGTGGATGTCGGTTATCGCGACCAAATATAGCCTATGTCCTTTCTCAAAGTCTAATCTACCCCTATACCAAATTTCATTAAAATTGGATCAGTGATTTAGGCATGAAAGCGTAACATACAGACAGACAGAGTTACTTTCGCATTTATAATATTAGTATGGATGGATGATGTAGATGCTGTAACTTTAGAAGATACTCATTACAGAATGTACGAATATGTTATATTATTACATTTATTACCAAAGAAAGCATTCGTAGCTTAATGGTTATGGAGACGGCTTTACAATGGAGAGGTCCCGGGTTCAAATCCTAGCTATTACACTCCAATGCAATGCGAACCCACACACAAAAAATTTTGCTTACCAGGTTTGAGAGGGCAATACTAGTAATTACGGTTACTACCTAGTTATTATTTTTTTCAATTAATTGCCAATAGAGTATTGTGAACGTAGGTAAGTCGCTGGAACTAATTAAAACTATAACGTACTCAGGTTATAGTTTTGCACTGTGCTTAAATGGCTGAACTTCATAGAAATACCTAAGTAGGTTAGGTACAATTTGTATAAAAGCTGCCACAATATTTCTTAGTTCCCTCGTTATAAATCTAAAAAATATAGCCCTTATCATGATCCTATTAGCATAATGTATTGTGGGAGGACTTTAAACTACTGATAGTAGGTACACCCACCTTACCTAACTAAGTATAAGTAAATTCCATAAAACTAAAAACACCCCAGCGTGTGCTCGGAGAACCAGCCCACCGTTGATTTCCTCTCCAATGTGCTCACTCCTAGTTAGTGCCAGAGCCACAGAGGGACACGTGGAAAGCATCCGAGCAAAGCAAGCAGTAGTGATGGACGGAACTCGAGTTCTTTAAGTCCTAATTTAGGGACAAGACTCGATTATTGGAGACTGAACTCATAAAAGAGAGCTCGAGCCTTTTTGTCACTGACAAGGCTTGCGAGTCATCACAATATGACTCGCGAACTTGAGTCTTTTAACAATAATATATTTAAAGAGACTTTTAAGGCTCGAGTTCATTCCGAAGTCTTTTAAAAAAAGTGAGTTCTATTTCTATTGATATAAAGTTCTAGGCTAAAGGTTTAGTCGGAGTCTTGCGAGCTCTGCCAAAATAAGTCCAGTCCCTAAATTAGGACTTAAAGAACTCGAGTCCCGTCCATCCCTAGCAAGCAGTCCTCTATAGGGCCGATGACCGTTTCCGTTTCGGCCGAAATTTAGTACCTTCTTAACATTACTACATATAATAAAAATATATAATAAAATACTACATATTTAAAAAAATATATCAATGTTTCATGGCTCATCCACGTGTCTCAACAACCCTACAAGTACCTAAAATAGGGGTAGATACTTACTACTTGCAGAGTTGTAAGTATAAGGGTAGAATAAAAGCTGTACAATTATGTGCTTACAGGGTCGGCACTCCCGTGTTGTTGTACACGTACATGTACACGTTCATAGGCCACGGTACCGCCTTCCGATCAGATGGACAAGTTTGCCACCTGCGTGGTATGAAAAAATTCACACAAATGTTGTGTTGTAAATATTCAGCCCCATAGTGGCAAAGTTAATTTGATGGCATGCACTAAGTTCAGCCACTTTTAACGTAAAACAAAGTGGGGTCGCCGCCCGCTCGTTCGATATCGATCTCAATACAACACGACACGACTCATGCTAGTTTCCACAACCTACTCTTTGCTGAACGGAATTGTTTTAGATCGTCTGCTAGATTATAACAGATTCTACAAAAGTTAAGGAAGGTAGTTAGAATAACTACATTTAAGTTTGTTAGGGGATTAGGTCAGGTCGCTTCATAATCGTAGTTCGTAGTATAGGTACACGTATTATGTGCAAGTCTAGTACACGGGTACACCTATATAGGTTTAAGTTTATGGGTCATATTCTATAATTACCATTTTTACAGTAGGTATAATTAAATTAACCGACTGCTGAAAGCAAGTTTTTCAAATTCAATCATTATTTTTCAAGAAAAGTGGCGCTTCCCCTAAAATTTGTAAATAAAATTTCATATGATTCATATGTTATCCCCATAAAAGGCCAAGATCCGATTATAGAATCTAACTAAGAATTTATGACAAACCCTTTAAAATTTTATTGACGACATGTATACAGAGAAACAGTTAAAAGACTTTTGACCCTGTAGGTTTTACCTACTCATAAAGTAGTGAGGTGTTCTAACTGTTAGGTCTGAAAATCTAATGTATCTAACGAATCCGAAATTAAAGTCTTCTAATTCAATATGAATAATTGAAATATTTTTGTCCCAACAGTTAGATCATCGAAATACTAGTAGGACTAGTAGAATTTAACAAATAAATTCTCTAACTGCCATGGAGCGAAGGATACCTGGCAGCAAGATTGACTCCACCTATAGTGACTATAGTGACCAGTGTGACTACCCAAGCGGGATAAACCTCGAGCAAATCTTCGCCGCGGTCGCAGTGGTGGTGGCAGGTGGGATTCCTTATCCCCTGGTGACCAAGAACAATACCTTTAGCCGAACCTCAAACTGGGATTACTATGAACCATGATGCCTGGACTAACGGCTCCTTGCCATCCGTGTTTTTCCTCGGGTGAGGTTCAACGTCCATTTCCCGTTGGTGGGTTAAGTCCACTCGCTTCTAGCATTATACCCTCCAGTGGCGAATTTGATATTTTCTAAAGAAATATGCCATTCTTCACACTGGATGGCAACTCAGTTGCCATCCAGTGAATGACAAAGATAGTTTTAAGGTGTATTCCGTACTCATTTTTGAAAGACATTTTTGTGAAAACCATTTCCATAACACTAAATAATCGCAGAGCTATTAAATTAAACCGATGGGTCATTTCATCGATCGAACAGTCACATGTGTATAAACTCTCATGTCATTGATAGTAGCCTAGATTTGCTAACGGATCGCGGGCTCTTATCTGTTATGGAGTTATTTACCTATTTGTCCGTTGTTCCGTCATTGAGCACTTCCCCCAAGGATTTGTAGAAGACCTCCGTCTGCTCCACCGAATGGTAGAATAGACAGCAGTCGTCTCTGGTATTGACCACTGCTTGGCATGGCAACTCACAGACCGTCTTCCTACCTATGTGTTCCTACTTCAATCCAATAGATTTCCAGTCGGGATTATCGGACAAGCATGAATACTTAAATACTTAGTACAATTTCAAAATATTGTTTCACAGATATACAAGAATTCTATGAACTCACACTCCTCGATGACACGAAATCGGTTCAGCAGAAGACTGCGGAAACAATACGAATTGCCAATAAATGGGAGGCGGACAACACTAGGCGAGAAGTAAGTGATTAATTGCCAAACAGTTATTCATATTTCGTAATTACATAAATAGATATGTCGCAGTCAACTAGCATAATCAGCCATTCAATGAACTGCCTAGGCTGTTAACTAAATGGCGCCATTCAATTAACAGCCTGAATGATATTACATGTAATAAACTGGCTGGCTAATGCTTAGGCCATTCGTAAATTGGGGCACCACCCTGAACCCCGAAATAAGATAGAAAATTACATACATGCCTACATACATATACTCACGCCTGTAAATCCCCGAGGGGACAGGTAGAGGTGTACCTATTCATAGAAAATTGTGACAGGTTTGATAGCTATCTTTGACGAGATAGCTATCTCGAGGCATTTTGCCGTTTTATGTTGATATGTCGACTGTTGGTAACATGCAGGGCTAACATGCGCGCCACGAGATAGCTATCTCGAGGCATTTTGCCGTTTTATGTCGATATCGGCTGTTGGTAACATGGCAAATTTCATGGCGATCTGTCAGATGTCGACATAACTCGACTTCGAGAAATCATCTCTACTTGGTGTCTGCAAATTGTAACATACGTGCCCTTATTTACTCGAATTTTGACATTTAAATTGTTTTGTCTCCCGTCGTTCATTTGGTCGACGAGAAGTTATCTCGTATATTCTTTTCTTGAGCTCGGTTCATTTTGGACTAAAACAGCGACTGCAAGCCATTTTCGACCTTAATGACATTTCCTTTGTTACGTGTCTTTTCGCATTTATTGATGACGCTGATCACGAATTTAAGAAAAAAAATTCAATAGCATGTCATGTCAATAAGGTCGAAAATTGTTTGCACTATTTTTTTCTCTTTTTTCATACCTAGCATCCCTAACTAGTCTGTGCTTTCGAGCAAATGTCCGTATCGGGGCGATTTTATCGGATAAATGTGAAAACAGCAACTAACATGTTTTAAAAATGTGTATGCCATAGACAATAATTGAAAAAGTTTGACGCGACAAAATATGTCGACGTTACTTCGCTCGAGAAGACTCGAGATGATATCTCATCTCGATTCGAGATAGTTGACGACGCGCGCATGTTAGCCCTGCTGGTTAGGTTAGAAGGTGGAGCGTAGCGGAGCTCCCGCAGTAGCCTTCGTATTTTTTTTATAATTATGCAGAAATAAATATTCTTTTAACTGTTTGATTAAATGGCAAGGCAAGTAGTAAAACGGCATTGATCCAAGAGCCCATTGCCTAGCCGTTTAATCAAATGGCTGAACATCATTCAGGCCTTTAATTAAATGACGCCACCGTTTAGCTGCCTAGGCAGTAAATTGAACGGCTGATTAAGCTAAATGGCTGCAACAGATACATAATGTAGGTTAGCAGGTGGTTACATCTCCACATTCCGCTTTTATTTAATAGATACATTTAGATTGTTTACTTTGTACCTACATAGAATATAGATAACACACAATTTCATAATATTTAAAATTTTCGTACATAACAGCAATGTAGTGTAGCTGCCTCGCTGGGTTGTTTACAGTTTAATTTGAACTGCAAAGCCAATGGCATGGTCATTTGGCTCGATATTATTGAGATCACTATTATAAGGTTAATCAGCTTTTATCTATAAATAGCAAATTAAATAGATGTACGTTGGTACCTATTGTTTCTTTCATACACGGCGCGATGAGCGAGAAAGGCTCGCTGACATCGCTGCACGCGCCCGAAGGCGGCTCGGGCGTCGGAGGGCGCAAACTGACCTCCGCCCCCCATGAGTGCGGGCCTGAGGGTGACGGGTGGAGCCGCTCGTCACCCTAGCAGAAGCAGGCCACGGCGGCGGCGCGCATCGTAGGACGATGCGCGCCTCCCCACACCGGGGATGAGTCGGGGACCGCGTGGTCCCCCCCTTCCCGAGGAGGGCCAGACCGAGAGGGATGGCCCTGGGTCAGCCGGGGTGCGAGGGATATGTCGCATGACAACCTCACCTTCGGCCTAGCACTACGACCCAGAGACGGCGTGCGGTTTAATCGGTTCGAGTCCGACATAACCTCCCCCTCCGGCTCCGGAGGGGTGGGTATCCGTGGGGATTTCCCGTACGTAAAAAAAAAAGTAGTACCTACCTGCTTTGCTGCAATTTGTAGGTAGGTAGACCAGGCTACCTATTTTTTTTTAGTAAGAGCTGTTGAGGTTATCTTTAAATTTACGATTTTTGATTGATAGGTATACAGGGTGTAATCGTTAAGTGTGTCCAGGCGATTATTCCGTAACTATTACAGATATCAAAAAACTTTAAACTGATATCGAAACTACGTTACCTAATGAGTAAAATGACATCAATAACTTTTTTTAAATCTAACGAGAGGTATCTAACATTTTGACATTAAACACTTCCATACATTTAGTATCAGATTAGTAGAAAGGTTTTAGTTTCCTTATTTTAAGTGATCTAGTACCCATTTTACCTTAATCATAGTTTATGATTACGTATAATATGACAATGATGATTTTCAAATGGATACATGTGTAAATTAATTATCTTACCACTTGAAATTAGTAACAAACCGTGTTTCAATATCGCATTAAGTAATTTGAGCTAACTGAAAAGCAACACACTACAAAAAATGAAAAGGTAGGTAGGTACTCTTTGGTGTTCGTTCTAAATTCAAAACTTTTATCTCGGGTTGTTGTTATTGCCAATTTATAGTTGTTTTTTTAATTTGTGTTAATAATCGCGGTGTTTCATTTATTGATTGCAAACTGGCATATTCCAAAAGAGAAAAGAGAGATATGCTAAAAATTTACTACAAATATGATTGTAACTAAAGAGCGGCCATTATCGCCTACAGAAGAGAGCACCCAGATAGAAAAGCCCCTTCTGGTGTACGTGCCTAAACCTTTCTACTAATCTCATACCATTCTCATACTAAATGTATGGGAGTGTTTAATATCAAAATGTTAGATACCTCTCGTTTGATTTAAAAAAAGTTATTGATGTCATTTTACGCATTAGGTAACGTATTTTCGATATCAGTTTAATTTTCTGATATCTGTAATAGTTACGGAATAATCGCCTGGACACACTTAACGATTACACCCTGTATTGAAAAACAGTCAGATTTTAACACGAGATAAGTACATAACTACATCAATATTCTGTAGTACCTAAGGACGTGTACCATACTTTAGATTTATATCCCATTTGTAATAATATAAGGTCCTTAGTCCCAAATAGACATACATGTAGAAGAAGTACATTTAGAACTAAACCCACCCAAATCTCCACATCTGTTCAAGACTCCTGTTGAGTGAAGTTCTTCAACAAAGTGGGAATAACTTTCTTCACCATCGCGTTTGTGATTAAAGTGGTGAAATTAGAATACAATAAAAATGGTTTACAAATTTTCTAACAGATGGCGCTGATTCAATACAGAAAGAAAGAAAATTGATTTTTATTGCGGATAAACACATGGACATATATAAAAGGAAAATCGAAATATAAATAAACAAAAGATAATAACGATAACACCCGTAATGTATATATTTTACATGTCAAAATATCGGTGGAACTGCAGCTACTCAGGCGGCGATAATGTCCGTACTTCAAAAACGGTTATAATTTACTGACTCGCGATCGATTAATTTATTGTTTCCTAGAATTTCTAGACCGCTCTCTGATCTACTTTTTGCTTTTTACAAGTATCATAGTAGAATTATGTGTGTGTATGTCATATTGGCTTAGTTTATTGGTCATGAAGATTATACCAGATTATACTTCATCCATGGCTTGTCTTGACGAGTGTCTATGTCTAGTACCTACTGTATCCTCTTTTATCTAAATACTGTATTACATATTCCGTTAGATCCAACAAAACTAGGTAGGATAGGTAGGTACTAGGTAGGTTAGGTCCTTTGACTGTATAATAAATAATATATCTACCTACCTAACACATTATTGAAGGCTTGTGTTTAAACGCTGCCCAAAAATGTACCTATTTTACTACCAATAAAATTCGAAACGTTTACCAAAATGGATAAATGGTCACCAAATTACGTTTCCTAAAATATTATCAAATAAATGCATTTTTTTATTATTGACTGCCATAAAAATATATGTACGCCTTTAAAATTCACTTCAGACTAAATATTATATTAAAACCATTATTAGGGACAATGTTTTTATACAGAGTACCCATTTAAAAAAAAACAAAATTTATTATTTTGCAGAAAACACTGTTGGAATAATGTTGTCAATATAAATTTGTTTGAACACTTGAAACAAAATATGGTACCTATATATACGATATGCAAAATTTATAAGGGATACAAATTGTGTTGTCATAGTCAAATAAATATTATATACTAGCTTTTACCCGCTTGGAAGTCAGTTATCAGTGTTATCACTTCTTGAGCCCACGCTACTGAATATTAAATTCACCTCTCTACTCGACTTGTCCTAGACTATTAACTTACCTCTGTTCTCGACTTTCTACTCCCTCTATATTCGACTGTCCACTCGACTTTCTACTCATCCATCCACTCGATTCTCTGTTCGTCTCACTACTTGACTCTCTACTGCACTGCACTCCATTTGATTCTAAACTCGCCTCTCCACTGGCTTCTCTAGTCGCATATCTACTCGCCCCTGTAGTCTACTCTACTCGACTTTGTATTTGACCTCTACACGCCTATCCAGGCACCCCAATAACAATCTCTACTCGTCTCTCCACTCGCTTCTATATTCGGCTCGTTACTTGACTATGTCTGTTCCGAAGCTATAATCCACCTTTGTTTCAAATTTTATAAGGATATCTTCAAAAAAACATTGTTAATGTTCATCCCCTATTCACCCCCCTTTTCTGCGCAATTGTAAAATGATAAACTTTAATCCCTTAGCCCTATCCCCTTCTACCCCTTTTTTCAGGATCAAATGTAGCCTAATCCGTTAAAAAATAACACACTCACTTTCCCTTATTTCGCTATAAAAGGTAACCATATCCTTTTCCAAGTTCTAATCTATCTCTGTACCAAGTTTCATCATGATGTCGTTAAAAATGTCAAACTTTCATATAAATTTTCATCCCCTATTCCCCCAGCCCCCCCCCCCCCCCTTAAACCATCTTTCTCGCGCTATAAGGTAGCCTATGTCCATTGTCAAGCTCTAATATACCTCTGTACCAAATTTCATCAAGATCGGTTCAGTGGTTTAGGCGTGAAAGCGTAACATACAGACAGACAGACAGAGTTACTTTCGCATTTATAATATTAGTATGGATTTACTTTGAATCATAATTTGATTTACTTAAGGACCAGTTAAGTTAATTTAATTTATTTGGAGTTATTTATTATATTTGGTGCTTAGATTTAGGGTCTTAAAAATATTTCTGGTGACCGTCTAAATTATACCCATTATTGAATATGACTGAATAAAACTATGCCGCTAGATGGCATAAAAATGATTGAATGATTGTCTCGAAATCTTTATTTGCCTATTAAATTACCAACGAGTTTTATATATGCCTACATGCTTATATATATACATGCTATTTTACTAATACTAAGCTATTGCCACACCAACCCATCTTCCCATCCTCTCCCATTTATCATTAGTAGGTACAGTACCTTTTACCACCTGTACGAGTAAGTATCTCATTGACTTTCTTATTTTCTAGATTGCAACAGAAGAAAGTGACTACAGAAGCGTATCCAATGCCTTTCTTCAGGACAACAACAAAAAGTCAGAATCACGAAATGCTACACCAGACTCGATGAAGGTTTGCAAGCTTGAAAGATAACATAATTTTATTGAATGTTCTTCCACGACTTTATTGATTCTAGTAGAGTTGAACTTCTAGTAAGAGGTGTTGAATTATATTATTACCGAATTACTTACTTGCTTACCTATAGATAAGTATAATCTAGGTATTCATTTTCTTTTTCCTGAATATCATTCAAGCCTTGACAGCCTTCGTGGCGTAGTAGTGAAAGCGGCGCGGCCGCTACGCAGGAGGCGTTAGTTCCATTCCCGCTCAATCAAAACCAAATCCGGAATTAGACTAGTAAAGTGGACCCTAGATTCTTAAGCTTGGATGCGACTGGGATTAACGCTAGGAGGAAGAAGATCATTCAGGCCTAACGGCTCTGTTTAGTTAAGAGCCTAGCCAGTTAATTGAACGGCTGATTAAGCTAGTTGGCTGCGACAGATCGACAGAGTTAAAATTAGTGACGCAACCTTAGTTTTGATTTGCTTGATTTAGCAAGGCAAATAAACATAGAGGCTGGAACACTGCCACGGCGGCGGCGCGCATCGTAGGACGATGCGCGCCTCCCCACACCGGGGTTGAGTCGGGGACGGCGTGGTCCCCACCTCCCGAGGAGGGCCAGACCGAAAGGGATGGCCCTGGGTCAGCCGGGGTGCGAGGGATATGTCGCAAGACAACCTCACCTTCGGCCTAGCACCACGACCCACAGACGGCGTGCGGTTTAGTCGGTTCGAGTCCGACATAACCCACCCCTCCGGCTCCGGAGGGGCGGGTATCCGTGGGGATTCCCCGCACGTAAAAAAAAAAGAAAAAAAAAAAGAGGCTGGAACACTCAACGGTCTTTTATGTGATTTGCTACTATAGAAGTGCTGAAATTCTAAAAATAAATGGTGGTGTTATTTTCATAGGTAATCCTAAAAATGTATTCCTTTTAGGTACATTCTGTCATGTCACCAAATGCAGAAACCGAAGAAAAAAAGGTAAGCATCAACTATTAATACCAACATTTTACTTACGCAGTAAATGGAGATCACACAACTGTATATTTTGTACTAAATGGTGAAAATTCTAATTGCCTATGGCTTATCTGATAAGTTTGAAAGGCCTCTTGTCATTGCCATTGAAAATAGCGCCATCTATTATTAGTTCTTGACAATAAGAAGAGTTGTAGTTGTAGATCTAGTGGTGGATCGATGCGACTGCGTTGATTTTTTTTTATTTTGATGACGTGACGTTCACGAAAGTAGCTGACGGAGCGCTAGGTATCTGGTATAACAAGTGGACGGTAATGGCGGATGGTTGGTGTTTCGCGTCTCGTAGTACTATTTATAACCTAAAATATAGTACAAGTTTTCGGCGATATGTGCGCTAACGTTTCTTCGTTGTGTGGATTGGTGCCGTTAAATTTCACAATTGTGCCAATGACGTACGAACACTGCATCGACTGAAAGTATAATAATAATTTAAATTATAATCAGTGAAATGATATTGTACACAAAATTTTGACATTCACACTGCCGAGATTTCGTATTCGTTTCAAGTAAGGCCATTTAATAAACACTAATCTATTTTTAAACATTTAGTAATTTCTTTACACTCTGGGAACGTTTTCAATTCTTGGTGAGACTAATGCGACTTCAGAGTTAGTTTTGTTTTTAACAATTCGCTGTTGCTCGCCTATGGTTGTTAAGCACAATTAAAGTACTATGATACTACATACGACTATTATCAAGTGCCAATAAATTGCACACTAATAACGTAACACGGTCATTCATAATAAGGTTCATCGCTTTTGACATTCATACCATCCTATCATCGAACACAAGTTGGTAACACGCCTAATAATTACTTAGCCATACATACATACATACCTACTAAAATCGCTATCAGAAAGGGCTCGGCAATTTCGTCCATTCATTAGATAAGGACTGCTGCAATTTTAAACCTGGCTAACATGATAAAGAGCTTTGAGTGTTATGGGAGTACTTGCAAACATAAAAACTGGATGCATACCTTAATAAAAGGTCACATATTCCTGATGTTTTGGTGCAAGTTAGTTGTGGGTTCTAGGTAGAGAATGGTGCATGCTGGACATCGTCAAGTAAGCTGAAAGTGGACACAAGTGTGTAACTAACAATGCATGCAGTGTACATAGTATAGTACGGACAACAAAATATATTGCCTGAGGGTTATGCACACTTGTTTTCGAAAATGACTGAAAGACGGAAGAAAAAAACACATAATGGATTTCTTCGGAAAGTCTCCTCGTTGTTTAATCTTGATACGGTAAGTAGGCGACAAGAAGACTTCAAATTAAATCAGTATGAGGCAACCAATCTTAGTCTATTTACAATCAATGAATAGGATTTTCACCATTGTCACATATTGTTGAATTGCTAACATTGTTTTTGAATTATCTTTAAAACTAAATATAATTATTTCTAATTACTTTGTTATGTAAGTAAATACTAATAGATATCTTTACTAACATACAGTTGGATTACTAGATTATAATTTCCTATCAATTGTATTGAGAATGCTATAAATCAGAATTGATTATTTGTGTGACCTCAATGGCTGGATATCTGCACACTACAAATGAGTTTGAATGAAGTTTACCTGGTGTATATTCATCACAATCATAACACTAACAATTTTCTAGTTTTAAGTTTAAATATTGACCCTCCACTATGCGTATATATCTAGCAGGTGTGTGACTTAGAAACATGTCTGTCACAATTTATATAAAATATATTTTTATTTATAAGTTTCAAGTAAATTAATTCTTAGTACCTAATATTAATTATTTACTCACATTTATTATTAGTCCTGATGATTGTTCTTTTAGGCTGGATTTCATGATTATTTCAATTTCTCACATTTAATTCAATGTAATTCATCCAGTATCATGTAGTAAATACAATTCAGTTCACCTTGATCTGGGTACCTTGCGATTTCATTTGTGAAATCTGCTCTCGCAGTAATTCACCAGATTTTATTCAATGAAATTCATTGAGCAAAATGGAGCACATTTTTCAAAATATTTTAAATTGAATTGAAAATTTATGTTCATGCATGAAATTCAGTCTTAAAACATTTTGCAAAGAAACATTTATATTACCATAATTTTCATTAATTTATTATCACTTTCAGGCTCACGTTACATCACCAGAAATGAAGCAGGTAAATAAACATTAGTTATTAAGAAAATTACACATTCTTCAATAAAATGTTTCCCCAGGAGGCTGAACTGGTTCTGGTTGTATACATAGCATGTACTTTGGAATATGAGGTCCACTGTCCTACTCTTTCTCTTGATTGGATTTATCTGGATTATGTAGCAACTGCTATCTGACCCCCAATCCTGAGAAACAAGCCTTTGACAGAACCTTGTGCATTAATCAGCAGGTGTACATAGCAGCATGTAGTATAAGCATAATGTTACTCTACCTGCTATCCTTGTAGCTGCATAAGCTTACGCTACCTGATATTCAGGGACATGCCCTGAATATCTTGACAGCACTCCATACACTCAACTCCTTCAACAAATCAATTAGCAGATTAAAATTAATTCATGCTCAGTTTAAACATTTAGGTAATATTAATATTATGTAGGTATTCAACATAACCAGTAATTTAATACTGATTTTAAATAATCTAGTTATTATAATGATTCAATAACCTGTTCTTACACTCATGGTTGAAGAGACTTAAGAGCCCATATAACAGCTGCTGCGAAATATAGTAGGCTACTCTGTCGACATATATTGTATTTAGCTTTTCTATGTAGGTAGGATAGGCAGAATACAATGTTCATTTCCCAACAGAAACATCATTGAATTCTAGAAAACTGATGCTAGTGAGGTATTGGATTATTTATAATGACAGTCTCTCTCATAAAATCTGAATAAGCCAAATCTTAAGGTGTAAAAGGAGCAAGTGAACTCCAGGAAATTTTAAATGAGACCAAACTAAGATAATGATGATCTGTTAATAATACCTGCATAAATACTTAATTTAGTATAAGCACAGATCCATATAATTTACTCTGAAGATTACAGGTCAACAGAATTTATGTACAGCTTGTGCCAAAGTTCCATTTTCAAAATAATATATTTTTCATCCCTGCTAAGAGGCTTAGACCTATGGTGCAAGCCTGGCCATATTTATGCATATTTCACGCATCTTATTAAGATAATGGCCACTTCAAAATACATCAAAAAATTTCAGCCTTTACAGGTAAATGGTATAGAAGGCGGTATTGAGCGTACACAAGGGGAAGATGGGTATACCTATATATCTGTGGTGCTATCACGAGCGGGCGGTGCGGGCCTTGGGTTCAGCATCGCGGGTGGCTCGGACAATCCTCACATTGCAGAGGACCCCCACATCTACGTAACCAAACTTATACCTGGAGGCGCTGCGGCCGCTAGTCAGCTGCAGATCAATGATGCTATATTACAGGTGCAATATTATTCAATACATGCTACCTAATAGTGAAGCTCTTGTGCATAACATTTTCATTACCTATTTCCAATTGGTTGGTTCTATTTACGCATGTATTTAGAGAAACCTGCGAAACTGCTATTTGCATATATGATGAATCTGGCCCCAGAATACTAGGCGCCCAGATCCAATCAAGGCCCTTTGGGGACCCCTTTGCGTATCGAAACTATACAAATTTCCTTGGAATACATGCAGTACAACTTGAAAGGAACATCACCAATTATAAATTTTAACCTAATAAGGAAATTGTTTTTAAATTATTGTGTTTTGCTTTTACAGGTAAATGATACAAATGTTGTAAACGTAACGCATGCTGACGCAGTAGACGCTCTAAAAAAGGCTGGCAATACTGTGAGACTGGTAAGTGTTTGTTTACATGTGATTTACAAACATAATATTAAGTAAATAGATGATTCATAAACATTAGACTAAGGAGGTTAGTAATATATGAGCACAACAAGCTCTGACACATTCCATTGCCAAATTATTTATATTAGGATATAGTTGTCCAATAGTATCTGCCAATTTCGAATCATAATCGAACTACTCAACGCGCCCTAAATGACACAATTCAGTGGACGGCCTTCGTACAAGGACTCTTGTCATTCAACATTGTGTCCCGCGAAAGACATGAGTCACCTTTGTTAACGCGCCTGTCTTAATATTCGTACATAAGATTTTTTAAATTCATTACAGAAAATACGGCGTCGCGGTACAGATGATAATAACACGTTAAATGTTTCACAAGTGTCAAAAACAGAAGAGTCAGTAGAGATTGAATTGGTGAAAGGTGGAGCTGGTCTTGGATTCAGCATAGCGGGAGGCCTTGGCAATCAACATATCCCTGGTGATAATGGTATATATGTTACTAAGATAATGGCTGGTGGTGCTGCTCATAGAGACGGCCGTTTAAGAGTTGGGGATAAACTACTAATGGTCAAAAATACTTCGGTAAGTACTGTTTATTCATGACTATAATTAGGTGTTGCTAATTGTCGAATTTATAATATATTCAGGCTATTATTTACAGCAAGGAGATATAAATTTAGATAATGTAACGCACGAAGATGCGGTAGCTGCGTTGAAGGCGACAGGGGAGCGAGTACAACTCGTGTTAGTCCCAGGTCCGAGACACGGTCAACCCTCACCGCGTACATCGAGAGCAAATACACGTAAGTTACATACTAAAATGTTGTAAGCATTACGCCGCCCTTATGACCTTCATACTTCGGACCTAACAATTCAACTGGGCCTCTAACCAATGTCATACCTTATTTGTAGATCAAACAAATTGGAATTGTGGTATAACTAAGTGTTAATATGCATGTTAACATTTCACTATTCTTGTTGTAATAGACTGTTTAGGTATGGTACTTTACAGAACTAGGTACCTAGATAAGAATATTTCATTCTTCTGCATGTTGAACTATTTGATGTTTGTTGTTTTTGTAAATACTAATTAAAATTGTCCATAGCTCATAGATGGACAAAAAAAACATACATTTTACATACACACAAATGTTCTCATCATAGATACATTTCTTGTATCTCTCTGGGGGGTCAACTTCTCTGTCTCTGAAGCACTTCATCATATTGTAGAAATCTACTACAATATATTAAATGGTCTTGTTATTGGAATATCAATTGTTAATTAGATATCGGAAGCATGGCGCATATTGGACGAGGCCTATGTCCAATAGTGAACTGCAATAAGTTATTTGATTCACAAATTTCTGTTAATCCACAATAACGTTGCTTTATTTTCAGCTTCAAGCACTGCGAACTCACTTCGCCGCGAAGATGTCACAGATAGTAACGAGGAGACTCGCATAGTTGAGCTTGAGAAGGGCACTCAAGGATTGGGCTTCAATATCGTCGGTGGTGAAGACGGGCATGGTATTTACGTATCGTTCTTGCTGGCCGGCGGACCCGCCGAGCGGTCTGGGCAGCTAAGACGTGGTGATCGGTTGCTTGCAGTCAATGAAGTGGATATTACTCACGCCACGCATGAACAGGCTGCTAAAGCTTTAAAGGTACCTATCTATTTTTGTATACTCCATTCGGGTAGGTACTTTAACTAAAGGTAAACTTTATAAAAATACATATTAAGTTTTAAGTCCTCAAAATGAGTTTCACATGACAAAAATATTTATAAACTGAGTTGTGACTGTATAAAAAAAACATCAAGATTGTTTATGTTTAAATAAGTACCTAACCGAATATAGGTTAGGCCTTAGGCCAAGATTTCGCCACTATACCGCCTAATTTAAAAACGTAAGAAGGTTAAAATGTTTTATGAAAGACAATATAGTTTTTTTATTTTTATGTAATAGGTATGAATGATAAACAACGTTTAAAAGTATCAATATACCAGTAGCATTGAGAGCCAGCCAATATTTTTGTCATAGTGTCATTTCATAATAACGAATGTAATAATATGTGAGATTACGTTATAGAGACACACGGAAAATTGATAAGATTACGTGGGTTTAATATATCTTCATTATGTAATATTATTTAATCAAATAGTTTACATAACATATTCTTACTGTAAGTGAGGTCTTGGGTCTGATATATTAGGGGTTAAAGTATGAAATTGCCGATTTGTACTGACAAATTGAAATTCGTTTTTTTTTTTAATTTAACGTATTTATTTAATCAAAATAATTACCATTATTATCTATACATTGCTGCCATCTAGTAGGAAGGTCATTTATGCCTTTGCGATAGAACTCTGGTGATCTAGATTCGACAAACTGTGTGAAAGCATTTTGTACTGCCTCCTGAGAAGAAAACTTTTTATCACATAGAAAATTGTCCAAATCACGAAAAAAATGGTAGTCTGTTGGAGCAAGGTCTGGCGAATACGGAGGGTGACGGATAGTTTCTAATTGCAGTTCCTGTAGAGTTAAAACGGTTTTTCGTGCTGTATGAGGTCTCGCGTTATCATGGAGCAATAATGGTGAAGATCGATTCATGAGTCGGGGCTGTTTCACTGCTAGTTTTGCTATCATTGTTCGGAGTTCGGCACAGTAGACATCTGCCGTTATTGCTAGACCAGATCGTAGAAAGCTATAGTGAATAACACCATGCTGAGACCACCAAACAGTTACCATTACCTTTTTATTGGTAAGCTTTGCTTTAGGACACTGTTGTGGCATTTCACCTGGGGTCAGCCATTGCATTTTTCGCTTACGGTTATCGTAAAGAATCCACTTTTCATCACATGTCACAATTCGATCCAATATTCCTTTATTTCTGTATCGATTCAACAAGGCAACACAAGTTTCAACACGCATTTCTTTCTGCAGATCAGTCAAATCATGAGAATGAGTCAATATTGTTGGTAAGGTAACGTTAAACCATGCAGCTAATTCCTGGGTAGTTTGGCTCGGATCGGCTTCCACCATGTCTTTCAATTCATTGTTATTCACCTGTGTGGACGGCCTTCCTCGTGGTTCGCTCTTCAAATCAAAGTTTCCATCACGAAAGCGTTTAAACCAAAATCGCACGGTGCGTTCATTAGCAGTCCCCTCTCCAAACGCAACATTGATATTGCGAGCTGTTTCTGCCGCGTTAGTTCCGCGTCGGAACTCGTATTCAAAAATCACTCGAATTTTCAAAGTATCCATCTTTCTTGTCTAAGCTGAATAAAAAAAACAACTGAAAGTCGATAATCGAATGTTGCACATTTTTAAATGTAGTGGAAAAAGTTTCACTCAAAAATCTCAAACCATGAAGGTTCTATGTCAATTCGAAGTACCTATTACAATGAAACGGCAATTTCATACTTTAACCCCTATTATTATAAGTGCCTTTTTCACAATGACATTACGATCTGGCAGTAAATATATCTGCAAGTGTTATTTTGTGACCTAAATATAAATAAGTGTCAGTTTACAAATACATACTATCATATACATAGCTCGTTCCATATATCTTAGACCTAAAATGTGCTCTATACGCGCAGTACACGTTTCTGGGATGTAATTTGATCATGGCAATTGGTATTACGGCCGTGGACGAGCTCAAGATCACCTAGATTATTACAAAACATATCCCGATTTAGGTCCAGGATATATGGAACGAGCAATATTTATTATATACCTTGTACGGTTCAACCTGCGGCGGAGATTACGTCATCTCCAGATTCTGAAACTCTTTCAGCGTGCGTGGCTATGTTCAAATTTTATACAGGCTCAGGAAATTGTTATACATCACTATCAACGTAGTAAAAAATAGTCCAAAGCTTTTTTTCTGTATAGAGCATTAAAACGGCCTTTACAAAGCGTCAAAATAAAAACTAATGACTAGTTTCGCAAATGGACCACCAATTCATAACGCGGCCCTGACCTGAGAAGTCTCCGGCATGTCTCACCGGGTATTTCGCATCAAATAAACTATATCGGTACTTTTATTTTCGCAATTAGTTGTCAAAAAAGTCTCTGAACGGATGCGGAAGGCGGAGGATCGGTAGAAATGGCGCACAACGCGAGAAGCCCACGTCCAACAGTTTACTGCTTTATTTTAATTCATTGATTGATTGAAAATGTCTCAATTTTACTATTCTTTTTTGTTTTCAGAGTACTGGTCAACAGGTTAAACTCACAGTGGTGTACAGGCCACAAGAATACAATAAATTCGAAGCACGCATTAATGAACTGAAACAACACCACACACTCCTGAGGACATCTCAAAAACGATCTTTATATGTGAGGTAAATTCATATCAATATATTATGTTGTGAATATAACATTGTCGTATATGCTTTGCATATAATGAACAATGTTGCTAGCATCTGAAATAGACCTTCATAGTCGATTTTAATTGCACAGTAAAATAGCTTGACTATAAATAACTAACATCATTGTAATCTAAGGTGTAAAGCACATAATTGGTGTATGTGGTATAAAAAATCGTGTCTGTAAAATATGACATTTTGGTTTTTATGATATTATATTAACAAAAGGGGAATTATTAAATACCAGGGTGCAGACCAGACCAGACAGCATCTTGATAACGTTTTTATGAAAATATACAATTTTAATTTTGTGAAATATACAGGCGAATTTCAACTGCTAATTCGTCAAATGCTAATTTGACTATAGTTGGTCTAATTTCAATTTGACTATCGAAACTAAAAAAGGAAGCGAAAATCGCTTAATGGAACAGATTTTACCATCACTATGCATATGTTCGATATTTTTCAAAATCAAACCCATTGATTTTGATAATAAAAACCCATACGTATATTTCTATCAATTGATTGACCGTACTACGCTTCATTTTTACACGCATGCGTGTTAAGAAGATTAAATATCGCACAATTTAACTATTCTCGCCACACATTTGATGTATTTTAAAAGCGTGTCAATTTCATATTACATAATATGACCATTAATTCAAATTGCATGGCCACACGCCATCGATGTATGTTTTACACCTAATCTGATATAGAAACATTCAAACTATGACATATCAATTACATTACTTTTTAGCGTTGCCAAAGGTTTTTAGGAAATAAGACATTTATTTAATGCAGAAAGATATGCTATTTTTATGTTTGAGTAAAAGTTAAAAAGTAATTAAGTACTGTTTTATAAAAAAGTACCATCACCGCGCGATTTCAACAGTTCTAGTCTTGATTCTTAGGTAAAGGTGAAGTTCTTAGGTAATATCTAATATATAAAATATATACCCCGATTCGCGATAACCGACATCCACGCGGGCGGAGCCGCGGGCGACAGCTAGTAATATATAGCATTCTATAAGTGAAACAAGTTTCAATATCCGTCTGGTAGTTATACACAAACATACAAATTTAGCCCCTTTTATGTATTAGTATAGTAAGTCTCATAATGCAAGCAGTGAATTGATTTATTGTAACAATCACCAATCACCACTCTGATTTTAAAATACTTCATTCTTTAATTCGGTCGCTAGACGAAACTTATATCAATGCAATAATCAAGTAATGATTGAGCTTCGTTTCTATAAACAGAGAAATATATCCTTGAGAGGCAATTCTCTTTCATTACCTAGTAACATTATAATTATGCCTGTAACGTGAGTTATACCTCGGGACATATATTTTGGACTTAAAATGTGCTCTATAAGGGCAGTACACATTTCTTGGGTGTCTTTTAAGGATAGCACGGGGTGTTGGGGCGATGGACGACCTCAAACTTACCAAGCATAGATTGTTACAAAATCATTCACGCGCTAGGGCCTCCTTTGTATCGCGACCTAGGTCCAAGATATGTGTTCCGCGGTATAATATGAATTATTATGTGTTTCAGAGCGTTGTTCGACTACGACCCGGTGAGGGACGATGGCCTGCCTTCGAGAGGGTTGCCATTCAGATACGGTGACATACTGCACGTTACTAATGCATCTGACGATGAATGGTGGCAAGCAAGGTAATTATGAGTGTGAAATAGTTTTTGAGTTATGAGGGTGAAAAGTGGCTCCTTACGATTCCTATAATATTACACACGGTACCGCACGTCTTTTATTTACTTGAACTGTGCTTGCATGACACCGCGTGCTTGCGTGTCAAGGGGCGTATAGTGTCCAGCAAACTTATTGACAAAGTACTTTAACATTGCGGTAAGCGCTTTACAGATATCTTTGGTGTATGTGTGGTTGAGGCGCGCCAATTATCCAGTCAAAAGACTCGGGTTATTGGTTGAACAGTCCTTTTTTGTGGTTCTTGGTTCGTGTGGTGGCCTTTCGACGGATTTTCCCTTTTCCCACAGAACTTCCCGAATTTTGTTTAAGATGTTTGCCGGCACTTATACGTATGGGACTATGGAAGCAGTGAGCATTGCGTCATTGCTTAATATTACAGGTTTAGGTGTAATTAGACGAACTACTATTTAGTATACATAACATGTGTTTTTAATTACTGATCTTTGACCTTTACCTTTATCAGGTCCATTAATATTCGTGCAAAGGTTATTTATAAGAAATTACACATATTGAATACACATGTACTTTTTCCACAGTACATTTTATATTACACTAGCTTTTAGCCGCGGTTACACCCGCGTGGATGTCGGTTATCGCGACCAAACATAGCCTATGGCCGTTCTCAAGGTCTAATCTACCCCTATCTCAAATTTCATCAAAATCGGTTCAGTGGATTAGGCGTGAAAGGCGGACAAACGGACACACACACACACACACACACACACACACACTTTCAACCGGTCAGGTTCGATAATAAATACTGTGAAAAAAGTACAAGTATTCTCAGTATGTGTAAAATTCCACCAAGCATGATCAATCAACAGTATAAATAGTCTATAAAAAATTGCTTTTAGCTATAAGGTTGCCGTTTATACACATAAGTTGTGCATTCCTTGGATGAATATTTGACTAGCGTACAATTAAATCTTTTTCTATTCGATAAACAAAACACTTGGAACATATTTTCATCCATCACTATATCTAATGGCTAAACAGGAAACAATAAGAATATCTGTTAGATGACGAAAGCCAGTGATGTAGCATTACTCATGAGAGATAGTAATTTCGTCGAGACAATGAATCATGCTATGCTATAAAAATAAGATAGAAATAAAACAAGCTAATTCCGTGCATACGTTGCTTTTTCTGGACACAGACGGCCGAACTACCGCAACGTAAAATGGACGCACTCATCATCATAAACCCCTTATCGGTTTATGATGATGAGTGCGTCCATTCGTCTGAAGTTTGTGCTTTGAAACCTGTCTGAAAAAAAAAAACATTTAAATTTAAATCCGGAATAGGACTTAAAACCGCGACCAGTACCTTTCTAGAGAAAATTCTCTGACCAACTTGATTGCTTGCTTGTCCATAACCAGCCAGTCTTAACCATAGAATTTGAACCCTTTGTAAAGCTGGCCGTCTTAAATTTCACAGTAATCTAGATACAAACAATAAGTAATACACCAAAATTATTAACAACCAAAGTTTTATCACAATATTGTGAATGATGATATAATCATAAAAATATACTAGGATAGAACGGCCATACGCAGTGTTCACCTGCATGTCGCGCGTGGCGACTTTTTCACTTTAAATAAATACTCACGAGAGATAAGAAATCCCTTTATATTTCAATTTAGTTCTCCATTTCCATTCTACATGTAGTTGGAAATAGCACAATATGGCATATTTACGATATTTTTAACGATGTTATTACAAGCCAGGCTTAACAGTACCGAGTAAGCGTTCGAAAGTTCCTGTCTCATTGAACAGGAATTGATTAAACTGTTGCCACGCTATTCCCGCTCACATGGCCGTTCTATCCTAATATATTTTTGTGCATATAATCTTATACCTACTCGTAGTTATGCATAGAGGACAAATATATATAGAAACATTCATTCTTATATTTAAAGATAACGGATCTTAAACGTAACCTTATCGCAGAGCATCTCTAGTTTGAGATATCTCTAACACTCTTTTAAGTATTTATTATACTACTATCAATTTTATTATCTAAGTTTATATTGTCGTCATGTTTAGCGCGTTAGTCATCAGTTGATAGCAGATATGATGTATACTGTCTAATGCGGCGTCCTACGTAGGCGATTCAAAGCGAACAGCGATTTGATGCGATTTCACACGAATCCAATGAGATGTGACGCGACGCGGTGCGAACGGCGGCCTTGACTTGCGTGCGCGCGAAAACTGACGTCTTTTAAAAAAAATAAAATGACACTCCGTCAACCGCCGCTGCCGTCTCAATTCGCTTGAAAATATCAAACCAACTGATCGCGTACGTAGGCCACTTTCATACATATCCACTGTTTGTTGGTCGCGCGCCGCGTCGCGCCGAATCGCGTTCGCTTCAAAATCGCTCTCGTGGGACGCCACATTTGACTTTGTTCGATGCGATTTTGTGACTATAGTAATAGTTCACGACTAAGAACGTCTTATTCTGTGTCGGTGTCATTATACTGTAGTTACAGCCAGTTTCGTAATAAATGTATCGTATTATATGAAGTAAACATGTTTGTAAATAATCAAAAATGTTTCCACGTTTCGTACAGAAGTCTCATTTGTTTGTAATAATTAGTCTAGTGTACATATAGTGTAAGTTCCGTTTTAATGGTCTATGTCCATACCCACAGAAAATATTTTTTTACTTTATTTTTACTTATAAAACAACATGATCTCTTCAGACGGCTGGACAAAACGGAGTCGGACGCGATCGGCATCATCCCGTCGAAACGTCGGTGGGAGCGTAAGCAGCGAGCTCGCGACCGACAGGTCAAGTTCCAGGGACAAGGCACGCCCGTTAGCACTGTAAGTACCTACCGATGAAGGTTATCTATTGTCAGTCTATTGTATAGAAAATGTATCAATAGAATCACTACCATTTGCCAAGGAAATCTATTGTTAGAATGACGTCACAATATCTTTAGTAACGACAAACGGTACAGAGTATAAGGAGAGGTTAATTTGTATATTTGTCTACTAAGGTAGTGAACAAATGTAAGCAGTCTTTAGAAAGAGATTAAAGACTGCAAGCACTTGCAAAACCATCCATTAGTTGCCAGCTTTATTTCCTCATTACTTACCATACTAATCGAACAATCATCGATCGACGCTATCGTTCGTCAGTAGAATTAATAAGTCGATCGATCGAATCTGTCGTTTCTATTACATCGTATGATGTAGGTAGATCGAAGTAATTTTGAAGATGCATATTATGTTTTGGGTAACGATTAGACTGCACTTATACAATGATTTTGTCGTAACATGGTTCCAGAGCCAATCGACATTGGAGAGAAAAAAGAAGACATTATCATTTAGCAGAAAGTTCCCATTCATGAAGAGTCGAGAGGATGGAAAATCTGAAGATGGTTCAGATCAAGAACGTAAGTATATCACAGTAGTTAGAGCTAATTCCTGCCACTGTATACATCACATTCACAGCACACAACTGATTATCATATATTTATATATCATTATATATTCACAAACATTATAAATAATGTATTATATGGTGCGGTGGTACATGTGTATTATAATGATTGCCTTCAGTGAGTTCGAAATTTTCCATGAGTTTTACAAACATGGGCGACTAATTAATACGCTGGTCAAGCTGAAGTACCTGACACCTGACTTGTGTTTTACGAGTTTGGTCAATCATAGGGTTATATGACTACAATATAATAGTGAAAATTGTAACATACAGTGTGATTGCCTTAAACACAGTTACAATGGCCGCAATAAACTTAGTCTTGAAAATTGATTCAGATTGGAAATAGTGAATGCTCAAGACAGAAATTAAACCCGCAACCAGTCCATTACAATTCTTTCAAATTCGTGAACACATAAATGAACGGCCAATTTCCTTCGTTATTGCAAATACAAAAAAAAAAAACTTTTCATAAGCTCTCCAAAAAATAACATGTATAATATTTTGCCCAAAATTCCAAAATAATATTTACTTTAGCTTTATAAAAACTGTATTTTCCATCAAATGTACAAAATTATACACAAATATGCTCAAACATTCATCATGGTATTGCTCGTTCCATATATCTTGGATCTAAAATGTGCTCTCTATACGCGCAGTACACGCTTCTTGGATGTATTTTGAGTATAGCACGGGGTGCTACGGCCATGGACGAGCTCAAATTCACCAAGCATAGATTACTACAAAACAATCCGCGCGCGGCAGGACCTTTTATATATTAAGACTAGCTGTTCGCCTGTGTGGATGTCGGTTATAGTTTAGTATAGAGTCAACGTTATTTTTCTAAAAGAAAAGTAGCCTAAGTTATTCCTTATTACATTAGCTACCTGCCAATAAAAGTCCCGTCGAAATCGGTCCTACCATTTCAGAGATTAGCCGGAACAAACAGACAGACTGACAGACAGTCAGACAAAAATTATAAAAAATGTAATTTTGGTGTATGTTACCGTATTTATATGCATGTAGTTAAGAACGGTTATTTCAATATTACAAACAGGCATTCCAATTTTATTCATATGTATAGATGTATAGATATAGATGCAAGATCCTATATGCAACGAGCAATAACACAAAATTGGAACCGGTCATGTTTGATCATTCGCCTGAGCATCGACGGGGTTGGTGTATGTCTAAATACAACATGAGCTTGGCTGCACCAACATACTAATACAACAATTTTGTTACAGCTTTCATGCTTTGTTACACTCAGGAGGACGCTAACGCGGACGGTAAGTGCACAATCTCTTCTCCTCCTCTATTTATTACTCTCGCTACTGTGCTGTTAATCGTATTTAGGTCATTACGCAGTTTTTTTTTTTCATACGGCTGCTAATAACCACTATTTAAAGTTAGGTCGTTTTTACATTGGAGCTATTCGCTTATTCTAACCACAGAACAACATCACGTACAACATTTATGAAAGTGAATACGATTATCGTGGTGTTCAGTTTGTTACAATGAAGAGAGAATTGTACACTTGACTACTAAAGGACAGTGAAACATTATACTGTATTATTATTTATACAATCATGGTTGTATAAAAAATTGTAAGATATCATTTCTTTTTATTTTATAATACCAAATTGATGCTTGATTGTCCTTAGTATAAATTTCTGTCAGTATTTACTATTCTATTTTATAATTTGATTAGGTAAAGCAATAGTTAAGTTAATATATCATTGATATTTGATATCGATACTATCATGTATTTTATATTACATTATTTATATTGGTAACATTTTGAATGTAACTATTACAAGAATCATGTAAGGAACACGATCATAATGGGATTATTTGAGAACATCACAGTGTAGCGATCTTATTTCGAAATATTTTGAATCAAAATGCACCGGATCTATGTGAGTAAATTATCGCTTGTAGTGTGTATGGAGACGCATGGTGATGCCTATAATTACAGTATAGGTCTAGCAATACTTTGCCACCGCTGGGCATCGGCATATCGCTTGTCGAATTATATGATTTGGGCGACCCGGTGACAAGCTATGTACTATTACCTCTGTGTGTTAGATAGTTTTATTTTTTAATATGACACTCTGTAACCGCACAACTGTGTTTCAAATTTCCTCTATTTTAACAGAGTACTTAGCAAGGATCGCTTTCTATAAAATGTAGTAATAGTTTTGAAAGTGGTCAGTATCATAGTGTCACAGTTCTCAGCTGATCTGTGACGATGCAAGTCTAGACTAACACGGGTGTGTGGTACGAGTCTCAAGCTACAATTTGGTGTTCCACAAGTAGTTGATGTTATACTAAGAAGTGATCGCAGCGAGCACACGGGTTGGTTTGAGACACGTCCGGCCAATGTCCCGTGCTTCTAGTTGCCTAACCGTAGCCAACGACTAAATACATCTTAAATTATATCATCTAGTCGATATGACATACTTTTATTTTGCTATTTATTTTTTGAGCGCTATTCATGAACTAGTAGAGTTGCTAAACACGACGTGATACGAATGCGTCGAACATATCTAACGGTAATTCTGTCCGAACGGAGGTTCCCCATCCCTGGTACCGTGCACCTGTACGGACGCAATTCCTGCGTATATTTTAAATGTATGTAACGTTAATTTTTCTACGTGTAGGGGAAATCTTGTATCGAGTGGAACTTCCCATGATGGAGGAGATAACGCTCATTTATCTCGAGGACGAGAGTAAGTTTTGGGAGTGAGGCGTAGCTTGCGAGTGCCGTAGCCGATACCTTACCTCCCGCATTCTGGTTATGATCATCAATTAGAAATGTAGTTCTCATTTCAATAACACTCCAGTTTTTTTTTTTTATTATTTGTCATATTTTCTTTACGTTCAGTTTTTAATTCATACAACGCGATTACTCTAATAGCCTCTCCGCACTCGAAAATATTACCATCGAGCTCACGAAAGTGTTTGGATCATCGTTTCAAAATTGTTTGATCACGCCGGGGGGCCACGTCCCGCTCACGTCACGTTGCCACTTGCCACACGGTAGTGTCGGTTGTGGAGGAGAGGGAGGCACTGGAAGCACACGAGGACACAAGAGCCGCCTCTGTCACTAGCTGACGCTTCAGGCGCCACGCATGCGAGCACCGAACGCGCTTTGCCTTAGTTCCACACGTCACACGCCACACGCCACACGTCACCGGCATGTTCAGATGTACCGACGATATCACGACATTCTCATTCGAGCTTGTTTTCAAATTTCAAAGTTACGCTGTGCTGGTTTACTTTAGAGTTAGTTTTATCGCTTCAGGCGTCTAGGGATGCTGTAATTATTTTATTGGCCTAGCAGTCGCCGCCATAAATGTTGGCTGTTGTATTGAAATGTGTACATTTGCTTATTATCTATTTTTGTTCAGGACTATTTTGATGGGTATATTTGAGCCAAATTTAAATAATTTGTACCTTGAAACATGCTATCGAGTCATAAGGTTTTATTTAATTTTGGCTAGTAGTGAATCCGATTCATGTTGTATTAGAGTTATTTTGAAGGAAGCATATGCAATTCGACACAAGAACAAATTTGAAATAGTTTGTAAAGTTTTGATCTGGTTGACATTTCTGTGTTACCATACTACATTACTTATATACTATTAAAATGTTCTAAATTTAAAATAAATATTGTTTCTTGTGCAGTGTTGTGATTTCTTTTCAGAATTATGTTATAGTAGCTGACAGGTGATTTAATGCATTCATATTGCGTAAGTCGAAAGTGTATCGTGAATTTCATATAATTTCGGTTCTATTCTATTTACTTCACTAAGTTGTTCGTTTTAAAATTTTTTGATCTAGGTTGAGGTAGATTGTGTTATATTGAATGTAGATGTTTATCTTCTGTCACAAAAGAATTTTCTATAATAAGATAATCGTACACAGATCTTGAATTGTAAAATATTAAATATACGATGTTGATATTGCTGCACTAGTTTTGCACGTAATACTATTTTGATACAAGCACAATTCGCACGAACGATGTTGTACACACGTAAGTGGAAATCAGTAATTTGAAGCTAAGCTACACCAGTTTACAAGCATTACGATTAACGACCACATTGTATATTGAAGATTTTCAGCCCATTGTTAGTTGGCAGAATCATGAAAACGAAACACCATTCACTTGGTCAATAGTCTCTTATTAAAAGCTAGATCATTTATTATTAATTATATTTGGTTCTATGTATTTTTAAAATGTCATTGTGTTACAGGTCAAGATGAAACGGTGCTATCGTATGAGACCGTACAACAGTTGACGATTACTTACACGCGGCCGGTCATAATCCTGGGCCCGCTCAAGGACAGAATAAACGACGATCTAATATCTGAGTTCCCTGAGAAATTCGGCAGCTGTGTGCCTCGTGAGTAACTTTTATTCATAAAAGTATAAACCTGGGCCCAAATGTGTTAAGAGAGTTTGTTACTGTCTCTAAGATGAGACTCTTAGTTATCTTTCGAGTGTGAACTATGGCCAATATTACCAGACTGCACTTAAAAGTGTTATACTTAAGAAATTGAGTTTATTGAGTAATTGAATATAAGTTTCATATTATGACCTTAATAAGGTCTGCGAACCTAATGTATAGATAGATAGATAGATAGATAATACTTTATTGTACACCATTTGAGTTACAGTAAAGACAATTTGGAAGCATGTATACATTGAATGTACAATGGGCGGCCTTATCGCTTTAAGCGATTTCTTCCAGGCAACCTTGGGATGGACAGTAGTGTGGTAAAACAAAATTATGGTGTAGTTATCATATAAACTAGATATAAAGTGTTCTGAAACAAAAAGGAAGAAGGAGAGAGAAAAGCACAAATAAAGTAGAAAATAAAATAAATATATGTATTATAAATATATACAACTATAGCACATAAATAGAAATGGGTATAAAATAGTAGGTACATACTAGTATGAAGGGATAATAACAAGTGAGCATATAAATAGTGAGCTATCAAAGTGTACACGATGCTAAGTAGTGGTCATTTACCATTCTTTTAAAATTATTAAGGGTTTTTGCTCGCCTGATGTTCAGTGGCAGTGCATTCCATAGGCGCACAGCCTTGACAGTGAATGACTTGTCTACAAAGTCAGTAGAATGCATTGGCATTTTCAACCTCAAATTCTCGGATGACCTCAGGCATTTCGAATGTGTGTCATAAAGGAACTGAAAACGTTCTTTGAGATAAGAGGGAGTGATGGGATTAAACAATACATTATATAACAATGTTAAAATATGAGCATTCCTGCGAAGCCGAATTGGAAGCCACTTGAGTTGTTTACGAGAATCTGAAACGTGATCATACTTGCGTAGACCAAATATGAATCTTATGCAAAAATTTTGAAGTCGCTCAAGTTTATCTAGTTGCTCCTCTGTCAGATCGGGATAGCTGACATCGGCGTAATCAAGGACAGGAAGAAGAATATAATTATGGACTATGGGCGAGACTTACGTATACCATCTGATATGGTAACCGATATTATATATATATATATATATATATATATATATATATTTCAATCTATACATCTTTATTATCATCATATACTCGCTTCTATTGCAGATACGACGCGCCCCCGCCGAGACTACGAAGTGGACGGTCGCGACTATCACTTTGTGGCGAGCCGCGAGCAAATGGAGCGTGATATACAGAACCACCTGTTCATTGAAGCAGGACAGTATAACGAGAACCTGTACGGAACCTCCGTCGCCTCCGTCAGGGAAGTTGCAGAGAAGGTATGTAATCAGTAACTTTTGTAGATTTTGTTTAATTTGTGTACCCACTTCCCTTTTTTCTTCTACTACATTATCATTATCTAAAAGTAAAGGATTTGGAATTTTTCATTCTAAATTAATTAAATTAAAATGTTTCGAAGATGACAGTCCGATAGCTATACTGTATCTTTTTTGTGCCGAAATGCAAATTCATATGGCATGGCAATACCTCTAAATAGCTGCAGCATAGTGAGGAAGGTTGATTGCATAACTTATTGAATTTATTGATGATGATATTGATAAATTGCTAAAAATCTGTCACGTGACTACAGTGGTCCATTATATTCGTCAAAAATACGAGAAACGAGTCTTCCTCATCTCGTCTGGGCCTGCATGTCTCTAACTGACCCGCCCCGGCTTCGCCCGTATCATACTATTCCACAAAACCCTGTAATTTTTTAATAATGTTTGGGAATTTGTTGACTTTTATGGTAACTGCTCTGCTCCCTTGAATAGTAGCTTGATGGTATTTAGCCTGTAACCTTCCTCGATAAACAGGCTATTAAACACAAAAAGAATTTTGTTAATTCGTACCATTAGTTCTTGAGATTAGCGCGTTCAACCAAACAAACTTTGCAGTTTTATAATATTAGTATTGATAAAATCTTAACTCGTGACAACTCATTTCATTGATCAAAGAGACTAAAAACATAAAGTTTACAGTGTCGGGCTAACATATGTTGGACAAGGGCCAATTGTAATAATAATGTTGTATTTCAGGGCAAACATTGCATTTTGGATGTGAGCGGCAACGCAATCAAAAGGTTACAAGTGGCGCAACTGTATCCTATTGCCATATTTATAAAACCAAAGAGCGTAGAATCTATAATGTAAGTATACGTTCAAATAACTGGTATAAGATTATATATGAGTTTTTAGCTATGGAGGCTTGTTGTTAGCAATATTGATACACATTGTTGTTAGTAAAAGTTGTTATTAGTCTGTAAGCCTTCTTCAAGAGTAAATAATTAAAAAAAAAAAGGTTTACTTTGATATAATTTGTAATGAATGTAACATTTTAGGGAAATGAATAAGCGAATGACTGAAGAACAAGCAAAGAAAACCTACGAACGTGCGCTCAAAATGGAGCAAGAATTCGCCGAATATTTCACCGGTTTGTATTTCTTAACTCTTACTGGACAATCATCCACATAATCACAACACTAGTCCCGCTGAATTCTAAGCTTATGCTTTGAAGCACAGGGTCCGCACATTATTCTTGCATTTGATTGGGTTAACCTTGGTTTTTCTGTATGCAACTACTGCTAACCTCCCAACACCTAGTGAAAAACGTGCGCAAGAACACCTTTCGTTAAACAACAGGTTTAAGAACCGTCCAACTCTAGCAGACTAGCAGGTACAAACGACAAACGTGAATATACACCTTAAGATAAACTGTATAGAAAATGATGTATACTTCTCCCCTTTGCCGACGACTGTCTCGGCGACTATAATATCGGTAGCGACTGGGGGACTTAAGTGCGTAGAAATTATTTGAACTAATTAAAGTAACAGTTGATAATGTTGATATTGACAAAGTCGCCGACGACTCGTCAACCGTGCGTAATTGGGTATAATAAATATTCTTTCTTGGAGCGTGAAAAAGCATCTGATGAGGCCGTCAAGCTGAGTGCCACCATTGTTAACATAGTACGTGTTTGTAATGGTTACCTTCTTTCCTGAGTCTTTGCCTTCAGCTTACCATCAAGCGAGAAAATTCTAAAATATTTTTTTTATTATGTATGTAAAACAAACGTTTGCTTATTTTTTGACAGCGGTGGTGACGGGCGACACGCCGGAGGAGATCTACGCGAAGGTTAAGGCGGTGATCACGGCGGAGAGCGGGCCCAGTGTGTGGGTGCCTCGCCGCGAGCCGCTGTGAAGTGCCATACGGTCCCCGAGCCCTCCTCGTACTATTGCTCGTTCCATATATCTTTGACTCTATACGCGCAGTACACGTTTCTTGGATGTATTTTGAGTATAGCAGAGGGTGCTACGGCCATGGACGAGCTCAAATTCACCAAGTTTAGATTATTACAAAACAATCCGCGCGCGCCAGGGCTTTTTATATATCGCGATTTAGGTCCAAGATATATGGAACGAGCAATACTTCATTAGTACCTATTATAGTGCCTCGACTCCACCCGCCATGTTAGTACCAACGGACGTCACACGTCCCGCCCGCCAGCAATAAGCGACCCGCCGCACTATGCGGCTTTCGATCTACAGTGACTTGTATGTATACTAGACTGTTTGGAATAATAAATGTTGGAGAGTCTTGGGGGTAAAGGATACAGACTAGATAAATGATATTGAGTCGGTAACTTAGTGGTTACGAAGTAGGATTTATGTTTAAGAGGTCCCGGGTTCGAATCCTATAACACTACTGATGTGAACCCACTCCTAATACAATTTACTTTAGTTTTAGGGGGAGGGGAGGGGTATCGGGAATACTATGCTCCATTCGGTTGGGTACCTAAGTAAAGGTGAACAAACTTGTTGCGACTTTTTATAAAAACACATATTATGCAAATGAACTATTAGGTTAACTAACTAACTAGTGGTTCAGTTTCGGTTTTTAGTTTTTAAAATGAGATTCTAAACAGAAAAATATTAACAAGGTTTTAAATAAAACATGAAAAAGATATCTAAATTGTTTACGTTTAGTTAAGTTCCTAACCGAATAAATGGAGTATAGGAATTTCGATTATTTTAAATGTGTTAGTGAATTTTGACACCTAAAGTCATAACGCGCTTTTTAATGTCATCTTTAATATGACAGTTACAAAAACTTGCGCGTTGTTGGTTGATTAGTGAGTGACCTTTCGCAATACCAATATTTTTGTTCCTTACAGCCAGTCTACAGTATACATAGAAGTCATTGTTGATCAATAATCAGACTTTCTAGTATCACCGCTTCATAGATAGACCATATCGGAGTTCATTTAGCGTTGAGAAATTATTTCTAAATTGTAATGTAAATTGTCACATGTGGATAAATTGTTGACCAAGAGTTTCGCTATTGATAGCACTCACCGTTGTTCACTATTTACGCTTATTTATCGTGCAAATATCGTACTATCTATGCGGACGCGTTGTCATGCGACTTTTATAATCGAATTTTTATTTTAAATAATTTGACAAAGCCCACTAATTGTGCTTCGATTGACTATGTAAATTGTATATTTAATAACATTTTAAAGTGGTATTATACATGTTAATTTACTCAGGTTGCTAGATACACTTTGAATTTTCGTCAGTGTTAAGAGTTTACGATTATAAAACTACAATTTACAGATAGTGGATATAACGTGCGAGACGGATCACGTTGCACAGGTGATGTTAAGTCGCTATAAAGAAGTGTTTACTTATTTATTAGTTATGGTATAGTAACGCTGTGTAGTTGAACCCACCTCACGCATGGCTAGATTAAGACGTACATAATCAGGATTATTTGCTCAAGTGGCAATCTATATCGTAATAATTGAATCTCATGACATTTCTGCACACCGTTATCCTCCTTTACACTTAGGCGAGGTGCAAAGTTGTTTGTTGATCATTTTTATAGTAAGCAATTGTGTTATATGGTGTGAAATGTCTCACCAATTAAATAGTGTTCGACATTTATTTATTGAGAATTTTATTTTCTTACGGAGTAATTGATGCTCATCTGCAAATATGGCCATAGAAGCGAGCATGTAAATCTTAACTTGCAATATATATATTTGTTATGTCATGGCGAATATTCTGCTAATTGTAGCCTTAATCAAACCAGTAATTATTACCTCTGAGTATTATGTATGTACCTTAGAGTGCACATTAATGATGAATATAATATTTTAACATAGACAAAAGAAACATGGTACTTAAATATTTAATTCTTAATGTTTCAAATATAATCAGAATGTTAAAGTATTAATTAATGAATTCATACATGACAAATGCTATTGGCGGTTATTATAGAGTATTTTAACTTTTTGACGAAAGTAATTACGACAAACCTTGTTGGTAAACTAGAACTGATAAATTTGTTGAATCTACCAAAGAGATTTGACACTGTGTATATTAGCAATATTGGCGGAGAATTCTTCAAATCGTTAAACTCGTTGTTGTTTGTCGTGATTCCTTTTAATATTATTATTTTGTGTAATGTAAATACATAATTATAGATATATTAATTTATTTTTAAGATTCTGTATCAATGTATTAACACCATAGTCACGAAAATGGTTTATTTTAAAGCTATTTATTTTATCTTTTTAAGTAGGCATTTTATTTATAATAAATTGAGTTTGTGCAAATTAAGTGTATAATGTCTTTTTAACATGTAGTTTTAACATTAATTCACAACCATATTTGCAGATGTACAATGTTTATGAGTTAGTGATGTTCAATAGAATAGTTTGAATAAAATTATTTACGTTGAAAATCTATTGTTGTTTTTATTACCTGTTATTTACAGGTTTTACATACTTAACAGAGATTTTCCTATTACTCGATCGTCAGTTGGACCGTTTTTAAGGTGTTAAGTAGATTTAGTGCTCTACTGCCAAGTCAAGACGTTCGATTCGCACTTAGTTATGATATTTATATGGATATGAAGGCACATGGGGTTTACTTCGGGGTCTGGGGCCTCTTAGTAGCCCATTGTAAGCTTGCACTTACAATCCGCGTGGATATGCGGGCAAGGAGATAGGACAACCTAATACACGAATCACCATACTTCAATCACTGACTACACATTTTACAGCTAGACACACTCGCGATCTATAACCAAGTATATTCAACCGAACTAGGAGCGTTCTGCTAGACACGTAGTGCTCGGTCGAGGTTCACGGCGACACTGATCCCGATTCTCCGCGCGCCCCACCAAAGTCAACAATCTGTCAAACTCAAATTGACCGAATGAACGAATGACGTCACACTCGACCATAGAGCACTAGAGTCTTGCATTACGCCAGAGTGAATTTCATTCACCCTAATCACACAATAATTATAACGCGCCGTCACGGCCAGACTGACATGTCGCTCGTCCTCGTGCGACCAATGCCAGAGATCCGTCTGTGAACAAATGTACGAGGCTTTAATTCTTCTCGCACTGACACGCTCGTCCATCACTGACTTCCATCGCCGCATAGGCCTAACATCTCTCGTTGGTGTTCTTCGGCCACAACGAGCAGAACCGGGCAGCCACTCATTGGTGCCCCTTCGACTATGAACTAGTCGGACCGGGCGACCACTCATTGGTGCCCCTGCGACCATAAACCGGTCGGAACCTGGGCGACCACTCATTGGTGCCCCTGCGACCATAAACCAGTCGGAACCCGGGCGACCACTCATTGGTGCCCCTGCGACCATAAACCGGTCGGAACCCGGGCGACCACTCATTGGTGCCCCTGCAAACACCTAAACTATCCTGCAAGGCTAGCAAGATTACATAGTTCGAACATCGACCCTCGAGGAGCCAGTCCGAACATGAATGTGAGTCTGGACCTACCTACTTACAATATGCATCAAAATCTGTGGAAGGTGGACTAGTAGTAATGATGTGACAATTAATCGCTGAGAATGTGTCGTTATCGTGAATTCTTCCTTCGTTCTGACTATGGACCGCCGTCTCGGCCAGCTCGTTGTCAATTTCTGCTACAGTGATATGACTTATCTTTTGAGATCGAATTAAGGCATTGGGGTTCGAAGCTAGGAGATGAAATGTACTGAAGTCTGCCCAAACACGATGCGTCCCAGCTCCATCCGCCACACCGGAAGCGAGCAGCGTCCACATCCCAGCCCAAGCCGCGGCCAGGCTTCATTTGAATAGGTTTCCAAGGCAGTAGTAGTAGTAAGCAGAGCAAGACCGGAAACCAACAAACCAACACCGACCATACCCCATCCAGTGCTCCATCCGCATACACTCGAAACCGATCAACCAGAACAAACTTATGGTTCAGAATTAGTTAAGAGCCAATTTTGTTACACTTCGCTTTCCTGTACAAAACTACCATACGCGCTTCGTTTCAAAAGAATATTAGCAACCGAAATTATTGAAACCACTAATATTCCCTCTAACCCCTCCAACTAAGCTAAATTGCTTGTGCTAGGAGTGGGCTCACGCCGGCAGTGCAATGGCCAGGACTCGAACCAGGGACCCCTCGATCGCAAGGTCGACCCCCTAACCACCAAGCCACCGACGCTTCTCTCGCAGAGGCTCTCGTAACCGCTCCATTACCCTGTCTATTAACGAGGGCACGAATCACGACTACGCTTCCCCGGACCATTGGCGGAGTCGCACGGATTGCACATCTACGCTGTTACTTTACATCACTCAATCATTAATATGGAGCGAAATAAGACGCATGGAGGAGCACACCGCCCTCCCACAAACTAGAACGGTTTCATTACCACCCTGGATATCATCCGTGTGTTGATCCATCGAAGTCACTATTGGATCAACACGATCGGCTGTGGAGCGAACATATCTATCACACTTACGGGGAAGCTGTCATTTTCATCTAGCTCATTGATTGCCTATTAAACAGAGTAGCCCTATAACACCAATACTACCCTGTAAAGTAAGAGAAGTCACCCAAGCACGCGTCTGTTTGAAGTAGTAATCCTCAACCTGGATGTCTCTGCCAATGCTTGTCAGTATCTGGAACTTTAGGTCTTCTCCTGTTCTAATCATATAACATAGATAACCCATATCCATGTAGTATTTCGAAATGGCGCACATTGGGAGAGGCCCACGTCGAGCAGTTAACCATAGCAGTTAACCTTGGTTGATTGATTGATCGATGTAGAATTTCGTCTATGTGACCACGTACGACGAGAAACCGTTACTTGAGATAACAATGAAACATTACTTGCTAATAGAACATCTTTCCCTAAATCTTAGGTACGCGAGGGTATTGAAATCAAAGACGTCCTAATTTCACCAAATGAGACATCTCAAAGCAAAGGCACACAGCTTGTGACGACTTTATCACTCATACCCGAGAACACAGTACCAAAGCACTTTATTTTCACTCCTTGTACACCACTTACTGATGTGACGGATTACAGCCCCCTTCATCTGATTATAGTCTGTACGTCAACTTCTGACATCTGATCAATGATTCGTACTTAGGCCCAATTTTGCCTGAAATTTCGTAACAGTTTGAAATTTACGTGTTAACGCTTCGGAAGGCATCCCGAGCGGCATACCATCTTGTATCCGCTTCCGGAATGAGTCCGCCATATTGCTCTTACATGTCAGCCACACAGGTCACAAGCACTAGCTAGTTACTTTAAGATTATTGTAAAATATTGCAAACACTGTCCCAACCTTAGAATAAAAGACAGTTAACTAAAGAATCTTGTCTAACTAAAAAAAAACCCAAACAACACGAAATCCTCAACATTACGCACCTCACCTTGTGCCCGTGATTGCAGTGAGTCGGGTTCAGTTTTCCTACCACCAGAAACCTTCTACAGTTAATAACCTAGTGTCAATTTGTTAGCACTCAGACAACGCGGAATCAGCTGGTAGCCATCCTGGTGGTGGTGGACCCGTAATTACACACTTTACTCCACTTCATCATAATGGAGGGTATATGACAAATAAATAGCAGCAACCGCCGCTCCTAGCAATCAACTCCAACTCATTCTATCGTCAATCTCCGAACCCTTTTCTCGACCTAGTCGGTCTCGGCTCTCCAGTACAAACGCGGCGCGACTGGATCTCGAGACACCCCGCGAAGCGACCGCCATCCGATCCCCACAACCAAGCGGCGCACCGAAGTTCTGCAGCTACACCAGTCGGACCCCTGTGAGCTCCGATCACCCGCAGCGACCGCCACAGACGCTCGCATGACAACCGGGATATATGACGCAACGGGCCCTCCGTAGCACGTAGACCAGACCAATGCCAGCAGACTCATACGAGCACACAAACACCCGCGCCGATCGGGGATCGAAACCGAGTCCTCGCGCAGCAGCCGCACCGACCACCGCCACGCCACAGAGGCTTTCACCAGAATGTAGATCAAATAATCGCCCATTAAGACGAGAGACTACTCGGGGCAGTTTATCGGCCGCAATTCGCCAATTTGGCGACGAGAACTATTCCTTTAGTCGACCCGAAATATTTGGTTACCAAACTGTTGGTTCGTGTATTCTTGCTAAGTATCCGCCACGCCTTTTCTACCTAGGTACCTACACAATAGTGTGGCCTCAAAGTGAAGTACACCACGGTGAGTCTACCCACTACCCACTAATGAGAAATATTACACGAACAAAACCCGTTAGAGCTGATACCGCATAGCTCTTCTTTGCTACTCAGCATCACAGAAATTAAACAGACAAGCCAGCACGCGATTATTAACAGAGTTCAACCTTCTTCATAGGAAGCTATATCTTACACCGTACAGCTACATTCACCTATCTGTCCACCAACATTTAAACACAGCTTGAGTACTACGAGGGACCTAAACATCTCAAGACAAGACACACCGGGTCAGTACCTGCTACCGAAAAGATATCGAAACCAAAAAAGCAAACGCAAAAACCAACGTTTTACATCGTGATATAATCAGAATCGTCCTTCGTTAGTTTTTACTGCAAACTACTCACTTTTACGTAAATTAGGTCACTTAAATAAGAAAAAGATTATATCGAGAACTGGTTCCTTTTGTCTCACTACCATCGAGAACTGGTTCCTTCTGTCTCACTACCTCCCCACTCAATGGAAGACGATTTAAAACGAGCCTTTGCACTATGTTGACATGGCATCTGCGTACTGACAATAATGAACTCACCTTTTAATATAGGGTAGTTCGTTAAAACTTATCGTTCTCACTTCTTGGACGTACTGATCGCGTCACCGCATTCTAAGCTAATCTAAGCAATCACAGTAACCTTTTGCAGCGTACCCTACTCAATTCGAATAAGTCTTCTCACCGTATCAACAGCTACAGATAGTATAGAATCTAGCATAGTTAGATATTCGGGATATTTCGAAACTTTCTCGTGTAATGACAACTTAACTTAGCCCCTATATAATTAGGTGCAAACTCCGCTACCTCATAAACCTCTGCTCACGGATTGCCAGAACTGCTATCGTCTCTTCTGGCACTATATGGAATAGTAGAAATAGGATGAGACTTTTTATTCAAACACGAATTTGTACCCACGAGTAATACCTTTACAACAATATCTTTCCCTGGAGGGTGGAATGCGATATTTCGCTACCAGGAAATTATTTGGTTATACCACTTGTTTTAAAAAAATAAGCACTCACTATCTACGAAATAAAAAGGAACGGGCTCACCGGGTCTTGTAATCGGGATGCAGCCGACAATCAGGACAGTCACCGTTTCACGTTGTTTCATGTAAACCCGACTAGCGAGTCTTTTGGTTGCCACTGCTATTCTCCTCAGCTTGTTGCCCTGGTATCCCACTTCTGATGAAGGCACATGGGGTTTACTTCGGGGTCTGGGGCCTCTTAGTAGCCCATTGTAAGCTTGCACTTACAATCCGCGTGGATATGCGGGCAAGGAGATAGGACAACCTAATACACGAATCACCATACTTCAATCACTGACTACACATTTTACAGCTAGACACACTCGCGATCTATAACCAAGTATATTCAACCGAACTAGGAGCGTTCTGCTAGACACGTAGTGCTCGGTCGAGGTTCACGGCGACACTGATCCCGATTCTCCGCGCGCCCCACCAAAGTCAACAATCTGTCAAACTCAAATTGACCGAATGAACGAATGACGTCACACTCGACCATAGAGCACTAGAGTCTTGCATTACGCCAGAGTGAATTTCATTCACCCTAATCACACAATAATTATAACGCGCCGTCAGATAAATAAATTTGTTTATTTACATCTTTCAAGATAATTTTATACATGTCTGCATTATATAACCACCAACTTACTAATAGGTATTTTGTACCCCCATTATAACCTAGTAATGTGTAAGTAGCCATTGTATTGTATAAGCAAGCCGTTACGTTATATATAGGCATAAATTAATAATGACAAATACGTGTCGCAGCCAAATAGTATAATCCGCCGTTCAATTTAATGCTTAGGCTGTTAACTAAACGATGCCATTTTAATTAACGGCCTGAATGATATTCAGCCGTTACATTTATTACAACATTTAATAAACTGGCTGGGTTGGCTTATGCTTAGGCCATTTGTAAAATGGGGCACCGCCCCGAAATAAAACAGAAATTTACATGACATACAATTATTTTTTACGTACAGAAATTTATATACTCACGCCTGTAAATCCCCTAGGGGATAGGCAGAGGGGTATTCACAATAAAATAGTGATGGGTTTATAGAGAAAGCTGCGCAATCCGACTTAAATAGTATAGGTTAGAAGGCTAATGCGATAGTCTTCGTTGTTTTTTTATAATCATGTAGAAATAAGTCATCTTTTTGTTTGGCCAGGCAAGTAGTTAAACATATTCGATCCAAGCCATTAACCTAGACGTTTAATCAAAAGACGAAACATCATTCAGGCCTCTAATTGTTGACTGGCACCGTTAAGTTAGCCTAGGCATTTAATTGAACGTTTGATTAAGCTAGTTGGCTGCAAAATAAACATACATAAGTATACTCACGCCTGTAAATCCCCGAAAGGGTAGGCAGAACGTTTGGGTGGCCTCCGTGCATTACCGAGTGTGCGTTCGCGCAGCGGAATGTTGTTGAATTTAAAGATTTTAATTATGCAGATATTTAGTGTATGACGTCGTGTAATTGTGTATGGTAAAAAAAAATTTGTGCATGCAGCCATTGTGGAGAAATTCGCTAAAAACTGATTCCGCTGGGCGAACGTTGTCCTGGCGGAACTTTTTTCTAATCCATGGACTTAGAAGAAAAGAAATGTGTCCAAAAATTAGTGTGTATTTGTGTGTAATTGTGTATGTATGAATAAAATTAGTGCATGCATTAACTTCGGAGAAATTCAAGTTTCCGCCACGCGAACGTTCGGCCATTAGCTAGTTTTCATATAAAGCTCTTATATAGAGAGCTGTAGATTTTTACATAGGTTGTTTTGAATTTGTTTAAATTTGTTTAAAAAACAGATTTTTCTTCATTCATTCATTCTTCAAATTTTTGGACACATTTCTTTTCTTCTTAGTCCATGGATTAGAAAATAGTTCCGCCAGGACAACGTTCGCCCAGCGGAATCAGTTTTTAGCGAATTTCTCCACAATGGCTGCATGCACAAATTTTTTTTTACCATACACAATTACACGACGTCATACACTAAATATCTGCATAATTAAAATCTTTAAATTCAACAACATTCCGCTGCGCGAACGCACACCATTACCGATTATGCCGCCCCATTTTGGCTACACCCTCGACCAGTTTGAAGATGGCCCCATCGGGTGTGGCAGCCACGTGGCCTCCTCTTATCTACGGATATGCCCTGCGAGGGTGCAGGCCCACGCTCGTGGAGGACGGGAGTCGTTAAGCGACCTCGAACGCCCGACTCACCTGCGGCCATCGTGATGCTTATAACGGGCTCTGCAGATCGGGAGAGACCTAAACCTAGATCTACCTCTCGATTATTACTTGCTTGCAGTTGCAACGCTGTGAACAACGCACCGAGTAAGACGACCCTCACTCCTAGAGCTGCCATGCGACCCGCTTCGCCCCATATACAGCCGATAAATTCTCGTTCTTGAAACAATCCGCTTAATTGTTACGTTGTATACCGTTGTTAAGTTGTGGCTCAAAGACAAAATGTGTCGAGCATTATATGATTTGAGATTTAATGGTAAAACACTCGCCGGGATAATCTGCATGAGCCGGTATGAGAGGCTGCCATGTGGTCTCTCTAGCTACTCTCCCATGATGGGTCTTATTGCCGCTAATACGGTGTGCCCAGCGCGTGGCACCAAAGTTGTAGCGCCCACTCCACCATCATGTCCCTGTGGAGCTGGATAAGTATGTATGTATGTAGTACCATACGTACGGCCAACGTAACGGCTTGTTTATACCATAGCATGTGTCGGATCACGAAGGTACCATCGTTCGAATGCCTTCGCTGTGACGCAAGCGGGGATTCGAACTGTGCACGTTGCCTTAATGCCCGATGTTGGAGATCCCAAGGCGGGTCTATACTTTGTCCTTGTGGCGGCTCTAAGAGCGGGAGTTCTCTCGCAAGCGCGTGGGATGCCGTCGCCTCAAGCGAGAAGTCATGCTCGAGGAGGCAAGGGACCGGGTCCGGAGGAGACTCAGGTCTCTTCCGGCCCGATGCGCGAAGACGACGGGCTTAAGAGGTCGCTAACAGGGGTCGCGACCTTTCTACCCCATCCTTTGGCTCATGGGGTTAGACTTGGGAAGTGCTGGCTGGAGGAGCAAACGCCGGAAAGCGAATCCTGGACTGTGAGGTGAGTGAGAACCCACGATGCGATCAGGTTTAAAGGAGAGATTATGTTCTTCAATAGGTGACATATCTTCTAACATACCACCACAGTAAGCCAAAGTGCTTCAGGCTGTGTAGACTGTATACAGCTTCTGTGGCGGTAGTGAAGAAAACTGCTGGACAGGAGGCGTGGGTTCGATTCCCACTCAATGCAAATATTTGTATCAATGAATATGTATGGCTATTTGCATTGGTCTGATCGTGCCTCAGAAAGCACGTTAAGCCGTCGGTCTCGATTGCCATTAGAACATCTATGACAGTCGTTACGAGAAGTGAGCCCTAAAAATCCAACAACTGGTCTAACTGCAACACTTCCATATCGCCAATGAGTTGTGGGAGTCAGATGATAGTCACTTCACGGAAAATATCAAAGATTAGCCAAACTTGCAGTTAGGGTGGAAGAAGCAGACCCCACAAGATGCTCCAGCCTCTGGGGTAAAATCTGGTGCGACTGGGATTAACGCTAGGAAGAAGAAGCCGAAGTTCACATGCTGAAAGATGGTAAGATAAATATGCTTGGAGCATGCTCTACTACGTCAGATCCGCTTGCATTTGCAGACACAGTAGTTGATTTCACCAGTGAAAACCTATTAAAACTTGAGTTTTCATGTTTTCCTCAATTTAATATTTTTCAACATTGACTGCATTAGACTTTAATGAATCTCCATTGACTAAAATGGAATTTCATTAGTCTTAAGTATTAATTTAGAAAATGGGTTCATTCTCATTGGTGAAATTCGGGCTAAATTAGTAGTGCCAGTTGCTTCTTACAGGTCAACAAAGTCTATCACATACGCTACACAACAAAATTCATCAGACCTTAGGCCTTACTCCATTAAAATAAAACATATATCAGGTTATTTACATTTAATGTTCTTATATTTCGTCCAATACAACAGTGGTCTTCTCAGACACATAAAGACCATCTAAAAACTTTCTGATATCCTTATTTTTAACTGTAGTAGACTGTTGGATGAGGGCAGCTGAGCTGGAGACATCTTCCAGAGAGTTCCCTTCAATGATCAGCTCATCCTTCTGTTTCGGAGAGTTGACAACGGTCACACCAGGTGCCATCTTTACCCTCCTGATGTATTTCTCACCGAGGAAGTTACGGATTTCAATAACCGTATTGCCTTCGGTTGTGACACAGTTGATGGGGAAGTGAGCATATACTGCACGCATCTTGTATTGGAATCCCTTTGTCACACCTAGAATGTAGAAAATATTCAAAATGAAATATTTTAACAAAAACAAATATTTGAAAGTATAAAATTGTATTTTGGTAATATTTCTGATAACCATGACATCAAAAAGTTTCTTACAAACACATAATATAATTAATTACGTATTTATCTTAACATCTTCTCACGAAACAGCACCATTTCAACGATCGGCCGGAATGATATTCAGCCGTAATGTTTATTACAACATTTTCTAACCTGGCTGGCTAATGCTTAGGCCATTTGTAAGATAGGGCACCATCTTGAATTCTGACAGAAAATTACACACTAATGTTGGTGTACAATAAAGAGATATCTATATATATACATATACTCACGCCTGTAAATCCCCGAAGCGGTAGGTAGAGAAGTATTCACAGAAAATCAGTGATAGGTTTATTGAGATAGCTGCACAATCCGACTTGAATAGACTAGGTTAGAATGCTAATGCGGGAGCGGAGCAGAGTGACATGGTTAGAACCATACAGAAAGTCATTTTCATAGCTGTTTAATTAAATGGCTAGTCAAGTATTTAGCCTAGTAGTCATCAATACAAGCCATTTGCCTAGCCGCTTAATCAAATGGCTAAACATCATTCAATAATTGAACGTCGCAATTTAGTAAAGAGCTCCGCCAGTTAATTGAATGGCTGATTAAGCTGGTTGGCTGCGACATCTACATAGCTAGACATACCTAAATGGGGTGAGAGTCATAAGAATTCTAAGGAGACATTGGGTACCATTTCCAGAGTTCCTTAACAATCAAGCAAACCCTTCTAACCAGATCATACAGTAAAAGGGGTTTGCTGTGTTATCCCCTAACATTTGATATTTTTGGAGTTATATCAAGATATTTGAGGTCCAATCCTATTTCACCTTCAACCATCACTTGCCTACTGATTGAAAGAAAATTTTCTGGCACAGACTACCTCTTGGAGTTGAGAAGTTAGATGGCAGTCGCTCTGATAAAAGTCAAATCGAAAGAAAGTAGGAGAGTGGACCACTAACTACAAACCTACAAAGATTGGATGTAACCATAGCCATCACAAAAGACTGATGTGTTACGCTTATATCAATATCGGAGTTAAAGGTCACAACCATAATAAACATCATTTTGACTCTATCAGAACTTGCTACATAGGATTAAATTGCGCTGTACGTTGTCAGTTGTGCCTAGGAAAATTTTAAGTTACTTCTTCTCCCCAATGCAATTTATTATGATGGAATCAGTCTTTAAGCTATCAGTGCTTTTTTACAAGCTCAGACAGGGTTAGTGACACTGGCATTAGATATACAGCAGTTAGCCCATAGACTACATGTTAAAGAAAGCATTCAAGACCTGAAAGTAGTTTGTTTTGAATTAGCTTCTACATCAATTCCCATCATAATTTAGGGTTTAATATAAAATTTAATTTTTCACTCAAATGTTTTCCTGCACTTATTAGACTCACTGCATCATAACAAAATAAAATCTTTCATTGCCTAGAGGTAAGGGAATGTCAGATAAATAAAGTCTAGTCAATACCTTGGAATTCAGCTGTATTTTTATTACAGATTGTACAAGTGCCTAATAATTCAAATATATACTTTTATAGAGATGAATCCAAAAATCATGTATCTACATAAAACCAACAGGCTTCAACTTTAGTCAAAATAAGGGTAAGTCATGTCTTTTTAATATGTTTATGGAACCCAGTATAACTTAAATTAATAGGCATTTTAAATATTATAAAGTGGACTGTGGTTAAGAAGTGCAAACCTATGCACGGCCCAAACTACAGTCACTGACAAGGGCTCCTACTGCCCCAAGATATTGTAAATAGATACTACTAGATAATAAAATATTAGAAGTTCTCAATATAAACTATCAACAATAATACATTAGAAGTCCTAGCCAGTTCCACAGCCAGCATAGCTTTTAACAAAATAAACTTGTACAGTAATAAGTAAACAAGTTACCTTTGATCATGTTCTCAACGTGTGAGCAAACCGTCCTGACAGCGGCGAGCTCTTTCTTTGATCCAAACCATTTCTCAACCTTCAGCAAGCGAGGGCCCACCATGCGAATATCAACAGCCAAATGCTTAAAATTTCTCTTCAAAACTCCGCGGGGTCCTTTCACTGTCACCAGCCGCGATTTAACATGTACAGTGAGACCCTCAGGGATCTTCACTTTTTGGTTAGCAACTATTTGCTTCATGGTCAAGCCTAAAACAATAATAAGTCTAGTTTAGAACCTAACCTGCAAGTTGTAAAACTTGACAACATAGGTGTATATTTTATGTTTGATAAATGAAATATTGTTCAGAATTTGTGCCGTAAATTTTATCTCGTCACGGTTGATCACTATCACGTCAATATATTTGTTATTTCCTAAGATTTAAATGGATTTAAATAACTAAAAACACAATCACCTACTTTCTTTGACACTAGAGCCGGAAAAGGCAGAAACAGCAAGAAAATGTTGCTAGTACCAAAACAAAATAGCTACTATTCATCAGGATATTAGTGATCTGTGGCCACTATGTAGTAGGTAGGAGTGTTCGTTATATTACATAGCTGAAAAAATAATCTAATATTAATAAATAATCAAACTGCCTATTATTTATTACTTCAGGCAAGCGTTATATTTTTTTAAGTTATTTTTATTAGACCATTGCATGCCACGACGACGAGATGACGCGACGACACTGACGCCACTGACGGTGACGTCACGTCTCACGCGACTCGTTATCTTTGCCGTATAAAACTTTTGTCACAAGTCACATCCCAAATTATGCTCTAAAACAACTCCATATGAACTATATTTAAACCAGTGTGAAATGAATATATTGTTTTACTAAAGTAATGAATATTTATGCCAAATATATTTGTTCGTATTATACGTTAGATTATTTGTTAAAACATTATTAGGTTGCTCTGTTCGTTTCAACTTGAATAAAATCAGTGCGCGTTACAAGCTTGACCTTGAATGACGGATTAAGCGATCATCGTGTATTTGTGTTGTGAGCGATTACGGCATAAGCGAGTCGATATTTTTTTTAAACCTTAAATAAAAGTTAGTTTAGTGTTAGTTAGTTAGTTATTAATATGGTACTAGTGTATACTATTTAGTATATATAGTACAATTAAAAACTTAAGTGGGACTGCAATTAAATAAACCCTTCATTAAATAAATACTACAGTCGAACAGCAGCTCGAACATATTGTTATTCTTAAGTCCATCGCTTATTTCATAGGTACCTAACGTTTATCAGCGAGCAGCGCGGCTTGCTTTCCAGCGATAATAAATAAAACGCATCGTTGATACGAAACGATGTAATATATTATAGCGTAAAAAATAATAGGTGATTTAAAAATAACGTATCGTTATAACACGATTTTAATATATAGCCGTTGCGAACACTCCTAGTAGTAGGGCTTTCAATAGGTAAGTAATTACGAAATTACGTAAGTACGGACAGATTTAAGAGCTTTCATAAATGCGTAATTTAAGATTTAAACTCCGTAACTACGTAGTTAGTGATATAAATAATATATTTACATATTTATTTAATTTACATGCAATGCACAATATTTAACATAATGGCACACCAAATCTGTAGTATTGGGTATTTCCCTGGGCTTTTAAAGTTTGAATATTTGATTTTGAATTGTAAGAATAGAGATCATTATTGAACAATCGCGAGACCAGGTATTTCCCCGACACCACCACCACAGCTTACAATTATTTACAGTCAAAAACGCCCACTAGTGTTGAAGCTGAATGAGCTTTTTATTCTGCCGGCTAGATTTAACTGATTTCTAAAAGAGAAAAAGGTTCCTAATTCCGATCAATCAATCAATTAGCCTATTGCAGTCCACTGCTGGACATCGGCCTCTCTCAATGTGTGCCATACCTTCAGTTTACCTTCTTGCGGTCTTCACTCTAGGACTCGTTTGTTTCAACAGCCATCAGTCCTTCGACAAATGTGCCTCTTCAACTTTTTAATTCTGCGACTTTACTTCTCTGTCGAATGACCTTGTTTCGAATTCTCTCCTTCAAAGAAACTTCAAGCATAGCTTGCTCCATAACCACTTACTCGCTGTAGCAACTTTTAGGTCATGGACTAACCCTACTGTCATCAGTTTTCATATTTCGGGACTGTGGTGTGGGTCATATCAGCTAGGACGCACTGATCTAAGACCTTTGTTTTCAGGCATTGCGGTAAGGAGGGTGAGTAGAAGACCCGACCTGAAAACTTGTCCAAAATGCTGTTCAACCCAGTTGGATCCTTCTGGCTAGTTTTTTGTAGACATACTTATTTTTAAACAACTTCGAATGTCGCCCACTCGATGGCAATCGGTCACAGTCACCAAAGTCCTAGCGGTTAAGTCCGGTTACGCTTCTGACTTGCAATCGAGAGGTCGTTGTAGGTTTCAAAGTCAGTAGTTACAGTTACATTTAATGACGTTTAATCCCATGATGTCGTTAATCAATAAATTTCAATAAACTTTATTTTATTACATAAGTATTTGTTTAATTTTAGAGCACAGATTTTGTATACAGGAGAAACTGCGGATATTAGAATTTTGTTGAGTACTTGAGGTCTAAAGCGTCTAGTTTTAACCGCGTATCGGGACTGCGTTTCAAACCGCTGGTTTGATCTGTTAGTTTAGACCGTGGTTCAAACTGTGGTGATAATATGTTGTTACTAAAAAAACTACAACTAGGTGCGTTTACTGGGTTCGTAGTCAGTTTGGACTGTTACAGAACACGTCAAATATGGACAAAGAAATATATATAATAAATATAGTCGAAGATATGGACATATACCGTCATCATCCTCATAGAGATGTATTTTCCTGATGGTATCCGAGGCCAAGGTGAACTCGGAACTCAGAGTTCGCCCCCTGTCTCTTCCTACACCACCTCCACAACGTCGAGGCAGGACTTACCAGGATTCTACTTATATTCCCACATAGCCTGGCAGTTTCCGTAAGACGTGGCCTCACCAGCGAAGGCGGCTCTCTTCCATTGTATCGGCGAAGACCCGGATGCATGAATCACTTCGACATATTGTTGGAAAAGATACGTCCAAAAATTACGAAGCAAGATTGAGAAAATGTATATCGGCCGATGAATGCCTTTGTACTACTTTAAGACACTGCGATCAAAGTGACCACCCCAAAACTTCAAACTGCGATAGTAGCGGTAGTGAACGCAACCGGTACGCAGGAGGTACGGGTAAGATTCCCACCCAGTGCAGATATTTGTAAGCATCAATATGAGCATTTGCATTCGCCTGGTCGTACCTCGGAGGACACATTAAGATGTTGGTCCCGGTCGCCGAACATCTATGGCTGTCGTTACCTGTAGTTCTTTTTTTTTTTTTCAATTCAAATAATTTTTATTTTATAACTCATACATTGTTGTTACATCCATATATTGAGACAATCCCAGTAAGTTAAGAAGTACTTGTGGCGGGGTTGTCTCGCTGCTTCCCCTAGGTTTGAGTAGGTATACAATGCTGAGAACTTAATCTAAGTGTTTACTTTAACATGACAATAATAGTGATATAATAGTTATCCTGATCGCTCGTGTTAAGACAGTGATAACGTGCATAGTACTTTGAGATACAAAGTGATATATGTGCGAGCGAGAATTTTTAAATTAAATTATAAAGATACTTATTCGCTGCATGCATATTAAATAGAAGAAAACAAAATGCATTCAACTGCTCAGTGTACTTACAATATATTGGCGATTGCGTAGTACGTAACTAAATATGTATATTGAGCTTGAACATGATTGATCGTGTGTGTGTGTGTGTGTGTGTATGTGTGTGTGTGTGTTTGTGTGAGTGTGTGCGTTTTTAAGAAAGCCTGACTAGTATTTTTTCAACATCATTGTAGGTCAATGAGCTTAGCCACTCTGTTAGGGCCATTTTACAATCGTACAGCAACATGTGATAAATTTGTAGTTTAGAGTTCACTTTGTTATATATATAGGTGGCCTGAGTGGCATACTGACGCCTGGCAAAATCAGTGCGAACCCCGGACGAGAAAGCCACACAGTTCTTGCGTCTTTTATTAAGTATGCAAGAGTTATAGGTCAGTGTTCTATGTAGGTTTAAGATAATGTTAAGAACATAAAGTTTCCTGACCGCTAGCAATTTACTTTCTCTATAGAGATCCTCAGTGGCATACCTATAGGGTTTGAAATACATTACCTTAATTAGTGACATTTGGGCTCTTTCCAAGTCCAAGAATTTAGTTTTTGTGGCACCTCCCCATACCGATATGCAGTATGTTATCACCGACTGTGCCAAAGCAATATAAATTTTATTGAGTAACGGAGACTGCATTACGTGACGCAAGGTTTTGAATATATATATATAAGTTTTCTAACTCTACTCATAATGCATTCAAGGTGAGGATGCCACGTCAAACTCTGGTCAACCGTCACACCAAGGTACTTTACTGTTGTCACTTTTTGTATGCTTAGACAGTTGCAGGTTGAACCCGACACATTGGTACACCCATGGATAAGGACTCTAAAATCGGTATCTGGCTGTGATCTGATATTTGGAGTGAAACAAATGTAGTAGGTTTTAGAAACATTAAGGGTTAAAAGATTTTTATTCAGCCAGCCAGCTATTTCTGTCAGACCACGTTCAGCGATCGATTTCACGTCGCTCCATGACTCTCCTGAGTAAACCACCGCAGTGTCATCCGCATAAGAGAAAATGCGGCCGCAACTGATCCCAATATTACATAATTCGTTTATGTATATTAGGAACAGCGTCGGACCGAGCACACTTCCCTGTGGGACACCGTAGGTTACCTTTTCTTCGTCACTCCTTTGATTACTGATTTTCACTTGCTGATATCGATTATCTAGATAGTCTTTGAAAAGTGAGAGCGCGGTTCCCCTTATGCCAATGCTTTCAAGCCGCTGCAGAAGGATGGGAACGGAAACGGTGTCAAATGCCTTTTTAAGGTCTAAGAACACTGTCATACATTTCTTTCTGCTGTCCACTTTGGTTGTGATCTCTTTAGTCAGTGCAATGATAGCGTCTTGTGTAGATAAACCTTTCCTAAAACCAAATTGTGAGTCTGACAAGATATTATATTTATTTAGGTAATTTATGAGTCTACTATTTAATATTTTTTCTATTATTTTTGAAATGCATGGAAGAACTGATATGGGTCGATAATTATTGACATCGTTCACGTCCCCACCCTTGTGCACCGGAGTAACCACAGAACGCTTCAAAGCAGTGGGAAATTTTCCACTATCAAAGCATAAATTAGCCAGCTGACTTATGATCGGTACAGAAAAGTCCCTAGATAGCTTTAGGAATTTCACAGGTATGCCATCCCAGCCAGGTGAGCTTCCAGGATCAAGACCCATCAGTATGGTATCCACTTCTTTGGGATCGGTTGCTAGTAATACAAACGACGTGAGATTTGGGTGGGCATTAGCAACTTTGTTGGGTGTGCCATTATTTGAATTATTGAGATTTTGCGTAATATCATCGGCCAAGGTCTTGCCTATGCCAACGAAGAACTGGTTGACACGATTTAGAGAATCGAGGGGATGCAGAGTGATGTTTAAGAGACACGTGTTAGAGCTTTTTGGGGTTTTAAAGTGGGTAATTTCATTTATTGTTAGCCAGAGGTTTTTAGGATTTTTGACGTGACAACGTCTTATAAATTGGTTTGCCGGGTGACACTTCAAGAAACTGCGTTACGCTCCGCGCGTTACGCTCCGCGTTATGCGCTTACAATGAGAGCGAGTGAGAGGCACGCGTCCCTTCCAGCCCGCCTAAGAGCGAGAGAGACAGACATAACATCCTTCTTCCTACTATACGAATGAATATTCACATTAAAATTATTTTACCACTCAAAGTCGTTGTCACGTAAAACTTTCGCCTGTATACCGACTTTACAGGCAACCAATTTTTATTGTTTTTTTTATCTGATCTCTCTGATATTGCCTTTTTAGTCTTTTGATTAAATTCACGCAGAAATTTCGAAAGCGTCTAAAAGTAATTTTTAATATTAAGTTATGTGGATCATTTCTTAGTTTTAATTGCATTTTATTGCGAAGTCTGATACAACGTAAAGCACCTGCAGACATCCATGGCTTTAAAGTTAGTTTGTTACCAGATATTAGTTTAGTTTCAGTATTCAGAAGTAATGCCGTCGTTATCGCGTATATCAATTTATCTGTTAGAATATTAGGATCCTTATACGTGAATAAAGATGTTATATCCAAATCTAATAGGCTTTGATATGCGCCATCATAATCGATAACAGATCTGTATCTGTTAGAGGTAGGTAAGGCCTTAAGCTTGTGTGTTAGGTTTAGTATTACCATAACATGGTCGGTAATTGATGTATTTAAAACAGTAACCAGGGCAGAAAAGATATGTTTATTAATTTTGAGGATAAAATGGTCAAGGCAGTTTTGATCTCTCGTTGGCAGACAGTGTCCTGGGAGGAGCCCATGCATTGCTAGCATTTTCAGGTAGTTTAATCTACTTTTACGTTCATGAGACCTTTCTTTTGGCGTTATTATGAGATTAATATTTATATCACCTGTAATAATGATGTTGCTATGTGTTTTAATAGTTCCCGGGTGTAGGTTTAGGGAGTCTATAAAACTATCAGCGTAGATGTTTGATGGGGAACGGTATATGCCTATAATAGTAATATTAGACATAGAGATTTGTAAGGCAGAGGCGTGTGTGATATTGATTTCAATTACTCGAGATAGGTGAGTATTTTTAATATAAGCTACCACGCCATCATTTTGATTGAGCTGCCTGGTCGTGTAATAATAAGTATAATTTTGCAAATTAGGTATCGGTTTGTCATAATCAAGCCTAGCCTCAGTTAAAATTAAGACATCGACTTCGTGCTTTAATTCAAATAGGTTTAACTGTAAGTCTCTAGTAGTAGTGTAGATGAAACCCTAAAAAGTCCAACAATTGATCTAAGTACTATGCTTCGATGTCGTCAATGAGTTTTGGAAGTCAGATGGCAGTTGTATCACGGAAAATATCTAAGTTTAGCCAAATCCACAATTACACTGGAAAAAGCGGACCCCGGACTCTGAGGTGAAAGCTTCAGATATAACTGGGATTAATGCTAGATGAGTAGCTGTTAGTGGTAAAAGTTGTGTAATGAATGCCGTGCTGCAAAGCGACATTCCTCGAAAATATTGTTTACACGTAATCGCGAATGAAACACGATGCGTACGCGCCGATCACAAGATCGAACTGCCAATGGGGTTGGCCGGCAAAAGCTATTTGCAGATGGCGCCAGCATAGCTTGAACCTGTCAAAAGTGTTTACGTTTTCTATTGATTGTTGGACTATTTTTTTTGCTGTAATTAAAAGAAAGTTTGTTCCAAAAGCTATGTATTCCTCGTGGAATTTATGCCAACTAAAAGCGGAGTTAAAGAGACGTGGAGCATCCTTACGTGGAAAAAAAATAGAACTAGTTGAAAGGTATAACCTCAAAATTTCTTCTGCACATATTTTGTTAATTTTATATGATTTAATTAATATAAAAAGCATGTAGGATTACTTCCTACCAGTGTACATTATATATTTCAGTCAATTTCAAAGAGATTTGAGGTTCTCATTGCTAAAAAACGTGTAGTGAAATATCCAAAATACAAACTAAATTTACATTTTAGATTGGAGTTGTACGACCGAAATTTTGATTTCGGGCACATAGACTGTGACGCGTTGTAGCGTCAGCCAAGCTCTTTTAATCTATGTCATATTGGGGATAATGTTCTGAATAATTCCATATAAGTACTTAGTTGGCAACAAATCTACCATTTGGTAGAATTACCACTTTAGGTGCCAAAATTGTATTATCCATTAATTTGTACCCACAGAACAGAAAAAGTATTAGAAGTGTGATAGGACCACAGAACACAAAAACTATTAGAAGTGTGATAGGACAGATTCAATAGCGGAACCGATGTCGCCAAACTCACACATACGACCAGATAATAATACGTTGCACTACTAGTAAACAATTGTTTTGATTGGTCGTATATCTTTAACACCAAATTAGCCTAAATTATGCACACTGCAGAACGAAAACATACCTTATTGATTGGCATTAGTGTTAACTTTAATATAGATAAAAAAAGGAATTTACGACGTTTTGTATCTGAATCAAACCTGTTTCTCACTCTAACTCTATTACGAAAAAGTTCAACTACTCCCCAACAGATGTCCATTTATTTTAAGAATGTTATTTAGAACCTTAATGGTTATGATTACGGTTGATATTACTTTGAAGTATTATCTCTCTCACTCTAACTCTCGTACATTAACGCTAGAGCTGCGAATCAAAATTTTGGAAATATCGATAGATTTGAAATTAGTTTTCAAAATGTCAAAGGATTCTAAACGCTGTTAGTAATTATAATCTGAGAGTAATAAACACCCTCTTCTTCAGTACTCTTAGATTATAATTACAAACAGCGTTTAGAATCCTTTACTTACAGAAGTTGAACTGTTTTTTACTCAGAGCAATAAACCAACCGGAGACGCCACTAACACGCATACCCCGCTGCCAAAGGTATGAGACAGCGGGTCATGCACGTTATATAAAACTAGTTGCCGCGCTTTCCGCGCCATTTCGACGCACGGCTCACTGAGTTAACTTCTCCTATTAAAATGCCGATTTCCTGTGTATTTTAGTGTAAAAAGCGATCAGCGACATTAAATAAACAAAGGGATAACATTACCTTTCACCTGTAAGTAAAATTTCGTTCAAATAATATCAATTAATTCATTAAATTATCAAAAAATCAAAAAAAGTATGCTAATTGACAGTGTTACCAATGTATGAACTAGACTGAAATCTGGGGTAATTTTTAAGCTAATGCTTCTTACAATTTAATCAATTTTTTATTAAGCTTAATAATATTTTACACAGTATATTTTTTATACCACTTAGATGGCAGACAAGCACACGGTCCAACAATGATGGAAAGTGGATACCGAGGCCTATAGCATGTTTATAGTTACTGCGTAAAAACCGCGGGGAGCCGAGTTCATAAATAATAATATTGTTGACATTCTAAGTGGAACATGACGCTCAACTTTGCTTGAAGTTTAAATTATCGCTGTAGTTACGTGTTGAAAGCTACATTTACTATATCGAATAAGAACGAAGGGATCGTTGTTTAAAACAATACCTAAGTCATATCTTCAATTAATATAAAGAAATATTTATTTTTAACTTATTGCAACATAATCTAGTTTTTCAAAACCCTGTAAAAATTACTAACATTTGCTGTCATAGCATCATAGCCTTTCAACCAATAGTACCAATGCACACAGATATAATTCAATATGAGAGTATTGTTATCTTACATTCGAAAATAAAATATTTCGAAAAAAAAGCGAAATATTTTGTAGGAAGTTGGCCACACTTTGCCAGAATTAGAGCTGGGACAGCATAATGACCAATATCGATATCAATATTCCAGTACCATATTAACAATTTTAACGTAAATTTTTAGATTCCCAAAAGAACTATTACTTTGTACCGCTTGGGTCCAATTTTGTGGGAACCATGTTTCGTGGGTGCCGAGAAGTACAATTTGCTTACAGCATTTTAAAAGTTCCTGTTTTTTAATACAATCAAACAATAAGGGAAAATTGATTCAGGGCGCTGTACCAACGTTGATATTACCCAAGGTAAATTTTATTATTGTACTAGGTCCTGATTTTCAGCTTAGTAGTTAACCCTTCTAATATTAGGTATACATATGAAATTGGTGTTATAAAACGATATATAAGCTTATTTTTTTACAGATTTTTTATTTAATCAATCAAAGTTTGTACCGTTGTTATCTATGCACTTTTGCCATTTTATAGGCAGTTCATTGATTCCTTTGCTGAAAAAGTTGCGGGAGCGAGAATCAACAATCTGATTAAAGTAGTTTTGTTTTGGACTGCCTAATCTGAATTGAACTTTTTTCAACTAAGAAATACTCCAAAAATACTCCAGATTTGTGGAGTGGAGTGGATCAAGGTCCGGGAAGTATGGTGAGTGATGGGGACATTCCAACATTCCTTCTCTACTTTAACGACCGTCTGTTGGTCTGGTGTGGTCTAACGTTGTCCTGAAGCAGCAGTGGGCTAGAAAAGTTCACCAATCTCGGCCGATTAGCTGTGCTGGATGTTGCAGATTAAAATGGCCAGTTCTATACAACGCCAATTTCATATGTAAGGAGTATTAAAAGTGTAGAAAAAGTATTCAATAAAATAAAAAGCCTTTTATTAATCACTTATTTAAAATTAATATAAATAATTAACTTATTTATTGTTACTTTGGTACCTGTATTTCATACGAGAACCCCTTATTGGGGGACTTCATCGTCGGGTCCCACGACTGATTAAAATAACTCTAATGGAATTTATTTTGGACAATTTTTGGCTATTTCAAAGTGCTAAATCTACAAAGACTTGCAAAATTATTAGCAAAACCCCTGTACACAGTACCTATTTCATTAAAGAATGCATATTCTATTTAATAAATATAATAAATATTATTTTAACGACGTTATAATACGTAAAAAAGTCATCACATATGATAATTGATAATTACCTTCACGCATTTGAAACACAAAATCCTCGATACATAATATCGACATGGTCAAGCTCTAGCTTGTTTACATTAATGAGATGTCACTGATAGAGGTCCCTGTGTGCGAATGTGTTTAAATTAGTGTTCAACATTTTTGTTGTGTGAGTGCATAGCGACGTGATTTAAAAATGCATTAGTAGTTGACAATTAAATTAGTGTGCGTCCCCCGTCCCCCGCTGAAAGTGGCAGACTTTTGTTCGTACAAAATAGCGCGCGAGTCCACTCCGTTTGGTTTATTGCTCTGAGGTTTTTTATTAACGATTAAAAAGGTATAAAAACGTGAAACTACGTATGTGCCTATTTAATTGAAATAAAACAAGTGTCAATTTATTGTAGATATTTTATGTAACTGTTGCATAATAAAAGCGTTTTCTCACTATCCGGCGCATCCGATATCCGATATTAGTGTCGGCTCCAATATCGAAGGAAATAAATTAAAATAGAAAAAGAACTCGATACTATGTTGAAAATAATTGCCAGGCTTTTTTTCTTTTTTTACATCCAGTCTGTGTGATCGAGCAAATGGCCGAATCGGACCGATTTTATTGAATATATGTGAAAACAGCACATGGTGACGGCTATCGGCGTCAGACACCCAATAGCAGAAAATGTGAAATCGCTAGGATACTTAAAATACGAGTGCGAGTATTTTACACATATGAGACGGGTGTTTTAAGACCATATTACGAGCAATTTCATGCACTACTTTGAAATAATTAATTTAATTTTCATAAAATGAGAAACACGTAGAGCACCAAAATCTATTTGCTGATCGCGTATGCATTTTGCACCGCGTCCAAACTAAAAAATATCCAGCTGTAGTTGTTCAATTCGGAAGTTTATATATTTGTATGTTTGTACGCGCATAGCTTCGTCATGTGTAGACGAATTTGCAAAATTCCTTCTTTGTTCGAAAGAAGACTATTCCGAAATGATACCATTTAATTTTTGTAAAGATCCGATAAAGGGTTCCAGAGAGAGACCACGAAACTCTTCAATAAATACTAGGAAATCAGCAGTAATTGCTGCAAACGTATATTATTGCTATGTCTATGCTACTACACATTATAACATCACGCCCGTATCCTTTGAATCGGTATGCAGAAGTGTTCGGAATGTTCTGTGATATTTAAAAAAAAAACAATAAAGCCATTTGACAAAAGTTTATAAATGTTTCTAAAAAAAGTAGATATCGATAAAGTGTGACTACATCACTAAATGAATAGCAAAGAAAGTTCTAGAATAAATAAGATGACATGTCTATTGTGTGTAATCAAAAACAATCTTTATTGATATGTGGTAAGGTTGATTTCTTTTTGATTTTATTACTTTTCATTTTAATAAGATTTGTTATAAATTCTGCTATATCCTAACTTATTGATGGTATAAAACAACTCTATTTCGAATATTTATGCTCTTACTATCATTTGTGCACTGCAAAATGGCCCAGTAAGGCATATTTCTATTAAATAGTATTAAATAACGCACGGTGCAAAACTGTCAAATACACGTGATGACAGATACGACTGAATGCGACTGAAGGTTGAAATTGTAAGATCTTGCGAATCTCCGCATAAGAATGACACGCGTGCCACGCCTACTTCACACTTCCACTGTTTTTTCTGTTCCGTGGATAGGACAGATTCAATAGCGGAACCAATGTCGCCAAACTCACACATACAACCAGATAATAATACGTTGCACTACTAGTAAACAATTGTTTTGATTGGTCGTATTTCTTTAACACCAAATTGGCCTAAATTATGCACACTGCAGAACGAAAACATACCTTATTGATTGGCGTTAGTGATAACTTTAATATAGATAAAAAAAGGAATTTACGACGTTTTGTATCTGAATCAAACTTGCTTCTCACTCTAACTACCTATATTACGAAAAAGTTCAACTACTCCCCAACAGATGTCCATTTATTTTAAGAATGTTATTTAGAACCTTAACAGTTATGAATGCAGTTGATATTACTTTGAAGTATTATCTCTCTCACTCTAACTCTCGTACATTAACGCTAGAGCGGTGAAACAAAAAGTTGGCAATATCGATAGATTTGTAATTTGTTTTCAAAATATCAAAGGATTCCAAACGCTGTTAGTAATTATAATCTAAGAGTACTAAAAAAGAGGAATGTTTTATTTACGATTAAAAAGGTATGAAGACGTGTTACTACGTATGTTCCTATTTAATTGAAATAAAACAAGTGTCCATTTATAGTAGATATTTTATGTAACTGTTGCATAATAAAAGCGTTTTCACATTATCCGGCGCATCCGATATCCGATATTAGTGTCGGCTCCGATATCGAAGGAAATAAAATAAAGTATAAAAAGAACTCGATACTAGGATTTTTTTTTCATCCAGTCTGTGCGATCGAGAAAATGGCCGAATCGGACCGATTTTATTGAATACTAGCTGTTGCCCGCGGCTTCGCCCGCGTGGATGTCGCTTATCGCGTAGTGTTGTAAATTTTAAAGCTGAATCAAGGTTTTCGTCAGACACGTTTGAAGCATTGAACGCTCAAGCGCACTCTTGACTCTTTACTCGCCTGTCTATTCGACTGTCTACTCGCCTCTCTTCTCCTTGCCCTTCTCCCTTCCCCAACCACCCCTCCTTCCTTCTGTACCTCACTCGTGCCCCGGCCTTCCATTTTGCACTCAAACCTCCACCCCATCTTCCATCCCCCACCCTTGCCCCCTTTGCACACTCACGCACCCACGATTTCCTGCTTTCTTCACTCACGCCCTCACCCTTACTCCCTTTCCCCACTCATGTACAGACCCTTTCTTCCTTCCCTAACTCATGCCTCCACCTTTACATTTCCATCACTCATGGCTCCACACTTTCTTCCGCCCTTCACGCATGCCCTCACCGGCCTCACCCTAACTCCCCTCACGCAAGGCCTAACGTTTCCCCCTTCCCCCACTCATGTTGTGTTCCACCCTATCTTCCTTCTCTCACTCATGCACCCATCCTTACTTCTCTTTCTCACTAATTCCCCCACCCTTACCCCCATCCCCGACTTATGCACCTACACTTTCTTCCTTCCCTCACTCTTAACCCCTCCCTTACCTCCTTCATTCACTCAAGCCCCCACCCTTAACCAATTCCCTTCCTTTCCCCCACTTATGGCCCCACTCCTTCCACCATCACTTAACCCACTCATTAATATTACCCTATACCTTCCCCCTTCCCCCACCACATCCCGTTCCTTCTCTTCTCTACTCAACTGTCATTTCCCTCTAATCTGTCTATGTAGTTCATCAAAATTGAACTTGTCTACGAATTCCTGCCGTAAACGGTGCAGAATATTCCAGCAAGAACCAAGCGGTTCGGTGACTCATTCCCATGCCGCACCATTAAGGTCTGGAATTCCCTGCTAACTCCTGTGTTTCCTTCGTCCTACAGTCCAGGGTTCTGTAAGCGGGGTGTGATAAAGCATCTGATGGTACGTGTTTATAATGGATACCCACTTTCCTATATAAAAAAGTCCGTTCCTAAGCTCTAAATACATCTCTGTACCAAATTTCATTAGGCCTAACGGTTAAAAGGTTTTTAGTCTTCAAATAATGTATAGCAATCTGCCGGATTTTTTGACATTAATGATCACTGCTCTCTTCCCTTGAGTAGTAGCGTGATGATATATAGCCTATAACCTTCGTCGATAAGCGGACTATTCAATACAAAAAGAATTTTTCGAATCTAACCAGTAGTTTCTGATATTAGCGCGTTCAAACAAACAAACAAACAAACTCTTCAGCTTTATAATATTAGTATAGATATGTGAAAACAGCACATGGTGACCGCTATCGGCGTCAGGTACCCAATATCAGAAAATGTGAAAGTGGTCTAAGGATACATAAAATACGAGTGCGAGAATTTTACAATATGAGACGGGTGTTTTAAGACCATATTACAAACAGTTTCAGTACAGTTCAGTACACTACTTTGAAATAATTAATTTAATTTGCATAAAATGAGGAAAACGTAGAGCACCAAAATCTATTTGCTGATCGCGTATGCATGTTGCGCCGCGTCCACAAACTAGAAAATATCCAGCTGGAGTTGTTCAATACGGAAGTTTATATTTTTGCATGTTTGTACGCGCATAGCTTCGTCATATGTAGACGAATTTGCAAAATTTCCTTCTTTGTTCGAAAGAAGACTATTCTGAAATGATCCCATTTAATTTTTGTAAAGGTCCGATAAAGGGTTTCAGAGAGAGACCACGAAACTCTTCATTAAATACCAGGAAATCAGCAGTAATTGCTGCAAACGCATATTATTGCTATGTCTATGCCACTACACATCATAACATCACGCCCGTATCCTTTGAATGGGTATGAGGAGTGTTCCGAATGTTCCGTGATATTAAAAAAAAAGAATAAAGTCATTTGACAAACGTTTATAAATGTTTCCAAAAAATTAGATATCGATAAAGTTTGACTACATCACTAAATGAGTAGCGGAGAAAGTTCTAGAATAAATAAGAATGACATATCTATTATGTGTAATCAAAAACAAGCTTTATTGATATGTGGTAAGGTTGATTTTGTTTTGATTTTATTTCTTTGCATTTCAATAATATTCGTTAAAAATTCTGCTATATCCTGACTTATTGGTATAAAAAAACTCCATTTCGAATATTTATGCTCCTACTATCATCTGTGCACTGCAAAATGGCCCAATAAGGCATATTTCTATTAAATAGTATCAAATAACACACGGTGCAAAACTGTCAAATATACGTGATGACAGATACGACTGAAGGTTGAAATTGTAAGTGCTTGCAAATCTCCGCATAAGAATGACACGCGTGCCACGCCCACTTCACACTTCCACTGTTTTTACTGTTCCGTGTTTGTACCTTATTATTGATGGATTATTTGGATTAATATCGTGGGTCTCCCACCTGAGTCGTATATACTTATAAAAAATACTAAGCATAAATTCAGGAGGATAGCACAGAGTAAGTAGTAATATACTACGTAACGTAAACGGAGAAAACTATAGACTGGTGCTTAGAGAAAGAAAGTAGGTTTAGAGTAATGGACGGCGTGGCCGAATGAGATAGAAGATTATTAGGGGAAAATCATATTTTATAGCAACACTGCAATCTTTGACGATTGACCTTAGGTAATAATCTTATATCTCATTCGGCCACGCCGTCCATTACTCTAAACGTACTTTCTTTCTCAAAGCTACGTAAGGAGGATAGTTGACACTATTGACACTATTGACAGTGACAGAACAATCAATTTTGTTGTCAACATTGGAAAAATAATTAGTGTACATATTCGTTTAATTAGAGTAATTACGTTAATAAGAGGATTTTATGACTGACTTTTAATATTTCTAGTAAGTTTCATTTATAATCGAGGTTCATCTTATCACATAATGTTGTTTAAAACAATTTTACAAGCTGAATTTAACTTCTGTCATCGCATTTTTATCCGAGGTAAGACACTTCTTGAGGTTATGTATCGTAACGTAAATAATAAATTAAATGGATATTTATGTACTATTTGTAAACTTAACTCTTGGTATTGCACACAGGTTTAAGTACCAAGTCATCATGGGACATCGTGACGGGAGTCTGTATCGAAAGGCTGCCAGTGGTCTCCCCACCACTTAATGAAATTCAGAAGAAATACAAGGATCTGCTTTATACCCTAGAAGTGGAAAAAAGCATGAAGTCAGCCCACGAAATTAGATATGAAACTGATAAGTCAGTGTTTAAACTTAAATTAATTTTAAGGCCGTTATTGCTTTAAGTAACATAAAATACCATAATTCCTATAATCAGTAATCTTATTGGTTTTCTCATGAAAGTATTTTTTTAAAACATTCATGATTAATTTCAAGAGTGCAGGCCGAGCTTCACAAGAAAGAGTCAGCAGATATGGACTTAGATGTAGTGAGCAAAATCACAGCACAGGACTTTGAAGATGCTTCCATTGAAGAGTTTGCCCAGTTTCAACTAGCCAGCATTGAGACTGGTACGGTGAATACTATCTTTCTACTATTATAATCATGATATTTGAATGAATATATATTTATTACAATCACACCAAATTGTCTCTACTGGTATGGATGAAATGTAGACTAGATCACTCATAAAAATGGTATAAAATAACATTTTGTATGACTTTTGCATAAGATACTTGTTATTTGACTTTTATATAGCAAGGGATACTTCCTTTGCTACATAAAAGTTGTCAACTGTGAGAACATTTCAAGTTTTGAAATTATTTAACTGAGTGAACACTATCAAGTCTTCAAATATTGCAAAAAAGTAGTCTGCTTGTTTTTTAAAAAGGAATTAATAAATAATTGGAATCATCTTATACACTGGTGAAATTCAGCTTTAGTATTACTAATAAACAAATTGAGTGTAATTTGAAAAATACATTTTGCATTTGATAGTGCAGTTTTTAGGGGTGATCCCTAAGAGCAAAGCATTAAAAAAAAAAGATGCAGGCACGAGTAATACTTTTCATATTATAGTATTATGTTTCATATCTGAATATTCTATTTAAAAGAACATTTTATTTTTCAATTTTGATAAATTTTTGTACCCAAAAATCAAGAGGAATCAAGATAGAATCTTTGTTATGGAACTATATGCATGGTTTGTACTGTATGGATGGATGATGGAAATATGATTTTTACTTTAGATGCTGACAAAAAAGGTGACAAAACATCAACAGAAAGATGTCTTCAACGGCATTTGGTATTGGTCACTCCAATAAAGCTGGGCTCAGATGTAAAGTCATTATTACCTCAAGCATTGTGGAAAGAAGGAGAGACTTTAAGACAGGTAAATTTATAATAGTGTAATATTAGTTCTTAGTTTAATTATGTTAGTAACATGGTAGTTAAATTGGATATAACAAAATAAATTGCAATGCACAAAATTTTAGTATTCTCTCATTGGCATCATGCCCCAGATGAAATATCTTTGGCACATGCAAGACTACCAGTAGGACTCCAGGAGCATCTTCTAATTCTGGCTCTCTAAGGGAGACTCCTGATGGAGACTCTACGCGAGAATTGTGCGGTCTATGACACTATACGGGTGTCAAGTTTGGGCAGCCACCCTGAAGAAGAGGCACATGCGTTTGCTGCGTGCGAGGACAATGGCCACTAGGGCCTTTAGGTGGTACCGCAGGACATCGTTTGTGGGATATCGTGTGGTTTGGTGGTCACTGCGAGGAGACTCGCAGACCGCACAAGCCGGGCGTCGCCACCATGACACAGGAGCCGCCTGTCATCTTAGCAGAAACAGGCCACACTGCCGGTTGAATGGGTCAGGATCAGGCAATCAATGTCTGAGGGTCTCAAAAATACTTATAAATAAAGTATTTTATTACAAAATGTATGGCGCATACTTCACCATACACTGGTTGTAAATTTACCTAAACTCGGAACCAGTGCCGTAATTTCGAAGTAGGTATTCGCATCCGCATGGATTCCCCCGATGTCGGACTCGACACGACTAAAACCGCACACCGCCTAGTCTCTCGAATGCCGGCGAGTAAGGTGATCTTATAAGGCATTGAATCATGTCTGTTAGTTGGTACATATATGTGCATATTATAAGAGAAGTAAGTAGTTTAAAAAAGCGGCCAAGTGCAAGTCGGACTCGCCCATGAAGGGTTCCGTAGCAGCAAGTAACAATATTGTGCTGTGACATAACGGACGGACAGACAGACAGTCATGACGAATCTAAAAGGGTTCCGTTTTTTGCCATTTGGCTACGGAACCCTAAAAAGATCAATAAAAAATTTATAAGTGCATTGTTTATAAGTTGACTGTGCAGTGATGCCCTATGTTTTGTTTTTTATTTTTTATTTCTCTTTACCTATTATCTGCTAAATAATGAATCTAAGTTTTTTTAACTCGCAACCGGCGAATGGAGTTTAGCGATTATTATTGCATTGTTTTATTTATTTAAATTTTAATATAGCACTATTTATATCTATTGCAAAATTGCAAAATATTTAACTAATAATTAACCTTTTTTAGTTTTATTTAGATTATCATATATAATATTTTATGTCTTCTTTGGATTGTAGCAGTGATGACTATTTGTCCGCGGGTAGTGATGACTGCGTTCAAGGTAAAACTTTTTCTTCTTTCAGCTCAGTTCTCTGCCGTTCCCGGGAACTTTAATGTTGTACACATAAACACACAAAGTCTTCCGGCTCATTTCCCTGAAATGCTGGCATCTTGTGACTGTAAGGATATTCACGCTGTACTGATGTCTGAATCGTGGTTGAAACCATGTTTGCCTTCTACCGCATATATTCTACCTGGGTTCAACCTCATCAGAAATGACCGCATACCTGTCACAGGAGGCGGTGTAGCTATTTATTTACGTTCTCATCTTCCCTACACCGTTATCAGTTTATCACCACAGCCACCTTCGTCGCATGCCGGTGAGCATCTCTTTTTGGAAGTGGAACTTTTCCATACCAAAATTCTTCTAGGTGTCTATTACTGTCCTTCTTCTGGCATAAATTATTTCTCTTCCTTCGAACTTCTGTTAGATAATTTCGTATCTACTTACAGTCACACAATAATGATGGGTGACTTCAACACTTGTCTCCTTAAGAATGACTCTCGTTCCTCAATCTTCCAGTCTATTATCCAATCCAACAATTTGTCCATTCTCTCAACCAAGGCAACTCATCACAAACCAGCCTGTACCCCTACTCTGCTTGACCTTACAATTGTTTCATCTCTGGATTGTGTAGCGAAGCACGGTCAGCGCACAGCTGATGAGTTCTCCTACCATGATCTTCTTTTCCTGTCCTATCGCCTTCGTCTACCTAAAGTCAAACCCAAATTTCTGCTGCAGCGCAACTTTGGTCGCATTAATCTGGAAAATTTGCGCAGAGATGCCGATGGCATCGACTGGGGATCGCTTATTCATTCAAACTGCATCGAGGAGAAGGTCAAGGTACTTACATCAAATTTAACTTCACTATATGATGTTCACGCTCCTATCCGTAAGATCAAAGTAAATCACTTTCCTGCACCCTGGCTAACTGCTGACATCAAAGTACTTATAACCAAAAAAGCTAGAGCGAAAAGACGAAGCATAAACATTGTCCTACAGTCACAAATTGGGAAAAGTACGCTAGTACAGTCACTTCTCTTTCCCATTCTTGATTACGCAGATGCCAGCTATCTAGATCTCACTGAAGACCAACTGAATAAGCTTGAGAGACTCCAGAACTTCTGCATAAGATTCATATTCGGTCTCCGCAAATATGATCACGTTTCTGAATACCGAAAAAAGCTCAAGTGGTTACCTATCCGACTTCGCCGGAACGCTCATACACTCTCATTATTGTACAGTATACTTTTCAATCCTGCTACTCCTTCTTATCTTAAAAATCGATTCAAGTTTTTGGACGCCACACATTGCAGGTCCCTGAGATCGGCTGAGAATTCGAGACTAAAAATGCCAGGGCATTCCACAAAGTTTACAGACAAATCTTTCTCCGTCCAAGCTGTTCGTTTGTGGAATGCCTTACCAGTAGGTATTAGACGCGCACAATGCTTAGCAGTTTTTAAAAAATCCGTGAACAATCACTACCTGCGGGACATCGGCTACATTTAGATATTTTGGTCACTCCTCCTACAAAAGGTTATGAACAGTATGTATATGTGTATGTATAATTTTGTACTTACTGTGTATGTATGTATATGTATGTATGTATATATGGATGTATATGTGTATTTATATAATGTATGTATATGTATGTACCTATTTATGTTTAGGTATATTTATATTTAGTAAATTGTATATATATTAGGTGTGTATATTACGAGTACTCGTACGAATTACATTCTTTTCGACACTTATGAAAATAGTACTGTGACTTTGTACACCATACTACCCAAATATGGATTCTATCTCTTTTTTCCATCCTAAGGTTGCCTGTAAGAGATTGCCACTGTGCGATAAGGCCGCCTCTTGTCTATACCTGCAATGTACCGATTCATAACAAATGTCCTTGTCCTTGGTGTACACAATAAAGAGATACTTACTTACTTACTTACTTTAATCTTTCAGACTGCAGAAAGAATAGTGAAAGAGCAATGTGGTCCTGAACTGAAAGTGCAATTCCTATCAAATGCTCCGTGCGGGTTTTATAAGTACAAATATCCTTCAGAGGTGAATGGAAAAGTGGGAGCTAAGGTTAGTAAACTATTGCCAAGTTATTCGATAAGCAATTATCTGTAGAAATTATTTATATACCCACTAAAAACAGAGCCCTACATACCGAACATGTTCTCCACTCGCTGTTTAAAAATAGTAATAATGGGTATTGGATAACTAAGCAATAAAAATTCACAATCTTACATTTTCACAAAAAAGGCTTTAAAGTTTCAATCTGGCGATTAGATGAACACACTGCTCCTAACACATGAGGTTGCCAAAGCTCCACACAGAGAGTTCATGTAATAATTTTATGTAGATACGTCCTATCAATTTGACTGTAATTTGCCCAAGGGTAAGCTAAAGGTGAAATTTCAGGAATGAAGAATGACACAGGCCTTCTGAAATTAATGGTTACGTTTTTATTTGTGGCAGGGAAGAGGGAAAAGTTCATGTTCATGTCAGGTGTTATTAGGAAGATCCCTAGATCTTCCTATTAACACCTACAGACAAAAAATATCGTCTATATGAACTTTATTCAGATTATTTTAATACAGTACTTCAAACAGGGCATTAGAAATTTCTTATAGGGTAGGCAGGACGAATGTGTTACCGGTTTTAACGGTTTTCGCCAGGGTATAAAACTACCTCTGCTATATTTACCCTACTAGACATCCCATATCCTATTTGCCATAAAGGTATACTGTAGATATTGTTAATAAGATCTCAATCGCAGTTGAATTATACTTCAAAAGCGGCGAGTTTTTAAAGTCGATGATGTATAACATCTTGATACTTGCGGTTAACTGCAGACATAATAAAACAGATGAGCGATAGTTGAAATTATTATCAAGGCAATTTGGTCTTCAGTGCCTTGTCAACTGTCGGCCAAATTTTGCTGATCCACAGGCTTATTTATAAACATGATATTAAATAAAACTCGTTTCATGTGATGCTATTACGAAAACTTAGGTACCTACATCGTCAGCGCAAAAACATAGATAATTGATAGAGGGAACCCATTTTCGGGCCAGGCAAGTTAGATTTTAACCCATCATATTGGTAAAGAAAAAATGAAAGTTCTCTTTATTTACTTGTGTTTCATTCATTCCATTCATAATTCACTTGCCATTAACGATACTGGTGTCACATAAAATGGAACTGATATGTGGAAATCAGGCTTTAGTAATCTTTCTTCGAGCTCCAAAATGTAGGGTTCGATGCAACTGGTATTGTCACTCGATATTTCAGACATCGCTGTACTGCAATCGCGGTTACATGCCAGCATAAGATAATTCTATTGAATAATGCTGTACACGACTCTGGCTCTATGTGGTGATTGAGAAAGAATACAAGTATCACCACCCCATCTCATCCGAAGGGTGTCTTAAGAGACAACTAACGGAAAAATACGCAGACGATATCACTGCGAGAGATGGAAAACTCGAAATAAAACCGTGTACCAACCCGTCTGGCTAGCTTGACAACAGTAGGCCAAAGTCTTCCAGTATCGGAAGAAGCCTATGTCCAGCAGTAGACTGCGAAAGACTTATTCATTGATTGATGACACTGCTTACGATACTGCAGTTCACTCCAGGCCCCCGATTCTGCTAATACTATGCCAAAACAAAACCACTGTGATACCGCTGGCATTGCATTAAATGTCATAAAATTTTCGACTTTATTGCTGTGATTTAAAGTCCAAAATGAAAAGAGAAAGAGTTTATTACATTTTTCAGTCCGTCTACAAGATTGTCATTTAATTTTAGACTTTAATTCCACAGTGATAAAGTCTAAAGTTAAATGGCATTGGTTACAGTGTCTGTGGTACCGCAGTGGTTTTACTATGAAAAAAAAATAGCAGAATCAGGGCCCAGGTTTTTTTCTATGATAAACACATTATTTACTGTGTAACAATTATCAACCTTAGAAAGTTATTACTTACTCTTTATATTACAGGTTTTCTTCTACTATGCCAACTACAAAAGTGGAGCGCCCACGAATAAGACTAAGGCTAACTGGCTTACCAGAAATGAACTAAAAGAGATACTACCCGACAGATACAACAAGTCAGTCAGAGAATTCTTAATAGAAGAAACGTATTGATATTTGAACTCTTAGTGAACGTAGTAATAAACATACCTAATTATATAGCATTTTTTATTTTGACATATATACTAACCTCTTTCCCAAAAAGGCAGGGGAACCATGTGATTATATTGAAATAAAATTTATTTGTTATCTAATATATCTATTTACATTTAGACCGACGTTTCGGCTACTTTTCAGTAGCCATTTTCGTGGTTTCAATCCGATCGCGATAGAATCCGTTAAAAAATGATTTTATTTCAATACAAACACATGGTTCCCCTGCGGTTATTCCCAGTCGTCACCACTGGCGCCGTTCCCACTGATGATAAATGGGAAAAAAAATCCCATATGTCGCCAGTGGTGACAAACGGGATAAGATATTCCCTATCGTGACCACTGGCGCTGTTCCCACTGATGATAAATGGGAAAAAAAATCCCATATGTCGCCAGTGGTGACAAACGGGATAAGATATTCCCTATCGTGACCACTGGCGCTGTTCCCACTGATGATAAATGGGAAAAAAAATCCCATATGTCACCAGTGGTGACTGGATTCGTTTCCACTGGCGACAAATGGGATTTTATTGTCATTTTTTAATATATTTTTTGTGCTATTTACTAAATATCGCTTTACTTTTGAAGCTAATAAATTTATCATTTTAATTAGCCGTTCCTTATTTATCTTAGATAGGTAATAGACTAATAATTAGGTACTACAACTTTTTATTATAAGTTTTCTTTAAAAGATCGGAACTTGATTGGTCTTTTTTATTTTTGTCAGTTGGCAACATTGGCTCTTGCGCCGACGGTTCTTTGATTTATCTGTTTATTCTCCGTGCGTCGCGTAGAGGGAGGATAGGTCATCCACCTTATCAGTGCATTCTTAGAAAAGCGCGATGGCGGAACAAAGTGCAACTGCGTCTTGTTCTTCCGGGTCACCTTCATTAGTATTCATAAAAAGAAGACATGGTACCATACTACTCCACGGAGGACATGAATATCATACAAATCGTTGAACGACATCAGCGCGTTCGTGAGGATGACAGGAGTCACCTGTCATCCAAGTAGAAGCAGGCCGAGACGAAGGCGAGATAAGCGCCCCTCCCCCTTTTTCTGGGGATAGATGAGGACATCGTAGTCCCACACCCGAAGGGGCCTTCGAATTTAATTTTGTAAATTTTTTGAAAACTTTTCTATTTCATGTGCACAATTGGGAGGGGGGATTGTCCCCTGGAACCGTGGTGTTTCAACACAAAATACATTTTTCCTTTAATTCGGGCCGTCGTTGAAATTTTGTAAAATTTTCTGGAATTTTGTAAAATTTTCTGGCCCCCCATAAGATAGTTTGCCCACCATTGCCTTAGACAATTTACAAATATCTAATGCACTATACGCAGCGTTTCATGGTTCATACAGCGTTTCATGCAGCGATTCTTAAATAATTTTCTTTTTTTTGTTCAATAAAACAAAAAGTGACGTCACAAGTCTGTTAAGGTTGTGGGCCTACCTACTTAATCATATTTTGTCCTCCGTGGGGCATGCCCATCGAGCCCACTATGATGGAACCGCGCCTGAATGCAAGCACGTGTGCAACAGCACATGCATTAATCAATGAGTATAAGTGAGAATAATATAGTCTGTTGGATAGTTGGTATCTACCTACTTAGTCTCCTGTCATACAACGAGGTACACTTTTGACCTAGTATTTGGGGTATTTGCATTTATGCCAGCCAGATATTATTATAATCGTAGTTGTATTTTACAGTAGGTTTACCCTGAACCTACTGAAAATTAAAGTTGCCTATTACATCTTTTAACAACGTTAATTCACGTCTGCCTAACCCTCCGGGGATAAAGGTGTGATTATATGTATGTATGAAAGGAGGTATGACTTGAAAATTCGAATAAAAGATATAATTAGGAATTTGCAGCCTTTCTTTTCTACTGCTTATGCTTTATGTGATGTAGTGGTAGAGCATTTGGAGGTCGTGGGTTGGATTCCCGCTCAGTGTAAATATTTATGTCTGCGTAACGTTATGATTCATACGTGGAGTTTTCCTATCTCTACAATCAATTTAAATCTGTACATGCCTGTAACAATCACTTCGGATACTGTAAATAAAAATTATATTACTTGCAGAATCGTTGAAATAATTTTAGAATATCTACTTCCTCGGAAACGTTGTGCGCAGTTTTCACTTCTTATTGGGTAGGTACTAAGAAATATTGTTTAGCGCGAATCTCACGGCGGCAATCGCTTCACGGTAAAGCATCGAAATAGAAGTTTACTTAAACAATGAGCGTGGTTTATGAGTAAACAGTTTTTGGTGCCGCAGTCTCGAAGATTCCAAGCATTAGCATCGCTAAATTGAATCCTGTGAAGCGGGAGTTAGACTTTACATTTCTGTACAATTAACAAATATTTAAAGTGAGAAAATGGTGCAAACTGTTATACAAATTTAGTCCTTAGAACCTTTTGTTAAAGGTGAATATCTTTTATTCCGTGTAAATTTGCCTACTAAAGATGGAACATGTTAACTGCACTTCTCAAGGCTCCCACTTTTCGTTTACAAACAACAGCGTGCTGTTTTTCGTTTGTGTTGTATAAGATTAAATAATTTCCTATGAAAGTATTTAAATATAGTCTTGTTTTGTTTCTTTTGAATTATTCTTTACGAAAATAGTTAGATGGATTGTTTCATAACTTCCAATTAATTGTGAATTTGCGAAGATGTTAGATTAGGTAGGTAAAGGTACAAATTGCAGTTCTTGTTCGGGAACTTTCACGCAGTGCACCCTGGCAACGGAGACGGCTGCGCCTCTCTCGCAGGGCAGACACGGCTGGTTATGTCGAATGCCGGCTGAGGCGGAAGTGCCTCTATAGGGAGCTGCTCGGAGGCTCCACACGAGTCCCTCTTACGTAAGGGGCGAGCGCATGCCTGAAGGTGACAGGACAGGTGCGACTGTCGGTTTTATTAACAGCAGCAAACGCCTGTACTTTAAAGACATGCAATTTGCACGTGATCATTTACAGCTTACTAAAAGAACAGCAGCGAGTTCCCGCACTTAAAGAACATTTTGCGTGTGTTCAAAAACAGCTTACTAACAGCAGCAAGCGCCTGTACTTTAACGACCCGCAATTTGCGTGTGAACATATATAGCTTACAAACAGCAGCAAGCGCCTGTACTTTGAGGACACGCAATTTGCTTATGAACATAAAGAGCTTACTTACAGAAGCAAGCGCCTTTACTTTAAGGACACGCAATTTACGTGTTAACTTTGCAGCTTACTAACAGCAGCAAACGCCTGTACTTTAGGGACCCGCAATTTGTGTGTGAATATTTACAGCTTATTAACAGCAGCAAGCGCCTGTACTTTAAGGACACGAATTTGTGTGTGCCTAAACACAGCTTACTTACAGCAGCAAGCGTACAGGCGCTTTAAGGACGCGCAATTTTTGTATGAACGTTTACAGCTTACTAACAGCAGCAAACGCCTGTACTTTCAGGACACGCAATTCTAGTGTGCTCAATAACGGCTTACTAACAGCAGCAAGCGCCTGTACTTTAAGGACCTGCAATTTGCGTGTGAACATTTACAGCTTACTAACAGCAGCAGCAGAACTACAGCGAGCACCTGCTGTATAAGAACATGCATTCTGCGTTTGTTCCATTATACTTACATTATATAGTTTGGTAACAGTAGTAGGTAGCTTGCCCCTGTACTTTAAGAACATGCAATTGGCGTGTAATCCATTATAACTTGTGGCTTCGCCTTAACGATGGAGATCCACGGTCCAAGGTTCGAATCGTTACTTTTCCTGATCGTTGCAGCGTGGTTAGCATGAGTAACATGACTAGCGTGCCGGACGTGGCTAGCGTGCTAGCCACCTTAGCGTTGCTCCGGTCGAATACGAGTCTCTCACCACGAACGCCACGCCTGCCGTAGATGTTCGTATGTCAACCGGGACTGACCCGACAGACTTCTTAACATGCCCTCCGAAGCACTGAACGAGTACTTATATAGCGGTTGCCGTCACTTATTACGAGCAAAAAATGGCAAAAGAACTACGTTTGTTATATGATAGTCCACCTTAAATATTTATTTTATTCTGTCTTTAGAATTTGTTGTTATAATGGCAACAAAAATACATCATCTCTGAAAATTTCTACTGTCTAGCTATCACGGTTCATGATATACAGCCTAGTGAGAGACTAACAGATAGACGAACAGTGAAGTTTTAGTAAATGGGTCCCGTCGGAATACGTTATCTAAAAAAGACTTTTGGTGACGATAACCGATATCCACGCGGGCGAAGCTGCGGGCGAAAAGCTAGTATTATAATGTATCTACTTAATAAGTTTGTTTGGCTGTATAGGTGATTGTTACTCTTTCACGCATAGAGACAGATGGAATAGGACATAGCCTGCTTTTATCCTGGGAATTGGTTCCTGAGGGAATTTCACGCAGTCTGAGTCGTGGGCAACGGCTATCAATATACCCATATACGAGGTTAAAGTTCATTGGTCTATAGCTGAGGATCCTGCGAGTTTCCTCGTCGTAATTAGACGTTAGCGATGTGAATTATCCATCGTTCTTCAACCAGCCAGCATTCCAGAGCTATCTACTTTATAATTTACCTATTATCGAACAAGGATTGTTTACAATTACTAGATCATAGGTACAATCAACGACAAAAGTAGATAGCCTAACATCAAGATATTTACCTACAATCCTTTTTGCAATGGTATACTGTATACATGTTTGTAACTCAATTACGCTTAAACGGATGAACTAAGTTTGTTACATACATATTTACATACTTAAATACATACATACATTCATATATACATACCTATAATCACGCCTTTATCCAGGCCAGGGTTAGGCAGAGGTGAATTTACACCCACATTTTACCAATTTTTATTCGGTCCCACGTAATATGGGGTGAGCCTATGGCCGTATTCGAGGCACTATTGCTAATATTTATACGCATATTCAGTGCTAATATTTATACGCATGAGTATGGGTATTTGCATTAGTCTGACATCCTTCATGCAGAAAACGCTGGAGAGGATGTGTGATAGACATATAAGAGACACCCACCTGCGAAGCAAACCACTACACCGGAATCAACATGCCTTTAGTACGGGTAAGTCTACAGATTCCGCACTACACAGCGTAGTCACCATGATCGAAAGATCCTTGTCCACGAAGGAACAGACCCTAGGGGTGTTCATCGACATAGAAGGCGCTTTCGACAAGACGGGCTTCAGGAGCATAAGCAATGCTTTGACCAAATATGGGGTGGAACCAACGCTATGCGAATGGATACACAACATGCTCAAACAAAGGGCCATACGATTCACAGTGAACACTACGACACGTGCTAGAGTAGCCAAAGGCTGTCCACAAGGAGGGGTGCTGTCACCTCTCCTCTGGAACGTGGTAGTGGACGACCTGATAAGACGGCTGAACAACAGATACTTCCCAACGATAGGGTATGCGGACGACCTAACCATTCTGGTTAGTGGGAAGTTTGAGAACACCCTATGCCTTCTAATGCAAAACGCCCTAACCATAGTGGAAGCGTGGTGCACAGAACACCAGCTGTCCGTGAACCCTAAGAAAACCGAAATGGTACTGTTCACGAACAAAAGGAAACTAACAAACCTGAGACCACCAAAATTATTTGACACAACACTACAGTTCGCAACGGAGGTCAAGTATCTAGGACTGATACTAGACAGCAAACTAAACTGGAACAGTCACATGGAACAAAAGACAAACAAAGCCTGCATTACCCTGTGGCAATGCAAACGCATGCTGGGGAAAAGATGGGGCATACAACCTAGAATTATGCTCTGGCTTTATAAAACGGTAATCAGACCAACAATAACATATGGTTGCATAGCATGGTGGCAAAGAACAAAGTTGATTACCGCACAAAACCAATTACAATGTCTACAAAGAATGGCATGCCTAGCCACCACAGGCTGCATGTCCACAACGCCTACAGCCGCCCTTGAAACGATGCTGGACCTCCCACCACTACATCTATTCATACAACAAGAGGCAGCCATTACAGCCATTAGATTGAAAAAACTCTCCCTATGGACACACGACACGAGGGTGCCACACACCAACGCGGTGGAAGAGGCCAAAAACAACCAACCACTGATAATGGCCCCCTGCGACACTATACCAAAACAATACGTCTTTGATAAACGGTACAGAATAGAGCTTAAGGAAAAGAGAACAGATTCATCCGGCGCAAAGGAGGTGAGGATATACACGGATGGATCTAAAATGAAAACAGGGACAGGTGCCGGCACCTACTCCGCTGACTTAAATATTAACATATCAACAGCGCTGGGCATGGACAACACAATTTTCCAAGCGGAATGTGTTGGTATAATCCAGGCCGCAGACGCGGTGGCTGCAAGAAAGATAGAGAATCAAGGCATTCGAATCCTAACGGACAGCACTGCAGTACTACACGCTCTACGCAGCAACACAATAAAATCAGGACTAGTCCTAGAGTGCCACAAGAAATTGGAGGGTATATGCGAGACAAATGAGATTACACTCCAATGGATCAAAGGATACAGCGGTTCCCTAGGCAACGACGCGGCCGATGAACTGGCCAGAAGGGGAGCCGAAATAGAGAATATCGGCAAACCAGCAAAGATTCTGGCTGAGACATAGAACAAGGAAACTACACGCTGAAATGTGGGCGAAGACGAAGGAATGTCGTCAATCGAGAGAGGCAATGCCATCTCTAGACAGACGGCTCTCTAAAAAACTGCTGCGCCTAAATAGGGCGGACCTACGGTTTGCAGTAGGGACCATAACAGGGCACAGCAATCTTAACAAACATTTGTATGTTTTAGGTCTAACGGACAGCCCATTATGCCGAGCGTGCATAAGGACTGACGAAACACCGGCCCACGTAGTCATGGACTGCAGCGAGGTCGCGGAACAACGGGCGCAACACCTGGGAACACCAAGCACACTTCGAGAGGCCTGCAGCAGACCCGGCAGCCTGGCCGCTTTTTGGAAGGAGCTTGGATGGTTGGAGTAGGGCAGTGGATACTAAAACCACAAAATCACGCAAAAAGGCCCAACTAAAAGGGACCACATGCGGAAAAAGAGCCCGCGAAAGAAGAAGAAGAAGAAGATGGGTATTTGCATTGGTCTGGTCATGCCTCGGAGAGCACGTTAAGCCGTCGGTCCCGGTTGCCATATGAACATCTATGGCAGTCGTTACGAGTAGTTGAAGCCCTCAAAAGTCCAACCACTGGTCTAACTGCAATGTTTCCATATCGCCAATGCGTTGTGGAGGTCAGCTGGCAGTTGCTTCACGGAAAATATCGTAGTTCAACCAAGCCCGCAGTTAGTCTGGCAAAAGCGGATCCGGATCCGGACTCCGAGGTGTAAGCTTCGGATGCGACTGGAATTAACGCTAGGATGAAGGAAGTACTAAAATGGCTAAAATTCTCTTTAACCTTTGCACGTCGGTATTAACCTAATGGCTGGGTTTCGAACCCGCAATCACTCGATCGCATTGCAAGTTTGTAAGTGTAGCTTATTCGCTACATACTCGTATTACTGCTGTTTATATAATTTTGAAGCTTCACTGGTTTATACATATTTATTACATATATACATACAAAACATGTCTTTAACTCATTTACGATGTCATATGAAATGTAGGTATTGGTATGTTTTAACTTATCCAAAGTCTAATTATGTTCATGGGGATACATACCTATGTATTTATTACTTATATATGTTTTTACCATAAATGACTACAGATAGTCCATCCAGCCGCATCGTGGAATGTAGAAGAAATCGTAAAAGTCCCGAACACACGCGAAGCACTTGTATCCAAACGTTTGTGTTCACCGTTAAATAAGGCAAACGCTTTTTCAATATAGAAAACTAATAGATTGAAATTAAAGAGCCCTAATTAAGATATTCAATACGTTAGACAAAATATACACTATCTAGATTTCTGTACGTCTGCACCTACTCGGTTACACTTGGGGCTCGGTTATCTTGGTGGGGTACCAGAGTAGGTACACAGAAAGAGAGAGATATGTGTGTATATTATCTTAGTTTTGCCGTCAAAATAAGCTGGAGTTATGGTTATTCTGCATATTAGTACCCAAATCTTCAGAGCATTGAATAATTTAGCAGTGCCTTTTACTAGACCATTTTGCCCAGGGTATGTAGATACAGTACAGACCCTGGGTAACAGAAATTGTACTTTTGTTTCTACTTGTACTACTATCGGCTTCTGTTCTATGACCTGTGGTGGTAGTCAGTCACGTTTGGAGCCACCGAGTTTCACCACGTGTCTCTTGATTAGCAAAGTAAACTATCTTAGGGATACTTTGCTAATACGAAGGTTGTAAATAGTAGAGCTATTAATAGAGAATGCACACCAAGCTTATTATCGGCGTTCAGAAGTAGTATGTTTCATTTCATTCTGAGTACAAGCATGAAATAGGATTATATTATATTATCTGTGATGAAATGAAACTTAGCTTAGCTTATCTCTTATTTCTATTTACCACTCGCCATCGTTTATATTTCTGCAGGCGGTTATCTATTGTGTGTCGTTAGTTTTTTTTTTTTAATTTGGTCCCTCAAATGACTGCACCACGCTAGATGTTGAAAAGCTGATGTACAGTCCAGTAGATACGGACCACTATTTCTGATGCCACTGGCCTTAAAATAGTGGTCCCTATAACTTGACGGCCTTGACATATGCTTTTTCACACTCTACTTGAAGCATCCGGGACTGTAGGAAGAGGGAAACATGTACGCGGCAGAGCATTCCAACTCTTTATCGTGCGGCAGCAGAGGCTTCAAACCGTTTTGGTGCGAGACGGCATGGATCCTATCGTAGGTTGGTGACACTACAGGTCAGCACGAGTTGTTCTTCACAGGAAGGGAGAGAGTGGGATGAGTTGAAATAGCTACTTGGAATACTCGCCGTGGCAGAGGCGGTAAAATATGGCTCTACGCAGTTGCAGTTTTCATCATCATCATCATGATCTTAGCGTTTCATTCGCTTTCTGGCTTATACTCCTCCATTTTGTAGCCAGTACCTGTAAAAGCTGATGTTGCAAATATTCTTATTCTTAGCCTTTTTTTAAACTCTCTTCACATAGATTTGTTTCCTTCTTCTTCCACTCGCTTAGTTATCTATGAAAAATAGGGAAATTCAACATCAAAATCCAGAATAAGGAAACCAGAGGATCGGAACGAACATGAACCTTTTTTTTAAACTAACTTTTAATTAGGTATGTGGGTAGGTACTAAAAGGAGGTGTTATATTCTTTAGGATTAGTCAAATATTATTCCTAGTTTTCAACTTTTCAATCTTTTGCAAATGTTGCAAGTACCTAATATTTTTTGGTTACTGCCACCTGTGGAATGTCTGGCACTTTCCTCCACTATTTCTCGGCCACGTCTCTCGTCTAAGTTGTAAAAAATACTCTATATTTTTAAAACTAAGTGTGTGCCAAAATGTCTGCCAATAAAAATAAGTCACCGTGGCCGGTTAGTCTGCCATTCTGCAGGTGTAAGGGGTATTAATATCACCACAAAATAAATTTATGCTGTCATTAATTTATAATTTGAACACCTGAGCATTAAATTATCTATCATATTGTTAATAGCTAGTATTTTACAACAATATCAAGTTACCACTGACACCTATATTCTATTTAATTAATTAGAATTAATTAAGTTAAATAAAAGAAGCCATTTCCATGTTAACGTCGCTTAAAGGCTAAAGTTGAGTCCCGGCGGGGGGCGCAGCCCGGAGCTTCGGACCATCTATAATTGATAAAATTCTCAACACACCACTCAATTTCTTCTCAACATTTTACTATTTTAAGGAGTGAGTCATTTTTTCTTCGTTTAAACGTTTTAATATATTATTTATTTCATTGATGATGCCGTATGTTTACACATTATTATATTATATCTTCTTATTATACGCTTATAAATAAACAAGTGATTTATTTTACTTAACGTACTCGTCAAGCCTACTTTTGTGAATAGGAAAATATAAATAATTAGACATTTAATTAATTGTGATGAAGATTTTTGATTAATTGATATGTTTGTCGATTCTTTAACTCTGTTTCTATTTAAACAAGTTTTGCCGTATTTAATATTTATCAGAATAACACATCTCTTATCCCAATATCTAAACTAATTAGGTACTATGACAATATTACCTACAGTTGTAATATCAGTAAAAGAAGAATGCAAGATCACATTTCAAACTAATTAGTCATCAGCCACCAAACATCTTTGAGCAAATAAAAAAAGTGTCCCGACAAAATTCACATAATGTGCGTTAAAGTTAGATAAAACGGCAAATAGAACTTGAGTGGGCCATTGTTCCAGATTTAATGGACCACCGACCGATACGCGGCGGCATCCACGCAAAAACAACTCTGAAATATCGGCATCGGAAAAAGGAAACGAAAAACAACATATTTCGCCATTGAGGTAGGCAGCCGAAGAATTCGTCAAAGTATTTTATCTCGGGCTTTCACAGTTCGACGGCGGTCAGTGTTAAATTATTGCCGAGACAAAGTTATCGACGTAATGTGAGAAGACCCTTTAGACGGATTCGAAAACTACTTTGAACGCCGCGATCACCTGTAGCTTTCAAAGAAATATATCCTTGCTAATACTTTATCCCAGTACAACTTATTTGTGAAAAAATTAAGCCCAGTCTCATTACGACTGTCTTGTTATATTTAGAAATATTTCAAAACTCAACGCTTTTGAAGTGAGTTGGGGAAGAGAAAGTAAAGTGAGAGAAATAGAAAATTACCATATGCATGCATTGCATTATACAGTAAATTTTCGAAGTAAAATACCTATTGGTGCACATTAGGAGTACGGCGATTGGCTCGAAATTGTAAAAGTCCTTACGGTGTTACAGAAGTGTTACAGCATGACTATTTCCTGTAATGTAAACCATAACCTTAGATTATTGCTAAGACCATCACGCCAATTACAAGTGAACAAATAATAAATTCATTAGGTACGATGTTTCTATGGGACGTGTCGAAACGATCACAATTTTTTTTACCCTTTTAATGAAGTTAATTTTATACTAAACTTTCGTTAGTATAGTAGATATATAATAGGTATCTGTGATTATATTTGAGGTGAGTAGGTGTCTAAATTGTGGTAGTAGGTATATTCATTACATTTTTTACTAATGTAGGAACCTAATCACTTACTGGTCGATATACACAACCGTACACTCCAATTTTAATTCAAACAGTTAGTGCCATTTATATAAAGGTTTCGCTTGCTACAGAAAGTGCCGTAAAATCTTTAGAAATAATATCAGATAAAATATCAAATCACAATGTCACACACCATAAAAAGATGGGAAACGCGTTAACATTCAGAAATGGCAATATCTTTTGAGATAATTTGCGTACTGTTTAGAAACAGTATAAAGTGGGTTTATCAGTCAAACCGTTTAAAAAAGGCCGTTTATGTGATGTGCAATGTTGGCGCCAGGTATCGCAGACAACAGCTAGCAGATTTCAAAGGACTGGTATATTGTGTCATGTTACAAAAAAAGTTTCATGAATAAAACAATTGAACGCTCTGTCCACTCTCTAGTAGCCTACTTGTCTAAGTTAATTTTTGGTGAAAAAGTTCAACCATTTTAAAAAAAAATAGTTTGAATATTAACTTAAGGAATGTTATATGTATAATCTAATAGTATTGATGTAGTAACATTGAAGCTATCTTAATTTTTTTTTTATTATTTATCAAGCTTTCTCATATAGCATATCCGTGGGGATGGTGCGCACGCGTAAAAAAAGGTTTTTTTAGACTTAAGGCACAGATTACCTAATAGCTTATTAAGGTATGATTTTGAAGCCGTCCGCATACGACAACTGCAGACGCATGCAGCAGAGATAGCGCATACATTACGTGTTAAACTTCGATACGGGTAAAGGGGAACATTGAGAAGCCGCAATGAATTACGCGTATCTGCTGTTTGCGTCTGCAATTGGGTATTTTCCTGTAGTTAAAATATATTATTTAGCTGAACTTATTAAATTAAGAATAGTAAAAGAGTGAAAACTGTTGCTTCGGTTGTTATTTTATCGTTCTTATTTATTTTTAATCATCCACTCAACCATTAATAGTAAATGATTTGACTATTAAAAATTGTGACGTCACAATTTTATTTTTCATACAATTTTCCTTTTAACTTGCCGTTTTGACGTTTAGTAAAAAGTAACTAATTTGACTAGTCAGTCAAATACCCAATTGGCGTATGCGGTCACCTTCGGAATCATACCTTTATTGCCGGAAAAGGAAGGTTACGTCGGTGAATGGAGCGTTGTAGTCTTCTCATCTCATCTTCATGGAGGCAAATGATCTTGGATTCCCTTTGCTAAACACAAGGACACGAGCATGCCATTTTCCCCAGCCCATGTCTGTAATCAGCCTTGTCATCAAGGTGATTTTTATAATAAAAGTTTCTACCTAGCAGCACTATTATCTACTCTGTGCTGGCAGTCACAAAGAGCTACTGTCCTGTCCATTACCGGACATGGTTACGGATTGGCCGGTGTTTTAAAATAATTTTCCATTCATTTAGTCCTTTTTTTTGACATTTTTCACTTTTTATGTCAGATTTTTTTTGGGTTTTATTAAATTTGTTTACAAGTTCACTTCTTATGTTGGAAATGAGGTCACTTTGCAATCTCTCGATTGCGAATTAAAGCATTATCAGTTTCAAAAATGTAAGGGGGATGTTGGAAGTTAAATTATGATATCTATAACTACAGTCTATATTTTGTGAGCAAATTTATTCCACCAAAAGTGCTTACGATCATGGGTTGATTTACAACAATATCTATCTAAAAGTACCTATGAGTGTTTAAATAGGTAACAAAATAAATGCTAGATTTTCGTAAATTTTTCGTTTTTATTTTATTTACACTTTTGCTACACGAAAGATGTCTTTCGACATGTTATTATCATGACATAAGCGCTAAAAATAACGTAGTTTACCCGTTGATTAAAATTGAAAGTTTCCGCATCAAACTTTCTCTACAGTAAACAGTAATAAGTGTTGAGATTACGTAGGCTCGTATAGACGTTTTAATAAAGTCAAGTTCGGAATATACGTATGCAACCGCATTAGATATGCCTAAAGATCACCAGATATTACCAGCCGCAATCAAAAACCAATCATGTCTTTATTACTTGCTCGTCGAACATGAGTTGGCTGGTCCGTACGTGTGTCAGTAGGAATGTGTGGGCTCACACTTGTGTGAGCATGTCGGTGTGCGCGCCCACAGATGTACAAGGGCGGAGGGAGCACTCGCTGGCTGCCAGGTGGGCCCCCATTAGCAGCGCCGAGCCTCGAGCGGCCGCTCTTCATCTTTATGATAATTATTTTCTGTTTGTTTTCGTCGAAGAATCGGCCCGCCTCGCCGGCGAACGCTTCTCAGAACCAACTTCCATTGTGGTAAATTAAAGCCGCCCGGACCCCTGCCACGACGAGAGATAATTCGACAGGATGCCACATATTATTAATTGCACTATGACTTGTGGAAATGGAGCTTTGAGTTTAGTGAGTCATTCATTCCGGTGGACCTGACGTTACCCTCTCGCGTGGGAACGCATAACGTACGCGATATATGCTCACATTAACGACCTTTTAAGCTCGGTTGAAATCTGTCCATTTTAATTTCCATACGATTTTTTTAATTGAATTTTGTTTCTGAAATGGCCAGCAGGTCAGTTTACAATCGCGTACACCGCGAATCAATTAAGCTTTGTTGGGGTAAAGCGATAAATTTCCAATTAACTGCAACGCGAGAAGCGAACTGGTACTGAGCGATCACTTCGTTAACTAGAGTTTAACAAGGTAATAAATAGAGGGTTCGAGGTAGACACCGGTGACCAGTAAAAAGAGCACCGTAAATAAGCCGAAAGCCTGTAATAAAAAAAGGGAACCTCGTAATGTTTACAATCTTGTGGCTTTATTCACTTTGTGTTCCAATTTCATGCTAAATCGAGCGGATAAAATCCTCCTTTATCAGGCAGACTCACCGTCTCGGCGGAGGCCGCTCCTCCTCCCGCGGTCGCCCCCGGCCCCGGCCCCGTGGCTGGCGGCTCGCGGCGACCTGTCTGCGGGCATAGGCAACCGCCCTGAGCGGCTATTAAATACAAATCTACATCAGCCCTGAATGAAGCCTAATGCGTTGAAAGGATCAATTTATGATAATTCAATTTGTGAGGGAACGGGAGATATATATTTTATGTGTACTTTAAATGTATAAACCTTTTAACGCGATATGAGTAGAGAGCTTTTACGAGTGTTTATTTCTGTCCTGTAGGTCTAGGTACTAATGTTTAGATGAACTCGTATGATAATCCACTGATGGTTTTGTTTTCCTCTCCAGAATGTAGATAAGCGGGAAAATTCATGATTTTTTTGAGAAGATGAAACTTTTATAAACTATGAAATAAATTATAAATTTGTACCTTATCGAAATAGGTTTATAAATATTATTTCTGGTTTAAAACTTTGATTCAATGTATTAAGTTTTTTTTATTTAGGCATTACCTGCCTAAAAATACTTTACTTTGCTCGCCACCATATATATATCCCGTTATAAGTTATAACGTAAGTAGGTATATTTTAGACTTAAGATCTTCGTCGTTTGATCGTGTTTATATATAAAACATATATATTAACGGAATATACCTTTAAAATAACAAGAACCGGACATTTCTTTAAGAAATCCCCATTAGTGAGTGAGATGAGTGCTAAGAGACCATTCCATACTACAGAAAAGGATCTGATATAGTTTTTATTATGATGCTGCCACACAATTAGCCATCCATTCGAAAACCGGACATACACAAAAAGCAGGTATTTATTTTATGCGATATTAATGAAAATGAAATACTGATTGCCATCTCAAAATATGAAGAATGCCATTACTTACCTAGAACAATAGCAGGCCCTCATGGTTGTATTGAAAAATGCATTTTTCTCATTATGGCTGTAAGTGAAGTGCGCATGATTCTCAAGAGTGCATTGGTTAGGAGGCTCGACGGGTTATTAATTTTATGGTGTCGATGGCCGCACGCACCTGGCTGCAGCGGTCACTGCCGCTCGCCTGCGCGTCCCCCCACACAACCCCCCCCGCGCCTCCCTACCACGCGCCGGGATCAATCACGTACTAAGTACCCCGGTACATACACATGTTTGGTTATTATCGACATATAAAGAAAAATGTTTGCTTATCACTAATGTGTTCCTATTCAATTCGTATGATTGCTGATTTCGTGCTTTGAGTGGCAATGCCTGTGGAAATTTTGTAAAAAAATAACAATATTTTTTTAAGTTTATGAAAGTATTCATTATATTTATTAAATACAGAAGATACGTAAAGTATTTTATAAATTTTTCATGTAAAATGACACTTAGTCACTTGAGTTTTACTGTGCATCAGTAGGTACTATCAAAAACCAACTAACTACAGGTTTAATTTATTACAATTTAATAAAGGAGTTCATCTAGTAGAATTAATTCAGTCAGTTTCTTCTCTGAGTTTTGGTCAAATTGTTTAATTAATACTCATTTTTAAATGGACTCTACAATTTTCTACGATTCTATTTTTGAATTGTATTTCCCAAAAGTTAGTGCAATAGCCACAAAGTCTGTAAGTCTACCCATTTATTAGATTTGTGATGAGGACAGCATTCCCCTCCTAATCGAACTGGTTGGAAGCAGTGCGCGTGCATTACAATGTAAATGGCACATTCGTCTACAGGTGCCGTAGAGAACCTGAATTGTGCGCTGTACTGAGTTCGGCATTTGAATAACGCATTTCGTGTGTCACCCATACATCGCCACTTCGCAGTCGGTGGTGTAACCTACATGGCCACAGTTGCACGGCATTATGTAATTACCATTTAAATAGTGTCGTGGTGTGGCGAGAGATTTGGACATGTTTTGGTGAAGGACGCAGATGTAAGTAGTACGAGACACGCGGGCGACAGCGCTGCTCAGACGATGTGGAAATGCAACTGATACTAATAGGTAGATATATGTATACGTTGTGTACCGAGTTTTGGTTAAAATGACGTTTTTACGTTTGGAGGTGGTTGACTCTTAATGTTCGTGTACCGTTTCAATGCTTATTTGCGTCAAAATAATATGTTGCGGTTGTAAATTGTGTGAGATAAAATCTAATTAATTCACAACGTATTTGCAATAACCGAAATGAGTAGGTATCTAACTAGTTTGGTATTGAGAAAAATATTTATATTTTGTAGTAATTTTCAAATTAAAGACTTCGAAGTAAATGAACCCATAGTCCATTTGATAGTAAGCGGTGACTGTGTTCTACGGTCGCTTTCAAACCGGAGGTGTTTCTAGGGTGTAGACGAAGAAGAGGATCCATATGACGTTTTGTAAGTTCTGATAAAGTATTTTTAACATTTTCTGCTTGCGTGTGTGTGCAAGTGATTCCTTCTCCACCTCCAGTATAGCAAGGTTTCATAACCCACAGTAACCACATACTATCAGAAGGCCGTATTTGTTTGCCGCCATAGTAATATAAAAACGCACGAAAAAATGTTGCGGTTAATTGATTGTGTAGAAAAATCGTTTTGCAAACATGTTTAACATGTGACGGCTAACAGTCAGCTATCTCTTGTGATGCCGAATATTTAATATAACGCTATGAAAATCATATTCACGGTTTTCTTACACGTATCATCTTGATTAGATATGTTTGAAATGGTACTTGTTAAAATATTTTATGTAACAATGTAAAAAGAGTGATTAGAGACTATTAACACTAAAAGTGCCTTTGCAACACATAGTAGTAAGTAAGTAAGTAAGTAAATTCATTTATTGCACGAAACATGGTCTGGTATAAAGATGTTAACATATAATGGTGTACAGCATGTCTCACAGAAATTTCCGCATGCAACATTGTCTATCAATCAAAACTATATAAGCGTTTTTAACAATTATTTAGTATATTAGGTAGGTATCTTGCATTGGAAATAGGATATAAAAACCTGTACACAAAGGCCTTCATGAAGGGTAAATGATGACACACATGCATATGCATGCAAACATGCATATCCATAAAGAGATTGAAAGGTTTCTGCTTAGTAATAGCCTGGAGCTACCACAAAGTTCGTAATTCTTGTAGTTTGAATTATTATGGAGGGCTACCTGATACCCAAATATATATTATTAAATTCTTACGAATGATTTCATAACGAAACTATGATAATGACAGGTTAATATAAGACATTAACATACCAGATTTTCAAAAAAATTAAATATAAGCTGTATCCTTTTAAAAAGATGGGTGTTTGTGATTCCTTAATTATATTTTGATAAATTTACTGGACAGATTTTGTACTGTCAGTGCAAGACCTTGTCCTACTTTGTCTTCTGCACTGATAGCACAGAAACTCTTAGTTCTTCGGGGTCAGCAGCTCGAGTTTCACTCCCCTAATGTTGTACAAGTCGAAAGGCCGCGGTAACCACTTTCCATCAGGTGGGCTGTGTGCTTGTCTGCCACTAAAGGGGCTTAAAAAAACTCTTTTGTATTAAACCAATATAAGTGGTGGTTTGGAGTAGGCTTGTACTTCTTTTTCGAGTGATGCCAATAAGTTGTTAAGTGAAAGCTATTATGGTATATTGCGCAGTTTTCTGTGGGTACATTTGTACCCCCACATGTCGTTGGTCGCCGGTGTGTTGGTTGTCATAGTTCACTGCGGCCTGTCAATCGAGGTTCAAGGACACTCATTTTTTATCAGCGAAGGAAGGTTTTAAGACCTGTAATCACCTCCTTGTGACACTATGGCGATGACTCTCTTTTTTGCAGGTGGTAACCTTGTTCATAGCTTTTTACGGAGGAAGGAATGGCTTAAATTTTGAGTTTGTAGAATTTAATATTTATTATTGTAATAATATTAGCTGACGTCAACTAATATTAAAACCATTACTCTATCTCGAGTAGGTATCAAATAGCCAACGACCCCTATAAAATAACAAGAATTCACTTAATACGACCATAAAGATTTAAATTCTTTAAAACAAGAGTAAAATAAGTCAAAATGCATGTACAACATTTTATAGTTTCGTGTGTGTTCTCCGTCACAACATAATTCATATGGGAATCTACGTCGTTTGTATTGGGCCCGGACTCCACAACATAAATATCGTAATAAGGCTTGAACATTTGGATGGGAGGCGCGGGTGAAAAATAAAACAAAGTAATCATTTAGTGAAGGCACAAATTCCAACAGAATCACAGCGCGCTGATAGGCTGCTGTGAAGTTCATTCTGATTGACCATAGCGCATTCGATACGGTTTGTTTAGATATTATGTTTTTATTTATTATTATTTTTATTCTCCGTGAAAATGCGGGACCAATCTTTGATTTGTTAACTTGTATTTTTTTATCCGACATCCAAAAGGGAGGAGGTTCTCTATTCAGTTTTTTTTGCAATGTTTGTTACAACTGAACTTCGTCGTTTATGCACACTTTTCATACTTTTTTTTTTCATTTGAGACGGTATGCTGCCAGGTTGGTTAGTGATTTCAATATTATATATAAATGTTATTATACTCAAAGTTTTTGAAGAGAGAGAAGAAAGAAGAGAAGAGAGAGATCAAACGATTAATTCATATGTGTTTTAGTTTACCTATGTAAAAGGGTCGAGCCTTTTGTCGTCAACCGTGCACATTCTCATCCATACTAATATTATGTGTGTGTGTCTGTTTGTCCGTCTTTCACGCCTAAACCAGTAAAACAATTGTGATAAAATTTGGTATGGATGGAGGTAGACTAGGTCACAGCGGCCTGTCTGTATATAAACATTATTGATTTATTGTCAATCCCATAGGATACTGTGTCTAGTAGAGGCTCTGTTGAAAGTTAGCATCGTGTTTCGTACGACCACATTTATAAATCTTAATATGAAAAAGCTATAAAAGACGATTATGCACAAAAGTGAAACGCTTTATATTAATACTCTCCAGATCAGTATTAAGATCAGTGACCAAAGTGCCCATTCTTAATATTTCAAGCTTAAACAATACTCGCCAGGTCAGTGTTAGGATGGATGATCAATCTTAACACTATTACGCGGTTGTTGTGTTTTGTTGTATTTGGCAAAATTTCGATGATAAAGCCTCTGTTTTCCCTTACTGTATTTACAGGCGTGAATATATGGAAGATAAGTATTAAATGAAGTGTGTGTAACGGGAGTGATTGCATGTGAGCCCGGTCTCAGCTGGAATCGCGTTCTTACCCACGCTACGGCTTCACAAAACTGTTTATATCATTACGACGGTAAATAGATGGCTCTCTAATTACTTTATTCTAACTTAGTCGTCGTTATATTGAATTCCTTGTGTTTATTAGTATGTACAATATTTGTGTTAATTTATGTTTTGTGGGTATAGTGAAACTTGTTTTTTTTTTTAGAATATTGGTAACAGACATCACTAGTAGTATTCTCTCTGATCCCTGGCAGTGTAATGGTCAAGATTCAAATGCAGTATCTTTCGATCGTAAGGCCGACTTCTTAAACACTAAGCTATTAGTGAAAATTTCCACAACTAACGTGCTGGATATGTGGCTTTTACGAGAGCAATTGGCATCTGACCCTCCCACCCCGAGAGAAAAGTTTGCGTGAGAGCCTAGTCTTGTCCGTCATTCAGCAGGAGTACTGGCAAGCATGCACTGTTGGTTTAGGAACCCAAGATCGTGGTGAAGTCACCATATATATATTTTTATAAAAGCCCCCATTTTTATCTAAGCCCTCAAACTAAGCCAACTTGCTTATGCTTGTGTAGTGTAATGGCCAGATTTCGAACCCGGGACCTCTCGATCCTAAGGCCGACTCGTTAACCACTAAGCTACCGAGGCCAATAAATACATCACCAATAGGTATCTGTCATCATCCTCTGAGCTTATCCTATCAGTTAGGGTCAACTTTCCAGTCTAAATGTAAATATCTGTTTAAATGTAACTAACTTTATTATTTTTGTATAGTTTGCACTCAGTGTGTATTTTTCAGTATTTTACAAACAAATGAAACAATAAGTTACACAAAATTTTGTAGAAATTCTTTTAACATTTTTCTCCACTCAAATCAGTATTGAATGACATAAAACTATTCATTACAAACTTGTAATGTATTATTTAATAAACAATAGAACAGTTTACGTCATCTAATAAAAAGTAAAAACTGTCATTGCACAATAAAATATTTACCTACCCGCTTTTAACAAAGGCGAGCGAACGTTTTAGCACCTCCATAAAAACTGAAGCGAAACTATGGTCAATAAATTAATAAGTCATCGTCAAATGCCTCCAATTACTGCACAATATAAAGCGGAGTAAAGCAGGTAAACAAAATAGAGATGTTATAAATTTTACAAGAGCGGTTGAGTGGCCACACTGCCTCTCGACCGCATTATGCAGTTTTTTTTTTCACGAACTTTTTGCTCGATGGTATTCGCTTTGTGAGCTTACTTCCGTCTATACACTTTTTATGGTGGCGCTAACTTTTCAACAAAAGATTTAATATAGGATGGAAAATAGTGCGTTAGAGAGCCACCCTGCGTCACACCCGAGACCGCCTCTGCACACAATGCGTCATCCCAGAGGTATGCTGCCAATGTAGGGATATTGATTCTGTAAATGCAAATTTTAATCGATATGCACACATGTAATAACGTGTTTGAAATGTTTTTAGATCGGAATTTACTTAACAATTAGGTGATTTGTTTGCAATGTTGTGTAAATCACATTAATTATACTCAAATAAGTTTAAGTCATATAAAAAAAGAAAAGGAATGCGTAACCTTTTGTCTTTTACCTAATGTCTTTAAGCTCACAAAGTTAAGACCAGTTGAGGCGCAACATGACACGCGACTTGATGTTTGTTCGACGATCTAAAAAGTTCTGCGTTGTTCATCTTCGTTGCAACGTTGTGAAACAATGTTGCGCAACAAGGCACGCAACAATGTTGCCAAGTGAATACTAGACTTACGGCTGCTAGTAATGAGCTCTACTTCTGATTTATCGCTAAATTCGACGAGCTGAACGCCTTTTTTTCATACTTCAACATTTAAAAAAGTTAAGTTTAAGGTTTTAGATGAACACAGATTTTATTTTTGAAACCGAACACCACATTCAAAAGCTTTCGAAATTTTCTGAAGCGATTCGGAATTATTCAAAGTGGTGATTTCGTTAGTAAATTACTTTTATGTTTTTTTACAATGAGTTTGAAATAAGTTACATGTTAATAATATTTTCTTAACAATCAACAACTCCATCATCATCATTTATTATCGCGTTCAGTAACTAGTAAACAAACATTCTCAACACTAATTTTATGGGTGGCATACTTGCTACGAGAAATCGCTTTGATCGCACTGTACCTTTTAAGCTTAGATGCCTGTGAATGTGATAAAAACTGTACAGTTTTTAAATGTTTAGGGGTAAAAATGCGTCAACATGAAACATCTAATTGTCGTTACGGTTTAACGGTACAGTGGGATCGTACCGATTTTTAGTAGTACGCCGGCGTCGTAGCACCTATTAATTTTTAAAATTTGAACGTATTACTGTACAAAGCAATCCCAAAAAACTTTACAAAAACAAAGTTTTTATTATTTGTTAATTCCCTTAGACGTAATTTGTTATTATTAAATTAATAAAGACTTATCAAATTTAGAAGAAAAAAAATACAAAAACTTAAAATTAAATGATCTATAAAGTGAAAACTAGCTGTGCCTCGCGGTTTCACCCAGTTAACCCGGTTCTTTTCGGGCGGTCGTACATTGCGTCTTTCTGACCTATATTTTATTACCTAACTTCTAAATGTCGTAGGGCGATATAGATTAGCCTCAAACCTTCTCCATGAACTTTTTTTTTATACAACTGAGTTTCCAGACAAGCCCACCTTCACCTGATGATAAGTGATTACCGTGGCCTCTGGACGTGTGCAACACCAGGGGAGTCACACTCGTGCTGCCGACCCTATAAACACAGAGAGTTTCTGTGCCGTCAGCGTAGAAGACAAAGCAGGAATAGCCTTTGGTCTTTCCACTGACAGCACAAAAACTGTACTATCAAACGTAATACTTTTTTTTTTCAACACGCACCAGTAGTGATTATCGCGTTCAAACAAACAAACTCTTCAGGTTTATTATTGGTATAGATGTACCTACGTATATCTATGACAAGAAAGTTCGTGATGTAGGTAAACTAAAACATAATAGAAACCCATTTTCCTCCTCATTGCTTGTTTATTCAAGGCTGTCTTCACGTAAGTGTGTTCCATGTATGTATGTTTACATGCAACTGCAAAACATGCAGACTCATGTAAGTATAATACTGTAATTTCATATATTACATTTAACTGTACTTTATGCCAGTATTTTGTCAATCGTATTGTACCCAGTGACACATTTATTATTCCCTGAAAGCAAAATTTCTCAAAAAGAAAATATTTTGAAGGCATGACGTCATCCCAAAGATGTAACAGAACAAGATTAAAGGACAATGAGTGCAATACAAAAGGGTCCCGTAAACTGCGCATTTCAAAATGTTTGCGTTATCGCCACAACTTTATGTGTATCCAAGTACCTGTTGACTTTCCCTTAGTGCGGCTGTCAATTTTTTCATAACAGTGTCATACTGTAATGTCGTGTTTGAATTTCGTCTGCGTTAGATAACTGCTATTGTCCTGCAAGCGCCAGCGGCATCGAATACACGCTTCTGTACTAAGAACTATTTATTTTTATCAACTTTGTTTCACTTACAGTAGGCTAAGTTTTGATTCTTTTATTGTGGGAGGGGTGGCGATATGTCTTTGTGAAGTAATTCACATTGTAGTGACGTTATCGCGTTATCGGTGAAACGTTTAAGAGTAACGGTACTTTTGGTGTGATTCATCGCGTTATGTGAATCAATCTTTTTGAATATGAATGTATGGTTTTGAAAGCTTTTGTTATGAATGCCAATTACAGTAATCTTTACAAAATTTGAAGAAGTGGGGTAGGTACAGTTACCGGAATTAGTAGAAGTACCTATCCGTTGGAGCAATTAACAGTTGCCTTATTTGTTGATCTGTGCGAATGATAAATGGACCTCCTGCCAGGACCCATTTATTTTTTCTTTATCCAAGTGCCGATCCCGGTTGCATTCAGAGCTTACACTTTAGAGTCTCAGGTCCGCTACTTATTCGTTATATAATTATGTTTTCTTTTGACTTTAATGGGAGCGACTGCCGACTCATCAACCCGATAGGAAAACTTGTATCAGACAATCGTTCGTCAATTAGCAGGTGTATTAGCTTGCAGTTGTGTCGATTGAAACATAATATAATTTATTCTGTTCAGAATATCAAAACGAAATTACAAAAATCCTTGACGACCTATTCTCATACCATACCTTATATACCTATCAACTTTACAAACAACTGATTTAAATGGGTCGAGAGGTTCTGAAGGAGTACATCTATAAACGCCCTGAGACGAGATTTGTATAAATTAGATGTTAAAATTATAAATTGTAGTAATCTTTACAATATTTGAAGGCGTGCGAAACAGCTTGTCACTTTCTTTGAAAACGATGTTCACTTTGAAAACGAGATCACAAGAAATTAGCACTGGTCTAATTTCTTGTGGTCTTTGCGAATGATAAACGGACCACCTGGGTGGACCCACTTATGTGTGTTCGTATTTCATGAAGTGGTATATATTGAAATAAAACCACTTTTGATAGGTTCTATCATATGACCACGATAGCCTAGTGGTATAGGTAATGGACTGCTGAGACGAAGTCTCGGGTTCGATCCCAGGTTTTCCATAGCACACACCAATGACTTTTCGATGCTTTTCGAAGTTATGTGTGTATTTATCGCAGGTTTATAAGTGCCTAGTTAATGGCAATAGGCTCGCCACCTATTACATTGGGACCTAAAAACATAAACTGGCGAAATGTGGGTGCTAGCACCTCTTCCTCACCCTTCGGGGATAAAGGCGTGAGTTTATGTTATGTTATGTCTATCATGATTTATTTGGAGTCTATATATATATAGGACACGTCAATTTGACTTCACCTCGCCTGATGGTAAGCTGAAGTCAAAGTCTTAGGAAAGAGGGCCACCATAACATACACGTTTCATGTTAACAATGGTGGCACTCGGCTTGACGGCCTCATCAAAAGAGGATTGTCGTCGCAGCATCGCGTAACACCACCAGATTTCGACCACTGTTTGGCAGCCATGGTCACGGGATGTACCTATTACTTTGTGAACTGGTATACCATCTAGAATGTAGTTAAATTCCTTATTAGAAAGTGTATGTTTGTTACTCTATCACAAAAAAACGACCCAATTTATTTGGATGAAATTTTGCAGGTAGCCAAGTGTGCGTGACACTTTTGGTGTTGCTAGCGTTCATAAATCATCATCCAAACGCCAGGCTTGCACCTTAAGCACCGGAATTTACTGTCTTACTCTCTCTATGCTTAGTTTGGGGTCTAGGCAACGTTATGCCAGAAAATACACTTTCTTAATTTCTCGTTTTTTTTCAGTAGGGAGGGACTGCTGTCAGAAACCCCCAACAGCCCCTGTTTGCCTAAGAGATATTTTTTCGAAAACTAATTTTTTTTGGAAATTCTACACAACGCTATCTAGTCCTAAAGTAAGCATAGCTTTACTAGCTTGTGGTATGGGTTTTAGAACGTCGAAGGCTCTACTGATACGCTACAGAATATATGCAGCGACGGGTCAAGTAACATGATGTCCACCGACTTTATGATTTTATAAGTAGGTTAATAATAAGCCCTAAGATTTCTTTTTTATACATCATATCTAACTTCACTTTAACTCAAACAACCAAACACTGACGGGAACTCTAAAACCGGCTTCCTGTTTAAGTTTTTATATCAGTCACTATCGCTGTTCTATGGTTGTTGTTTGTTTGCAAAGGCGCTGTGATAAAAGGGTTATACCATATTCCGCGTATACATTTAAAAAAAAGAAGGAAAGTGTGGTGTCAACGCTATTTTTCTTAAATAAAAGTAGCCTAAGTTACTCCTTATGACATCGGCTACCTGCCAATAGAAGTCCTATTAAAATCGGTCAAGCCATTTCAGAGATTAGCCGAAACAAATAGACAGATAGACAAAAATTGTAAAAAAAATTATTTCGGTGTATGTACCTCTTTACTGTAGTGTTCGCACTTCTTAGTCGAACCTATTTAGTTACCTGACCACCACGCGCCAGCGGTATAAAAATAAAACACATAATTAAAATTGAAAGTAAGAGAATAGGTAAATACAAAAGAAAAATACTAAATCTATGGTAAATACAATCGATGGAAGACAGTTCGGGTCAGTTGATGTCGAGGAATCTGCGAGAGTTATTCAAGAGGAAGATTGAAGAAGTTATAAAGTGTATCAGGCTCGATCATTGAGCAGATTCCGCGACCCTCTCTTTCGCAATTAAAGAAACCTCGCGTAAATCCCATAAAACTCGTTTAGTAGTGATATAATTACGAATAAATATATTAAAATTACAGCACCTTTTTATCATTTAAATATCCCAAGAAGCTGTGGAGTTAGTCGCCCCGAACTTTACAGTAAACTGTCTAGCAGGTGATGTTGGCTTGGCCCCCGAAGATCATGGTGGTATGGGCACGAAACATACCTATTGTTTGGCGTGCGTTTTAGTCGGTTCGAGTCCGACATAACCTCCCCCTCCGGCTCCGTTTCCGGACAGTTTTTAAAAATTTAAATTGTATTTATTCCTCACGCTTGTGTAATCCGGAACAGAGAAGCGGATATATTTCACATATTATATCTACTATTTTATTTGGTTCTTTGCAATGAGTTTGTTATCTGGCTATTTCGTAGATTCTGAAATTAGGTACCAAGAATTATTTAACAGAAAACCTAAGAACACTTTGTTCGACCCGAGAATCGTATTCAGAGCATTATGATTGTATTTAAATAGAAAGGTTGTGTTTTACGACGGGACTTATTAATAAAATATAGCCTAGTGACAAACGTTGGTGCGCGTTGAAATCTTTTTCACGAGCGCGTCACGTGTCACTGTGCAAGGTCACGGTAACGCGCTACGGGGTAGTAATTATTTAAATTATAATAATCTCATAAAGATTGCCAATCTAAGGTCTGATACTAACGTCCAATTCAGTAACGTCTTGTTTCAGACAGCATTTTTTTTTAAATTTGATTAGAAAAATAAAATACAATACAATTATTTAAATTTGTGACTGTTTTTTGACTGTAATTAATTGATTTATAAAATTATTAGAATTATTAAATTAGTTATTAGCGTTTTAAAAAAATATTTTTGTAAGCAAATTTATATTTAATTATTTATTTTAAGAGAGATGGAATGGATGGATTGTGCGATATAGACTGAACGGATCTTGATGAAATTTGACACAAAGGTGGATTATAGACTGATATAGTACTTGATCTACCTTTCACCCCGATATAGCTGCGGTAATCATTTAGAACATAAAACGTAAGAGCATGAGCAATTATGTTCTTAAAGTTTCGATTCGTAGTATGTGGTACCTACCAATTAGGTACCATGCCATGGATTGGCGGTCGTTAGTTCCGAAGTGGATAATTTCTTTATCGGCGGCAGAGGGCGCGCGTGAGGTCCGGCCGGGGCTTTGGCCCACGCCGCCGGGGCTCCCAACACCTACCTACCACCAGAGTGTTTCAATTAAGGGAAATAAAATTTACACACACATATACAACACTTAAGCGTTTCTAGTTGGGATTGCTTCAGTGGTGTACCTAGTACGTGAGTGAGACTGTGTATGAAGTCTTGGGTTTGATTCCTAGGGTGAAGAATCGAAGTGATCACTTCAAATGTAATGTATCCATTAGTTATAATCAATGGAATTGCTTTATGTTTTTCTTCTTAAAATATTTTACTAAATAAACCAACATTTGAACTCAATGAGCAACCTCTTCATCACAAGTCCAACACTAGCCACAAACCTACTACCGTTTCAAAACAGACTGATGGAAGTAACAAATTGTGTCCTTCTCAGAATATTACTGTTTTTAATATTTCAAATGTAATGTAATAAATTACGAAACATTACATTAGATGTGAACGTTACCAATAAACTTACGTTTTTCATCTTAGAGTTTTAAAAACATAAGTTACTTTTATTGGTTACGTTTAGACAACGGTATAAGCCGGTAAGTAGTTAAGCCCACAATAAAAGGCCCGGTGTTCTTTGAGCCGCCTACCAGTTAACGCTTGTATGTTAATGCTATCCTTTTTTGCCCCATCTTTATGGCGTTAGAACGAGCTAAAACAACAACTACTCCTCTAATAGGAATCTTTATCTTTTAGATGAAACCAATAGAGACTTATGTTAGACAAAAATTTCTTTCGAATTGTTTTTGAAAGTAAAAGTAACCAATTTGGATTTACGGGTTTGATTTCCATTTGATATATTATTATCTCTTTTTAGGAATCCGTACCCAAAGGGTAAAAACGGAACCCTATTACTAAGACTTAGCTGTCCGTCCCTCCGCCGTCTGTCACCAGGCTGTATCTCAAGAACCGTACTAGCTAGACAGTTGAAATTTTCACAGATTGTGTATTTCTGTTGCCGCTATAATAACAAATACTTAAAACAAAATAATAATGATAATTAAGGAGGGCTCCCATACAAAAAATGTGATATTTTAGCCCTTTTTCATGCCCATTTTCATTTGCCGAGCTCAAGAACCGTAATAGCTAGACAGTTGAAATTTTCACAGATTGTGTATTTCTGTTGCCGCTATAACAACAAATACTAAAATCCAAATTATAATGATAATTAGGGAGGCTCCCATACAAAAAATGTGATATTTAAGCCCTTTTTCATGCCCATTTTCAGTTGCCGAGCTCAAGCACCGTAATAGCTAGACAGTTGAAATTTTCACAGATGGTGTATTTCTGTTGCCGCTATAACAACAAATACTTAAAACAAAATAATAATGATAATTAAGGAGGGCTCCCATACAAAAAATGTGATATTTTAGCCCTTTTTCATGCCCATTTTCAGTTGCCGAGCTCAAGAACCGTAATAGCTAGACAGTTGAAATTTTCACAGATGGTGTATTTCTGTTGCCGCTATAACAACAAATACTTAAAACAAAATAATAATGATAATTAAGGAGGGCTCCCATACAAAAAATGTGATATTTGAGCCCTTTTTCATGCCCATTTTCAGTTGCCGAGCTCAAGAACCGTAATAGCTAGACAGTTGAAATTTGCACAGATTATGTATTTTTACTGTGGCTACAATAAAAATACTAAAAATAAAATAAAAATAATATTTAAGAAAGGCTTCCATACAACAAAAGTATTTTTTTTTACCGTTTTTTGCTCGATATTAATTACACTTTACCGGTTCTTTTGAGCCTTTAGCCAAATTACTTGGGATCGGCTTTCAGTCTCACTATGAAAAGACCGAATTGATATTTGCACTGCATATGTCGATAAGACAGGACAGGATATGACAAGTTAGTTGGACTTTAAGGGGTCCAACTGGCAAGTGTGTAAGGTATAGGCAAGTGGGCAGGTCTAACGCTGTCCTAATACATAAGGTACTAAAAACACATATCGTTATAATGCGTCCGGTATTATGGACTGATAATAACGCGCCTATGTGGGAGACTCTTTACTTCATGTAAGAAGTGCCCATAAGCTTCGGTGACAGCTTCCTATCCGGATGCTGTATATTACAAACATATTGTGTATTAATTTCCAAACGATAAAAGAATAACAACATTCAAAAACTAATCGAGATCCTCTCGTAACATTTCAAGACACACAATGAGAAATATTTTATGTTTAAGACATCAAAATCAATTATTGTTTTCCAACTGGACCTATCCTTTGGGTTATTTATCATTATGATTTCGATCACAAAAGGACTACGACTGTGAATAACTTATTTAAAATGTGTGCACACAACTTTACATCTTATAGCCTAAGGACGAAGTACGTGTATTCTTTTATCGAGCAACTGTTCGATGCTCGGAGCGATTTCGATTTGGGATACATGAAAGCGTGCAAAGGATTTGGACTGTTTACGACTACGTGGGTGGTTGTGGGCGTGTCACCCTCTATCCTTCTTGCACCAGTAGCGTTTTAATATATCTGTCTCAGCAGCGGCCGCTCCCACAGGACCTTTCTTGTTAACGTGTTTTTTGTTCCTCTCAGCTCACTTTATGGAATGGTCAGGCGAGCAAATATTTACTCACGATTTTGAAAATCTTGTTTTCATACTACCAGTGGTTAAAGTACTGATGATGACTGGTCATTTGACGAGAATTAGGTTCCGTTTCCAATGATGTATATCTTTTATGTACAACAAAGGTTATTTTGTTTTCCTAACAGGATTTTGTAACAAGTTTATTATTATAATCCTACTAATATTATAAATATGAAAATTAGTAAGGACGAATGCATCGGTATATGTTTGATAGGTACTCGTTTACATAAAAACAGCTGAACTGATCTGAATGAAACTTGACACAGAAATAATAGTATTAGTATACTGAACTAGGATTAATTTAGTCATCATGATTATCATAATCCAATCGTACCAATCCCAGTGGCATCCAAAGTTTGTGTTTGGGTTGATTTATCTTGACTATTGGCGATTGCCGCCTGACACCTCTCCCCCGACGGAAAAATCTACGCCTGAACCCTGCAACCTGCAGATTATCGAACCTGCACGCCGCCTTACGGCTTGCTGGTGAGGTTTGGGCAACGAAGATCTTCGTGGACCCTATACGCCCAAAAAATGAAAAATTCAATTGGGTATTCGACTGACTAGTCAAATTAGTTACTTTTTACTAAACGTCAAAATGGTAAGTTATAAGGAAAATTGTATAAAAATTTATTTGTCACGTAATAATATCTAATAGTCAATTGATTTACTATTAAAGCTTGAGCGGATGATAAAATAAATATGCCGATCAAATAAGAACCGACTCAACTGTTTTCCGTCTTTTACTATTCTTAATTTAATAAGTTCAGCTAAATTATTTATTTTAACTACAGAAATATACGCAATTGATGAAACTTATAATAAGTTATGCCACAGCTAAACTCTCATAAATAACTTCAAAGACACTGCCCCGGTGGAGGTCTGTGTGAGGTCTCAGATTCGTGGTTGGAGAAAGTGTGATCGGGATTTTATGTGAGAAAATACAGTTTCAGAATGGATTAACTGTTGCAAACAATAGTCTTGGCTCCTATTATGTATGACTGAGAATTTATTTGGTGTAAAATGGTTTATGGTTGGTAGTATTGTTAAAATATATTGCAGTTGATAGCTTAGTAGTTAAGGAGTCGGTGGCTAACCGAGATATTCTGGTTTCGAGCCCTGGCCATGAGACTAACCAACGTGAACCCACTCCAAAAAAATTGGCTTAGTTGGAGGTATTATTAATATAGAAGAAGAATATTTGTAAACAAGCGTCGGTAGCTTAGTGGTTAAGGAGTCGGCCTTACGATCGAGAGATCCCGGGTTCGAATCCTGGCCTTTACACTACCGACGACGTGAACCCACTCCTAGCACAAGCAATTTAGCTTAGTTGGAGGGGTTAGAGGGAATATTATCGATAAATTCGGTTGCTAATATTCCTTAAAAAAAATTAGGAACAGAAAATCTAATCATCAATAGATATCTAACAGTGTTCTAACCCGGGAGCGGGATTCAAGACCTAATAATTATACAGCAGTGCCACTGACACTGCTTAACATAAACATTCTATATTTTATACATGCGTTATGAAGTTCTGTAGCACGGCGATAAAGCCTGCTGAATTTATGGTGTTTAAGATTTTAAATTTTTTAATTTGTGTTTATTTGAGGAATCCGTCAAGCTGTAACTAAGCTATTGTAACATCTGTAATGGTGACTTTGCTTTCAGCTTACCATCAGGCAAGGTGAAGTCAAATTGACGTTTCCTACATACAAAAAGCATTTTATGTAAACTTTTAGAGCTACGATGGTGGTAACTTGTACTGTATAAAGATAATACCGGTGGCGACTGTACATAGCTATAGGTGGTATCGTTGCAATATCATATTAATTCGCACAATAATTGTCCTTCAAATGCCCAATACCATCAACATGACACAACTGGAATATTCCAATCGTAAATATTTTTGCCAGTCATTAAATAAAGGTACGATACAATTCCTACATCTCCCAGCATCCATGTATCCCACGAACAAAAAAAAACTCCATTCTCTTAAAGTAATATCGTTATAAAAACGAACACCTAAGTGAATCAATAAATCATATAAAAAATCACTGGTGGTTTCTGTCCCACCATACACAAAATGATTAGGCCAAAATGTTTCAAAGACATTCCAATCGAAATGGTCGGAGCTTGTTCCAGGGCGCATCGACAGCCTATAATTTGTGCATCCACATCGACACGTAATTAGGGAGAACGTGACGCACCATGTTGCGCATTCTCACATGGACACGGCAAGGACAAAACACGTAATTTTGACCCATTAATGTGACCGCAAAATGACTTCAGTCACACCGAAGTCAATGCGGAAACGGTACACAAAGACCTGAATTATATAGAGAGGCTAGCGTAAGGCTAGCTTAAGGCGTGGCACGGTTTAGGTGTAGATTTTAAAGAAAAGACATGAGGCATAAGATGAGTTATAAAACTAATTATAATTTAGTGCTCATAATTCAGAACAGTCGACGAATCTCTAGTGCGCCCTTTATACGTCTCTCTAATCTCGTGTTCAAGCGACCAGGAAACGAGAGGGATGTCTCCGCCACTTTTTTTTGTATACATTTTTTATGAAAGCGTTTTTGAGGAACTTCAGCTCGCCTTATGCGTTTGGCCTTTTAAGTAAAATTTAGTCTTAACATAACGTCGACGAGGTGTTACAATGGACTTGGCACATTATCAGCATGAACTCGATGGTTGAAACTGACATTTACGACTGCCTGACAGATATTGACATCAAACTTAAAAAGCTCAATTTGTTACATTTTGGTGTTACATACGACGATTGATAAAAACTTTTTAAGGTTGTAACTAAGAGCTTTTCATCATTTGTGTCTATTTATTATCCTAATAATTGGTTCCCGCGTTTCAATAGGTCTTATGACCTGCGGTTTGTGATTACGTGAATATCCGGTCCTTTTAGATCCAAAATTAAATAACTGTGGACCCGACGACATTTATCAACCTGTCCATAAGCAGATAATCTTTGGATATATAAAAAAATTAAATCGCAGATGTTTCGTTATTTTAAAATAACATTTTTATAACCGGCATTAGACACTACCTGTTAAACAAAATTACGAGAAAAACAACTCAAACAAGAGGCCGACGTTCCGTCTGCCTCGCGCGCTCAAAACAAATAAAATATAAAAAGGTGAGCGATGCATTAAGTGCATATAAACATGTTGCCTTAGTGTCAATATTTGCGGCCGTTTTCCCATGGGAACCCCGCCTGCGTCTGCGGCTCTACGCTAAATCACTTCGGCGACGACTAAAGTATACAGTTTTCTTTTTTGCTATTGAAATGTCACTTTTATCATGTTCCGCAGGAATTAAAATCATTTAAAAGATGAATCTTACGCCTTTATAAATACAATTAGGGGCAATCTATTTTGAAATGCAAATTTCATCCATACTTGCTGTTTTTGAATGTAAGATATTATAGAAGATAATTTAGTGTGGAACGAAAATGTGTTCAAAATTACTAAAGATTTCTCTATAAGCACTCAGAGCATATAAAATGCATAGCGTCGGTAGATCCCTGGCGATGATCACGAATATTTGTCGAGTGATGTCAGGAGCTAACATAAACCGAGATAAGGTAATTGTAAATGCGTGTAGCTGTCCCTGGGATATATTGCTACACGACACAGTAACCATTGCACCCTGCTCATACATTTTTGCAGCCGAAATTTTCTTAAATTTATTAGCTTAAATATTCAAAGAAAATATATATAAAAGTTGTTTCATTTGCCCTATAGACAAATACCGAAAAGGTCAACGACATAAATGAGAACGGCGTAGATGAATAAAAAATTGAATATTTTAATAGCTGTTTCTAATTAGCGGTGGTTACCGTTTTTACTCAAAGTACTATACGTCTGATTTGTGATAAATATTCAATGAGGTATTCAATTCATTATTAGGTATTTTTATTGGTTTCTGAGATAACAATCGTTCGGAATGAGTAAGACGCTGACAATAATCGGTTCATGTATCAGTGTAGACGCGCGACATGCGTACCCGCGGCGCAGCGCACGGTGCCCAGGTACCTGTGATGGAATGCCCGATACGCTTCTATAATGATGTTAAAACAAACTGTTAGGTTGTCATTAACGCGACTCAGCGCCCAAATGGGGGAGGCCCATTATAAAAATTTGTCCCATCCGTTTCGGCCCAAATTTATGGTTATCGAGTTGCCCCGTTTTTCTTGGGCCATCGAAATTTTATTGCCTGAAGATTAGAGTGGGAACACTGATAACAATGTTTTGGGAATGGATTTGTGTCATTTACGATGTCGCCGATGAATGAGAGCAATCAAAAGTCATTTCATTTCTTTTTAACATGTACCTACCTAGTTATTATATCGAATCCATTGGCAGTTATTACGGCTCTTTATAAACGGGTTAATCTCAATAAAATTTATATAAAATTATCTGAATTAATTTTATCACGGAGTAATATTTCAACTCGCGAGAATACTTAGTCCGATATTCATGAATCGCGATAGATAGGAATTATCTACATTGAATTGTAATACACTCATTACCCGTATAAAGTATTAAGATATAATATATTGGTTATTATCAAGTGATATAACTAATGACAGGTTAATAAAGCACCAATAATTACACAACTATGTCTTTAATGCAGAAAAGGAAAACCCGAACGATTGCCCAATTAATAAGAAAGTGTCTAATAGATATTGATATTCATTGATATTCTTTTAGAACCGCGCGTATCACGTAACACAGGAGCTGCTGGTTTGCTCATAATGTATTGTATTTTATGTTCGTGGCCTGCGGTATGCAAAACTCGCCTTCGATAATCTTGCGTACGCCAATACAAATTTATTTCTACTGTTCGACAATTATATGTGAGGCACAATATAGACCTTATTACCTTTGCTTAAGAGCATGTGTGATAGTTTCTAGTTAGTTCGAACTTCATCAGTATGTATTTATGTGGTTGTGCTGTAGATACTGGTCCTCGTCGACAGGACCGCGTCTTTAACTTATTATTTCTGCAAATATTCCAGTGTCATACGAATGCGGTGGGATTATGATTTTAAAACCACATAACTTCGAATACAATTTTGAATAAATATTTTATCTTAAACATAATTAGGTATGAATTGTAGGGAAGTCATTATGTAAAACTTTGTGTCGATCGCTTTTATGTTTGTTTTTTTTTGTCATGAGGAGCTCCAGGGGTGTTTGTTATGTAAGTATTTTGAAGTGTAAAATTATCTAAAAGTACTCGAACATTATTTTGTTGAGGGAACAATCACAACGGATTCTATCGCGTTACGATTTCCGACGTTATTTAATTGACATTGTTTCTAATTGTTGGTAAATAACATTCCGGATTTTGAAGATTGTCTGTTGTTCTGTTTTGAAGCCCTGTTGTAGTTTGTATTCCTAGTACTATATTCTTTACAAAAATAAATTTTGGTGTTTTCAATTTCTATAAGCTTCGTCATAAAACACCCGAACTCTAATATTATGTAGAAGAGACGCCCCTGGTTTGGCACACGTCCATAGGCAACGGTCACTACGGTCTGCAACTTTTATATAAAAAAAAGAAAAAAGGTGTAAAATGCAGCGCAAAAATTTTTTTAGCAATCATTATGAGAATTACGACGAACCTACCGCACTACCGCGCCCCCCGAATATTGAATTTACCGTGGTCGGTTCTTTATTTTCGTATTACAAAAAATCATATAGCATAAAAATATAAAAGGACATTGCGTTGTTTTTAATTTCAGTTTTTTCACAAATTTGTGGGTAGGTAGGTCTAGGAAATGTATGCTCAAGGACGTTTTGTCGTGGAAGTGCCTTAATAATTGCATTTACTATTTTATTTTTACCATTTTCTCTGAACACTTTAAGTGCTTATTTATCTTAAATTGCAAATTGTGTTAATGGCTAAAGCACTACTAGATACCTCATCCATTAAGAGAATTTGCAATTAACATACAAAATAAACATAGGTAAGTGATTTGTTCAACGGAGAAAATTAACATTGAGACAGGTTTGTAATTATAGAACGGACACTAGACAGAGTATTTCTATAATTAAAACAGTCTTTTACAAACAAGATTCAATTTATAACAATCTCTGGAAGTAAGTGATTACCTCGGTGCCTCAATAGTAGTGAATGCTGTGCATGGGGTCCAGTGTTCGATTCGATCTACTTCTAAGTGTTATTGTACTGTCCTGGTGTGATTTTTAAACCTGGAAAAAGTGCCAAGTGTAAGCTAACTGTATTTGTCGTCAACATATCATATCTTAGTTCATTGCTGCCGAAATATATCGGTTCATAGTGTTTTTACTTTTGCTTAATCCTTCGTGGCGCCGTGTCGCGTCCGACTGTTGTGCATGTGGTGCTAAGTGCGATCCTCAGATCGGTAAAAAAGTATTACATATATGTAACATCACAGTATACGAAGCAGTGGGTAAGTGTTGATCACCAGTGTCGCCGTTATCACGCGGTCACTTTGATTGTTTCGTTGGTCCCTGTCGCATTGACAGCATGACGAATGACTCGATGCAACCCATAGATAATAACAAAAACTTGTCCACTACTAACCCTGTCGGTGTCCTGTCAACGTCAAAAAACAAATAAGTTCTAATGATCGATCGTTAGAGCACAGTTTTGGGGCTTTTAAAACACGAGTTATCTCGAATTAGCCGATGAAGTACGGGCAGTCGAGCACCTACCTGTTAAAAGGTGGCTAAATTTGTCAGCCGACGCGATAGATTCCATCGGGCTGACGTGTCACTGAGCGAAGTGAGTTTTTCATGTCACTAGCCTTACCTGACGAGTTGCGGGCCACTAGCAATCTTGTGTGACAACATTAATTTCCATTTAGACGAGGAAAAGCTTACAAACATCAGTCTATGAAATGTATCGGTATTGAAGAGACAGTTGTCACCTTTATTTTATATATAGGATAATCGTTGCATCATAGGTATGTGTCAATATCTCCAATTTAAATGATATTAGCGACCCGCCCCGGCTTCGCACGGGTGCAATGGATGTTATTATACATATAAACCTTCCTCTTCAAACACTCTATCTATTAAAAAAAAAGACGGGTTGCACTCTGGGAGTGCCGGCAGAAGTGAAAACATTTTCTTTTTTTCTTTCTTCGTTATATACATAGAAAAAGATAAAAAAGAACATACCATACCATACCTATAATATAGCGCTAATCATAGAACCTATCACTTATTTTCTGCTAATTTTCTGTCAGAAGAAATTAATAAATTATAAAAAGAAAAAATAATCACAAAAAATAATAAATTACAGAAAGAAAAAAATATCATAAAAAGTAATAAACTACAAAAAGAAAAAATAATCACCAAAAGTAATAAATTATAATAAGAAAAAACAATCACAAAAAATCCCTGAAGGCCAGGTGGTTTGAACCCGATACTATCTGAAACTATAAGGACTTACAGTCGAAGTGCTTACCGTTTAAGCTACGACGATATCCATTGAAACTTGCAAAATACATAGTCTGTACTTAATCTTGTATGACGTCAGTCGTCGGTTACGGTCATGGAGAAGGAAATGATAGCGGAGATGTTGCAAGGCAATCGAGTCGCGAGCCTTTCATATGTCAAAACGACTCAATTGGCCTGTGACGTCACCATCTAGTTCTAGTGAAACGTCCTTGCGTTCGGTTGTCATTTTTGGTCAAAAGTTCAACGATAAAAATAGCTTTAACCTGGTTTAAGAATGAATTGTGCAGTACAAGCATGCACAAAGTATATAGATAAACAATTTAAACATTTTAAGGGTATAACATTTCATCAGTAAGTCCACTATATTTTAATTTTATTTTTTTTGAAAATAATATCGTTACAGAACCATCTGGCGTAGAGAAGAAATAAGTAACCTTGTCTTACATGTATACTAGTTGTAATAATAACTCAATTCATTTTATGAAAATTTCATCACAATAATCTCGCCCGAGTTCATTAGCAATTTCAAAAATGTTATTTTATTTATTAAATGGCATATTTAGCTGAAATTGAAAATTAAAGTAAAAAAAATTGAGCCATCTGTCGGTATAAGGCCAAATCATTTAGCCCCCTAAATGATTTTGCTACAATCGGAAAGATGGCGCCTTATTTTTAAAAATTATTTACCTAGTAATAGATTATTCTAGAATTCTGTGTAGCGCTTAGTGGCGAATAGTCAAACTATATAACAAAAATGACAAGGTCTGTGTCTGTTCGGTTTCGCTATGACACACTAGATGGAGACGGTGACGAGGTATAACGTCATGCCCCCAGCGTCTACCTTCCCACCCGCATTTGGTCACGCGTTTTTCTTAAGAGAAATTAGACTATGGCATCTCCGCTACTTAATCATATTCTGTCCTCCGTGGTTACGGTTCAAAGGTCAACTAATCCTGACGCTTCCTTAACATTTTACACCCATCCAACGCCGCTAAAGAAGTTTTCACTTCAAAAACACATCAAAATCCGTTGCGTAGTTTTAAAGATTTAAGCATACATAGGGATATAGGGACAGAGAAAGCGACTTTGTTTTATACTATGTAATGATATCTTAACTTTGAAAAACTAAATCGGTGGTGTATCGGCATGGAGATCGAAAGTTGTGCACAAAGTTCCAAGTTTGATTTAAAACGGAATCAAACAGTTTAACAGTTTTTTTGTTAGAAGATTTTCGGTAGCAAAATGGAGTTCCTGTTACATGCTTTCTAAAATAATACTCACCGCCTTTCTCCCTCCATGTTAGAGGAAGCAGCTTGCCATCTGCTTCTTTTCTCACGTAGGTACAGATCATTTTGAGTATGTACTTTGTTCGTCAATATCGATCTGATGCGGACTGTATTTCATAAGCTTCCTCTAAGCATCAAAAACGTTTAGCCGATACCTCATTAGGTAAAAAAGGGACCAAATCCGCAAAGTCACAGACATCTTGACCGGTCACTGTCCCCTAAATAAGCATCTATTAACCCTAGGTGTGACGGACAGCCCCCTGTGCAGAGGCTGCATGGGAGCAGAAGAAACGCCACATCATGTGCTTACAAAGTGCATGAGCGTGGCCGAACAACAGGCGAAATTCCTCCGGTCACCAGCATCGCTCCGGGAAGCATGTGGAAACCTGAAAAGGCTGCTGGCTTTTTGGGAGAATCTGGGTTGGTTGGAATGGGAGGTAAGACGGTACGCACAATGGCCCAATACAGAGGCTAAGTGCGGAACAGCCCAGTTAAACTAACTAACTAAGCTTCCTCTACTGTAATGACAGTAGAGTTGAGTGATAGGTATCTGAATTTCAAGTGTTTTTGATTTCGATCTACCATCAACAATTTAATTCATCATAAACACAGGGTGTATGAGAGTATCTTGGTAGGGCCCCATACGCCCTGGGCACCAGCCACATATTATATATATATTACATTAAAATTAAAGTGATTCGTGATCAAACTGTACATAAATAGTAACTACAAATCGTAATACTATTACGGGTACATAAATAGTCTGATTAGTAGATATAGAATATGAATACAAATTACCTACCTACATCAATTTATCGTGGCATTGCATATTCATTAAATAACTTATGGGACTTCGACGAACATCCCCGTGACCAAAGGCCCAGGTGGTCAACGCTTATGCTTTAACTAAATTATTCATACAAGTAAATGTGGATAATTTAAGCTAATAAAACAAGTGATCGTGTACTTAATATTCATATTTATTTAAAATACCGTACCTGATCCTAAATTATTTAGTAACTAACTATTGCCTGCGTCTTCGCCGGCGGAGTATTCTAACCATATGCTTGGGAAGAAATCTCCGAACTTCTAGATGAGAGCAAATGCAGCCAGGAAAAGCATCAGAATGACCATGAATAAGCCTGAACATTCTGAAACAGGTGTATTCTCTTTAATAGAAAGTAAAAACGACAAAATATTATTAGAAGTACCATTGCCTCAAAGAAATAAATGGGTAGAAGAAAAGTATTTTTTTAAAAATTAATATCTTGTCATTGGTATTTGATAGGTTTGCAAAATTTCATATTAATCCGACGTTTTGAAGCGCCCTCAACCGTGTCAGTTCTGGCAGAGTAGAATAGGGCCACCCTATCTCTTCGAAAGGGCTCTTCTCCATTTGACAGTAAACATACAGCACATGCGAGAATGGCCCCTTGGCGGCAATAAGCTACCTATTACGTGGGGCCAACATCATGGTTGACGAAATGCAAGTGTTAACACATCTCTGCCTACCCCTTGCAGAATTTACAGGTGTATTTGTATGTTTGAAGTGCTCAAATATGAGAGATTCCACACATGCCAACTTCAAAGCGTTTTAAAGTGAATATTTTTATTTTCATCGTAGATACATTACGCGGCGATGCTATGCTTCCCCTTTTCAGGGTTCGCTGGGCATATCGTGTTTCTCACACCCGAGGAGGGCATTCTGAAACCTGAGTGACCCTGGGCCAGTTGGGGTGGTGGTTTTACCAAGCGACTACAATATGGGCTTTTTCAAGAAGGCCATTAGAAGATTTGTTCAGGGTCGGCAGCACGAGTGTGACGCCCCTGGTGTTGTATATGTCCATAGGCCACGGTAACCACTTTCCATCAGGTAGGCCGTGTACTTGTCTGCCACGTAAGTGGTATAATAAAGGAATATGCCTTAGGCAATATTACATCCAGGCATCATCTGAAGATTCAAGACGGCCTGCGTTTTTAGTTGGATCAAGTCCTTCGATGGTCGACTGGGTTGCATTGCGACAATTTCCGCACGAAAAAAAGGTATATCTAAATCAGGAGTAACTTTCAGTTAAGTTATTATATCAATGCAAAAGCTCTATTTGCATTATTTATCGCCTGCGGTTACGAGCGTGGCTAACAATCTAGGCTAAAAATAGATGCTAATACTTAGAACTAAAGCACTACTTATGTTTTACTTAACTGTTTGCATATTTATAGTACGAGCGTACATATGAACAGTAATATACACGGTAATGGACAATTTATTTGCAATTATTATTACTGGGATCGATTATTTAGATATTAGGATACCTCTCCATGCCTAGTTGGCGTTGCTGTAAAGGGTTCGACTGCTACACAGGGGGCGCAAGTTCGATTCCCGCTCAGTGTATTTATATGTATGAATATGTATATTGGCTTCAAAGTAAACTGCAATACTTTTGTAGAGATGTTAAAACCGCTTGTGTCTATAAAATATTAAAACTACAGCTTCAGTATTATACTCTAGAGATGCGCTGTGGAAGCTGTAGAAATGTGCTGTGTGGTAAAGAGAACTCTCCCTTTAAATTACTGCCGGCAATGCATTTTTTTACAAACAATCGTAAATAAATAAATAGTAATCCAATCTCGGTTAGATTGCGTTTAGGGGACAGCAAGTGCATAGCCGGGCAGGGGGGATTGTGGTCGGAGCACTAGTGGGACCGGTGGATGACACATTGGTGCTGCGACGACAATCATCTTTTGATGAGGCCGTCAAGCTGAGGGTCATCGGTGTTCGTATGAAATTCTGGCGCAGGCTTTACTCTAGAGGTTGGGAAGGTCAGCGGCATTTGCTCCATAAAAGCCAAAAAGATAAATCAAATATGGAAGGCACAAATTGGCACATGGACCGAAGTGCAAGGTTGGGTGCAAATGGGTTGACGCTCGTGTTTTTAATTTAAATTCCAAAGTGACAATAAAGTTTTTTTTAGAAACCTATTTTTTTTTTATTTTATTCAATTCAGTTTATTTAGAACATTTAATGGTAAATTTTATGAATAAGTTACAATTATATTACAGAATAATACTAAATAATAAAAAATTATGCTATATAATACAAACAAAAATAACATTAAAGAGGGGGAGAGACTGTAACTTTAGGCATCGAAAAATTCCTCACCATCGACCTCTACTGGTACCGTGCCCAAAAGGCTGGCGGCATTACCACGCTGAATAGCGATACTAATTCTTTGAGCGAGATAAAGGCCAGCCCTATGGTCACGGGAAGAGTCGATTAGGCGCTTCGCTATTTCTTTGAATAGCGCGCGGGCGCTTGGACCCCACGGACCCAACGTTTCGACTCGTTCGGAGTCTCAAAAGTATAATTACCAGTTAAATTGGTATATTTGCGCCGTTTCAGAGTCTCCGCTGATGCAGCAGCAGCACATGCACAGTTAATTGTATTTGGTAGATGGGAAGACGCCAGAGTGTCGACGCAAGTTGCGTCCCACACCAAAGGCTTACCAATCTTCCAAGGTAACAAAGACATACCGTCCGGTCTCCTGCCATCGACGCGCGCCAAGCCAACAGGTTCAAGAATAGCTGGCACGGCGGCGGTGACAAGAGCCCGACGGATAAAGTCGTTAATGTTGGCATGTCGGGACATGCGGCCTGCGCTCCTGCTACAAGATAATCCTTGGTGTCCAAGGCAATCGACTTCTTCTCCACATAGACATCGATGCGGAGAAACACACGGTGCCCCCAAACGTAGGCAAGTCGCGATACGGAAGGTCGTGTCGTCCAATATTGTACCAATGTTGGGCGAAGGAAGTGCCTGGAGCCAAACACCAGATTCCCATTCCCCCACAGCTAATAGGCGAGCACGCTCAGCATCAGTGGTCGCTGTACTGATCAAATGTTTTTTAACACCGATACAGAGCGGCTCATCCCATTGTCTTTGGGAAGATGGGTTGGCGGGCATGACGGAATTTGGGCAGGTCATTTTCCAAGCATTTAAAGCTTCGGCCTTACCTGGCACATCTGAATTAATCAGTGAAGGAGACAGAATTTTCCTGACTAATTCTTCAGTGCCATAGACCGAAGATAGAAACGCCGGCTTACTTACATCTGCAATTTTGCGAACGCTGAGGCCGCCGAGGCGAACTGGGAGGGACGCCTGAAGCCACACTCGGTCGTTGCAACACTCTATCCACTTGACCTAAAAGAGACGAACATTTAAAAAGTTGAGATGAACGCAGAGCATGTGTAAATTTTGGTACGAAAAGACAAAACCGAATGATGGTGAAGGCTGAATGAATATTAATTTGGTACAGGCGGTCCGAGACTTCACAAAAATTTTGTATTTTTTCTACCACAAAAGACTCATAGGCATCTTCTAGAATTGGTGACCCAAGGAGGCGGAGAGAACTTTGAAATTTCGCATTTGGTGGAATTTAATTCTAGGCCAATTGAACTAAATTCTTCTTTTAGAAATGTCGTATCTTTTAATACTGTCTCTACGTCACCACCAAGAGTACCATCATCCAGAAACCAAATGTTAAATTTAGAATTTAGTCACTGAATAATGGGGTGAATAGCCTAATTGTTTTGTAAAACATAATTTAACATTCGGGGTGGTATGTAAAATCACACTGCTTTATACATGCTAAAATCGAACGCATAAAGATAAATATTATATATAGTCGAGAGTGGTGAAGATTCCACTTCAACAGGCGTTCATCCATCAAGGGTTCGTGTACATGTACTATAAAAGGTACAAACACAGTGGGTTGTTAGGATCATAGAGAGACTACCAATATAATCACATCTCTTTCTGATAAGGGTAGATATCATCAACATCGTTCTACTTGCTACGATAGTTTTTTTTTCGTTCCGGAAATCCCTCACAGATACATCTCCCCCCCCCCCCCCCTCCGGAGCCGCAGGGGGAGGTAATGTCGGACTCGAACCGACTAAATCGCACGCCGTCTGTGGGTCGTTGTGCCAGGCCGAAGGTGAGGTTGTCAGGCGACATATCCCTCGCAACCAGGCTGAACCAGAGCCATTCCTCTCGATCTAGCCCTCCTCGGGGTCCCACCACGCGGTCTTTCCCGTGTCCAGTAATGATCTGCGTCTGACGGGCTATGAAAGTATACGCCTTCCGCTTCTTCTAAGTCCATAATTTATTTTCATACATGCTCATTGAATTAAACATAATTATATAATATTATTTTAATATTCAATCAACAGGATTGCAGGTCGTAAATAATGATAAAATTAAGTACATTATTTCATTTATCATTATTTATGGACGGTCATAAATTGTATTATCAGTGTAACTATCATTAAAGTACTTTCCTCACTTGTAATCATTGTAAGGACCTACCTACATATTTGGTCTTTGGACTCATTGGACCCTTTACGTTAATTAAACGTTTTGCGTATAGAATCCCCCTCGGGTACTACGTCACCAGGGCAAGCGGTGAAGTGTCATTCAGTTTCAGTTTAACTACAAACCTTTGGGTGAAGCAACTACCATCTGACTTCAACAAACCACAGGCAAAATTGAAGTTCATAAACAATAACCTAAGTGCAATTTTAGACTAGAGAGAGAGATAAAAGTACTAGCGTAGTATTTGCATCTTTTGATGAATTTGTCAACAACTAATTAGCAAATGGAAGGGTCGTCTAGCTAGGTAAACGGATGACCTAAAAAGTTAGCTGGGATAGATAGAAGGAGGACTGGGTGCTATAGCGCACATTGGAAGAGACCTATGTTCATATAGGCTAATTGATAAGGACACGTTTTGTAATAAGGAGCTTGCTGGAGTAAGTAACTCGTAAATCCACGTAACTACTTCCTCAGTAAGGCAATAAATATCTAGTTTGTAGAGATATTTTTTTAATAAATACACTCAGGTCAAGGCATCAACTGTAAGTAATTAATGTGATGAGATATTTTATAACAGGTTTATTACAGTTCCTACGGCATTGGATGATAAGTCTTTCTAAGAAAGACGAGTAGGATTTCAACTATTCTTTAACGTGACACAAAATCAATTGATTCTTGTACAGTTACACTGGCTGGATGCGTGGCATGTGAGAAATGTCGCCGAGAGTATATCAAATGTTAGTCCAAGCTATCGGATGATGGAGGCATTCCGTCGCGGGATTGAACCGCACGCGCGGCGAGCGGCAGAAATGTGGCCGCAACATGATCCGGCGCGCCCGCGCCCGCGCCGCCGCCGCAAGGTCGGCTACTGCACTGCGCATGCGTGACCTAGCCACCGCACCCCTCGCACCCTCTGTGCCACCGTCTCGGGTGCACTTTTCCTTTACGATTCCATTGGAGTTCCTTGTGTGGTGAAGACAACACCACACACCGTCACGCTGTATCTGAAAAGATATAGGATGTACTATAAAACATTTCTTTTTCTTTTTCATTTTCGCATTAATCCCTGTCGCATCCGAAGCTTTCACCTCGGTTGCACTTCGATATTTTCCGTGAAGCGACAACCATTTGACCTCCACAACGCAATGGTGATATCAAAGCATTGCAGTTAGACCCTTTGTAGGACTTTCTAGGGCTCCAACTACCCGTAACGACGTCGTTAAATGTTCATACGGTACCTATTTTAAAAAGAACTTTTATAGATTTTTTACCTTTATATCTATCGACCTTTTCATGGATTGGTTTTTTTTTTTTTTTAACTGCCAACCCCGGGTGCTCGACCGAAGAAGGACCATTCCATTATTTTGCTTTATTTCCACGTTAAGTAGTAGTTAGTGAGACTGCGAGTGAGTTCCTTCCCCCTTCTTGTCTTCCATTTTTTCTCTTTCTTTTGTCGTTATCCTCTTTTGCACTACTGTCCCCATCTTTATAGTATAGAATCGCGGTTTCCACTCTAGGACTAGTTCGCGGTTATTGGGTCTTCGACAGATGTTGCCAGAACCAGCCTGTATTGGTAACTGCAGTTTCCCATACGTAACCTCAGTGCACGAGTCCGAATCACATTTGATCGATTTTTTTGTAAACATAATGAATTTTTTTACACCGCTTAGTTGGCAGACAAGCACACGGCCCACCTGATGGAAAGTGGTTACCGTGACCTATGGTCGTGTGCAACGCCAGAGGCATCACACTCTCGCTGCCGACCCTGTTAGAACAGAGAGCTTCTGTGCCGTCAGTGTACAAGACTTCCCACTGACAGCACAAACCTCTCCAGTGTGCGAAATAATAGATTAGTAAAAAATGGTTTATATACTCATGGTAGATATTATTTTTTTTTGAAATATTCTCATGTGAAGTCGGGTAGCCGCTAGTATCATTAAACATATACTCGTAGTATCGGACTGAGTATGACGACACAAGAGACTATTTTAATATATGTACCTACCCAGTTATAGCTCTACGCAACCACTGGCACCAAGAGGTCTCGTGATATGCGATAACTTTACTGGACATTGTTCTTGGTAAAATAAAAATAAACTGTCAGGAATATTGAAAGATACAGTCAACATGTGTATCGGCAGTCAGTAAATTATAAATTCCCTATATCTTAACATTATGTGCGTAATTTAAAACAAGTTATTGATTTTAAACAGTCGAGGAAAATCACACGGAAATCTTGCATTCCTTTATAATTTTAATGTGATATCTATAGAATAATTGTTTTAGTTTTACCTTTGTCTATTACAGTTAGGTTGCAAGCGAGCTCACGGCTTATTCGAATAATGCCGCCCCTCAATATTTTTCATTTATGTATCTAGAATCGAATCGAAGAGTGAACCCCAATCAATGGTACTGGCATCCCTCGTAATTAATTTGCGAGAGCACTTCAGGTTTCGATTTAGGTGGGCGCAGTCGATAAGGTGCTTAACATAGCAGAGGTCTTGAGGTCTAAAAACTTAATAGCGAAGCATAGAACGATTAAGTTAAGAAACAATAAAGAGGTCAAGTGGAGACTTGCTACAAAACTCTATATTAGAAAAGCGGATTGGCTGTCAAAGACACTTTTAATAGTCTGTAACTGACTATTATTTTTGGAAAATCTTAAAATCTTTTCTGGGATTTATTTGAAGGCATTAATGTGATTTCACACCTCAGTACTCAATTTGCTAACTTCAAAAGATCTAATAGGACAATAAATTATCTTTATGTGTGTGTGTATGTCTGTTTAATAACAAAAGACGTAATAGAGGTTAAAATGTTCAAATGATTTCTATATTACATTGATATCATTTGAACTTACATGTAATACACAGTAGAACAGTAAGAGCAACACTTAAGATTTAAGGCTTCCTCGGTTTAAAGGAAAGAAAATTAAGGTACACATAAACAGGCAATTAATCCATACTAATATTATAAATGCGAAAGTAACTCTGTCTGTCTGTCTGTCTGTATGTTACGCTTTCACGCTTAAACCACTGAACCGATCTTGATGAAATTTGGTACAGAGGTATATTAGAGCTTGAGAACGGACATAGGCTACCTTTTATCACGGGAAGGGGGGTTTAAGGGGGGGAAATAGGGGATGAAAGTTTTTATGAAAGTTTGTCATTTCTGAAGATATCTTAATGAAATTTGGTACAGAGGTAGATTAGAGCTTGGGAATGGACATAGGCTACTTTTTATCGCGAAAAGGGGGGTAGAAGGGGGGGCCTAGGGCCTTGGGATGAAAGTTTGTCATTTTTGAAGATTTCTTGATGAAATTTGGTACAGAGATAGTTTAGAGCTTGGAAACGAATATAGGCTATCTTTTATCGCGAAAAGGGGGGTAGAAGGGGGGCGGACTAGGGCCTTGGTATGAAAGTTTGTCATTTTTGAAGATTTCTTGATGAAATTTGGTACAGAGATAGTTTAGAGCTTGGAAACGGATATAGGCTACCTTTTATCGCGAAAAGGGGGGTAGAAGGGGGGACAAGGGCCTTGGTATGAAAGTTTGTCATTTTTGAAGATTTCTTGATGAAATTTGGTACAGAAATAGTTTAGAGCTTGGGAACAGACATAAGCTACCTTTTATCGCGAAAAGGGGGGAAGAAGTGGGGGACCAGGGCCATAGGGTAAAAGTTTATCGTTTTAGAAGATTTCCTGATGAAATTTGGTACAGAGATAGTTTAGAGCTTGGGAACGGACCTAAGCTACCTTTTATCGCGAAAAGGGGGTTAGAAGGGGGGGGACTAGGTCCTTGGGATGAAAGTTTGTCATTTTTGAAGATTTCCTGATGAAATTTGGTACAGAGATAGTTCAGAGCTTGGGAACGGACATAGGCTACTTTTTATCGCGAAAAGGGGGGAAGAAGGGGGGACTAGGGGCTTGGGATGAAAGTTTGTCATTTTTGAAGATTTCTTGATGAAATTTGGTACAGAGATAGTTTAGAGCTTGGAAACGGATATAGGCTACCTTTTATCGCGAAAAGGGGGGTAGAAGGGGGCGGACTAGGGCCTTGCTATGAAAGTTTGTCATTTTTGAAGATTTCCTGATGAAATTTGGAACAGAGATAGTTCAGAGCTTGCGAACGGACATAGGCTACTTTTTATCGCTAAAAGGGGGGTAGAAAAGGGGACTAGGGCCTTGGGATGAAATTTTGTCATTTTTGAAGATTTCTTGATGAAATTTGGTACAGAGATAGTTTAGAGCTTGGAAACGGATATAGGCTACCTTTTAACGCGAAAAGGGGGGTAGAAGGGGGCGGACTAGGGCCTTGGTATGAAAGTTTGTCATTTTTGAAGATTTCTTGATGAAATTTGGTACAGAGATAGTTTAGAGCTTGGGAACGGACATAAGCTACCTTTTATCGTGAAAAGGGGGAAGAAGGGGGGGGGGGGGACCAGGGCCATGGGATAAAAGTTTATCGTTTTAGAAAATTTCCTGATGAAATTTGGTACAGAGATAGTTTAGAGCTTGGGAACGGACATAGGCTACCTTTTATCGCGAAAAGGGGGTTAGAAGGGGGGGGGGGGACTAGGGCCTTGGGTTGAAAGTTTATCATTTTTGAAGATTTCCTGATGAAATTTGGTACAGAGATAGTTCAGAGCTTGGGAACGGACATAGGCTACTTTTTATCGCGTAAAGGGGTAGAAGGGGGGGGGCATATGGCTATGGGATGAAAGTTTGTCTTTTTTGAAGATATCCTGATGAATTAAAGCTTGGCAACGAACATAGGCTACCTTTTGTCGCGAAATGATGAGGATAAAGGGGGGGAGGTATAGTGGTTGAAAGTTTGCCAGTTTTGAAGACAGCCTGATGATATATTTGGTACAAAGATGGATTGAAGCTTGGAAACGAACATAGGCTATCTATTGACGCGAAAATGGAGGCATGGGGGAGGTAATAAGGTTTGAAATTTTGACAGTTTTGAAGATATCCTATTGAAATTTGGTACAGGGATTAATTAGAGCTTGGTAACGGACATATGCTACCTTTTATCGCGAATAATGTGGTAAAATGGTGGGGGAGGGATAAGGACTTTATAGTTAGTATCAAATGGTGAAATTTGGTACTGAGATGGATTAGAGCTCGAAAATGGACATAGGTTACCTTTTATTGCGAAAAAAGGACTTGAATTGGTATAGAGATGGAATAGAGTTTGGAAATGGACATAGGCTAGAGTAGGGGAATAGGGCTATGGGATTAAAGTTTCTAATTTTTCATTGGCACAAAAAAGGGGATGAATATGGCATAAATAGTGAGAATTTCTTTTAAGATGTCCTCATGAAATTTGGTACAAAGGTGAAGAAGAGCTTCGGAACGGACATAGCCGAGTAACGAACCAAATATAGAAGCGAGTGGAGAGGCGTGTAAAGATCGAAATTCGAGTAGAGTCGACTACAGGGGCGAGTAGATATGCGACTAGAGAGCCAAAAAGAATGCAGTAAAGGGTTGAGTAGAAAGGTGAATAGGGAGGCGAGTGGAAAGATGAATGTAGTGGCGAGTGGAGATCGAATAGAGAGTTGAGTAGAGGTGCGAGTAGATAGGCGAGTGGGGAGAGTCAAGTAGAGAGGCGAAAAGAGAATCGAATGGATGGGCAAGTAGAGAGGCCAATGGAAATGCGAGTTTAGAGAAGAGTACAAAGTCGAGTAGAGAGGGGAACAGAAGTCAATAGAGAGTCGAGTATAAATTCAAGTATAGAGGCGAGTTGAAAGTCGAGTGGAGTCGAATATAGAGGCGAGTAGAAAGTCGAGAACTGAGGTGAGTACATAGTCGAGGACAGAGTTGAGTAGAGAGGCGAATTTAATGCTCAATAGCGTCGAATCAACACTAAGCGATAACCGACATCCACGCGGGCGGAGCCGCGGGCAACAGCTAGTATGTGTTATAAAATGAAGTTACTAAAGTTAGATTTCTCGACATACCTCAAGTAGGAACACGCTTGTATCCTACTTAGTAAACACAACATAAATCAAGTAATGTATCATTTAATGGTTGTTATAGTGGAACGATTAAGTGCCATGCCTAATCTGCAATGCGTTAAGTACAAACACATAAACGTGTTGGTTTACCGTGCTCGTAAATACGTATTATAATAAGGTGTGGTACTCGTATTATCAGTGCTTATTGTATACATTGCAAAATGAAGCACAGCGGAGCACGACGACATTCGTACTGAGTACCTATCTACCTCGTAATATTTCCGCCGGTTCACTTATGCAAATGCAGTATATTGACAAACAATATACATCGAAATATATGAAGTGGCCGTATAAAAGTGACAGTGGCTGGGTGCGTACCATCATAACCTAAGGGTATTGCCACACTGCTTCGCTGGGCTATACCGAGCCCAATTCATTCTTGCTATCGTTTCAATATACAACACTATTTATGAATATTAAAAAAGTGTCAGGTTCGCTATTTCTAGTCAAATGAACGTTTCACGACGCTGCAAGAAAATAAACCAATACTAAAATATGCACGTGACTAGTAAAATATGAAGGTATCGTTTATTCACAGTAATATTTATGAGAAAGTATTGGTAAAATTTTGTCAATACTGTTAAGGTGGTAAAAAGCCCATCTAATAGTGAATGGTCACAAGCAACATAACTAGTGCATATGCTGCTCTTTATAAAGGAGAATTTAAAAAGTAAAGCACGGGGTGAAAGTCCATACATATATAGGTTCATGCATTTCTCTTTCCATGTTAAACAGAGACTTACTCCTTCTTCCCTTTTTGGTTTGACTTCGGGAGTCCCGTATTTTTTATTCAGTACGCAGTTAATGTGAACTCTGGAAGATGAAGGTTGCCATTTCAGATGCTTATTACGGTAGACCTGAGTTAGGCGGTCTTAACAGATGCTTTTCTCCACCCCACTTAAACTACCTGGGTTTTTGAAGTGAAAACTTCTTTAGCGGCGTTGGATGGATGAAAAGTGTTAAACTCGCGCGTCAGGAACGCTTGACCTTTGGACCGTAACCGACGACTGACGTCATACAAAATAAGCTATAGACTGTCTATTTTGCAAGATACGATAAATAGCATCGTAGTCGGCTTTAAGTCCTTATGGTTTCAGATAGTACCGGGTTCAAGCCTGGCCTTCTGACACTTTTTGTGATTATTTTTTCTTTTCGTAATTTATTACTTTTTGTGATTATTTTTTCTTTTTGTAATTTATTAATTTTTGTGATTATTTTTTCTTTTTGTAATTTATTACTTTATGTGATCATTTTTTCTTTTTGTAATTTATTACTTTATGTGATTATTTTTTCTTTTTGTAATTTATTAATTTCTTCTGACAGATAATTAGCAGAAAATTAGTGATAGGTTCTATGATTGGCGCTATATTATAGGAATGGTATGGTATGTTCTTTTTATCTTTTTCTATGTATATAACGAAGAAAGAAAGAAGGAAAATTTATTCACTTCTGCTGGCACTCCCAGAGTGCAACCCGTCTTTTTTAGAGAGAAGGAAACATGTGTGGGTTGTGGAGAAGGAAACATTTCTTTATTGTAGAAATTACGGTCAAATCAAAAACTGATATGACACCAATCCATGCAATGCCAGAGTTTCCGTGGATATGAATCCTAAAAGGCTAAAAGTCTTTCATCATAAAAGGACACTAGTCTTCCTAGTAATTTACATCATTATAGTCAATTATCTTTCAAAACAATATTACATTTGTAACATAACAGTAAATTAATCATATGCGCTGATTTTATGACATATTTATACTTGCGGTGCTCTTGTATGCGATTACTTAAAGTGGAGCAAAACATTGTCTTTAATATACATTTATACAAAAAGTATATGTTTGCAGTGGTAAAATGACAGCTTTGTAATCAAATTGTCGTAAGCCGTGTGGTGACGAGAAAGAATACAAGTATCACTACCCCATCTCATCTGAAGGGTGTCGTAAGAGGCGACTATCCCAAAAATATGCTGACTATATTACTACAATGCTGGGAGGCTATGCTGGCTGCTTGCTTGCAGTGGACAGTATGTAGATTGCAATAGGCTTTGAATGAATGTATACAAATGTGTATATGGTACTATATCAACAGTAACAAAAGGACAGACAGTGTGTCTGACAAGGAATAAGCCGTTATTTAGCTGAGAGAAGTCTGCGGGAACTACCTAATCTCCAAAGAGGCTGGACTGATTTGGTTGTGATTTTCATGCTTAAATAACTGATTTTATAAGTTATACTGTAGACTACTTTCATTTTTGTTAAATAAAGAGGGTCTTGCAAGAAATCATTAAATGAACTGTTAACAATCGCGAATGAAAGCGCGGATAATAGCAAGTAAACAAAGTAAACGTCATTTAATTTTGTTTACGTTGGAAGTAGAAAACAACAGTGAGCTATAATCGGCGACAACAAGACTCAAGAGTGCGGGTCGAACTGTGCCTCGGCTTGCGTTTATCGGAGAGACCTTTGGCTTGTGTGCGGGGCGCGGCACCTGCGAACTACGATAATGATTCTCGTAATATCCGAGATTTATGTTTGTGAATTAAAATGAAATGTCACTTAATTTAATCAACACTCCCCGCGGTGCGGTGGACATCTGCGCCAAACGCGGCGAAATAAACTCGGATGAATCACCTTGTTTTGCAGTACATTCTTGGAACTGATTAATAATTATATTAATTTATCTTGGTAATAAAACAATAATTAACAGTCAGTAGTCATACGAGCCGACGTATAAATTTCCTAATGTGAAACCTAGTGTAACATGATACCGAGATCAAACAGGTCGCTATTACACCTGGGCACCTGACGAGGTTCACGTCAACTATGGTAATAGACCAAACAAAATTACTTTTAATATTCCAAAAATATCGATTACTAATCTGCTTCGCGGTTGTATTCAAATTTAGAAAAAATGATATGAAATCTACATTGAAACGAGCACCGCCTAGTTTTTGGTAATCATAAAATATATCTCGTTGATCACTTCAACGGTTTGGTAATTCGTTTTTACAAATCCAGGCTTCGATTCCGCGAGCAGGTACTTCATAAAGGATAGCCCGTCTGAGTAATATGCTGTCTTTTCCAAATAAGGGCAGGTCGTTGCACCGTCGTCTTCTTTGTTTAAAAAATAACACTTGTATGTAGGAACGTACGTGTATGGAAAATCAACTGCGAATTAATCACATGTAAAAGCCTTCGCTTTATGAATGTCTAAAGAAAATCGAAGGTTATATTGTGAAATCTGTTACTTAGATGTGAGGTTCATATAACAGTTTTTATTTAATAATGGCATATTCTTACTTCAACGTAACATCTATCTACTGAACAAACCATTGACGAGTGCATAAAAAAAGCTCTGAATAAGCTTTTAAGGAACGATTAACTCCTGAAAGCTGCCGTCAGTTTGTGTTAATTAATTAACTTGATCACGGCAGCGACGATCAAATTCAGGGCAGATAATTAAGACCGATTATGTCAGATTCGGTCGTTAAACTAGTTGGTTAATGCCATTGTATTGTGAATATGGATTTAATGTTGTATAAACATCAAAAGCCTCAAGTTACACGGTATCAAGTGTCGTGACAGCACGGGGTCGAGCCTGCCAGGTGCGCTGCTTGGGACATTAATCGTGATACACCATCGTATAGATCACAATCAAAACCAGTTTTATTATTTTAAAGTTGTAAATGACGCAAGTGGTGGTGCGCCCGCGCAGGTGGGACCGTGTACGGTAACAGAGTGCGGTAACACGGTCGCGGAAAATGTACAACACTGCGTACAGTAATGTTTGTACTGTTATGTAAGTTGTTAATACCCCTATACGAGTACAATATAGATGTACATCCTGGTTACTTGACAATTAGTATTATTATTATTTGTAAATAACATACATACACATATTCACGTCTGAAAATCCCTAAAGGGGTAGGCAGAGGTATATTAACACGCACATTTCACCAGATTTGATTTTCGACCCACGTAATAGGGGGCGAGCTGTAATAGTCGAGAGCTGTAATAGTCGAGAGCTGTACCTATGTTTACTGTCAGATGGAGAACAGCTCTATTTCTTAGTCGTGTTCTGCAACACCCACAGAAAGAGATGGGGCGGCCCTATTCTACTTCACCGGAAACCAACACGAAATGTGTAATTTCTATATATATGAATTTCTATGTAGGTTAAACCTACTAACATACGTACAAATTATGCTACAATTTTTTTATTGAATATGTATTTCTATATATTTATTTATACCAATACTCTTGTTTCTTCTTATTTTATGAGGAAAATTGTCTACGTAGTATTGATAGGCGCGTGCCAAGTGAATTGATAGCGTGGCTTAGTTCAAAGTTGAGCGGCGTTGTGCGCTGTGTGTAGGCGTGCGCGCGACTCCGTCAGGCGGCCCGGCGTCGGTCGCGCGGCGCCCTATCGTCTACCGACCGCCTATCATTATTCCCATCCAAACATTATTTACCACTCGACCTTTTTATCCTGAAGCATTTTTTAACATACCTACATTAACTGCAGAACCACTTATCAGGTAGACAACTCGTGGGATGTTAATTTCGTTGGGCAAGCCTTTAGTGCTCGTATAGAAAACTGATGAATGCTTAAATTCTTCAGTTTGGTAAATCATTTAGAAATAAAACTCATTTCACATTTACAGTTTCGAATATAGGATATGTTATTCAAAAGGAATTTTAATGATAAGTCCGCCAACATATCGCATAAATAATACCAGGACTTTATGAATGACGAAGCAAAAACTTGGAATAAATTAGTTAGCTAACTTTTCAATGGTCACTGATACCCTTTTTTACATTGCGAAGAACGCGGATGAGGTTGGAAAACCATATTTATTTATAAAGTCTGTGCGTGGGTTGCAATAAGTAATCGACTTCAAGATTCCATTTATTCCTATCTGTCGGTTTTTCTGGTTCCAGTAACTCCCGCAACGAAGCGCGCATTGCGACCGAGAGGAGCATCGCTCGCGATTTTTATTACTTGTGTAACTTGATATATATCATGTAAGTACCTATCTTACCTGTTACAAAGTTACAGGTTATGTATATTATGTCTTTCGATAAGTCGTGATCTTAAAGTAATTTTACATCTACTCGGCCGGCGATATTTAATTTATAATTGTGATAAACGTTTAGTATACAGTCTAAAAAAGAAGTTGATGTAATACTCAAGCAATAGGCCAATAAACCTCTGTAGTTTATTGGACTCTGAATCAATTTACTCTGAAAAAAAAAACATCGCATCTGTGGAAGAGTTAGCTATAGGTACCTACGCTATGTTAACATTTTGATTTAGGTTCATTTGGAGCCATAACAGAAAAAATAACCAACACAATAATGGCGGTAGGCGAAGTAGCTCTTAAATGGTTTTGTTTTGTGATCCCCCATTTAATTAATCCGTTCCGCTGCCGAATCACCTTCATAATAAAGTCTTCATGACGTAAGCTAAGGAACACGCAGAATCAAAAACATTATTATTAACATATTTTTTGATACAGCGAAATAATCGTTACATCAAAAAATCGGTGTAGTATTTCATCCATTTTGGACGATATAACAGCAAAATTACTATTTTGAAACGGGTATCTATATTTAATGGTTCGTTTTTGAAATATGATATCGCGATATAAGCAAGAATATTTTTATTATTGACATTTATGGATGGGTAATTTATTTAAAAAAAAAATAAGGATAAGATTGTGAATCTGATCTTTTTAAAATAAATGTGATTTTCGATCGACACCTGGAGATTTCTAGATAGTGTCTATTATGCAGGAAACTAGTTCAGGTATCATGTTCCGTTGTATTTTACTAGTATGTGCGTTGCGAAGCCTTCGAGGCTTGTCTGAGATGTAGGTGAGGGCATGCAGCATGTAGAGTATATTCTGTGAAGATTCGCGGAAGCGGGGCGAGCGGCGACCGCGCGTCTGCCCGCGCAGCGCTGCACCTGCCGGCCCGCAGGCTATTTATAAACCAGAGACCGTACCTCGCATAGAATAACTTAATCACACAAACGCCAACTAACTCGCGGTATTGAACCTACAAGGATAAGTACTTTTAATTTCTCTAAATCGATTTCGATAACACGGCACTTATAGAGCAGCCCGATAGCCCTAAAATATCACTACGCAGAACAAATCAACGTGGTAAATATTCCGATTGAGTTAATATTTTATTGAATAGATAATATTGTAAATTTGAGAAAATTTAAGTATATAATAATTTTATACTAGTATTATATAAACCACACAACATTTTCACAGTTTAGGTGTAGTCTGAGGCCCGTATTCTAGAATACCACTCAGCCGAATCTCGATTTATCTGGGAAAAGATTGTATACCAATTGATAAATTTGACAGGTTGTCTGGCAGATTGTCTATACAATCTATCCTCTGATAAATCGCGATTCAGCTGAGTGACATTCTAGAATATGGGCCTTAGAGATTAACTAACCACTTTTCCTCAGTGGAGTGTCCCTTCTAGATATTACTTTGTGGCAGTGCGTGGAATGTACATAACAACTTACCTACGATTCTATAGCATCCAAGACATTACTATTGTAGGTTTGTATACTACACTTAGTACATATACCCAATACTATATTGTTTATCAGCTTTTTGCGCAGTACCTCTGTTAATAATTTTCCGTAATGTTTTTATTTATCTACATAACAAGAATAGTTACAATTTCCTTTAGTAAACAAAGCAGAGCACAGGTGTGAGCTTTTCGAGATGTCCGTTAATGATGTAGTGCGAGGCAGGCTACCAGTACTTGAATAAATATTATTTTTAACGATCAGTGCAGCCGGTATTTGTGCATTATGTGTTCAACATGTTTACGTAACAGTGTTCTGATGTCGGGAACAGTTTGACCGAAGTCGGTAAACACACCGAACGGTCTTCACCAAACGAAAAACCAGCCTGATATTTGCTCACCGGTCGGTTGCTGTGTAGGTACACGACTGTACGAGGCTAGGCCAACCGCGTTCCTACATTATAAGACAAATCGCGACCTAATATTCATTTCCTTTATCGAGCTCAGATAAACTGTGATGGACTTTTTCACTTACAGATTATAATAATGTTGATTATACTGTTTTTCAAACAACGGTAGCTATTAGATGTCATTGTCCTCAGGAGTATTCAAGATATATGTTATGCATAGTTTAAAACTGTGGATTAAGAAACCTTTTGTCTTTGATTTTGTATATTAAATATTTATTTAATAAAGAATGGATACGCACAGATGACATTTTTTTTGTGTTCGGAGCTGAAAGGGCGGTGACCTTATTGTTTGAAAAGTAGAGTGATGAACTTATGACGCAGGCAGGTATACACTTGTTCCTTTAGTGCAGTTTCTATAAACACAATGCCACCTGACCTGCAATATAAACACGATATGACTGATTTTTTGCCCACGTATGCGTATAGTGAAAATACTAGTGTAAAGGGCGGTAGCGTAATTGTCATCGGGCTCACAATTAACAATGGTGGGTCTAAATATTATATTACATTTACTATCGTTCTAAAATATTATAATTGTGATAAAAAATTGTTTGTTGTTTGTTTGTGAAGATGTATGGAGGTTTGTCACTTAATCACTCTCAAATGGCTGAACCTGAACGGACCTGCACCTCTAGACAAGTGGCAATTCGTTGGCCGGCGTTTGGTAGAATTGAAAGACGAATGCACGGAGGACAGAATATGATTAAGGACGAATGTATAGGATTTCACATATTTGACAGTCATTAACGCATGTCATAAACGTAAATCCAATACATTTGTCATTCTATTCTACCAAACGTCGTCCAACAAAATGGCACTTGTCTGTAGGGGCTGCCAAAGGTACAAGCATAGATTTATTAGCATATTGAGCATTATCATAGGGTTCCATATTAGGTTTCCATGGGTAACCGGAAAGAGATCAGAATTTTACGGCAGTGTATCTGCGGGTAACAACTAGTAATAACATAAAATCCTTACCTCCTCGCATGTCTCCGACTTTACCTATTATTGGTAATCCCGGGTTTTTTAAGTGTAACGTGAAAAAACATGTTCGAGATGTTCGAGGCATACTATTCCCTGAAATGATGGCCAATAGATGAATATAAACGCGTTTTGTTATTGAGTTATATGACGATTCTAGATTTTCACTGTTGAAATTTGGAATTGTCTTGAAACACATTACTTTTTTTTTTCATAATTTTTAATCAAATATGCCGGTAGACCGGGGTTAGGGCTTGTGATTATTGTTGCTAGGCATCCGGATAAAGCCGGACATAGGCTTTTTGATTGCGTTGTCCGGCTGAGAGTGTTTGTTAAGATATAACTAATGAGCCCAAACTCTACCGTTTTATCTTTTTTCCTTTTTATCTTTATTCCTCGAGTTGCTAGATTTGCCTCCAATAATTTACATACTATGCGTTTCAAATGAGAAGATAATCGCGACCGCGGCAACTTCATAACGTATTCATCAAAAATGTACAGCTAACAACAAAATTTCCATTTCGGACAGGTTCATACGTGTATGGTAACAACGACTTAATTATTAAATTCTTTTCATTAAGCACTTATCAATTTTTTTATTAATTATAATTATTCAAAAATTCAAAATTACCGCCCGATTAAAAATAAATAAATATAAAAAAGAACCGATAATTTAATTTCTTACTTATTGTGTATGTACTTATCCTACCCTATCCTTATCATCTTGAAAAGGTAATATGGTTCAACAATCATCATAAATATTTAATTGGAAATATATTAAGTACTATTATTAGTGTCCAGAAACAGTGAAGTATAAAAATGTATTTGCTGACCTTACGTTACACAATGAAGTTATCGACACGTATCAAAATGTCATTATGACAGTTATCAACTTATTTGAAACGCATAGTACCTGCATACATTCAGTGCAAGTTAATAGTTTTTGGTAAAAAAGCTTCATTTTGTCGTACCCATTAACACTGAGACACGTATTTCTTTATAATGTAGGGTGTCCGGCCTTTTTACCCGAATTTCCGGCCAAACTGGCTGGAACACATCAGCGGCTTTTATATTTGTTGACCTGGCAACCCTATTTGTGATATCGTCTTTACCTCGACGAACAAAAGAAAAATGACTCTACCACCACTTAAGGCGCCTACGTATTTCTTCCGAACCAAATTTAGTACCTAATGTGCAATGACTGGTATCAGAATTAACATCCGTAACAACGTGTTTTATTAGGAACCGAAATTCTCTAACGCCTCAAGCTAAGCTAGGTGCTTGTGTTAAGAGTAGGTTCACCTTAGTAGTGTCAAGTATTCGAAGACGGGACATAACTTGAATCAAATTGGTCCGTTTTGGCGATTTCATCGCTTTTATAAGTTGTACCATGGATTTCCAAAAAGAAAAATGGCAATGACTGCGTCTCTCAAAAATCTGTTGGGTTTATAATGTATCCTTGATAATGTTAGAGGTCATATATATATATATTCACGACAGTGTTAAAAGCTCCGCAAGGTGAACTGAACTGTTAGACAAAGGCTCATCGCGTTGAACTAATTAGGCCGAACGCCGCGAGGAATGCGCGGGCCACGCCGGTAATTGCAGAGCGCGCGCCGCTCTGCGCCCCCGGCACAAGCCGTGGCGCGCACACCTCATTGCGAACGAAGCTTTTGCGCTAAGATTTATTTACATCCGGATTCTATAGGTAGAAACTAATACGTTCAATATAATCGAAAAGAATATTTTCTCTACATTACCAAACAATTATTTCCTTGTATATTGTTTTTGTTATTCGTTTATATACGTATTGGAAATTGATTATTACTTTCTTAAGGAAAACATTGTGAAGAAATCTGAACACCTAACTAAGATGTCTTTGTCACATTTTTTTGTCAAAGGGGGCTTGCCTTCAGGAGTGAAATCATTTTAAAAGAAGGCTACATTTTCTTTATGCCATTAAAGAGAGTGATTCATTTTAAACATATAAATATTATAAAGAAATTGAATGGAGTGTTATTTCTGCAGATGTGTTTGCCAATTTAATTAATGCAAATATAGCAGTAAATAACATCGTCAAAGCAATTTATTACCATTTTGATAACGGTAGTAGGTAGAAAAAAATTGTTTGTTGGCGGCCTAACACACTGACAGAATGTCGGCCGCTGCGCGCAAGGTTACTCAGCGATGTGTATAAGTTTTTAGGCTATTTACCATTACTGTGTAAGTAAGTACCAACATAATATTGATTTGGTCAGCGTATTTGGTAATTAGGCAACATAATTATGTAGCTATTCATAAAATATATGATACTAAATAAAAAAATCGTTCTCAAGAGGTCACGTGGAATGTTTTGATTAGAATTTGGGATTATTGAAATTATTTTTCTTCAACGTTTTGAAACTATTTACTTTGTATTGGTGCTATATTGTCTGCTCGAGTTATCAGAACTACCTGTAGAGGCTATATTCGCCAACTGTACTTCCTATCATATCTTTATAAACTTCCTCTCATCCGATTTGGGCAATGTAGCGAATGGAAACTTATACCGGCCGTGGTTTAAATTTCCATATTATATTGGATAGTAACCATGACCTTAACCTAAACAGATGAAGTTAAAGTCGCTGTTTTGTACATAAGTTTGTATATGTGCCAAGTTCGGCCAGTTTCTATTTATCAGGGTCCAATTTTTCTTTATGTTCTGATTGGTTCCATATTTGAAATAAGCCAATTACGTTTGGATTTTTTTGAATTCAGTTCATCAGAATTTCATTTCAAAAGTTCCTTTTTAGGAATTCGAATTTGGAATTTTCGATCAATTTCCCGCTCCTGTAGGAAAAATATGAGAATACTTTTTTTAATTTTTTTTTTATAGTTTATTAGGTATTTGTATAGAGTTAGTGCAACAGTTTTTGTGTGGATATTATTTACGTCGCGCGGTGTGGTCTGGTTGTGGTCGGCCTTCGCTCGCCAAGAGACAAGACGCTAGCTGCCACTTTCACTCGGCCACCGCAACGTGCATCCACTAACACCTGGTTTTATTTCCATGGATAAGGCAATCTAAACCCAATATTTTGTTTATACTTGTTAGAATATACGTAACTACCTATGAATGTCTTGTTAGCTTTCTGTCATTGTTTAGTCATAACGACAAAAATCTTGTTTAATTAATTTTCTATTATGAAAACATTTTCCCTAACTAAAATGTACAATATGTATAGAATATACCTAACTAAATAAAAATATTTAGATACCTATGTGTAAGAAAATATTAGGGAAGTGACACAATATCATATCCAATAATTCGTGACTCCATATATTTCGAGGTTCGTACCAGAAAAAAACCTGAGTTCAAAACAATAAGTGCCAATACAATTTATTTTTCACCTGTGCCTACTAACACCTGGGCTCTGATTCTGCTATTATTTTTTCATAGCAAAACCACTGCGGTAAAACGGACGCTGTAACCAATGCCATTTAAATTTAGACTGTACAGCTGTAGTTTTAAAGTTTATAATTAAATGACAATCTTGTAGAGTGAATGAAAAATGTTATAAACTCTTTCTCTTTTCATATTGGACTTTAAAACTCGGCCATTAAGTCTAAAATGTAATGACATTTAATGCAATGTCAGCGGTATGACAGTGGTTTTGTTATGTCATAAAATTAGCAGAATCGGGGCCTGGTAACTTGTTTTGATATTTGCTTCATTAGTTCATTACACATGATATGCGGAATGAACATTTATCATTCGTTTAATTATTATTTTAGTTACCTATCAAAGATTTGAGACACGTAAATTTAAATGTTTTCATCTTTATAATGAACTTAGATAAACATTGAATAATAATAACAAAATGTAGGCGTAGGTATACAAACGAGTTTCTTTTGTAAATTTCAACTTTAAAACTAGACTTTAAAACTTCTACGATCAAGTTTTCACTAACGTTGAAGAATTTTTTCAAGAACAATCAAGCCATCAAAGATATTTAGCATGAGTATATATTATTATATTAAGCTAAACTACTTCCACGTTTTAAATAAAATACCTACAATCCTGATAAGATTTAGGTATATTTTGAACTTGAAATTGAAACTTTAAACTCCATACATATAATTTTATAGCGTGTATTAAACTAAATTAAGTAGGATCGACCGGTATGTTGTGATCAGTTGTAATGAATAAAGAATATAGGTACACATAGAGTATGTGTGTGCGCATTTCGAAACCGGTGTTGCGCAATAAGGTCGCCGCCAAGGACGCGGGTTCGTTGCCAGAAATAAATTGATGTTTATGTCTGTCTAGCGTACCGCGCGCACTGTTCGCGCTCGAGTCGTCGTCGTCGCCAATCGTTTGCCTTCCACGACCTCTACCGTAGGTCTAAAAAGGCTACGTTTGTCATGCGGCGATATATATACGAAAATAGAATCTGCTTAGTAAAAGAATTAATGTGATTCTGCTCATATGAGTGACCATTATACGAATTTCATAGGAATCTATTGAGATCTACTGGGAATTCATAAAGTTGCTCATTTTTAGCGGAATCGCGCAATGTGGCTTTTTTAGACCCGCCTAGGCCCAGGAGGGCCTGTAGACATAGTGACATTTTATTAGTGGAACTGCTTTAAAGCGATTCATTTTCGTCGATTCGTTCGTAATCAGTGGAGTAAATAAAAATTCGCTAATTGATACAATATTTACAGCAAATCATTTGTTCCGAGTTTTAAAGATACACTTAAATTTCATTGTTTGTAGTTACATTAATGATTGTGACAATCTCATACATTACTGTAGTAAAAGTGCTGTTATCACGAATGGAATATCATTTTGTCTAGCGATTCAGTGTGTTTGGATACGAATATTCAGATACTCAACTGCTAAATCAGAGGCAGTGGTCGCGGATTTGATTCTCGCTCACTGTATGTATTATATACATGTAATTTGTTATATTTTTTGCTGATTTTCTTACAAGGAAGTTAAGCTAAGTATACTTACTCTGGACGTAGAAAGCGCTATGTAGTAGGTATATAAAAAAATAATTTGAGTAATTTAAATCATAATTAACTTTCTTTCTACTTCTACTACTTCTTTTAGGTTTAAGCTCGAATGAATTAAAACCCAAAGACCACACATTTAAAGTATTATTTTGTTATTAAAGGTGTGAAGGTGTCAAGAGTGGCGAATTTTGACAACATTTAATAAGCTGCAAATGTTCACATTTATTTAGCAGATAAAATATACACAACTGGTTATAAAAAATATATTACAAAACTATGCTAAGTACATACAAAAATGAAATAAAACAGGGAGAGAGACTGCAACTTTAGGCATCGAAAAATCCCTCTCCATCGATGTCTACGTGTACCGTGCTCAAAAGGCTGGCAGCATTGCCACGCTGAATAGCGATACTAATTCTTTGAGCGAGGTACAGACCAACCCTTTGGTCACTCGAATAGTCAATTAGTCGCTTCTCTATCTCTTTGAAAAGCGTGCGCGCGCTTGGACCCCACGGACCCAACGTTTCGACTCCAAACAGCTCAAAAATATAATAATTGCCAATTGGTATATTTGCGCCGTTTGAGAGTCTCCGCTGATGTAACAGCAGTGCATACGCAGTCCATTGTATTTGGAAGACGGGAAGACGCCGGGTGTTGACGCAAGTAGCACCCCACACCGAGGCATTAACGATATACCGTCTCTTCCCAGCGTCGCGTGCCAAGCCAGCAGCTTCAAGTATAGCTGGCACGCCCGGCGGTGACAAGGGCCTGTCGGATAACGATAATATTGGCATGTCGGGACATGCGGCCTGTGCTCCTGCTGCAAGATAATCGGTGATGTCCAAGGCAATCGACTGCTTCTCCTCATAGACATCGATGCGGCGAAATACATGGTGCCTCCAAACGTAAGCAAGTCGCGATGAGGAAGGTTGTGTCGTCCAACATTATACCAATGTTGAGCGAAGGAAGTGCCTGGAGCCACACCACTCTTGTAACTACTGTCACTTCTGTGACACCAGATTCATTCCCATTCCCCCACAGCCAATAGGCGAGCACGCTCAGCAGCAGTGGTAGCTGTTCTGATTAAATGTTTTTTAACACCAATACTTAGCGGCTCACCCCATTGCCTTTAAGAAAATGGATTGGCGGGCATTACGGTATTTGGGCAGGGCATTCTTCAATTCGGCCTTAACTGCCACATTCGAATTAATAATCAGTGAAGAAATTTTCCTAACTAATTCTCAGGCGAACTAAAAGGAACGTCTGAAGCCACACTCAGTCGTTTAAATATATATTCAAAATTTTGCATCGGGTGTCTTTTTGCAAGACGCAACACTCGACCTAAAAGTGACGGCAGCAAAACTCAAAAAGTTTTTGAACTTGAAATGCCTAAAAGAATTTTTCAGATTATACAGACTTGACAACAAAAACCTCTCCAGTGAGCTTGGGCTACCTTACTCACCGCCGGGATCACAACATGAGGTTATTATGGCCACGGTATTCTGAAGGGCGGTACTTCCCCAGTCGGACTGCTCAACTGGCCGGCAAACCGTCGTTTCCTACCTCCTTCACTTATGCATCTGGATGACAAATTTTGATCTCCTTATAATTCAAAATGAATTGAAAGGTATCAACATCATCATCCGACCTCTATTGCTCCTAAAACTGTACTTGAGAGCCCGACGTCTCGACTCCCGACTAGGACTAACTTCCATCCTTTGTAGGGATAACGTGAAGAATTTTCATATATATTTCATAAAGTGCCGCAATTTGAGTTGAAAAGCGATTGTTAATTTTTAGCCTAACATATATGCACTTACATTTCTATAGGATAAGTATATATCGTCAATATCACTATGACATACTTATATCATTACTAATTAATGTAGGTATTTCTCTGAGTAGATTTTTGATATACTAATTTTGACAAATATCAAAAAGTCCTGTCCTGTGTCCTGAAAGGTAGGAAGTACTTGAAAATGGCTGTCATGAAAGGATTAATGACAGTAAGGAAGCTCTTGAAGTAGGTATGTAAGGATAGAGGCAAATAGCGGTCTGTTGTCTCTGTCTACCCCAGAAGGAAATAGGCATGAGCATATTTAAGTAAAGGATCAAAACTTTGAAAACTATAAAAATAAAAAGATATTAAACTAGAGATCAGGTAACGTCCCAAAATTTGCCAATTAGGTGCATACTTTTATATAAACTTTGCAAGTAAAGATGCCATAGCAGTTATAGCCGTAAATTGACACGTATTTCGTGTTTCGTTGCATTTATAGTGACAAAATACTCGTTTAGTGGTGTCGAGACGAGTGTGAGATGCGCATTATAAAGGCGGGGATACACGTGTCCGTAAATCAGGAGAGTAGCGAGCATGAAAGTTACTGGCATATACGAGTAACTCCTACGCGGTAATTATAGCAAGCCGCATGGCCCATGTGGAATCCTTATGGGGCGTAGCCCCCTATGAAGGCGTCGTTCTCGGTACCTAGACAGGTACAGGTCCTGAGGTTCGGGCTAGCACACTGCGAATACAATTGAAAGTAATACTGACACGCAAGTTGTGCCCTTGCATACCCGCGTCCCCTCCCTCAACGGGCATGCAAGTAAATCGAATATTGTGCTAGCTATGTGTATGCCTGTTAAAGGCATGCCAGTTGGTAGTACCTGCAAGGAGCTGGTATGCTAGTGTGCAAGCTACAGGCATGTGTATTCCCAGCTTAACATGCATCGAAGCTGGCGCGCGGACCGGCAACAAGTGGCCGGTAAAATATGTCATCACCGTTATACAGCCACGTGACAAAACACTACTAGTGGGATTACCATCAATGCTTATTAAATTTATTTTCGCTTCACATGTAAATGTTGTGTGAGAGTAGAGAATTCTTCTTGACCAATTTTATGTTATTAATGTTTTCTGAGAACTGTGAATAATGGACTCGCTAAGCGCAATAACTATCTTATTACTATGCGTGAACCATAAAGTTAAACTAGATACAATGGCAATAAATTATGACTAAACTTACGAATATTGAACTGAGGAAGAATCCAAAACTCAGTTCAACATGTGAGCTGCAGGTAATGCCTGACTGACACGCTTTACAAAATGCACTTGTTTGCCAGATCTATGTAGGTATCATGAGTACCTAAATACTTCAAAAACGTGGTCAGTATAGAACCAAAATTCTATTCTCGCGCTAGTATAGAGGTAAGTACGTTATCGTCAACATCACTAGTATCCATGTACCGCTGCCCTTATGGTGAAAGTCGATTGTGATTGAGGTGCGTATACGAGACAAACAAAATACGAGGTGTACGAGTTCCACGGCACGCGACTATATTATTTTTTATGTCGACAAAATTATTATGTTCCTTTTTCAACCTTCAACATCAGGGGGAAAGGTTGAAAGTGTGATGGAAAGACAAATTGATGGTAGCGAGATGCGCTGAACACAAATTCGAAATTCAAACAAGTCGCTTGCATACGTGTTAAATATTTCACACCGATCGTTTTATTTCTTTTTCGTTTATACAAACAAGAATGCTGAAAATTCTACTTGTGTGAGCGCAGAGCGGATCATGTTCAATTCTCATAATTATAACATATAGTTACTATGCTAAAGAATATATATTTTATGTCATATGCGTTGAATTTTATTTTCTAACATCCTATTTACGTGTTCTTAGAAACTTTACAAAGATAAGCTAAACTGTCGAAAAGAATGTATAATAAAAGCACGCAATTTCATTCTTGCAGTATGCGGTGAGATTTTATCCGCGTATGTTTAGTGTGTTTTTGATAAGATAAGGTGTATCTGAGAGTAGTCCGTGAGCCGCGGGCTCTTCTGGTATTGTGGCGCAGTCGCGGGCGCTGCGCGGCGGCCATCGACCGCACGCCTCCTCTAAAATATTCCAAGCATGCACAAATTAAACTGGTTTTTTTCTTCAGATTATTTTATTACCTTTGCATAAAAACATTGTAAGCTAAACAATTTCGCGACACCGTGCAATATGCCACACCTGGTCACTATTTCACATTTGAGCTTCGAAATTATGGTCAATAACTTAGGTAATTGACCTAATTCCCGTATTGAATTAAAATTAGTAAGTTTTTTTGTATACCACTTAGACAAGTACATAGCCCAAGCGTGCAAAGTCCCTCCTGCTCCTCTAGATAAGTGGCAATTCGTTGACCGGCGTTTGGTGGAATAAAATGACGAATGTATGGGATTTGACGTTTATGACATGCGTTAACGACTGTAATATCCGTCAAATCCCATACATTTGGGGCTGAGGCTGAGTGTTTCCACACCGCCTGTGAGTACGGGATCGACGTATCGACGATCCTCAGCGCCCGCTTTAGCACCAAGTCGAAGGGTTCAAGCCGGTAATCCGGTGCCCCGGCACAAAGGTGACAGCTGTACCTACTCCGTGTAAGGCCAACTTTCAACTTATAGAAAAAAAATCCTCAAAGATATCAGTGTTTTAAAAACAGTTTATACTGAAACTTTTTCGCTGACTAACTTCTTCGTTGCTCTGTCCCTCTGGCTAGACAAGTGCCATTACTTTTTTAAAATAGAATAAATTGATCAATGTATGGGATTGACATACGTTGCTGAGTCATAAACGTCATAAAAGATAAAATACGTCTGATTCATCATTTGATTCTATTTATATTAGAAGAATTAGAAGCGTCGGTAGCTTAGTGGTTAAGGAAGCGACCTTACGATCGAGAGGTCCCGGTTTCGAATCCTGGCCATTACACTACCGACGTGAACCCACTATTAGCACAAGCAATTTAGCTTAGTTGGAGGGGTTAGAGGGAATATTAGTCATTTGGATAATTTCGGTTGCTAATATTCTTTAAAAAAAAAAAAAAAATTGAATGTTTGAGTGTGAATAGTATTAATTTCCACATGGGTGTAAGAGTACCTTAAGTTAGGGTCCAAACTGTTCCATTTTCACTGTTTTCAATTTCCTTTCAAGCTTGCCAACCCAACATTCACTAGTATATATCTATAAGACTATTATACATCCTAATATACAGTCAGTTGTATCTTTTGAGATACGTTTGGTCTGCTTATAAAGTACAGTAGGAACTCATATTATTTCACATGCGCAGTAAATTTCACCAATTTTAAAATTAAATTTCAAATTACTTCCTACGAAAATGACAACTTCCCACGTAAACTTTCAACTATAAACTTTTAATATGAAATTTAAACTCCAATTCCCTCACTAACTAAAGGATGAATTATGCAAGTCTCTTGTTTTCTTTTCTAATAAGAACTTAGGTGCTTTCATGCAACCACTCAACTGATGTTTTACTCCCTTATGGTGGAAATTTCCAATAAGCTTTACATACTGAGTATACAATATGCAACACCGACAACGTACATTTCGAATTTTTAGTAGGCTTAGCCCTGCGTTAATGAATCACACAGTAAGTACAAGTAAGGGAAAGTCGAGTAAATTGTACCATCTTTTAAATCGTATCACCTCTAGATTTCTCATTAAATTAAACTTTTTTCTACACTGACAACACCAAACTATTTAGTGTCGCTTCCAACTACCCATCATTTTGATATCATACGAGAATTGTGTATGGGGGAGCGAAAGAAACAGATTTCGGTTGAATTTGATGTTAATTTTCAAACTGGTTTATATGTGATATAGGTTAACTAAAACTACGCAGTCTACGTTATATAACTACATATTTTAAAAAGCTTTTGTGCATTTGCGTGGTGTGACTAGGTTTTGAAGTTATGTCGTTGCATTTATTTAATTTTAAATTTACCTGGTTCGTTAAATCATACATAGGACAATTTAATTATTATATATAACTGTGTGCCCATTTCTCGGTAATAGGTTCGCCGCGTATTACGTGGAACTAAAAATGAATTGTGGGTGTTAATACACCTCTGCCTAACCCTTCGGGGATTTACAGGCGTATGCTATATTTTCGTTTTATTATGAAAAAGTTAAAGGAAACCAAACGCAGGCAAAATTGATCCAACGACTAGTCTGCTTAATTGTACCGGTGGTAAACCTCGGCAACAATTACATTTTATATAACCTAACGTAGAGCCTAGACATTGTTCTTTTGTCATATGACAATCAAGACTTCAAACTTTATTTCCCATGCCTATTGATACGCTAGTACTATTATCTATTCTGTGCTATTGATCTTTATAAGTCCTCTTATCAACTAAATATTTAAGTCCAATTCAAAAGCGGTCCAATATAACCGACTCTCCCATAACCATGTGGAAGTACATAGTATGGAATAGATGGGATATAAGCTTAGTAATTTTTAGCTTAATGGTGTACTAAACTAATATTACAAATATGAAAGTTAGTGAAGATGTTTGTATGTTTGTTATTGAATCACGCTCTAACAATTGCATGTATCTAGACGGAATTAGAGGGAATGGGGATGCCGACGCAAAACTAATTGTAGATGGCAGCAGCATATGACCAAACGACAATAAGCAATTTTTCTGTGACAATAACAAACTCATAGCTAACTCAAAGCCGACAAGGGGAATGCCACCGTAGTAATGCGAACATCAGATAATGAAGTAAAAATACAGACCTTACTCGAAGACACACATACTTACAAGAGTGTTAAATATGATCTCACGTCAAGAGTAACACGTAAAATACGTAATTTGATCAAGGAGCATGAAGGGGATTTCACGAAGGACGAGTTTGAAAAATTGCACCGGCCCAAGATAACATAACCAGCAAAATTGTACGGCTTACCCAAAGTGCATAAACCGAATGTGCCACTGCGACCAATTGTAAGTCAAATTGACTCACCAACCTACGACCTAGCGAAACACATTGCTAAAGCACTGTAGCCAATAGTGGGAAAAACACCGTCTTTTGTCAAAGATTCTCGCCATTTTGTAGACATAATCAAAGACGTGAGGTTGGAACCAGATGAGCTTTTGGTGAGTTTTGATGTTGAGTGAATAATGACTCAACATCAAAACTGAGACAGTCTGTAGATTATTGAAACTAAACTGAGGGATTATGGTCTACCGGATAGTTATACAACACTATGTACTGCAAAGTTGCCTCAAAGGGAACTACTTCCTTTACCATGGCCAACACTACCTCCAAATAAACGGCGTCGCCATGGGCAGCCCTTTGGCTCTAGTCGTGGCTAATATTTGGATGGAGCATATCGAAGAAAAGGTGTCTCAGAATGCCCACGTCCAGATTAGGCTTTGGAAAAGGTACGTAGATGACATATTTTGTATATTTAAAGGCAACAGTGAGCAGGTGGTTCGCTTTACTGAGTATCTCAACTCTTTACATGTGAAGACACAGTTTACGTATGAGATTGAGAACAACAGAACATTGTCTTTTCTAGACATCAAGCTAATGGTAAGACCTGATGGCTCCTTGGCCCACACTGTGTACCGTAAACCCACTCACACAGATAGATACCTGCACGCCTCCTCGCATCATCACCCGCTTCATTTAAAATCAATATCATCAAGCGAGCTTATGACCTGTGTGACCCTGAGCATCTACAGCAGGAGTTAGATCATGTTCAGGAGGTTCTTCAAGTGAACGGGTATGTTACGAGTTCTAGAAAGCTTCGACGTGCACCGAGGAAGATGCTGCCGGGTGTTGAACGCCAACCGGCATACATGCCGTATGTGAAAGAAGTAACGGACAAGATCGGATCTTGCTTACGGAAGTTTTCCATTAAAACGATCTTTAAACCGTTCGCCAAAGTAGCGGAATACGTGCGAACGTCGACGGACGTCATACCTCTACAAACACCGGGTGTCTACAAAGTGGATTGCAGCTGAGGTAGTTCGTACATAGGCCAAATCAAGCGAACCATTGCAGAGAGAGTCAGAGAACATATATCGCAGCTGTGAAAAACCGTCAGTTTAACAAATCGTCAGTAGCAGAACATCTTGAGTTGGATTCAAAGTACTCTCCAATGATCGCCACTACTATACAAGGATTGTGCGTGAAGCTATTGAAATTAAAAAAACTTAAAAATTTCAATAGGGAATCTTCCCTATTGAAAACCACTGGATTCCACGTTCCGGACAGTTTGAATCCATCTGATTCAAACTGTCCGGAACGTGGAATTCAGTGATTAAGATACTGGAACCGAAAAACATAGTGCCGTTAAAAACTGACAAAGTGAGTGTGGTGTGTCGCCAGCCTTACCATTCCTTATATAAGTAATGGAGGGTAGGCGCACACAAAATGTTCTCCGCATACCTCACGACGCTCGGAAACCAGTCTAGCGGTGACCACGGGCGTGGCAACGCATCCGAAACGTCGTCGGCAAAAATAGTAAGTGTAATGATTTATCGCGAAAAGTCCGGAACAGTGATATAATTATAAACTCATAGCTGTCAGATTTGAAGAGACAAACAATGAAATCTACGTAGATGACAGCTAACATTGGCCATTACGAGGCGCCCTCTGTAGGGATAAAATCGCAGTCGGCATCCCCATTGGTAGCAATATCGAAATTCAGCCTAATCCGAAGTTAGAATGGTAAATCTAACTACAGAAGTTGAAAAGCTTCGGATGCGACTGGAATTTACGCTAGGACGAAGAAGAAGATATAGTATGTAGTAGCACATAGGCTAATTTTATCCTGTAAATAGGTTACCATAGGTAGTGGGAACAGGGTCAAAATTAAATGCGGGCGGAGCCGCGGCCACTAGCAATTATTAAGACTACCAAACAGTTTTACTAGTAGGTGTATTCTCTGAAATATAACTTGTGTTTTTTTCCTAATATTTATCACAGCACTGGTAAATCGTCCGTATAACATGCGTAACGCACGCAACGTAGTTGTAAACCAATCAGCCAAACCGACCAATCAGTAGTTCCGAATGGAACTCTAAAAGTCACGATTCTATCGATGGTAATTCTCTTCTAGCTCATTATGTTTAAATCATATTCCTAGTGGAGCAACTTATTCTTGTAGTGTGATGGTTTATCCACAGACATACTCCCCACTTCTGCAGCACTAAGAGACTAGAGGTATTCAGGACGTAGATATATTTTGTTTTAAAACACTGCTAAGACTAACAGAAATGGGTTTCTTTTGTAGTCCGACCAATAGAACCAATCAACAGGTAACGAGAAACCATCGACAAACGTAAATATCGTTTACGGTAAATACCATTTCATGTTTTATAGTTTCCTGGTACTGCAGACGAAGAAAATGATTATTATTTAATAGCTCAGTATCCAATATAATTAATAATTAACGCACCAAGGGCTTTGATACCATTACTGCAATTAGTTTATTGGAAAGAAATAGGTACCTAAGTAGTTATGAAATGATCAGTTTTTAAAAATTGTACAGAAAATAATGTGTTTGTTGGTATTTTTGACCAACCTCATAAATTCTATCGATTACTATTTGTAGATTTATTGACAGCGCAAAGAAAATACAAAACAAAAATCCCATTAAAATTAGAGACTAAAAAAACTTTTGGATTCCCTAGACACTTGATAGGTTCTACGATAAGATTTTTCACTTAAAACTATATATTATGTATTTCAATAACAAATGGAATCTATGCATAATAAAAAAGTGAAGTGTAACCAAACAACAGCATGTAACTAAGTAGATGCCTAAAACAAAAGCAATCACTTTCCACGTGCGGCTGAGTCGAAAGCTCGCTCCAATTCATTTGTAGCTTTTTGTCTCAAGGGAATGCAAGTCGTCAGACTTTAGTCTGGTCTGTAGGGCAGCAGCGCGGGGGGCCCGTACCTCGCCCTTTTGTTTTTATACCCGTGCAAGAATGCAAAACAATTATAATTCCCTTTGGGATAAGTCGTAGCGTTCCTTGGGAACCGAGCGTACGCAATCAACAAATGATTTTCGTATCTCATTTGGCTTGTGGTTTAAAAAACTGTAATTGGATTAAGCCGGATCACACAAGGTCTTATTTTAGAGCACTAGGAGCGCTGAGCGGCAATTGTGGATTGGCCCGGCTTCTGTTGATGAGCAGGGAGTGGTCGGCGTGATAGAGGACCGTGAGAGGACGTTAGGCGGGCGTTCTCTCACAAGCACCGACACTGACCAATCCATTTACGTTAATTACGCCGAGATGGGGATAAATCGGCGTCCAGCCGTCCACCGCCGAGTTACGAGCGAGCCGACTATAAAATAAATTATACCCACTTCGTTCGCCTCTACTCAGTTTTTTGTTGCCGTCCAAAGCGAAGGAAAAAAAAACAAAAGCAAAATCTTGAGAGGACGAAATACGAGGCAAAGACAAAGCTTGAATTTATCTACTGATAATATAGACGTAGGGCGGGTGGCGCGGCAGACGCAGGGTTGCCGGGTGGCCGGCCAAATTATACGGCCGCGCATTCCTGTGTCCAGGCAAAAACATGATATATAGCCGCCTTGTGACGAAATATTTGAAATTCGGATCTGAACTTGCCCGCCACACTCTAAATGGAATCCACTTTAAATATTATATCTGACATTCTGTTCAGACGACTTAATAAGCTTCTACATAATATGTATTTAAAGAATGTTGATCAAGAAATGATACAGTATCATTGTATCATGATGTTCACAGATTTTCCAGAACGTATTTTTTTAAGTTTATTTTTATACTCTTTCTTATTGGAAGTCAAGCTCATCAGGTAAATGTTTATATCCGATATAGCAGTAAGTATGAATCAAGAATTTGGACCTACTTTGTAAGTAGGTACAATGTCCAATAATTCTAGAGCCATGAACTGTGTGTTGGCCCGTAGGGATCTTATCCATAGAAGAATTAACTATTCGTATTTCAAATACCTACATGAGCATAAACTTCTTCTATTTGCCTCTTGTCGGTGGCATATCAAATTTTGTTTGTCTAGTGTGCGGCTATCTGAATTGCATTATCAGAGGTGTTCAAGAGTATAATATATGATTAGAAAAGAAAGGTAAAGTCGTACACGTCATGTGGTCTGCCAATCCTCTACAATTCCACTAGATGAATTTCCTTAAAGGAATGCGGCTTCGAATGCCCGCTGCATACCGATTTTTAATCAAGAATAGACTTTTCAAACGTTCGATTACATTGTAATGCATCTAATGTTTACAGATTACGTACATAGGTACTTACCTGCTTATTTATAGACTTGGAAATCTAAACAAGAATATTGATATCTGAGTATCTTCAATTCAAATTGCGTATACCTAAAGTGATGTCAGATAGACAGTCATTGCTTTTCTGTATTTTTAAGCTTTGTGGTAGATGTTTGCAGATACATGGCCATCAATAATCTTAATTCATTAAGTCTTTAAATCAGAATTGCTACAAGAGAGAGATATAGAGCATATTTGATAATGATTTTATATTGTGGTTCATGATTTAAAATCGACCTCAGGAGCTCCTGTTCCCTTCTGGGGAGGCTTAGGTAAGTTTTGCTCTTCTATACCTTTTTGTATTTGGAATACCTGACATTACTGGTATTTCATACATTCATTATAGACCTTATTTGCCACTTTAATAGTTCATAAAAAAGTATTGAACAGGTGATCGAGGATTCCAACGGTAAACTCAATGTTGAAATTTCGGGTTTAAGCCATTTCAATTACGACCTTATCTTAGTATGATACGTGTCTAAACATTTATTAAAAGAATATTAATGAGCTATTTTAGTTACATTTTATATCAGTTAGTGGCATTGATATAATTAGTTCAATGGCATTGAGATTTTTTGGTGGCAAAAAATTCAATGCAAACTTACGCTCAAAAATAATAATGTATTTCAGTTGATAGAGGGAGGAGCGATGTCTTTTCAGCATAAATGCACCACCGGGAATGATCTGAAACTCTTTAGCGACTACTAATAGACCCTTCTAATTAGGATTCGTTTGGTTTGTATTAACAAGTCATCCATTATATGATGCTGATACGTGAACGTGTACATACATCCACGCGTTACTGAGGAAAAGATCTAGACGTTGGATAGACAGACAGACAGGCGGATAAACAGATGGGCAGACAGATTAGTGAAAAGATAGACTGACAGACGAGCAGACAGACTGACGAAAAAATAGACAGAAAATTATTTAAAATTCTATAAAGATTTTCCTTTTAAGGTACGGAATAGTAGCTGTAGAGAATAACTCATAAGAAATAAACTATCTAAACTATTTATTGAGTCCTTACTAAGGTAAGGTTATGAATGACGGTTGAGGTTATTAATGTACATTTTACATTGTCAATATAACAATAGTATTCATTCATATCGAGGCGATGACTTTGAACCGTGGCACAGACCTCCAGACGACCCCAGGTCAATGTTATTTTGACTGCAGCCTGAAAACGACCTTTGTATCCGGTATTGGTAGGCATAACAGTAGCTTTATGATGGCCGACATTTGCGGAATGGGGCTTTTCAGTTCTGGCCCTATGTTTTATCTTTTAATGATATTTATATAGCGTATAATATAGAACTCTAATATAATTTGCCCTAATGGTGTCACTTTTTGTGTTTTTCTTCATTCCAAAAGTAGTAACTTGTTTGAATCGCTTCAGCGAGTCATGTATTCATGCCAATTCGAGAAACTTTTGATGTACTCCGGGCACAAACAAACAGACAGACGGACACGCCTTATATCTATAAGAATTTAAATGTTGATAGTGTAACTGAACACCTAGGCAGTCAGAAATGCGATATTAGGAATTGATTCTGACTAAGCTGGTTCTTGAACTAGTACATACAATATCAAAGAGAGCCATTCATATTACAACTTATTCAGTTTCGGTGGAGTTCCTAGCAACTAAAAGAATAGGTAACAGTTAGAATAATATATCATACGTTCAAAATCAGATTTCCTAGGTCGCACCTCATTATCCTCCTACATGGTGAACCATTAACAGAAGACTTCAAATAAGATAAGTTTTGTTACCCTAACTCTCCAGTAGGTTTAGTCTTGTTTTATATTGATAATGAGTATTCGGCTATCGGATAAACAGTCATGTTATATGTATATGCAAGAAGTTGATTTCAATTTAACTCATATTATAAATCTCTGGAAACAAAAATTGTGAATTAATTTTCGATTTTTTTCAGAGCGGTCCATGAGTTTCTCTTTGGTTGTTTTGTGACGATACTAACGATTTTTAGTCCATAAATAGTTAATTTAATACTATCGTTTATGTATGAGTTATATGATTAAATCACACACAAGATACATTCAATGCAATGTACATGGACTAATTGTGCAGTTATTATTTATCCTTTTACGGATAACGCGTACTATAAAGTGAATAATAAACAGATAAAATTTAAAATTACATCATTTATTACATCTGCATTTTAATAAAATAATAATTACACGTATATATACACAAATAGGTATGTACAATGTTCGAGGCCGCCACTATATATACACTGGGTCCACGAGTATCACTAGTTCACACAGGGCGTGGGGGGCGCCTTCGTCATCGGCAGCCGCACCCAGTTACCACCATGTCCTGATAGTTTTTGAGCACCACATTATTTTGTTCGTCCATATATAACATGGAAATATGGGAGAGCTGCGTCGGTACGCAACACGCTTTCGGCACCGCGGCCGGGTTCACTGAATTCACAAGTGTCTGTACGATCGCGTGATTTGTGCCATTTAGATGATCCGCCAACGGGAACGGACAGTCTCCTTGGCAATAGAACGCGTCATAGCCGTGGGGAGCGACTATCCAATCGCTCCAGCCGACCTCAGCGAAGTCCACATAGAGGGGTCGTCGCTGGCAAATCTCGCGGGCCTCCTTGCGCCGATGATGGGCACGGTGGCCCCGTCGTTGCGTCGCACGCTTGTTCCGCACCAAGCGCGTCTGACCGCTCTCCCGAGCGGCTCGCGCTCGTGAGTCTTCTGTATATAGCAGCAACAACGGTTGCCGAGTGTTCCACTCTTCCTCCTCCTCCGATACACGTCTTCGCACTCTCACATGAGGTTGCCGAGCATCTACGTTATGCTGGCCCGCTTCTACAACGCGCACTAATAGTCCATGATTATGTTCAGGCTCCCTGAGCCACCGGCGTGCGGCACCGAGGGCATCCGCCGTAACCGCGCCCTGCGCTGACGTCAACGGCACTGAGTCGAGCAGTAGTAGAATAGGTGCAGTCTTTCCTTTACGGCCGGGGCGGACGACATCATATACGAGTAGGCGTTGAGAGCCCGTCGCTCCCTCGGCTCGGTGGAAGTTTAAGTCGGCTCCACGAGGGATTTCGTCTGCCGGTACACCGGTTAAGTTGAAGAAGAGGCGAAATCTGTGCTCGTTGGGGAACCTGTGGTCGAGCTCGGTGGGCGTGTGGTGGTAGGAGCGGGCCGTGTTGGCGGCGGCGGCGGGCAGCGCGCCGTCGGTGTCGTACAGCACGCGCATAGCGCGCGGCACGGGCGCGGGCGCGACACGGCGCGGCGGGCGCGCGGGCAGCCCCAGCAGCGCCAGCAGCTGCCGCTCGGCGGCGCCGCGCGACCGCTCGTCCAGCTCAGCGGTTGCGCACAGCGCGACCAACGCGCACACCACCGCGCATGCGCACGCCACACGCATAATTCTCCTCGACCCACCTGCAACGATACAAACAAACATGTTAACATGTGATACGCTCTCATTTTAAAGAGTAGACGAAACTTATCACTTAAAAATATTTAAACATTTTGAAATAATTAATTGATGCCAGTGAGTGTTATAGAAGTACTAATAGGTATCTTAAAGGACAATTGAACACTAAACCAATTGAGTAAGAATTTCCAAGGAACGTACAACACTGATGCATTTTACTAGTTAACCAACAAAGAGTGACATTGTGAGCGACCGGCAGTCGTTTATCACTAGGTGTACTTCTAATGAATGCACTAACATACATTGTAAAGTACTCATGCATGTTTAATTTAATTGAGTAGGCTAAATTTGCCCGGTAACTACATATGACGACTAAGGCTGCATTTCACTGTTGAAAATCCGTTCCACTTATGGGCTCTCATGTAAAACGTGGAAATGGACTTTAGATGGCCTTGCCCAGGGTTTCCACTATTAATTAAATCCGTTCTAATTAATTATAAAACTTTCGGTTTTTATGATACACAATAATGTTATAATCATAGGCTAGGTATAATATGTTTATATCCGTTAATGTTGTTGTAATCCCGAAGTAAATTTCCAATATTTTATAAAACCGAAAAAGCACGAACACCTACCATTGCACTGTAGCATTTGTATCGCGTGACTATGTCCCGAAAACTCCAATATTGGTAAAAAACATCAGACTGTTATATCACTAACTGTTATCCGTATAAATTTAAAACAAAAATCGACAGAAGTTTTTATTGAACCGGCAATTATTAGTTAATGAGAGGATCGAGCAAACATACGCCTACGAAACGTATTCATTAATTCGGTATCAGATAATGAACGCACGCACGTTGCCGACCGGCTATAAACGTTGACTGATAATGGTCGGTGGTGATGAGTAGTTTTATGTGAAGTTGGGGACCCGCCCCGCGGAGCACTGCCTGCCATCCACGTCATCCCTTATCACTTATCGCCAAAGCTGTCAATGACGTAGGAGTGAGAACCGCATGCTCTCGCATTCATAAATGTGAAATAGCAATATGTAGACGTGATGGAGGCTTAGGATCGTCAAACATTGGTCTACTGCGTATCTTTTGATGACTCAAGAAACTTATCCAGAAAGCAATAAAAAGTGGCGCTATTTGAAAATATGGTTGTCTAATTATTTTTTTCGATTTTAAAGATTGTTCTCATATTACCTTCTTTTTTTATATATTATTACGAACTTGATTATGTACATAGATACATAAAATGAATCCATCCATACCCGGGGTAGTCCATAGAAATTCCGGGAACGTCCACATTAATATCAACATTTCGATAGTAAGTACATAAATAACTCAAAACTTAGACCAAGTTTAAGTAAAATATATAATTATGCCATGTGGGAACTGAACCCATAATTTTTGGGTATTATGTAATATTTGGTTAGATGATTGTGTTGTTTACTACTCAACAGTTGCGCTAGCCGCAAAAACGATTTTATTTAAATTTTGATTACTTTGAATTAATAAAGTATTGTGTCATCCACGCAAAGCTTTTTAATTGAAACGATTCAAAATTTGAATAAGCACTGTGACTTATCAATGGAAACAATTCACAATTTGAATAAGTACATAGGTTTATTAATTGAAAAAAATTGAAATTTGAATGGAACAGTTTCCGCTTCCAGCGCAACCACAACACTGAGTAACCACACATTTGTCTGTTTATATTCTTATCGTGTTGTTTATTTATTTAACACATTTGGAGTATCTCTATATTCGCGTTTCCCGCAAGATGTTTTCATGTGCCATTAATTTTATATGTAAGGCAATTCCGTACAGTGAAACAAACCAGATATTACATTGAAAACAAGTAACACATATACAGAGTGTTGTTAAAAGCAGTGTTTTGCATAACATGAAATGTTTTCGAATCATTTCAAATGTTTGATGAAATATTGGGCGGGGACAATATTACTAAAAAGATAATGTCTTCATTATAGTAACATCGGTAGTTTCTTTTGCCCACAATCGCCTAATTAAACATTATTCTTTTAATATATTTGATAAAACTGTGTATTATAGTTTTATTTTAAAACACTAAATATTTTGAACTACTTAGGTATCTTTGACACAAACAAGTGTCTTGTCATTTTCTTATATCGAAAAAGGTTACATAAAAATCTTGAGATCACACTTTATCGTATTAAAAATACACCTTTCATCTTATACACCATATTAAAATGAAGAGAAACGAAAAACACATGTCATGTTACACAAACATTCAATATAAACATGGTTATATTGCTCAAGCACTTTCCAAAATGTTCTGTAAAAGACATCAACGGGATGCGTTTCGTCTTGTTACGTCTAACTGTACAAGTTATAGGTATAGCTAACTTTACATAGCATGTTTGTTTACCTTATATGTACTAACTAACTAATCTCACGCACCTTACTTACATTTACACAATACGATTAAGATTTCCATCTACAACTCAACACACACTGTACAGTAATGTCTCATACACAAACATTTTACTGAAACAATCGGAAATTTGTGAAAGTATCAAAACTCAACATATCGCCGTGTGATCTGGAAAAATATATGAACGTCACCGAATTTATATGTTTTTGTTATAATGTTTTGATCGTTCTAGCGCGGTCGACCGGATTGCGGCGTACGTATTTCGAAAATAATGCGGTCAAACCGGCCGCGGGCGCACGACCGCTCGCCTCTCTCACTCACCCGAAATTTTTAACGCATCCAACGTCGACGGGTACGCAAAATCCGCGATATCCTCGCGAAGGAACCGCCACTCAACGCTTCGGGAACAGCTGGAGGCGCACTCGCTCACGAACGAACCGATGGCACATAACAACCGAGTCTGGTAACATCACTGGCGGCAGGCGCGCGGGAGTGGGCGCGCGCTCGGAGTGCGTGCGGGGGGGCGGCGCGCATCGCGTGCTCGCGGCGCTGAGCTCGCGGGCCGAGTGAGCGCCGGCGCGCCAGACGCGGCGGCGTCGGCGCCCCGCCCCCGCCCCGCCCCCGTCCCGCCCCTCCACCACCCTCGCGTCGCCGGTCCACTCCACCAGGGGCGTATTACCCGCCACCCTCCCGCGCGCCCGAAGGGAGGCAAGCCTGGTCCACACTCTCTGTTCCACAGCTCACTGTCTCAATGAAAAGCCAATAGACGAGGCTCCTCAGTGAGTCTAGCTGATCTGCACTTCCTTGAGAAAGGAAGTTGGTCTTTGATTGAGGGAGACAATACCTCGTGGTGACTGTTCAATATCTCAGCGAAGGTAGGTAGCAAAGCTTCAGGGTGAGACTGTCTGTTCACTTTTTTAACCAAGAATGACAAATGTTCCACGTTGAGACTAAAAGGTACGCACACGGAATACCGTGTTATTCTAACGCAACGGAAAATTATCTTATCTGATCAGAATGAAACCAGTCAGAATATATGTTGTTGCATGAGCCCTTCCGTACTGTTACATACTGTGAATGAATTATTCAAATACATCGCACATCAATCGTAGCAGTACGATTCTATTATACCATACACGTTTGTAGATTTCAGTGGTCATACAGAATATTTATTTTAAAAAAGAACAATTAGGACCATCGCACAGTCTATCACCACATCACCACCGCACTTCCTCAACAACCCACCCACCATAAGCAACCACTTCTCTTCATATATCGAATATAATAACATAAAATATTTATTCCAAAAAAAGCTATCCGCGAGTGACGTCATATAACCGTAGACAAGTTTCGATATATTTTGCTACGAGTACTACGAGTGCTACGAAAATAGTTTTAGGACAGTATTGATGGACATTACACGTAAGAACAATAGTTTAGGTAATAGGTTTCAAGAAAGCGTAGAAAACAATATTGCACCAGCTGTGTAGATATACATTTAGTGGTCGTTTTTCCTTTGAAGTATTGTTAGAAATATTGTTTAAAAATTCTATAGGCCAAAGTGAGTTCGTTTGTTTATAAGTTAATTACGTAAAAACGGTTTCATAGATTTGAAGGCATAGAGCGAATAGTACACAATGGTAATTAATTTTATCTCAGATTTTTGTAAATCAAGAGAAGGGAATACTCCAAGCGTAGATAATATTGAAATAAACTGTTATAAAATCTTTTAGGTTGTGTGCACCCCCACTAATGAAGTAATTTTGAAAATTTCCGTCTGTCTTTCGTTTTTAAACCCCTTAGGTAGCAGACAAGCACACGGTCCCCCTGATGGAAAGAGGTTACCGTGCCCTATGGACGTGTGCAACACCAGGGGCGTCACATTCACGCTGCCGACCCTGTTTGAACAGAGACTTTTTGTGCCGCCAGTGTAGAAGATAAAGCAGGACAAGCCTTTGGTCTTCTCACTGACAGCACAAAAACTCTCCAGTAAGCTCTGGCTACCTTACTCATCGCTGTGAACACAACACGAGGTTATTATGGCCGCGGTATTCTGTAGGGCGGAGGTACGTCCCCAGTCGAACTGCTCAATTGGACGAAATTACCGTCGTGTTCTACCTCCTTCTTCATTCAAACCCCAATCCCAGTTGCATCCAAAGTTGTTGTTGTTGCAGTCCGGATTCTGCTCACTTACATCTCTAATATTTAGTTTACAGGAGAGGTAAGCTCAGAGCGAACCTTCACCAGAATCTAGTCTGTCAATCAGTCAGTGTTCCGACTTATAGTCAGGTTGCCTTGGACCTCCTAGATAAACCTGGAGTACGTACACTCGGTAATAACAATGAATACATTTGAACTAATTCTACAATTATTTTTTGTTGATTATTACGAAAAAAACATTGAAAATGGTTCTTTTACACCTTTTAATATGCACTGCATACCGACCCGCTAGTTCCAAATAAAAGCATTAGTCACTCACCCAATTTCAAACTCACAACAGATAAGCCTCAACACTTTAGTTTATCGTTTACGATGCTTCTTTTAATGCTTTTACTGTTCCATTTTTCACGTATTTCCGATAACGAACGTGTATTGTTATCATATCTGCAGCTGTTATGACAATGAGCTGTTAAGTAAACATTGCGAGATGAGAGGAGATGGTTACATACGCGCCGCGCGTCTCAGTGATGAGTGTACCTTGAACAATGATCACTGAAGCTTCAGGTGGGCTTATTGGATGGACGCACGTGCCTCAGCAGATGGTACGTTTACAGTAATCAAACTACTTCGTATTTGAATCGAACAGGTGATATTACGACTGGTTGGAGACATACTGTAGTGATGTATATGGATGGATACGTGTTTGTTAGTTTTGATGCACCCCAGTAGGTAAGTGCTGTTACATCTATGAGAGGTTTAAGTCTCCTGATAGGCTTAGAAGGGTTAGGTTTCTTACTCAAATTTCGGGACGAGGATATATTGACGTGATTATATACTAAGGAAACGTTTTCAAACTTAACTATGACCTTGAAGTCTCCGTGACGTAGTAGCGACAGTATAGATGAAGCGTGAATAAAGAATGTTGGCACAGGTCAGGTTATAAATTCCTACGTTCCATTGATAATACAATTGTTTAACCGCAGGCTTGACCTTCTTTACGACGACGTATTTCAGTGGAGCAGATCAGAGACATTAATTCGATTCATCGCATGAACCTAGGACGTTTTTAATACCACTTAGGTGACAGACAAGAAAATAGCCCATCAGATGGGAAGCAGTTAATGTGGCCTATGGACGTGTGCTACTTTAGGATTGTCACACTTGTGCTGTCGATCCTTTAAAACTCTTCTTGAAAATGAGCATCCACGAAATACCCATTCACACCTCACTATGCGCACTGTTCCCGGATGCAACGTGAGGATAATTCCCTGCCTATAGAATAGAATGTAGCTGTAGGCATTATGTCGAACAATTATTCTGAACATACACCATCGTACAGGCGATTGAACACGCACAGATTAAAATCACGTATTTGGACTGTAACGTATTTACCCCAATTAATACTTAGTTTTAGTACACATAAATTAGTTTAATATACTGACGATCCTGTGTACCAGACCTCTGAGGGTGTCAACTGATCATGAAACTGTGAAGCAGTATTCTATTAACTACAAAATATTGCATATGTGTACCTAGGCATATTAAATGGGGACCATTTTCATACATAGTAATGTGTACGAAGTGTTAATAGGTTCAATTAACACTTTAAATCGAGTACTACAAAATGACATCAAACAATATTTATAGACTACTGGCTGAATACAAACATGAATGGTATATTTTTCGTTTGGACATACGTTTGTACAACATTGTTTGACTAAAGTAATCAAATACGGTGATTACCATCGTATGTACATAACTATCAGAGATAATTCACACTTAAATAAGGCAACTATTTACATAACCAACATACCGATATTTATATAAAACGTTAATACCGTTACATTTTATGGAAGCCTTCTCGGCGCCATTTTTGACTCGCAACATTATTCATGATGCTTCTTAAAACACCGGAACCCGAATTGCAATATTTCATATAAATTTACAACGAAGAATTAAAGGAATATCTCAAAAAAAAACGTCCAATAAAATTATGCACTTTCGTATGAAACGATCCATTAATTGGTATAAGTCAAACGTACATTCCAGAGTCTCATTATGTCGGATCAAATATTAAAAAAGATACCGGTACAATTGCAGTTTTATTAAAGATAATAAACCTCAATTATTATACAGTATGAGTGTTCATAAATACGAGCTAACCGCAATAATGATTGTAAGCATGAAATTTGGCAACTCATGAGAGCTACCGTGTACCGCGGCATGGGGCAGCGCACCTCGCTACCGGAGCCGTTACGCGCAAATAACTAATGCTCTGTTCTTTTTTTGGCGCGTGTCTCTTGGAGCCGTTATATGAGGTATTTTGACGGCAGCGAAAGTTAGAATCGGTTTATACCAGTTTTTATTCCGAACATATAGAATAATAATTGATATTAAATCTGCCGGCGACGTATGCCGTTGGAGTCGAAACACTTACAACATTAGGTACTTTAATGTTTTTTTTTGTTCAAAACTGGTTGCGAATTCCTGGTGAGTTAACATTGTATCATAGATAATATTATAATTTAAAAGATTAGGATCTTGCCAGTCGACAAAATTAAAATTTTGGATTGATTGCGTGAAGAGGGAAAAAGTTTATACATAAATATGTTTTCTTATCCGAAATATGGGAGTCGCATTCTTGACTGCCTCCATGGCGTAGCGGTAGTGAACGCGGCCGCTGCACAGGAGGCGCGGGTTCAATCCCTGCTCAGTGCAAATATTAGTATGCATGAATATGGGTATTTGCATTGGTCTGGTCGTGCCTCGTAGAGCATGTTAAGCTGCCGGTTGCCATACAAACATCTTTTGGCAGTCGTTACGGGTAGTTGAAGCCCTCAAAAGACCAACAACTGGTCTAACTGCAATGCTTCGATATCGTCTTTGGGTTGTGGAGATCAGATGGCAGTCGCTTCACGGAAAATGTTGAAGTTGGACTGCTAAAAAGCGGACTCTAGACTCCAAGTTGATAGCTTCGGATGCGAATGGGATTAACGTGGTTCTGAGATAAAAAAATATTATCACTGAGATCCATGTGCTTGTTCATTTCCTCAGCAGTATAAATAGAAATAGATCACTCTGCTGTAGTGGCTTCAAAGATTAACGAGTTAGCATAATTACCTATTGAAGCACGAGGCTGCGGTGCAGGCTTTTCTTCCAGGATTTGAATGCAACCGTGATTGGTGCACGAATAAAGAAGAACTTTTGAATATGTGTATCTAATTAAATATATCTATGTGGCCAATATAAAAGTTATCACTAAAACTAGCTGTTGCCCGCGGCTACGCCCGCGTGGATGTCGCTTATCGCGTTGTGTTCTCAAGCTCTAATACACCTCAATCACCCCCTATTCTCCCCCCCCCCCTTTAACCTCTTCAATCGTGATAAAAGGGTGCCTATGTCCGGTCCTAAGCTTTATCCATCCCTGTACCAAGTATAAACCCTTTGAGCGCGTAAATTTTTTTAATTCAAATAATTTGTGGTGGCCTGCTCGACCGCCAACCGCTAAGACCGTGTGCTTGCGCAATGCACAGTGGCTTTGCAACTGAAATAACTAAACTGTCACTTCTCTGTATATGCCAGCAGGATTTGTTGATATTAATGATGAGTTAAGAGTAGTAGCATGATGATATATAGCCTAGGTGTTATTCTGCTGTAAAAGCTAAATTATTGTGAAGTTTCATTAAAGTCCATTTAGTAGTTTTTACGTGAAAGAGTAACAAACATCTATCCATTCATCCATGCAGCCATCCATACTCACAAAGTTTCGCATTTATGGTATTAGTAGGATACAATAACTGAACATCAATATTAACTCGGATGCGCCCTCAACTAACACAAAATGCTAATGATGGTATATCAATATTAAAAATAAAATGTCCAGGAAGTAAATACTGTAAAAATAGCTGTTTATTATGAAAGATAACAAATTACCTTTAAAAAAGAGATAAGTGTCTTCATAGTTATCAGTGAATATCCTATTATCTATTCTACGGTATGGTTTACTAACAAACCATCTCATTTCGAACGGCGTCAGAACGTCTGGTGCCTTAGTCTCTCAAGAAACGTGTCTAATCACAGTCATGCGGCATTTGGTTCCGGACATTTACATTGTTTGACACACATACATGAAGGAGAAGGTGCATAACTAAGTAACTGACGCACAATGTCCAGGTTAGGACGACTGTGGTCCAACAGGTTGCGTTTGACCAAAGTTTAAGCATTTTTGAGGCTTTTGATTTTAAATAATAAACTAGTTAATTATGTGGAATAAAACCCTTTATATCAGTAATAAATAAATAAAAATCCTTAAATGAATAGATAACTTTAACGATCCTTATTGTGTGCCAAAAAATACAGAACAGACCGAAATATCTTAAAAATTATCTTGAAGAAAATGCGGTAGTTACGGCATAATACTGAACATTTTGTCATATTTTAACATAGGTTAATTATTTTATTAGTTTTATTGAAGTGAAAACTTCTTTAGCGGCGTTGGATGGGTAAAAAGTGTTAAACTCGCGTCAGGATCGCTTGACCTTTGAACCGTAACCGACGACTGACGTCATACATCATTAGCTACAGACTGTCTATTTTGCAAGATACGATAAATAGCTTCGTAGCTTATCGGTAAACGCTTCGACTGTAAGTTCTTATGGTTTCAAATAGTACCGGGTTCAAACCTGGATTTCTGACACTTTTTACGATTATTTTTTCTTTTTGTAATTTATTACTTTTTGTGATTATTTTTTCTTTTTGTAATTTATTAATTTCTTCTGACAGACAATTAGTGATATGTTCTATTATTGGCGCTATATTATAGGTATGGTATGGTATGTTCTTTTTATCTTTCTATGTATATAACGAAAAAAGAAAGAAAGAATAGTTTTCACTTCGGCCGGGCACTCCCAGAGTGCAACCCGTCTTTTTTTTTGTGTACTTTTGTTCAATTAGACACTAGATAAATGTAGATTCGTCCACATTTAACCTTAAGGAAATAAATATTGTAAGTTGACGTCAGAAAAAATGCCGCAATGGAGTTTGTTGCGCCGTTTCTTCTCCACCAGCGCATTGGAAGCAGTGGTAAGCTTAGATTAAGTAAAATTTATTATTGACTTCAATAAGAAATAACCATGTTGTTCTAGATTGGATAAAAATCTTTGACTTTGAATAAGTCCCTAGAAGCGATTTCTTCTAGGCAACAGCGATAAGCTATGTTTATGCTAAATTCTAGCCATATTGATTGAAAAAAAAATGTTGTGTGTGTGTCTCATATCTCTGACCAACAGACAGACATCCAGTATTTCTTTCATACATACACTATATGTATTAACGTACATTATACTCTTTTCTATCCACCGTAGGCCTGCCATCTGTTCTAACACACTTCACGAGCTTTACCTTTCAAACAAGTCTGCTGATTTCAATTACTCTCTTAAGAAAAACAGAGGCCACTTTTCTTTGCCAGGAAATCAATTCATGCAAATCCCACTGTCAAATATATGTCAATTACATGCCATGACATCACGAGAATGCTTTTAAAATTTAAAGATAGAAGTGGTGACGGACCAGAAAGCTGGTAGCCCGCATTGAAAGGCAATGCTATTTCTTTGCACCAAAAGATGCCAATCGCTCGCGACGTGATGTCTCTCAGGAGATTAAGTGATCATTGTTTCTTTGCACTTAGGTGGCAGACAAGCACATGGCCCACCTGATGGAAAGTGGTTGCTCGCGCTGTCGACCCTGAACAAATCTTCTAATGCTCTTCTCGAAGAACCCTATATTGTAGTCGCTTGGGAAAACCACAGCAGGGAGTTCATTCTACAGCTTGAGCGTGCGTGGGATGAGGTTCCTCTCATATCTCATTCATTTCTTACTGACGCTTACTTGATGAGCTTACAGACTTCACCATCTTGACCCCAAATTCCTAATCTGCATAAATCAACAATAGCATTACTGAAGCATCTATCGTCGATAGGCAGGCTGCATTTTATCAAATAGGTACCTACTAATCACCAGCGTTACTATCCAATATGCTGACAGAGACGACGCGGAGAAATTCTTTAAACCAATGAAAATGTAAATAAATGCATTTTATTTTCGTTATCATTATGTTATAATACATGTTAGGAGAAACCATGCTATTGAGTGTACCAATTTGAATAGCACCACATCAAATCGTACGAAAATCATTTCGTAGCTGTTATGGAATAATTTTGGTGCAATTCCAAATTAGTGCGCTAAATGGAATGCCTCATATTAAATACCTATTGTCATTTCGTCAGCTGTTTTTTCTACTTTCATCGTCCTAGCCTCTAACCGCTCAGTTGCAGTCGGCTCTCAATCTAACAAGGAAACTGAAGAACTTCGATATTATCCATACCTAAAGTGACTATTATCTTACCTCCTTAACTCCCTGATGATAGCTAAGTTAGACCTGATCGTTAGACTTTTTAGGGCTCCTACTACAAGCAACGAATGTTCGTATGGTAACTGGCACCGACTGCTTAATGTGCTCTCTAAGGCATGGTTGTCATTGTTATATTTTATGTTTTCATATTGTTACTGACTGAAAGTTCTTTTCCTTAACACGCGTTAAGGAAAAAATACTCGGTCGTCTAAGAAATGATTAACAAAAAATCAAAAAACACTTTTTACTTGACCCGGGCATCGATAACTGTGACCTAATGCGTAACGATCGCACGCTCGATATCTTCTTTAACGATGTGTATATAACATATTAATTTATTAGTACCTTATCTAGACTTGTATCACGTCTTTTGAAGATGTTTACAAAATGAAGGACAGTTTGAGTCTAGTCTCGACAACAGTAAAATACGGATACTATGAGTTAATATAAATCACGTTTTACGATAGTGAGATATGTGAGGCCAGTGTCCACGGAGCCAAGCCGTCTGCCACCCACGGCCGTCCTGCAGTTGACTCACCAATTGTGCCTTGTACATAATTAGTCCATTAGCACGCACGCACTGCTCAAATGCTCAATTAGATCAACGACCGTCGGGAATAGCTTCAGATTACGTTCCTCCTGTGTTACAATGATACCCAGGATAAAATGCTCGGTGTAATTGACAGTTCTCTTAGTTCTATGTGCGATGGGATTGATGTTATTAACGATGTACATACATCTCAATAGCAGTTAAATCCTTTCTGGGAATGGCAGACCGCACTGGCAATGAGCCACTTCCTTCACTAAGGTTTTTTTGTTTATTTGATGGTAATTGCTTGAATTAATCAAGGGGTCCTGACAATATGTTCACTATTAGAAAGCAGCAAAATATTACAGTGGAACGAGCTACTTTTTATCCATGCGGAAAGTAAACCCGAAAACATGCACAAGTATTTCCATAATTATCATATTTCCGTATCTACTGTAATGGATCTGCTTTTTAGAGAATTAGTTGATTCACCAGAATAACTTAATCCATCGTCTGTTTTCCAAATCTGCCATTACCAGGTTAACTAATTATTTTTTAAGCATTTTTTGCGATGCCTACTTTGTTTCGACAAGAAATTAGCTTTTATAAAACTTAATATTTGTTTTGTTTTCTTAACTAAGTAGGTAATATTGGTGTGTGCTAATGGTAACAGCTAAAGAAATACATAATACAGCTACCCAAATAAATAAAAAGCGCTTAAGTTATAAATAAGACCGTCTTCTAAGATCCCTCACAAAAACTTTGTTTACAATAATTTACACTACCTATTCATATGGACAAATCGGGTAACATTAAAAAACATTGTAGCCAGACCAGCCGGCGGTATAAAGTATCCCACACTCATAATACAAAATAGCAACACATACTTTATATTGCACGTCGAGATTTACGATTCATAATAATTCATCAGCGTTATCGAGTGCTCAGTAAACGATTTTATACAAAATATCCATGGCCAAGTAGGTTAAACCTGGCTAAGAATCTATCATCTCCTACGCTCGTCACGTATCCCGGTTTTACTCACTCAACTCCTATCACCCTGATGAATCCCATTACACGCTCAGTGCTTCTTTCTTTTAGCATCTAGTTATTAATTAGTGAAGTGCAACTAATCAATATACTTACGTATTTCACAAGTACAGTCAACGACAAAAGTTATTTAACTAATTCTAATTTATTGATTACGTTAGCTCTTTAACCTTTTATAGAATAATAAATAAAACATGAAATATATATAACATTGTCCTCTGAGGACTGTTTTTCAATTATTGATAACAGCAATCCTATACTAATGGTTTGTAAATGTTCTAATACTAATCAACTTTTGTAGTTGACTGTACATGTTCACACTGTTACCCGATTTTCCAATTAAGCATCTGGAACATGTTTAAAAATAGGTTAAATCTAAATATTGTGTGCGTGATCAAAGAGAAAACTTGTTTATAATGTAATTTGTTAATCAATTGATTAATATTTTAGGTAATGGAGTTTTTATCTTATACTTTGAATCATGCAGTAGGTATATTGTTTTACTTACTAATAAATTGCTTATGTTACCATACAAAACAAGCTTGTATCGCGGCAGTTCTTTCTTTATTTTCTGTTTGCGCTACAAGCTTTTGCAAAACCTGTGCATAAAATTATTATTTTCGTTTTAGTACAGATTATTTAAAGACAAGCTTGTTTTTTAAAGGTTTTTTATTTATAATTTAATTTGCCACTGTTTAGTTATAATAATATCCTGAACAGTAGAGCTGTGCCTAACAATACCAGCCTAACGATTAAGGAAGCTAAACACAAGTTGACCCTTTGGCCAGCGTCTGATGCCATCTTCAGACTCTGAATGCCATGTAATGCCAGAGAGTTTGTTAAGACAAAACAAGTGCGACAAAACTCGATAGGTTTGGGCGCATCACACACACTTAGATCCTAAATAGCACGAAAACTAGAGAGATTTTTAAGACAAAGCAAATAAACCCAAACTTGATACTCGCAGTACATTAAATTATACAATTAATATAACACATTCAATAATATAATTATGTTCAGCGAATACAAGTACAGTCAACGACAAAATTCTAAAATGTCGATCACCTTAACTCTCAAGGACCTTTCACAAAAAAATAAGTCATCCCCAAAATTCGTAAACCCGGACAAGAAACGTGAAAACCCCGGACTTTGGAGCTTTCACCCTGGAGAGTTGAACAAATTTTTCCGCCTTATTTTTGCCATAGACAGTGCATGTCTGGAGCGGAGCCAGTTTTTGATAGTTTAGAGGACATTATCAAAAATGCGAGGCACCCGGTGGACTTACCCTCCGCCTAACGGCCCATAGTATTACTCGATCAGATCTGCAAGCTCTTAGAAAGAGGTATTGCGAAGCACCTGGTCTGGCACCTCTCCAGAGTGTGGCCGGATCTGGATGATGGCCTATATGGCTTCCGCCAGAGACGCTCTACAGTGTATGCCATCATGCGGCTCTGATGGCGTTGTCCAATGACACTGTGCATTGCAGAAGGTGACCTCTCGTATTGACTGACGCAGGTGATTACCGGGCACGGGTGCTTTGGGGGTTACCTACGTCGCAACTTCAATCGGAATCCGGCCCGGATCCGGCTCTCCGGATGCCTTCAAAAATAGGACAAATCCGGGGAAACTCGGACGGATGGCAGCCCTAGTCTTATCTATCTGGTTTATATGAATTCGATACCTAGGTTCATGACTTTTGTAACAATATAAATAATAAATACCTACATTTATTTAATGTAAGTATAAGTAAGTAGGTATAAGTAATTGTAAATACTCTACTTATAAATATTCTACTGTCAATCAACTTCTGTCGTCAACCGTACATAATATGATACGTGCCTATATATAACCATGTACCCATAAACAGACGGAAATTAAAAATATCTCCAGAGCAGTAACATTATTATGTGAAGAACACAGAGCGCACGTTATCAGTGCACTAAGTAACACGTACAGTTTCAAGTTGCATATGCCGAAGTGAATAAAACACTGCACAGTCATATCATAATACAGAATTACTGTGAATGATCGAAGGTCGTGACCGAAGAATTAGCGGCACGGGGCACCTGTTCACAACTGTTTTATGATCTTTATTCTGTTGACAATCCTTTTTTAATTTACATACGATCCACAATACATTCAAAACAAAAAAAACTTAAAGAGCTCGTTAAGCCCTCGTCGGTCCCGTTTGTCATAAGAACATCTATGGTAATTTTTACGGTTAGTTGAAGCTCTAAAAAGTCTAACAACTAGTCAAACTATAATACTTCGATGTCACATTTGGGTTGTGATGGTCAGATAGCAGTCTCTTCATGTAAAATATCGAAGAAAACTCGTAGTTAGATCGGAAAAAGCGGACCCCAGATTCCGAGGGAGCTTCAGATGCGACTGGATTTAACGCTACATATCATGCTCATCGTGTGCAGCCTCACCAAGTTCTTCAGAGCCTGAATCACACCTACAAGCCGGTACATCCGTTGATTGACGAATGACACTCTATAAACGTTCGCGTTTCGCAAAAGAATTCATATCTAAGTATTATTTACACATTAATTAAGCTATGTTTATTTTGAGTTAGCGCTATGTCGTATTATTTGATTGGCCATGTTATGTTCGAAATTAATAGTACGAGTATTTGCCCCTAATTCCAGCAGCTAAGCTAAACAGCTAATTATATTAGCATGACGGCCAGGATTCGAATCCGGATCTCTCGATAGTTAGGTCGACTCTTTGATCACTAGACTCCCGCCGCAATTAACTTCTTCGTATAATGCGACTGCGTGTCAGATAAATGAATTTATCTATAGTGAGATGGCTAATACCATATCCATTATACAGGTATAACTTTTTAAATATTCAACAACAGTAGCAAGTTAGGAAAACTTAATAAATACGTTGACTATTTTCGAGACGGCCGGCGGCGCCATTAAACGTAAATAAAAAATTTATCTATTATTTATTCTGCTATATAGTAGGTAACTCGTCACTGTAGTCTGGGTATGAATAGATAATCACAGATTTGTGGGATTTTATTTGATTTTTGTTAGTACTACATATTTTCGTTACAAAGCTTAAATTTGGGTATATTGGGTATTCCAGGAAATTGTATCATTGTCAGGGATATCTAACACCGCATAAAGTGGAGGAGGAAGAGCTGAAAGACGGAACCTGGCCTATGAGGCGAAGGATTCGGATGCAATCGGGCCACAATGCTCTTTTTTTTATTCTAATATTCAGAGCTTAGTGTAACTTTTTTTAACTGATTTCAAATATAGAGGAGGTTCTCAATTGGATTGGTATCTTTAGTAAGTTTGATACACTCTTTGATAACTCCAATTGCGAATGGATTTTTTTGATTTTTGTATTGTTAGAAGGATGTACTTCAAGGGTGGTCCCATATCCAAAAAGTTAGAATCTGATTCTGGGATCCCAGAAAAATCAAGGGAAACCCTCAAAATGTGGGTAAAATAACTGTTTCTGGGTCCTTTACATAAAATTATTACATATATTATTACATAAATTAAATTATTTGCGTCTGAGTATCATCTTTATGACGTCATCATATCAGCATCAGCTTATGGAGTAAAGTAAGTGATTAACGTGTGTATAGTTCATCAATTTCCTAGCTATAAGTACTTATGAAATTTCAAAGATAAAGTTATATGCGCAAAAACATATAACCCAGATCTAAGTCCACAGGGTAAAAACTAGTAAAAACTAGCGCCCAGCAAGTTTATAGCGTAGAACGAACCCATCAACCAACCGTGAATATAATTATAGGTACCAAAGTATAATCTTTCTGCACGTGACTCGATTTTTATTAAGTCCACATTTACATGAAAAATTACTTATCGTTTTGGTTTTAAATAAATAGCCGATTTAATAAAACTGATTTTATTTTGGTCCCAATATTAATAATACTTATAAGTATATGCGCATTATTATCTGTTGTCGAAATTTATAAAGGAAAAGATACGATATGTTCATCTCAATAAAAGAGTCGAATAAACTGGTTTGAACTGATATTAATTAGTTACTATTAGCCCAGCGTGTACTATTAATATATTCGTGTAGGTACTAGCTGATACACCTGCTATAAACGGACAAGACTCTGATAAGAGCTTTTCTTTCAATGTCAAAAAAAGTCAAAATAAAAAATCATTTATTCTGAAAAGACCATTAAAAGAGCACTTACAAAACGTCAAGTTTAAAAAAATCTAGACTAGTTTAGCAAATGGACCACCGGTTCGAAACGCGGTCCCGACCTGAGAAGACTCCGGCAAGAAACTCAGCGGGCATTTTTTTTTGGTCTATTTACAAACATTTGCTTAGTCTACTTAGTCTAAATACAATAGTTTGCTTGAGTTGCATAGTTGAGAGAACAGCTCATTTCCTAGCTTACTTATCATCTAAATATTCTTGGATTTTATAATAGCCTTTTTGGCACAGTTACCTAGTCTTAATTACACATTTTTACTTTCAGAGTTGAAAGGATGTACGGTAGTCGCTCCCAAAGAAGCCGTACTAGCCAAATCCGGGGGTGCAAAAGTAAGTGGAATCCTTAGTGAATGCTTTGGATACAACTGGAATCAGGATGTTCGACCTCTTTCTGTCCTGTGTGTCTCTTACAAACATAACAATCGGTCTGTCTAATCTACAAGATTGTATCATCGTTATAACAGTGTCAATGGCAGCTTCCTAGAAATGTTAATTGGTGTAATTGGCTGATGCAAAGTAGTACATATTAGACTATTTACATCCTAACACCTGCTTTTGACTGCTTATTTTTTTTTATAAGTAACTTTTCTTTTATTTGACTGCTTATTTTTTTTATGGTGTAGTATATGACCTCTATGGTAGAACCTTAGAGCTCGGAGTCTGCTTATTTTTTCCCCTCCCCTTCCTCCATTAGTCCCGATTGCATCCAAAGCTTCGGAACCCGGGTCCGGTTAGCATGAGAGGCCTTGGGGCCCGGATGTCGTGGTAGGCTCCATACACCCACAAAGACAGTACAAAGTTTGCATAAATTAAGTTTAAAGAGAAACTGCAACTATTGTTATTTTACTTCTTTTGAATTACAAGTATCTAATTATGTATCAAGTAGAGTTCCGAAGAATTGAATGTTTCTGCTGTTACATATTCCACAAATCAGAAACTCACAGATTTTTTAAATACATTTCATACAGGTATTATTACTTTGAACCATTGTTTAACAATTTAGATCTCAGTTCAATAGTTTAAATTAGCTAATTACTCAATTGGCGTCCATATTACCTATTATTTCACTTTTTGCCTACCCAATACCTAGATCCAAAAGGCTGCAATATTCAGGTTGAATTGTCTTTTCCAGATATTTTTCATCCCAGTTATTCCGGTTACAAATCTGTAATCTGCTCTCCTACCTCTTTATAATTTGGTTTGCCTATTACGAGCGCGACTGCCATCTGACCTACCGAATCCTGAGAGGAATGCCTACACCAGAACGATCAGTGAGGAAGGTTACAATTTAACCAGAGCCAAACAAAATAGTTGCTTACATAATAGGTACATACTATCACTTACAAGTTATGTAGTAGGTACATTAAGGTTGACTTCCTTACTAATAGTACAATATTACCTTACTAGGGAGTAAAGTACCTAAGATAGTACAGTTTTAATATACCACAACATTGTATACTAGTGACGTAGCTAGCCTGACATGTCCGAGCACCATTAAGTTGACCTCAGTTGACTCTTATAGCCTCTTGTACCGGCTATGAACACCTCTATTTTAGTGTCCTACCTACCTCACGTCACTGTTATAATCTTGGTAACTATATCCGTAGGTAATGCTTATCTTAGAATCTGATAACATGGAATGTTGCACATAAAAGAAACAACTATGCAAAAAATAGGTATCTATAGTTAGTCTGAATGAGAGGGTGACCATCCATATTGTACGAGTGATAATGCGCCTCACCCATCTCAACCTTGAAAAACTCGTTATGCTAAAACGTAGTACATATCATGATCGAAAATAAAATCTAATCCATTCAAAGAGCAATATTGTGAAATTTGAAAATAATTAACACATCTCATTTTTATCGAGTGAGAATCTAAGGCTGTACTTATTCAATATACAATATTGTTATATATGCAAGCTTGTTCCAGTTCAGAGTCGTTTTGTTTTGAAGCGCTCCTCTATACCACAGTATTATTATCTATTAAGAAATGATAAGACTGACCATATTATCATTCGGTACCTACAGCACGGTTGAAATAGCACACATTGTGACCTTCATCTTTTTTTATATAGAACACCTCAATATTACTTGACCTCGCTTGAGGGTAAGCTTAAGGCAAATTCTCATGATAGAAGATCACCATTGCACACATCAATATTGTGACAATGGTGGCCCACAGCTTGACGACCTCATCACACCCCATTTCACCCCAGGACCTGGAACTGCGTTTAAAGAAGAAATGACATATTCAATAGCAATATACTTCCAGTAAAGATTTCAATGCATTTATTTATTTAGACAGTCAGTAGTTGGCACTGGTTGTCTAAATTAATAAATACTCGTATTTTCTGTCATCTTTACTCCTAATCAACAACTAGTTACTATTGTGGATGGATTTTTTGCATTTGTCCGCGTAGCAAAAACCGCCAGTAAACCTGCTATTATATTGTCTACGCTGTATAGCAAAAACCCGTATTATAGGAACGGTATAACACAGGTTGTGACATGACTGAAAGCGAAGGTACGTACATATCTACCTGGCTTACTGGTAAAGGTTAAAAAAATTAACACACCATTTTAAATGTGCTAAACGGTTTCTTTTTAACGGAGTCTATCGCCATTTATTTGTTATTAATTACTTTTAGACCGACGTTTCGGCAACTTTTCAGCAGCCATGTTCGCGGTTTGAGTAAGAATCCTTTAAAACGTGGTTTTATTTCAATGAGTGATATTCGCGTAAAGTTTAGAAAATATAACGTTTCCTTTATCAGAAACCCTTAATCTTTTAACACTTTCATTAATATGGTTAAAACTCGTAGATACTTGAAAATCAAAAAAAAAAAAATAGAAATTTAACATAAAAAAGTGAAAACAATAAAAAATAACTAGCTTCCGCCACTGTTAACAATAGATAAAACACGAGGAAGCGTGTGAAACTTACAAGGTATGGTTACAGTAACACAGTTCTAAGAACAACACTAATGTTATACTTTGTCTGTCCTGCGATGTGGTACGGAATCCACACATTCAGATCTTACCGCCCTTTGACGGCACTATTGTTTACCTCAAAATAGTTGTGATAATGTTATCTAAAAATTGACGTGTAAATATTTCACTATCGCATCAATTGTATTACTTAATACTTCTCCAGATATTAATGTTAAAAGAGTAACGGTAAAAATTTCAACTAAAAAGTTTTGAACTTATTTCTCAATTGAATTTGAAGAAAGAATCAAAATAAATAGATAGGTACCTTTTTACGTGCAGAGATTCCCACGGTATCTCTCCCCCCTCCCCGCTAACCGGCAAAACCTATTAAAACCACACACCGTTTCGGGTTTTCAGATACCGGGGCTTAAAGTTACCCATAAACCAGTTCCCTTGCACCCAGGCTGACCCAGGGCAATCACTGGGCTCAAAATACCGCTCTTCTTCATCCTAGCGTTAATCCCAGTCGCATCCAAAGCTATCAACTTCGCTTTTTACCAGTCCAACTACGGATTTGGCTAACCTTCGACATTTTCCGTGAAGAACTGCCATATGACCTCCACAACCCAAAGGCGATATCGAAGCATTGCAGTCAGACCAACTGTTGGACTTTTTGAGGGCTCGCAACTACCCGTAACGACTGCCATAGATGATTTATGGCAACCGGGATCGACAGCTTAACGTGCTCTCCGAGGCACGACCAGACCAATACAAATACCCATATTCATGCATACAAATATTTGCACTGAGCGGGGATCGAACCCGCGTCTCCTGCGCAGCGGCCGTGTTCACTACCGCTACGCCACGGAGGCCGGAGGCGATCTCGAGATACCCCTCTCGAGTGCAAAGAGGTGCTTGAACTTCTGCGTTTTGTGTGGTTAGTGGCCAACCTGTGACAGAGTTGTTCAGGTCGCCCATATAGGCCTCTGTCTTGACCTAACGACTGTTGACAGCAGAGACCGACTTTTAACGTGCCCTCCGGAGCACGTAAGCGGTCAGATATAACACCACTAAGCGGTCACCCATCCCAATGTTAACCTTCGCCTAGGTAACTTAACTCACTGATCGTTTACCAAATAGTGAGCGCACCTGACCAAAATATAATGTAAATATATCGAACCTTTTTCATAAATTACCGCGGAAACAAACACAGTTTAGTGAAAATCCACGCTTAAGCCATCTGTTTGAAAAAATAATTCTCAGTCTGCGGCCAATAATATTATTGAATTGAAATCGTATTAATAGTGTTCACGTAGGTATATACCTCTATCTACTATCGAAGATTCTGTTTGAGATGAAGTAAACAAGTTTAATACTAATGTTTATTTTTAATGTCTGGAGGCCACTCAAACTTTTTATAGTCATAGGACAGTAGAAAATGGTAATTAACTACTATAATAGGTAATATCTGAAGCTTGTTTGTTAGTATGAACTCGTTATTGCCATTGAAATTACCTATGCGATTTGAAAAAATCTTTTTAAGTTTTGTAGCATTGCTAATTAGGAAATTCATAAACTTTTTGACATTACCTACGACTACGTTGCGGCTCTGAGGAGCCGAGCAATAAGAAAGAAGCTTTGAAATCGTTATAAATCGAATTTGGCCGATGAAGACATGGGGCACAGCAAGTATTGTATATTATGAAGGCGAATTGACTAGATACATAGTCTTGAAATGCTGCTATTAAACGCTACTATATTTTTATACATTACATTATGAGAATTTTTAAAGTAAAACGAACGTGTTAGTTGCTTATGGTAGCACACATGGACAGTTGTTAGTATAATGATACGATCGATGAGATCGAGAGTAGTAGAAAAAATCGAGAGTCTTTCATAATAAAATAGAAAAGTATTTCTGACAGTCTCTGTGGCGTAGCGGTAGTGAACGGCCGCTACGCAGGAGGCGCGGGTTCGATCCCCGCTTAATGCTAATATTTGTATGCATGAATATGGGTATTTGCATGGGTCTGGTCGTTCCACGGAGAGCTAAGCCGTCGGTGCCAGTTGTCATACAAACATCTATGGCAGTAGTTACGGGTAGTTGGAGACCTCAAAAATCCAACAACTGGTATAGCTGCAATGCTTCCAAATCGCCTTTGGGTTGTGGAGGTCAATGGCAGTCGCTTCACGGAAAATATCGAAGTTTAGTCAAATCCGCAGTTAGACTGGAAAAAAGTGGATCCCAGACTCCAAAGTGAAAAGCTTCGAATGCGTCTGGGATTAACGCTAGGATGAAGAGAGAGAAAAGTATTTCAATTTAATTATAAAAGATCAAAGTGTCCTCTAGCGTCTGGTTCTGTGTCGAGCGCTGTGTATAATAGAATATTTATGTATTTGTTTTAAACTAGTCGGTGTACGTCCTAAACATTAAATGGGGCTCTGCTGTAGGTTTTCCTTGAAGGTTGAGGAGGTTGAGAGGTCAGACGGCAGTTTATCCCTGAAAAGTCGACTTTAACAATCAAAAACCATAATTGAACTTCGGATTTCAAAAGTGACAACTTTGAATGCAAAGAGATTTACATCTCTATTGATCTGGGTGTATCTAAATAAAATACTAGCGATCCGCCCCGGCTACGCACGGTTGGTAAAAACGTTCATGTGGGAATCTAATATAGCCTATATTACTCAGGGTTATTGTAGCGTTCCAATGGTGCAAGAATTTTTGAAATCGGCACAGTCGTTTTTGAGTTTATTCATTACAAACATACACACAAAAATACAAATCTTTCCTCTTTATAATAGTAGTTTAGATGTAGATTTGTGCGTACAAAAAGCACACGGCTCATCTGATTGTAGTGGTTATCTGGCCTATGGACGTGGGCAACACCAGAGGCGTCACAATCTTCCTTCTAATGCCCTTCCAGGAGAACCTCATATTGTAGTCGCTTGCAAGAACGACAGAAGGGAAATCATTCCACAGCCTGAGCTTCGTTTCATACCTCATTGTGCGTTCCGTTTAAATTAAGTTATGTTTAGTTTGAGTCTAGATAGCGATGTGTAGATTTATAAATTTTTATTTGCTTGTTTAATGGCTTGTAACCAAATGAGACTAGAATTTTTATTAAACCTATACTTATAGGTCCAGCCTCTCTAGACAAGTGGAATAATCGTAAGTATAAATTATAATAATTAGTGTAAAGCAATGACAAGTATTTTAATGTTTATAACATGGTAGTTGAGGGTTACCCTATAGGGATGGGGGAGACGGAGAGGGATGACCCTGGGCCAGCCGGGGTGCGAGCGATATGTCGTCTGATAACCTCACCTTCGGCCTAGCACAATGAACCACAGACGGCGTGCGGTTTAGTCGGTTCGAGTTCGACACAACAACCTCCCCCTCCGGTTCCGAAGGGTGGGGGAGGGGGAGTTATCCATGGAGATAATACTGGTTAGTGTCGTAGTTTTTTAATAGATATGCATAGTAAACTAAGATATTATCTAACTAAAATGAAACTATGACTTTTCATTATTTTTAATTACCAAAATAGGTCTAAATGTAAACAATCAAAATAAGACAACATTATAACTTTTTAGATTCCTTATTAAATTTCAAATCAATCTCATTATGCATTGTACATGTGTAAACGCAACGTGGACTGACATAATGCCATACTCTTCGCGCCAATGCACGCCGATTTTGTATGGAAGGTTTTCGTGCGGCCCGAGAATTGAAATTACAAAATCAAATCTGGGAGCACAGTAGTGCCCCCCCGCCAAGACGAGCCAAGCGAAGCGCAAGTGCACTACCTACCTTTTCTCGAAACACTTCGTCGTTTTTTGAACTCTCATAACTTTGCTTTGGATGATGCTAAATAGTTAACATTTTCAAGATAGAATACCATCGGTATAATCATTAAACATACAAAGTTTGAATGTCTTGGCTATTATACTTTAGATTTTATTAATGTCTCAAAACCCTTTATTTCGTCCCTGACTCATCACTCACTGATCATCAAAATTGTTAGGGTACTTCCTGAAGTCCTAGAAAGTGGAAATTTGGTATATAAGCTAATATTACTAAAAAGACAACCAAAAAAATTAAAAAATCCTAACCTAAACTATTCCCTGGGAATAGGAGGTGGAAGCACAGATTACCTACTAGGCTACTACGGTGGAAGTTTGTATATGAGACTTGCACTACAGTTTGTGCTACATAAGTCAAAATAATTAAAATATTTCTTATAAGAAAGAAAAAATACGTACGTCATAATTTTTAACCAACTTACAAAAATAAATGAAATCCCACCAAAACATTTTCATGTAAAAATGTTGCCAAGACGAGTTTACGTAGCTTACCCTGTGAAAAAGTTATCAGATCTCGTATAAAGCCAAGCTCTAAAGACTGCACGCTCTAAACCTATAAGTTCTTCACTACACCTTAGGTTTAGAGCTTGGCTTTATACGAGATCTGATAACTTTTTCACAGGGTAAGCTACGTAAACTCGTCTTGGCAACATTACCTATTACATGAAAATGTTTTTGGTGGGATATCTTTAACATTAATTTTCATAAGAATATTTCACTTTAATAGTTCATGATGCTGTTATTAAAGATACAGTTTACGACACTAAAAAAAGATACAAACCTATTGTAAACGTATATCAATTATTAACATTTATATAAAGCACACTAGCGGCCATTGCGTTGATGCGAGTCCTGTGATCTAGAGATTTTGTCAATCCCTTACATTGCCTATTTCCCTAATTCTATTTTACTAACGAACTGCTTCTTGTTTAGGAGGCAGGATAGTTAAAATTGCCTTTTATATCATTGAGTCACCAGTCTGTCACTTGATGCTTTCTAATTATGTAACGGGCAAACGAAATCGTAGCGTTTCGTCGGCCTTAATAGTTTTAATTGTGAAACGCAGCTTGAGACTTTATCATTTATTTAAATTATGTGGTGGTATCGAACGGTGGCTCCATAAGACCGGTTCGCGCACAAATGAGTATAGCACACACACATTCATGCCGAAGACGTGTTGTTATTGCTTGGGACTTATATTTTGGACCTAAAATGTGCTCAAAATGTGCTCTATACGCACAGTACACGTTTCTAAGGTGTCTTTTGTGGATAATACGGGTTGCTACGATGGTGGACGAGTTCAAATGCACCTAGCACCGCGACCGCAGTGATCAACAAATCGTCTGGAACGCAAGTTTCATATGGACCACGGCCAAACAGCTCGGAAGCAGTAGGTATAGTCTACATGTAACGCCGTCCGTGAAAGCCTAAAGACTTATATTATAAAACAATTATGGTACGCCAGGGCCTCGTATATCTTAGATTTAGATTCAAGATTCGTGTCCCGAGGTATACAACACGCCCGAAGTCTAAACCTGCCTCCTTAGAACCTGCATGGATCTGCCTTGCTAAGACAAAGCCCAATGATGGTAGGACACGACGGTATATCCATCCAATTGAGCAATCTGACTGTGGAAGTACCTCCGCCCTACAGAATATCGCGGCCATAATAACCGCGTGTTGTGTTCCCGGCGGTGAGTAGGGTAGCCAGAGCTCACTAGAGAGTTTTTGTGCTGTCAGTGGGAAGACCAAGGGCTATTCCTGCTTTGTCTTCTACACTCACGGTACAGAAACTCTTCGTACACAGGGTCGGCAGCACGAGTGTGACTCCCCTGGTGTTGCACACGTCCATAGGCCACGGTAACCACTTTCCATCAGGTGGGCCGTGTGTTTGTTTGCCACCTCAGTGGTATAAAAAAAATGAAATGCTATTCTAATGGCCTCACATTAACTAATTGGCTATAACCTGTCGAATATCCTTTGCCTCTGCTTTATTTAGGGATCAGAATAATTTTGGGATGAAATTAAAGAAACCATCGGAGCTCTATAAACACCTTAGAGTTACCAAAGCCCACATCTTAGGTAAATCCCAAGATGACACAGTCAGGGCACTCCCGAAAGATAATAACGCGTCCGAGCTTGAATCTAGACTTATATTCCATAAACGATTTATGATAGGAGCCCAGTCGAACAAAGTGGGGTTGGGAGTACGAGAGCCAAAAAGGGACCAGGATATACTTAGGTCCATTCTGAAGCAAGACGAAAATGATAAATATCGAGTGCACGCGATGAATTTGGAAATCCAAAACGAATGGTTGACAATGGGAGAGTTCTGCATACCGATGGCTTTAAAGTGGCACACCTTGATCTATGAGTGGTCGCCGGCCCTGTTAAAATTCTATCTTAACGCCTTTCAGATGACCCTTCCAGACCAGAGTAATCTGGTAAGGTGGGGGAAGGCCACAGAAAAACAATGTTATACGTGTGGTGAGGCAATAGGGACGGCTAGGCACATATTAGTAGGATGTAGGGTGCTTCTCGATAGAGGCCAATACTCACGCCGCCACGATAAGGTGCTTTTCATCATACGCGAAGCAATGAGTCTGGCAGTAGCTAGAGCCCAAAAAGGATTGACTACTAACAGACGTCATATCAACTTTGTGTCTGAAGGTTCATCCATAAAATCCAGGAACAAACCTTATTCAATCTTAGATACTGCCCCAGATTGGACTCTCCTAATCGACACGTATGAAAAGCACTATAAAATTCCGGAGGATGTTGGGGTTTCGTCATCTAGACCGGACATATTTCTATACTCGAAAACGACTAAATATGTGGTCCTTGTGGAACTTACTGTACCGTGGGAAACAAATATACCGAAGGACCACACACTTAAGAAAATAAATACTACGATCTCACAAACGAATTAATCAAAAACTGTTACGTGGTTAATTTGTATGCAGTAGAAGTGGGAGCTAGAGGTATACCAGCTAAATCTCTCTATAACCTACTTAAAGATCTAGGCCTATCGAGAGCTACAATAAGCTCATTACTAGGACGAATGTCTAAAGCGGCACTAGTAGGTTCGTATCAAATTTGGTTAGGCAGGGAGGGGAACTTGGGTAGTGAAGGTGAGTGTTGATGTACATCAACAAAAGGGGCCCCTTCTAAACCTACACTTGGGTCGCAAGTCCCAGGCACTGTCCCGGGTTCCCAACTCAGCAACGCGATGGACCCGGCACCCGCACGGAGAATCCATGGATTGCTAAGAATATCGTCTCTTATTGACAGCGTTTGCTTATAACAGTTATAACTAATAGCGCTGTTGAAATAATTGGTTGGAAAAGCATCCGACTGCTATGATTAGTGTGGGTTCGATTCCCGCTCAGTGCAAATTATTGTACGCATGAAAAAGTTTATTTGCATTGGTATGTGTGTTCCTATGTATTACCAAACAAAATGCACATAATTATGTTTATTTGTATCACCCATATTCCAAGCTATGCTTAGTTTTGGTCTAGAATAGGTAGTGCTTTGTGAAATGTCTTAAGGCGCCCACTCACTAACAGTCCGCCTGCAGTTCCTGATCTGTCCGGCGGCCTGCAGTCCTTAGCCGATGGCGCCCACACACTAAAGCGATTTTGGCCCGCTGGCAATTCCCTGTTGTCAGTTTTGCGACCACACACTAGCAGTTGTGAGTCGTCAGTTTTAGGTCGTACGATCGCCTGCCGGTAATGGTCTAATATCAGTTACATAGAGAGTACGAAACAGTGCAAGCGATTTTCGACCTTATTGACATTTTCTTAATTACATGTTTTTTCGCATAAATAAATGCTGCTGATCACGAATATAAGAAAAAAAACTAGATTTGTAGTGATGTCAATAAGGTTGAAAATAGCTTGCACTACGTTATTCTTATATAAGTACGTGCTAATCATTGTGGGAAATAGGTGTTAGCTATTTTGAATCTTATCGACTATGTGCATAAGAAATATAGCCGAGTATGTACAAAAAATGAATAAAATCTTAGTAAAAACTGACACGAAACGATCGACGTGCCCGTTGTGCTCGTTCGCCCTGACGGCCTAGGACTGTCCGGCTTAGAACTGTCCGGAATCGTTCGGCGGCCACACACTATCGGATCGTATTAGTCGTCAGTCCAAAATCGTTAACGAAACTGTGAGTGTGTGGGTTAATGCAATAACTGACAGATTTATATCGTCCGGCCGTCGTCCGGTAAACTGTTAGTGAGTGGTCGCCTTTAGATTATTAATGTATATAATAAATGTCCGGATTTCACCATTGACTGGAAATAACATCAAATGAAGCTATATTAATTTAAGAATACAATATCCTAACCTCCGCCTTCAACTTTGTTTGGGAACACAACCGGTAAACCACCCAAAAGGTTTTTAACATTTCGAGTAGTTGCCTCTGAAGGCTCTTTAATGCCCAAATTAGTATACGTGTAAACTACAGCGCCTAGTATCAGATCCAGCAATGCATGGCCATGTATAGTGGTGCTTACCGTAGTTACATAAAATTATTAGACTATACGACACTACCGCAGTGGTGCAGAAGTAGCGAGTGCACCTGCCCCCCTAGACAAGTGGCAATTCGTTGCCCAGCGTTTGATAGAATAGAATGACAAATGTATGGTATTTGACGTATTTGACAGTCGTTAACGCATGTCATAAACGTCAAATCCCTATTCGTCATTCCATTCTATCAATCGCCGGCCAACGAAATGCCACTTGCCTATAGGGGCTGTTATGCATCAACGTCTGAGGTTTAGGTAATTCTCAGGTCGGAAAAAATGTTATTAGGTTCTCCAGTCGAGTCAATAAAAAGTGACCAGTTGATGGTAATATCATCAGCCTGGGTAGAACCTACCCTATCATGAATAATACCGGCCGCCAGCTGCGTTAGGCGTTTCATGTAACATTTTGCACAATATTATTTGCAAAAAATGGACGGCCGCGTCATCATCATCATCATCCTTGAGTTCGGCCCGGTTGCATCCAAGGCCTTCACCTCATTACATCATTTCCAATTTCGACATTTTAGAGATATATAGTTTGGACTTTCAGGGTTACAACTACCCGTAACAATGACGTCATAATACGGAGTGGTTTCAAATTCTTAAGAATGGTTAGGTACTCATCATAAGACTAACTTCAGACTTATTCAAATCGAGTAAGATAGGAAAAAGTGAATCGCGCAGGCGGTACTCCGATAGTTCGTACGAGTATGGGTAGATGGCTCCCACCGTCGCCCCAAGACGGTTGTTTAGGAGAATTTGGATTTCTTCAGGCGTAGCTCCGTGGCTCAGCGGTCAGAGCATTCCCCCTGTAAGGGAAAGATCGCGAGTTCGACTCCCGCCTGAGCGATTCACTTTTTCCTATATTAAGTTAGGAAAAAGTTAGCAAACTAATTGCTTCAAAATTTCATTTAACTTGACTTAGTGCTGCTTAAACTTACAATGTGTGCATCTTACGTTAGATATACAAAAGCTACTAACATCCCATTTAGTCCTACAGTTCACGGAATTTCGGCCCCAAACTCACCTGTTGGGTAGTTGCAGAACTGAACTGTTATGGTCGCTTGAACTTATTACTAATTTTCAAATAAATAGGCAACTGTTATGTATAACGAAAACAAGTACACAGAACCACAGAACCAAGTAAGCATAACGATTTGCCGCGTAAAAGAGGAGGCGTCAATGGAACCAGCGAAGCGTTCACACGAAGGCCTTTTGTCTCTATGCTCTACTGAGTACCAATCGACGTCTATGTTTATTATTAGTTTGATTTATATTCTGTGGGTGTGGTACTGGTAAAGTAATAATTTTGAAACTTATGAAATATGATTTAATTCTATTGAAGGTTACGGAAAGGCGTGCCTCGGTTTTCCGGTCAAATGTTGACTTTATAAAAAAAATATCAAAATAACTATAGCTGCTTTGAGTAGAAGTATGCTCCATTTCATACCTGCTCGATTTATGAGTGCTGAATACCTAACCTTCCGTTTACTTTCCTTGTTGTCACTCCAAATTCCCTTCTGGTGATAGCATTGTGTAAAAGATTCTTCTGAGTTCTGGTGTTGCAAGCCTTCATAGTCCAAGGTTACTGCCACATACCATCGGGCTGTGTAGTTCCTCCTTGTCTAAACTTAGTAGAATAAAAAACGAATAGGAACCATTCGTTAGATCAGTTACAGCTCCAACTGCTATTAGAATAATACCAATCTATCTGCCTAAAATGAATACTTTGAAATGTTTCTTGCTCATCTTAATTAATACAAATGAAGCAAATTGTCATGTCACATGTCAAGGATCTTCAGGCTAAACCAAATCATAAATAGATTTGGCTTTTTTTTTTGGGTATTCACTTTTTATTTTTCTTTAAGATTCAGGATATAGGTAAACATAGATTGGATAGCGCGTTAATCGATAAGTTACGGTTATGTATATTCGTTTGTTACAGCTCTCTCATTAATTCAACTTACTATCTTCCACTCATTAATCATTATATGGCACACAGGTACCTAATGCAGATGCAAATTCCTTTCGATAATCCTCCTGATAAAACCCTTCTGATTCTTTGCCACCCCTTCAATGAAACTCACAATTGAATTAACGCTTTTTTACGTTTGAATACTGGAACATCTTTTTCTTGAGGAACGCTCCCACTTGCGTCTTTGTGAAAATTATTTGAAGTCGGAAAGAAGTTTTCTATAAAACGGAACAAGGCATAGTTTCGAATGGCGTCTTGCTACTACAAATTATTTTGGGATCTATTTCCTTGGGTCTTTAGAATTTTTTTTCAGAAAATCAAGGCCATGTTCTGGTTGGATGTATTCCAGGTAATTCTCCAACGTCTCCTTACGTCAATTATATGATAAAAAAGGATCCACAGTTCCAGCTAGGAAGCCTCTTGTTTGGATCGATTTTACCAATGATAGGAAGGCAGTCGTTGCGGGGATATGGAGCTTTTAAAAGTCCAACAATATGTCTAACTGCAATACTCCGATAGCGTGAATCGGTTGTGGAGGTCAAATGGGAAACTCGCTTCAGCTTCACGGAAAATGTCGAAGTTCAGCCTAACACGCAATTAAATAGGAATGGTGGACCCCGGATTCTGAGGTGAAAGCTTCGAGTACGATCGGGATTACCAAAATGATGAAGAATAATTAAGAAATTTCTAACCTATTCATTTAATAAAATGTGCTAACAGAGTTTAAGTTTAATGAAACGCGTGTATATTCATCTTTTTTTTTTATCTTACTTTAGCAAAAATATTATTCTTAAAAGAAGCGGTTGCGTAAGTGCAAAATAATCTTTGTTAGGTAAACACGTCGCTACTGTTTATATTTTCTTTCGTTTCTGGGTTAACGTAGAAACAAACAGTACCTGATGATTACTTTTATCTTGTCTATATTATTTGGTATTGAAAGTGGGTTATGAGCTTGAAAGTAATATTAGAAATAAAGTTATGATTGTTTACACACCTTGACCTGTTTGGAACTTAATAATGCTTTTATGTAAAAGAAACGCTTCGCTTATTGGGTATATAACATGTCGACAGATGATACTATCAAATTTTAAGTGCTAAGAGTCGAGAATTCGTCGACCATGTATAGTCTGTAGATACTATAGGTTTAGTTTTAGCACAAGAAGACGAGTGGGAGACCCACTAAGTTGGGCTTATCCGGTTTTGTAGAGGTAGAGGGTCATCTTTATCGCATGTCAAACAGTTTGGTACCATTATAGGGTAGTTGGAGCCATTTGTGTTTATAATAATTAAGCAACTACTATATGGGGATCTTCAAGAAGGGTATTAAAAAGTTTCTTCAGAGTCGGGAGCGCGAGTGTAACGCCCCTGGTGTTGAATATGTCCATAGGCCACGGTAACCACTTTCCATCACGTGAGACTTGTGTGATTTTTTTTTCGATATTCTATATTAGAAGGGTAGGCATGTACGGTGTGAAAAGTACAGATAATGTCATAGGAAATCGAAGCAAACTAATCTTAGCTGGACTCTCACTCTTCTTTCGCGGTACCATAATTTTATTTCTAAAATATGATTAGTATAAGTTACGCCTTGTAACACCAGCTATCTGCTAGTGAAAATACCGTGAAAATCGGTCCAGCCGTCTCAGAGATTGTGACCCGTATTCTAGAATTCTACTTAGTCGTGAATCTTAGTTTACCTAGTAAAAGATTGTACAGACAATCTGTCAAACTGTGCACCAGCCAGTGCGCCAACTAATCAGCGAGTTGGACTTACTTAGGCCCCAAACTCAATGGGACCCTTCTTGTATTAAAGCCCGTCAGGTTTTCATAATACATCTTTGAGAAAGTACGAAGAATCTTTTAACTAAGAAATAAAATGTGCCTACAGGCAAATGCATAAAAGAGTATTTATTTATAGATTACATTTGTTTTCCTGTTATGCTTATGTATTCATTGAATTGTTGTTTAGGTACTTTGTGTGGTCAGTACTAGAACCGATAGCTCCAGATATACACTTATGTTGATGTCGTACGTCATTCCCGCTTGTTTTGATAACAGCTTCACCCAAAAAAGCCAATGAGTATACGGACGGCCTGTGACTTAATTGGAATAAGGTAATTTGTAATTATTTACAAGTCATGTCTAATAACTTATTTGTTATCAATACGAACGGACATTGAATCTTCTTAGAATTGGTTTGCTAACTTGCACACTAAGTTGACGTAAAGTCTAAGTTCTACACATCTTAACTCTGATAGCGTTAAATTTCAATGTGTGTTAGTATCGCTGCATGTTTGTTTTATTTCTAATTAGATAGTATTGTATCAATTACTGTCAATACCGTGTTTGCATGGAATTATATTGGCACCTTTTGAAGAAACATATTTTTAATGCCATATAAACATTAATCGTGAGAGCACTGGACCACCCATAAGTTTGTAACATAGTAAAGTTACTAAAATAGTTTTTCTTTTAATTAGTCAAAAATACGTCATAAAAGGAGCCTATTTACCATCAATTACGTTTGGTAACTGTGCATGAGTGTTTGTTATACAGTGTTAAGTATGTTGGAGTGAACATACGTAGCTCATCGCACGTCGTGCAGCAGTGGAGTGTGCTGGGGCGGCGACACCGGCACGCAGTCGCCGGCGGCGGCCAGCTCGCGGGGCTCACAACTCAGCCGCGAGGTGCGGGCACAGATCGAAAGTTCGACGCGAGATCGAGCGCGCATATGTAAATATCGGCACATTTACAAGCGAAAGGGTTCACCAGAGCGGCGCACTAACGCAGCGTTGCGCGGGAACCAGTCCGGTGAGATTCCTACGGCGTCCGATAGAAAAATGTCGAATAAGCTTCGGGTCCATCACTCGGTACGGGTGTGTGATACGTAACGCGGCCGCCGCTCGACTGCCGCCCTCCTCTCACCGCCACTGCTGGTATATTTATCGCTTAATTATTGAACTCGTCTGTGTAACAATTATGAAGCAGCTCGGCGAGTGGCAGGCGCTGGCGGAGGGCGAGCGGCGCTACCGCGTCTGCGCAGCGCGCTGCCCGCGTTGCGTCACATCGCACCGCGTCGCACGCGCAGCCTTCAGATTTTATCTTAGCAAGCTGACAGCCAATCCGCTGCTCACCTGTTATATTCATTAAAACATTAACCTCCAACTTACATCATTTAGCTATATCTTCCTGTCTTCTGCTTCCGTGGTATATTCATATCAATTAATTTAATTATTGCATCGCGACCAACAAATACGCCTAGCACGTTTTGCTATTTTATCGACTATTGTGGTATTGCGTAGGTACACGACGATAGGTAAAGATGTGGTCTATTATAAATATTATAATACTTAAAATGTGGCTACATTTTTAATAAAGTATTCTGTCAATCGTGATGGATCACCTACTCAGTCGGTAGGTAGGTATATTATGACAGTAGGTATATTTTTCATTAGGTACTTATTATTCAACGATGTCACACTTGATAAGGATGGCCAGTAAAACCAGATTTACGTCTTTCGGGGTCATAATAGAATAATATATAAGTAATTAAATTAAAGTCATCATCTTTTGCCTTCCCTTTCGAGAATCACCGCAAAATAAGGAGGTAGTCAGATATTATATAGAAGTTCCAAAAACAGTAAAATAAACAAAATGTCTAGTACCTAACTGTTACGGTCAACGCGTAATGTAGGTAACCTACGCAACAATTCACCCATAGAAACCAATTGGTTTCTACTATTTAGTAAGAAAAGAAATTAACTGCTACATATTCTTTTGCAGTGTTCTGTTGTAAAAACCCGTTAGATAATATCTTACACATTTCAAGGGATGAGCGCCTTCTTGAGGAGCACATGCTATATGTATAACCATATCTATAGATCATAAAAATCAGAAAACCACTTATTAGGTACTCTAGTTCTAGTCTACTTCTTACATATTAGTGTTACCTACTATTTATCGTTTTTTATCCAAGTAATGGGAGTTTTTGAAACTTGTCCTATCAATTAAAGACGTGAGTGGACGAAGGGCGTAACTTAACGTTTATGAGATTTTGGATTTTTTGCATTATATGACGGTTATAGGTGTATATAAACTATATAAGACCAAAAAACCCGCAATTTAAGCTCAGTTTCAAAAATACCAGAAGATGAAGGATATAACTGCAACAAAAAAGCAAAAGTGTCATGGAAGAAGGAGGTATATGACTTAACACCTTCTTCCATTTGAAATTGGTCAATTAAACGTATTTCTTCCATGGAAGAAGGGGTTATGTGCAGAAAAATTCACAGCGCGATGCTTTATTTGCTGTTCTATGTATTCTACTAGACTGGGTGTATACAGGGTGTATTTTTGAAACGGGGCAGTAAGGGCAAGTACCTTAACCGTTGCAGTTACAGCAAAACGTTCTTAGAAGACCTTCCCTAACTTTTTGACCTATTTTGAACTGCATTCACAGATTTTGTAAAAAACTTACAGTTGGCAAAAAAAAATGCAAAAAGTCCAAAAATTTTTTTTTATGCCAATCGATTCTATTTCATGTGGGGATCAAAAAACTCTATGAGACCATTTTAGCTTTCAGTACTAGGAAAGACAGAAATCGCCAAAAACGTTTCCCATACATTTCGGCAACAGAAACAAATTTCTACGATGGTCTAACTTTTTGTTATGGCCAGGAAGTGGGTAGAATTGACTGTAAAGTAAATAAAAAGAATTTTTACCCTCAAATTTCGAATTTGATTCGAAAATCTGTGTGTTATTCTTAGTTTCAGCTGAGAAACTTCGTATGAGTTATTAATTAAGGATTTTCGCTAAAATGTCTTCTAATCGTGAAAAAATTGACTTATTAGAAGCGTATTTTGTCAATAATCGAAATGCGGGAGCTGCATTAGTGTGGTACCGCAATAAGTATCCGTTGCGGCATGTGCCAACAAGAAAGGTTATTACAAATCTTTTGAAAAACCTGGAATTGCAGGGTTCTTTCAAAAGAAAGCGGCAGCCTCGTGTGGACATGGACACGGAGATTGCGGTTCTAACTTATGTCGAAGCATATCCAGAGGTATCGTCCAGGCAAGTCGCCCTTGAAGTAGGTGTATCCCACTCCCTTGTGATAAAGATATGGAAGAAATACGGCTATGAGTGCTATCGATATGGGCGCATAGTTCAAGTGTTACATCCGGGTGATGATGTTCGAAGGCTTACTTTTTGCAGATGGCTAAGAGGAAAAATTAGCAGAGATCATGAATTTTTAAATTACATACTGTGGTCAGACGAAACGAATTTTTCCAATAACGGTATGTACAACAGAAAAAAATCACCACTGTTGGTCCAAAGAAAATCCACTAAGAGTTACGGCAAGTCATAATCAGGTTCGCTTCTCATTCAACTGTTGGTGTGGTATAATGTCCAATCGAGTCATAATGGTGGAATTTTATGAAGGGAAACTGAATTCTGCCATGTATAATGAAGTCATTTTACACCATCTTGAAAACGAGATGGACGAATGGCCCCCGTCGGAATTGCGAAAAGTTCATTTTCAACAAGATGGTGCTCCGCCACATAACAGTCACCTTTCACGTTCCAATTTGAGCCGCCTATTCGGTACACAGTGGATAGGTACACATGGTCCAACACAGTGGCCACCTCGTAGCCCCGATCTAACACCACTTGATTTTTTTTTATGGGGCTTCGTGAAAAACGGGGTGTATAAGACGACGTACGCCAGTGTTCAAGAGCTCAAGGATGCATTAATGACCATTTTACGTAATATTCATCCCAGAACATTATTAGCCGCCATTCGTTCAGTGCAAAAAAGGATAGACTTATGTATTCGTGAAAATGGAAATCATTTTGAGCAATTTATTTCATAAACCAATTTCTTAAATGTTTAAATGTTTTTTTTTATTTAAAAAAGTTCAAAATTTTACCTGACCTATGAGTTTCGAGTTGATTTATCATATTTCCGTACGAAATGTATGGGAAAGGTCTTTGGCGATTTCTGTCTTTTCTAGTACTGAAAGCTAAAATGGTCTCATAGAGTTTTTTGATCCCCACATGAAATAGAATCGATTGGCATAAAAAAAAATTTAGATCTTTTTGCATTTTTTTTGCTAACTGTAAGTTTTTTACAAAATCTGTGAATGCAGTTCAAAATGTCCCAAAAAGTTAGGGAAGGTTTTTTAAGAACGTTTTGCTGTAACTGCAACGGTTAAGGTACTTGCCCTTACTGCCCCGATTCAAAAATACACCCTGTATTACAAAAAGTTAGTAACTATTCTGAAAAATCACTACTTGACTAACAACAATGAGCAACTTTTTGTTACCGTTATACATGACAGTACAAAAAGGCGCACTATGGTGTACAGATTGATGTCAAAATATATTAGCTCATTATCTAGTCTTTATACCAGATAGGATCTTCTAATCTGAGACTATTATACAAACTCTATGGACGCCACAAGTGTGACAAAACGGCGTCATACATACATGCCATGACGTGTACACATTGTCAGTTTAAAGAACAATTTTGACATCAGCTACAATTTTCAAGACTTTCAACTGTGTGGGAATTTTCAAGCTATGTCTATGCAGTATAAGGTCTCAGCTTTTAACGCTCTCCTTAAAACCGAATAGCCATTAGGCAACATTGTTACGTACCATGTTGTGCGAAATTCTCGCAGCAGTGGAAAAAATTTGTAAGTCCACGAATGATTAATCGTTGAAGATATGACAACACAACCGACTCCTGCAACTCTAAACCGACTTCACTCCAACTCCGAACCGACTCCAAATCGAATCCACTCTGAGTTCTTCCCAACTCCACTCGGACTCACTCCAACTCCAAATCGACTCCACTCCGGCTCTAAACCGACTCCGCTTCAGTTCCAACGCGACTCCATTTTGACTCCAAACCGACTGCAATCCACCTCCCTTCTACTCTACTCCGACTCCTTCCAACTCCACTCCCACACAAACTGATTCCAACTCCCAACCGACTCGTCTCCACCTCCCTCCAACTACATTCCAACTCCAACTCCAAACAGACTCCAATTGGACACCATTCCGACTCTAATCCGAGTCCGCACAGGTTCCAAACCGACGCCGCTTCGAAATTCAGACTTCACACCGACTTCATACCAACTCCAAACCAACTTTACTCCAACTCCGAACCAACTTCAAACCGACTCCTAACCGAATTCACTTCGAATCCCTTCCTACTCCAAACCGACTCCACTCGGACTCTAAACCGACTATATTCGGGCTCTAAACCGACTCCACTCCGGTTCCAAAGCGACTCCACTCCGACTTCATTCGGGCTCTAAATCGACTCCACTCCGGTTCCAAAGCGACTCCACTCCGACTCCACTCCAACTCCCTTCTACTCCACTCCACTACCTGCAACTCCGATCCGACTCCAAATTGAAATCGATTCCGCTCGGAAACCCTCCGAGTTGCTCCTTAACTTAACTGGCTAATTAAACCATTTGGGTGTCGTGTGACATATATGTACAAAAAATGACTGTCGAAGTACTCACCAAGGAAAGGATGTCTGTTCCTGTTAAACCTGGTATTAAACGTTCTGTCGATCGGCATTAGAAACTCCGCGGCTGCTCATTTATGCTGTTTGTATCGCACTGGTGGATTGGACAGGGGTAGTTTGATGAGATCTGTGATGAAAGGTGGCGCTTGCTCCCCGCCCGAAGTTAAATGTGGTGACGACCGAGTATATGGCGTACTCGACAGATCCTACACCCGACCGCACAGGTGCTGACTTGGCGTCAACGCATGCATAGCTGCTGTATGGGTCAAGCGGCGTGAGGTTTTTGTTTTTACGTGCGGGAAATCCCCACTGATACTTCTGAAGGGGGAGGTTATGTCGGACTCGAACCGACTAAATCGCACGCCGTCTGTGGGTCGATGTGCTAGGCTGAAGGTGAGGTTGTCTCGCGACATATCCCTCGCACCCCGGCTGACCCAGGGCCATTCCTCTCAGTCTGGCCCTCTTCGGGAGGGGTGACCACGCGGTCCACGGCTCGCCCCCAGTATGGGGACGATGCGTGCGCCGCCGTGGCCTGCTTCTGCTAGGGTGACGAGCGGCTCCACCCGTCACCCTCAGGCCCGCGCTCATGGGAGGCGAAGGTCGGTCTGCGCCCTACGACGCCTGAGCCGCCTACGAACGCGGGCAACGATGTCCGCGAAAGCGGCGTGAGGTAACAAGTGGCATTTGTGACCCCAAGAACCTGTCCGCTTACACGGCTACGAAGCATGGCCTTTTCTAGGGCAACACAAGCAGGAGCTGCGTATTACGGAGATGAATATGCTGCGGTGGATGGATTGAGTACACCTAAGCATAGCGTGAGGAAGTCACGCATCCGGGGCAGCCTTGTCATGTTGGCTTGGCTACGTTTAGCCATCCACCTGCACCGAGCCCCGGTAAGAGGGTAGATCCAAAAAGTGCTGACTTTACGTCATGGAGGATATAATGCGTGCCAATAGTCTCACACCATAGGTGCCCAAGACCGTGTACTGGTGAAAAGTAAAAGCCGGAAAGCGGATCACGGACTCCGGATTGAAAGCCTCAGATGCGACCGGGACTAATGCAAAGATGATGATGAATGACTGTCTTGACTGTTCTTAAGTGTAAAAAATTTGAAGTGTGACCGGTATTCAATTCTGAGATGGTGATGATATGTTAAAAAGGTTTAGCAGTAGACATTAAAGTTGGAAGAAAATAAAGGACCAACTTACTAGTTTATTTCTGAGAAAGCGTAAGTTAATGTTAAAAAACATATAAAAATCTGGAAACTACAATATCAATATTGATGGCATAACCTCGTTGCCCAAGATTAAGTTGATAAAATTTCGCAATATATGTTACATACTCCCTTCTTCCAATCTCAATATTCGTAATTTCTATTACATTGTCAATGGATGAAGAATGTATATGCACAGTTTTTCAAATAAATAAATTTCCATCCACTTATTTGTATGTTTATGCATCTCTGTTAATAAATATGGACCCTTACTATAATTTGACCCCATAAAATTACGACATAAATTATAAGAAAACATAATAATTGCAAATGAAATGTTCAAACTTTGAAGCCGATTACCTCGATATTTAGAAATTGTTAGTTACGTCCTTCATCCACTCACCTCTTCATGAATATTAAATCAATTAGCCCACCGCAGTCGACTGCTGGACTTAGGCCTCTCCGAATGTACGCCATTTCGTCCTAATTGAGTAGTCCGACTGGGGAAGTACCTACCTCCGCAATACAGAATACCGAGGCCATAATAACCTCGTGTTGTGTTCCTGGCGACGAGTAGGGTACCTAGAGCTCACTGGAGCTTTTGTGCATTCAGTGGGCAGACCAAAGGCTTGTCCTGTTTTGTCTTCTACACTGACGGCATAGATATTCTGTTCTTCATTCTACAGAATCGACTGCACGAGTGTGACTCCTCTGCTGTTGCACCCGTCCATAGTCTACGGTTTGTTTATCACATAAGTCTTCTTCTTCTTCTTCTGCCGTGCCTTTTTCCATTTCTTTTGGGGTCGGCCCTCCTCGTTCTAAGGCGCCAAGACTGTCTATCTTGGGTTGACTGATCGTCGATTTGAACCCGTTCCAAGTCCTTGGAAACGGTTGTCCACCACGTGGCCAGCAAATTAACGTACTCTGCCCTTCTTGTTTTCAGGGATAGCTAGGGCTTTTCTTACTACATGCTGTTCGTCTCGCCTCATCACATGTCCATACCAGCGTAAGCGACTTTCGACCAACTTGTCTGCTATGGGCGCTATCTTAAAGGAGCCTCTGACGTACTCGTTCTGTATTGTATATCTGTATTTATCAAGTCTGCCACATAAGTGGTATAAAAAAAGGTAAACTAGGTACTCATGTTAGAAGTGAGCTCACGCTACTATTTTTTTTATTTTTTTTTTATTTATAGTTAATTAAAACGGTACATGACCAATTACAATAATTAACTTAAGCTAAATTACATAAAATATCTTAAATTACTATGGAAGACATCCTTGCGTACTTCGCAGAACGTCAGACATACGCATAACTTCCTTCCATTCATCTGCAAACACGTCACAGTCAGGGTACGCTAACAGGAGGTCATTAAATACCCCCAGCGTTCGACACACTGGGGACTCCATTCTTGCGACTGTTCGGCAAGGGGGCCGGGCAAACAGGCAGTGGCGTCGGCATTCGCGGTGTGCTGTGTATTTGTTAGGAACATATAAACGGCAGAATAGGTTGTGCAAGTCCGGACAATTGATGCGTCCACGAAGGGTCTTACAGGCAACGATGAGCTGATCAAGGCCCCTTCTTACCTCCAGTGAGTTAAAGCCTAATGTACCTAACAGGTCGTTTGTGGGGTAGGTACATGAATGGGTATACTTGGTACAGTTTTTTAAATAGAAATCGAAGAAATGTCTTCTGCACTTTTTCAAGCATCAGTATCTGACCAGCCACATAGGGACACCAGATACAAGAACTGGCCTCCAGCTTACACCTAACCAAAGAGGTATACAGAAGCACTATAACATGGGGGGTCCGGAAGTCGTGAACGTTCCGCAACACGAATCCCAAGCGTCTATAGGACTCTCTAGCCAGGGTGGATATATGATCACTAAATGTTAGGCCGCGATCGAAGGTTACTCCGAGATCCCTCACGCTAACAACCCTAGTGATTTCGTCATCGTAAAGTTTGTACTTATGATTTATTAGTCGCAAACGGCGGCTAAAGGTCATTACAAAGCATTTACTGGTGTTAAAAAATAATTTGTTGTTAATACTCCATTGACTAACAGCGTCTATGTCTGCTTGTAGGAGGTCACGATCCTCATCCGCCTCCACCTCCATGATCAATTTGAGATCATCCGCATACAAGAGGCATTTGGCTGATTTCACAGTACTCACTATGTCGTTGATCATTAAGAGGAACAGAAGCGGACCGAGAACTGACCCCTGGCTGACTCCCGAGCGCGTGAAATAGGGTTTAGGCTCAAAACTTCCATGCCTAACAAATTGTCTGCGATCGCGTAAATAGTCAGCGAAGAAATCAACCAGTCCAGATGAAAAGCCAATGTTCCCCAATTTTTTTCAGAAGAATATCATTATCAACCCTGTCGAATGCCTTTCGGAAATCCAAGTAAATCACATCAACCTGCCCTCGGTTGTCCAGACATCTGGAGACGTGGTCCACATGAATCATTAAATTAGTGTTGACGGAACGACCGGGCCGAAAACCATGCTGCGCGTCGGATAGACACCTGTCGACCTGCTTGTATAGGATAACGTGGAGCACATGCTCAAAAACTTTTGCGATAGTGGAGAGAATAGCAATGGGTCTATAGTGCTCAACAGATGTTTTGTCTTGCGTTTTAGGGATTGGCGCAACACGTGATAGTTTCCACTGGCTAGGATAAACCCCTGACCGGAGAGCCAGGTTAAATATGTGACACAGGGGGGTCACCAAAACCTCACTGCATCTCTTGATGATGTAGGCAGGAACATTATCAGGACCGATCGCACAACAGGAGCAGAGCTTGGCGATTCCATCCGCTATGTTCCGAGGTTCCAAGGATGGAAGGGGGATGTTTCCTCCCTCACCCCCAGGGTGGCCGACATTTGGATTAAGACTCGGTGTATCTGGTAAGAATACACTGGCAAAGTACGCTGCAAATGCTTCAGCCGCCTGGACCCCCGAGTACTCCACCCCATTGGACATGATGTTTGGAACGAAACCACCTTTAGATCGCAGGCTAGAAATATGTTGCCAGAACTGCCGTGGGTTTGATTTTATACTGTTTTCGGCTGTCCTACAGTATGCAGCATAAGCTTTCTTAGTTCGATCACGTAAGTCAGACCTGAGAGCCTTGAATCGAACATAGTCAGACTCGCGTCGTGATCCTTTTATGGAGTTGGTTTTTACGCGTGGTATGACGAATTATATCGTTGGTAAACCAGACTGGGTAACGCGCTCTACTGGAAGGTGATCTGATTTTCTTAGGGATGGAAAGGTCAAAAACTGAGTACAGAGTCGTGTAGAAGGTATTGGTGGCTGTGGATGCGTCATTACATTGAAGGAGATCATGCCAAGGAGCGAGGCAAATTTGCTCATATAATAGAGCGTAATTGCCCTTAACAAAGTTCCAGTCCCTCTCGTTATTTATATTGCTAGGGTCTACTTTTTCATCACTTTTCTGTGGGGTGAAAGTGAGTGCAACATCTAACGGGGGATGATATGATACTGACATCGTTAGTCTGCTTTTTAGCTTTTTCACGCGCTGCTCATAGGTACAGGGACTGTAGGATACGAAAAATGATTTATTTAAGAAGTTTACAAATTTTATTTAAAATTTCAACAATTTAAACTGTAGATAGGTATTAAAAAAACTTTTGAATAATCACCTATCTAAACCGGGAATCGAACTCGCCAAGTTTTAAAAGCACCTGGCTCTAACTTTACTTTACTCACCGGTTAAAAGGTTTATGTAATGCAAGATTTTGCAGTTTTGCATTGCAATAATTTAACATAGTATTATATTAGAAAACCAGCCGTTGCCTAGCTGCGGCTCCGCCCGCGTGGATGTCAGTAATCGCATAGTGTTGAGTCAACGCAATTTGTTTAAAATAAAAGTAGCCTAAGTTACTCCTTTTTACCATCAGCTACCTACCAATAAAAGTCGCGGCAAATCGGTCCAGCCATTTCAACAAACAGACAGACAGACAAACATTGTAAAAAAAATATTTTGGTGTAGGTAGTTATGTACCGTATTATATTCATATATGCATGTAGTAAAAAACGGTTATTTCAAAATTACAAACAGACACTCCAATTTTATTTACCTATATGTATAGATGTATAGATTAATCCTTACGAGTTTGCCTTTCGGTCGGTATAATGAAATTACATGTGTTGTTTTTTCACCACTTGGCGGGTTCGATCCGTCGTTCAGAGAGGCGTTTATTAAAAATCTTTGATTGCAGTAGGTAAGTCTTCTCTCAGTAAAATTATCCGTCCGCTACTTAAGATACTTTTCCTTCATGAGGGCGAGCCATAGGACTCCCCGTAAGTATGATAGTGTCACACCTATAATAAACTTGGGCTCTTCAAAAAATTTAACCGGGACGATGACTTTTTTTAATGATTGATAGGTAATACTCGTAATAGTCAATTTAACTATCTAAGTACTTTGACATTGTATACTACTCTCTCTAGACCCAAAACACAGCCCAAAGTAAGCATATTTTAATATGTAGCTTGTGTTCTGGGTTTAAGAATGTGGATTATCTACTTATAAACCTACCTACCCACTTTGTTGCAAATAAATACCCGCACATTATACATAGAAATACCTAGTCCAATATAAATAGACAATTCATTCAACTAGACAACTTCAACATAGGTGGGAGTGCTGCTTGGAAGCTCTTCAGAAGTCTCTGTAGCACAGCATAAGCTATAGCACTAAACGTAAGCCTGGGAGTGAGGGTCAGAAAGCCTGTCACCCCAGTAGAAGCAATACAATATACCCCGCTCGTCGATGGAATGGGTTATCCGCGAAGATTTTCTGACACTCATACCTTTAAAGCTGTTGTATAAAGATTCTAAGGGTTATGTGAAAGAATAAAGTGGTTGCTTGGTACTTACCTCTAAAAATTGAACGAATATCGATTTCTGTGGTTCATTGTTTTTGAACGCACGGATTTGCTACACGATTGGTCTATGACGGAGTTCCCACCGTTCAATTCAACAAAACACACTTGATTTCCTTTCGATTCCTTTTTGTCCATTATGTTTAAAAAATATTAATAATTTCACGAATGTCAGCGCAATACTTGATTTCCTTTCGATTCCTTTTTGTCCATTATGTTTAAAAAATATTAATAATTTCACGAATGTCAGCGCAATATTTACAGACGTTTGATTTCTGAACGAAGTACGTAATCTCCGCTGTCAAGTAAATGTCACACATGACAATGAACAATTTGAAAAATCTGTTCAGGGTCACCTAAAATGTAGAATAAACCAATAAAGACGTAGTTTTGGGGTATTTTAACACGGAAATACCTCAGCCAGAATTTCAATGACATCCTAAAAAAATCAACATGTCCATAACCCTCACAATGTATTGCAAAACTAAACTGAGGTTAGTAAAACGCTTTTTGTAAATATTTTGTTTATCTTTATAATGTCTTGCGTTGATTTTCCTGTCTAAGTATTATTTGGGATATTTGAAATAGGATTTTTTTCAAATTACAGATATTGTGGCCTAAGTGCATCTCTATGCAGGTTTTTAAGTGCAGCAGAAGTCTCTACTGCTTTGCGGCCGTTTTATTTCAGTGTCCACCCAGATTTATTTGGAAAATATCCTGAACAAAGAGTAAGTGAGCCTATAATACTGTTATATGGATATGGACTACAAACTGGTCAGTTTAGAACATTCAAAATGTGTTTACGAAAACAAGGAGCTTAATTGCTTCATGATTTTTATTGTATGTTATCTGCCTGCTGCTGTGCGTAGAAAATAGCGTAATATAGGATCTTTCTACTTACAAATGTTTCAGAAAATAAATGAAAACTCCCTGCAACAGTTAAGTGCAGTGCTTGAAGCTCAACAATCTAGTAAAAGAATGCATACACCATCTTTACCATTTTATTTGAGACAAAAGGATATGCCTGAAGGTAAGTGTTTGGATCAGAGTCCTGTCTGCTTTTAGAAGGCGGTAATTCGGCCACCTTGGCAATTCAGAGGAGGGAGTAAATGCATAGTCCGTTTCCTTCTTCTTATTTGAATTTGGTTTCCCAGCTGTTGAGGTTACTTAACTTCGGGCATCTTTCTGTACACGCCTTAGCGCATGTAGATCGAGATGACGCACTAACTAATGGAATGACCCAGTATTCTCTATAACCCAGTCAGTTAAGCTAAACTGTTCATATGTATATCGAAGTGGATTTACTCTACTGACCATGTGAGCCCACTTCTAACACAAGCAATGTAATGGCCAGGATTCAAACCCAGAACACACCAAGAGCCAAGAGTTGTAATGATATATTTATACTACATTTTCTCTCCCCTGTGTTTCCAATAAGATGTTTTTAATATCAACAGGGGCGTTCAAGTTGGTGAACATTCAATTGAATGGTAACAATATAAGAGAAACAGTTGTCAAAGTTCTGTCAGCTTGTGACATGTCAACGACATATGTTGATAAGATACCGAAAAGTACTAAGCCACCTGATAAAATGTGAGTGTTTACTTCTATTGTTTAATTTCAAATCTTTTGTCCTATTATTGATTATATACATGTATTTATATGAATGTATATAATATATATATATATATATAATATGTATTTATTGTGGGTGACATTGTGTAATTTGAATGAATTAAAGTATCTTTACACTAAATATAATATCTGTTTAATTGTTCTTAAATACACCTGTGAAGATTATAGTATATTGTAAGTGTTTAAATGAATTATTTATTTATTTTATACATCCATGATAATATTATAAAGCAGGAGAGTTTGTCAAATGCGCTTATCTCAGGAACTGCTGGTTCAAAAATGAAAAATATATTTTTGTCTTGGATATTCCATTAATCAATGAAGGCTATAGGCTATCATTATGTTAGTGAGTAAGGGAGCAAGCAAAGCAAAGCATTTGAAAACTGAAAAAGTGGCAATGGAAACTCGAAATATGTCATGGGCAAAGCTGGAGAGTTCCGGCTTGTTTTGTATAAAATATGTTCTCATATTTCAGGAATTATAACTTCACAAAAACTTATGATGACTACAGTAATGAATTTGAAAAGGTTGCAAACATGAAGAGGAAAGTTTATGAGAAAAGAGCTATAAATAATTTGGAGTGAGTATGTTATTTAAGTTATATTTCAATGTTTCTAATGTCTTGACACTGGCTTTCTTAAGAGACCAAGCAAATTAGTATAGTATAGTCAGTGTCAAAAGTTGTACTTTCAAAATTTAATAAATTATTTTGAGTAAATTAGTTTTGCTTGTAATTTCCATTAAATTTAAAATTAGAAAGCTGTGTAAGTATCATATACTGTATTTTGACACTGACTATACATGAATATTTGATTTTCTTTGTATATAACTTAAAAACCATTACTGTGTTCAGGTTTATCTATATTACTAGCTTTTGCCCGCGGCTCTGCCGGCGTGGATGTCGGTTATCGTTTAGTGTTGAGACTCGACTTTCTACTCGCCTCTATACTTGAATTTATACTTGACTCTCTACTGACTTCTCTGCTCCTCTCTCTACTCGACTCTGTACTCTCATCTATAATTGCCTTTCCATTGGCCTCCGTACTCGCATCTCTACTCGCTCATCTACTCTATTCTCTTTTCGCCTCTCTACGTGACGCTCTCCACTCGCCATCTTCTCGCCTCTCTACTCACATCTCACCTCTCTACTCACATCTCACCTCTCTACTCACATCTCACCTCGAATCTCTACTCAACTCTCTATTCGATCTTTACTCGCCTCTACATTCGTCTCTCCACTCGCCTCTCTACTCGCCTGTCTACTGCACTCTATTTTATTCTATACTCACCTCTCCGTTCCACATGAGTATATCTTCCAAAAAAATTTCTAACTATTTATCAACTATTCACCCCCTTGTTCACATTAAAATGTAGCCCATGTCCGTTCCCTAGCTCATAACCATCTCGGTACCAAATTTCACAAATAAAGACATTCATGGCCCCACTCCCCCCCTTAAACCCCCCTTTTAATTTCATGAGGATATCTTCAAAACTGACAAAATTTCATCCCCCCCCCCCCCCCCCAAAGCCCCTTTTTCACAACAAAGAGTAGCCTATTTTCGTTCCCAAGCTCTAATTCATCCCTGTACCAAATTTCATCAGGATATCTTCAAAACTGACTAACTATCATCCCCTATTCAACCCCTCCCTATGCTCGTTTCCAAGCTTCAATATATCTCTGTACCAACTTTCATTAGGACATCTTAAAATATGACAAACTTTCATCCCATGGCCCTACTCTCCCCCTTTTCGCGATAAAAGATAGCCTATGTTCATTCCCAAGCTCTAATCCACCTCTGTATCAAATTTCAATAGGATACCTACAAAAATGACAAACTTTCATACAAACTTTCATCCCCTATTCCCCCCCTCCCCCCTAAAACCCCTTTCTCGCGATAAAAGGTAGCCTATGTCCGTTCTCGAGCTCTAATATACCTCTGTACCAAATTTCATCAAGACCGGTTTAGTGGTTTAGGCGTGAAAGCTAACATACAGACAGACAGACAGAGTTACTTTCGCATTTATAATATTAGTATACATAAAATATGTGAAGCGTGTAAGAATGAGATTTGGCATAGTTTAAGTTTACATGAATTAGTTGTCAGAGTGCCAAAATGTATTCTTTACGTTTCAACTACCAATGTCAACACACATAATGATGTATTTATGCATACTCACAGCTGATGTAATAGAACGAAATTGACGTACAAATCATCATTCTGGTTAATCTAAGCCTTAAATAAAGTAAGGGGAAATGTAGTGTAAGAGGCAGTGTTCTAGAATTATTGAATTTTCACTGCAGCTTTCTCGTTAACCAAGGATATTCCCCTTTTTCTTTTCTTTCGTACCTGCCTAAACCACACGCCGCCGTCTCGAGTCTTCTGATGCCTGATGGGTGTGTGGTTCATAATGCATTTCTCTCTCACCCAGCTTATCCACGACAATGTCTAGTTTCGAGATAACCGCAACTTTGTCTTTCTTTCTGAATTTAAATATAAAAGATGACTGAAATGGGTAAGGTCATTCTTAAGCTATAGGTAAACCTTTAATTATTATCAACTAGCTTTTGCCCGCGGCTCCGCCCGCGTGAATGTCGGCTATCACGACCAAACAGCCTATGTCCTTTCTCAAGGTCTAATCTACACCTATACCAAATTTCATCAAAATCGGTTCAGTGGTTTAGGCGTGAAAGCGTAACATACAGACAGACAGAGTTACTTTCGCATTTATAATATTAGTATGGATTTTTTTCCATCCTAATATATTAGCGACTGTATTGTATCAGCACAAGTAGAAACCTTCGTGAATTTTTATGTGCTATATAAATTCAAATTATAGGTAATGTTTTGTTTTGATAATAAAAGAAAAAAAAAACCAACATTAGTTCCTTGTTTCAGGGAATGGGTATTCACCAACAGTAAAGTCGCTAAGGAAAAATATGAATCGGCAAGTGCAACCAGGTTGCAAGTGCAGAGTTTGATAGACCAACTGTGCAAAAGCTATGGTATTAAAGAAGTTGGTAACCTATGGATATTGATAATTGTCTTTCATTGCTGTCATCATAATATCATCATTTGACTATCATTAGTTTTAATCAAGGTGTAACGGTATGAAATGCATTCGCTTTATATGTAGTCACGGATTGCTAATCAGATAAACAGTGACCCCCAATAGGTCAATGACTCCCGTCTTTACAGAACATTGACCAGAAGCAACAACATATCTCACTATCCAGCGCCATCTAACGCTGTCAGTTTGAACTTCTACAGAACTTTCGATCCTACATCGCACTATCAATGTTCTCGCGGAGGTTAACATATGATCACATCCCAACTCAGCTGGCTTGGTAAGGTTGTGGAACAATTTTTCTTTGTTCATTCACAACCATGGTGTTTTAGGTTGAAGATTTTTCGTACTGTCATATTTGGTATAGAGAGTATATTGATATTTAATTCGTCTAGTTAACCGCTAGTAAACTGCATATCCATTGAGGTGTAGACAGAGCATGAAATTTCAATGCATGTCATGATGTAAATAATACTAAGCTAACTTCGTACAGCGAACAGATACTTTACATAAAACCTTGCAAAAATACCTATACCTTTTCTCGTCAATATCTTCGCTTTTCAATTGCCTCGTTACCGTCTCATTGGAAAAGGTTGCGAGAGGCATTTGTTCAAGTTTTCGCAGCTGATTTATTTTAACTTACCACATACCTTCTATTTATCGCGGTAATGTAACATTTTGTTGTGGTAACTAATTAATTAAAATGTATTATTTCAATGAAGGTGAAATACGACAGTGGTTGGAACATAAGTCATATCAGAGGAGCACTCCAAAGTCTCGTGTCATTGGCCATACAGCATACTGCGGTTATGGATAATTTAAAAGGTAAGAAGCTGCTTCACAATTATCCTCGTGGCGATACTGCGCGATCTTACGGAGCTTTCAACTCGGGGCATGGGGAATTTAACTCCTCCTCTTAATAATTTGGCTTATATGACTTTTAAGGGGGCTACTATATCTGACCTTCCAATCCCAAGAGGAATCCTCGGCTGTCAATCAGCAGGTGTATAGGTTTGCTGGTGAGATTGACTTGGCCCCAAAGGTCTTCGTCTAATCGACCTACTGGACGTTTTACTTTATATATAAATATAAATTTATATTATAAATGTTAAATAGCGTTTTAGCAGTTGTCATTATGGCGGCCAACTGTTCACGTGCTCATGAATCATATTTCACTAGCTTGCAATGTAGGTAGTTATAGGTAATGTATGTTATATTATTAATTATTACAGACAGAACTATAGCATTGGGGCAATTTACTGGCGTCAGTTTGGATGGGGATGTTTTTCTGAACATAATCGATGTTAGAAACGAATGGTTATCGGTAAGTACCTAAACTTCATTTTTATATTATTAGCAATTTCGCGATGATCCCGACTGCACCTGAGACTTTAACTCGGATACCTGGGCCCGCTCTCCTCCTATCCATAAGTAAATGATTCAACCTATCATGACTATTATGGGAGCAACTGCCGTCTGAATAGCCCTACGAGAATAAAGCCTGCGCAAAACAAATCATCCTTTAATCACCGGATATATACAGACTCGAAAAAGGCTGGTTTGGTAGGACCCATACAAAAAAAAAGCAATAAGTAGTAATATTTCTGTTATTATTTTCCAGCTCATTAAAAAAGTAAGTCAAGAAGATAGTGCCTTAGTCAAAATACCGAACTATGAAAAAACTCTCTCTAGTATACTGAGGGATATACATATTCGTAGAAGGTAAAAAATCAGATCATTATATTTATAATAGTAATACTTTAAACAAACATCCATTCTATAAATTTCCACTTTTTATTTCCTGGTGATGTCCTGGGTTCGATTTAGATAAAAACTAAAAATGTTTATAGCTCGTGGGAAATATCCCCTTGGCTTTAATACTGACATCACAGAATAAATAATAGTACTACGTACCCTTAGATTTTGAAGAAAGCCACCGTTTCGATAACCTACGAAATTTCGTAGGTACCCTTTGTTCCGAACATTCAACGCCGCCAACTCGAGTGTTAGGGCTATCACTTTATCAGAAAATTAATATTAAACAATCCACCAAAATGTTTAGTGTTATATTTTATTGTTGATTACATTTTATATAATGCCTGATAATTTTTTTAACCTTCTCTAAATTTTTGTGTTTTCAAAATTTATGAATCTTTCAAATAATTTTAACAAATACTCTGTTGGGAAGCAATTGGGAAGTAATGTTTTTCAAAAGCGATAATAGAAGTCACAAGACCGACTAAAATATTATGTTTACTCATGTTGCGTCACGCGGGTGTTGGCAAGCGCGACCCGGCCCTGACTGGGCTTATAGCCCGGGGCTATGGCGCACCATAGGTCATGTCATCAGTTTGGGTGAGTGACGGACGCCTGCTAATATTATGAATGTGTTCAATTCCAGAAAATTCATGCCGAAAGTATCTGCGACACAATACTGTAATCATTTAAGACAATTGATTACTTCCATCGGTGATTTTTATGGCAAAGGTTGTAAATTTCCACCAAGTATTCCAGATAGTCTCAGCAAATATGAAATAGTTGTTGAACCGTAAGTGTCTTCCCATGATCGATTCTCCATTTAAATCTCCAATTGGAAGATGCCTCGTGTTTTCGCCTCAGAACGTCGAACTGAGGGCAACGTCAACTAACTGTCTCCATGGCTTGTGTAAAAATCAAAATAAACAACATTTTGGAAAAGGAGTACAGACCCTGGGCTCCAAAGTGCAACTTTTGGATACTACTTACAAAACGAGGTTCCACACGCTTTATATGATATGAATAATGGACGAGACCATGGTCTTCAGCGTAGAGTTAAGTTGTATTCCATTTCACCAAAGTGGGGAGCTCTAAAGCTCAAACGTATCCTCACGATAGCTTCGTAAGTATTTTTTTATATACACATATGTACGTATTCTGTCCGTCAGTTGACTGCACCTCTCTGGATGTTAAGAAGCTAAGACCAGAAGATGCGGACCTCTATTCCAGATGCTGATGATTCTCAAATGATGGTACCAACTTTGACGGCCTCGACAGACATATTTTACAGCCTGCTTTTGTTTCAGCGAAGCTGGACCTTTGATGGTGTCACCAACTGGTCAATTTATTACTCCTTCGTCTTGTCCTGCCGAAGAGCTAGTTGCTTATATAGCTAAACATCTTGATTTGGCTACACAATTAATGACTGAATATAGCATGTAAGTTTCTTAAGCATAAGTATTAATAATAGTAATGTCGATAAATACTTAATTGGAAGACCTATATGGCATAGCGGAAGAGCCTTTGACTGATTCGATTCACTTTCGGTGCATATTCAAACCAAACCCAGACCAATTCTTACATACAAATGCATGAATTGGTCTGGGTATTTTTATGTAAAATATGTAGGTTTAAATTTACAAATAAACGCGTTTAAATGTTTTTGTCCACATTCTAGAACCCATAATATCCAATATTATATCCCAATCCGCCTATAACGACAGATCACCTAATGCAATTAACTATACTTTTTTTTAGTAACAAACACGTTGAAAGAGCACTATATAAAGAAGTAAAAGAAAGATTTGGGCTACTGGATCTTCAAAAAGATGACAGTATAACACCAGGCTTAATGATATCGTGTTGTCAAAGATTACTTACTAGGAGTCCAGCATTGAGTGAGGTAAGATTGAATATATACTTTAAACTCATTACACACTCGAGTGAGATTATATAGCTGTGTGTGACTCAAAAACATAAATAACTTCACAAACATACCTAGCAATATTTACAAAGTCAGTATTCATCATTAACAATTTTTACGTATGAACATTATATTAAAAACAAGAAAAGAACAAACAAAAGCATTCAAAACATTAAGGCACAATACATAATTAGAAATATTGACTAAAAATAACAATGAAATTATATATACCCGTGCTGTCAGTTTACCTAATATGTATTTATTTATCATCTCATCGATGGAATAATAACTAATAATAATTTGTCTTGGAACTCTCTATGGTAAATAAGTGTTTTTTTGTTCTTTGTATTATAGTATCAGAGTAGATAAATATTTTTATCTACTCTGATACTACTACTATATACACAAATTGAAATCAAAACTCTTATGACGAACATTACGCACAGGCCAAAAAAAAGTTTTATTACGATACAGGTCTTGTATGGACACCGATATCATTAAATAACTTTTTAATCATAACGATACACCTATACAACCTCCATCTGGACTGAACCTCTACTTCAAAAAAGAATCCGCAGATTCGAAGAAAAAAAAAAGAAACACGCATGCGCAATCGATGTTTGCGCCTTGGCGACGACATTTTACATTTAAATTTTGTTTGTAAAATAAATTAGTTTATGTATTATAGTTTGAGAGTAGATAAAGTAGTGTATGACACTGTACATAACTTGGTCTTATAACACTCGTGTGATAATATAAAAAAACTCGCCTACGGCTCGTTTTTTTAAAACACACTCGTGTTATAAGAACCCTTATTATGCAACAGTATCATAAACTACTATTATACAGTTACTACTATGCTTTACTACGTTGAGTTTAGGCACAAATTTGCTCTGATTGTCTTGTGTGTGTGTGTATATATACGTGTCATGCTCTCCAGCAGAGCCACCTTCATAAATAGCGGTCAAGTTTATCTCGAAACAATGTTCGTCGAACGTACATGGTGTACATGCATTGTATATAACTGTACGCATACGGAAGAGAGGAATAATGTCCGTTGAATGTGGCTCTGCTGCAAAGCATACTCCCTGGCAGCGCCACCTAGAACAAGTACTTAGGATAGATTTAAAGGAGTGGTTTTCATGAAAATTAAGGTACGTACATCGTTTATTATGTACGTGTTAAAAATACTTATCAATGTTCGTTTTATTTATTTCTACTATTCTAAAATTTTCACATATATATTTATTAGCAAATGTTTTGAGACGATTTGCCTTTCAATTAAACTTACCACATTACTGGGCACAAAATTATATTATTGTTTACAATAATTTGCAACATAGTCATGCGACCTAAGTCTGGCCCTGACGTATACACTAGTTTCGCTGGCTAGGCGTCTAGCGAATACTTGGTAAAGATAAGACGCTCGTCGTGGGCGAGATGTATGCCCTGCAGTAGTCATTAAGTTAGATTTAAAATTCATAACTTTGTTCACACTCAATAAAATCACTTGTCTACTTCATAATTAATTTTTAATTTTCAAAAAGTCGCCATCGTGCTCCCAAAGTAAAACAACATAATAGGTACACTCTCACTCCCTAATTAATGACCGGCAATATGGCTTCAGGCCGAAACGGTCAGCGGGTGATCTTCTGGCGTATGTTAACCATATTTGGGGTGAGGCTATGGACAAGCACGGCGAGTCATTGGCAATTAGACTTGACATCGCCAAAGCTTTCGATAGAGTTTGGCACAAGTCGCTTCTTTCCAAGTTACCAGCCTTTGGTCTGCCTCCTAGACTGTGCGACTGGGTTGCCGGCTTCTTGCAGGAGCGCCGTATTCGCGTCCTTTGTGATGGACGAGCCTCGGAGTTCTTGCAGGTAAATGCCGGCGTACCGCAGGGATCTGTCCTATTGCCAACTCTCTTTCTTCTGCATATCAATGACATGCTGTCGACCGGCAGCATTCATTGCTATGCGGATGATAGCACTCTACACGGGAGTTATCATGGACGTCCTGCGGATAAGCAGACGCATATCGCGGAAAAAAGGCAGTTTCTTGTCACTGAGCTTGACCGGATCCTGAATCACATTTCCCAATGGGGCTCTGAGAACTTGGTCGAGTTTAATGCCAAGAAGACGCAGGCATGTGCGTTTACAGCAAAGGTATCTTCTTTCCTTCCCCTTCCCACTCTTCAGAGCACGCCACTGCCACTGCAGGACAACCTCAATATCCTCGGTATGGATGTTCGCTGCAAACTGAACAACAAAAACTACATCGAGAGTATCATCAAAGCAGCCTCGCGTAAACTCGGAGTCCTGAACAGAGTGAGACGGTTTTTCACGCCGGAGCAACGGTGTCTTCTTTACAAGACACAAATTCGTTCCTGCGTGGAGTACTGCTCACATCTCTGGGATGGATCCGCAAAGTACTTATTAGATGCTCTCGACAGGTTGCAGCGACGTGCGGTCCGCATTATCGGAAATCCTGAGGTCACGAGTACCCTCGAGTCTCTGCAGATGCGTAGAGATGTTGCTTCCTTGGCAGTTTTTTACCGTCTCTACCATGGCGAATGTTCTGAAGAGCTATTTCAATTGGTCCCACCCTCCCCCTTCCTATACAGGACGACACGTGCAGGACTTAGATGTCACCCCTATACGGTGCAGAACATTCCTTCAAGAACAAAGCGGTTCGGTGACACTTTCCTTTGTCGCACCATTAAGACCTGGAATTCCTTGCCAGCTCACGTGTTTCCCTCTTCCTACAGTCCCGGGTCCTTTAAGCGGGGCGTGAAAAAGCATCTGATGAGGCCGTCAAGCTGAGTGCCACCATTGTTAACATGGCACGTGTATATAATGGTGGCCCTCTTTCTTGAGACTTTACCTTCAGCTTACCATCAGGCGAGGTAAAGTCAAATTGACGTGTCCTATTTATAAAAAAATAAAAAAAAACAATAATATAATTTTGTGCCCAGTAATGTGGTAAGTTTAATTGAAAGGCAAATCGTCTCAAAATATTAGCTAATAAATATATATATGAAAATTTTAGAATAGTAGAAATAAATAAAACAAACATTGATCAGTATTTTTAACACGTACATAATAAACAATGTACGTACATTAATTTTCATGAAAACCACTCCTTTAAATCTATCCTAAGTACTTGTTCTAGGTGGCGCTGCCAGGGAGTATGCTTTGCAGCACAGCCACATTCAACGGACATTATTCCTCTCTTCCGTATGCGTACAGTTATATACAATGCATGTACACCATCTACGTTCGACGAACATTGTTTCGAGATAAACTTGACCGCTATTTATGAAGGTGGCTCTGCTGGAGAGCATGACACATATATACAAGACAATCAGAGCAAATTTCTCGTTTAAATATATAGGTTATAAAGTAATTGCATATTCCTTCTTTTTATTTCAGAAACTCCATGGGAACCTGCTTTATATAACTCATTATTATTCAGTGTTGTCTGAAGGTATATTATGCATACCTTGGAATTTCAAGTCATGATAATGAATGCCTACCTGACGTTGTGTATAGTCAGCCTTCAAAAGTAGATGGTGATTTTCAGATTCTAAAAAATATTTTTGACCAAAGTAATCTAAATTAAAATACTGTTCCACTATTTAGTAGGCTTTGTTAAAATGTTTTGAAATGTTTGTTAAAACAAAATTAATTCCATTTTTTATCTGCGCTAGAAACATTTTTTCAGTTTATTTGAATAAATGAATTTCTGTATATCGAATATCTAGCTGTGTGATCTGCGGAAAAGCTTACTAGCACCGTACAAGTACACACATTTTTATGTATATAGGTCATTTGATTCAAATGAAATAATATTGCCATATGTAATCTCGAATATATCAATGCATGAATTCAGGTAAATCTCAAGCTTCATGAATCAATTATTAAAATTAGAAAGTGGCGTCACGTGTTGTATGTATTTTTTAACTAGTATTGAGGAAAACATGATGTAATTGGTTATTCAAACTGTCATACTATGTTCACTATTAGCGGCACTGTATACAAAAAAATGACGACTGGAAACCAACGACACCGAATGTTTAAAGAAAAAATATCCCAAAGGACATCATGAACACTACTGAAAAGCGATTTTCTGGTTAACTTTTATTGTCAGTTACACCCTTATAACCCCTCAATCGTAGATATGGGGTTGGATCTATAAAAAAAAAAGGAAATATTGATAAATATATTTATTGAACGATACTTATTTACACTAATTAAGTCTTTATTGGCAAAAGTATTTACAATGCATTGTGAACAATATCATCAAAATTATGTACATAATAAATTTTTAGTAGAATTAGAATATGTGATAATATGACTGTAGAATATATACTAAGTCACTACATGAAACGTCAAAAACTATTGTTAAATATTGCTTTAAAATGAATAAGTATAAGGATAGAGTTTACAATTAACAATAAAGTGATGAGCAAGTATCAGTGCTTTTTATTTTGCTGCACAATAATGAGTTTATTCTTTTCCTTAGTGACTTTTGCGACGGGAAGATTTGTGGCGGGCATCAGCTGGCGTAGATTTTGACTAGGGATAACAGGTGGCTGAAAATTAAAAAGTGAAAATTTAGTCAAAATAGCATGACTACCAGAGTTAGCAATAAGAATAGTGTTATGGCCTCATTATCAGCACATTATCGAAATCGCAGGGAAATTATTCTTTGGCGTGATCCCTATGGACGTCGCAGCATGCTAAAGCGGAGTTTCCAACAGATGCCGAAACCTCCTTTTCCTTGCCGATGCCGATAATAAACTGCGGCCCTAATGCCCCTAATGCGCGCCCGCCATCATCTTGCTTTTATCTCACATGACATTTCTGTACCTCTCTGACCACTCTACCTCCAGATACTTTTGTGATTAAAATCGAAAGTTTGCAAACTCATGCAGCCATCCTGTCCACTTAGTTGTGAGCAGCAGCCGAGGAATGACTACTGCACTATGCCTATCGAGAGTGGTTGGTCTCGCCTCGCATGCTCGTCTCCACGCCTGATGTTCCACTGTCAGCTATAGGCTGTTCAACCTAGATAATCATTCTGTTGTTCATCTACTTACCGGAGGATACCTGGCGAGTTGCTTCATACGATCAACGAGTCTCATAGCATCGTCTGATGTTTCCGAATCTGTCGTTAAACCCAACGAGAGTGCTCTTTCTGCATTACCACCATCCAAACAACGATGTATTGATTGGAAATGTCTGAAAAGTAAAATAGAATCACTTATAATCGCAGCACTTCGCCTGAGAAGGTGGTGGGCTGGCTGCATCTACAGAAGTAGATGGCAGGCTGAGGTAATAAAGCTTGAGTATGCATGTATATGAAAACTAATCGAGAATAGAAGCCTAGAAGAATTCACTAAATGAGTCAAAATGCTCAAATCAAATCAAAATATTATGTTTCATCCTGTCCACAACTGAACCGATTTTGATGAAATATGATACAGAGATGGAATAGAGCTTGGGAGAGGACATAGGGTTTGTTCGCTATGACCGATATCGGGTAAAACCGCGAGCATCAGTTAGTATAGGGTTAATGTCCACTAAGAGAGCAGCGGCCAGACTATAGTAATAGAAATGATCGCGAGCGCGACCGCTCTGGGCCTCCTTCACCTTCAAGTCACAATTTGTTCTCCTGTAGATAAGATTCAAAATGGTTTGTTATCTTGCCTCAAAAAGCCGCTGCGCGCCGCCGCTCTTTAAGTGGGGATTAGCCTTTATTTTAAATATTTTATTCATTGTTCAAGTTGCTAATTACCTTGAATGAGCATGCGGTTTAACACGTTGCGCGTGTCTCCAGGCGGCAGCGGCTCTCGCACGCCACGCCGCCGTCTCTTCGGATGCTGCAGCCACTCCTGCCTCAAGCGCAGCACAAGCCCCACGTAAATCCACTACCTGAGAAAGCGAAATGTAGACTATATAAATTAAATATTCACATACCAGGGATTGCCCGCGGCACTATGGATGTCGGTTTTTAGTACAAAACGTAGCCTATGTTATTTCCAATTGCCCCAGTTCTATTCTGTTTTTTTATGCCACGTAGGTAGCAGACAAGTACACGGACCACCTGATGGTAAGTGGCTACTATGAACGTGAGCAACACCATGGGCGTCACACTCGTGTTGCCGACCTCAAGTTTTAGTCGCTTGGCAAACCACAGCAGGGAGCTCATTCCACAGCTTAAGCATGCGAGGGATGAACTTCCTTTCATACCTCACAGTGCGCTGCACATTAAATGTCATCAAAATTGGTGCAGTAGTTTAGACACAATTATTAATATAAATATATGTCTGTCGTGTCCAAGATATTTTTTTACGCAAAATGATGTAATTAATGGTAAATATTAAAGTGGAATGAATTACTTACCTTCTGGAAGTACCTATAAAGTAATGTTTTCATTTCATCATGTGATAATTTATCAAGTCGGGCCATTAACATCTGTTCTCCCCTGCTCCTAGAGTCTTTATTATCTTGTGAATCAGACAGTGATACAGAAGGCGATTTACCACATATTAGATTGTTTTTATATTCTATTGCAGTATCTATAGCTTCTATGGCTTCTTCACATTCAAGCAATTTTCGTTCCTGAAAAACATGAAATAATTACATTGAGCAACGTCATAATTGATTAGACTATAAGAAATATTGTGTTATACCTCAGAATCTGAGAGAGATTTATAAATCTTTCTCTTATGACCTAAACTGCACCTTTGTTCATGCAAGCACTCTCTAGTTTTTCGCAAGTTTTTAATTTCTTTTCTCAGCATTAATTCCTTTTCTTTAGACAACTCTAAATTCTCTAAATCATTTGTCTTTTCCTTCAAAATGCTGTCTAACTGTGTTATTCTATGTGTGAAATGTTTTAAAGAATTAGCCTTTCTATCTTTGACATCTATAGAGGTATCAGACAGTTCATCAAGTTTTAATTTATCTTTCACTAGTTCTACATCTAAAGTATTTTTACGCTTCTCATCCTTTTTAATTTGTCTTTTAATTTGTTCAATTTGTTTCTTGTATGTTTTGAGATTAGTTTCATGTCTCTTTATCTCTCTCATAGTATCTTGATCAATTAAACTAGATTCGGTTTTCTCAGAGTATGACTTATTATATGTATGGCACACAGACTTTGACAAATCACTTATCAGTCTCTCTTTGTTTATGCAAAGATTTATCAATTCTTTTAACTGTGTCTGACTACCACTTATTTCTTTTGACAATTTTCTTGCTAATATCTGCTTTTGTGTATATTTCTCTTTTGTCATTTTGTACTTTTTACATATTTCTTCAGTCTTTGGTGAATCAATCATTTTAAGTAGCTCTCTTTCAATCAACTTTGGTTCAGGATCAACATCTTTTTTATGAGATTCTATAAGTATTTTTTGAGATTCAGGTGAAATAGCTTTTGCAGCAACTTTCCGCAACAGCTCTAACTCTGCTCCTGAGAGACTTTCGCCAGGTTGTATAGTTCTCCTTCTGCCTGAATTTGATTGGGAAGTCATAACAGGTAATGATTGTGACCCGCTTAGTTCTGATATTGTAATATCATCAGAGTCAATATGATTCAAGTACTCTTCACATCTATCAGCAAATAATAGATCATTTTTTTCTTTAAAGTACTCCATAAACTTCTCAAGTTTATCTTGAAACACAGTATCAGAATGAGTATCTTCCTCTGAATCTGAATCTACATCAGATTCACTGGGTTCACTTGGTTCTGTATCCTCAGCTATTCTAGGTAAACCTTGCTTTGCATTTGCATCTTTATTATCCACACTTGCATCACCATTTAGGCACTCATCACATTCTGCTTTTAAAAACAACCATTCACTGACTTGGTTGACATCAGCTTCAGATAAAGATTTAGATTGCAGTATTTTATTGAAAAGGCCCTCTGCATTGGATACTAATTTTATCCATTGTGTGGTAGCAAATTGTAAATTAAAATTGTTTTCTGAATGTGGCAGCATAGATTTCTCTGAATACACAGGAGTGTTATTATCAGCAAATAAGTTAACAGTGACAAAATTCTTAATGCCTCTGCAGCATAGACATAAATTGAGTGTTTTCAGAGTTTCTTGATAGTCTTCAGGCTCAGTACTTATACATCCAATAACCCAAGTAAAAGCTCTACCACCGAAAGAGTCTCTAAGCATTGCCGTAAGTATGCACTGATCATAATTTATTTGCTTGGGTGGGTTACCTGCTAATAGTTCTTTGATAATGTTCTCTAAAGCAAATAATCCAGGCTCAGGGTATGCAGCAAGATCACAGAAACTGGCAGTTGACATTCTATGATTCAGAACACCATTAGTACTAACCCACTTCTGTTCCACACTGACTGTAAATACAGTGTGATTATTGCCTTGACATCTTTGTCTCCATCCAAGTTGTAAATATTGGAATGCCTCTTCAACATTACAGCACCTTACAAGACCAGCACCCAGTACATCAAATATATTATTATTAACAACTTGCATCCAAGTTATATGAAGAATGAATTCCCTTTCAGGCATTTGATTAAGTTTGTGAAATATTTCAGATAAGAATCGAGGCACAATACCTTGATCACATTCACTGTGGATGCATTCAAAACCTGCAATAATTCATATCATTAGATTTATTAGTATACATACATTGGATATATTAAGTAATATTAATGGTAATAACAAAAGGATTGATATATTTACCAGCACCAAATAAAGTATAGGTTTTGCCCGTCTTAGCCTGTCCGAAAACAACAACTGAAGTATCACATCCATCTAGGAAGCAGTTGATTTGAGGTATCATAAACGAGTTGAAGAGGTTCGCCTGTGTGCAGTCCACTGGCAATGCTCTATTTACATGAAATGTTTGACCACTTTCTGTGATGACTATTTGTGTGACAGGATTGCTAAATATGCATTGCGATGAGTCTGCGAGACTTGGCGGTTTTAGTCTCACTGCTATTTGTACTGGGATATCCATTATGTTGTGTTTATCAGAACCAGATGCTGTATTTTTAACTACACAATCATTCACAATAACTTAACACAAAATAAGTTTTGCTATTGCATTATAATACACAGCTTGAAAATGATTTAATAAATGATCGAAGTATTGATTTCCTTGATCTTAAAAACGTAAACATTAATAATTTTATAAACACAACTCCTTTCAAAGCGTAAAAAACTATACAGACCATAGATAACAATAGACGAAGACGTTTCTTTAAAGGGACGAAGCGTATATACTGGAACAGGTATTTATACCCAGTATAAACATGGGTGTACACATACCGGGTGTGTATGACAGATACCCGAACCTGCACCCGCACCCGATAGGTATCATTGCTAACGAACCCGGTCCGTACGTACCTATAACCTGTTCGTACCCGATCTCCGTTCTACACCCGACACCGCACCCGCCACATCGCGCGCCCGCCATTCACGAGGTTACCCGAATGGTAGCGGCGCCTCCCAATCGTGCTTGAATTGAAACTAATACGCGCAGTAGGCAGGCATTTCTTGGGTGTCTTTTGAGGATAGCACCGGGTGCAATGCGCGTGGACGAGATCAAGTCTAGTCTACCAATAATTTATAACAGGTATCCAAACTCTTGCGAATTAGGTCCAAGATACGCTACGCTGGTTTTACCTACTTAGATTTATTTTAGGCAATGTAAAGAATGTTTACGCCCGCACGGAGTTTTATAGCATATTATCAATAAGATCAATAGATTTCATGCCATAAAAAATACAGTCGGCACGTAAATATAAAAACAAAATTCAATTATTGTAACGTTATACAACTTTAAATTTAGATCTATTTATTCAGTACCAGCCTTTACAGGATAGGTATAGGTTATAGGAAAGTTTAAATAAAACTCATGAAAATCTTACAAAGGTCGCATAGTTATGAGTCGCTAAGTTCAGCCTAGGCCCCAGAACATACCTATAGGTATTTTGATACCGGGTTTTTGTACCGGGTATACGGAGTGCATACACACATACATCATACCTTTGAGGCCGGGTATTGAAAGTGTGTTGGAGGTTGTATTTCCATGCCTAGTTTCTTTTGTTATCTATGGTCTATACGGTAGAGTGGTACCGGTACGGGTTACGATTTGATTCATCGAATTATTTACTTATGCCCATGGGCGACGATACATACGCTGAGAAATATACTTCACAACTCTCATTTTCATTCTGTCATTTAGATTTGACATCGGTGTTTTGGCGGGAAATCGATGTGTGGTACATCGTTGTGCCATTTTATTTTCCGAAATTGTTGTGTATTCGAGTTTTTATGTGTGAAAATGGTGGACTTTTAGTCATCACATCATCAGCACAAAATGAAGATATTTAAATAAATGAAGATGTGACTTAAAGGTTCAGTGACCAGGGCATAAAAACCCAAAAAAAAAGATTTGACACCTGACACTTGACAGGTTTATTTTTTTAGTATGTCAATCTGTCATCTCCTGTGTGGATTGTGTGGTAATTATTTTGGTCTTCTTTTTTGTGCGAGATGCACACTCATCTTTCATGTGGCTCTCTTATATATAGTAGTAATAATAGTGAAATAATATATTAGTTGGTGACTATCAATTTAGTCCAGTTACAAGAGAGTTACAATTTAACTGTATTTATATCCACGATATCGAATAGTCTCGTGTCGCAATAATTTACAAAATAATTTGTTATCGTTTGCTTCATTTTTGTATATGGATAATGGAGTGATTATGTGATAAAGTGATAAGATTCATAATTCTTCTAAAAGCTTTAAGACGCTCATCAATCGAGAACTACATTGCAAATTTTATAAAATCATGGATACGGAGACAGTCGGCGACATTGGTCTTGGATACCACGAACCTCCAAAATACGGCCTAAAATTACCTTTGAACCATGAATTTCCGCTACAGAGTAAGCAAAAAATTATTCCGAAACCTAAACAGGCTATTGAAATGATGCCTCTAACTGCCAGGTGAGTCTATTTATAGATATAATATATTAATGTTCTTTAATCACTTCAGAAAAAGCTCTAAGTTCTATAAGTAAGGAAACCTTTTACAGAAAAAGGCAAACAGTTTGTGCAGTTTCTCTTATCAATTCAGAGTAAAAATCTTAGTAGTTGTTTATGATTTCTTTCAGAACAGAACTTAGCATAATACAGTATTTCATTTCTTCTATTCCACTTTGCATTATTCCATCTCATAAAATCAGAATTTTGTAATTTTACTCCTAAATCTGTTAATAAAAATCAGTGTTACAGTACTGTAGTACATTCTAATTTTAGATTTTTAAAATTTAATGGTTGATTGTTTTAATTTACATTATTGTTGCAAATCTACAAACAGTTGCCAATTTTTTTAAATTACTCTGTTGTAACAAGTCTTTGTTACAGGTCTTAAATTTTTATTATTAGACTTTGCTTGTTTCAATATGTGTGGTTGGGTATTTCCAACTGATACAGACACTCTCCGTAACTCTTGCTTTGGAAAGTAGTTATTTTTGTGTTCTCTTGTTATCTCATTTATATTAGTAGTAGCTAAGACCACCTTCCTACTGCTTCTTCAAATCGGCTCCATGGGTTCAGTTTTCCATATTGTGCACAGAATGATGTCAAAGCAAACTTAAATAGCGTGAAAACAAATGAATTATCACATTCGAAACACAAGTAGACATGCTTAAAATTGAAATTAATTTTAATTTTGAATTCCTAACCAAACGCTGGATTTTTGAAATCAAATTAGCCAGTTTGATAAAACATCATCATCATATGTAAGGACCTTGTCATCTAAACTTTCCTTTCATCTCATTTGGTTGTGGCTAAGCAGTTAGCCTTAAAATGTAGCTGCAAGATTTGACCTTAACATACCACATATAGATCAAGTTAAATAACAGCTTGTAACCCATTCACCCAGGTTATCATTTTTAAAATTATATTTGAACCAGAAGGAAATACTTGCTTTAATGCAGAAGGCGTGTGTATATAAATTTGACTGCACAGCTAGGCTGTTACCGTAAAGTGCAACTGTACTTGCAGCTCTATCTTATCCATAATTAATTCAGAAAAGTTAATTAAACTTGGTAATATCATTCATAGGTATCTGAAGTATTATATTGGCAAAAGGTGGAATAAAAGGCGACCCATCATGGATTACCTACACATGGTTTCAGCTCAGAGGATGTATGGTAAGTGGACCTAAGTAAATTTCTTGTAAAGGTGTGGACTTCTTAAGTTTAAATATACCCTGTGAAGTATATACAGGAAAGAAATAAGGATGTAAGTTAAGGCATAGTTAAAGCAGGATCTAACGTATCGACGGGATTCGCGCTAGTCGCTCTGGGATCGCGACAATACGTACAATTTTCTGTCTAATTTGCTCCTAAAATAGATTTTTGTATTTATTCTATCAAGTTCGAGTTTTAAGGTATCACCAGTTATATGGTTACCTGTTGCGATAAGAACCATTTACGTTTTTATTGCAAACTTTATTGCATGAAATTTTTATGTTAATAACAAAAAATGCGTGTAAATGTTGCTTCAACCCCCTTGCTTTCTGAATATACACGGGAAATATATTTTTGGTACTCATAATAAAACATTTTAACAAAAAAATTAAACCGCCGAAGTGAATAACTTTGGGGTATACTCTTTCCAATAAAAAAAGAATTATGAAAATCAGATTACTCTGTAAGAAGTTATGCATATGGTAATACCTTGCAATCTGAGTGAATATTCGATCATCCCCGGTTTTCCTACCCTTAGGGTTGGATTTTTATTTTCAAATTTATATAAGACCAACATCAGGGTATACTCTTTCCAATAAAAAAAGAATTATGAATATCGGACTACTCTGTAAAAAGTAATGCGTGGTCATACAAAAAAAATATATACGCGTCGACTTGAGAACCTCCTCCGTGTTTTGTATTTTCGTCGGTCGAAAATGGTAGATCTGTCGCCAACTGCGCTCTCCGACATGGGTTACTCTAGTTTAGAAGGGGTTGTGTCATTGTCTCCGTGTTAGGTTATCATCTTCCTCCTTCCTGCATGAGCGCAGCTTTCAAGTCCTCTGCTATTCAAATTTAGCGCTCCCCTTCCAAAGCGAAGCCTTAGCTATACGCCCGTCTGTGGGTCGTAGTGCAAAGCCAACGCATATCCCTTGCACCCCGGCCGACCCAGGGCCATCTCTGTCGATCTAGCCCTCGGGTATAGGGGCCACTGAGTCCCCAACTCGTCCCGGGTACGGGGAGTCGCGCAGGGTGACAGGCGGCTCCACCCGTCACCCCAGGCCCGCGCTCACAGGGAACCGTGAGAACTCTCACTCCTAGGGCCGCCACCAGCTCCCGTCTCGGCGTCTCTCATGCCGGGCACTCGGTGATCGTGTCCTCGCTCGCGTCGCAGTGATGGCACTCGGGCGTTGGTTCTTTCTTCTTTGACACACATACCGCCCGAAGCACCTGTATTCGGTGATCATCTGTGTAAGCCCGAACCTTAAGGCTATGATGGGTCTTACCGCCGCTACTACGACGTGCCCTTCGCGTGGTTGCTCAATTCGTCACTCCCACTCCGCCACCATTTCCCTGTGGAGCCGGGATTTCTCGGCCCGGCATTCTGGATACTAATGACATGACATAGGGCAAACTCATGAAAAGATCTAATTTTTTCATCTTGTATAAAATGTGTGGATACTGTAACGTATTCTAAACACGTAGATATATGAGTACTACTATAACTCTATTTAAGACACTTTTTTCTCGCAGACCTACTAATTGCACTTAAAACTATGGCTCTCTAAAATTCAAACGATGAACTAGATTTCATTAGCTTCTCCTGTGTAATTAAATTTTAACCACACGGTTTTAAAACACAGTTATCTTATAAGTGAAGCTAATAAATGCGTTTTAATAATAACAATGAATGTTCCTTACAAGCACTAAGATATGTTACTAATATTATAAATGGATAGGCCACTAATTTGATTAGCCAATTAATTAGCCTATCACAGACCACTGCAGGCCGTATGCCTCTCTCTATGTCGGGAGGCTTTCGCCTGCTGTTTCCACGCTGGCCAGCCGGGTTGGTATACGGTTTTATTTCGAGTTTTCATTCTCTCGCAGTGACATCGTCTGCGTTTTGTTTCCGTTAGTCGCCCTTACGAGATCCTTTGGTTGATATGGAGTGGTTATACTAGTATTCTTTCTCCGTTTCTCATCCGACACGTCAAATGCGTACTGTTTGAGGCAAAACCTATCTCATCTGTAAGCCGGACGAGGCTCTGGAGCAAACCTTTCGCTAAGGGTAGGTAGTCCAGACGCCAAGCGATCCCATAAAAGCCATTTACGAGAAGGAGAACTAAGCGGACTCCGGGCTCCCGAGGTGAAAACCTTGGATGCAACTGGAAACAAACGTCAAGGTGAAGAAGAAAGATTATAAATAGATGGATGGGTGGATATTCATCTGTTACTCTCTCTTGCAATAATGGATTTAGATGAAAGATAAAATTTGGTTCAGCGATTTCTATCGGTTATGTAGTCTCGAGTTGGTTACCGTAAGCCACGGGAATGGGATCAGTTCCTAGGTATATTACGCGGGTAACAGCTAGCTTTGTTAAATACGTCACGTTCATATATGTAACTGTAACTCCCGCCTGTATGCTCCCGAAGGAGTAGCCAGAATTTTATTGTAGGTAGGGAACAGTCGTCTACAAAAGTTCATTACTATTAGAATATTTACAAACCTTTTTTACATTGAAACACATGTAATAATTTCATGTTTTCGTGATCAAAATAAGAATTTGTTAATCTATTTTAGTCTAACTTTAGCTAAAAACTGTAGGTATTGTGGTACAAATGTATTCAGTTTTATGTATTAGGTACTTAGTACCTATCTGAACGACTTTATACTATTTTCAAAGATAACACTATTCTTGTAGGTTTTAATGCCTTATCTTGCTGAATAATGCAGGTTCTTAGATATAGCATACATTATGTCATAAAAGGATCGTAATTTACATATGAATCAAAACTAAGGTTTAATTCTACTACTATCTTAATTATCGCATGTTTGCCGCTGTAAAGAAAGTTACCTATTCAACATACCTAGTTGGTTTACTGACGTCTGTCCCGGTTCGGACATGTAAGCCGTAGGGATGAAAGGGTTGGCGTAAGGAAGCATTAACTATGGAAGTGGACGGCTACAGGGTGAGAAGACCTAAGACGAAGATTGACTGTGTTAAAGATGATTTGGTTAGGGAGTGAACGTTGAAATGACTGCAATCAGAGATGAATAATGTGTGTATAAATAAATAAATAAATGAATGAAAAAAGCACAAATGTTGGGCCAACCCTGAATATGGGATACTGGTACTTTTAGACTTCTTCTGTATTGAAAATTTTAACATCAATATGTTACTATTTTGTGTGACATGATTGGTTATAAATTATGTAAGAGTTTGGTGGCACAAGTTTTTTGTACTATTAACGAGGTTAATAGTATAAACAATAATAATAATAAGTTAATAGGACGCACCTCTTATTTATTTTGTACCCATAATAATAAATATGAATTGTGTAGTTCAGAATTATTTCTTTAGATGCAGAAATTATTGACTAATTAATAATTCATATTTATTGTTAGAACTAAAATACGTGGTTGAGGTTATCTACTTGCAGGCTGTAGGTACTAATTTTTTCCTGTTTTTTTTTGTCTCACGCAAGATAAACGATGGTACACTGTATTAACTATAAATATAGAATAAAACTTGACGACATGAGTGGTTACATTGGGCATTGTAAACATGAAACGTAAATCCGAAGATGCGGAGCAGTGGAACAATAGCTACCCTAAAACGCATTTATCTGGCATTCGAGTCAGCACGTGACCCTTCGTTCTTCCCATTAAGTACCGAAAAAAATTCAAAGTAACTTCATGATACTCACATCTTTCATCAGCTATACTTTCGTTCGTATTCCATGCGAGCCCGAAGTTTTGTATGTACGTTTCATGTTAGACCCCTCAGCTCTCTAGTCTTATTCATACTTTCCAAATTTAAATTGGCCTAATAATTGATCGAGTTGACAACTCCTTTTTTAACTCCCCAGGGTGTCCTATTGGTGGTATCGGTGGTGGGACAATTGGAAGAGGGTTCAAAGGTGAATTTTGCCGGTTTCAACTAACTCCAGGCCTGTATGAGTATGTCACGGTGCCTGAGTGTCAATTCATTGTGAATATTAGAAATGCAAGCAATGAAACTATTTTCCAGTCTGTTTTGTCCACTTATAAGTAAGTTGTGGCAAAATATATCATTATTATGTTATAGGTATTATTTATAATCGCAAATAATCATGTGGTTTAGGAGATACATATAATTACATAATATTATTATGATAAATTACCAAAGTGTACACTGTAGAAAATAATAGATACTTACTGTTTAGTTTTCGGATCATCAATCCAAAAAATGTACAATATCAGATAATAATCTTTGAATTCTTGTAGTTCAATAACCCTTTTATACAGTAGCATGATTCCTAAGATATTTTCTTTAGATAGAACCTTAATTCCATGTTAAACATAGATGTAGTATAAAAATGGCTTAGTATGGTAGTTATTTACTGCATTCGTAAAAACCTAAATTAAAGTATACAAGTAAATTTTAGCAAACCAAAAAAAGCACCGCCTGCATGGGAATGGAACTTGAATGGTGGTGAGTGTGAATATACTGCCCTATATCCTCGCGCATGGACCACGTACGACCTATCCAAATACGGAGTAAAGCTGGTGTGCAGACAAATTTCACCTGTAATACCTCACAACTATAAGGTATCTTTTTTATTGACATTTTAACTTTAGACCCTAGTTACTGGTACACTCATGAATCAATAAAGCTTTTGTAAGAACAAAAATGAGTAAGCAACTGATTCATTATTGTAAATAAAACCTCGTCTTGCGAATTCATTTGTACAATTACTCATCCACTTAATAACCTGTCGAGTGCAATGGTTTGTACTACCTGTAAATCAATTACACACTCCGAGGTCACAGATACGATGACGCCCAAAACTGTGCAAAGTTGAGGAGAAAAGCCGTGAGGTGAAACCGGTCAGGTTAAAAAAATAAAAATAAAAAAAAGTGTGGAAAAGTACAAGTGATATCATTATTCAATTATTCAATATTGAGGAGAAAAAGCTAAAAGGCGGTATCTGAACTCCGAATTACTTCTCCTTGATGATGATGATGATTAAGAAGTTGCTGCTTGTATGAGTGTATGGGAACCCATCAAGACTTTCGGGGATTAAGCCATCCTCACCTGCTGATTGAGGGACGAGGCTTGACTTCTTAGGTGTGGGGTCAGATAGCCTACTTTGCGACTGCCTAAGAGGTTTATATTTAAAATGTCAGATTTCAATACAATAACAATAATTGGTTTCAGGACAGCAGTTTGCCATGTGCCGTCTTTGTTTTCACTGCCACAAATCTCACTAATGAGCAAAGAAAAGTGAGCATTACTTTCACATGGACCGAAGTCCTTGGAGGTCCTAACAAGAAGAAAAATATCGGTATTTCACAAATTTATTAATTATTTTACACTTTAAACTTTCGCCACAGCCAAACATTATATTGCTATAATGTTTGGCTGTGGCGAAAGTTTAAAGTGAACCTTTTATAAAATGATCAACGCATAGCTAATGGAACTCTGTGCATTCTTATCTACTACAGCTTCTTTTTCTAGACCAAGCCGACAGGAATCGTATTATAGGCACCCCTCGCAACTGAAGTATGGGTCTATCATCCTACTAACTTTAAAACTCTCGTTCACGTTTCGACCCATATACGCCTATGGTAGTCTCCACAGCGTTGTCATAAAATAAAGAAAGCCATACATTTTGATGCTTACATTTGTTATTGTATTGTAGGGAAATTGGATTTGGAGAGATATGCCGAAGAGCACACATGTGGTGTGACTCTTGAACAGAAGATTATCGAAGCTCCATGCACGTTCACCATAGCTAAGAATAAGGTCGAAAATGAAACCATACACGAAGGTTACTGTTTATGGAACGCGGCGAAGACGTCTACCTACGTATGGGAGTGCCTTAAGAAACACGGTACTTTGGTTCCGGACCCGAACCTTACGCCCCCTCCGCCAAAGATACCTGATAAGGACAAGCAAAAGGAAGAAAAGGAAAAGAAAGATAAGCAGAAGAAACTTTATAAATGTAATTAATATATTTGTTATTCTAACTAGCACTTCTAGACCAATGTCGATAATTTTTATAACAAAAAAAAAATAGTAGGATGAAACCCATTAGAAAAGGAGGGGAATATTATAAAAATGAAACCTCAAAATTTATGTGAAAAATTCAAAAAACCAAGGTTTTGGTTTTTTATTTTTATCTTTTTCGAATAAATTTCTTTTTTCATGAAATTTGGTGAATACCTTTTTATGTCCCAAATACGCTGTAATTTATTTGATTAGAAATATTTATTTTTGCGCCTTATTTTGAATTAATATCGAAAAAACACCCTAATTTTCAATCGAAAATTCACCCGTCAAAATATCAGCTTTCATCAAAAAATTAGTATGTTTTCTGTTCGTTGAAATCTCTACTGTCCGTAGGTGAAAGAAAAAAATATGTTACAATAGTAAATCTTCTCAGAAAATGCCAAAAATCGAAAAAGACTCGAATTCGAAATTTCTTTTTTAATATATTATATACAATTTTCAGCTATTTATTAAAATTTACACTTTAATTACTCGAAAAACGTAAGATTACATGTTTAAAAAAAAAAAGAAAACTGTTCGAATCTGTATAGGAAGGTAAATACTATCTCTATTCTTATCTGTTTAAATTAACTCAAACATAAAAATAGTAATATTTTCTTTAAAAAATAGTATGCTTAACGTAACATAACCTTAAGATTAAAATTGAACGATTTTTAGTACAAGATTAAAAAATAATAATCTCCTGTGTTTTGCACAAACAAATTTAGTTACTCCCATGAAAAAAAAAAATTAAAAATCTATAAAAAATATATAAATGTAAATAAAATATATATTGTAAATATATTTTGAATAACTAACTTTAGGCCGATTTTCATGTATATTTCATATATTTTAAATATATATTAGATACATGTAATCTTACGTTTTTCGAGTAATTAAAGTGTAAATTTTAATAAATAGCTGAAAATTGTATATAATAATTAAAAAAGAAATTTCGAATTCGAGTCTTTTTCGATTTTTGGCATTTTCTGAGAAGATTTACTATTGTAACATATTTTTTTTCTTTCACCATCGGAAAGTAGAGATTTCAACGAACAGAAAACATACCAACTTTTTAATGAAAGCTGATATTTTGACGGGTGAATTTTCGATTGAAAATTAGGGTGCTTTTTCGATATTAATTCAAAATAAGGCGCAAAAATAAATATTTCTAATCAAATAAATTACAGCGTATTTAGGACATAAAAAGGTAAGTTTTCACCAAATTTCATGAAAAAAGAAATTTATTTGAAAAAGATAAAAATAAAAAACCAAAATCTTGGTTTTTTGAATTTTTCACATAAATTTTGAGGTTATGTGAAAAAAGTGTCAATAAAAAGTTTTAGATCTTTTTATTACCCACAACTTTGCTATTTGACTTTTTTCCATAGGACTTTTAGTTTTGCCGGAAATCGAGAAAAACCCTTTTTTACCCTTAAAACTCACCCCCATCCCCTTCCCGACCTCAGATCGCCCGTAATTCATTTTTCCTTTCATTTTTATAATATTCCCCTCCTTTTCTACTGGGTTTCATCCTACTATTATTTTTTTTCACTTTTTATTATTTTTAAAGGCTTCTACCCTGGTCTATTCATTGAATAAAAATTGCTCAGTTCAATGTCATTCAAATCTACCATTTCTCTCTCATTTGCTCACAAACTTTCGATTTTATTGTATAAGCTACATAGTAATAGGGATATGTATGAGGTGTATAAGGTTAGCTGCAATCGTACTTACCTACAAACTTTACTTTTACTTTAAAATTATTTCTATATTCAATGGTTTCCGCAATTCTGTTTTATTGAGTGTGGACGATTAAATTTTGAAGTTTTCAATACGTTGACAAAATTCAATATATTGAGCCAAAGAGGAAAATTTTACATCCAGGGTGGGATTCAATAATGCATTTTATTATTTCTTTCTTTTTTTACGTTTGTGGGCCGCGGTAACCACTGTTCATTATGTGAGTCGTGTGCGTGTCTACCGCCAAAGTAGTATAAAGGAAAGCTACTTTTAAATTATAATTTTTTTGCAGGTGATTCTGTAGCACTCTCTAGTGTCATATCTTTAGATCCTGGAGGAACAGGAAGTACAGAATTCTGTCTTGCTTGGGACATGCCTATTATTAAATATAAGAAAGATACTAAAATACATAAAAGGTAAGAATTTAATTAATTTTTTTAACCTAGGACACGTCAGTTTGACTTCACCTCGCCTGATGGTAAGCTGAAGGCAAAGTGTCAGACAAGAGGGTCACCATTACATACACGTACCGTGTTAACAATGGTGGCACTCAGCTTGACGGCCTCATGAGATGCTTTTTCAAGCCCCGCTTAAAGGACCTGGGACTAGGAATATAGTATATAGTATTAGTAGGATACTCGTACGCAGATGATAACCGGGCACGGTTACTTCGGGCGGTATCTGCATCTGATGGGTATTGAGCCAACGCCCGAGTGCCATCACTGCGACGCGAGCGTGGACTCGGGGCTGCACACGCTCACCGAGTGTCCGGCGTTTGAGACGCCGAGGCGGGGGCTTGTGCAGGCCCTGGGGGTGAGAGTGCTCACGCTCTCCACCCTGCTCGCGGCGATGGTCCGCTGCGCGGATGCGTGGGCGGCCAGCGCCTCTTTCTGCGAGCAGGTCATGCTCGCGAAGGAGACAGCAGAGCGGGCGCGGCGCGGTGAGCGAGAAAGACTCGCTGACATCGCTGCTCGCGCCCGAAGGCGGCTCGGGCGTCGGAGGGCGCTTACAGACCTCCGCCCCCCATGAGCGCGGGCCTGAGGGTGACGGGTGGAGCCACCCGTCACCCTAGCAGAAGCAGGCCACGGCGGCGGCGCGCATCGTAGGACGATGCGCGCCTCCCCACACCGGGGTTGAGTCGGGGACGGCGTGGTCCCCACCTCCCGAGGAGGGCCAGACCGAAAGGGATGGCCCTGGGTCAGCCGGGGTGCGAGGGATATGCCGCAAGGCAACCTCACCTTCGGCCTAGCACCACGACCCACAGACGGCGTGCGGTTTAGTCGGTTCGAGTCCGACATAACCCACCCCTCCGGCTCCGGAGGGGCGGGTATCCGTGGGGATTTCCCGCACGTAAAAAAAAAAAAAAAAAAAAAAAAAAAAAAAAAAAAAAGTAGGATACTCGTAGTAGAAATACCTAGACACTACCTTTTTTTAATAAATAACGCTTTTTCCTTTTGCAATGAATTTGATATTCCTTGGAAAAATCATGGAATAAGTATATGCTTGCCTGTCTTCAGACGTATAACACTTTAATTTGTTTTTAATTTAAAGTATTCTTTTCAGATATTACACCAAATTCTTTGGTAGTGATGGTATTGCCGGTGCCAGCATAGCTGCGTACGCGCTTAGAAATTATAAAAATTGGGAGAAGCAACTCGCAGAGTGGCAAGATCCTATTTTGAATAATAGGTAAGAATCGAATTATTTACTTAGGTATAATTACTTAGGTTTAATTCTGAGAGTGGCAAAGGCGATTATCCTTTGAAAATATAAAAATGATTACATCTCAATTTATTTACTGATTCATTTCAAGTTTTGAGGGCGACTGTACATCAAATTTTATGGGTTCGAACAGCAATAGACACAAATACGTGTGTGTTTGTAAGTAAAATAATCGACAGCAACTTGACATTCACCACTCTAACTGTGCCAAAAGCGTTGTTTCTTGACAAAAATATTGTTGAAAAATTCGTATATAAGTCACATGCATAACTAGCTACGAAAATGACGTAAATCATGTTTTCATTGACTATTTTGTTACAGCAATATACCTGACTGGTTAAAAAGTGCCTTAATGAATGAGCTTTACTTTGTTGCCGACGGTGGTACAATATGGGTAGATGTACATGAAGAGTACCCGGAAACTGACCCAAGGTAATTACTCGCATTATAGTCATTGTAACTTTGGTCACGGTCACATTGTAATTTGAAGCTTTCACTTTCCAATTCCAATTACTTCTCCTTTTTTTGCTTTGACTGTATTAGCTAAGGTTAATACGGAAGGGACTGCTGCCTGACCTTGAAGGGGGGGGGGGGCTACGTCAAAGCTTTATCACGTACAAGTTTGCTGATGAAATTGGCTTGGCCTTAAGGGTGGGGTACACCGTCAGTAAGTCTGCAAATGTACCAGGTCGTTGCCGCGCTCGCCTCTCTTTAAAGAGTGGATGTTGATCTACAACAATAAGTCGCGTTCGCCAATATTGGCGGCCAAAGCCGACCAGGGTCACCAATATTGGTGGCCAAGGATGTCGGGAACATCCTTTCTAGTACAAATCGGACTCCTGGGCTACAGAGGCTGCTTTGACACTGTGCGGTTTTAGTCAATTCGAGTCCATATATCTTGCTCATCACAAGCTCCGGGGAGGTGAAACACCAAGGGGTTGCCGCACAAAAAAAAGGCTTAACAATAGTAAACTCATTGCTATTGTTCTTCTTCAGCTATCAATTAATGTAATAATTACTCACCATCAACTAATTAAATTATCGATCTGTTTTATGCCCATAGTAATGAACTGTTGGCCTTGCCTTAGCGTGTGTTAAACTAGTTTATTGTTTCCAGGCATGACTTCGGACTGTTTGGGTACTTGGAAGGTCACGAATATAGAATGTATAACACATATGATGTCCATTTTTACGCTTCTTTTGCCTTAGCACAGTTGTGGCCTAATTTACAAGTAAGTTTATATGTCATTTATTCGTTTTAAGGATGGAGCTAGGTTGCGAGAGGTATGTCTTAGCCGATCTCACTTGGGTGTCCTTTGAGATTAGCGCGGTGGTGGACGCGCTCAAATTCACAACCATCGACAACCATTCTAAACAATCTGTGCATTCCAGGGACTTGTTTGTCTCGCGACTTATGTCCAAGATATGTGTCCCGAGATATACTAAATACGGTTATTGCATTTGATACTGACAATATGTCAATGAAATTTGCGGATATTTGTGCAGATTCACAAATAAAGGAAAAAATTGTGATAATTATGATTTATGTTACCAATAGGCACATTTGACCTCACTGTATTAGTCGCGCTATGTTGAACACGTACAGTCAGCGATAAAAGTTGCCGAATATTTATACATTTACAAACTGTTCCAAATAAGTCTGTTAATACTATACTAGCTTATACTTGCAACTCCGCCCGCGGGGATGACGTTTATTTGGTTATATTTTTGCTTCTACTCAATCAATTACAATTAAAAAAACGACAAGTTTAAGTCTGATCAAACCCTTTATAATGAAAAAAATCCACAGGAAACTCTCCTCGGTACTTTGCGTCTATATGAACATTTATAGAGATATCGGGATAAAAACCATGTATTGTTTGGAGTTTTGTGTGCTGTTATCATGATAGTTAAAATACTTACCAACAATTGTATTGTTTAGTTACTGTGTAAGCTTTTTAGTACTAATTTAGGTAAAATACAGCTAAAGTTTTCTAAAAATTGAAATGTATTAGGTCACTTTCCCTGCTGACTGTACGATAAGCCTCGCTCCTTAGCGACCATGTCACAACTGCATCATTAATAAATTACCATCGATCAATACGAGTGCTAATGCTGATATCGAAAATGATTTTGAAGTAGGGATGGGCATAAATATCATTTGAATCGATACAACGTGAAGATTCGTATAGCAGCACATTGTATCGATATTTTCTATATTACAAGCGAATTGACAGTACAATTTCTCTATCTCTCCCTTACCACTCGTTTCCACAAAGTAACAAGTTGTAAACTTGTGTGAGACAAAACTGGTTGAAGACTTGAATGAAATTTTGAAGCATTTACTATGCTAACTTTTCAAATCGATTAAGATAGGAAAAGATAGTAGTAAGACGGTAGTATAGGAGAATTTGGATAGCTTCAGGTGTGGCCCGGTGGCTCAGTGGTCAGAGCATTCCCCCTGTAAGGGAAAGATCGTGGGTTAGAGTCCCACCTGAGCATTCACTTTTTCCTATCTTAATCGATTTGGTTGAAGACTTGTAGAAGACTATAGTCAAAACATAATTACTTGTTTTATACATGTATTGAGACTGTCTCTAACACTTTTTCAACAAGTTGTAAACAAGTTTAAAACAAATTTGTATTCACATTTGAAACCTGTGGCATATTGCAACTTGTCAAACACATGTTTAAATTTAGGTTAGGGTTACTTACTTACTGCCAGCAGGGGACGCCGCGACCGGACGGGTGATCTGCCCTTCATTGTGGGCCATTTCACCCATTTCCCCTATTTTTCCTGTAAGGGATAGGGGGTGTGCGGCAATCACGGCGCTTCGGCGAACCTACCTGTTTCCTTGCAATAACTTACAATCTGTTCCACCCTCAGATTGGAAAAGTCTTCTAAATCTAGTTAGGACACTCCCCAAAACGAAAACCTACAAATCTATTGACGATTTATAAAAAAAATTGAGCTCATTTTTGTTACTTGTTAGTGCGGTGTAGAATGTGTGTACTAATAAGTACAATGTATGTTATTTTTCTAGGTTGTCCTGCAATATATGTTCCGTGATACCATAGAAATGGAATCTGAGAAATGTAGGCAGTCGCTCTATGATGGGAAGAGTGTGAAGTTTAAGATTAAGGATTCAATTCCCCACGATCTTGGAGATCCAGGTAAAGTCACAATTTATTGTATTTAGAGTGGTTCGCGGGTTCGATACCCGATCAATGCAAATATCTTTATGCGTAAATGATTATGCCTATTATTGGCATTGGTTTAAGTGTTTCTTTATGTGCGATGTATTGTATGATGTATATAGGAATGTATCTAAATACCATTATATATCCGTTTTAAGCTAGTTAAACTAAAGTTACTTACTTTTAAGTCTAAATAAAGCTGTATATAATGTAAACTATACCTTTATACTTCATGTATACTTATACTTCAATAACTATAACATTACAGCTGACATACCCTTCAGTAACATAAACGCTTACAACATTCACGACGTGAGCGACTGGAAGGATTTGAATCTCAAGTTTATATTACAAGTCATCCGGGACTACCGGCTGTTGAGAGGACACACGGCGCCCTTCGGCAACGAAAGGTACCGCTCTATGGCGTACATTGACGACGTGAAAGACGGGACTGAGGATGATTTGTATTCACGGAGTACGGGACAGGCGGACGATGGGGACACCACTATTGAAGAATCGCCGATGTCGACCGAACATTCTACGCCTGTTGCCGCTCCCACGAAACCTTGTGGCGTTGGCGATATATTAGATCTGTTGTACAGGTATAGTAGACGCTATGTTTGAGGATAAAGCTGGGAGGCTTACTTTTGTAATAACATATGTGAACGCGTCCTCTAAGTTTACCTATACGCTTTTAGTAACTGTTGCCCGCGGCTCCGCCCGCCTGAAAAACTTCCAAATTTCATACAAATATGTACGCACATTTTTACGTGAAACGAATTAACAGCGTAATACCGTAACATCCATCCATACTCACAAACTTTCATGTTTCTAATGAATATGTTGATATAGGAAGATTTCAAACATGTTAGTGTAATATTCTATAAGTTTCATTTGCATAAGTTGTCAGTAATTAACCGAATTCTTTTTTGAACGAGATTCTTAATATATCGCGATTTTCATGATATCCGTGGCAGTACAGACAGCAGCTAAAATACTAACAAATTATCAAATGATCTTTATATTGAAGTACACCTATGCATGAAATAATCCATGCGGTGACGGAGAAAGAATACAAGTATCACCACCCCATCTCATCCGTAGGGTAGTCTGATATGCAGATGATATCACTTCAAGAAAAAGAAAACTTGAAATAAAGCCCTGTACCAACCCGCCTGACCAGCGTGGAAACAGTAGGACACAGTCTTTCAATGTTGAGAGTTCAGTAATGGACTGGGATAGGCTAATCGAAATGAAATAATTAGAGAAACTTTTTTTTTTTTAAAGTATATTAGCAACCGACACTATCGAAATTACTAATATTCCCTCTAACCCCTCCAACTAAGCTAAATTGCTTGTGCTAGGACTGGTTCACGTGGGTAGTGTAATGGCCAGGATTCGAACCCGGGACCTCTCGATCGTAAGGCCGACTCCTTAACCACTAAGCTACCGACGCTTATTACAGTACTTTCATACACAGGAGCGCGGAGGTCGAAGCCGAAGAAACCGAGGCTCATCCGCCGCTGGAACGTGCGACTGCCGTGTGGGAAGCGAGACGCTACATAGCGGATATGTACCCAGCTTGTGTAGTGTTACTGAAGCAGGCTCTGCGGTGGGACATAGACGGCGATGGTCTTATCGAGAATAGCGGCTTTCCCGACCAAACGTTTGATGCTTGGGTGATGTCAGGACCGAGGTAAATATATTAGTGACTAGATTTTGAGAAGCTACGGGACTTTTTTGCGACAGATTGGAGTTCAACTTTTGACTAGATTTCGCAAAATTGCAGGACTTTTTTTTGTGATAGAACGGAGTTATAATTTTTTGTGTGGAACTTTATAGTAGTTTATGATACTGTTGCATAATAAGGGTTCTTATAACACGAGTGTGTTTTAAAAAAACGAGCCGTAGGCGAGTTTTTTTATATTATCACACGAGTGTTATAAGACCAAGTTATGTACAGTGTCATACACTACTTTATCTACTCTCATACTATAATACATAAACTAATTTATTTTAAAAACCAAACCAAACTTTGTTTAATTTAAATGTATAGAACAAAAAAAAAATATTCGCGCCAAGGCACAAACTTCGATTGCGCATGCGTGTTTCTTTCTTTTTTCTTCCGAAATGGCGGATTTTTTTTTTAAAGTAGAGGTTCAGTCCAGATGGGGATTGTATAGGTGTATCGTTATGATTAAAAAGTTATTTTATGATATAGGTGTCCATACAAGACCTGTATCGTAATAAACTTTTTTTTTGGCCTGTGCGTAATGTTTGTCATAAGAGTTCTAATTTCAATTTTATAATCTTTGTATTATAGTATCAGAGTAGATAAAATACTTTTCCAGATATGAAAGTAGCGTTAGTTACAGTTTATAATATCAGCAATCTGCAGTTAAAATCCCGTCAAAATCGCTTCCACTGCGTATATTATTCGGCGCAGACAGCTAGAAAGAAAGACAGACTAAATAATTTTAAAATGGTGTTAAGTTACTACCTGTGCCCTCGTTTTTTTGCTCGATCCCTTCCGAAAAGTAATAAAACAGGCAATAGAAAAGCAAGGAAAGTAAAATAATTTTATAATGTTTAATATTATTTAATAAAAAAAACTCTAAGTACATGACTTGTATAAGAATCACCTTTCACCTTCAGCGCGTACTGCGGTGGTTTGTGGGTGGCCTCGTTAAGCGCAGTGTGCGCCATGGCCCGCATTCTTGGCCACGAAGAAGATGACAGAGAATTTTCCAAATTGTTAGACCAGGCGCGACACTCCTTTGAAGAAAAACTCTGGAATGGATCCTACTACCTGTTCGATACTAAACCGTCCAATAGCCGAGTAGTGATGGCTGATCAACTAGCGGGACACTGGTAAGAATCGCTCATAAAAAATTCCTCTTATTCTTTTTTCCTAGTACCTATCTCAGTTGAATCCAAAGCGTTACACGTTGGAGCTCGAGAAGCACTCTCCTACATCTCTATTATTCGATTTATTTTAATTTTTACATCGAATAACGTTTTACCCCCTAACCCCAAGTGGAGAGCTTGGGTTTCTAAAGTCTGAGTGGACCTGATGGAAATTGGTTGCCGTGGCCTATGGACGTGTAGTCACACTCGTGCTGCCGACCCTCTAAACTCAAAGAGTTTCTGTGCCGGCAGCGTACAAGATAAAGCAGAAATAGCCTTTGGTCTTCCCACTGACAGCACAAAAACTCTTCAGTGAGCACTGGTTCACCGACGGGAACGCAACACGAGGTTATTTTAGCCACGGTACTCTGTAGGGCGGAGGTATTTCCCCAGTCGGACTGCTCAATTAGACGGAAATACCGTCGTATACCTACCTACTAGCAAGTCAAATCCTTTGAAATCAAGGCAATTAATATGTTTTATTTTGACTTTCCAACCTTTAGAGGAAAGCCTTCACGAGAGTTCACTCGTCCGTTAATCAGGAGATTTACCGGCTAGGAAGCATAGTTACCTTGACACCGAAGATTTTTGTTAGGGCCCCAAACACCCATCCCTTTACCATACTTATCTGTACTTATTTCTAGGTTCCTTCGCGCATCAGGGTGGAATGAACAAATATTCCCCGAAGCACACGTTCGCAAAGCCTTAGCAACTATCTTCGCACACAATGTGCAGCAGTTCAAAGGGGGTAAGATGGGGGCAGTCAATGGATACGTGGTAGGGGCGCGGGGGCACGTCGACACCACTGCTTTACAGAGTATGGAGGTCTGGACTGGCGTTACCTATGGACTTGCAGCGCTTATGATATATGAAGGTATGTAATATCATTTGACATAACTATTAAGCACTCGTAACCGGCGGGTTTGCATGAGTGGTTGATGACTGTACTGTTGAATGACAGTAGAGGGAGTTTGTGAAGTATGTAATTATAGAAGCAGATGCCTCTATCTACCCCGGAGAGAAATAGGTGTATATATGTATTTATTAGTGAATAGGATTGTAACAAGAATTGAAATTGGGCAAATATACGAATAAGTACAGCGCACAACGCGTATCTTATAGCTGAAAGTAGCTAAAACTGAAATTATAGTTGTAATATTTCATAAATACAAACTGCTTTAACTGTTCTATAAAGATATCGTGCAGTGGATCCAATGTGCGATAGATTGAACACTCTAGGTAACCGAAGCAGAAAGCGGGTCTTAGTTAAACTCACTACTATTCCCCACCTAACTTACTAAATCAACTGACAAACAAACAAATATCTATTTAACTATCAACAATGTTTGTTACAGGTATGCATGAAGAAGCATTCGTCACTGCAGGAGGGATGTACAAAACGCTAACCGAAAGTGGACTTTCGTTTGAGACCCCGGAGGCACTATACGAGAATGGCAACCATCGTTCTATAGCCTACATGCGGGCCCTTACAGTGTGGGCTATGTACCAGGCGATCGTCGCGAGACCGCCGCCTACACAACCAGTCGCCAACGGCCACCCTCACCAGACCAAAGAAAAAACGACTTTATAGTCACACACTATAAAGTTAAAATTAAATTTTGCAATATTATATGGTACTGACGAAGACCGCAGTAATTAATTTTGAAATACGAAGCGAACGTTAATATTTTAAGTTTTTTTTTGTAATACAGCAAATGAAAAAGTAAATAGCAATTATATTTTTAGCCTGCTGTAATTAGGTAATTTGTAATTATTTAGTTAATTATATTATTTTACTTTACTTTAACACTTATAATGTTATTGTGCTTTTGTTCTGTTTTATCAATTAGTATTCGTTGTTTTAGCAAAATTGACAATTTACGTCAGGAATCTGAAAACTCCGAATGATATTTTGAAACAACGACTTGTACTGAATACAAATATATTTTACCATTTCGATAATCAGCTAGGTCGGCTAGAAATTTATTTAGAAATTCCTCCTCCCAATCGAAACTATTAACAATGCTAAACGCTTAAGCAACGGAACATAAACCCAACTAATCTATACCAGTGTGGAGTATGTGATATTCCTCCAAAGACAGGATCGTCTGACTAGGCAAGGCTTAGTCAGCAACTTAATTCGTTCAATTCAATTATTATTTAAGCTTGAAAGATGTTTTGCTTATGAGACCTCGGGAACAAGAGTGAGAGTCACATATTAGGCAATAGTTACCAACGTCACAGATACATTACTTGGGCCAATGCAATGTATTGCTAGAGTTGTTGATAATTCATAATTCAGATAAACCAAAAAACACAATTGAACCCATTTTTCGAAAATGGTGGCCATGGGATAAGGGTTGCATCTCCACTAACTCGGATTTAACTTTACATTGACCTCCTACCACCCCCCCCCCCCCCCCCCGTGGTATCTAAAAAATAAAATTACATCCTCTGCCAAATGCACGCTAAACCCAAAAAAATTAAGATTTCAATGGATTTGAATGATATTAATCAAAAGCGGGTTAGATACTTATCTAAAGGTAAACAATCTTGTGGCGACTTTTTGTAAAAACACACATTACACAAATCGTTATAGACGTTATTCTGATTGCATCCGAGGCCGGTTAGGGTCCGCCTTCCGGCTCTTCTTTCTCCACATCGCACGATCTGGGGCGTCCGTGGTATTGAGACTATTTGCACGCATATCAACCTCCACGACGTCAAGCCAACACACATTAAACAAATAAACTAGGCTTACTAACTAACTACTGGTTTAATTCCAGTTTTTAGTCTTCAAAATAAGTTCCTAAACAGAAAAACTAATTATAAACTGAGTTTTTTAAATAAAACATACTATACAGATACATCCAGATTGTTTATGTATGATTTGAGATTGACATGGTAATTCACATTAACGACAAAAACAAACAACATGGTAAAAATCACGGCCTGAGTATTAAACTATTATCAGATTTTTTATGGTTAGGTAAGTACCTAACTAAATAAAGCTGTAGAGGCGCTGGCGTCATATTTATGGTAGATATAGTGTATACAGTAAAATAATTCAATTCCTGAAATATTCATAACACTAACAAAGCAATTAAATGTATTAAGAAATTATCTAATTTTGATAAACTAACGTAGGTCGTTTTATTGTTTTCCATTGTGTTATTTTTTGTTATTTTCCATAATAATTGTAATACATACTCATTCAGTTATAGAAGCATTTTGAAAGCTGTGATGGGATAGCAGAATCGGCACCAATCAGTCTTTATAAAAAATATTTGCGGTTGTGAATTTTTCAACATCTTATGAAACGTAACGGATAATAAACATGGACTTTATATAGGTTATTGTATTTTATAATTAACTGTGTGTTCAGAGGTTCGTGAAACAAATACAAATATAAATATTAAGATTTTGTTCTAAATCGTTTAAAGAAGAAAGAAGAAAAGAAATTTGTCTAAATCGTTGTTCGAGTTAAAAACATGCCTTTTCTTCTTAGCGTTAATCCCAGTCGCATCCGAAGCTTTCACCTCAGAATCTGGGCTCCGCTTTACCATATAAAATAATTAAAGTTTACACCATGATTAAAAACATACTAAAAGGTATATTTACAGAGACTGTCCTCCTTGCTAAGAAGTTCTATCTTTTTCATGCGGACACAGCCATTGACTTTACCTCATTAACAATTGGTTTTGGGAATCGAATCATCTAAATAGAGCGTCCGGTCAGCTCAGGTGGCCAATTTCGGTTCCAGAGCCCTTAGAAAGTAGGGCCCTGAAGTTGTGGAGGGCCACCTTAAGACTTAGCTGCCAATATTTAATTCGGGCAAAGCTCGTTTTGTCTTAGAGAACCACCATACCCTCTAAAAGAGCACCGCATAGCACCCAGTCGTTTATTTCGTTTATTATAGTTTACGACTGAAAGAACTCAAAGGCTTTATGACACGAGTCTTTTTGATTGGACTGCAGTCCTGCTGTGTAATTCACGACACCCAAGACTTGAAAGAACTTAAAGGACTCAAACAGCTCAAAGGACTGAAAAAAAAGAACAGACTTAAAATAAATCTAATCACTCAAGAAATTTTAGGACTGAAAGAACTGAAAAGTTTCAAAAGAACTCAGGACTCAGAAGACTAATTAGTCGTGAGTTCTGCAAAAAGAACTCATAGCCGCAAAATGAGGACTAAAAGACTCAGTTTTTTTACAACACTAAGCCGACGTTCCAAAGGAGTGGCCCCAGCATAGAGCACAGGGGAACACCGAACGACATGTCACATTCCTGTTTATTTCTGTCAATTGCAGATAAAGGTAAACAATCCTGTGGCAGACCAGTCAGTGGTCTGGGCCAAACCATATCCATCGTTCTAAAGAATTGAGGGTTGATAAAAGCATTCGTCGCCACTCGGAATCCACAGTGCCCTCTATTAAGCAGAGGGATTCAAGTAAAAACTGAGCGATACAATTTGTGATCAGTAAGGGTTATGACATTATCGTATAAGAGACAACAGATTATCCTAAGTAAACGTTTGGAGTTAAAACCATAGTTTGCAGCAACGCTTAATCAATGTACAAGATACCTTCTAGCGTTTTGATTTCTGGTAAACGAAAGGTTGAAAGCGCCGTGATATACACTTATTATTGATAATATTTTTGTATTATTTTAGTTGTTACTGAAATTATTCAAGTCATTTATGGACAAGTAATCGTTCTTATCTGGGTATTTAGGTAGCCCTCTGCATTACAACCATTCAGCTCATGCATACTAAGTTGTATACATGGACTAAAAAGTCGTCATGCAGGCAACAAAATGCTGAAGGTACCTAGATACAAACACATTTTTTATATGTAAGCTGATCTCGAAAACGGAAATTTTGTATTTTCGTAAGGGTTGATGGTTTGCACATTGCAATATATTCAGGATCTTCCATCTTTACTTATTTTTAAGTTAGCGAATGCGGTATCTAAATGCATTTAATTGTAAATTATACAAACACAAACCACCTATTAATTTTGTTGTTTCTATGTTACGTAATTAACATTTAACTATTGTTATTTTTTAAGTCTTAATTTATTTCTTTTCATGTATTTTATGTCGTGTTTTCCTAATTTATCATTGGGTCGCTTACTTACCTATTGTTTGTAATGTAGGTGCCAAAATAAATACTTACAAACGTAAATGTTTTTTTTTTATCATAATGCCCTACTTATTACTTTACTACTCAAGGAGACCTTGCGTTAATTTTATAGTTTTCTCCATAGGGTCCTACTCCCTACCAATACCTTCGTGGCCATAGATTATTATGTATATTCGTGGCCAAGCAAATCTCACCGGCAAGTTGTACATCTGGGCCCTGATTCTGCTAATTTTTTTTTCATGGCAAAACCACTGCGGTACCACAGACACAGTAACCAATGCCATTTAACTTTGTACTTTACTGTTATGCTGTTAAAGTCTAAAATAAATGACAATTTTGTAAAGTGAATGAAAAATTTTATAAGCTCAATCTCTTTTCATTCAACTCAGCCATAAAGGCTAAAATTTAATGATATTTAATGCAAAGTCAGCGGTATGACAGTGGTTTTGTTATGACATAAAATTATCAGAATCGGCCTGCTGTTTGACAGAAATTTGGCACTCATATTATGAAACTACCTTACCCGCCAGTGTGTTAACCATGTTAGGTTTGCATGAGGTACTAGGAACAACAATGTTTAAAAATGATTGCAACTTCATTTGTTTCCGATATTTCGTATGAATGTCGGTAGATGCCTCCCACCGTCGCCCTAAGACGGTAGTATAGGAGAATTTGGATAGCTTCAGGTGAGGCCCGGTGGCTCAGTGGTCAGAGCATTCCCCCTGTAAGGGAAAGATCGTGGGTTCGAGTCCCACCTGGGCATTAACTTTTTCCTATCTTAATCGATTTGAAAAGTTAGCATAGTAAATGCTTCAAAATTTCATTCAACTAGGAAGCTGTTCCATGATATATACATAACGGAAACAGGGCAAAGAAATGAGTGAATAGGTAGTATTTTCAATTTATTTCCACAATACACAGTAGGTATACATAGGTTCTATAAATGCATCTTAGAGATGATTTAACATAAAAGTATCAGTAGAAACATATGGATAAAAGTCGGCTTCTCATTTGCCAGTCTGCCAAATTAATTCTAAGTTATGTTAAATACTTAAACAATAACTTAATTTCGACACGATATACTAAAAAGAATATATTTGTACTATTTATAACATTACGTATCAGTTTAAAAGTACGACATTAATAAATATAAATAAATGATTAAAACTTATATACAATATTTACATGTAGCTTTTCAGTCTTCATTCATTTTAATGGAAAATTCATACTACGTACGGTAATGGTAAAACAGATTAACCTGCAGTCTAAATTTAGTAATATAACGGACCTAACCTACACCTGTGCATTTAAATTATGCTCGTAAGAAATTTATCATTACTACTATTATCTGAAACGATTATATATATATGACTATTATTTGGCACAGTCACTATCTACATCTGAAAATTATGCCTAACTTTATATTCATGCAACACCCACGAAAAAATGCTCACGTCTATTTTTAAATGACAACTTTTCGCGTTACTATTGTACGATTGTACAACACACTTTTTACACACTGGGGCATTACTCTGAGTGACATCGAGTTTCAAATGCAGACATAACGTGAGAAGGCGGTGTATTACAATTGGTTAACATCGAAGAGCAAACCGGAGTAAAACTAGATCAACTTAAATATGTCGGCTTTTAAGAACGCTCTTAGTTACGAAACGCTTTGTTACTCAGAATAAGGAGCCTGATCAAAAATAAAATTGCGTTTCACAGAGATATTCACGTATGAGTGGCAGATATATTCATATACATGTGGGCACCGTCCCTGTCGTCGCAGCGACCAGTAGCACCAGATCTGTCGCGCGGACCGAAGTTAAGTCGCAAATGTGTGCCGTTGTGTAGGTCTGTGTCGCTGTCGAGAGTTTCACGGGAAGCTGATGTTTCACGCTCGACAATCGTCGCCATATGTTGATTTCTAAGAAATCGGAAATAGATTAATTATCTTAATTTTCATAATCATTAAACAGAGTATTCATTCTAAGCAATAGGTTACTACAGCAGTGTTTACCTGTGATCGTTTTTAGGGTGTCCGAAAGTGGTGAATTGGGGACATCCGCCGTTGAGTGGTCGTGGTGGCGGTGGGATCAAGTAATCGTCCATCCGATTTTCACCATCACATGCCGAATGCATTGTCAGTGTGCTGGATGACAACTGGAAAATATAATGATATCGTGATTAATTTAAATTCAAAGTCGTATTTTGTTTAAAGCTATAGTATGAAAATGTAATATACACTTACAATAGACCTCGCCTTATCATCAGTCTCCGATTGAACACTGTTGGTCTCAGCTACACTGCCACCGCTCACTGTGCTTAAACGGCCTGATGAAGATGAACCTGGAGATAAATTATAAATTTCAAATACTGTTGTGGCATGAACTTTTAATTGCTATCTTAAGACTACATTCAAACACATTCTTTACTTACTTTCGCTGAGACTGCTGTTGGGTCTAGTGTTCCCATTACGTTTCTCAATAGTGCCGTTGTTGCTGTCCATGTGGTGATCTAAAACAGAATACCATAATGAAGTTCACGATCATAATTAATTACTCGAAATTTTATTATTCTTGAGGCGTCAAACTTACGTTTATTTTTGTTCTTCGAGAACATTTTTTTAACCCTCTCGAAGGGAGTCGGCCTCTTCATATTATCTTTGATTTTCTGTTGTATTCTATCATACTCATCTCTCATTTTGTTAAGCTGTTCTTGCTTCTCTTTCAATGATTGCTGAGTCTCATTTCTATTTTTCCATTCCATGACTAGCTTTTCCACTTCGGATATCGTGAAAACATTGTTCTTGAAGTCCGTAATTATTTCAGCTAATTCTTCTTGGCCTGTCAAGGGACAAGTCTCTTTGCCAGATTTAACACTACCGCTACTACGAACATCTTTGGTATTTAGGCTTATTTGGCATATATCACTAGTAGGAGTGTCAATGGTAAAAGTCTTTGATTCTTCAGTGGGCGAGTACAAGAAAATATCTGACTGTTGAGGCATCAGTCGTGAACTATTTGCGTATAAGTTGCTTGGTCTAAACTTAGGGCTTTCTACTTTTATATTGGAAGGTTGGACTAAGTAGTCGTTTTCAAGCGCTTGTTGAATTCGATTAACCGTACTGTCATGAAGTGGGAATTCGTTTTGGTAGAATTGTTCTTTGATTTTCGGCAATTTCAGACTTGGTCGATTTTTTCTTTCTTGAGTCTCGACATTTTTCTCTAAATTTTGCATGCAAGCTTCGCTGAACGGGTCAATGGATTCTGGCGCATCCTGATGATCATGAGTAGGTGAATCTACCGTGTCACAATTTTCGATAATCCGTAGCTCATTATGTTTGCTTTCATTATGGCTTTCTTCTTTTTCATTGTCAGACATATTTTTAAGGTAGTAATACATGTTAGAAAACTCGTTTATTTTCTGGAGAGAAGATAAAAGAGAATAAATTATTTACCTAATTAACGAATAAGTCTAGATATATGACTAAAAGAATGTATAGCAATTGTTTTCAATAGTTACTTACAAGGTGATCAGCTAATACATCTGCAAGGGCGTGATGTTTGTGGTCTCTAGCAAGGTCTGCGGGCGTTCTTTGTCTGACGTTGCGTAGAGCAACAGCAGCCCCACCTCCAGGGCATTCCAAGAGCTGCCAACATAATCTCTCTAATCCGAATCGCGCTGCCCAGTGTAGTAAAGTTGGATATTCTTCTCCACCTAAAAATGGTACATTATTAAAAGTTTGCAGTTGGTAGAACCAAATAGTAAGGTAACGGTATTTAGGTAAATACTTACTTGTCATATTGTCTGCTTTAGGATTGAACTGTTCTGTGGAAGCTAGTAAATTGAAATGTGGTGGTATATTCTTCTGGAATGCGTTCAGCATCCAACTGTCTAGTTGTTCCTTACTGGTGGTTTTGAAACCCAGAGTCTGAAAGTTAAACAACATAATGTAAAATGGGAAATTAACTAGGCATTATAAGGCTTTAAGACTGAAACTTACCTGGCACATGAATTCTAGAGGATGATCAGAAGCTCTAAGCAACTGGTCTAGTTCCCGCAGTCGGCTCTCGCATTTGATTTGTCTTCGTCCCAGTGACTGGCCGTTCTTACTGACGCGTACCCATACGAGCATGGATACTTCAAGGCACGATTCTATAAAAGATTCATGTTATACTCAGGTGTATTTTCCGATATTTACGTATGAGTATACTGACCCAAATGGTTTCCAATGATTTGTGTAGATATAGATTAAGTACTGTCACGACAATGTACTTAGTTTTAGATTTGCATTGTTGGGATTCACCCTCGTGGGGCATGGGACATGCATATATGTACATATTGTGAGAATGGTTGTATCGTGTCCAAATAATTTTAATAAGTACATGTTTCAAATTCTAACTTTTCTACACAAAAATGTTTATCAAAGTTAGACTCTAAAGTTTTTAGACAATTCACGATGGTACCTATTTTTTCCCTTTCGGTGTTGATTAGGTAGTCAATATGTTATCGCTTTCCTTTCAATATTATATTGATAATATTGACTCAATATTGATGTGCAACTGCGATTCACATAACCATATTGTCATGGGTCGCTCTATTTATTAACTGTCTAACTGCTCGCTCTAAATGTAAACACAAGAAGCACTATTTACTCACCAGGAATATCAAATTGGAGTGTGTAAGGATTCCTCTTTTTGAAGCTATTAATATGAATAACTTCGCCTTTCTTGTCCACCATAATCTTAATGCTGTCCTCGTCTCTAATGGGGTCGTTTAGCAGCGCTATCACTCGACTTTGTCCCTGCGTAGAAACACATTAATGAACTCACGACTCGTTTTGCCAAATAGTCTAACTGTACTAACTAAATTGTTTGTGTTCCGAATTCATGCTCTAAGTTGTTTGCGTTAAAGGGGAAAGTTAATTAACCTAGTGGTGGTCATTGTTACAGTATGGTCTAACCGTCTTTTTCCTTGTGGAAATATGAAGAACACTAGATGTATTGGTGTATATACCTAATATTTACCCGTAGATAATTACTTAGTAGGTATATCAATACCTATTTACTATATGCGGGTAATTAGTATAGATACCAATCTAACTACAATTATTATAAATAAGAAAATTAGTATGGATGAATGGTTCGATGTAGATATGGCTGTTAATTTTTTTCAAGCGATTACACCGATTTTAATTAAATTTTGGCACAGGGATTAGTTAACATACTAAGTGTTAGCAGGGGCTATCTGCTTGAATGAAATGGAATCGAATGAAATTTTATAGCATTTAGCATGTTAACTATTCAAATCGATTAAGGTAGTAAAAAATTTGAATTGATTCAGGCGGGGTTCGAACCTGCGGTCATTCTCTTACAAAGGAATGTTTTGAAACCTAAGCTACTGAACCTTAGTGTCGAAAGAGTAGAAGTCGGTAGCTTAGTGGTCAAAGCATTCTCCCTGTAAGAGAAAGATTGCAGGTTCGAAAACCGCCTGAACCAATTAAGTTATTGAATCTAATATCCCAATGATTAACTTACAATTTTCACTTTCTTAGGAACAATAGAAAAGCTAGTTCTGTCGTTAGTTGTGTCTTTGCAGTCTTTGGTTCGAAGTATCCCGACGGCGGCTGTGAGGAATGTATCCACGAAGGATGTGTCTTTCTCCCGAACGCACATCATCTGCCACTCATCTATTGATGGGTAATCTGTAATAAAATAATCAGAGTCAGAAATATAGGTCCTATATATATTGTCATGATAGAAAAAGTATTGGAGTCACGTAAGTTGGCCTACTTAGAAAAATATTTTCAATTTATTATAATACACACCTTCGCAATTACTAGAAACTACTTGATTCTTCTCAACGCCAAGCAACATGACTAAAACTTTGTCCACCTTGAACAGATTATCACAGTGAACCTCTTTCTTCAATTCTGACATCTTGGCGGCTAACATTGGACATAGGATTACTATTTGCAACTGTGCCTTTGCCAACTTATCCAATTTCTCTTTAGAGCCTGAAGCCAAAAGTTCTTCTGCAATGATTGGCGTTACTCTGAAATAAAAATACAATTATACTTAGATACAATTTCAGGAAAAGGCCTGAAGTAAGCACATAGCATAGTTCTGTTTTGTATTATGGATGCGATGCGGATAAACATTCATAAATACATCTCTTTTGTAAACAAATAGGGATTATTCATAGAACACCCCGAACAATGCAAATTACATAGATTTCATGCATCTGTGTATTTATGAATAGGTAAATATATTTTCCATGAGCGGGAATAGAAAATACGATCTCTAACTTAGCAGTCGAAGGGTAATAGTTATTTCTGCAACAAGTGAGAAAAAATTATTTTTGCTGCAAGTGCTGATTTGGAGTCCCGAGCAAGCGAGGGTTTCTAAGATTGGATTGGATTCTAATGTAGAATCCTGAGCGTGATAAGGGATTTGAATGCACGAGATACAAATAATTTTGCTCACGTGTGGCCACACATTGCTTTTCACTACAGCAGCAAGAACACAATAAGAATTACTTAGAAGATAACACAATGAACAGCAATAGATAGAAATAGCGTTTATATTTATAAAGCTGTAAAAAAATCCAAAAGATGTAAAAAATATTACAAAAAGGAACTCCACTGAAATGAAATCAAAAGTGAAGCACTGATAGAATTACACGAATGGAAATAATGTAATTAAAGGCGTACTAGACTGCTTCCACTCGTGAAAATTAATGAGGATTTATCTTTTAAAACTCGCTGTTGTTACTCAAAAGGCTTACAATCTTTAGATCGAATCTATATTATTATGCTAAGTGAAAACTTCAGAAACGTTTTGCTTATATTGTCCTACATCGATTTTATCTTTTTATTTACTTTGTTGGCGAGTTTCAGCGTCAGTTCTTTTTCTACACTTTTGAATCGAATTACTCCCAATGGACGAGGCGAACTTTAGTAATTATATTAGTTCAGCGAAAATTGAATAGCCCGTAAACAACCTATTAACTATTCAATGAAACCTATTAGTGGAGTACCTACGTCAATGGATACGACGAACTAATTGCTAGGTATAGCTCTTTACCTATAGTGATGTCTGGCTCTTTGAGACATAATCTTGTCAAAGCTAGCTACCAAGTAGTCGGACCACAGTGCACTCTCCGGGGACTCGGAGCTCCACAATATTGCAATATCTTCCATTTCTGAAACAAAGACTTGATATTGTAACGATGCATAACTACTAGCTCTTAGTACAACTACTAAGAGCTAGTAGTTATGCATCGTTAGTACAACTACTAGCTCTATGAAAATACACCCTGTAGATTGTTCGATTGCTGTGAAATAAAGGTGTCATAAATTATTTTCTTTTGAGGTTACGGCATAGTTTGGACTAACAATGCAGTCGATTGTTTGCAGATATAGAAAAGTATTAAAAATCTCTAGAGAAAGGAACTTATCATCCTTCAAGCCTTTTATTTCACATTGAAAAAATACCTTTTGCCGCAATTTGGTGGGCCTACCATACGTATTGCGTTTTATCCAGAGGGAGAGGGATGGAGTTATACATCCTATGTAGCTCGATCCCTCTCTATCAATTCATGATAGGCTCACTGATATTTTTTAATTACCTATAGCCAGTGTCACTCGGGATGATGAAATGATATTAAAGATTGTATCCATAAATCCAAATCTGTTCAATCAACTGAAAGTTATGATGGAGTAAGGAAACTCTCTCATTTTTGGGTAGTTGTGTATAATAAAACGAAAAACCATGCATCTTGGTGCTGACATTAATGTCTCCGTAAAAGGGAGATCAAATATAATACCAAAGATTAAAAGGAAGTGTTGTGTGTCAAGGGATAATCAAGGCATAAACGATTTCGTTCACTCAGTATCGGATGGAATGGGGGTCATTGGCTGGATCGAAGTTCATGGATCACGCCGAGCGCAACATAAACCTTTGAACACATGTAACTAAATTCAATTCCAAATAAAGAATGTTACTCACTGATAAAGCTTTACTTTGATGATGTCTTCGCGAAAGTGTTAGTCATCATACCTTTATAAGAGCTCTTACAAAAAGAAAACCAAGTATTATGAAACATGCAAATCGTGCATGTAATTTTAATTAATGTTTATTGCTCGTCTTTAGTTTAATTGTAAAGACACTTGAAATCAATCAACTTACATTGATTAATAACTGCATTGCTTGAGCTGAGCGCACTTAAAACAGAGAAGCTCAAGCAAGATTAATTTGCAGTCTGTTGCATTATTGTATGTTACAATAATGCAGACAACCTTACGGAGTATTTATCTGTTAAGTGCTATTTCAGTTAATGGCCAGAAAGCCAAGCAATCTACATCAACATTTATTCCCTTTTGCACAATATAGAGGTACAAGAGCTTTGAACCATTCAAAGCTGTCCTCAAAACACATATATTCCTTTCTTAGCTCGCATGAATGAAAACATACGTTCGCTGTTAAAAATTTTATTGCATCCAGTGGTACGCATACGCATCGACTGCTTACAAAATATGCTATGCACTGCGCGCGCGCCGGAAACTCGTACGGGTTTATACTTACCCACCTCTGCCGCCAAATGAAGACCCGACTAAATGTAATATCCGTTTCCTAAATAGACAAACGTCTATCAGCGTCGCCCGGAATAACTATAGCCGATTAAATGCAGTGGGTAACAGAACACGGGGGCTGAATATGATTCCCGAGATATGCAGTTATGTGCTACGCGACTATTTTCTGCTCAAGTAGAACGGAAACACTTCAAATTTGAAATTAGATCAATAAATTCTCTTTGAATTGTTTAATTGATAAGCAAATAGATAACTTACTTTAATAGTAATGCAAGGGTGGATTTTTGCTTTTAAAATTTCTCTATAAGCTCACTCAAGTGCTTAGACATGGGCTCTTGGGCTGAATCCAATCCTACCAGCTTGTCTTCCATCACTTAAAACCCTATTTTTATCGCTTCAGTATTAATGTTACGAAAGTTTTTAAAGTGGAACAAAACAGGTACATATCAAGCATTTGGGGCACAGTCGGCTGTGCTCACTGTTCCACCGCTTTCAGTTTTCAGTTCAATGGCCGCTGCGGACGTCTTTGATGTGTCGGGTGAAATATTGTAGTATAGCTCCATATAACGGTTACCAGACTGCCAGGTACCTTTTTGATGTACTGATGATCCTTGTTTGAGATTTCGCACTGTGTTCGTACGTATGTGAGAACCCTACATATTCAAATTCAATGTTGAGACGTCAAACCGTAATCACCCATTTAAATTCTTCAAGAGATTTATATCCAAATGATTTATTCATTTGGTTACAAGATTGTTAGTAAGATCACAAAATACCTAATTGTTGCTGGCTCTACAGTTCATTTAGGTTATAGGTTAACTCCCACATACTCTCGTACATTGTTGATAAATGGGACATTCTTTAAAACTCCCGCTGGGAATGGACACAGCGGCAGGCTACTATTCATTGTAAGATTCATTATAAGGCATTTCCAAGAATTTAAGGAATACCAGATTTCCAACTAGCATGAGATCACATTTTAAGGATTTACAGAACGCAAGATGTTTTACTGATCATATTAGTGGGTGTTGTTCTGTGAAATTATGAGCAATAAAATAAAACAGACGAATTCATTCATCTACGAATTTTATATCGAAGCTATCTCGTGCCTATCAAAGAAATAAGTAGGTATTATTATGATAGATGTGTTTATAACCCAATTATTACAGTACAGGATATTATTGTTTGCCAAAAAAGGGGCTAACTCTAAACACGTTGTCTACAGAAATGCAGATCGAGAGCTGGTGGTTAGCCGACACATGATTCATAATATGAAAATAAACATTATTTTTTACCCAATCGTGATTTCTCACAGCGCTGTTGTAATTATGGTTCAGTAAGAAAACACAATTTATAATTATTTAGACGTTTTGTTGACTCACCATCATCTACTATCACTAAGCTTGTTGTCTCGTTGGTTCATTCACATACAGAGTCAGACACATGTTGGCTTAAATAACAAATTCCGCTTACTGACTCATTAAAAAAATTGGTTAAATAGCACATCCTTTTGTGCCCTTTTACAAGCAACAGCGAGCTTTGATGGTATTTTATGAAGCGTTCTAATATTGTTAGATCGATATGATATATGTTGACTTTTTGTTACGGCCCTTGAAATTGTAACCTACAATTTGCAATTTGTGTCTTTACTAACTTTATATGAAAAAGAGCGACCGTAACTCCTTTGTCGACTGTAGGTACCTACTAATTAACTAATTTCAGTCAGTGATAAGAGCCAGTCTCGTCTCCAACTTGCGTCCACGACGTCTACAAACGTCACAAACAAAGTTATAATTCAATACACTCCTGATAACGTGACATCTTGTAAGACAAAAGAAGTCCTACACCTACCAAACTATTTATTACATGTAACAACTAAACACAATATTATTGATAGCGCATAATGTCATCATCAATAGAAAGGGCGGCCTATATAAATAGGTTCTTAAATTGTGTAATAGACAGATTTACTCGTAACATTTAAATCTTCAAATATAACAAAAGCTTTTTCTATTAAAGCCTTGGTACCTATTAGGTCTGTTTCCTTTTGTTTTAATGTAAAACTGCGTAAACCTCCATTGAATATCTTTTGTCCCTAAACAATTGTTTGTCGCCTTGTTCATCAGTTAAACACAATCTGTGGGAGCGATCCTGCACCGATGATATAGACAACTTATACAAGACGTTTACATATTTACATTCCCAATGCGAGTACATTACGGGAGTTGCTTCGATGCATGTAAATTACACTATGTTTATTCAGCCATACATGCCACCCTGCATATATAATGTTGCAACAGCCACATCGGTTACAGACCCGTATATGAGTTCCCCCTCTAACATTTCAGAAATAAAGCTTACAATCGTGTGAACATTGTCGTGACAACGGTGAATCTAATTTGGTTATGTTGTACGGTGTTTCTTTGACATTGATTTTGGATGGAGCTGGACATTTTCAAATCGAACTGTGACGTTCTCGGGTTCACTAAATTGAAGGCCGCTGAAGCCGTCTATAGAGAATACAATGGCTTATTATTTGAGCGTATGTATGGTACCTGTGCGTGTTACCAAGCTACAAACGTCATTGTATGATAAATTTCATTATTAATAGCGAGGAACATCACAATAAATCGTTAAAATGCGGTGTAATAAAAAAGATAGCACAGTAATAACTTTATCTTCTACAAAAGCTTTTATAGATTTTCCTTTCTTCAAAGTGGAACAATACCTATAAAATTAGGTTAGTGGAAATGTGACAGTTTTCCTCGCTTTGCGTGTAATATAAGTACCGATCGTAAAATAGACTTTATAGTCTATAATAATTAATTATAGTAACATTATTATTTGAGCTTAATTATATTTTGTTCAATTAAATTAAGCCAATTAACGTTAACAATAAATTTTAAACATCTCTTGAAACGTAATCAGTCGATACTAATAAATCAAGGAGCTTACGAATAGTTAATTAATCCGCTTACAGAGTATTGATTAAATCGTGCCAGTTGCCAGAGAAATTCTTATTGATTGTAAATTATGTTTCCTTAAATGCAATTATAGATAATTAACTAAGTGAAATACCTACTTGTTATTTGGTTACCTAGATTTCAAATTGACAGTGTCAATCAAAAAACTTAAGATGTTAATTTAAAGTCATGACCAACTTATGACTCGAAAGTAACATAGTAACTTATGTTAAATATAAAAAACAAACTCACTTGTTTCAGGCACTGTTTCTATTTCTTTATCCTCCATGTCTGCGCGAGTGTGTAAAGCCTTAAGTCCCGATAGTTTCAAGTTAAACGCTTGTCATTGCACTGAACTCCGGGCAAGCACTAGAAAGCGCACTAAATTAATACAAGAGCCCTCAGAACTGTGACAGAGGGAAGTGTCGGTTCGCGAGCATGTGCCGATCGGCCGGCGACTGCGCTGGCGTCAGGCAGCAGCGCACGCGCACGCACTTCGCATACTAAAACCTCGTCGCGACAACGATAATCGCAAGTCGCATCGCCATCCCTCATGCCTAATCTTGGCAAACACATTTGGGCCTATGTGTAAATATTCCCGAAGCGTTATCGATGACCAAATAAGAGACAGTAAACACTAAACACGTTTTTATTATATTCCATTCACATTTCGCAGATATCTCTAATCGGGGAACAATTACGGTTCTCGAAAAGAGATAAGCGTTGATAGTGAAGATGAACGACGGGACAAGAGAACAACCTTACACAATTTTATATCTCGTTGAGTTTTTTTATTGTCTGATAAAGTTATATGCACAGCGTTCGGTGACAGGGCAAAAGCGGATAACTAAAATGGCTCTATATCAATTAGTGAAATATTAAGTAATTTATAGATTCTTTAAAAATTATGATAAATTTCAGTATTCTTATCCTACTTAGTTTTCTTTTTCTTAATAATTGAACGAGTATCACGATTTACTTGGTGTTATTTTACTATTTACACTGATCCCGACGTTTCAGTTGCTTTTCAGCAGCCTTGGTCATGAGTCTTGAGCAATCTTTCCGTAACAATAGCGGCTGCTGACTTTATATCATCAAATAAATTGCAATAGAGTCCGTTAAATTACTAGTTACTACTAGTTACTTTTATACTAGTAGTTTTATATCAATCATTTAGTTATAGTTACGTGCTATTGCAGTATTTTCATTTCGGTAAGAAACTGGATTATTGCAGATAGCGTTTAAAGGGCAATTTACAAGTAACAATATATCAATGGCACCGCTAAGGTTGTTGAACATTTCGGAGATCGTATTGTATCATGTTAGTACAGTATCTTAAGGGTCGAAGGGCGGCTCGGGTGCAATGCGCTCTCGTATCGACTCTAGGTTTCGATTGACATGTTTACGGTCATTTATCATTATTATTCATTTCCATGAACTCGTACCCACTTTATTATTATCTAATAATAAGTTTACTGCTCATACTTCCTATAAGATAGTTAACTTACTAATGATTTCGTTGTTTAATCAATGCTGTTATCAATCAGCATATTGTCATTGTTATCAATAGATGTTTTGAATTGGGTTGCAATCATATTGATTGAGCTGTAGTATTCTTCTTATTTTATGCGTCTATTTAAATATGATACTATTTCGAAGTTATATATTTAGTGAATCATATAGGGATTATTCGTACTTATTCGTAAAATGTATTTTTTCAAAGTACTCATGTCTTAAAATTTTCTAGAAACTCCTAAAAATAATGTATCAATAATAGTATTATCCTTTCTTAATTTTTTACTAATTTACTATAGTCGTCCTGAAGGTGTTTGCAACTATTCCAGAATGATCGACTTCACAACGGCTTTCAAATTCAATCTTCGATATCACACAAAACTTACAACTCACTTCAAATAAGTATACTAATCTTGACCTTTGGAGTACTTTTATGTGGTTTCCTCCGGAATTCTTTGGAAAAGACGGTAGTAAAGCGTTATCTGTAGATACTTAGGTATACGAAAAATAGGTTAATATCGTACAATGCTTGAGAACCATGTACGACTGCAAATAATGATTGATAAATATCCTGACAATGTGCTCTAGGTGCGCTGAAATCGATTTTAGGTCTCGTGGTGTGGTGGTTGTGCGGAGTTCGACACCCGAGTCACACTGGTCAGCCAAAACTACATCATTCAGCTAGTAGGTACGCCAACAATCTCAGTGACACCGGTGGTATCGGTTATGTGAATAATATTCTTGAGATGACAAAAACACAGAAGCCAATTTCTCTATCCCTGACTTCAAAAATCCTATCAGGAAAACGCAATTACCTTATCTTGTCCCCAGGACTTTACAATCGCACGTAAAGGTAATTGTAAATTTATGCCAAGGATTCAGGACGTAGACAATCAGAATTAATCTCAATTAGGTAATTTACGCACATATATGGACCAAGTAGTGAAATAGTACTATTTGTGAGGCATGTCCAGAGAGGTCATGGGTTAAAATCTTGAAGTATAAAATTACTAGCTTTGGCCGCGAGTTCGCCAGCGTGGATGTCTGTTATCGCGACTAAACATAGCCCTTTCCCATTTATATTATTAGTATGGATAAAAAGCAATGAGTATAGTGTATAGGTACAACTTCTAGGGCCTGCAATACCGTGTTACCGGTAAACCGCCTTTTGTGGCCCTCCGAAATTTACCGGAAATAAAAATTGAAAACCGGTTTTTTACCGGAATTTTATGAAACAATATTCACAATTTATTTAATGTAAGCCGTGTACTTAATGTCAATATACAATGCATGTCAACTTACTAAATAAATCTATTTAATTTAATATTAAATTATTGGTTTTTGTACAATTTGTACATGTCAATATTTGCCTATCGTTCATTACCATTTGAAATTTGCAATGCATTATCGTTGATTTACGGTTTTGGCAACTTGTATAAATCATCAAAATCGTTAATGTTATATCTTGAGAAAACTTATTTTCCAAAATTATAAATATCTATTTCTGTTTTTTGGGTTCTGGTCCTAACTATTGATATTTCATAACATAATACTTATATTCGAATTCGAAATGAACCATGTATGTAATGTGTAGTTTAATGTTTCAACTTTTATGTCAATCCATAAACATATAGGGTGTTTTTTTTAAAACGGGGCAGTATTGGCAGTATGGTTGTACTTTCGGCAAAATTTCCTTAAGCGACCTTCCCTAACTTTTTGAGATATTTTGAACTGCACAGATTTTGACAAGGAAAATGTGAAGGGTCCAAAAAATTTTTATTGCATCAATCGATCCTATTTCATGAGAGGATCAAAAGATTCTAAAGAACCATTTTAGTTTTAAGTACTAGGCAAGACAGAAATCCCAAAAAAAGTTTTCCATACTCTTCAGCAAGAGAAAATTTCAACAACGGTTACCTAATTGTTTTGTTTTGGGTGGGATTGGCTAAAAAGTAAATGAACAAAATTTTTAAGTGTAAATTTCGAATTTTATGCGAATATCTTTATGTCATTATTGGTGTGAGCTGAGAAAATTCGTCTAATCGTGAAAAAATGAACTTAATAAATGCATATTTTGTCAATAATTAAAACGCGAGAGCTACATTAGTGAGACTGGCACATGCCGCAATAGATATTTAGTGTAGTATCACACTAATGCAGCTTCTAGGTTTCGATTATCGATTTGTTAGGGCGGGGTAGTCAAAAATCAATGTTTAAAAATGATTGAAAAATCATTCATTGGATCCGATAGTTCGTAAGAATATCCGTAGACGCTCCACTGTAGCCTCATTGTATGATGAAAAATTGTTAATAAAAAGGTAATATTTGTTCCCTTTGATAGGGGGGTAGAAAAATATCTAATTCCGCTTTTTTACCGGTATTCTACGGTAATTGCAGGCACTAACTACTACTACACTGGTTGTAAAAAATTGATTTACCGGCTATATCGATATATGTATGTAGTTAAATTTTTTTTATATATAATTTCCAGACGAGTAATAACTTCCAGACGATTTTGCTATCGAAACTGTACCCAAAATCCAATAGAAGTTCCGAAATGACATGTAATCAGCCAGTATAAGACCAGCAATAACGCTCTACTTTTTGTTGCTGCTATACAGAAGACATTACAAAAAAGTTTAATATAATGAACCAGATAGATCCCGTTCCTCATTCGAAATTCAAAACTCATGCCCGCTTCCCCCAGGACCTGACACAATTTTTGTTCTGTTCTAAACAGCTTGCCCAGTGTATACTAAGAAGCTTTTGATAAAATGTGATATCATTTATCATTGTAGAGTACGGTCAGTAAACAGTACTTCTATTTAGAACTCTGACTTGATGGACGGACACGAAGGAACAAAAATCACTGGCCACTGCCCTCAAAGTAATTAGGGCAAATATGATAACGCGACGCACAGGATGTCATGTTCGGGAGAAGTAAAAGTTACACTATTACGGAGTACCTAGTAGAGTATAGGGGAGATACAACTTGACTAAAATGAATTAGTTACAAAAATGTCAGACCTTAAAATTTTTTTTACAAAAGGTTTAACCTTTTTGTAATCCATTGTTTTTAAAGTCGAACCTAAGTTAAAAACAATCAAATAATTAACAGCACTTGAGGTAGAGCTAACGTCGAACATCTATTGTAGAGTCATCGTGTAAAGTTAGTTAATAGCTACAATATTGACTCATCTGCACCAAATTGATTAATTAGAAAAATTCTAACTAATGCCACGCTAAATGGAAGAGCAAAAACCGGCATGCGGACCCCAGATTCCAAGTAGGTATTTAAGTAATCTGTGCACCAGACTCCGAAGTGAGAGCCTTTCATGTGCCGGGGACCAATGCAAAGATAAAGATAATATAATTAAACACACATAAATATAGGTATTATAGGAGGCATGATAGGAACCTTGCCATGGTAGGAGCGTGCTAATGGTCTCACCATCATTGATGCCCAAGACCGTGGGTAGTGGAGAAGTTAAAAGCGGACCACGAGCTCCGAGGTTAAGGCTTCGGTTGCGACCGGGTCTAACGCTAGGGTAATGATGGTGATAGTACCTTACATAAATGTCAAACACCACCTTTCTTAATTACGAACTTCTTTAAACTTTTGCAAACGATCCTAAGATCTACGCAAATAAATCTTCGCAAATATCTGTCGATAACAGTTTATGTTCGAGTAAACTTTAGTCAATTCTGTTAGATGTTTGATAGATGGCAAACAACCTAAGCAAATATGATTACGTTTGCTAAATAAATCACGCTGTATGAGGGTAAATCATGACTATGAGCAGATATAATCGCTATCATTTTATTTACGATAGCTGGGCCCGCGGTCCTGCCTATTGTTATCGATTTTGGTAATATCTCAGGTTCTACTCAGGTTTTTGAATCTTTTAAATGCAAGATTTTTCTAAAAACCTATTAAAATCCGTTCAGAAGGTTCTGCAGCAATCATCAACAAACAAACAAGAATTCCAATAAACATATTATTGGTGCAAAATGTTAATTTAACATGACCTAATTAATATCTCTCCAATGTACAGATACAAATCATTTATAATTTAATAACAGTACAGATGTGATGCTGATCTTCCATACTTTAAATCATTAATTATTAAACTTGTAAATACTATTCTTACCTTTAAAAGTAAAGTTCTTTGGCCTTCGTCTCTTAATCGTATCTTCTTCTTTTTGGTTGAACCTCGGTGGGGGCATCCGTGGTACTTCACTAGGAACTGCTGTGACTTCGCCCGCGCCTGCGGCACCAGTCGCCAGATAGCCTCCAACCGAGTGCCTTCTTCTACCTTGAAGAGGAATAGTATAAAACACTTCCTCACGCTCTTGAGGACCATCTGATGTTACCACTGTTGTGCTTATTTTGCCCTTCCTATAGAGATAAAAAAAAAGTCTTTAAAACAGGCACTGAATTATGATATCATATTGAAAGGCTAAAGGGTCTAATCGACAAAGACAGTTCACAATAAAATCGCCTTGTAAGAACGTGTATGCTGTTGTTTGGGATATTTTCCCTGTGAATCTTCGATGTCACTTGCACCCTTTTGACTTTCAATCGTTGATATGTTGTTATTGTGTATACGTTGATAACTCACTTAATGCGCGGAGCAGTAGATGTATGTCTCATATCACCAGGAGCGCAATCCCCAGGCCTCGGTTGCCCTTTTAAGAATGCCTCTGCTTGTTCGGGCTCTCTTGCAGACAGAGATCTGAGCAGAGCCCTGAACTCTTTCCTCCTGGGACTTTCTGGTTCCCTTCGTCGCGGCGAGCCCAAAGACCGACCGGCATCTGGCCAGACGCGGCTGGGCGCTGATCGAGAACATGGCTCAGATGTAGTTAGAGCCTCTGCACTGTCAGTCACATCTTTGTTCGGTAAAGCGAAGTACGACGGGTTATCTGTAAGGGCAAACAAAGAACATAACAATTTGGGTTTTACGGAAATATAATGAACAATAATTGTAACAGTTTGATAAGTACCGATACCGAGTATCATGGAACGGCTTGATGCGACGTCGTACGATGGCCAGTGCTCTACGACTGCGGCACACGGGAATTATTCAATAACCCCAATGAACTAACGGCTCTCCATTACGTCCAGTGCGGGCCGAGTATAGCAACCTACTTTTGAAAGCCGGAAAATGTGAATTGAAGGCAATTTTTGCCCATTGTCTACCCTATCTAGATGTCTCGCTAACGGAATGTCAAGCCATTTGGCAGGAGAAGTTGGTAGGATATTTAGACGGAAATACAGGAATATTTCTTCATTATCCCGAGGTACTATCCCGAGTTCCCAACTCAGCAACGCAATGGACCCGGCACCCGCACGGAGAATCCATGTATTGCTAAGAATATTGTCTCTTACACGTCAGCCTGCAACTTTTGCGAGGTACTGCAGTAGACGCAGATAATGAATTATAGAATTATTTGCAGCATATATCAAATCTGTGCTATTTTGTATGAAGACGTTTTGAACCACACAGGGTGTCCATTCCACGCCTTAAAGCTTTATTACTCCTAACTTTACGTCTTAGCTTTAAAACATAAAAATATTCATGTTATAAAAGTGAAGAGAAAAAAAAGGTAGGATGTTGGTAACATCAATATTATTAAATATAAATAATATAAAAGCCAGATAAATCATATAGCATGGGAAAATATTCAAATCTCGAATTCTCACAGTTTGCTACGGGCAATGAAAGAAGTTCATATAACAGTTTTTTGTTGTCCTGTACCCGCATGTGCGGACTTTTGGGTCGATTCAGGACCGTAGGGCAATTTAGAAGTGTCCCTAAACACATGTGTGGCTAAGTAACAACAAGTGAATGACAAAAGGGACGCACTCCTAAAGACATATTGTAGGTATTATTGTATTATTGTTGTGCTAATGACATATTTGACAGTAATTAATTACCTTTACAATGAACATTACTATTTGATGATTTATATATATTGGAAATATTTTATAGATATATACATTATAGTAAAGTATTTGACCAAATACTTTAATATTTCTTAAAATCAACATATTCGTAATATTTACAAATATTTACGTTAATGTTACCAAATAATTTATGATAGTAAAATTAAAATTAGTCATTTTATAAAATATATGTAAAAATCATACGATGTTTGTTGGATGTTTTTTTTGACATTATTGATTTGAATTTCATTAATTTTAAAGTTAAAATTATTTCATTACAATAAATTAGAGAACTTTCTATAACTGTCGAACAAACTCTTATTTCAGTAAAAATCTATCCGATCCGTTCTTTGAACCTATAAGCATATTTAGATGTGTGATACACACAACATTAAGAAGACAGTTTGTTATTGGTTAGAAAGCAAGTCGTTACTATAAATAAAGGAGTAAATGTATAAGTAGGTAGAGTCACATCAATAAATCAACCTTATTTCCCGGAAAACGCTCAACGAAAGAAATCTCCAAACGCATTCTAAGAAAAACGATGTTTCAGGTCTTTCAAGACAAGCTACGCTGAAACACGAGCGTGGGTCACCGTTAATTAAGAGTCAGTCGGCATGCACTGGCATTCTAATGGCCTGCTACAATACCTACTGTGTCACAAACAGTTATCAATTTATCATCGATGCCTAATAATAAACGTCGATGTGTCTGATTAGGACACAATGTAACTTATGTCCATGAACGAAATCACTGACGAATTCGTTTGTTTGTAAATACGCACCTCCACATAAGTTTGTGCATAAGACTTGCTAAAACCTCAATGTATTTTCTACTTATCATAATTAATCTACTTTACTGAGTCCATTTTCCTATCAGAAAATCAAATAACTTATTGAACTTATACCGGAGGAAAATTGCAAAAGTTTTAATAGATACACAGCGAAGCGGGCACAGGCGGTTCCCAAATCAACTTCTTTAATAAGATACACACAACAAAGTAAGAAAATTAAGTATTAAAAACTCACTGGTGGCTCGTAGGCAATAGTCAAACTGGGGTCCCATGGTCGAATATCACAGAAAGTACACACTATACACGACACATCTGGCCGGGCGCGCGGCGGGCTCTGTGCCTGTTGCTCGTATCTCGTTGATCCGGCAAGCGCGGGCGCAGGTGGAGGCGAACGCGGGTTTTGGGCGATCACCGCACACGTGCGCCCTTTCACGAGGAAGCGGAGCTTTCTTAGCACGCGCGTACAGGAAACGTACCGTGTATACAAGCGCTGTAACCATGGATTCATGAATATTGAATTGACTGCCGATACCGCTAAAAGGTAATTGACGTTGCCTTTTTAATTTTACGCGGCAATATTAAAGTTTGATAATCTTCGTGTATTTAGTGCCTTTAAGTAGTGTAGGTATATGAAGTCAGAAATAGCAGAAATTCTTTATGGTGTTCTTTTTTACCTAAAGTTCTTTCAAATCATCTGATCCACAGAGCAAAAAATATATGTACTGTAAAAGATATAGGAGGCTTGATAGGCGGACGTAGTAGCGTAAAATCTAGATATTTTCATCAGTATCACAAATTATATAATATAAATACATAACAGTAATAATTGTCAATAGCGCTATGAAAATGATCAAATAGTATGTAAAACACTTCGTTTAAAATGATATAAAAGGATTTGTTTGTCATTCAGTGTCTAATCTAAGAGTGCGTTTAGACCAAACGAACATAGAGTTAGAGCTAGAAAAACAACGACTGAATGTTCTGTCACTGTTTATACTAAAAGAATTTGACATAGAGCGGATAGAATGAGCATTTGTTCGTTTGGTCTAAACGCACCTTAACATGTTGGCGCTAATTTATCTATAGAATTAAACATAGCATAGATCTATGGTCAAAACGATTTCCGCAAAACACCCACCTAAATCAATCAAGACTATCCCACAATACAAGAAAGATATGGCAACTTAAAAGGGCTTCATGAAAAGGGGAGTTGTGAAGCCAGTTTTAATTTTAAGTGTTTATGCGTGTGCTGCGTCCGCCACCGGGACCATACTTGGCGTCTTGGGCGTCACTGTTTGTAAACACGCGTCCCATTCACGACCGGAGATGTGGACCCCTCGTACAGGGTACTAACACTGTATCGACGGTAATTATAACTCTTCTAATAATAGCAACAGGCCCTATAAAAAGGAAGCAAGGGTGAGGAAGTTTGTACTCAATGTTGTCAAGTAAACAAATCTGTGAGTTACTTGTTGTGACTACATAAAAACATGGAATGTGTTATTAATATCCGAAAGCATACGTTACGTATAAATATTCTACAGTGTTCTACACAAGGCTACGTAGACCCAAAGTAAGCATAGTTTAACTAGCATGTAGTTCTAGAATGCAGGTAGACACACTTATACTTTTTTAACCGACTTCAAAAAAGGAGCAGGTTCTCAATTCGTCGTAACTTTCCTAAACTAACTCAAAATGTTTAGTTCTTTTTAGTCTTCTCAGTATTTCCGTGTTGTCAAGTAGCTGGATAGCCTCGACATTCGCATGTTGAAGAAGCCTTTGTTCGTTTGCTTCGGCGTGTTTTTTATAACCTCAGTTACAAGATCCACTCCAAGCTCTCGGTGGATATCATCGTTTCTGACGTACCAGGGAGCATTTACTATAGTCCGAAGTACCTTATTCTGGAATCCTTGTATAATTTCAACGTTACTCCGTTTTGTACATCCCCAAAGTTAAATGCCGTATATCCATACAGGCATGAGTGCTTGCTTGTATAAAAGTACTCTAGCGTCAAGCCTAAGTATTTTGCCGTATTTTCCTATGGTATTACTCGATTGTTAATATATACAGGGATATGATTCGCCCGAAGGCGGCTCGGGCGTCGGAGGGCGCTTACAGACCTCCGCCCCCCATGAGCGCGGGCCTGAGGGTGACGGGTGGAGCCACCCGTCACCCTAGCAGAAGCAGGCCACGGCGGCGGCGCGCGTCGTAGGACGATGCGCGCCTCCCCACACCGGGGTTGAGTCGGGGACGGCGTGGTCCCCACCTCCCGAGGAGGGCCAGACCGAAAGGGATGGCCCTGGGTCAGCCGGGGTGCGAGGGATATGTCGCAAGACAACCTCACCTTCGGCCTAGCACCACGACCCACAGACGGCGTGCGGTTTAGTCGGTTCGAGTCCGACATAACCCACCCCTCCGGCTCCGGAGGGGCGGGTATCCGTGGGGATTTCCCGCACGTAAAAAAAAAAAAAAAAAAAAAAAAGGGATATGATTAGCTCTTTGGTTTGTGAAATTGGTACGTGTCGATTTTGACTCATTTAATTTGATTTTGCATTTTTGTGTCCAATCGGTGATGGCATTGACGACAATTTTTACCTTTTCTCCTGCTTCTTTGTGAGTGACACCTGTAGCCATGATAGCCGAGTCGTCTGCAAAAGTAGCAATGACGCTGTTTTTGTGACGGGGATATCGCAGATGTACAATAGATACAGGATATGTCCAAGAACACTTCCTTGCACACCAGCTTTTATTGGTTTAATATCATTAAATAGGATTCTAAAATATCTACAAATTGTTCTGGGAGCATTTTGCTTAATTTGTGTAAAACACCTCTATGACAAACTTTATCAAATGCCTGTGCTACATCTAGAAATACTATAGAACTTTCTTCTCTTCTAATGTTTTTTCAATAACATTGGTAATTCTGTGTATTTGTTCTATTGTGGAGTGTTTTCCTCTAAATCCAAATTGGTAGTTAGGAATTAGGTCTCTGTCTTCAATAATAGGTTTTAAACGCCTGAGTAGTAGTTTTCCGAACCATTTCGCTATGATTGGTAAGAGAGATATAGGTCTATATGATGTTACTTCATGAGGTGGTTTTCCTGGTTTAGGAATCATGATAACTTCAGCAACTTTCCACATACTAGGCACATGTTTCATTCTAAATGTGGAGTTGGTGAGGGTTGTTAGCTTTACAATTGCTTTACGAGGGACGTTTTGTAAGAGTTCACCACTAATTAGATCGTATCCTGGTGATTTCCTTTTGGCCAAATTTTTGATCATGTTCTTAACTTCTTTTGGGGTAATAAGTTTTATTTCTAAGTTGTCATACTGGTACACGTCCAGTGCGATACTTTCAGAGCTTTTCTCGCTGATCGTTTAAAAAATTTGCTCTAAATGTTCTGCAAATACAGTCGCAATCTGCTCATTATTTATGGCCCAGTCACCATCTATTTTTTGAATAGGTGATATGTGAATGATGGGCTTTTTTAAGCTTTTAGTGGCTTTCCATAGTGATTAATCAGATGTGCCATTACTTGATAGTTGGCTCAGGTTATCATTTGTTGTCTCATCGTCTTTGTGAGTTTATTTAGCAGAGTTTTATCAGGTGGATATCTACATTGTTGCCACTTTTGTCTCTGGATTCGCTTTTTGGCTATAAGATTTCTAATTTTCAGTGGATTTCTTTGAGTTACACTGTGTTACAACTCTTTTTTTCATTTCGCCAGGCGTAACGTTGGATGTCGGTAATAAATTTTGCAATTTCGTCATCTACGTGTTGTTTGTCTTTGAGCGGTACTTTGAGGTCTATACAGTGGTCTAAATCAAATTGAAACCTCTCCCAGTCAGTGTTTTTGTTCACCAAGGTTGGACTACTTTCTTTTTGTATTATTGACACGCTTAGAGTTAAGATAATGGGTGAATGATCGGAATGCATGTCATGTCCTTCTTTTATGTTAAGATATGCCGCTGAAAGATTATTTTAAATGAAGAAGTCTATCAAATCTGGTTTTTTTCCTATATCGGTAGGAAAATAAGTGGGTTTTCCCGTTGAAATCACATTGCTCTTGATTTCTCCGATAGCACACAGTAATTCCTTACTCTTGGTATTAGTTAGTCTAGACCCCCAATGAGTGTTCTTTGCATTAAAATCACCTGAAAATATGAATGTGTTTCCTAGAGCGTTCAGTAGATTACTGTATTGCTCTTTTTTCAACGCATACTTAGGTGGAAAATATACAGCTGATATGGTAATGTCCTGAAGTTTGGTTCTGACTGCAACAGCTACAGTTGGTACAAATTGTTCTTCTCATTTGTGTTTTAAATAATGATAGATGTTCTCTTTAATAATGAGGGCACTGCCACCACTCACAGTGTTGTTGGGATGCAGTGCGTGGTATATGTTATAGCCTTGGTATTTTAGTACTGCCTGTAACTCGTTTCGGTGCTTAAGAAGACCGTTTGCACTCCACGTCATAATTTTAAGTGTGTTTTGCATTTTTGGATTGAATAAAATAATGTAATTGTTTATTTTCTATGTTTCTTAAATCTTTGGTCGATCAAGTTTAAAATTTTGCTAATATTTGCTTCTGTAGTACTAATTTCAGAATTCGTGGGCACCCCTGGCTGTAATGGTGGCTGCGTTGCTTTTGTCATTTGCGCAAAAGACACACTATTTGTTACCTTTCTGTGAGTAGAATGGTGTGGTTGTTGTCTCTCAGTACAAGGGCCGACATGTATGGCGTAGCTACTTTTCTTTTGGAAGCTTAATTTTTCAATTGTTGTAGTTCTTCGTCAGTTGTCGGTTTTTTTAAACGTAGTTTTTTTTGTAACATCTAATACTACGTCCTTAGTAATACCCAGACCTATGCCAATTACATTATACTAAGCAAAAATTGAACTGGCGATCTATGTCTTGGCAGTCGAACGCTCTTACCGCTACGCCACAAAAGTCGTCCAACAATAAATAAACGAATCAATAAAAAAAAAACACTCATAAAACGTGAACTGAACGTAAAAAATCAGTTGTGCATGACGCCGTACGTACAACGTATTACAATTTCAATCTCGACTCCCGACGTCTGTTGAACCATTCGAAAAATGAGAACTTTGACGTGGGAGGCTATTATCCAAACAGTAGCTCGACTCTAATAATGGCAGACGATACAATTTACTAGATGACCTAAATAATATTTAAGATAATATTACCTCCCTAATGAGTACAGGATGTAGACTCGTGTAGAGTTACTATAGAAACTTTGATTTACGATGTTTATAATTTTCGTGAAGAGAATCTTTCAAATATCGTCAATGATTGAGTTACCTGACTGAAAGTTGTAGATAGTAATGTTCGTAACAGTTACATTATTGGCTGGATTTGAAACCACATCGGAAAATCATAATCACCATCATGGTTATCGTTATCGTACATTGTTTATTGCAGATACATTACAGTGCAGATCTCAAGGTTTGAATGAAAAGTTAATAGTGAATTTGAATCAAAATTAAATAATATTTTAGCCTCTTTTAAAGTATTACAAGCAGTTAAACAACTTCTTTATTAACGACATATGAAAATGATCATCTTCTTTTATCAACAGACTTTTGACGATGACTGTAGATACTGTACATAGTTTAATTTTACTGTGCTATCATTTCTGGTATTACGGACAGTTAACAATAATATTATTATCTAGAAAGTTACTATGTAATATCCATAACTGTATCTGCATACCATTTAATAAAAAATCGAAAAGAGTGCACTGTATCGGCTGACAACGAAATCGGGCCCTTGAGTAGTGGAAATAAAAAAATATGCCAGATGTCGAGTCGCTGTGTTTACTTGCATCTGCTGTAAAACAAAGCTTACTCTATATGCGCCACAAGGATTTACAGAGGGCACCGAGATGGAACTCTACATTTAAATAAAATATTGTTTCTTTAACGATATGTTCATTCTAGGTCACTTACGTATTATGTAGATGTATTATACAATTTTCACATTTTTCAGCACAAAAAGTAAGTACGACGCAACGATTTGTTTTTGGAAGTACTTACCTAGTTCGTAAAGTGTTCGTGTAGCCGTTTTATTGTGAAGAAGCAGCGTATGTTGAGGTGAGTGTCTTGTCTAAGTACCTGCACTTACAAAATTTCGCATTTATGGTATTCGTAATAAGCTTTCAAATCATTAACGAAGGGCCCAGGAGAAGCACATGCTCTCGAAGTAGGTGGAATCCGAGGTACAAGTATGTTTAAGGAATGCAATCCAGTTTATTTTTGTGAAGCGCACACTCATCGCTCTGAAATCGTACCATGTGATTAAATCGCTTATTAGTCACCAACCGTACCGCGATCATTAGCGTTTCATGTATTTTCTGTACCTCAAGTGTAGATTTAGATATTTTCAGGTAGGTAGTTTTATATTTTACACTCAAATTAAATAAGAAAATCATATTTTTAAATTGAGGAACAACGTTACGTTTAATTATACTTGTACTAGCTTTTGCCCGCGGCTCCGCCCGCGTGGATGTCGGTTATCGCGACCAAACATAGCCTAACATTTCTCAAAGTCTAACCGATTGGTTTAAACGTGAAAGACGGACAAACAGACACACACAGCACTTTCCCATTAATAATATTAGTATGAATTGTTTTGGGCTGTTAAACTTTCTTGCTACGGGATAGGAAGACACAGTCCCCAGGTACGACTTGAGCAACCACGCGCAGGGCACGCCGTGATTGCGTAGAGCCAACGCCCGAGTGCCATCACTGCGACGCGAGCGTGGACTCGGGGCTGCACACGCTCACCGAGTGTCCGGCGTTTGAAGCGCCGAGGCGGGAGCTTGTGACGGCCCTGGGGGTGAGAGTGCTCACGCTCTCCACTCTGCTCGCGGCGATGGTCTGCTGCCAGCGCCTCCTTCTGCGAGCAGGTCATGCTCGCGAAGGAGACAGCAGAGCGGGCGCGGCGCAGCAAGCGAGAAAGACTCGCGGACATCGCTCGCCGCGTTCGAAGGCGGCCCGGGCGTCGGAGGGCGCAAACCGACCTCCGCCCCCCATGAGCGTGGGCCTGAGGGTGACGGATGGAGCCGCTCGTCACTCTAGCAGAAGCAGGCCACGGCGGCGGTGCGCATCGTAGGACGATGCCCCCCCCCATACCGGGGGCGAGTCGGGGACCGCGTGGTCCCCCCTCCCGAGGAGGGCCAGACCGAGAGGAATGGCCCTGGGTCAGCCGGGGTGCGAGGGATATGTTACAAGACAACCTCACCTTCGGCCTAGCACATCGACCCACAGACGGCGTGCGGTTTAGTCGGTTCGAGTCCGACATAACCTTCCCTATCGGCTCCGAAGAGGGGGTATCCGTGGGGATTTCCAGCACGTAAAAAAAAAACAGTCCCCAAGCATTTGCTTCTCAATGTATTTAGTTACTAGTTTACAGTTTACAAGTAACTTGTACTAGGAATAGAAGAATCATTAAAGCTTATCCTTAATCACTAAACCAAAGGCTTCAATTGCTGCTGGACCTCTCCTTTATAACCGGCTTCAACATAGGAGGAGGTTCTCAATTCGATCGGTATGTTTTACTGTATGTTTAAGCCAATTATTAGATCCGTTACTCGAAGCACAGTAAAGTAAGTTACTGTGCTCGTCGTCTGAAATTATATTATCCTGAAGATGTTGTCACCTCTTAGTACCTACTTACACCAATGTTGAGCATTGTGATACTGTTAGTAGAAAAGATCGACAGATCTCCTTGGGTAAGACCGGTAATCGTTTACAGACCCGTGGTAATTTAATATGAGGCAGCCGTTATGTTAGTAAGCCCTAAGCATTTTGAGGGAATATAAAATTTTGGAAACACATGGCAATTGATATAGGGGTGAAATATATTACCACAGTAAGTATTCCAAAAACGATAACATAATTGTCAAATCAACTAAAAAGCTACGTCATAAAATTACATGTTCTCATTAAGATTTTCAAGAAGCTTTCTAAAAATTAAATCTGAATTCTTATCTAATCCAGAGTGCAGTGCTAATAACAAACTGTACCTATAGGTATTAAATTAAGTAGGAAAGTATGTATATTATAAAAGACACATTCAGGATCAGTTATTTATTATAATGTGTAGTGTAGTATACGTAATGAAATTTTATATCCAAGACGAAATATCTTCGTAAATATAATGTAATAAAGACCGTTTGGGCGTGTTTCCTTAAGGTGTTCCTAACGTAGAACGCTTTCTTTAAGAAAAATAAAGAGATTATCTTCTAAACGACAATCTCATTAAGTTAACTCAGTAAAAATGGTTTTTAATGGACGTTGCGTAAGAGATCCGATATTCAAAGGAAAAATACGACGTTTTTTTTAATCTCTGTAAGGGAATTTTAAATGTATATCATAACTTATTAATATCCCACAGCTGGGCAAAGTTTATTAGAAAACTGTATGCTTCTGCCGCAGCCACGTGCCGATCAATTTTTATATGACAAAACTTTATGTGCTATGTGTAAAATAAACATTATATCCACATTCTACACCATTAAAATGAAAACTGTGGTTAAAAATTATGAAAAATGATTTTAAAAATCATGATTTACGGACAGGTAAGTATACTAATCTTGGGATGCTCGCACACCCTGGGCAACAGGGACGACATTGCGTTTCACCACAGTTGCGGAGAATGTTGCTGGAACGGCCCTGTTAGCAGATGGCATAGTGAAGAGCAAAGGCAGGTAACGGGGTAGGCAGTGTCTTGGGTTCTCCGATCACTGACCAGGGAAAATAAAAGTATTTCGTTGAAAATAAAAACGGAAATGTCACGGGTCACCTTTATAAGATCTATAGAACTGTACAAAAATAAGTATGAATTACTTACAAAAACTCGTGTAGGCGTTCAATCCAGAGACTCACTGCCGCCAAATTCAGTTATCCGATTTCAATACACTGGCCCGATTCGCTACACATGATATTGATTTAAGACGGTTAAGTAGGTACACACAATAAATTGATTCAAGAGAAACGGAAACATCCAATTGTACCTAAGTCATCTCTCGTCGCGGGGGCGATGGTACCCAATACAGACGACACCACTTTATTCATAGCGATCAATATATTATTATCTAAAAAGGTCACTGAAGTACAACCGCCTTATCCTTAAATCAATCATATTGCAGATGGTGGAAATTCACAAACTGCAATATTATGACTCATAGGGGGAGGGGCTTTCTATTATCATCACCTCTCGCGATACTTCTGTTTTTGTTTTGACAGTACATCTTCCCATAGTGTTTTCGGCCTTCAACAGGCCACGTGCCTACCGACCTACCTCTTAATGGGCAACGGGATCCAATTGCATCATCAGTACAATTGCCCAACTGGGCGGTACACTACCCATTAGCAATTAGCACCCACTCTCGTCCAATATCCTAGCACATGGAGACAATGCCCAGTGTAAGCAGGTCACACATAATAAAGATAAATTACTACTTAATCACCGGATTCACACCAAATTGGTGTTTTTTTAATAAAACTGTGTTGATCTTTTTTGATACACTCGCAGACTAGCACTGTAAATGATATAAATACTATATGTCAATTTCTCACAGATTTTCATACAAATTGTATAGGATTTTCTCATTCTTTACTTTAAAATATGACTATATCCCATAGAATTGTATGAAAACCCGTGAGATCCCGATCGCAATATTCCCCAGCATATCTTAGTAGTTCACTATGGATCTTAAAATTGCTGCAATTGATTATTTACAGCGAATAGTCTACATGCATGTGATTAATGAGAAATGGTTTTCAGATCAGTTATTTTCGTGCATCTGTGACATCGAGTCTCGAATATTGTGATCGAGTATTAACTTTGATGCTAAATAAAGCTCAATACTGCATATTAACATATTCACAAGTCTTTATTTATATGAAGATGTAAGTCATTCATATTAATAATTACTATTTTAATGTTTTTTGATTCATGCAGATGGTGATAAGCGTCAATAACTCAGGTGAAAATGGATAGTTATGACTTTGCTACCAGCCACTTAAAACACTACATCAGTTATTCTTGCTTACAGAGTATGTGACAAAATAGTATTGTGTTGTTAAGTTCCGTGAAATGCTCTTTTTGGAGACAAAAGAATATCAATTAGTACCATCTAAATGGATTTTATCAGGTTCAAAGAAGGATGCTATGATAGCCTTACCATTAATGAACAAAACAAAACTCTTAGATACAGTGCGAAAGAGGGAACCACCTCGTGAAAAATGGTTGTCTTTTCCTGCTAGCATCGAATTTGAAACTGGTGAGTAGTGTACCACGTAATTTGCAATACATACATTTTGACCTCCATGGCATAGATTAAATGCAAAAACAAAATAAATGGCAAATTCATTCATCACGATTTCAAATACGCGAACGTCATTATTGATTTGTTGCAATAACAGTATCTGCTAGGTGTCATAAAACTTAAGGCACCTGCTCATGATTAATCGTCAAAATTTGAAACATGAGGCATTCCTCGAAGCACACCCAATTGAAGCACACCCAGACGAAGCACACCTAAAGTATTCCACTTTACTTGTCAACAGTGTCCTGAGTTGTCAGTATTAATGTTGAATCATCAGCAAAAACAACTCTTCTTGCTCGTAAAAAACATTACTTCTTTTCACTTCAAAGTACAATTAGCATTATCGAGCCTATAGTATATCCAAATTTAGATGTAGCATAAAGTAATCTCTGTTGGGCTCAGTCTGAGTATCATTGTTACGACGAAACCAAAATTGATTAATATAGTTAATTACCATGGTTTTTATACCTCCTATGGTAAATAATACTACGCCACTCAGTGTTTTATAGCATCTCCAAGATTCATTGATGTTATCGTGAATAATTGCTTCTAACTGGTCGTACGGATAAGCAAGCCATTCTTCTGGTAGTATACGCACAAAGTATGTCTCCACCATATTCGATGATATTAAACTCAAATACACTATTATTTACGTAAGCTTGTGAACAAAATAATGACGATACTGGCACATGTTACGCAAATGAAGTTCAATTATTGACTAAGAGACTGCTGTAGAAACAAATATCAAAAATGAATATGCATCAATAATCTTCAAAGGTTATCGATTAGGATATGATAACTCACTCTCCATGGTTATCTGTCCAACTTGTCACACAAAACAACATAATTCACCAACATTTAGTTTTTGTAAATTTTAGAGTATTGCCACTTCTAGAACTTCAGAGGTTATATATACTATTTTAATTATTATTATTGAAGATATAGAAATATATATATATTTCTATATCTTCAATAATACGATTCCATAATCGACGGAACCTTAGTGAATCTTATACTCTCTTATCGTCACTTCGCCGATAATGATAATACCCGCAGGCGTCTAAAAGCTTTTACTTATACCTATTTTGCTATAGAATGAGTTCTAACGCCGATCGCGGATACTATTTCCACTAAACCGAAACATACCTAACATAAACATTTCATGAATGCATAATTACATATCTCAAGGTACACATTGGTCTCAAGAAAAAACGCGGTTAATACACTCTATAGGTACTTATTCTGCATGAATTACAATCAGCTCACCGAAGATTGTGTTTGCATCAAGATAAGGTGTTATCATTAACCTAATCGGAAAAAAAGAAACTCTATATATATATATATATATATATATATATATATATATATATATATATATATATATATATATATCCCCTCCTCATGATAACTAATAAATATGTCTTCCTTGAAAAAAAATTTAATAAAACGAATTGATGCAATTTTTTTGAATCCAAATAGAGCCTGGCAGAAATATACGAGTAAGAGGTCAATGAACAGGATAAATCTTTTGTTACTATCAGTATATGTAATTCACCGACCAAAAACAAAAAGTCAATCGTTCTTATTTTCATTCGTAATATTCGAAAAATTGTTCTTTAACGCTAAACTCCGACAGTAACATTTAACGTAATAGTCGACCGAACGATGTGTTTTAAATTCACCACAAACTACGTTATCTATAACTATCTCTTTCTTCCATGCGCTTCTCTATCAACTTTAAAAGCTGTTGTACTGCTCTATTTTTAGTCAAAGTATCCTCATCGTGAGTAATAACAGACGTATTGTGAGACAAAAGTTACAAAAATTTTACTATTAGTTTTATTGAAAGAGTTCAGTGCTACAGTAAAGACAGTACTTCCTAAGCTTTATCAAGATACATTATTGGAATCAGCTCAATTGCTTGAACAGCAGACACAAATTTCGGCGTCTAACCGTAAGCTATATTTTCATAATAGTGTTGCATATAATTTGATGTAGGTATAGGTACTGTTCTAGATACTGTATATTGTTAACGATTTATTTTCAGATGAGTGAACAAAAGAACTGTAAGTTTCATGTGATTGAGTTATTGGAACCTCCATATACAGATCCCGAAAAATATCTTTGCGTTCTAAATTCTTGGATAAGATATTACGTGAAACATCAAATGGTGTAATTATGGTTAAATTTCCTGATGAAGAGCTATCAGAAATAAAGAAACGTACTAAGAAAGAAGAATTCTCAGATAACTGGACTGTTTCTTTGGCTGATAGAAAATACAGTACAAGTAACTTGCGATTATTATTGTCAGGTGTTTGTTCACTGTGGGGCCTCTCATTTGGGTAGCGCGTAAATATTATAGGGTTACCTATCTTAATCCCGAATTTTAACATTCCGAATATCATAATCCAGAAAACGTTTGGCCAATTTTTCATAATCCCGGTTTTTCAAATTCCGAAGTTTTATTTTCCATATAATCGCAACTCCGAATTTCATTTGCCCATTTATTCATTTGTACGACGTTTTATAATCCAGACGAACGAGTTCCAGACACACGAAATCTAAATGCACAAAATCCAGATGACCGTAATCCATATGCACGAAAGCCCAATTTTTAAAACACAAATTTTTGAAATGCAATTAATTGATATCCAGTTAATTGATATCCAGACAAACAATATCCAGATTTCTAAACCTAAAACTAAACCTCATATGGCGTCTACTAACTACAATTGGAGACCTACTGAACAAAACACACGTTGCCTTAAAAAATATATGTATGCATGTAAGCAAACAAGCATGCATGCAGGCAAGCTGGCAATCAAACCGGCAAGCATGCAGGCATGCAGGCATGCATGCATGCAGGCAAGCAGGCAAGCATGCAGGCAAGCAGGCAAGCATTAGTGTTCCTCTTCTCCGGCGCTGCGGGAAGTGCAGTCCTTCCGCCCTTGCGTAACAAAGTTCAGGCACCCATGCTCGCTTCCGCAGCCCTCCGCGGGTGTGCGTTGTTTTATAGACAATTGTTTAATATAATTTCGTATAACAGAAAATGTTTCGCATAATTTCGTTTCATAGAATAATCAATAAAATCATTATATTTAATTAATATAATTTTAAATCATTTAATTTTAAATCATTGAATTTTGTTTCATATAAAGTTAAACATTAGAATAATCATTTCATAGAATATCAAATCAACTATTCTTAATCATTATATTGTTTATTTAATAGAAACTTATTACAAAGAATAACATATTATCATATATATGGTTTTTATGAACTAAACAATCGATGCGTCTACAAGGTCGACGGAGCCCCGCTACGCGGGGCTCCTACTTCTGGGTGGTTTATAAAAAAATAACCACGAAGGCCTAATGCGGGAGCTTCTAACCTAACCTATCTGAGTCGGGGTAATCTGAGTCGGGGTGTTAAAATTGTAAATGTTACAGTTAAAAATGTGATTTGGAACATTATAAAGGTGGTTTAATATTCTTTAAAAATAATTCTACAGCTTGATAAGTTTGTTAAACAAAAAAATTTGATTAAAATTGTGTTTCTGTGAAATATGTTTCATTGTAGGAAATTGTTTTTGAAACAATAATATTCGAAATAAAATTATAAGAACCAAATATTATATGAAGCATTTTCTGTGAAACGAAATTCTATGAAATTTCTTTCTACGAAATAAGGGGCTCCCCTCCCTCCGCGCCTCCGGTTCTTAAATAACACTCTAGTGTAGGGCAGACAAGTACCACGGCGAGTCGGGTCGGGTGTGGTACGCAGTGTTCACGAGCTCGCTTTCCTGATTCATTGATTATACCTGCATACAAACATGTTCATGCATGACATGGAAAACAATAATTTAAACAAAATTATATTATATTTATAAGTCTTCAGGCTTTCATTATATTAAGTGAAATTATTTATGTCTTAAGTGAACGTTAGATTTTTTATTATTATATCAACCGTTACACACCCTAAATGAATCGTATAAATTTACTGATTTTTACTATACCTGTATATAGTTTAGCTGGAACACGATTTGTATGGGAACCAAATAAAAAGATTATGAAAATTTGGTAATAGTTCATTTGGAAAATGGTACGATGGGAAACAAAAAAAAATATTCTGAGAATCTGGTATAACTATATTTGGATTATGACAATATGGAAAACAAAAAAATACTATTTGAAAATTTGGTTTTAGTGCACCTGGAAATTTATTCATCTGGGAAACGAAAAACGGAATTATAGAAAGTTGTCATTCATTACATCTGTCTTTTAAAAGTACTACCAACCGTTTTCGGGGTTTTAAGATTCGGGTAACAGAAATTCGATATTTCAATAGGTTACCATATTTAGCGATGCCCGATACGTATCGATATTTTGGTGTATCGATACAACACCATGCGATATTTCGATATTTTATATCGATACACATCAATACGATATGTGCAGATAACGTATCGCTTCTCGGGTATATCGCATCAAAAATATCGTATGACTTAACTCTTAAGTAATACATAGTTGTTCAATCAAATATTTAAAAAGAGATAAGCTGAATAAGTACATTTTGAGACTTGAATCTTTGTTATGATAATAATAAATTATAACCACGATTGAAAATATTATAAAGAAATTTCTTTTAATAGTGCCGCCTATGGCAGGCTGTATTTTGTAAAATGATGTGGGTAGACTGTAAATGATTTGTTGACGTTAGTTTTGAATATCGGTGGTTCCTGGCAAAAGGCCGTGTGGTTCCCGGCAAAGTAGAATTTGGGCCACCCCTTCTCTTCCCATGTGGTGTCGTACAAGGCGACTAAGGGATAGGGCTGATTAACTTTAACATCAGACAGATACGTACAGCCCAGACTCAGCCTCAGATGCATGGCTCGAGTCAATAATAGTGCCCGGAATACGGCAATAGGCTCGTAGGCACGTAACAGGGGGTGCCTGTTACGTGGGACCGAATACAGATTGGTGAAATGTGGGTGTTAATTCACCTCTGCCTAACGCTCCGGGGATAAAGGCGTGATTATATGTATGTATGTATGTACCTTCAAAAAGTAATAAGTTATTTTTGTTAGACTGTATGATTACGATTACCTAGTTCATTCGAAGCGTCTCCAAAGTTAATTGTACTGCTACTATAATGGCTTCACCTATCAAATCTAGTCTTTGGTATTATTTTTTTTTCGAAAACGTTGAAATAGTTCATCTACTAGCTATTTCTACCATATTTGACCCAAGATTTAAAAAAATATACTTTGCTGATGCTCTATTATGTGCCAAGGCAATAAGCGATATAAACGATATATTAAAAAGTACTGTTCAATCCAGTTCGACATCAACAACTATTGAAAATATTGGAGAAACGGATATTTTATCAAACCAAGGCATATGGCAATTTCACAACCAATTGAAGACTGAATGTTACCAAAGGTTACCTGCACAACAAAATATGGATGATATATTGAAACAATATCTCCGAGAACCGTTGTTGGATCACAAATCAGATCCTTTTATATACTGGCCGCCTCTGAAAATCAGCGCTGTACCGCCTGCACCACAAAGTGGACAGCATTAAGCTGAGAGGCGGCCATTTATTCAGCACAGTTGTGCGTTAATTGTTATTATTCTGTTGCTGTTGCCAAATTGTTGTTCAGCTGTGCTTTAAAATATATATTTCTTTCTTTCTTTCTTTCTACTGGTCAACAAGAACTGCAGCTTGGCCAGATCTTAAAAGCATTAAAGTATTTTGTCGGTAGTTGCAAGTGCCGTCAGAGCGATTGTTTTCTTCAGCTAATAATACGCTTACAGAAAATCGCAATAGGTTGGATCCGCAATGATTATCATAATTATTATTCCTTAAAAGTTTAGATTAAAATTTTTGGCAATTATAATTTTATACTATATAGTAGATATATGTACTTTAAAATTACAATTGTGATTTTCTGTATAGGTAACTGTAAAACAAAAAACTAGTGTGACGAATATTAAAATTATATTTATACTGTAAATAAATTAGAGTTTGAATTTTTGATACGATATTAATACGATATTAACAATATCGATACAAAGCCATACGATAATATCGTGTATCGATACATTCAGTTACGATACATTACGATGCGAAATATCGATACAAAGTCAAATATCGGGCATCGCTCTGATACGATTTGGCGAACAGTTCAACCTCCACCATGTCTAATAAAAACAGTTTTATGCGATTTACTTCAACTTCGCTATATTTTAATTTTAAATTGCCGCGACTTCCCGTTCTTAATAATCATCTCAAATGGTATATTGGATTTCATTTAAATACTCAAAACTTTATTTTTACAAGTTCTTAAAAAGACGCAAATGACTATGTCAAGATTCTAAATAAATATCCAATCAAGAACAGAATAGAACAAAAATAGTCAACGGTATGTATAGTTTCGTTGATATTTACAGGTATTTCATTTGATGAGTTCACTACACTGAGAAAATAGTTTGATGATGTTTGATTTAAATTTGTAGATTTATTCGAAATAACTTAAAAATACGTATTTAATATTTAAAAAATTGTTTTATTTAAATATGGATTAGTAATATGACAGAAGAAACTGATTTAACTGATTTACCGATACCCACCAAAGACATGACCAAGTGCATATTTAGTCGACTGAGAATTGGACACACGCAGTTCTCACACGTTCACCTGAATAAAATAAGTCCCGCCACTTGTCCAGGATACAATAACACTGTTACAGTTAAACACCTCACCAACTGTCCAGGGGTAATTCAACAACGAAACACACCGCAACTTCCTAATAATATGAGCCTTTTACTCAACGATAAAAACTTAATATTTGTTCATAGTTAATAAATCTGTATTTAACTGAAATATATCATTTTAAAGAAGAGTGATATTTAAATAAGCGATTTATTTATTATAAACGAGTCTCATTTGATTTAAATAAACTGTTCTCTCAGTGTAATAGTTGAAAATTGTATTCCAGATATACCATCAACAGTGAATAAAGAAACAACAGAGCAACTGGACTTGACTGACGCTGAAGTAAGAATATGCCAAGAGAAAATTAAAGTTGGAATCGTCGATTCTTCCTCCAACCCTAGAAGATATGTGACAAGACAGTCACTCAGAATGTCTTCGTCAGCCAATAACCCTGTTATGTTGCTAGGTCAAACTGCAAGAGATAATCGCCCGGATACTAGTAGCAATTATGTTGAAGAGAGCGATAAGACTAACCACAACCAAAAAAATTAATCATCGGTAAAGAACCCTTCAGAGTTAACGAGAAAATTGGAAATTCTAGTGGTTCTACAATCAGTCTTAGGTAATGACTTCAAAGACGTATTGAAAAAGCTTCATAATGAGTATGAAAGGAACCATTTGATATTAGAGAATATGCGCCTTGCGTTTGTTAGAAACTGTAAGATCATAGAAAAATTGATTGCACTAACGGATGAAGTCACTGATGGTATTGATATTAGTAATCTTCGTGCTACAGTTGAAGAATCAGAAAATAGTATCAAGGAAATGGATATAAACGTAAACAATTCAGATCAAGTAAACGGATCAGAAGTGCAAAATGATGATCAAAAAAAGAAAAAGAAAAAGCACATCAGTGACGGTAAAGAAATTAAAAATAATAATCCATTGAATAAGATCCGTGGTCAAGCACGCAAGTTCACTTTACCACCAGAGTATGATCCAAATGATTCAAGATGGACCCTAAAGCATCGGGAAGAGAAGATAGGTCTTGAAAAGAATGTCAAAGGACAGCAAAACCCTTGCGCGAATGTTGTTACTAGAAATTTTTAGCGAGAACGCATTGAGAATATGTTCTTTAACTGGATAAAAAGCCAATGCATTTGACTTAGAGGGAACAAGTGTGAGACCCGGGCTGGATAAACATGCAAGAACTGTATTGTTGAACTACGTTGAAAAGCATGCGCTTGAACAAAAGTGGGCTAAGTTTGATACACTCATAATTTCAAATGCTCTTCGTTACAAAATACAAGAAATGAGAGGCAAGTATAGATAAAATAGTTTGAAAAATCCAAATGAGCATGCCACATAAAAAATAAATGTTACGTAGTTACAAACTCAGTTAACATAGTAAATTAGTAATAGTGATATTATTATTATATATGAAAAGTTGTTTCTATATATAATATGCATGTGTTCACAAAAAAAAAAACGTATCTAAGTATGTTTATCCGCATTCTAGATTCCATAACACAAGCTAGTTAAGCTATGCTTACCATGGTTCTAGATAGCGTTGTGTGAAATGTTGTGGAATATTTATTTATTTATTTATTTATTATTGTAAATGCAGTAAATACGCATTGTTACCAACTTAGTAAATATAGTATAGTATCTAATAAAAAAAAAACAAATTCACGCTTAAGGCATACGATTATAGTGGCATCAACAGGCAACTGAATGCACTATGAGATTTCTGTTTACAAAAAAATCCATACTAATATTATAAATGCGAAAGTAAGTCTGTCTGTCTGTATGTTACGCTTTCACGCCAAAATCACTGAACCGATTTTGAGGAAATTTGGTATAGGGGTAGATTAGACCTTGAGAAAGGACATGGGCTAACGTTTGGTCGCGATAACCTACATCCCGCAACCGCAATCTAGTAATACATATGACTGCCTCGGATGTCAATTTTTCAGAAAAGTTGGAAAAGTTTTCTTTTTATTAATAATAAAACGACTTATAATTGAGATTTGGTTTTTTATTGAGTTATTCCGAATTAATATACGGACCTATTGAAAATCAGGTTAAATCAGGTAAATTTGTAGTGTTGTTCGAGAGATATGGTGATTACAAACACAGTGGATGAAAAGTTTTTGATGCATTTTTCTGAAATAAATCATTTTTTATATGAATTGTGCCATCAGTCGGCTAAGAATTGTATAAAAAACATATAGAAAATGATCGTTGATATCTTTCCTTGATTTTGGTAAACAAATCAATATACTTTAATGGTAAATAATAATTTAAAAACACCGAAAATGCTGACGAAATCCAGATTTGTGAATTTCAGGCGTTAGTAGAGCATATACCTCCGCGCGTTCGCGCTTAAGGCATGCAAAATATTTAGGTTATAAGGAAACATCACTAACGTGATCATTGAACTTGCTAATTGTAGTATTAATATTATTATTATATCAAGTTTATATTATTAATACATTCTTATAATTGTTAACAAAATATACAAATAATGATATCGTCTGTTTATTTTCATTAAGTACTTCTCCTCCTATCTCTATGGAAGTAGGTTACGTACAGTTCAAATGATTACAAAAACTAAATTATTGCCAATTTATTTACTGTAAAAAAATTGTAAAAACTGTTTTCATTACGCCTGCTTAGTTTGGCAGGGTTTTTTTATCAAAGGCATTCTGGTATTCGACACCGATACTTATGGTCTTATTGGGATTAATTATTAACACAGAGGAAAAATATAACGGACATTTTTACCATTGTTGCAGAGGAATAATTTCTATGATGATTACTAGCAAATTTAACTATTGATGTAGTTAAATTTTTCCTACCAACATAAGAATTGTCCTGCAGGGCTAACATGCGCGCCACGAGATAGCTATCTCGAGGCATTTTGCCGTTTAATGTCGATATGTCGACTGTTGGTAGCATGAAGGGCTAACATGCGCACCACGAGATAGCTATCTCGAGGCATTTTGCCGTTTTATGTCGATATCGACTGTTGGTAACATGGCAAATTTCATGGCGATCTGTCAGATGTCGCCATAACTCGACTTCGAGAAATCATCTCTACTTAGTGTCTGCAAATTGTAACATACGTACCCTTATTTACTCGAATTTTGACATTTAAAATGTTTTGTCTCTCGTCTTTCATTTGGTCGACGAGAAGTTATCTCGTGTAAACTTTTCTTGTGCTCGGTTCATTTTGGATCAAAATTTAGTACCTTTGTGCGACTGCAAGCAATTTTCGACCTTAATGACATTTCCTTTGTTACGTGTCTTTTCACGTTAATTGATGACGCTGATCACGAATATAAGAAAAAAAATTCGATAGCATGTCATGTCAATAAGGTCGAAAATTGTTTGCACTATTTTTTCTCCTTTTTAAATTAAAATGTTTTGTCTCCCGTCTTTCATTTGGTCGACGAGAAGTTATCTCGTGTAAACATTTTTTGTGCTCGGTTCATTTAGGACTAAAACAGCCACTGCAAGCCATTTTCGACCTTAATGACATTTCCTTTGTTACGTGTCGTTTCGCATTAATTAATGACGCTGATCACGAATATAAGAAAAAAAATTCGATAGCATGTCATGTCAATAAGGTCGAAAATTGTTTTCACTATTTTTTCTCTTTTTTTCATACCTAGCATCCCTAACTAGGCTGTGCTTTCGAGCAAATGGCCGTATCGGGCCGATTTCATCGGATAAATGTTTAAAAAATGTGTATGCCATAGACAACAATTGAAAAAGTTTGACGCGACAAAATATGTCGACGTTACTTCGCTCGAGAAGACTCGAGATGATATCTCATCTCGATTCGAGATATTTGACGACGCGCGCATGTTAGCCCTGCTGGTATGAAAATGACAAAAATTCCCATTTTTTCGTGTATAATAATTAAATATACGCATAATTTGATGAATTTAAAAACGGTAACAACCCATGGAAAATTCTGAATAAATAAAAGTTAGCCCTGTCCACTCGAAAAACAATATTCGATATTTTCGAAGTCAAATCGTCTTCACATTCTGCTATCGGTTCGTGTACCTTACAGCATTATAATTATAAATAATCTACTGAAGATCAGCATGTCAAACCAAATAACAGAACGTCATACGGCGCTTTTATTACATCTTTTTTTTTTTTTACTTGCGGGAAATCCCCACGGATACCCGGAGCCGGAGCCGGAGGGGTAGGTTATGTCGGACTCGAACCGACTAAACCGCACCCCGTCTCTGGGTCGTAGTGCTAGGCCGAAGGTGAGGTTGTCATGCGACATATCCCTCGCACCCCGGCTGACCCAGAGCCATCCCTCTCGGTCTGGCCCTCCTCGGGAGGTGGGGACCACGCGGTCCCCGACTCAACCCCGGTGTGGGGGGACGCGCATCGTCCTACGATGCGCGTCGCCGTGGCCTGCTTCTGCTAGGGTGACGCGCGGCTCCACCCGTCACCCTCAGGCCCGCGCTCATGGGGGGCGGAGGTCAGTTTGCGCCCTCCGACGCCCGAGCCGCCTTCAGGCGCGTGCAGCGATGTCAGCGAGCCTTTCTCGCTCATCGCGCCGCGCCCGCTCTGCTGTCTCCTTCGCGAGCATGACCTGCTCGCAGAAGTAGGCGCTGGCCGCCCACGCATCCGCGCAGCGGACCATCGCCACGAGCAGGGTGGAGAGCGTGAGCACTCTCACCCCCAGGGCCGCCACAAGCTCCCACCTCGGCGTCTCAAACGCCGGGCACTCGATGAGCGTGTGCAGCCCCGAGTCCACGCTCGCGTCGCGGTGATGGCACTCGGGCGTTGGCTCTATACCCATCAGATGCAGATACCGCCCGAAGCTACCGTGCCCGGTGATAATCTGCGTCTGACGGTACGAGAGGCTACGGTGTGGCCTCTCTAGCCACTCCCCCATGATGGGCCTTACCGCCGCAATCACGGCGTGCCCTGCTTTTATTACATCAATGATAGTTTCGTGAACGTTCTGATAGTCTTTGGACGTTGTGTGTTGGGCCGAGTAAATACCTCCCCGCGTTCGCGCTTAAGGCATGCAAAAAAGTTGGTGTGACAATCATATGCTTACTTAGAAATTAAGAAGAAAATTGACCTTATGCTGATAATATGTAAAATGCATGACCTCTAAATTTAAAAAAAAAACATAAAGTTATCTATATTTACGGATTAATCTTCAATTGATAGATAGTCATTTGGGGTATAACTGTGCGCAGCGGGTAAGCCTGCATAATCCCTGTATTTAGGAATGAAGAAGAGGAAGAGTGTGTGATATGTGGAGGCAAATGTAAGGTATGTTGTTGAAGAGTTTTATGTAAGAAAATTATTTTTTAGAGTTTATGTACTATTAGAGTTTATGTAAGAAAAACCCACCTGCCCCTCTAGACAAGTGGCAATTCGCTAGCAGGCGTTTAATGGAATAGAATGACGAATGTATAGGATTTGACGTATTTGACATGCGTTAACGACTGTCATTTACGTCAAATCCCACACATTCGTCATTCTATTCCACCAAACGCCGGCTAGCGAATTGCCACTTGTCTAGAGGCACTGGTATCATTCGTTTACGTAAAAAGAAAATACTAAAAATCTAGTGAATGATTAAGTGTGCACACTTGCATTACATGACTGTATTTTCGATAACTCTATGTTCTATAAATTTAATTTATAATAATATCAAGGTTAGATGATACTATAAACATATAAGAATAATTCCTAAATAAGTCTATATAGGAGGGAGAAAAAGTGTAAGCTGAATATAATAGGATAAAAGTAGGTAATATATAACTTGTCAAAGAACGCAGAATAAACTGCCGTAGTATGTCCATATTCATCATTTGTGGCTCTATGCAAATAGAATACTAATGATTATCATTACTTTTTATATGGTGAATTATAATAAGTTCTCAATTATGTATAAGGCATGTGTAAAGAGTTAATTAATTGTTAATGAATGTATTAAAGTTATAGCTTTTCCAATCGTGAATAAAAATAATGAACAAACTCTTAGGTATAACAGTATATTGAATACCACAATCTTACATGCTTACAACAACTACTCTAGGAGAATATCAATTCATGGACTACAAAAGTTAATGTCCCTTAGATAGATCTCGATTTCGGCAATGTTCCTGGAATGCTAAATGTAAGTAAGTATATATATGTAACACCCGGGCACCAGGGTGAAAACTTCTGAAGTAACTAGGAGGCTTGCTATGATTATGAGGATGATGATGATTATGGTACGTATAACATATCCAAGAGCAGTGTGTGGTGACTGAGCTATTAAGCGATTAAATAAGTTAATTTGTATATATTTCGTTTCTACGCGGGCTACGAAAACTCTACAAAATCGTTGCAAGCCGATCTCGGCATCGAACCGACTAACACCAAACGATGTTCTATCACGAATACTTATCACAAGGAGAAACTGTGTATACATAATTATATAGAAATTTCCCAGAAACCTGAGATGACGATGATAGTAAGGTACAAGAAACGTATTATGGTATTAAAAAAAATACTTATGGGTATTGCTTACAAAACTCGTGTAGGCGTTCAATCCAAAATTATTATTCGCACTAGTAAATGCCTTAATGGAAGAAGCCCGTAAATATGAAAATAGAAGTAGGTATAATGCTTCGTGATTGATCATTACTTTTATAATAAAAGGCATCATATATAGCCATAAACATTCACTTTAGTGCTTTTCTGAGTAACAAAGTAAACTATCGATGGCTCACCTCTTTGGGTACATGCTTAGGTACCTACATAGATATATATGTTTAACCGACCGAAGAAGCAAGAGTGTCTCAATTAGGATGTTTATACTTTTTATCTTTGTTTGTTAACTACTAGGTAGGTATATATGTAATTAATTATACGAGTATCTGTTGATGAGTGTTATTTTTCACTTTTCAGTGACTTAAGTATTGAATTTTGAAGTCGTTTTAATTTTTTAATACAGTCGTAGGTATATCTATATATTGGAAACACAAATATGTAGATATCTTATGATTATCTTACGTAGGCACCTACCTACTTACCTACCTATCTTAATTTTACTAATTTTTGGCCCGCTAGCTGCTAAATTACCAATATTAGTAGTGAAGTATGTATGTATAGTATTGTAAAACATTTAGAATGGATGTGAATCGTTTAATATGCTTGCTAAAAAAAGTTCTAATGATCATAATAGGTACCTACCTACCTACACGTTGACTGGGAAAACATGTGATAAGTGATTTCAAAAACAATATCAACTCTATGTTAATGCTAATGAAGGCACTTATATTTACTACAAGCACTTATTTTTGAGTTTTGACCTAGTGGTCTACATATTCCCGGAAATTGGTCGAAATTAATTATGATGGAAGCCAGATTTCAGATGATGAAGCCCGCGTTCTACTAATGGAAAGTTCATCGACCAATTCGTTACTGTATACACCACAGATCCTTACTTACTCCAGTGATATAGAACATGTGCTCTCTTATACTTCGTTCTAAATCGATAGATACCTTACCTACCTACCTTATGGAAGTGGTTGAAAATATGTGGTTATCTGTCTATATACCTAGATAAAAAAATTAAGTTAGTTTTTTATAGGTATACAAATGCAAACCAACTTATTTCCTAGTAGTAGTAACTTTATTAATCTAATTTAATTAAAAATTTATTTAAGTAGGTAATGGTAATGCTTCCAATGTAGGTACTTACATAATTTTTAGTTAATAATAATAAACTTATTTTCTTAAAAAATTGTTGAACTCAAAGATTTAGCACGGTGGATATAGGGTTCTCCAGTCCGTTTCAGAGATAATACATATTTTGTAAGAATGTAATCCTGGACGAAGCAGGGACTCAGGCCGCTAGCTAGAGTGAGTAATAAAATTAAATAGTCGATTAAGATAGGAAAAAGTGAATCGCTCAGGCGGGACTCGAACCCACGATCTTTCCCTTACAGGGGGAATGCTCTGACCACCGAGCCACACCTGAAGCTATTCAAATTCTCGTATACTACCGTCTTAGGGCGACGGTGGGAGCCATCTACCGACATTCATACGAATTATCGGAAACAATGAATGATGTTGCAATCATTTTTAAACATTGTTTTTCGATGACTCCGCCCAAGATAGGAAAAAGTGAATCCTATGCCTATATCTACATATTTTATCAATGAAGGTATGAACATTTATAAATATTAGGGGTTAAAGTATGAAATTGCCGATTTGTACTGACAAATTGAAATTCGTTTTTTTTTTAATTTAACGTATTTATTTAATCAAAATAATTACCATTATTATCTATACATTGCTGCCATCTAGTAGGAAGGTCATTTATGCCTTTGCGATAGAACTCTGGTGATCTAGATTCAACAAACTGTGTGAAAGCATTTTGTACTGCCTCCTGAGAAGAAAACTTTTTATCACATAGAAAATTGTCCAAATCACGAAAAAAATGGTAGTCTGTTGAAGCAAGGTCTGGCGAATACGGAGGGTGACGGATAGTTTCTAATTGCAGTTCCTATAGAGTTAAAACGGTTTCTCGTGCTGTATGAGGTCTCGCGTTATCATGGAGCAATAATGGTGAAGATCGATTCATGAGTCGGGGCTGTTTCACTGCTAGTTTTGCTATCATTGTTCGGAGTTCGGCACAGTAGACATCTGCCGTTATTGCTTGACCAGATCGTAGAAAGCTATAGTGAATAACACCATGCTGAGACCACCAAACAGTTACCATTACCTTTTTATTGGTAAGCTTTGCTTTAGGACACTGTTGTGGCGTTTCACCTGGGGTCAGCCATTGCATTTTTCGCTTACGGTTATCGTAAAGAATCCACTTTTCATCACATGTCACAATTCGATCCAATATTCCTTCATTTCGGTATCGATTCAACAAGGCAACACAAGTTTCAACACGCATTTCTTTCTGCAGATCAGTCAAATCATGAGGTACCCATTTTCACATTTTTTTATTTTATTGATTTGACGCAAATGAGTCAATATTGTTGGTAAGGTAACTTTAAACCATGCAGCTAATTCCTGGGTAGTTTGGCTCGGATCGGCTTCCACCATGTCTTTCAATTCATTGTTATTCACCTGTGTGGACGGCCTTCCTCGTGGTTCGTTCTTCAAATCAAAGTTTCCATCACGAAAGCGTTTAAACCAAAATCGCACGGTGCGTTCATTAGCAGTCCCCTCTCCAAACGCAACATTGATATTGCGAGCTGTTTCTGCCGCGTTAGTTCCGCGTCGGAACTCGTATTCAAAAATCACTCGAATTTTCGAAGTATCCATCTTTCTTGTCTAAGCTGAATAAAAAAAACAACTGAAAGTCGATAATCGAATGTTGCACATTTTTAAATGAAGAACTACATAGGTACCATGTGGAAAAAGTTTCACTCAAAAATCTCAAACCATGAAGGTTCTATGTCAATTCGAAGTACCTATTACAATGAAACGGCAATTTCATACTTTAACCCCTATTATAAGTTACAGAATTAGAAAAGGGCTTAAATGATATATCCAACTAAAAATAAGACAACGCTGCAATTTTAGATTGAGACTTGAATGAACACTAATAATAGTTTTGTTGCACTAATCTATAATTAGCATTGTAATCTGATTGTATCTGTCGCCGCCAACTAGCTTAATCAGCCGTTTAATTAACTGCCTAGGCTGTTGACTAAACGGCGCCATTCAATGAACGGCCCGAATAATATTTAGCCGTAAGTTAGCGCTTAGGCCGTTCGTAAGATGGGGCACCGCCCCGAAATAAGACAGAAAATTACATACAAAGGTAGATATGTACTTATTCTCAGAAAATTAATGATAGGTTCATTGAGAGTTACGCAATCCAACTTGGACAGGTTAGGTTACAAGGTCATGCAAAAATAAGTCATTTTTATAGCTGTTTTGATAACTTGCCGTTTAATGAAATGGCTGAACACCATTCAGGCCGCTAATTGAACGGCGCCGTTCAGTAAAGAGCCTAGGCGGTCAATGAAACGGCTGATTAAGCTAGTATATAGACATACTTATGTATGTTATTCCGCTAAGCCTAAGTATGTACAGCCAGCAGCATATCGATCTTGATGAACAAAGTAGGTACACAAAATCATGTTAATGTCTTGATCCCTTTCCTGTTGATTGGTTGTTCTGATATTTGGTACACACCTTTACTTCGGATAATAATACAATTTAAGTCAATAAAACAGTTTGATTTGCTCTTAATACGAGAGTTTTGAGATCATTTTGAGACTTTGCATTGTGATATTTCTGACGCTGACTGTACCTACTTCTAAGCGCTAAAGAAACAAAACCTAAGTATCTACCTACCTATTCATATACAGTCCACAAATGAGATATGGTTGCACCTTTGCCTATACATACAACTAGACAACTTTATAATTATGAAAAAGTGCGTTCTTTGACGACTGTACGTAGGTACATGGTCTTCATTTTCCTTGTTTGATAGACATCAATGTGATATCTCATACCTAATCCATGATTAGTTGATTACCCTATAATACCCTGATGGGATTATGTAATAATAGCGACGCAAGCATTGTGGTAGAGCTTAACGTGGATCTGAGTCTGGGCAAAATGACCTTTTCAATATTAATATTTTATTTAGGAATATTTCTGTCGTAGTGCAATATTACCATAAAAATAATTACTCATCTACTTTTCATTAATCATACAGCTTTTATATATTGGCTAAAGAGATAATCAATATGGTGGGTAGGTATATTCATCAATACCTACCAATAACCTACCAAAATATTAACTGACAGATGGCTGATGTTATAAGGTACCTACACCCTTTTTCGGAAATGAAAGTAGACCAAGTCACTAGGTCTACTTTTATTTCCGAATAGGATTAAAGTTCTGCACCAACAAATTAAAACCTAGATCTAAGTCGCGAGCATAATCATATTTTTTAAAGAAACAAAAGCACACATGTAATTATAAATATTGCCTTAGATTATAAGGTAGGTAGGTACCTACTTTAGAATACGCCTCTAACGAAACCTTCGGATGAAATGGGATGGGGTGGTGATACTTGTATTCTTTCTCCGTAGTTACCTACTGTATTTTAGCTTAGGTAATTTGGGCATGTAGAGCTAAACGAAGGTAGGTGTATAATGTAAAGCACATGTGAATGAGCAGACCAACCGGAGTACACACACAAAAAAAATTAAAAGAGGGCAATTCAGAAGTAGGTATTAGAAATCATTCGTGAAGTAGGTCCTACTTTGTAAGGATAGAGTCAAATGGCGGGCTGTTCCCTCTGCCTACCCCAGAGGGAAATAATAGCGTCAGCGTATGTATGTATGTATTTATAAAGGGGAATCTTTATCAGAGCTCGTTAAAGTACTTCTGGCAACATACAATGAATAATAAAGTTTTAATTGACACCTTCTTTGAATATCGAACGGTGTTCTCTGTAACTCCGCAGAGACACCTATTTGGCACGCATAACAGTATATTTTGTACACTGTGAAGTCACAGATTATTCCACGTTCAGTAGGTTAATTATTTTTATTTCTAATATATACTTACCTAAATAGGTAGCGACCTGATCCGCAATACAACGAAGTATGAAAATGTACCTACCCTTCGAATCAAAATTTGAAAGGATAGATAATACGGATCTAGATACGTATTATATCCTAAAAAATCAAATTGAACTCTACTGTGTTGCAGAAGTCTCCAAGATTGGAAAATAGGTTACTTCTGGGCAAACGTGCTCCACCGTCGACTACATCGTCACTGGTTACAGTACAGCTGAGGTAGTAGTCAAACACGAGCATATAATATTTTTAAATTGGCATTAATAAAGGTGCTGAAAATTCACCATGTGTGTGACGTGACGCCCTTAATGTTGCACACGGCAAAAGACCACGTTACCCGCTTTCCATTAGGTTCACGTGTGCTTGTCTGCTTCCTAAGTGGTATAAAAAGATACCGTGACGTATACCGATTCCGAATGATGATGTGAGGGAATCCTTCTTATGACTTTAAATGAAAACTGTTCTAAATTGTTTCATGGTTGTTGTATAAAATTATGAAGTCAGACGACATGGAAATAAGGTGGGCAGTTACGGATTGTTTTTTAAGTGCGGGTAATCCCCACGGATACCCCCCCTCCGGAGCCCGAGGGGGAGGTTATGTCGGACTCGAACCGACTAAACCGCACGCCGTCTGTGGGACGTTGTGCTAGGCCGAAGGTGAGGTTGTCAGACGACATATCCCTCGCACCCCGGCTGACCCAGGGCCATCCCTCTCGGTCTGGCCCTCCAGATAATATTATATAATCTACTTATAAACAAGGAATAAGTATTTCCTTTCTGTTAACAATAATTCGTTTAAGTAATTTATATTTTTTCACTTTCAGCTACATAGATAGATCCTACTTCTTCTATTTAGGTACCTTCCTGCCTACGTGTTGTTAGGTGTGTGAGTGTATAATATCAACACTCACTCATAAACTATGTACATTCTTCTACATTCTTTATATAACAACAACATCAATGTTCACAAAATCCACACAAAAGCATGTCGGTAAGTACCTACCTATCCTTTACTTTACTATACCCTTGTCAGTTCTTACTTATAAATCGAATCTGTAGTCAGTATAAGTAGGTAGGTGTAACAGAGGGCCATTAGCCGAAGGTTAGAGAGGACAAGAGGATTTCATGAATCTACCATCTACTTACAGAGACATGTACAACCAAACACAAAATAAAAACTAAAGGTTGACAAACTTTCGGCGAGACACGGATCGCATAGATAAATGAGAACGAAGCTGTGAGCATTGTTGTTAAACATTCATATGCTACCGCTCACCCATTGCCGGGACATCCGCCGCTACTTCCGCTGCCAAAGATGTCTTCGAACGACAGTTCGTTGACAGCGCCTACCGACGGCTCTGGCACCAAAACATAATAATATTTGTGATTTTTATTTGATAACTCGCGATAGCACTACACGAAATGTTCGCAACACTTTGTAATCTTTATTTAAATGTGTGTGGAGCGAGACGCGCGGCCGCGGCGGCCGGTGAGCCGCGTAAACTTACGTTAGCGCGTCTTCGGTAGCTATTTTTGATGCAAAAGCGCGTTAGGACGCCAATGTCTAGAGCATGCACGGAATATGCAGTGTCGTCAGCCTTCACGATTACACTGGCGCGCACATTTTAATGGATACCTATTTATTTTATACATTGTCTGGTACTCGTACCTACCTGCCACGGAGTCATAAATCTATCGTAATTTTTTTAACCTAACTAAACAGGCAAAACATGTAAGTAAGTAAAAGGAGTCTTATATTTTAGCTAGGTATTCTAAATTTGGATACCTTATTATAATTCCTGTAAGTAAGTTCTTATAGATTTATGGCTTAATTTTATCTGACGATACATAAATATGTAGGCAATACTTATAGGTAGGTAGATAGCCATTTTTCGATAGACCTGACTGACAAAAATTCTGACATCTCCGCTAAATAAATATCCATATGTTTGGTCACGATAACCGACATCCACGCGGGCGGAGCCGCGGGCAACAGCTAATAGGTAATATAAGTTGATACTAATAATAAAATCGATAGGATGCCGTCATATCCCATTTTCACTAAAAGTCTTTTACCTTTACCCTACGGTAAACAATATAGATCTACAGGTAGGATAGGTTACAGCATAGAGATACGAGTAATATCTCCTGACCCATATTGTTATGAGAATGGAAATTAGGTACCTATACTTATATAAATTCCGACATGACAAAGTTGATTAGGGCCTAGTGTAATGAAATATAATATATGTATCTATTGTACTGTTTATCTTACAGATATCCGAGACTTATCTGTTGTTATAGGTAGGTAGTTACAATAAGCTTTGTAGTAAAGCCTTTTTAGGATGAGCTCGGAGGACTTCATTCGTTCAATGAGTTTTCTGTTTTGTATGGCCATATTAGGTACCTATGTGTAAATTATTTAGTAAATTCTTAACACGCTTTTGCCCAAATTGAAAATTTCCGAAACTGGAAAATTCAGACAGTGAAAATTAAGAATCCGAATCTAAGTAGGTATGTCTTTGTAAAGATCTAAGTCTGTAAAAAAAACTACTTAACGCTCGCGTTTCATATTAAAAAAGAACCATTTTATCTTAATATTTTGCATATTTCTTATCTAAGCTTGTTCATTCGGCTTAACGCATTTACTTTGCCTAGAACCTCTTAGACGATTTACTTGCTTTTGAATAAAAGATGTGTTTCTGCGAATAATTTTAACATAGATATGATCTTTAAAGTACTTATTTAGACTAAGTACTTAAGTACGAACATTTTTTAACACATTTTTGTTCCACCAGTAGGTACCTTTAGACGGTATATTATGCGTTTGGTTTGGGTGAGAGGATGTTTGGGCAAATGCATGTTGCACGTTTTCTCCAAAACTACAAGTCCAATTTTGATGTAGCTTTCAGTTAAAGGTGCGGGTTTTATTGGTGCCTAGATTGGTATAGCGCTGCAGCCATCATTAGGTATTTGTGCAAATTAATGTTAAAAAACATAAGGTCACTGACTGATGAGGAAACGGCACGATTAGTTTATTTTAGCTACTTTCACAGCCTTAAGTCGTATGGTCTGATGCTGTGGGGCTCAGCTGCCGATATTGAGACTATTTTCATATTACAGAAACGAGCGATACGAGCAATCTATAGCTTTAGACCCCGTGACTCGCTGAGAGATTTTTTTAAAGAAATTAATATTTTAACAGTTGCTTGCCAATACATTTACGATAATGTCTTATATGTACGCAAGAACATAGATCTCTTCAAAAAAATACTCTGATGTACACAATTATAATACGAGAAATCAGGGCCGTCTTAAGGCTATATAGCGCCAGGGTGCGAAACTCAGACTGCGCCCCCTCCCCCCCCCCCCTCCCCCCGGTCAACAAAAAAAAAACGCAATAAATTTTTGATGTTTCATTTATTTTTCTCTAAGATCTGTAATCTATCTGTAAAAAGATCTCTAATACAATGTTTTATTTTAAGTGCGTTTCCTTTTTCGTATCATTTTCCATCCCCTAAATCGGCCATCTGCAATCAAATAGATCATTTAGCATATAAATATTTCACTCACTTCAATGAAATTAACTTACTTAAATAAAATGTTATATGTTATAGGTATAAATTATTATTTATAAATATATTTATGTAATAAAATTTAAATGACCAATATCAAGCCCAAGTAAAGAAGTTATCATAAATTATAAACTCACTCGTACTTATTGTGTGTGATTATGATTAATGATTACAAATACCACGATATGGCATCAATTAGGTATGTAAGTTTATTTTTTATTAATTAATTAGTAGGTAGGTAAGGTGCATTGGGGAAATTCCGAAAACGGGTATATTCCGAAAGATAAAAAAATCTAGTAATCGCGGCGATATTTTTCTACTAGTAAAATTTGTCTAGACGGCCAATTTAATATTCTCGCCGCACCAGTCATTTGTTCGTTGCTAGTGTTGCTATTACGTGCGTCGCGATAAATTTTCTGAAGCAAGAAGTTTTCGCGCCAATTCTAGTGATTCGTAATAACCCCAACTTCATTATCTTGGAATTCTGGTAAGTTATTTAAATAGTTGTTTGTTTTTATAATAGACTATCGGCTTTTACGTGTTTGTAATTGGGACTCTACGTCTTAATCCTTTAAAAAAATGTAAAACGGAAATACCCCAATGGGTTTATTACGACATAAAATAGTTTCGCAATAGCCCCACATCGTTTTTTCATAGTAATGGACAGTGATTCTCAATCAATGTAAAACTTTTTACTTTTCAAATAATTAATTTAAGTTAGTAGGTAAGTCAAATGTTAAGCACTTAGAGTATACATAAAACTTTTATGTATACTCTAAGGTTAAGTACGATCGCTTATCTGCTTATTACTTGTCTGATTGTAAATGAGCTAAAATTTTTCATAAATATAGCTGGTTTTATGCATGAAAACATAAAATTATTTAAAACTAGCGGTCTCATGCAGTATCAGCTGCAGTGTACCCCCAACACCCTGAACCCTTCTCTTAATAGGGAATATGCATGATTTAAAAAAAGTATGTTTTTTTTACAATATTAAAAAAGTACATGCATATTCATATTTGGCCTTGTTGCATAGTTAATCCGTTTTATGCTGAGCATGTACATACCATTACCTGATCCTACTTGGACTAATTATACATACTTATACCTACCACTCTTAAAAACAATAATATATTTTGCAGAGTTATCATGCCCCGGACTTACATAAGAACAAATTAAAACATATACTCTTAGCTCTAGCTATTGAAAAGGTAAAAAATGAAGAGCTTAAAGTTATCACGGTGATTTATAATTTTATAAGGTTGATAATTTTATAACATTTAATTCTTTAAAAAATATTGTTACTTATAAATAAAAGACTAATTTTGTATTTTAATTTTACATTTCTCCACTTATAACGATCCAACTTTCGACTTGTCTACATTTCGCTCCAGCCCATAACCTGTTTCGCTCATTTATAAGTATATTTTTCATGCTAAATACTTTACGAAAATGTTGAGAGCCGTTGTAGTTTCTTGGGGTTATTACGAAATATAAAGTCACAAGAATCGAGAATAGACAAACTACCTACATAGTGGCCGTTCTTTTGATTATGGGGTAATAACGATCGAAAAAGCAATGTAAACCTTCTTTCAAACTGCAATAAAACTGAATTTAAAATGATTTCGCAATTACCCCAAGGTATTTCGTAATTACCCTTGTTTCAGCAATTTTTGAACACATATTTCTAATGCGATATTTTAAATTCTTATTTATATATTCAAGTATTTAATATATAATTATCGTAAGTGTGTTCATAACGTATTGGTTGATGTAAAAATAACGGCAGTAAATGCAAAACTAATTAGAATATTAATTCGAACAGCAGATCTTCAGTCATCTCATAGAAATTTCAGTCGGAAATACCCCAATGCACCTTATATCAGTATTGTAACTATGTTCTAATGTAACAGTAGTTATATCTCAATGATTGTAAGTAATTGTAACCGTAACAAAAATAGGTAAGTCTGTAAAAATAAAATTTACTTACCTTGACACTGCCTTGACAGTATTAATTTCCGTTGTTTATGATTTAAGTAGGTACGCACTGAAAAAACTCCATCCATTTGCACATTATTTTTTTACGAAAACACAACACAATCAATTAAATCGATATTGGTGGGCCTAACTGAATTTCCACTTGCTAGAATCAATCACAGTCTAAACTGCTAGAATTTTTAGTGCTCACTCGGCGGCTATCGCAAATAGGTATGATGAAAAAAAAAAAATCAAAAATTAAGGAAAAGAAATGGATTTAATATTTCTTTAACGTTTCACAGCATTAAACAAAATCAAACGGTCAGCGGGTGATCTTCTGGCGTATGTTAACCATATTTGGGGTGAGGCTAGGGTTACCATCCGTCCGGATTAATCCGGACATGACCGGACTTTTAGACACTTGTCCGGACTTCGTCCGGCTACTTAATTTGTCCGGATTTCTTTTTATTAGTTGAAATATGAGGAATATGAGTAATAAAACTACATACTATGTAATATCAAATAAGTCTTTAACCTTTATTGTGATATATGTCATTTATCTAAAAACAAAATATAAAATCTTCTTTAACAATCAACTTAAGAGATCAAACACTAAGGGCCTTGTTCACCATCTCTGATTAAAGTGTCAAGTAAGCTAATCGTAACTTAAAGTCCCCGGTAACTGAATATTCGCATTTCACAATATCTGAGTAACACTACTCAACGGTTAAACTGACGATTAACTTACTCACTACTCTTTCTGCTGATTAGGGACTTTAAGTGACGAGTAAGTAAGAGATCACAACATTATTTGACATTTAAGTGTTCTGTCATTCTGTTGTTAATAGTAGTGTTTGTTGGTGTTTGTGACGAGTATCATAACCACATATATTTGTAAAAACGAACTAAATAATGGATTTGTACGAGTTAATTGAACAGCAATTGGATGTAGAACATTCTACGATGCGACGATTACCAAGAATTCGTGTGTTTAAATTTCGTGTAGATTTTTTTGTTGACCTAGATGAAAGACCTAAATGGACCTCCAGATATGGCATTATATTCATTTTGAATGCTTGCCCACGCAGCTTCTTTGTTCTTCCATGTGGAAGCATCGCTCTTTTTATTCTCTATAACGTTTTGATATTTCAAAAAGAGAGGCTAAAATGTCCCTCTCTTGTAAAGTAAAGTTGGCACTCCTTTCTCGTTTAACATTTTATTCCCATTCCCATTTCCATTTTATTAAATTATAACGAAATCCTTAATAAGCAAATAACACGACGCGAATTAACTTCTTTTTGTGATTGACATAACAAGAAAACGACAATTATGACGTAAAATTGAACGAATGCGCGTATGATTGTGCTCTATCATTCACTTAACCCGTAAGTTGTTACTCAAAGGATCGGTTTCGTTTGTGAAACTGGCCATAGATACTCAGAACTTTTAACTATTAGTTAACGTTAATTAAGAAGTTACTAATCAACGCTTTACTTGAGGATGGTGAACGAGGAGCTTAATCTTTAATTTTTTGCAAACGATCAACTAGTTCAAACCTAAAATAGGTACTTTCTTTAAAAAAAAATCTAACTTATCGCAAATTTTTGGTAAGTATAATATACTTACCAAAAATTGGTGATAAAAATGTTTATACTTTTCAACACTAGATACTTTACTGAGCAATTCTGTTCGTTAAAAGTTTTCTTGTAGAATTTTTTGCAACTCATATTTTTAACTGAGGGTATAGTCAATCTGTTTCACTCTTCTGTCCATTGTGCTCCCATTAGAGAAAACACATTTGCGTTTTGAGCATGGATAGCAAAAATAAACTCGCAAATACTCAATAAAACGAGCAGCCTGGATATTGTGAAGCTTTTAAAAATGGTAACCCATCTTTTATGGCACATCATACTGAAAAACGCATCGTTTTGTTGGTACAAAAACGAATTGACGGCAGTTATTTAATCGACAACAACTGCTTTGCTTTCATATATACAACTGAATCCACGAGCTTATAAAACTCAATCAGTTCGTTCTTTTTTAACTGGATCCAATCAAAGACTTTAAAGTCAGACAACGGTGTCGTCCATTTTTCAAGATACTGAATACAAGTTCTGTACATAGTTTTCACGTCTTCTCGAAAAGCTTTTTGATTTTCTGGGGTGCATTGTCCAAGTAATTCTCGTACCTTTAGCGGTAGAAAATTAGTATTTGCGTGAGAGTATAGCAACACCTGAGTATCACAAAATGTGCTCTATACGCGCAGTACACGTGTTTTGGGTGCCTTTTAAAGATAGCATGGGGTGCTGCTGCGGAAGACGAACTCAAATGTACCAAGCATAGATTATTACAAAACAATCCGCGGGAACTAGCCTATACCCCGGGACACGTATATTGGACCTAAATCGCGATACAAATGAAGTCGCGCACGGATTGTTTTGTAATATAATAATCTATGTTTGGTGAATTACAGATCGTCCACCGCAGTAGCACCCCTTGCTATCCTCAATAGCCACCCAAGAAACGTGTAATGTGCCTTTAGAGCACATAAGGTCCAAGATATATATTATGTCCCGAGCAACCATGCCATTGCAACTAAGTGTCCGGACTTTTATCAAATTGTCAGGCTTTTTGTCAGGACTTTTCAGAATCCTAAATGGTAACCCTAGGTGAGGCTATGGACAAGCATGGCGAGTCATTGGCAATTAGCCTTGACATCGCCAAAGCTTTCGATAGAGTTTGGCACAAGTCGCTTCTTTCCAAGTTACCAGCCTTTGGTCTGCCTCCTAGACTGTGCGACTGGGTTGCCGGCTTCTTTCTTCTGCATATCAATGACATGCTGTCGACCGGCAGCATTCATTGCTATGCGGATGATAGCACCCTACACGAGAGTTATCATGGACGTCCTGCGGATAAGCAGACGTATATCGCGGAAAAAAGGCAGCTTCTTGTCACTGAGCTTGACCGGATCCTGAATCACATTTCCCAATGGGGCTCTGAGAACTTGGTCGAGTTCAATGCCAAGAAGACGCAGGCATGTGCGTTTACAGCAAAGGTATCTTCTTTCCTTCCCCTTCCCACTCTTCAGAGCACGCCACTGCCACTGCAGGACAACCTCAATATCCTAGGTATGGATGTTCGCTGCAAACTGAACAACAAAAACTACATCGAGAGTATCATCAAAGCAGCCTCGCGTAAACTCGGAATCCTGAACAGAGTGAGACGGTTTTTCACGCCGGAGCAACGGTGTCTTCTTTACAAGACGCAAATTCGTTCCTGCGTGGAGTACTGCTCACATCTCTGGGATGGATCCGCAAAGTACTTATTAGATGCTCTCGACAGGTTGCAGCGACGTGCGATCCGCGTTATCGGAAATCCTGAGGTCACGAGTACCCTCGAGTCTCTGCAGATGCGTAGAGATGTTGCTTCTTTGGCAGTTTTTTACCGTCTCTACCATGGTGAATGTTCTGAAGAGCTATTCCAATTAGTCCCACCCTCCCCCTTCCTATACAGGACGACACGTGCAGGACTTAGATGTCACCCCTATACGGTGCAGAACATTCCTTCAAGAACCAAGCGGTTCGGTGACTCTTTCCTTTGTCGCACCATTAAGACCTGGAATTCCTTGCCAGCTCACGTGTTTCCCTCTTCCTACAGTCCCGGGTCCTTTAAGCGGGGCGTGAAAAAGCATCTGATGAGGCCGTCAAGCTGAGTGTCACCATTGTTAACATGGCACGTGTATATAATGATGACCCTCTTTCTTGAGACTTTACCTTCAGCTTACCATCAGGCGAGGTAAAGTCAAATTGACGTGTCCTATTTATAAAAAAAAAAAAAAAAATATGCAATAAGATTCAATTGTCATAGGTCTGTGGAGGAACGGGGTGAGATGTTCCTCCAACACAAAGGAAGGATCCTCCGACCAGGCAAGGTGATCACGCCTGGCGGGCCGCGGCCCAACGATTGTCGTTGGGATGATGTATATATGTATTGTAGCAGCGCAGAAACTTCACTTTCGCGATACAGGATTTGTAGTATCGTAGTAGTTCTGCTTGATGTCGCTAGATGGCGATGGGTACATGTGGTATCGCCACATCACTCCCCTCCAAGACCGGAGGTTGATTGCGATGAGTCAGCTGTCTTAGCTCTCTTGAGGAGCGTGCCCCTGCCAGTCTTGAGTAGTTCCGTTTCGTCGGATCTGGACGCCGCTTATTCCATTGACGGAACAGTCATCCACGCTAGTCCCAGTGAGTCGGGACTACCGCTGGTCCCGAAGATGCGGGGCAAGTGCGGTGCTGCGGTGCTGCGGTCCTGCGTTGAATGCCCAGCGAGTTGTTGCTCGAAGCGTCGAGATGAAACCTCGGCGAGCCGCTAGTGAGGCGAGGCGAATCCTCGGTGAGTTGAGGTGAGTCCTCGGCAGTGACGGGGCGAATCCTCGATAAGGCGAGGTAGTCCCCCCTGTATTGGGGCGAAATGGCTGAGTTACTACGTAGACGGGAGAGATGTCCTCTTCTTACGTGACCGTATGAACGTGTACTGTGTGCCGTAGATGCAGGCGTGGCCGAAGGGTAACCAGGCTGCAGCAATCGCTGCATGCTGTGGTAGCCTTGTAAGGGCCGAAGGTGCTGGATGGCGAAGACTTGATTACCGCTCATGCGGAAGAAGCGAAAAGGATGTGACGATGAGAATGCTGCTGACATGCTCAGCGAAGGTTAGGTTACGTGATCACAGGTCGTCTAATGACATCAATCAGTAATCGACACTCAGAGCTGCATCGCGAACTTACATTACAATATACACCCTAATGTCCTAATTATAGAGGCCATTTTGCTTAAAGTGCGGACGCCAGGCGGCTAGGTCAAAGGGCCTCTTTGAATGGAGATATTGCCGCGTGCGTGTTAAATTAATTTAATTTTTATGAGTATCCTAATAAGAGCTATTTTAACTTGCATATCGTGAGCGGGATGACACTTGCCGAAAGGCAAAAGTGACAATAATAGGTACAATGGTAAATTTTAATATTGGTTGATGCCTATATTTTTATGCATGTAGGGGTTTAATTGACGTAAGTGTACGAAACATGGGAATGGCGTTAATATTGTACTTATGAGTTAAAGGTTAAATTAGGAAATATCGAAATGTTTAGAGGTCGGCCTGCGCCCCCTCGGGCTACGCGCCCGGGTGCGGCCGCACCCTTGAACCCCCGGTTAAGACGGCCCTGCGAGAAATAAAAGTAAACTTGTAGTGCCAAAACTCAGACTTCGTAATCAATTTGTGGGTAACAGTATTAAAATGTTTAATAAAATTCGTCAGGATCTGGTTGACATGCCGCTAAATAAGTTTAAAATAGAAGTAAAAAATTGTTTAATGAAAAAAGGATACTACAAAGTAAACGAATACCTCAATGATAAAAATGCATGGTCATCCTAATCTTTTTGCTTGCTCGCACAATATAAATTAAAAAAAAAGTTCACTGAGTTTCTTGCTGGTATCTTCTCAGTAGACCCAACTTACCGAATCAGCGAAAGAATCATTTTCAAATGATTTGTTTACTTTATTTAATAATTTATCGACATGACTGTAAAATTCGTCGTCAGTTCATATGTGCTCTATATGTGCCTAAACTGAATAAATGAAATTGATTCTTTGATTGATTCTTTGATTCTGACATTTTTCTCAAGACTACTAACTTGATTTTGATTTTGATGCAGTTTTTAGTTATAGGTTCGAGTTTGATTGGTGCATGTTCTAAGACAGATGTTACGATAAGAACACAACAGGGGGCGCTGCAGCAAACATCGATTGTACGAATCCATGTCATTTTTCTCAAAAACTAGTAGTCCGATTTTGATGCGTTTTTCAGTAATGGGTTCTGTAGCTAATTACCGAGGGGGGTTTAAATAGGTATTACGATAGCAGTTTACTATGGGGCGCTGCATATAACTACTTATGTGTAATTCGGGCGAAAGCATGGGGCGGCCTGATATAATATCTATGCACTCTAAAAAGTTTAAAATGAAAAGCAAAACTAAAATTTTGAAAATCCCCACGATGGTAAAAACTAATTGAAAAAGCATAAAATATTAAATCGTGCTGGTTAGTCCTTTATTCTTAACTAGCTTTTGCCCACGGCTCCGCCTCCGCCTTCCTCAAGGTCTAATCTACACCTATACCAAATTTCATTAAAATCGGTTGGTAGAAATTTGATGGCACAAATTTGTCACAAATTTCGACCGGGTTAGTACCACCGTGCACTTTTGCGAAAAATCCTCCAGAGTAATCCAATCTCGGTTGGATTGCGTTCAGGGGTCAGCAAGTGCATAGCCGGGCAGGGGGGATTGAGGTCGCAGCACGAGTGGGACCGGTGGGTCTTGGCGTAGTCTAGTGGGGGGTGGCGCGGGGCGACGCGCCGAACAGGCAGACCTGTAGAAACGGTGGTGCCGCTGGCCGCCCGCGGCATAGTACAGGGGCCCAACCGGGACTAACCACCCTGGGAGGCTGCCCCACCAGGTCGCGCATAATCCCGATATGGCTCGTCGTGCCGGTTGGTGACCGGACGAGGGAGCCCGGCGACCATACTCGGGGGGGTACGGGGGCCCTTCCGTTTCGCGCGTCGGCTCTCGCCATACCTGACATTCATAGATAAAACCAATATCCCACGCTTTGTCACGCTGTGCTGCGACAACAATCGCCTCTTTTTCACGCCTTCCCTCCTCTTCATCCTCATGGCAGCGCATAATAACAGTAGATTGGTCTACACAGCGGCAAGAAACTCTCCCTCGAGCTCGCTATTTGAGGTGGAGTCCACGAACATCTGTGGGCTCCATACAAACCTCAACGCCGTCCACCAACACCTGGAGACGGCGAAACCAGCAATGCTGTTTCTTACGGAGACACAAATACGCCGCCCTGATGACACGACCTACTTACTCTACCCCGGCTATGTCCTTGAGGAGAATTTCCGCGCAAAAGCCGGGGTGTGCGTGTTTGTTAGGGCGGATGTTTGTTGTCGCCGTTTGCGCTGCCTAGAGGACCCATCCTTTTCCACCCTTTGGGTACACATAGACCATGGCTCTACGAGTCAGATCTATGTGTGCCTCTACCGCTCCCATACAGGAGATGCCGAAACAACTCGACTCTTTTAATACCTTAGTCAGGCGGCAGATGATGTGCAGGAGCGGTTTCCGAACGCTGAACTGGTGTTTTTGGGGGATTTTAACGCCCACCGCGAGATCTGGTTGGGCTCCGCCAAAACAACCCACGCGGGAAGAGCCGCCCATGCATTTGCTCTGGCGCATGGCCTGACCCAATTGGTACACGAGGTCACTAGGATACCAAAAAGGTCGGACCATGAGCCCTCTCTGCTAGACCTTCTGCTGACGAGTCGCCCGTACCAGTACAGTGTTTCGGTGAGCGCCGCTTTAGGTGCATCCGACCATTGTCTGGTCCGTTCCGAGGTGCCCATTTTAGCGCCCCCACGTCCCGTGCAGGGGAAGCGGCGTCTCTGGCACTACTCGTCAGCGGACTGGGTGATTATTATTTTGCGTCCATCCCGTGGGTTGAACGCTGCTTTGGAGGTAAAAACCCATCTGAGGCCGCAACTGCTGTCGCCGGTGAGATCAGTCTGGGCATGGAATATTATATCCCCTACACTGATGTCGCCGGTGTCCGCAGGGCACGCCCCTGGTTCGGGCGCGAGTGCGCGGAGGCTGTTAATCATAAACGGTCTGCGTACCGCGCTTGGATCAGGGCGCGCGCTACGTGCGATCCCAACGTGGGCCACTTCAAGGCGGCGTACAACAGAGCCACAAAGGCCTGCATGAGGGCTTATGTCAGAGCGGATGCCCAGCGCATAGCGCGGCTTGGTCAGGAGCTAGTAGAGCATCCCACGGGCAGCCGTGGCTACTGGCGACTGGCCAAAGCCGTGCAAGCCAACTTCTGCCAGCCTTCGCTGCCCCCGCTGCGCAATCCCGATGGATCCCTGGCCCATGAGCCGCAAGAGAAAGCAAATTTGCTGGTTAATCTCTTTGCGGCCAACTCCCGAGTCGATGATTGTGGTATGGAGCCGCCGACACTGCCCGTCAGTGACCATGCAATGCCTGATATTCGTATCAGGCAACGCGATATCCGAGCGGTGTTGCAGTCACTCGATGTCCGGAAAGCCAGTGGTCCGGACGGTATTCCAGCGGTGGTTCTGCAAAAATGTGCAGCGGAGTTGTCTCCAATGCTTGCGCGGCTGTACCGGCTGTCCTACAGCTCTGGTACAGTGCCTTCGGCTTGGAAAGAGGCGAATGTACAGCCGATCCCCAAGAAGGGGGATCGCTCAGACCCAAACAACTATCGACCCATAGCCGTCACCTCAGTGCTGTGCAAGGTGTTCGAGCACATTATTAACAAACAGCTCATGCGTCACCTTGAAGATCACTCCCTAATTAATGACCGGCAATATGGCTTCAGGCCGAAACGGTCAACGGGTGATCTTCTGGCGTATGTTAACCATATTTGGGGTGAGGCTATGGACAAGCACGGCGAGTCATTGGCAATTAGCCTTGACATCGCCAAAGCTTTCGATAGAGTTTGGCACAAGTCGCTTCTTTCCAAGTTACCAGCCTTTGGTCTGCCTCCTAGACTGTGCGACTGGGTTGCCGGCTTCTTGCAGGAGCGCCGTATTCGCGTCCTTTGTGATGGACGAGCCTCGGAGTTCTTGCAGGTAAATGCCGGCGTACCGCAGGGATCTGTCCTATCGCCAACTCTCTTTCTTCTGCATATCAATGACATGCTGTCGACCGGCAGCATTCATTGCTATGCGGATGATAGCACCCTACACGAGAGTTATCATGGACGTCCTGCGGATAAGCAGACGCATATCGCGGAAAAAAGGCAGCTTCTTGTCACTGAGCTTGACCGGATCCTGAATCACATTTCCCAATGGGGCTCTGAGAACTTGGTCGAGTTCAATGCCAAGAAGACGCAGGCATGTGCGTTTACAGCAAAGGTATCTTCTTTCCTTCCCCTTCCCACTCTTCAGAGCACGCCACTGCCACTGCAGGACAACCTCAATATCCTAGGTATGGATGTTCGCTGCAAACTGAGAAACAAAAACTACATCGAGAGTATCATAAAAGCAGCCTCGCGTAAACTCGGAGTCCTGAACAGAGTGAGACGGTTTTTCACGCCGGAGCAACGGTGTCTTCTTTACAAGACACAAATTCGTTCCTGCGTGGAGTACTGCTCACATCTCTGGGATGGATCCGCAAAGTACTTATTAGATGCTCTCGACAGGTTGCAGCGACGTGCGATCCGCATTATCGGAAATCCTGAGGTCACGAGTACCCTCGAGTCTCTGCAGATGCGTAGAGATGTTGCTTCTTTGGCAGTTTTTTACCGTCTCTACCATGGTGAATGTTCTGAAGAGCTATTCCAATTAGTCCCACCCTCCCCCTTCCTATACAGGACGACACGTGCAGGACTTAGATGTCACCCCTATACGGTGCAGAACATTCCTTCAAGAACCAAGCGGTTCGGTGACTCTTTCCTTTGTCGCACCATTAATACCTGGAATTCCTTGCCAGCTCACGTGTTTCCCTCTTCCTACAGTCCCGGGTCCTTTAAGCGGGGCGTGAAAAAGCATCTGATGAGGCCGTCAAGCTGAGTGCCACCATTGTTAACATGGCACGTGTACATAATGGTGACCCTCTTTCTTGAGACTTTACCTTCAGCTTACCATCAGGCGAGGTAAAGTCAAATTGACGTGTCCCATTTATAAAAAAAAAAAAAAAAAAAAAACATACAGACAGACAGACAGAGTTACTTTCTCATTTATAATATTAGTATGGATATAGGACCCTAGCATTTTGATCCAAGTATTGTTTTGTCGGGGGAAACCTAACTGGTAAAGCACTCCAACATGTTATCGCAACGATCCAAGGCCGACACGACAACGCTAGAAGCAAAATTTTACTACGTACCTGTATCAAGGTTAAAGGACTAACCAACACGATTTATTATTTTTCAACATTCTTGCTCATAAAATGGCTCAATTTCATTGCAATTAGGCACATAATGACACCATTTAACAAACTGTGACGTTTTCAATGCTATAAAATACAAGTGAGTTATAGATTTTTTTAAATTCTATGGCCTATGGCTCAAATCTCTACGACAGACCGTTACTCTTTCGAAGAATTAGTCATAGTTGAAATTCTACATAAGCTAAGTATGAGGTTCTTGTAGATCGATCTAATGCTGACTGTATCCACAGTTCACATAAACATAAGTGCTGAGTAAATGAATAACTCTGTATATTCATATTCAAGAGAAAGCGCCTAAACTTTTTGTATAGCAAAATTTGTGTCCTGCCGTTAACCTCGCGTCGAGCCGTGGCGCGCGGAGGTGATTGAATTGACAGTGATAAGTTTCAAGATTTAAATTTTTAGACCATATTTTAGATAGTTTTAGATCGATAAAATGTGAGGATGACACCTACGACACTTATCTAAATTTTACCTAACCTGACCTGACCTAACTACTTTAGCACGGACTGCCTCCGCATGAAAAATACAGTGATATTTGAAAATTGTGAAGGAGATAAATTGTAAACAGCAATGATAACATAATTTGTTTATTATAAGTTATAATAAACAAATTATGTTATCATTAGAGAATATAGACATAATACATAAGAGAATAGTTATAATTTATAACTATTCTCTTATGTATTATCGAAACTAAAAGAATAATAATCAAAATAATTCTTAGTGTGACCAGCGGGTGATTTGGGTAGGTACACCTAATAGCTTCGAGCGCGAGTTTATCGTACAGAACAAAAATATTGAGAAAATGAATAATGCTATTCAGACTCTCCGCTTCATAAGAAACAACTGGTTATAATCTGTGAAAACGCTGGCGTGTCATGCTTACTTTGCTTTGACATTCACTTTTCGCAGTTTCGCCCTTGGACCACGAAATCGACTTCTTGAGCTGTGAGCATTTGTGAGCAAGGTAAGGTTATGGACATGTTATGGTAAGCAAAACAGTGTTACACTATAAAAAAATCCCATAACTGGATGAATGTAGTTGGACATGAATGTATTATGTATGCGTATATTTTCACGACTATAAATCTCCAAAAGGGTAAGTGGAGTCTGCAGAGTTGTAATAAAATTATGACTTTTGAATTTTATTTAAAATCATGAATTGGCAACACTTCAAACAGAAGTTCTAAAGTCTGTAAGGTAAGCCTAGCTGCTGTACACAATGCAATCTTTTGGAGTTTTGGCAGTTTTGGTGGACGCATCGCGGTATTATTTTATTTTTCGAAATTTTTGTGAATTTGAGTTTTTATGTAGGTATAAAAATGGTCAATTTTTAGACATTACGTCTCGAACAACGCACTCAGGTGTAGGAAAGTGACATATTACAGTGAATGGTCACCCCACGGGCAATATCCCTAGAGAGCTTTTAGTAGAGTCCCCACAACTTTACTGAGGCAGCCATCATCATTCATTGTCATCAACATTATCCATTCGTTACCATCATCATCAACCAAATCATCAATAAATGAATAAAATAATCATACAAATAAAGACATGGTTTAAGCCATGTCTTTATTTGTATTTGTAACTAAGCAAAAAATCTTACTAATATTATAAGCCCGAAATTTTGTAAGTATGGATGGGTGGATGTTTATTACTCTTTCACGTAAAAACTACTGGATGGATTTAATTGAAACTGCAATAATATGGCTAATACATCAGAATAACTTTAAAATAAATTTAAAATTCCATCGCTTCTCGGTACACATCAATAATCCCAATCCTTCGAGCTGCTTCTGCAGCGCTGGTGCCGCGATGAAACTCGTATTCGAAAATAATGCAATATTTTGAGATTTCCATATTGTGTACGGAACGATATCAAAGAAAAATTACCTAAATCGCGCAAAAACGAATCATCATATTCGAAACACAAATAGGCAAGCTTAAAATTGAAATGAATGTGGAATTCCTTACCAAAGGCTGAATTTTTGAGATCAAAATGGCCAGTTCGATAAAATGCCAACTTCATATGCAAGACCTAAAATTTATTATACAATTCTGGATTTCCCTCCCTAGCCGAAAGTAGTTAGTGTCATTGGATGAGTCGTGTGATTGAAGTAGTGCTGTCCATTTAAATTCTCAGATGTTACAATAGATAGTCGATAGCAGAACTCGAGGTAGAACTAGGTCGCATAAACTGGCACATATTGGGGTTGTCCGAGATCCGAAGACAGGGGGAGGACACGATAACCCTTGATTTAGGCGACCTGTTCCTGCAGCGTTGTTGAAGTCGGCAGTGTGTCGAACCGGGTAGCGTACCTGATCCTAAAAATCACGAACAGTCGTTCGCTGAAGGTTATACAGGTATATGCGCCCACCTCGCATTACGCCGACGAAACTGCCGAGGCCGTATATGAAGATATTACCAAGGCAATAAATCACACCGCCAAAGCCACTTATAACGTTGTTATGGGGGACTTCGATGCCAAAGTGGGAGTACAAGAACGTGGCGAGACGAGAATCGGACCTTATGGAGTGGGGCGCAGAAATTACAGAGGGCAAATGCTAGTCAACTTCCTCGAATCACAGGGGCTCTTCTTAATGAATAGCTTCTTTAAGAAGAAACCCCACAGGAAGTGGACTTGGCAACGCCGGGACTCTTTGATAGGGAACGAGATACACTTGTGGGGTTTATGTCTTCGCGTATAGAGGAGATAAGATATATATTATCAGATGCGTGTTCGATTGCTACGGCACGTACAGACACGCCCCCACTGGAAGCCCTCTTCCACTGTATCTGCACGGCTAGGATGATTGAATAAAAAGTTCGTTCTAAATTTGACTGCACTGTTTAATTCCTGAACCTAGTCTAACACGGTTACAAGGTTACTATACCGCGAAGGGTTGACAAGCGAACGGCCGAATGGTTGGGAGGTAACTGCCCCGTTGAACGCTAGACGCCACGAAGTGCCGCGAATGGAAGCAACACCGTGCCTTGCACAATGCACTACTGTGTCCCTACACACTTTATCATAACGGACAGTAGGCACATATTCAGAGACGTCTCTATGATAAACAGGTTTAATACCGGAAGCGATCAGAGACTTATCCGAGGCTCTCTAAATATCAACATTAACGCTGAAAGGCTCCGAATGATACGGTCTACTCTCTGACCTACGCCGCTCCAAGAAGCTCTAGGGTCCGAAAAGTTCCATCTAGAACTTCAAAATCGCTTTGCAATGCTGGAAACCACTAGCGGCATTGATGAGAAAACCGACACAGTGGTCAAATCATTACAGGAAGTGTCAGGAAGCGCAACCAGCAAGAGTCCAAGATCTCTCTTGAGACTCTCGAACTCATGAGAAAGAGGCGTGAACAACCATCCACAAAGTCGTCTTCGTCAGATGAGAGGGCCTTACACAAACAAATTAAAAAGCTGACACGACGCGACTTCTGACGCTTCAACACTTGCACTGTCCAAGAGGCGATTGAGCAAAATAGGGGGTCGAAAGTGTTCGCTCAGCAGTTTGGGAGGCCCCATCTGACGAAACTTAAAACTGTGGATGGCAAATGATTGCCTCAAAGTTCGGGATGCTCGAAGAGATCGAGAAATTCTATGGACAGCTGTATGCATCTCGGATGAGTAAACCGACGGGACACAGTGATGAAGACCACAGAGCCCCACTCACGTGCCTCTACACCGAGGAGATACCCGATGTCGAGCAGTGCGAGATAGAGGCGGTTCTCAGGCAACTGAAGAACAACAGGTACCCTGGTGATGACGGAATTACTACTGAGTTCCTGAAAGCTGGCGGGGTTCCTATCCTGAAAGAGCTTGCAAGTCTTTTTAATTCCGTCATCCAACAGGGTCTAACAAAAATCTTCTTCAAAAAAGGCGACAAGACCTTGCTGCAGAACTACAGGCCCATCTCACTCCTGAGCCACGTCTACAAGTGGTTCTCGAGGGTCGTCACAAATTGCCTCGCGGGTAAACTCAACGAGTTCCAGCCACCGGAGCAAGCCGGGTTTAGAAAAGGCTATAGCACCGTGGATCACATCCATACTGTTCGGCAGATTGTCGAAAAAAGTCAAGAATACAATCAGCCGCTGTGTTTGTGGACTACGAAAATGCCTTCGACTCCATCGAAACCTGGGCAGTTCTGGATGCCCTACAGCGGTGTCGTGTCGATTGGCGATACATCGAGGTGCTGAGGTGCCTATATCACACTGCCACAATGACCGTCCAGCTCCAAGACCAGAAGACGAAACCTATTAGCCTCCAGCGTGGAGTCAGGCAGGGGGATGTTATATCCCCGAAACTATTCAATAATGCTTTGGAGGACGTCTTCAAGACTCTGGATTGGACTGGGCGGGGTATTTACATAAACGAGTACATCTCACACCTTCGGTTCGCCGATGACATCGTCGTTGTTGCGGAGTCGCTGGAACAACTGGGCGAGATGCTGCACAGCCTAGATGGAGCGTCTCGACGCGTCGGCCTCGGTGTAAACTTGGATAAAACCAAGATCATGTTCACCGAACATGTTGCATCGAGACCGATTGCCATCGATGGGGCGACGCTCGAAGTTGTCCAAAAATATGTATACCTGGGCAAGGTTATCCAGCTCGGTAAAAACAACTTCGAGCAAGAACTAGCCAGAAGAATCCGGCTGGGCTGGGCAGCATTTCGCAAACTACGTCGAGTCTTCTCTTCCCCCTACCACAATGCCTGAAAACAAAGGTCTTTGACCAGTGCGTCCTACCTGTTATGACTTACGGTGCCGAAACGTGGACACTAACGGTAGAGCTAGTCCATAAACTAAAAGACGCGCAGCGGGCTATGGAGCGAGCTATGCTTGAAGTTTCTCTGAAGGATAGAATTCGGAACGAGGTCATCCGACAAAGAACCAAAGTTACCGACATAGCTCGCAGAATAAGCAACCTGAAGTGGCAATGGGCTGGCCACGTCTGTCGAAGGACCGATGGCCGTTGAAGCAGACGAGTCCTAGAGTGGAGACCGCGTGAAGGTAAACGAAGGGTAGGGTGCCCCGATGGACCGATGACCTGAAAAGGTGGCTGGGACGGACTGGATGCGGAAGCCGGAGGATCGTACGAAATGGCGCACATTGGGAGAGGCCTATGTCCAGCAGTGGACTGCAGTGGGCTAATTGATATAATTATAAAGAAAAATAAAAGTTGAATGACAATTTTTTTGTAAATAAACGTAAACTGGAAAAGTACAAGTGGCACTGTTTTTCTATATGTGCTTAAATGTTTCTCCAGTTTAATCAGTCCAAAAAGAAAAGTTACTTACATAATGTGTTCTAATTTCCAGGACACCTAGTATTAGGTATGTTAAAGCACGCGCTTGTCGCCATTTCTTTTTTTCTGTAGTAATTTTTTTTTTAATGAAATTTTCGTTTCATTGTGCTTTGCTAATAGGATGGAGATCAAATAATGCTATATTAAACATAATTTTTTTCACCAAATTGAATAAAAATTTATGCCAAAATGTAGTGTTCCCCAGAGTACTACCAGGGGCCTTCGGCTTCGGGAGCGTTCCCTTTACACCCGGTAAAGCGATTTATTTAGTAATATTCTTTGCGTTATTTCCCCGTGACCATGGCTGGAAAGCGACTGAAATATAGGGCTAAGCATTGACATCAGTGGGGCTAAGTGTAAAAATTAAACAGCAAATGTATCATATCTTAGAACCAGTTTAAATAAATAGCAAAATGTTAGGCTTTGTGAGTGCTCATGGTATTAAAGTTGGCTTTAGCTATGTTGCAGTGATGTTAGTTACCTCTTTTTTTTAATAGATTACGTTAGTAGAGTAATAACTTTCTATCCAATGAATAAAAATAAGATAAGTACTGTAAATTTTGTTATGGCTAAAAAATTTTGACAGATACCTCGTCTAATGTATGAAGTTAAATTACTGTGTCAAAGCACAAATCTATAGACGTGATAGTTTTCAGTAAAGCGTGTGTTAGTTAATTAGATAGTGTTATTAAGCTTTGAACAGTGTTTGACTACCTAAAGCATATTTGCATCATATTTTGTAAGTATAAAATGCTACACCTACTGTTTACATCTTTATTTTACAGTATTCAGTTTGTAAACTAGTGATAAAAAGATTTAGTTCATTTGCTTTGCACACAGTGATTGTTCATCTAAAAAAGGTCTAAGGCACGTTTGGATCGTACTACCTATCCTTTTTATTTGATTAATAAGGAATCATGTTCCAATATCACTAAAATGAATGATGCTCGTAATAGTCGATAAACAACTCGTCTAAAGTTCATATTCCGTTTAGTAGTACTTTCACCGCGCAGCGCTATTTAACTTTTAGTATCTATTCGGGAGCCGTGCGGGCGGGACGTGAAAATGACGGGGGTCGATCAAATAATAAATTATAAAAGGAATCCCGATGACGAATATTACGCTCTGCTGGGCTGTGATGAGAACTCCACTGTAAGTAGTTAAAATCTTTACATTTATTACTATTTAATCGCTATCAGTTGCAGTCTAAGTTCGAATTTCTAGTGTATTGATTGTAATGTTCTGCTCACTGACCTTTATTTTACCGCGGCCCCAGATTTGACCTACATCCGACAGGCTGACATAAAAACAGCATATCTGAGTTTTAATTACGTTCTTTACTTAAAGTTTTGTTCAATTAAATACGACTGAGTACCACAAAAAAAAACGTACGTAGTTGACAAATACGTACCGTTCTTACAAACATGACGCGATCGCAGTGTTGTAATTGGTTTTTCCAATTCCCCTGTATGAATAAAATTATTCGTGTTATCCTGTTGATAGAAATTGATATGAAACAGTAATGTATGTAGTTCTCTTTGTAGATAAATGAGGTCTATTAAGATTCAAGCCTTAAGGTTCGTTTTAATGAGTTCAATATTAAGTACTTATTCAATAACAGTGTTCAATAATACTTATAGGTGGAGCAAATAAGCGCCGAATATAAAGTTCTCGCTCTGCAATATCATCCTGATAAAAATGGCGGAGACAAGGATGCTGAAGCCAAATTTCAGCAACTAAAGGCTAGTAATCTATATTTTACTTTACAATACGACTTCACCTCGCCTGATGGTAAGCTAAAGGCAAAGTAAAAAAAAAAAGTGTCACAACCACAGACACCAACAATATTGCTGGGCCACTGTTGTAACATGGTACATTTGTACCTACTTACTAGGTATAATATATATGGATCCCTGCTCTGCAGGCCCACCTCAAACTAATGTAATAAACATATTTAGGTGTATAAAAACACTATATAAATACATACTCTTGAGAGCTTTACAACCTCTGTGGTATGACAGTGGATGATGAAGCATTGTTCTGGATTGGGTGCATCTTAGTCAAGAAATATTTTCACAAGCCAATTATATCAATGTATCTTTGTATTCTAACCTAAGGTTGATATTGAAAAATAATTATAATTTAATATATTTTCTTCAACAGGAGGCAAAGGAGACACTGTGTGATCCATCTAAACGCGCTCTTTACGACAAGTGGCGTCAGAGTGGCATCGCCATGGGCTATAAGCAGTGGTTGGGCATGAAAGATCATGTACAGCAATCCATGCATTGGTCCAAGCCCAACACTAAGGACCGCATGTTGGAGGGTGAATGTGCCCGGGCCTCTGGACCATCAAGCTTGGGTCCGACTAACCCAGCTGCTCGTCGAGCATCCGAGGGTGGCGCTGCCCTCTGGGGTCGCTGGGGCACCGGCAACCAAGAACCTCCCTCAGAGGTCATCTCAAAATTCCGTAATTATGAGATATAAGCCCGATCTGGGTTTGATAACAGTGAAGCCTGGTTTTTATGTTGAATCAATTTATTACATGGTATTGTGATTTCTTTTTTTTAATGAAGAGATTTAATGTGCCCTAATCTCTTTGTTCTTTTAAGTACATTAAAAAAAAAATTTGGTATTTTTTGCAACCAGGCATACAAAATGTTTTAATTTACAGTTTTACAAATTTAGTCATGTTGTATTTAAAGATTTATAAATGTATTTAAAATTAAGGATAGATAATAAGTTATAATTACGGCACAATATTCATCAAGTCAGCTCGCGGTACGTTTCTCGAATGTTCCTCGATATTCTAGATAATTACTGTTTTGAGTGTTTGAATGTTCGATGTGCAAAATAAATGTATCTGTATTCTGTTGTATGTAGAATAAGTTACATGTTTGACCCCAATAGTAGAGTGACGTAGTGTTAAACACTCATAGCTGTTACCCTTAGACGTAAGCTGTGCACATTCCTGATAAACTTATGAGTCTGATTTATTACATTTCTGCTATAGAACAAAAAGTCTACTTAAAGAATCTCTATATTTTAAAGATTTATATTTTGGATCCTATTTATCTTACTATAAGTATGATATTATTTTTAATGAGAATGGGAATTAGCGGATGTTATTGTGAGAAGTATACAGGGTATTGTTGCGAGACAGGAATTTTTTTATTTAACCTTCTGCAACCTTGACAATTGTACTTTCTAATATTATAATATCTACACATGTACTCGTATTTGTTCCAACATAAATGTTGTGTTACTTGTTAGTTGCGTAGGTTTGAATGTTATTTATGTGTTAAATGTTTGATCAGTATTTACTTTATGTGTTTAAAATATATAATTAAATGTTAAATGGGTAGATGAATTTTAAAATTTTAATGTTTTGTCTATAAGGATTTTGACAAGTTAAATGAAGCCAAATGTATAAAATGTTTTTATTTTTGATGTAATTCATCTTTAAAACAATAAAGGTTTGCTGAAAGAATTGGAATTATTTACTATTTTTTTTATACTTTTGTTTTTAACAATAATAGGTATATTATCTACTTAAATTACTGAAATTCATTAAGATATTTGGCCGATCTTTTACCTAATGAAGTCCATGTCCTGTCCAGTCTAAATATCTTTTTAATTTGTATGCTGTGATACAATAATGAATGTTTAGGTTTATGTGCCAAATGAACTGCTTTATTAAAATCGTATTAGGATTCGTCATGCGGCGATAATTACACGAAATTAGAATCTACTTAGTACATGAATTATTGTGATTCTGTTGATATGAGTGACAATTTTTTTTCGAATTTTTTATTGGTGATTTACTGGAAATTCATGAAGTTGCTCTTTTTAGCGGAATCGCACAATGTGGCCTTTTTAGTGCCGCTGTTAGCTCAACTTCTTTGCACATTTGAAGTCTGATTTGTACGACGATGTTACGATACGATAAGTAGACTAAAATCTTAACGACATGCCACACATACCTAGGATAATATAATACAAACTGTGTTGATTAATAAGGCTCTGCCATCTGGCATTCCTCACGCTGTTGATGAGGTCAGATGGTAGAGTAGTAGAGAGGACCTTGGGCCCTAAAATGCAAGCTAGATGCAACTGAGATTAGCGCTCAGATGATGTGTGACATGATCTATTTAGCAAAGGCTTTCGGTCTTGTTTTACCACTCGCACTCTTATACTGAGACGCAGTCTGATTATAAGAAAGTAATAGTACTGCATTTCGCCAATTTTGTAATCATTCAGAGGTGGTGGACTTCTTATGAATTTAGTCAGCTCAGGTTTAATAGCATCAGCTGCTGTGGCGAAGGTACATTGGAAGAGATCGTTGTTAAGTCTAGTGTACTATGATAGGCTAAGGATACATTTGGCAAGGAAGATATATCTATCTTGCTTGCCAAATGTATCCTCGAACTCTGGGATAGATATATTTATTAATATTTATATATATATAATAGATAGATATTAATATTAAGACCACAGAAAGCCCAGAGTCCGCCAGGGTGCGAGAATATTTATATTGTTTATTGCGTAATTCAGACCCGAAATTGTGTGCGATTTTACTCGTTTGAAGTTCTTGTGGTATCAATGGGGACAAAAAAATACCTATGCAGTTAGGTAATAATGTGATATATATAAGTAATGAAGAATTATATCAGTTACAAGTAAATTAGCTTCTAAGAAACTTAATTAACTAAGTATCTTATCAGATTTAAAAAATCGTGGCTCTCCCAGAAAGATGCACATGAGAGGGAGTAACTATGATATTTTCCACAGGCGCATAATTTGTCTTAAGTGCAAAGGTGCGAAGCGAAGTTAGACAGTCAAAACGTAGAGGTATTTATATAAATCGTACTTATGTACGAATGATAAAAATTGACACAACGCCAAGATACACACCAAAAGGTAATAATAGGAAGTAATATTAAGTTAAGAGGGTAGCAAGCATGCGAGCGGAGCCATTATGGGATTACCAATTATTATCATGTTACAGGAACGCGCTCACGCTTGCTGCAATCTGTCTTTGGCAATACGTATAGGTACTCTCCTAAGTTGTAGAAACCATACGAATGCTTAGTGTTCTACATGGGCGTAGCGGGAGAGCGCCCGCGCCCTCATAAACTACTGGCAAAATGACTTAACTTATATTGTAGGTATGTAGATATCTACCTATGTTTATGCAAGTTTTCCGTTCAAAATAAGCAAACTATTTTTTTGTAATTTCTAGGTATGCAATTGCGCTGAAATTTGGCAAACCTACACGTTTCGAGGACATTTATGTTAGGCATTAAGCATTAACATGGTAACATGGAGCTGGTGTATAGTAGGATGAAACAAGGAGGTGGTTATTGGAACTCCTAAACTGAATAAGATAAATCCATCTAGTTTGGGCTCAGTTATTTTATCTTGGCAAAGAGTCTAGTACATGATATTCAGGGTCTGAAGATGGAATCGGGAAGTGACCATATGAACTCCTGAACAGTATTCCTTCCGCGACAAACCTTAGGGTAAATGCTGGGTCCATGGTCCCGTGTCCAGGACGAAACTCAAACTGACACTCCGAGAGTGCACTCTCCTGTCGGATCCGGGAGTCGGTTATGCTCTCGCAGAGCTTCATGGTGTGGGACATTACCTTTATAAGGCGGTGGCTAACACACTCTTCCTCCAGGCGGATAATCCTGAGCCACCACTGGCTCTAAGTATTGTATATTAGGCATCACATACAATGATCATCGCGTCTATAACAAATAGTAGGTATTTTAGACCTGGGATAGGTAGGTAGAAAATTCATAAGAGATACTTATACAAAACGTGGAAACGCCAATCGATTCTTCGCAGTTCTGTATTCAACAAAGCATTTTTCAGAGAAAATATTTTGTAAACATGTCGCGTGACATGCCAACAGATGCCTTCAAACATGTGAAAAGAAACAATAAGCTTACTTACATAGACACACACCATCCTGTTTAATCATTCCGAGGATTTTTGTGTCTGAAAACATGTGGAGCGCGTGCCGTATTCATAATATACGGCTACGCAATTCTCAATGGGTGATTAATCATATGGAATAGTACCAAGCTTTTGATCTAGCCTGGCTGGAAGAAGAGCCAAAATCTGGCTAAGATCGGCTTGCTTCGGGTTATTAGAGTTTGATACCTTTATCACAGTATTACTATATACAGTATAACGAGTAATCTTAGTCGTTAGACTACAAGACTGTGCCTTTATAGAGTTGTTAGAACCATTTGTGTTCATAAAATATTGAAACTGTAGCTTTGGTTTCAACTGAAGGCCTTCACTGTGTGAATAGAGCTGTGAGAACTCTTTCCCCAAAAGTCAAACGTCTTGTAAAATATTTATGTCTTTCGCCCATATTTAAGCGAAGACGACCTTACTGACCTCTGTAGCGTAGCGGAAGAGCGTTCGACTGCTATGTCGTTGGGTTCGATTCCCGTTCAGTGCAAATATTTGTATGATTGAATAATCTATTGGCATTGATCTGGGTCTCTGTATATAATATGTTACATACATTTTTATAATTTATTTATTGTAGAATTTGTCATACAAGTTAGTTGCACAATAAAATATGTAGGTATGTATATCCATGTAGCTGTATTAAATTTTTAGTCTGTACGACAATGATCAGCTCAATTATTGGTCCTTCTTATACCTTGTAAAATATTTAGGTGCCTATTAGTACCTACATTCATGGTCATCATCCTTTACATCATGATAAAATAACTAGAATCAAAAATTTGTAGGTGATCTAAAACTAGTTTTTATATTATTACTAGCTGTCGCCCGCGGCTCCGCCCGCGTGGATGTCGGTTATCGCGAATCGGGGTATGAAAAATAGATGTTGGCCGATTCTCAGACCTACCCGATATGCCCACAAAATTTCATCAAAATCGGTCAAGCCGTTTCGGAGGAGTATGGCAACGAAAACTGACACGAGAATTTTATATATTAGATCTACAAACTTATTTAAAGTAATGTAGGTATATGTAACCGTTTAGAGTGCGGAATCCGTTAATGTGCACAATAACTAGGTAATCAGCAGATTACCTGATACGTTCAGTTAAATAATTATAGTTTAAAAAGCTCATTTTCGCACTTTCTCTAGTTAGTCCGCAGATTAACGGATTAACGAAATACTTTTATTCCACTTACGCACACTGTTCCCGGAGTGAAGCAACGTCGACGGAGCCAGGCAAAGCTCAGGGCTCCTATTTTTTGTGCATATCAATGAAACCCACGAATCTACGAATGGTACCCTTCTAACCTTATGTAGGTATTCGAGTCGAAGCGCGCGGTGTCCACGAGCTCGCTTCGTTCGCTACCGCGCGGATGCATAACTATTTATGACTAAATACATCGATTTAATATGTCTTTTAAAAAAATATCTGTTTTATGCACTTTAGCGTATGCCTGGACGTTAATATGTAGATTATCTAGGTAGTCTGCAAATTACCTAGTTGATGTACTTTAACTGACGCAGCCAGGTAATCTGCAGAACACCTAGTTAATCTGCACTTTAACAGATTTTCGCACATTAATGGTAACATATACATTGCAAAAAGCGGATCCCAGACTCCTAGTTGAAAAGCTTCGGATGCGACTGGGATTAACGCTAGGATAAAGAAGATACATTGTAACAACTGCAACACAGTAGGTACAATGAGGGAAATAATCACTCTATTTTCAAGTCCAATACTTGAAAATAGAGTGATTATTAATTTCGGAAAAGAATAGTACAAAAACAAAGCATTCAAATATCTACGCAGGAGCCATAGGTCGCCGTTCTGAGCTAACAGCTCCGCCGGTATTTATTGATTTATTGGATGATTAGATTGTGTTGCGCGAGGTGTGCGCGAACCTCGGCGCATCGCTGCCGCGCCGCGCGCCGCCCTCCCCTAAGACCACTTGCAACTATCATGACCAACGCATACAAATGTATTTTTGTCACTAATATCACCTAAGTGCTTTAATATTTGTTCATGTAAAAGAATCATTTTTCTTGAAGATATGTAAAAAAAATAGGTAAAATAGAGATTCTGCAGAGTCGAGTATACGCGAATGAAGACCTCATTAACGCAACTTATAAAGATTACATTATACCTGTGATTATACCTATGTACTGTCGCTATTATATCAATCATTTTCGTGGCGAATACAATAGGTATAATACAAAACAATCAATTAGGAATCGTGCCTATACATACCAGTAATACTTAAAAAAGTTTAACGATTTTAAATTGTACCTAAGTATTGCCATCCGAACCTAAGTTTTGTATCAAATATTAGATCAATCAGTCAACAGGAAGGGGGTAATAGCGGTGACCCAACAGGCAGGTCGATCTCAATAAAACCATTTAAAAATGAGGCAAATCAATAGATCATCGAGAACTATCTGCTGTTTTTAAAGAGGTGCAAAACTAGAGATGAGCGTAGCGGAGAGGAGACGTACACATCTTATATCAAATTTAATTATCCATGTGATTAGTTGATTGCCGCATTGGTTGATAGTGTGATTTTCTTAGATCGTCTACGAAATCGCCTCCTCTCCGCTCGAGTGAAAATAACGCACCCGTAGGCTACGTTTCCATTTTACAGTACAGGGAAATTGGAGTTTATGTATGCGGAGTAGCTACTAATTCGTGATACTGGAAAAAATACTATTATATATATTTGCTATGTGGTTTGAATATGGTTTGATTTTTCCATACAAAATAGGTATGTGACAAGTAGACCTTATGATAACAATTAACATATTGAATTGAAATTTAGGTTTGTACAGGCTGCTAATACTGAACTCACAGTAAGTTGATTAAATGACATTTAAGAAAGATGCCAAGTACGGAATCCTAAAAAGGATAATTTAATCAAACTGTGTGGGTGGTACGTTTTCTCAAATAGGTTTGTCGGTAAACAAGATTAAGGTTTGATCTCCGACAAGAAGTAAAGAACATTTTTAGTTTCTTTTTGTTATCTATTTTGTAATCTTTTTACCGCAGTTTATGAAATAATAATATGTAGGTTTAAGAGGTTAAAAATAAATTCTAAATTCATCATCCGGTGGAATAGGTTCGGTTTATAGTCATCTATTTATTTTATCGAATAATATTTAAATAATAATGTTTTAGTGCGCGTAATAAAAAATAATTTGTTCTACTATAGGTAGGTAGGTACCTGTACTTTCTTCAAACTACACTGCACATGAAGTGTACAATACCACCTTTTCTGCAAAATGTCCCACAGATTCCACCCCCTGCCACTGACGGCGTGGGTGGGAATTGAATCGACTAAAACGCACGCTAACCATGGGCGTGCCCAGTTTTCTTTGAAGGATGGGGCAGGAACGTCCTGACCCCTGGAAACCGCACAGAGAGAGAGCACTCAGACTTGGCTCATTTGGGATTCAAAACAGGATTAGGAATAGATGTTTACCTATTCCCGGTCATCACCTGTGTCAGCCGGTACAAGAGGCTTGCGTGTGGCTTATCTAGCTAATCCTCCATGATGGATCTTATCGCTCTTTGATTTGTCGAGACTCGGGTTCCCATCCCTGCTCCCGCGCCACCGGACCCTAGCCATCAGCGGTAGGGTTATGGCAAAGAGACTCGCCGCCTCAAAGGGTAGCGTGCAGTAACTAATGACCCTGTTGGCCTGCACCCGTTGTGGCTTCCGCAGCAGCTGCGCCTTGTTGATCACAAATATGGGGCAACGGCCATGGACCGCACGATATGGAAGTCTCCTACAGTGCCCCCTTATGTTGGGCAGCAGCCACGGCAGAACATTGGCTGCGCCCTTCAATTTGGGGGCCAGACTTCAGAAATGCTCCTCTAAGTCCCACCGACCATCGAGCACGAGCCCCAATTATTTCATTTGGGGCTTAATGCCGATGGGAATGCCTTTCATTATGAGGCTGGTTCCCGCAGGTGACGCGTGATTGCCCATCGCTCCCACTCCGCCAGTCTAGATCCTGACTCTTAGAAGACTAGACTAACTACGTTAAACTGAAAATTAGAAATTGTTATTAATAAATATGAAATGTGTAAATATTTCAGTTATTTAGTTTAGCTTGTTTTAGTTTCTAGCTTTAAATTAAATTTAGTTTCATTTATATTTCAAGTTATGTATATATAGAAATAAAATGATCCACAAAAGTAAAAATGAAAAAGAAAAATAGATATAAATTGTAAATATTAATTATAAATCGGAGTACTCTATCGTATTTATATAAATTTGATACCTAAATTACTATTTCTCCTTGGCTTCTCTTGTAATTGAACATTGCCTTTGTCTAAAATAGGGCTGCCACCTCCAAAATCCGTAAATCCAGAGAAGAAGCGCGAAAACCTGTTGTAGATATGGCGGCGCGCATCGTAGGACGATGCGCCCCCCCCCCCCCATACCGGCGGCGAGTCGAGGACCGCGTTGTCCTCCCTCTCGAGGAGGGCCTGACCGAGAGGAATGGCCCTGGGTCAGCCGGGGTGCGAGGGATATGTCGCGAGACAACCTCACCTTCGGCCTAGCACATCGACCCACAGACGGCGAGCGGTTTAGTCGGTTCGAGTCCGACATAACCTTCTTCCCTCGGCTCCGGAGGGGGAGGGGGGGGGGTATCCGTGGAGATTTTCCGCACATAAAAAAAAAACCCCGGTCAGTTGTACAAATGTTTTTGCTGATAGTGCTATATGAATTTTTCATGCGGAACGAGGTTTCGTCGCTACTTCCAAGCCACCATTCTATATCAATTTGGCGCCGAAAGTGCTCTCGCCTCCAGGTCCCACCTAGATGGAATCCGGCAAGATTGCTAATATAAAAGCAGTAAAATTAAATATAGTTTTAATGATCATAATTTTTATTATTGTCTTCAATTTTATCCAGGAACTGAACCGATTCCATATTACTCTGAACACTTCTGTCAAAATTATAACTAGACACCCTACTCTCCTATGTATAAGAGTATGGTACCTGAAGTCCCATTAAGATTGTTGGGGTCCACACCAACCTCACTTGCAAGCCGGTGTTATTAAGGGAAGAGGTTGGGCATTTGTTTGGGCGGCTGTCGTCCCCGAAAAGTCAAATTAGGGATGTCGCAACAGGTAGGGTGCAGCTCAAAATCGGCACGCAAGAGGTTTATTTGCCTCTTAGCGCAAGTGGAGCTATGTCCTCTAGCAGCAAACCTCGCTTTTTGGCACGTTATCTCCAGGGCTATCGTGCCAAAACGGGGCACGGTTAAAGAAGCTAGATCAAGACTGTAAAAACTCCACATTGCAACGCGAGACATTGGCACGTTAACCGGTAGCGGGGAATTGACCAACATACTCTCCAGGTATACGGCAGCCGAGGCGTTATTGCTGGAGACTCGGTGAAGCAGCAGTAAAATTCCTTGGGGACGGTTATGGTCTTCCGCTGAGAGTATCTCACTGTACAATACTACAGTCTCCTTTTATGGACTTCTGTAATGCCCAAAGACAAACGTTTGAGCATTGCCAAAGCCGAACTAAATGGTGGCTACTTCATGAAACCACGTTCAAGACTTTCACCACACTTTAGACGAACCTGGTCAGGATTGCTGGGACAAGATTCAGGCAGCTATTCTTGAAGTGAAGAAGGCAGACAGCTCGGCATGTCTAAATTTAGACGAAAGTGTGACAAAAACAATTGGTGATGGTAAGACGCAGTCCAGATAAAGGGGGAAAAAGCCTTCCTTTAAATTTCAAACTCTCCTGAAGACCGCGACCAGATATTTCCAAGTGTCACAGCCATTAAAGCCTCTAGGGACAATTTGTTGTGCGTGGTAGTCACGGTGAAGGAGAGATGGAGCTCATACTTCCAAGAACTGCAGTTAAAATAAACCAAATAGAGAAAAATAATCAATATATAATGGGTAACAGGTAACAGAAAATTGTGTAAAGACGTTTTATCATCCGTATTCCCACCTCCTTCTCATGCATGGCCCTATACCAACCATCTTGGCTATGTCGGGCCGAATCGTGGGAGATGCACGCCAGCTTACTGGCGTCAGCTCTCTTTCAGGCGCGACACTCCCCGGACTCCCCCGAACGCTTCCCGGACGCTCCCTAGACGCTTCCTGGACTCTCACCGAACGCTCCTAGACGCTCCTCAGTCGCCTTCTAAACTAAAACAAAGCCGCGGAAAACCAGACGAATGGCAGCCCTAGCCTAAAATAATAATTGCGGCTTCTGTTACAGCGCAGAAACTAAGTAATAAGAACCAATTCTATAAAATTCATGTACATGCTCTTTCCAAGGCAATCCGTTTGAGTCTAGCCAGACTCAGTTAAAACAACAACAAAATTTCGCTAAAAGCACATAAAATTGCATCCCGGTGGCCAGACAGCTATCTTAATGTAGCATTATCATATTATTAATGTTGAGGCTTACGCGCGAATGTCGGCGGCGCGTCGTCAGTCGCCCGCAAGGATTCCTGTCAGTGGATGTTTACAGTCCAGAGCTCCGGTTTCATCATTAGCATCGACGACCGACTCAACTGGCCATCAGTTTGTTGCCAGCACTTGGCTGATTCGAAAGTGTAGTGTTAAGTATCTTCTTATTAGCAGTAGACCACCCTCATACATCATTCGAATTGATTAATTGATCACTAAAACATAATGTTTTTTTGCAATGATTAATTACGTTTACGATTTGGAATTATTTCTACTATGAGTAGGATTACGTACACTGCTGATGTATCCAGATGGAGAGGGTGAGTTTTATTATTTTTGAGGTGGTACGGGAAGATTTTGTTTTCTATTAATGGGACTATTGTACAATGAAACCCTAGTTTTAATCCACACTTACATATAACATATACTTCTCAGTATATATATATAGGTGATTGATACATATGTGAACATCAGTGTCTATATGTTCGCAAGTAATTGTTCCCTGATGATTTTTGTATCGTGAATCTGTGTTAATAATAAGACAGTTTTATGAGGCGTGATCTTATTTAGATTTAACTATATGCAACGTTTTGATAGCTATATGTATAACTGATTAAAATAAAGTCTAGGTATCTATTAATTTAGCATCCATCTACCGAAGTTTAATTGGGGATCTAAATTTTATTGAGCGTTTTTTCTCTGTACTTTGGGTCCTTTACTTTGCCTACTGGATTGGTGAGTCAAGTTTACAGCAACCTTATAATACCTAGAGCCATCGACTTAATTTAAAAAAAGACGTACCTACAACCAATGTGCATGCATGAAAATAATTAAGAAACAAGAAGAAGCTAATTGTGTACGTTAGTCAGGATCGTAACAACCGGGACATGTGGTTTCTGCTTATGACTGAAAATGCACGACTTTATGTTTTATTTTATTCAACTCTTGTAATAATTGCTAGCCGTGATTTAAAGTTTCATAGTACAACTATATTCAACGAAGAAAGAAATCGTATAAAAAAGAAAACCTTTGAATAGAAAGAGCAAAATCAGCACGTCCCGCCCTATATTCGATGAAATGGTGATTGTGTTGACCTTTAACCCTTAGTTCTATTCAGTTATCAGTTGACCCACCTTAACATTTATTCGCATACATGAATCAATATACTCAGCCAGGCATTTTTCGCATTAGGGTAAGCAGAGACAACATCTTTCCGTTGGTTATACCTTTGATTGAATAACTTTAAATTTATGTGCTTTACACAAACGAAGCAATGATCTTAACCCTTGATCATTAATTTAGGGATTCGGTAGTGAGCCATTTGTTATCGCTAGTTTAAAACATGCAATTGACTGAATGCCATTAGGCCCCTCAGGTCAAAGATCAATAGATGGCACTAGTAGTCTCATTTCAAGAAATAAAGAAGATAAAACGCTTAACGCTATTTAGAACCACGTAAATTATTTCAGAACTTAAACACATGATTATCAAGCATGTAAGCATATAAAACTTGTTGGTAATGTAATAAATAAAGATTTCGTGACAGTAGTGCTATTTTAGGAAGCCGCCATCTAGCGGCATGGTGAATTAAGTCTATAACTTTTACAAATGCTGCAGAATCAATATAAATTAGAATATTTATAGTTTTATTCAATAATATGTTTAGTTTATGTTTTCAAATCAAAATCAATTTATTGTTTGTCACAGGTTATAGTAGATGTTGTAAATTACATTTTCACTTCTCATGCTCTTAAAATGTTACTTTACTCCCTGCATAGCGGGACTAAAGTTCCTTATTAATCTCTAGGGACTAAAGTAATTTTTTTTTAATTTACTTTGATAACTCCTAAACAGCCAATCACGGTGTTTGTGAATGGGAGGATTATCACCTTTTTAGTGATTGTGTAGTTATAGAAATAACCTCAAAATGACATTTGAAAAAATCAAATATCCCATTTAATTTCGTGAACAACGAATAATGATATTAATTTAATTAATTATTATGTAAGTATTAAGGATAAGTCCATTTTATTATCCATTTCCAATTAGTTTTAAATTATTTTTCAAGTTTGAATCTGTTGGCTAAATATTATATATGCAAGCATATAAACCGTACGTCACTTAACAACAAAAAAAACCGCGGGACAAATTTCTTTGCAATTTGAATTTTGAATAGATTATTCGTAATAAGCTTGCGTTGTAATCACCAATTACTTACTTAATAGTGCAACTTAGAAACTTTGTTATTATAAATAAATAAAAATAAATAAATATTCCACAACATTTCACACAACGCTATCTAGATCCATGGTAAGCATAGCTTTACTACCTTGTATTATGGAATCTAGAATACGGATAAACATACTTAGATATTTTTTTTTGTAAATGCATACATATTATTATTATACATAGAAACACCCAGACCAATGCAAATACCCATATCCATGCATACAAATATTTGCACTGAGCGGAGATCGAACCCGCGCCTCCTGCGTAGCGACCGCGTTCACTACCGCCACGCCACGGAGGCTTTACCCCGTTATCGATATGATGAAATTAATATATTCAGGTTGAAAAAGATATTTGCATATTTCTTAATATTTTTTTTTAAATATTATAATTTTGTATTAAAAAGTCGCTTTTTTTTCCTCGCATTCAAAGTGAAAAGTAGAGTGTTTAACGTGGGACTAAACAACCATAATGACACTCGAACTATTAGCCACCCTCGCTTCGCTCGGGTGGCTAAAACATCTCGTGTCATTATGGCTTGTTTTAGTCCCTTGTTGAACAATCTACTAAAATAAGTAGGGTATCTCTGTAGCATGTCTGATAAAACGTACAATAAGATTTATTAATTACATTAAACTAAAAAAATAATTGAGAAATATAATTATTTGGATAGATTATTATTCAAGCTATTCTACTTTTGATAAGTTAATTTTTAATAGGAACAATTAGTAATGTTTGCCAAAACAATGTCGCCATCTAGCCTCTAGTCTAGTAGACACCCGCGTAATAAAATTTGCCTGCCAGATTTAGACAAGTTATGATACTTTTGTTTACATACAGCTCATGATATTTGATAGGTATAATATTAGTAGAGTTACAAAAATTCATAAATAATCATATTAATAATCATTTATTTGCGAAAATGGGTACATAAAGTGTTTACATAAATTTTTTTTTGAACAACCAAATTCCTCCTCAAGGCATGTAAATGTAGGGACCTACTTAATAATGAATGAACTCAATGAACTACATAGATATGCCACCAACTAGCTTAATCAGCCGTTCAATTAACTGCCTAGGCAGTTAACTAAACGGCGCCATTTAATTAACGGCCTGAATGGTATTCAGCCATTTAATTAAACGGCTTGGCAAATAGCTTGGATCTATGACATTTAACTACTTGCCTAGCCATTTAACTAAACGCTTAGAAAAATGACTTATTTCTGCATGATTATAAAAAAAATAACCATGAAGGCTTCACTAGGCTTAATCTAACCTAACCAAGTCGGATTGCGCAGCTGTCACAATTAACCTATCACTAATTATCTGTGCACACACCTCTGTCTACCCCTCGGGGATTTACAGGTGTAAGTATATGTATGTACGTATGTAATTTTCTATCTTATTTCGAGGTACTGCCCCATCTTACGATTGGCCTAAACATTAGCCAGCCAGGTTAATGAATGATGTAATAAACGAGACGGCTGAATATCATTCAGGCCGTTAATTGAATGGCGCCGTTTACTTACTTACTTCCAGCGGGGGTACCGGCAGACCGGACGGGTGAGCTGCCCTTTTGTTGGCATTTCACCCAATTCCCCTATTCCTCCTATTTGGAGGCTAAGAAGTGTCCGGCAGTGAATGGCGCCGTTTAGATAACTGCCTAGGCAGTTAATTGAACGGCTGATTAAGCTAGTTGGCGGCGACATATACATTGTCCTCGTGATGCCGGCCAATTCTTACACTGTTTAATTCAATCAAAATCAAAATCTGTAGACATGACAGTAATATCATGTAGTAATAAATTTACTTAGATTATATTCAATCTCTAATGGTTTATTTACCTTTTTCAATAGTCACTTGTGTCACCCCGGTGTTTCGGTTAGACCACTGAACTTAAAAATGATATACAAATCTAATAAGTTAATCTAAAAATCTTGCATGGCACATCCTTTGTCAAGTCATCAGTCAGACATCCTAGTAAATTATTATTAAAAACGTTTCAAGTGCTGTCGAATTCGCTTTCTGAAGATTCCGTACAAACCTGGATTAAGAGAAAAACTTAACATTGCCGTTGAAAAAAAAAAACGATTGTTTCCGTTAAGCTAGAATTATGTAACTTGGCAAGAAGCGTTATATCACAGCTAAAGGGAAAAGTTCTAAAAAATTAAATATTTGTATGTAGGTATTATGGCTGTAGGGTATCTGTCAGGATCTTTTTTGTAGGACACGTCATTTTGAAACAATATCAGGCTTAAGTCTGTACAGTCTTCAAGTTAAGAAAAAAGTACTTATATTTCATTGCAATTAAAATATTATGTAATATTGTCATCTAGTTTCTTACGGAAGTTAGGGAACCTTATATGAGCGAGCGAGCGAACCCTATATGATTTCAATTTACAACGTTTTTTTTTATCGTGCGGGGAAGTCCCCACGGATACCACGCTGCCGGAGCCGGAGGGGGAGGTTACATCGGACTCGAACCGACTAAACCGCACGCCGTCTGTGGATCGCAGTGAAAGGCCGAAGGTGAGGTAGCTATAGACCAATTTACTCGCACAATTTACAACGTCCAAATATGTAACTATTATGAAATATTAAGTTGAAATGTAGGTAATCAATTGTTATTAAGAAATCTATTTAATTAATTAAATAAGATAACTATGGATTACGCTAATATTCATTTCTATACATTTTGCGCTTAATTTAATAGGAATGCATGCAATGCAATGTAGCAAAATCCCATTAATTGTGAATCACATTAATTGTAATTCTAATTGTGTGTAATAAATGATATCGTGTTGAAAAAATTTAATACATATATTTTTCAATTCATTTGCTTATAAAATGACTCTAATGTCACCGCAATTAGGCAATTAATGATACGCATTATCAAACTGGTTTTTTGGGGAGCCCCTTATTTCGTAGAAAGAAATTTCATAGAATTTCGTTTCACAGAAAATGTTTCATATAATATTTGGTTCTTATATTTTTATTTCGAATATTATTGTTTCAAAAACAATTTCCTTCAATGAAACATATTTTACAGAAACACAATTGAACGAATTTTTATTCACATTTTTTTGTTTAACAAACTTAACAAACCGTAGAATTATTTTTTAAAGAATATTAAACCACCTTTATAATGTTCCAAATCACATTTATTTTTAACTGTAACATTTACAATTTTAACACCCCGACTCAGATTATCCCGACTCAGATAGGTTAGGTTAGAAGGTGGTTATTTTTTTATAAACCACCCAGAAGTAGGATCCCCGCGTAGCGGGGCTCCGTCGACCTTGTAGACGCATCAATTGTTTAGTTTATAAAAACTATATATGTGATAATACGCTATTCTTTGTAATAAGTTTTCTATTAATTAAACAATATAATGATTAAGAATATTTGATTTGATATTCTATGAAATGATTATTCTAATGTTTAACTTTATATGAAACAAAATTCAATGATTTAAAATTCTTTAAAGTAAGTATTCTGTATATTGATTATTCTATGAAACGAAATTATGCGAAACATTTTCTGTAATACGAAATTATATTAAACAATTTTCTATAAAACAACGCACACCCGGTTTTTTGATTGTTATTATGAATCACGAGTGGGATAATGATTTTTTTAAATTTAATTGGTCGAGTTACATTATTTTATAATAAAAATTGATACAAAAAGATCGTGTTTGTTAGAATAAATAAATTAATATACCCGCCTATTACTTGTTCTTTTCCTGCAACTTCGTATTTAGATAGAAAATTTCATCATGTACGCGTATATTAAACAAAACTGTTCACCATTTTGTATACGTGATTAACAAAAACAAGAAACCTCATTCTTTTAGGCTGTGGCCAATGCGATAGTAGAAAAAGTGATTAATTGTTCCCGCCAGTCCGCTATTACCAAAAAGTTTCGCAATTTGTTTATACTTATAAAATTATAGTTATTTATTTATTAAAATGTCTACAAGTACTAGTTTTGAAACAATTTATGTACCTAGTACACCGCCAGATATATACACATATACTGTACATCGTCCGATATATGATGTGATTGATGTGAAGTCCTTAACGTTATGGAAAGTTTACTATCTGAAAACTGCAAGGATAAATATCTTTTTTAGTGTTATATTATTCACAAATGAATTGAAAAACGATGTATGATACACGTGTGTATTGTTGATTACCGTCTTGGGCTCTCTTTAGATTCAATGTCGCCTCAGCGGTAATCACAAACGTTACACACTTGTACAATAATCCACACTAATAATATAAATGCGAAAGTAACTCTATCCGTCTGTCTGTCTGTCTGTCTTTAAGTTATGCTTTCACGCCTTAACCACTGAACCAATCTTGATGAAATTTGGTACAGAGGTGGATTAGAGCTTGAGAACAGATACAAGCGTTCACCTTTCATCGCGAGTAAAGGGGTAGAAGGGGGGAATAGGGCTATGGGATGAAAGGAATATGAAAGTTTGACATTTTTGAAGATATTGTGATGGGATTTGGTACAGAGATAGATTAGATTAGAGCTTGGAAACGGACATAGGCTAACTTTCATCGTGAAAAAGGGGTAGGGGGGAAGGAATGAGGCTAGAGATATATAAGTTTGTCAATTTTGAAGATATTCTGATGAAATTTGGTATAGAAATGGATTAGAGCTTGGGAACGGCCATAGGCTAACTTTTATCGCGAAAAAAGGAATAGAAGAGGGGGAGAGGGCATAGGGTTAGGGGATGAAAGTTTGGTATTTTTGAAGATATCCTGATGAAACTTGGCACTGAGATGGATTAGAGCTTGGGAACAGATATGGCTACCCTTTATAGCGAAATAAAGGGGTTAAAGGGAGAAGAAATTATAGTCGCCGAAAGTTAGTATGAAAGTTTATTATTTTTGAAAATATCCTAATGAAATTTGGTACAGAGATGGATTAGATATCGTAGAGAGGCGAGTATATAGGCGAGTGGGGTGGCGAGTAGAGAAGCGAGTGGAGAGAGCCACGTACAGAGGCGAAAAGAGAATCGAGTGGATGGGTGAGTAGAGGTGCAATTAGAGAGGCCAATTGAGAGGTGAGTTCAGAGTCGAGTAGATAGGAGAGTAGAGAAGCGAGTAGAGAGACGAGTATAGATTCAAGTAGAGAGGCAAGTAGAAAGTCAAATATAGGTGCGAGTAGAAAGTCGAAAACAGAGGCGAGTAAATAGTCCAGGAAAAAGATGAGTAAAGAGGCGAATTTAATGCTTAATACCGACGGCTCAACATTAAGCGATAACCGACATCCACCCGGGCGGAGCGGCGGGCAACAGCTAGTCTACTACTATAATATTAGGTCTTTACATATGAAATTGGCACTTTATCGAACTGGCCATTTTGATCTTAAGCGCGTGCCGTTAGTAATCCCAAATTCAAATTAATTTCCATTTTAGGCTTGTCTATTTGTGTTTCGAATGTGATAATTCCTTTGTTTTCGCGCCATTTATTTTTGCTTTAACATCGTTCTGTGGAAAACTTAAAATATCGCATTATTTTTAAATACGAGTTTCATCGAGGCACCAGCGCTGCAAAGAAGTGAGTTGTAAAACCATTTTGAATCATTTAAAATAAATTGGAAAAGTGAAAAAGCTTGAAAAATGGGGTACCCATTTACATAACTAAGTCAAGCATATCAATAAACACGCGTCGACTACTTCGTCGACCGTCACAATAACGAGGGGATTTTGAATCGTATCATTACTGGGATGAAAAATGGATTCTATATGATAGTCGGAAATGCAAATCACAGTGGTTGAACCCTGGAGAATTGGCCAAATCCTGCCCCAAGCGAAAGATGATTCAAAAAAGGTGGACCATTACGGATTCAGACGATTACGGCAGATCTGTATTACCAACAATTGGAAACCATGATGGAAAAGCTAGCCGTTAAACAGCCGAAATTGGTCAACTGTTCTAGCCCATTGCTGCTTCAGGACAACGCTAGACCACACAATAGACGGTGGCAAGTCTAGAGGAGCTAGGATTGGAATGTCTCCGTCACCCACCATACTCCCCGTACTTTGCTCCAACCGATTACCATTTATTTCGGAGGCTGTCCAAAACGCATTCAAAGATTTTGTTGATTCTCGCTTCCGCAATGTTTTCAGCAAAGAAATCAATGAATTGCCTCTAAAATGACACAAGTGCAAAGATAACAACGGTACATACTTTGACTGAATAGATGAATAAAAAAAAGTAAAAAAAAAAAATAGTTTTTCTTTTTCCATATAAAACGCCAATTTCATATTAGCATGATCTTTAACTTTGCCTAAGACGACGAGAAGGAAGGTGAAGGAAGAGAAGAAATTAAAGGTGGGACGGGACGCCTCTTAGCTAGATGGACTCCAAGAACTGAAAAAAGTGGTTGGGACAGACTGGATGCGCTAGGCGGAGAATCGGCAAAAATGGCACACATTGGGAGAGGTGGACTGCAGTAGCTTGATTGATTAATTTAAAACTTTGTATCAAACATTTTTACAATAAAAATACCCGCTTGTGCGAAAAATGCAAATAAAATACCGATACTTGGACCTTTGACCTTAATGTCAATACGTTGGAGACATTTATTTGTAATGGCGTACCCAAGGTCTCCACCAAATTTGAGCTTTATGCGAATTTTTGATATTCGAAATGTCTCAATAACTAAAGTTGTAAGTGAATACTAACACTTGAACGTGAATAACATTGTACACGTTCAAGTGTTCATAAGAAATAAAAAATTGTTGCTTTATCAAAAATACTTTTCAAATTTTCATAGGATAAGCCTATGCCAGCTGCTGTTGCTGCCCGTGTAGAATAGGGATGATGATTGATTTCGAAAACTCAGTTTCTGAAATCGCTACCAAACGCTCCTGACTTGACGTCATCAGTCGATGTCGCCAGTAGTGACGTCATCACAGATTATTATGTATTAGACGTCACGCCTGAGTTGTCCGTAGCGCAAATGTATTGAGTGATTTGATGCATGGAGAATATCACATTCTTCTCAGTTTACATTGCATTTACACGTACATGTACACGTAAAATCAATTTGAAAAATAAAAACTCATACTTATTTTGACCTATTTTGGGAACCGAAAATAATGAAAAGTCGTAGTTTTAGTTTAGTTAGGCATTATTTTATTTAACAATGCACGTTTTAGCATGGGGCTTAAACTAGTTATATTTATAAGAATTTGTAAACCTTATCATCATCCCGACATCACTTAAAACCATTTAGACTCAAACTAAGTAAGCTGAGCTTCAAATTTCGGTTCTAGAATACGGCTAAAAAAAGCTTGAAACACTTAATCATCACACATAAAAATAAACAATAATAACAAACAAACATGGAAGTATTCGACATCGATCCCACGATTTTTGACTTTGCAACCTAACGCTCTACGCCACAGTGGCACAATTAATAATTACCATATTCTCGTAATTTACAGGAATTTTTATCTGTATGCAATTTTTCAACCCACTCTATCCAGCTGTTGTTATTTGATTGAGCATGAAACAAATAAAACAAACAATATGATTTTCAAATTATAAGATTAGAAGTTAGGTAATTAACACTGAATTAAAATACCTTCAAACGTAACTCGATATGGACATTGGCAGACAATTTTGACGTAGGTAGGTTTCAGCTAGCCGGTTCATTCGCAAGGTTTTGGTGACAGTTGAGATCGATTAGCTTTTCAGAGGCGTAGAGAAATCTAGTTTCGGGCTTGATAGATCTAACTTAGTCCACTATTGAGGCATACTTCCATAAAAATAATTATTATTTTCCTTGTTTATTCCATGTAAATCTCAGCGACGTAGGCAATGGGAAAGTTGTTACCAAAATAAGTTTTATCCAATTAGGTACTTCTGTGTGTACGAGACAAGTTGTTTTTGAATAAAAATTGGATTACGGTTCCTGAATGAGAACGGAAGGAATTTGGAATTTGAAACGAAAAGTATAAACTAAGAGAGGGCCTTGGAAATTTTGATGAGGCCTCAGAAATAACCACATTTAAAAAAATCTATATTCATAAAATTAAAATTAGTAAACGTTGAGCAACTTCTGAAATGGTATAGATGTATTATTCGATACGAATGGAGAGGGCTTTACAAACCACAGTCGGCCTAAGAAGAGATTGATGTATTTTATAGAAAAGGACACAGCAAGGGTAGCTGAGGAGATGACATCAGATAGAAATGTATCGAAGAATATTGCACCGATCTAAAATAATGATCCCAATTAACTCATCCATATACTTGCCCTTGTCTCAATTATTTTGGGTCAGAACAACATGTCATTCTCCTCCATACATTCCTCTCTTTGCTTTATACTCTTTCACACACTATATGCATCTTTTTGCGCGTTCCTCTGCCCCTAAAGTTCTCTACATTCATACTGTACAGCTTATTTTATAACAATACTACCATCGCTTCTCTATTTTTTACCCGACTGCCAAGAAGGGTAATTTTTTTCACTCGTATCTTGTATGTTTGTATGTATGTTTGTTATATTCTTTATTACATCATATCTTCTGAACCACCGTACGGATTTCAATGATTAATATCTCAAATGGAAGGTATTTATTGCCCAAGTGTTCTTGGGTACATATAATATGAACAAAAGCTATATGTTGGATTTTTGGCACCGAAATGGATGTGAAAAAAAAATCTTTTTACACAAATTTATCAAGTGGGGTATCAAAATGCAGGAAATTAGAAGACGATTACAAAATAAATACATGTGTTAGAACTAAAAAGCATAATTTTTTTTTTATTAAAAATAAAAAACCCGACTGATGCTGTAAAGATCGAAACAAGCTTTATACCCATTTGCAAATCTCAAACCTGATGAACAAATTAATGGGTACCGCGTGCTTGTTTCGATCTTTTTAGCATCAGTCGGGTTTTATACTTCTAATATTTTTTATTAACAAGTTCTTAACTACAAGTAACTGTCGATAATTATAATAGCACTTTCTGAATTATATTTTACTTTCTGTTTACAGAATGCATGGCAATGAATAAATACGTGTGAAATGATCAAGTGACATTACATTTCCATAACCAATGTTGGCGAAGAAACACTAATGTTTCCGTGAAAGTGGAATCCGTAGAAGTAACACGAGAACCCATTTTCCAGTACTATTGACCTTAACACAAAGCGCCATTAAACAATGACAATGAAATGCAACGCGGCAGTTTGAGCCGATGGGAACTGGACTTTATTTGTATAACGTTAAAGATGAAAATGTAAATGATTGAATAAAAAGAAATTTAAAAAAGGAAAATGCACCCCAAAAATAATAGCCTTTACGGCTGAAAAGCATTTGAATCAGAGGGTAACAGATTAAATAATTTTGTTTGCTGAAATGCTCGTAGGCACGTTTCCACAATTGCGTAAGTTTATTTGAAACCAATTTTAGGGTATCTATACAGAAAATAAAATGAAATTTTCTGAAAGAATCTGGTAAGTAAAGTGAAATTAATAGATTCAAGTACCTCGTATCCTACATGCCTTTGAAGTTGAATTATAAAAAAGTAACAGTTTTGGTTTGCATTTTAAAACTTAGACCAATGTTTTATTTATCAAATATATCTTCAACACATCGAAATTTAATGTAAACCTATGCTATCAATATCTCTGTGGCGTAGCGGTAGTGAACGCGGCCGCTACGCAGGAGGCGCGGGTTCGATCCCCGCTCAGTGCAAATATTTATATGCATGAATATGTATATTTGCATTGGTCTGGGTGTTTCTATGTATAATATGTATGTATTTACAAAAAAAGAAAACGTATCTAAGTATGTTTATCCGCATTCTAGATTCCATAACACAAGCTAGTTAACCTATGCTTACAATGGGTCTAGATAGCGTTGTGTAAAATGTTGTGGAATAGTTATTATTTTATATTTATTTATGTGATTTTTCTTAAACTGTATGTAATGATATTATTAGTCCAAAAAAAGTTGTTATCTGAAATACAAAGGCATAACATGCCTTTTAATAACCGAAGACTCAAGCCTACTGAAGAAAACAGGAGTGTTTTAAAGCAAACACAGTAGTGTGCAATGCTAAAGTCTAACCATGCATGTACTTACTTTGTTTGTTCTGAAATATTCTCACAACCACCCGTTCAAGCCTCATCCGAAATGTTGCAGTATTATGAAGCCTGTATGTAGCCTTAGGGTAATGTATAAACAACAGGAATGTTATGTACAGTATACGTTTAATTCTATATGTAACGTTTTTGTTGTCTTAAATTGCTCTCCGCACATCTTAAGAAGATAGAAAAACTTAGTGAAATATATACGACAGACCTGACACTATTGTGAGATGTCTGAGAAGATACATGCACTTAAAATAGGCAGATACCTAACTGACACATCGAATAGATACCAGGCGAAGATCGTACCAGAAGAGATTAATTGACAGCTTGAAGAAAGTTTATAGTAATCTAACTTATTGTTTTCTTAGGCCTAGAGCCAAAGGTAAAAAACCCAAGAAAGTTATACTACCGACATACATATTTTAAGATTATTTTCTGTATGATGTGCTCAACATTATTAGCATTATAAGCATCTGAAAGTTCCGAATTATCACTACTTAGTATAAAACAAAGTCGCTTTCTCTGTCCCTATATCTCTTTGTATGCTTAAACATTTACAACTACGCAACGGATTTTGATGCGGTTTTCTTCAGTAGATAGAGTGATTCAAGAGGAAGGTTTATATGTATAATACATGTTTAATATAGTAGAGAGTGCAGCGGGAATGGGATCTGATGCCACGCGGGCAGAATAATATTGGCGGTACGAAGTTCGCCGGGTCAGCTAGTAATTTCATATACATTAATTTGTCAAATAGAAGAAAATGTTTTTGACTCGTTTTAAGGTTTAAGTAAGTAATCGCTAAAACAGTCGGCAAAGGAGATGGGCTTACACCTTTATCTTTATTTACAACGTATATGCTTCTCTCAGTTCCCAATTATACATAATGATGCTGTATTAGTAAGTATGGATATAACGTAACTTTGTCTGTTTGTCTGTTACGCTTTCACGTCTTGGATTAGGCGCGAAAGCGAACTGATTTTGATGAAATTTTGTACACATATAGATTAATCCTTTTCAAAGAACATAGGCTATATTTGGTCGCGTTAACCGACATCCACGCGGGCGAAGCCGTGGACATAAGATAGTAATCTTTATTGTATAAATATATTTATGTGGTCCAATATGTAATAACATGACACCTTATAGAATTTTTTTACTGATAAATTGATCATCTGTTGACTTTAGAGCTCCTTAATAGACTGCTATAGTGAGACATCGTGTGCCACCTGCATCCAGTCTTTTTACCAGTTCGTCGTTCAATTTACTGCCCGGAAGTCCTGCTAGACGGCCACTGCTGGAGAACTTTCCTGCGCCAGTGCTTATAAGTGGTTAGAGTGTTACAATGTTATAATAGTAATATATGTTTATGTAGATATAATGTTTACGTATGTTTATTGTGATTCTATATAGAAACCAAGGAACGCTTGCTTGGGTTTCATATAGCGCTTAGTGGTTACCTATGTCCTACAATATTAAGTACCATCAATAAACTACCGGCCCGAGTCTCAACTTCACCCAGGAATAAATTCTCTGAAACATCTACACCCCGATTACAGTGCCATCTAACGATATGAAAAAATTCGGGTTCTAATAGGTATGTGTGCGAGTAGAGATCGTTATAGGGGCAATTGAATAGGCGTATAGAGGTCAAATAGGAAGTCGAGAACAGGGTGAGTAGATATGCAACTAGAGAACCCAGTGTAGAGGCGAGTGTCAAATAGGGCCTCTATTCTATCTAGAGAGTCGAGTGGAGAGACGAATGTAGAGGCGAGTAAAGAGGCCAATTGAGAGGTAAGTATAGAGGAGAGTACAGAGACGAGTAGATAGGGGAGTAGAGAATCGGATAGAGAGACGAGTTAGATTCAAGTGTAGAGGCGAGTAGAAAATCGAAAACAGAGGCGAGTAAATAGTTGAGGTCAATGTTGAGTGGAGAGGCGAATTTAAAGCTCAATACCGTCAGCTCATCACTAAGCGATAACCGACATCCACACGGGCGGAGCCGCGGGCAGCATCTAGTGTATTATAAATGCGGAAATAAATCTATCTGTCTGTCACTCTTCCATGCCTAAACCACTGATCCGATTTTGATGAATAGGGTTAGATTAGATCTTAAGAAAGGAAATAGGCTATATTTGGTTGCGATAGATAACATCCACGCGGGCGGAGCAGCGGGCAACAGCAAGTTTTATTTATAACTAGGTATATCTAGATATAAAAGATTATTCATATGATAATGTTATTTTTCTCTTCCTTTCAGTGGGTGTTGTACTGGAGGTATTTCCCAATGTGAACTGTGTATATTCAAATGGAACACGTCCACAGTAGGATCCCATTACACCATATACTCTTAAGGAATCTGCTATAATCACCGCAAGGACTACTTATTGACAACGAGTGGAGACCGAGTGACGGGGTAATGCTGTTCGCGTGCTGATATGAGCGACACGTTTACTAAGATATTTAAGAAGATGCTTTAACGCCGGCTTTGCTTCTGGAGCTTGAGGAGTCATAAGCCACTCATGATGATGATGATGGTGATAATGCTGTGATGATGACCAATTATGAAATACTTTGTAGAATGATATTTATATTTATTTTATTAGCCAGTCTAATATCTACTTAAAAATACCGTTTAACAATATAAACAATTACTTCTCTATAATGTATAAGATACGATCTAACAACGACTTTAACTAAATAAAGTCTACATCAAATAAAATGTATTGCTGAACACCTACCAATAGGGTTGCTTAAAAATATGGTTAAAAAATTTATCATTTAAAACATTTAAACGTGTTTTCATTTCTAATGTCACTGATTTGTCTGCCAAAAATTATGAACCTTCAATTAAAAATATACGATGTATAGTTCATGCAAAAGCTACTTAATTAGCCTTCCTTTTTCTCCTACCCACTACTTTGTTGCTGTGCACAAAGAAGTAACTAGTTGAGTTAGGTTAGCAGATTGTCTATTGTTTACCCGAATTGTTATGGCATTTAAAATATTATATCGTTTCGGGCAAATGAAATTCGGGAATATGATGATTATGGCATATAATTTTCGGGTAAACAATAGACAATCACTTCGAATATATAACCACTTGTTAAAATTAATTGCTAACATTTAATCACACAAAAGTGGGCCCACACATCAAAGCTGCTGTGTACGCAGTAGGTAAATGCTGCTTTAGTGCCCTATATTTACGCAGATGCAGGTTTGCTTTTTGATATCTCTTACCTAGAAGCATTTTTATAGCTAATTGTACCTGATATATGCTTTAATTATTAAATATATTTATATTTGATGTGATAATGTTATAATCATTATGTAATCGATTCATTACATTAAAGTCTACTTGACATAACATTGTTATTTACATAAGAGATAAGAAAAAAATGTTACTAACAAATTGGTTATAGTTACCATCAATAAAATGATTTTGATTATTATTTTTGTGTGGCCCTTCTTATAACAATAAGTTTGAAAGGTACAGAATGTTAATGTAGAGCTGACACCTTAACTTAACAGTAATAAATTAATGAGCAAGAAATAACTACTTTGTGGTTTTTATTGACTTCTTATAATTTTATTAGGTATTTCATATTCTGTGAAAGGGCAGTTGTAGAATCATTCACTTCAATGTAGTTTCGGTGTATCGCTCCTTTTCCGTCTTATAATTTCTTTGCTTGTCCTTCATAATACTTTTTTTCACACTTGTTTCTGAAATGTTATCAAAAACTTTTATTTCAATTAATTAGGTATATAAAGCGCTATATAACGATTAATGAACATATATTTCTGTGAGAATTTGCTTTTTTGCTTTATCGGTTCAAGTATCGCCAAGTTTCATTAATTATTCAAGTATATTTAAAAAAAAAATTGTATTTAGAATCCTTATTATCATACCAAATCTCTTCATTCTGATAGAATTATATTTTTTGACAATATCAACAGACAATCTTTTTATGTTTCGGACAAATGATTTCAAGTTTTGTTAATATGGAATAAATGAATGCTGTGAATTAATATATTTTGAACTTAATAAAGTTAATTTCAATTTATGCTTTATTTGTTACTAGCTGTAGTTCCCCTATTCGATAGAAGCGGTTAAAAGGGGAGGGGGGACCTCCCCTTTTAACCGCTTCTATCGCGATAAAAGGGAGCCTATCTCCGTTCCTATGCTTTATCCATTCCTGTACCAAGTATCAACCCCTTAAGCGCGTAATTTTTTTGTAATCAAATAATTTCCGGCGGCCTGCTTGACCGCCAACCGCTAAGCTTGTGCGATGCACAGCGCCGTGGCTTAGCAACAGAAATAACTAAACTGTCACTTATCTGTTTATGCCGGCCGGATTTGTTGACATTAATGATCACTGCTCCGCTCCCTTGAGTATTAGCGTGATGATATATAGTCTATCTGATGTATAAGCTATATTATTGTAAAGTTTCATTAAAATCCATTCAGTAGTTTTTACGTGAAAGAGTAACAAACATCCATCCATACATACATCCATCTATATTCACAAACTTTCGCATTTATAATTAGTAGGATCAGTATCTAGTTAATATATAAACATATATCAACTTATATTAGTACCATATAGTATGTACCCAAGATTATAAACTGGTTAGTGGTTGCTTTAATATGTTTAGTAACAAACATCAATAGATGCGTATCCGATGTTACAGGGAACTTACCGTTCGGTTTTTCATACGTCGGTTTTTCATACGACAAATCACACACTTGGAAGAGCGTTTGCCCGTTTCGGTGAATCCATTTGTTAGCCACTGTTATTAAAAGAATGAATTATTGATTTCACTATAATAAAACAGTTTGTCTTCGGCTAAGTCGTCGGGTTTTTATTCCCACCAAGCGGGAAAACATGTGTATGCATACTGGCAGTTGAGTTCACTACCGCCACACCACAAGGCTCTTAGGAGCTTAGGATTTAAATAGCGCTGATATATAGATTATTGCATATTTGAGCTTTAATGTTCATAATTTAATTCTGCTCTCAATAATTGATTCAAGGGTTTTTAATAAAGTACCTACTTTAACGATTCAGTGTAGAGCTGGTAGAAGTACATACTAAATATAGAAGTGTATAAATCTGATAAGAGGTAATTGTTCTGATTCACAGAATATGCACACTTTTACTAGAATTCATAACTGATAAGCAACTATTCGTATTTAGATTAAATATTCTAAAGTTGAAGATTAGCATCACCTGTAGAACAGTTAATATCAGATCATTGATGAACAAAGTACTCAAAATGGGTGAGGTGGATCCCTTCCTGTTGTCTGATTGCTCTGATATTTGGTACACATCTTTAGTTCGGACAATAGACAATACGATTTAAATCAATAAAACAGTTTGATTTGCTTATAAGTCTGTAGGTTTTCACGGCCGGCGTTGCATGTAGATTATACTGCTTCCGTGCTGTTTGGCCGTGGTCCATATAAAACTTGCGTTACAGACGTTTCGTCGATCACTGCGGTTGACATCTTCAGTGGCGCAGGTTTGGGCGGCGATGATTTCGTAGACTCGCCGCCCGGACCGCAGTGATCAACGAAACGTTTGGAACGCAAGTTTCATATGGACCACGGCCAAACAGCCCGGAAACATTATATTCTACAAGTTTGATTTGCTCTTTATACCTTGATATTAAGATCATTTTGAGACATTGTAGTCAAGCTTACAAGAATTACAGTTCTTCAGTTCAGTTAAAATAAATAAGCAAATACCCCATTTGGAGCCCAGCAGTACAGGACAGCCTGCGTGTAGCGTGGCGACCTCAAATCCACCTTCAGCATTCAAGTTAGACCAGTAAATTGCTGCACCTTTGACTGGGTGCACACTTAAACCTAGTTCAGGGAAAACTGTAGCACCTCCTTGGGTTACGTCCGACAGCTGCAATAACAATAAATTTATTTTAATGCCAATTGTAAAGTCGCTGCTGTTGTTATTTTTAAATGGTAAGTCCATAAGAGTTAAATTCTTACGTAATTGTAGGACAGTTTTAGGATAGGAACTACATTAATCACCTTACACCATGAAAACCCCGAGACCGGGCGCGGTTTGAAAAAAGGGTACTACACTCGAGAGCAATGAATCCGGGTCACTCAAAGAATCCAAAAAATCTCGGAAAGTAAGAATGCTAGGTTAATGCAATAAATTGTATTTAATAGACAATTTAATACTCCTTAAATGAAAGTATTAAAACTTCTTAGTTATTGTAAAGTTATATCATAAAAAAATCAAATTTGAAAAGGGAACACTGTCGAAGATGGAACTACGAAATTACAGGATTTGTTTTTGCTTTTGTTTGTAATCTGTCATTTATGTTGGTACATAAACCAGGTTGATAGTGCTCAATATTCATTATTCAAGCTGAAATCATGTCGCTTACACTTGAAGAATGCACCAGAATACTTACATTGGTGGAAACCGGCCGGAGTCAGCGCGATACAGCCAGGACTGTCGGTGTGTCGCTGTCAACAGTACAAAGAGTTCTCCGACGTTACGAAGAAACTGGTTCTAACCTACGCAGACCAGGAACGGGCAGAACTAGGTGTACCACAGCACGAGAAGACCGATACTTGGTGAACACCATGCTTCGAAATCGCTTTCTCACAGGAACTGAACTCACAAATCAGTTTCGACGCCTCGGAGGAAGTAACCCAAGTGCATGGACAGTAAGACGTCGGCTTGCTGAATCTAACTTAAAACCCCTTAGACCTGCAAACGGCCCTAAACTGGAGCGTGGCCATCGTATTTCAAGACTAAGATATGCCCAGAACCACGTAAAGTGGAGTATTGAAGATTGGTCGAAAGTTATGTTCTCCGACGAATCAAAATTTATGCTCTACAAGCACGATGGAAGACACAGAGTGTATAGAAGACCAGGGGAAAGATTCAAGCAAGCATGCATCGAAGAAAAAGTAGCCTACGGTGGTGGGTCTGTACTTGTGTGGGCCGGAATTTCCTCTGAAAGTCGCACAGAGCTGGTGATCATAGAAAACGGCTCTTTAACTAGCGTAAGATATGTGGAAGAAATCCTCAACGAACACGTTGGTCCATTTATGGTCAATTTGGGTGAGGATGCTATATTTATGCATGACAATGCCCGACCTCATACAGGTAGGATTGTGAATGACTACCTTCAAGAGATGAACATTACTTGTATGGAGTGGCCAGCGCGCAGCTCGGATATCAACCCGATAGAGCATGCTTGGGACGAGCTAGGGAGATGCGTAAAACAACGAAACCCTCCCCCAATCACGCGTCCTGAGCTCAAAATTGCTCTCACAGAGGAATGGGAGAATATTCCCCAAAATCGTATAAGGAACTTGGTGTACAGCATGCCAAACCGCGTAAACGCAGTAATGGAAGCACGAGGAGGTAATACGAAGTATTGAAATTCAAGAAAATCGTCATAAAGTTCAAAAATTTCATGTTTCCTATTTTTGTTTTAAGGAGAGATCAGCAGTTTTTTTTCTTTATGTAATTTTGTGTAAATAAAATGTATGGTGACTCATATTTTTTTAACTTTCATTTAAGGAGTATTAAATTGTCTATTAAATACAATTTATTGAATTAACCTAGCATTCTTACTTTCCGAGATTTTTTGGATTCTTTGAGTGACCCGGATTCATTGCTCTCGAGTGTATATTAACAATGTGTTTTGTATCTTGAAATGGAACAATGTGTCTGTCTGATTTATCGAAATTATCAACAAATTAATTACTTACATAAAACATTACAGTCGCAATTCTGTCACCGCCAGTCTTTGTGTATCTGATATCCTGTGAAAAATATGAATAATAAAAGAAAATACATCATAATTATTATCTATGTAAATTTTGATGATAGGGACCACAGACTTTATAATGTCGACAAATTATTGCTTAAACACAATGTATCTCCACAAAGTGTAAAATAAATGTTTTAACCATTGGGTATTTAGAACTACCCTAGGCAGTAAGATTATAAAAAATATATCAAACTCACACGTAGATACAAACCTGATGAACAGAAGATTCAACCTGAAAAAAAATTTGGTTGCCTGTAAAGTCGGTATACAGGCGAAAGTTTTACGTGACAACGACTTTGAGTGGTAAAATAATTTTAATGTGAATATTCATTCGTATAGTAGGAAGAAGGATGAAATAATAGTAACAATTTAAAACATTTATTTATACAAAGAATTATAAACAAAATTAAATTTTAAATTATTAATTATAAGACATGAACCGGTGCGTATGCCTATCTCTCTCACTCTCTCTCTCGCTCTGTCTCTCTCGCTCTTAGGCGGGCTAACTGTGCTCGAGTGGAAGGGACGCGTGCCTTTCACTTTTTATGTCTGTCTCTCTCGCTCTTAGGCGGGACGCGTGCCTCTCACTCGCTCTCATTGTAAGCGCATAACGCGGAGCGTAACGCAGTTTTTTGAAGTGTCGCACGGCAAACCAATTTATAAGACGTTATCACGTCAAAAAAACACCAGCAGCATGTAAGTACATTTAACAGCAATTTCTATTGAAAAAAAAATGTAAAAGCTGGGTCCTTCATGAGGTATGGCCATCGTCCACCCCTTATACTTATTATTATTAAGTGTTCTAAATTAAATCTGTAATTCAATTATTCGTCGAAAAATCTAAATTAAATTGATGCTTTGTCCTTCACGATTTTGTCATAACTAACTTAAAGAAAAAAGACAAAGGCGTAGAAGAATAGCATAACGGGTAAAAGGCAATTAAGGCACCTTGAATGAAACTGTGTAAGGTAACAAAGTAAAGGCCAGGTCCACTTCAGGCGCAGGTAAATGTTTCGACTTAGAATCTTTAAGTGATGGATAGGCGTAGCGAATATAGTTGGTAAGTACCTATAAATTCAGACAGCGCAGACAGTGCAGAGCTCACTATATTAACTTTAACTAATCTAATAAATTCAATACTTGATTTTTGAAGTGAAAACTTCTTTAGCGGCGTTGGATGGGTGTAAAATGTTAAGGAAGCGTCAGGATTAGTTAACCTTTGAACCGTAACCGACGACTGACGTCATACGAGATTAGGTACAGACTATCTATTTTGCAAGTTACGATAGATAGCATCGTAGCTTAAACGGTAAGCACTTCGACTGTAAGTCCTTATAGTTTCAGATAGTATCGGGTTCATACCACCTGGCCTTCTGAAACTTTTTGTGATTATTTTTTCTTTTTATAATTTATTACTTTTTATGATTATTTTTTTCTTTCTGTAATTTATTACTTTTTGTGATTATTTTTTCTTTTCATAATTTATTAATTTCTTCTGACAGAAAATTAGCAGAAAATAAGTGATAGGTTCTATGATTAGCGCTATATTATAGGTATGGTATGGTATGTTCTTTTTTATCTTTTTCTATGTATATAACGAAGAAAGAAAAAAAGAAAATGTTTTCACTTCTGCCGGCACTCCCAGAGTGCAACCCGTCTTTTTTTTTCCACTGACCTTCCATTGGAAAATTTCCCCACTGAACAAACAAAATTACTTACTGGTGGGAAATCACAGTGCGGTTCAAAATATCCTCCAATCCCGTAATTAACCACTTGCAGTGGTTCAGCTGAGGCCATATTTAAGTTGGTCATGTGCATCACTCGGCGTGAAATGCGCCTGATAGTGTCTGATTCTTTATCAAGGATCCAGGCAAATTTACTGATACGTTGATCCACAAATTGTATATTGCCCGTCTCTGGATGATGGACTTTAGCTCTCCTAAACTGTGTCAAAAAGAAAGAATGACATGGAGCAATCAGTAAGTTATTTGGTTATTGTCGCCGAAGCTTGGTTCGAAAAACATTATAATCAAGTTCAACACCACGCTACCACCTATTCAATAAGTTAGAACTTGGCTTCAGAATAGAGGTTTTAAGCGTGTTTATTGGGGTATAAAAGTAACGTAAAACATTAGTTAAAATAAACTAATTTTTTACATATTGCCATAGTCCGTACAGTGATGCACTCGGCATAATCCGTAAAATTATTTGAGTAAGTTAAAGAGCAACTTCTTCTACTCACAGTTTCCACTATACCTATAACTAGTAGTGCATGCTAGTTGATGAGGGGAAGTAGTGCTTCTAATTTTATTTACCTTAGGTCGGGCGGTCTGTTTGATAAGCTCCATTTCACGTTTACTAACCACTTCATAGAACAAAATTACATCAGGATTGTGGTACAAGACTTCCATCTTAATGGGCGCTATTTTTAAAAACGCATGATTTAATGTCAGATAATGACAGAAATATCTAAAAAAGAATTCGTTGTGTACTGTTGAATAATTCAGACAAAGCAGCAGCAGTGCAAAGACCATCTCAGTTTGAAAAATATTGATTCGATTAACAATACAAAATTATAAATTCTTCCTTTGTGATCTGAATTGAGTTTAGCTCTCATCCACTCACAGTAATTCTTGGTAGCGAACGCTGAATATATATAGTTATGATATACTGTGGCACGTTAGGGGAGAGACAGCGAATATTGTTCTGGATAGATAAACATTATGAAATTTTATACCTGCTAGATTTTGTTGTTGGTACAACCACCTCACCGCGACACAGTGCTTCATATGAATCTGTTTCTTTATCGACGTCAGCAACCTTTATTGGCTCCTTACCTAGATCCTTAATTCCATTTACCTGTATACATATAGAATATGGTATTTACTTAAGATTACTAATTACCTACACTTATCAATTCAATGTAACATTACTTTACTTATTCTTGAGGTTATTTATAGTATTTCTGGTAAAGTATATGCAAATACTAAATATAATGAACTTACCACTTTTGTTCGTGCCTCTTCCTCAGCTATAAGTTTTTGGTAATATGCCAACTTTTTCCTAGCTTTAAAATTTGTAGGATCAATTTCTATCACCTTTTCAGTCCACCGTAGTGCACTTTTCTTGTCTCCTGTGAATGTAAAAGCCTAAAAGTTTCTGGAGTTGACCTAAAGCAAGTCAATATTGGACTAAGCTGTCTCCGTTAATTTCCAAGTGAATGTAATTTTAATTTATTATTATTATGCATATGATTATTATTCCTCTTTATTCACATTTGTAATCTTATAAATTATATTTTTAAATACATATACAAATATAAAAACATATATTTAAAAATATAAAAAATAGAGTCCCACCGGCATCGGGCACAGGGACCAAGCTACCGGTGGCTAGGGCTCCAGAGAAAGGAATCTCCTCACAATACGTGCCGTGTCGAGGAGTACCGCCTTCTACAGCGGGCCCTTGAGCCAGCTGCCTAACGAGAGCCTCTTAAGATGTTGATCGAGGCTCTTAGCAATCAGCCCATGGGCTGATGTGATTATTATTATTATTATTAATAAGATTAGTGACAGACGTACTAAATACCAGCAAGGCACAATAAAGATGTTACATTACCTAGAATGTTGTATGCTCGGCTTATGTATGCGAAAATATTTATCTTAGTAAATGAATAGGAGTTGTTTTCTTCATTATATTTACGCAAAGCTTCAATCATCCACGACAGAGATCGTACGATGTGAGTTTTGTCTTTTAACATTACCTGGCCTAGCACATAGCAGTCGCTAGCAATTAACGGAGGTCTAAAATTTAAATAAAAAGTTAATGAAGCTGATTTGGGATATCTAATAAATACTGCTAGTCACATAACAGTGGTCTCATTAATGAGCTAAATGCTGGTAGAGAGAAGAATTGGTTTTCGTTGTTATTCCATTGAAAACTTACATTTGGGATTGCATCTGTCAGAGGACTCAATTTACTTTTTTTTTGGTATCAAGGGTGTGTTTCAAGTTAAATCCAAGTTTGTAGGGTTGCAACCCTTGTGCCACGGCAGCCATCTTGAAAAAAGGGGTCAAAATGTTTCTGGTTTATGTAATGGTTCACCCACAAAAAATGCTTAACATAATCATAATCGATTCGACTAAAATCCGAAAAAATAACACAAAAAATACTATCAGCCGATAGGGTCAATCATAAGGATGAAATCTATCTAGCAAACATGGTGAATTAAATGAAAGGAAATTCATGAAATCTTAACTTATAACATATATTCTAGCTGTGGTTGTAGTTCATAAAAATGGAAAAAAGTTGTTATTTACAACTGTATATGGCTGGTGTTTATGGCTCACAAAAAAGTCATCAGATAAACCATAAAACCCATTTGAACCCCTTTTTTCAAGATGTCGGCCGTGGCAAAATGGTTGATACCCCACAAACTTGGATATAACTTTAAACTGACCCCCTTGATATCTAAAAAAGAAAATTGCACTTTCTGACGAAGGCACGCTAAGCCCAAAAAAATATTACATTTCAATGGACTATGTAACGTGTGCACAGATTTCCTACAATATTTTTCACGTAGCATGGGTACGGTGACGTTTGGGATTTGAAGTTACTAGAGATGTAGTCAAGATAAAATCGCATGAAATAAAATCGATTATATATCTTATCGAGATCATTTATTAATGAAGAAGAAATCGATTCTATTAACTAATAATTTTGAAGAAAAAAAGTAAAACAAAATTGATAACCTGTTTAATTATTTATTAAAAATCAAACATGTTCATCATCTTCATCATCATCATCATCATCATCATCGTCATCTGACTCGTCGACGTAATTATTTGGGAATCAATTATGCAGTCTATTCTAATGTCTCGCTCCCAGTCATGTAAGATTAGATTTTTGGTTTTCTCCACTACTTTCTTCCAGTCATCGCCAGTGACATTTTTGCATCCCTCTTTCAATAACCCCATCATTTTTGTGGCTGTAAAAGGCGGAGCTGTATTTTTTCGTGCAGCGTATCCTAAAACAAGATAAAAAACAAATTGAGTCATAGAATTCAAGTAATAAACATAATCATATTTTTGTCAGTATGTAAATAGACTATGGTTAAACAAGTTACCTTTGATTTGGGCCCAAATTAATTCAATGGCATTGTACTGACAGTGGTACGGTGGAAGCCTCAGGACTTCGTGACCATATTCGTTTGCCATCATATCTAATTTGTATGTCGTTTGGGGCTTGTGCATTTTTACGAGCTTCACTAGCTCCACCTTTAATTTCGTCTCATCGGCTTCCACATTATTGGCTTGGAGCCACTCGATCAACTCGCTCTTCTTATTGGAAGAAGTCGGCGGTTTGTTCAATTGCACGAAGTGATATGGGGCATTGGCCATAATAATTGTGCTGGGTTCTTCTAAATTGCTAAGCATATTTTGAAACCACTCCGTGAATACTTCCGCATTCATATCTTCGTGATATTCTCCCGTCTTTTTCGATTTAAAAGCAAGTAGCCCATTTTCTACAAATCCTTTCGATGTGCCTGCGTGACAAATAATCAATCTCTCCCCTTTTCCTTCTGGCACTTTGGTCGAGGCATGAGGTGTATCGTCAGTCCACATTTTACCGACCGTATGATTGGCATTCAGCCAAGTTTCATCCAGGAAGACGACATTGCTCCAATCGGTAATCGCTTTAGCCTTTTTCAAAAAGGTAACCCGCGCAAGTGCTATATCGCCCCTCTCCATGACAATTTTTCTTTTGTTTACTTTTTTGAATTGGAAACCAATGTCCTTCAATACGCGCCACAAGGATGTAGGACTTCCAGTAAACAAATCAGCATCTTTTAAAGACTTGACCAGCTTTAGAAGCGTCGGTAATTCTTTATTCTGGTAATAGTTATAAATGTGGCTCCGTATAGCATCGGCCGCAAAACTGTCTACATCTGTTACAGATGCCTTTTTGGTTCGCTTTTTATTAGGGGTGGACAACTTATTTTCTTCTGTATCGTGAGCACCATATTTTTCTCGAGTGATTCGAGAAACCGTGTTCCGCCCAATGTCTAACGCATCTGCCACTCGATCCAAAACGTTGGACACAGGCAATAGCGTTCCGCCATTCTCACGTTCCCGCTCAAAGTAATCCCGCAATCGAACTACAAATTCACGGGCTTGACTACCAAGCACAGTCTTTTTCGTTCTTTTTGGCATTTTGCCAAAAAAAAACAACAAAACAAAAGTCAATAACAAATAACGGTAACGAAAACAACAAAACACAACGATAGTCAATAACAAAAACAAGTAACAAAAACACCACGCAAGCTCAAAACAAAGAAAACAGACCGCATACAAGGCAGACGCACTCGTACTGAGTTGATATAACAGGATGGCTGCCAGCTCATGCTTAAGCAGTGTTGCTATATTATAATAAAGCTCCACAAAGACAAAAATGCTTTGTTTAAAGTTTATTATTACATAATTATATTTTATAATCGTATTTTAGTTAAAAATACAACTAACGATTTATGATACTTTATTCGACAATTTATCGATTATAACGATTTTACTATGTCAATCTCTAACGCAACCTGTTCCGATTCACGCATCAAGAATTATGTATATGGAATGTTTATATTTAAAGTTTAAATAATTACGGAGAAATAAAAATAGTTTTAAGTTAAAAATGCAAAATAAAACAGTTTTCTTTTTATCTTCGTATTAAGTGTTGTTTCCTGTATTCCGCGTTAGGTAAATTGTTTCGAAATGAATCATGCATGAAATGGAATTAGTCAAATGTCACCGTACCCATGCTACGTGAAAAATATTGTAAATAGTTACTAATTGGGTAGATTTCTAAAATCTTAAGGAGCGGTCGAAACATCCTCTATTTCTATTGCAGGTTGTTGCTGTTTGGCTTACTTTATAAAATGTCACGTACCTATAAGCAGCGTTATTAAGATTTCCGTTTGATAGGTCTTTTATAGTCAAATTGTATGTTTTCTGCAACCTACCGAGGGCTATTGCAGCGCCTTCTAGATCTGTTAGTACAGGATACTTGAGTTCCTCATGGTTCTTTGTTATATTTTCTATGGATAGTGAAATATTCTTTAAGAACGTCGATTAGTAACGTGTTCATTGTTCATTGAAAAATCAAAATGGAGTCTGCCTAAATACTGTAGAGGAATGGTTACCTGTTTCCGTTTTCATTATCCTTTTCAAACTATCTAAATCAGAAGTTAATTGTTTTATGAGTGTGAAAGCTTTGATGGGATTCTCCAAGTAGTTAGGAATATTTTGCATCGCAATTTCATGTTCTGTTTTATACTGATCAGCATGCCTACGATAAAAAAAGAAATTGTGATAAAGATGTATGTTGTGTACAATCGAGAATAAATACTATACTGTTATGCTGTTAGTCTAAAATTAAAAAGCATCTTGTAGAGTCAATTAAAAAATGTAATATAGTGTTTTTCATTTGATTTTGGATTTTAGACGATATCAATATATTCTAAAATTTAATAGCATTGTTTGCAGTGTCATTGGTTTGCAATTGGGTAGTTCCATGTTGTTAAAATAAATATTTAGCTGAACTTATTAAATGAGAAATGGTAAAAGAGTGATAACCGCTGCGTCGGTTCTTATTTAATCGTTTTTATTTATTTTTAATCACCCTAACAGCCTATAATAGTAAATGATTTGACCATAAAATATTATGACGTCACAAATAAATTTTTCATACAATTTATTTTATAACGTACCGTTTTGACGTTTAGTAAAATGTAACTAATTTGACTAGTCAGTCAAACACCCAATTAGCAGAATCGGGGTCCAGGTTGAGTAAAGTTTTGATGAGTCCTTTTTACTTACTTTTATCTGGGTTCATACTTACCTGCTCAGGGTATAAAGTTTTTGCTCTCGTCTGCTAATATAGTTATCAAGGTCATATATAGTCCTTTTCAGAGTATGTGGTAACATTTCAAGGTCTACCAAAGATGTGAACATTTCTGTGTTTGTTGTAACAATTAGACTGCATAGTATTGAGATTCTTAAATCATGTAGCATATTGGCACTAGAATTTAAAAATAGCCCGAAGTAAAATTATAAAATGATTTGTTGAAATTTTGAAGGTACATTGAGAGTTGAAATACGATGAACAAAATATTAATTAATAAAATATAAATTATAATTCAAAGCTCTTCAAATCAAATCAAATATTAAAATGTAATAATTTAGCATCGTATTTTACAATTTATTTTTAATTTATTCTAATTAATTTAATGTTATTAAATTACAAGGTACGAAGTTTATTTATATATAGTATTTAATATAATTATTTTTTTCAAGTACAGTCAGAGACATTGATTTAAATCATATTATTGTCCGAACTAAAGATGAGTGCCAAATATAAGAACAATCCAACAGGAAAGATTGAAACGAAGGAATTAAGATCATTTGAGCACTTGTTCATCAAGATCTGACGTTGACTGTACTTTTGTTATTAAATAGTTGTTTTATTTGAAAAAACTGATGGTAGTTACAAACATGTACGTAATTCACTGTAGGTCTTACAACCAGATTTATTTCAACTTCATGAAGTGTTAATGACATAAGTTCTTTTAAGTATCGCATTTAACTAAGCGATAAATTGGTAGTAGTAAATGTTTTTCTACATAAGCAATATAAACTGGAATCCAATAAGTATTTGTAATCTGTAGGCACAGTACACTGGTATTTTGGTTTATCGATTATTTTTTCTGACACTTTATAGATGTTTGATTTAACAAAACTATCGTTTTTATATTTTTGAATTACATATAGGTTTAACTTCTCTATAAGAGTCACAATTCTGAAGCAATGGGGATACCGACGCAAAATTAATTATAGATGGCAGCAGCATATGACCAAACAACAATAACCATCTGTTCTGTGACAATAACAAACTCATAGCTGTCAGATTTGACGAGACAAGCAATGAAATCTACGTAGATGACAGCTTACATTGGCCATTGCGAGGCGCCCTCTATAGGGATAAAAGAGCAGTCGGCATCCCCATTAGATCTATACCGGACACTTTCTTCTTCTGCCAAACTACGACTAAAAGCCGGGCATTATACTACTGATATACATACATACATTCATGCCTGTAATGATTTGATTTTGAAACCGCGTACGAAATGGCGGACTGCAGTAGGGGAGACCGAGGAGAGTTGAAACAATTTTAACATTTTCTTTCATACAACAAATCCTATAGACAGAAATTGTATAATATTAGTACCAAACGATAGGTTATTCTTTAAGCTTGCAAATGATATTATTAAGAACTGGTAAGCGTCAAATGTCGTGGTCAAAAGTCCATTTAACTGCAAGAAGTCAACTTTTTTCAACTCCCTTCATATCGAGGTAAGATGAAACAGGGGTCAATGAGAGTTGAAACATATGGTTTTTGAGAAGTTTTAACGGCTGTAAAATAAAAAAGACGATATAATTTAAATGTATTCGTATGTATGATGCTGACGGCGTCCCTGGACATCGCCAACGCGTTCAACACCTTGCCCTGGAGTTGCATTAGGGAAGCGCTAGTATATCACTTAATGCCTCTCTATTTCTACCGCATTGTTCGGGCGTACCTGATGGAGAGAGCCGTCATATGCTAAAGTACGACAGGCGTCGGTCGGCAAGAGATATCGTGCGGTGTTCTGCAGGAATTGGTCCTGGGGCCATTTCTGTGGAACATTGAAACAACTGGAGTTGATAGACGGTGCTGCCGCCACCGTCACGTATTATGTGGACAACAAGATAGTGATGGCAAGCGGGGGTACAGACCGCGTAACGACCCTGAAGGCCATGACCGTTGCCCAAGTCACGATTTGGTTACACCTAGACGTGGACACGGAACGGTCTGGTGGCTGGGTCTCAAGGTGTCTCTATTGAAAACCGGCCATCAGTGGGTACTTCACGATATCCTTTGACGGAACGAGTCTCCTCCCGGATCGCTCCCATGGATCCTGGAGGCGAAAGAACTTTCTGTGCTATCCGATATAGCTACTTCGCGACACATCACACCTCTATCAGTCTTTCAATAACAATCAGTAGGCATGCTGGAACAAAATAAACAAATGAAATCAACATGCCCGTTATTGCTGACATGAAATTGAAAAACGAGGGCAGTAGAAACAGCCTGTTTCAAATCTCTTCAATAAGGAAAACCCTCCTAATTTTAATTTTATTCACTATCAAGTAACAAATACACAGAAATCATCTGTATCAAATATATATAATAAATCTTAAGTAAATGAGCTTTCGAAATATGTATAACTTAAGCCAAAATTCACAACTGCTATAAAAATATAAACATAGTAAAAAAAACGATAAAACTTACTTTTCTCATTTTTTCCCATATGGCACGCAAAACTACACAACCGCGAGGCCTACGCCACCGACGCAAACTGAGACGTTAGCGGGTGGAGGGAAGTGGTTGAAATGCGATATTGCCAGCTCGCTAATGATTTTAAATTTCAAGAAATCGGCACTGTACTGCACTTCAAATCACCTTTGTTTCGAATTTCCTCGGTCTCCCCTAGGCTAATTTTGTGAATTAGCCAACTATGATTTTCAGTGCTCGTATACCTAATATTCCTTATATATTTCATGTGACGCGACCACATATTCTGACCCTCGTGGACGCGACTCTTTTGTCTTCCATCGGACACTTTGGTAGAGAGTAAGGCGTTGTCCTACGTTTGTCCTACGTAAGCGTCGCATCGCGTCATGTCACTCACGTAGTACCACAGATAAGTAATGGATGATATTAGATACACCCATAAATAAGTGTACAGGATTCAGCCTTTAGTCCTTAAACCTAACAGTATTCAGGGATTAATGAACTATCTCTGACTCGCATGTATGGCATGAGTTTAACTATTATTTGGTTTTAAGCAAAGAGGAAATTGTAGGGAGGGAACGGAGATCTGTACAATTTTTAGGGTAAAAATAATAATAAAAATAGTGATTTGTATTTTATTAACTTGTTTGCTTGGTTGTAGTGACCGTATTTATAATATTTCTTCAACTTGACGTCTTTTATTTGTCTTCAATAATCTTCTCCACTAGATCCAACAAAGATATTATATCAATTACGATATTATGTTATCGACATGGTATTTATAGATAATAATGGTGTATGGAGCCACCAATATCTTTGAGACTCAAGTCTACCTCATCTGCAAATTGTTACATTTTGTTGATTGGCGGATAGCAGTAGCAGGTTTTTCACTCGTTCTTGGGGGTCAGACGGCAGACGTCCATAAAAGTCAAAACAAATTAAATCATAAAAAGGTGGAATAGGAGCGTGGAATCTATACTGTTGGTGAAGCTTTCAATACAATCAAGATTAGTATTCAGATAAAGCAACAACACATACTGCGTTAACTATTGATGTAGTATGTTTATATAATATAATATTAAAAGCTGTTGGACACAAAAGATTTTTTTCATAAAAAGGTGCTGCCCTGACTGTGTTCGAGTATCTACGCCCCAAACCAATGTAAATATACGTATTTATATACACCAATTTTTGCACTGAGTGGAAATTGAATCCGTGACACCTGGTTTAGCAGTCGAACGCTTTACAGCTACGCCACGCCAGAAATTGTCAAAATATATAGATAACCTCAAACCTAAACGCATTGTCCCTAAAGGACGTGAGAATCCAATTCTAATATACTCAGAAAGGTTAGTGAATAATTAAAGTGATTTTTATTATTACCTGAATGGTATGGATCTAGGTATTTTGAAATTATTAGCATCAGTTTCTTTTTGGTGTACTAGGTTACAGGGTTTGATTAACTCTTGACCGCATTGTGGAATCCATTTGGTACACACTAAAAAATACATTTAAATAATACAATACTGTAATAGATACAAATTACTTAAAGAGGCTACCTACCCTTTTGTCAATCATAAACCGAAAGAAAGTTGCTGGGCTTCGCCTGATGTTAAAAAAACTTCTTTCGATCTTTTACACAGCAGTCGAATGTCTTAGTTAGGTGAATCTTGAGTGTGAAAATTTTACATGTTCGGAAGACAAAAGTACTTTAAACATGTACTCTTAAAAAGTCTTCGAAAATAATATCAGCCAAGGGAATCAAATAAATACGCTGAATCATAAGATTCACCCATTTTTTATTACAATTGAAATTTATCCAACACTGTTTAAATAATAACCGATGATGGATAAATTACAGACTCTCGTGTCACGTTGTTTGTGGTGGAACTCCTCCGAAACGACTCGACTGCTTTAACATTATTACCCACCGAAGAATCTTTATTGTGAAATTTACAGATTCTTAAAAATTAGTAGGTAGCAATTTATTTACGTACCCCACTTGGAGCCCAGCAGTACTGGGCAGCTTGCATGTGTCATAGCGAGATTACGCTCTCCTGAGGCATGCATATTTAGCCAGTAAATGGCTGCACCCTTTTCCGGGTACACGCTAAGGTGAAATTTAGTGAATACTGTGGCGCCTCCAAGGGGTACATCTGATAACTGGAAAAATCAAACAAGTATCTGTTAGGGGGACTACACATCTACTTCTTTTTCTTCTTATTTTATTCAAATGTCTCCTTGTATCGGTTATTTGGGTGCCGATGATTCTGCCAACCTCAAGGTAATGTTAAGTAAAATCGACTTCACGTCAAAGCAGCATTTCATGACATTTCATTAACAGCCTCTATGGCGTGGTAGTGAAGGCGGCCGCTACGCAGGAGGCGCGGGTTCGATCCCCGCTCACTGCAAATATTTGTATGCATGAATATATATTTACAAAAAAGTATATAAGTATGTTTATCCGCATTTTAGATTCCATAACACAAGCTAGTTAAGCTATGCTTAGATACCACGGATCTACATAGATATCGTTGTATAAAATGTTGTGGAATATTTATTATGTGGAATATTTATTTGCTGTGCACACAAAATATTGCTAGGAAAATGCTTCATAGATATCAAGAAGCATTTACTGGATATTTACCCAGTTGTAACTAAATTTGCTGCTTTTGTGCGTGGCCCCTCTTAGAGCATGGTATTTTATCATAAACAAAAGTTTGAATATATTTAGTTCTTTCTCAAGTCAACCTCACCTGTTAGCCAATATGCCTGCTGAGTGATGGACGAGGTTGTGGCATAGGCCTTACTCTCGGGGTTGGGAGATCAACGGCAGTCGCTTTCGTAAGAGCCAAGCAAATGGATGAAAAGGAGGTGTAGGAGAGCGGAGTCTCGGATTCGTATTATGCAGGTTTTGGATGTAACTGGGTCTGGTCCTCAAATGAAGAAGAAGAAGACAGAAGATGCGCTTAGCTTTAATTTAGAAAAACTTACATAAAACATTACAGTAGCAAAATTATACTCGTTATTTTTATTACACTCTGGAGAAATATCCTGTAAATGAAAAAATAAACAATTTAAGAGCCCGATTAATTCTTATATTCATTAGTAACTATAGATTTTTATACTGGAGATAGAAGGCACTTGGTGGAATCTGCTACACATATTGAATAATGATGGCACTTTTTAAATTAATAATGCCGTGAGGTGAAACCGGTCAGGTTAAAAATAAAAATAAAATAAAGTGTGGCAAAGTACAAGTGCCATCATTATTCAATAGATTTTTATGTACTATCTGCAGTTTTAAACAAATGTAAATGCACATTGCCCATCCCACCCCCTCCGTATGGAAATAGCGACTTAAAACTATTATCGAAAGTGTTATTCAGTGTCTACGACGACATTCCGATTTGCTACGGATATATCAAACCCTACGAGAAATTGAAAAGGTTGATTTATCAGTCCGGGTCTACAACCATATCTCGATATGCTACGAACATATTAAGTCTACGAGAAATGGAAACATTGAATGATGATCATTATTTTTTTCGAGAAATATCCCATAAAATTAATCAGGGTCTACCACCATATCCCGATATGCTACAAATATATTAAAGTCTACGAGAAATGGAAAAATAAAAAACTATGTATTTCTTTCAGAAAACTTACTGACTTAAGGATTAGAAAAGAACAAAAATAATAGGAATATTAGGATAGTTCAAAAAAGTTCTTACTTCATATTCAGGAGCACTTCTCTGTTGAAAAATAATAAAATATGATTATGTTATTTTTTTTTACCTATGAAAATATCAATTGTAAAGACATTTCATCTAAGTGTACCAAGAACTGTCAATCTCTCTGAACTTAATAACGGCTTAATAGGCTTAATAATAGCACGTTGAGATGTTGGGTGATCCCGGTTGCCACACGAATATCTGTGGCATCAACTTCTACGCCTAATCTATGCATTCATGTAAAAAAAAAACTAAATTGCTTCCATTTTTCAAGCGTTTTATTGAGGTTTTATATATCTCCGGTGAACAGTGTCTCTTAAATACGGGAATACCCAAAAATTCCGAAATATTTAATTCCGAATTTCAATATTCCGATTTCAAAAATTTCGAGTATTTATAATTCCTAAGAAACAAAACCCCGTCTATTCAAACACACGATAGTTATTTTTCCGAAAGTCATAAATACGAATGTTCACTCTGCCGAATTTCATTTGTACGAATAATAAAAAATCCGTAGTGTTATTAGCAAAAAATCATTCCTAATTTCAAATTTCCAAAAATTCATTGCTCATATTGAAAATTAGTATGAAAAATAAATAAAAGTAGTCACGCATGAAGAGGCAGGTAATCAATGAATTTATAAATTAAGTAATTAATAATTCTCCCATTACTTCATATAAAAATTGAGCTAAAGGCCACTTGTCTTGTTTCTGTCGCCGCAAACTAGCTTAACCGCCGTTCAATTAACTGCCTAGGCTGTTAAACGACGCCATTCAATGAACGGCCGGAATGATATACAGCCGTAATGTTTATTACAGCATTTAATAACCTGGCTGGCTAATGCTTAGGCCATTACTAAGATGGGGCATCACCTCAAATTAAGACAGAAAATTACATACATACATATACTCACGCCTGTAAATCCTCGAAGGGGTAGGGAGAGGTGTATTCACAAAAAAAAATTGGATAGGTTTAATGAGAAAGCTGTACAATCCGACTTGGATAGGTTAGGTTAGAAGGCTAATGCGGGAGTGGAGCGGAGCGAAGCTCCCGCATTAGCCTTCGTGGTTATTTCTTTTTATAACCATGCAGAATAAATCCATTTTCATAGCTATTTAATTAAATGGCTAGGCAAGTAATTAAACGTCATCGATCCAAGCTTGCCTAACCGTTTAATCAAATAGCTGAACACCATTCAGGCCGCTAATTGAACGGCGGCGTTCAGTAAGGAGCCTAGGCAGTTAATTGAACGTCTGATTAAACTAGTTGGCTGCGACATTTCTACTGCCGTAGTACTTGTCTGAACATTCAATTTTCATGTTTTTTTTCGTGTACCTACCGCGACAATAGCAACAATCCTTTTTCAAAACAAGAAACAAGTTTCCAAAGCGTTTGAATGTCGCGTTTGTGTTGTTTCGAAATTTTGATAATCGGAATTCGTATTTATGATATTTCGGATTATTATTCATACAGAATTTGTAATGGTTCGGTATCTTGAAATTCGAAATTCTGACACATTCGTAGTTTTGAACATTAGGAATTTTGAAATTCGGGTTTTCAATAAATAGGATTTATGATACATCGGATTTCAGACTTTCGCAATTCGAATCATTCGGAATTGTGAAATTCGTGATTGTGACTTTCAGTATAAAGCTTTTCGTATTTATGTAGTGTACCCCTTAATATTATAATAATATAATATAATAAATGTTTATTTCAGATAATGTACAATCCATAGTTTTGTTAGTAATACTTAACCTATGTTATTAAGTACAAGATTTTTATATACAGTTATAATTGCTTCACGTGACCGAAGCTCACGTGCTTCTCACGTGAACTCCGACCGAATGCCTAACCATCGGACAGTCTATCCTATCCGCTAGCACACTTAGAATGCCGTTGGCGCTGGTTCGGACACGTTGCAGCAGAGAGGCGACTCTTTTTCTCATGATGGCGTGGAAGCCATCGGTGTGCATTTCTGCAAACATGCCCGAGGCACTGCAGCGCCTCAGCAGCATTCTAAATATGTTGTTGTATTCAACATCACTATATTTTCTTACCGAAGGTGTATCTAAGTGCATTTCATAATGTCCTCCTATCCCATAGTTAACTACTTGTAGTCGGTCAGTCAGTTCCAAATTCAAACCAGTCATGTCAGCCACTCGACGAGAGATACGGGCAGCGACATCAAATTCCATTTCTTGCAACCAAGCGGACTTACTGACACGAAATCGTACAGTATCTATTTCGGGTTTCCCCCTGGAGACTGAAGTGCCATTAAACTGTGGACAAATATTAGCGTTATGAATCGTGAATAAGAGCTACGAGACAACATGAGGTAGCAGAAGACCTGCTTAAATAGGAACTAGGAACTGCCCTAATGAAGAAGCACTTACACCATAAGGTTTCGACGAAGAAGTTTCCTGTGAATATATAGCAATGCTGCGTCAGGCGGGTTACCGGTCATAAATTTAGTTCGTGACGTCGCTACCGGATCTCGCTCAATGCAACGGACGCCTTATTACCTAACTTCATACTTAACTAAATACTTTACGATTTACTTACTTTAAGCGTAGCAATTTGTTTAAGAGCATCAATTTCAGTGTCACTTATTATATCATGGAACAACATTATATCAGGATTTCTGTACTTCGTTTCCATTTTCATAGGTGCAATTTTCAGAAAAGCATGATTTTCAAACATGTAACGGCATGTTAATCTGAAACAGAGCCTGGGTAAATTATCGACAGTGTGTATATAGGTAGTTGTTATTTTTCCAATTTGTGGTGATTTTCGAGATCCTGTCAAAATAAAGATATTATTGATGAGTAAACACGATTCACCGGATCAAGATATTGGATCGTGATATTAATTGACTGTAATCCTTGCCAAAATATTATAAAAACTACAAAACTATTGTTGTTTTGTAGATTTTCATTTAATCCATACTAATATTATAAATGCGCAAGTAACTCTGTCTGTCTGTTTGTCTGTATGTTACGCTTTCATGCCTAAACCACTGAACCGATCTTGATGAAATTTAGTACAGAGGTGCATCAGAGCTTGAGAACGGACATAGGCTACCTTTTATCGCGAGAAAGGGGGTTAATAGAGGGAAAATAGGGGCTGAAATTTTGTATGAAAGTTTGTCATCTTTGTAGATATCCTATTGAAATTTGATACAAAGGTGGATTAAAGCTTGGAAAAGGAAATAGGCTACCTTTTATCGCGAAAAGGGTGGTAGAAGGGGGGAGTAGGGCCATGGGATGAAAGTTTATATGAAATTTTTCATTTATTACTACTACTACCACAGAATAATTAATAGTACTAACGTACAGAAGGATCACTGCGCAAGAAGATTTAATTAATTCCAGTCTTGCTCCGACGCAATACGGTGGAATTCAGCTCGCACAACATTAGGTACCTATAATTTTATTCACCTACTACTTCGTCTCTTTCTATCGCGTACCTCTTATCTCTTCTTACGCTGTTAGGGTTGCCTTCTTGTGAAGAAATGAATATTTGATTAGCAGTCCAGTTATGCACCTGTTACTATTTTTCTACTTATGTGAAAATGACAACTTTAAACATACCTACCTAGTATTAGATGAAAAAAGTATTTTATTACAATGTCCGCATATTTTAACATAAGACGATAAGTATACTACTACATTTAGTATTCTTTGCTACTACACTTTAGTGTATTTGCTAAATTGAACATACCATTTACGTGTTTAGTTACATGCCGTACGACGCAAACACGAAACGGCTTAAACTAGTCCGAGAGCCGACACCCAAAAATCGTGTTGGTAAATTATTTTAATTTGCTCCAGCTAAATTCAATGTGACTCGCTGCGCTTTGAAAGCAGTTCATATTTGAATTTATATTATCGTTAGGAACTCGGTTCTGGGATACTATAAGCTTTGTTGGAACTGTATTTGGTTTCAGTTGTTTGATTGTCCTGATTGCAGAATCTTCAAAATGGTGCGAGCAGACTTCGTAGCTTTTAGCTCTCAAATTTTCTTTGCTTAGGAAGTCCTCTCGTCCTATTAAAATCAGCCACTCTCGGCGCCTAAAATAAAATAGACAAATGGTAGTCAGTACGGAGCAAACACACATGTGCTTATGGTCATTGGTTAGAGTGAAGCAAACGGGACACTGAAGAGCACAGTCACCGTAGTAGTCGCTCGTCCCCGTCACAGGAACAGTCCCCGTTGCAGTCGCCATAGTCCAGTCTCTATACAATGAAAATTTTTCTAAGTGTTTGACAATCGCCACGCCAAGAAAGGTTAGGTGCACCAAAAGTAGTATAACTTCAAAAATCGTATCTCCTAAGCTAGTAAAAATCACTGGACATACATGGGGGTGGCTCAAATACTCCTCAATATGGGGCGCCAAATTTTTTGGCCAGGAGAGCTGGCCACCATGTATTGTCAAACTTAACCTTAGCTCTTGGTCTATATACCCGTCAGACTAGCCAAAGTGCGCCAAAGTATCTAATTATCATGTTCAGGTGAATAATATTAAATATTATGCTATTCATTTGTATACCTATTAAATTTATTACTTCAGCTCTCGGACTATAAACCAAGAATACTAAATATTAGGTACCTATAAGCTATAAGGTAGCTTTCGAGCGCGAAGGTTCATATATTATGTAGGTAAGAACTAATAAATGACGGCGTTATGAAGAGACAAACATAAAAAAAATCGAATTGAGACCCTCCTCCTTTTTTGAAGTCGTTTAATTAGAAGGAACTTGGAACTGCAGAAATTACGTAGGGTAGGTATCGTCAGTGGTACCTACCTACCTATAGTCAGCGCGTGATGCCCGTCAAGGACACTCGAAACTAGAAAAATACGTCGGGCGGGTGACGGCGAAGTACGTTGTCCCCGATGGGTCCGATCCAATAACCCTCCTAATTTAAAAATCTAGCTGGCTAGGTACCTACCTACTTTGTGGTCTACCTATAAAATAAGTAGTTTTTGTCTAGATACGCATTCTGTCCGAACAGTAGTATTGCTAGGTTGGGTTATGGGTAGGTAGGTACCTTAAAATTTTAAGATTTATTAATTTGGCAAACAGGCAGAACAGAAAAGATAAATCTGGCATATTTCTATTCGAATTCAAACAGCCGAACGCCACACAATATCGTCTGTCATATGAGAAAAAAATGTTTTTATAAAAAACACCTCAAGCGTTCACACGAGCGCGCGCGTGACACTCGACTAATTTTAAATCCGCTCGGCCGGATACTTCGCTGTAGGTATATAACGGATGTACGGCGCGGAGTGAACCACGCCTGCTACTACTCTACTTATTTCAAGATATCCTGATGAAATTTGGGATAGAGATAGATTAAAGCTTGGGAACGAACATAGGCTACCTCTTGTCTCGAAAAAGGGGGTTTAGGGGGGGGGGCGGGAATAGGGGATGAAAGTTTGTCAGTTTTGAAGATATCCTGACGAAATTTGGTACAGGGATGAATTAGAGCTTGGGAACGAGCATAATCTACCTTTTGTCGTGTAAAAGGGAGTTTAAGGGGAGGGGGGAGACAATAGGACAATATAATTTTGACATCCTGATGAAATTTGGCACAGAGATAGATTAAAACTTGAAAACGGATATGGCTACCTTTTATAGCGAAATAAGGGTTTAAAGGGGGTAATAGGGGATGAAGTTTGTTATTTTTAAATATCCTTATGAGAACGGATATAAAAGGGGGTAGAAGGGGGGATAGGGTTAGGGGATTAAAGTTTCTCATTTTTCAATAGAAAAGGGAGTGAATAAAGGACTTTTTTAAATATAACCTCATGAAATTTGGAATAAAGGTGGATTAGAGCTTCGGAACGGACTTAGTCAAGAACAAGCCAAATATAGAAGCGAGTGGAGAGACAAGTACAAATTATTATAGGGACGAGTGTGTAGAAGTCAAATAGAAAGTCAAGTAGAGTCGACTACAGGGGCGAGTAGATATGCGACTAGAGAAGCCAGTAGAGAGTCCAGATTAGAATCAAATGGAGTGCAGTGGAGAGTCGAGTAGAGAGGCGAATAGTGAGGCGAGTGGAGAGACGAATGTAGAGGCGAGTAGAGATCAAATAGAAAGATGAGTAGAGATTCGAGCAGAGGGGCGAGTAGAGAGGCGAGTGGACAGGCGAGTAGGGAGAGTCAAGTAGAGAGGCGATAGGAGAAACGAGTGGATGGGTAAGTAGAGATACGCGTAGAGAGACCAATGGAAAGGCGATTATACGGGGGAGTATACAGAGTCGAGTGAAGTCAGTAGAGTCGAGAACAGAGGCGACTAAATAGTAGAGTAGTGAGGCGAATTTAATGCTCAATAGCGTCGGCTCAACACTTAGCGATAACCGACATTCACGCGGGCGGAGCCGCGGGTAAAAGCTAGTTTATGATATTGTTGAGATATTAATTGAAATCCAACTATTGTTGGATGGATTCTATCGCGATGTTTTTAATAATTTTATTGAAATTTCATACCTGGTAGATATTTCTCTGGGAACGATCAACTCACCGCGGCACTGCGCCTCATACGTATTTTTGGCCTCAGTGTAAGTATCCATAACGTCTGGTTTCTTCACAGAATTCTGTGTAGACATATGAACATATTTTAAAAATGTGCCTTTATGTCTAAAATCATTTACCAAATTAGTAAAATAGCTTACTTCGACTTGTTTGTTCTCATAATCAACCTTTTCATCGTCAATTCTTTCAGAGTACAATGGTAAATTGTACTTGGCTCGTGAGTTTGCCGGGTCTATATCAAGCAACGTGTATGTCCATTTTAATGCATTTTGCATATCTCCTGTAAATATGATTTAATATTATCATTCCATTGACAGGAAATTAGTACTACGTAAAGGCGTATTAAAATGAAAAATGAATACGATAAAAGTTGTAGGTAATATATGACAACAATGATGAACTCGTAAGAAATGACAATCACTTTCAGTTTTTTGTAGCCTTACTTTTGACAGTGGTAAATTCTTAGGTAGCGGTAAAGTCAAAGTCATAAATCACTTATTCACATAGAACATTAAATCGGAACTTACAAAACGTTAATATAAAAGAAATATTAGAAACTAGTTGAGGAAATGGACCACCCCGGTTGCAAACGCGGCCCCGATCTGAGAAGACTCCGGCAGGAATCTCAGCAGATTAGTCTAAATACAATAAATTGCTTGAGTAGCATAGTTGAGCAAACAGCTCAGTTCCAAGTTTGTTTATCATCAAAATATTTTTGGATTTTATGTTACCCTTTCTGGCATAGTTTAATCTTAACCACATTTTCAAATTTACTCACAGGTGAATCCCTAATTTCATTAAGGAGCTTTTTAAAAAAGCGTATACACTTGCCCTGGATAGAATTACTAATTATTTAGTAGTAAGTAATGGTGTATTTAAGTTACAGGTCCAACATAGTAGGTTACCAAATTATTTAAATTATTATTGTTTCCTGTTCATGCGAACTAAGATCAAAGTGATAATTATGTGAATTAGATAGTAGATTTAAGGTATTTACCTAACGAATAATATGCGAAAATGATATACTCAAGTATATCGACTGCGCTGAAGTTATGAAAATACTTTTCATTGGTGTATTTGCGAAAAGCTTCAATCATCCATGCGCATACGTTCTCATAATCTGCCTCTTTATGGAATACTCGTCCTAGTTCATAGCAGTCGCCAGCTGTCATTGGCGTACTGCAGGTCATACAATTAGACAGAAATATTATATGTAATACAGAAAAGAAGATTTACCTGAGCTTGGGTTTTTCTCCGATTTCAAACGTGCCTAGTCTTTCGACTAATAACCGGCAGGTTCATGATTAATTATATGAATTTTTATTTTAAAATATTGACTAACGTGTGTATGAGCAATAATTAAAAAAAGCATCATCTTAAACCACATAGTGATTTCAGTTATTTAGTTAATGAGATTGCTAATTTAGCGTGATCCTCCTACTTCATCATCACCTGCCTGTTCGTGTCCCGTGTGTTTTTTTGGGATCGGCGCAATTTATTTTATTATCTACGATATTTTCCTAACAGAATGCCATCTCATTAGTTATTGTTATTAACTGTAAGAATTTTGATTGTTCTTATATTTTAGTGTAATGTTGAAAAAAAAAACAAACCTATTATATTCCACAATTCCACAATATTCCACAATATTCCACAATATTCCACAACATTTCACACAACGCTATCTAGACCCATGGTAAGCATAGCTTAACTAGCTTGTGTTATGGAATCTAGAATGCGGATAAACATACTTAGATACGTTTTTTTTTGGTAAATACATACATATTATACATAGAAACATACAGACCAATGCAAATATACATATTCATGCATACAAATATTTGCACTGAGCGGGGATCAAACCCGCGCCTCCTACGTAGCGGCCGCGTTCACTACCGCTACGCCACGGAGGATCGGATCAATGGAGGAGATGCAGATCAATGGTAACATTTGTTATGATATTAATTATTTTCTTAAAACATATTGGTACTTACAAATACACTCGAGAGCAATGAATCCGGGTCACTCAAAGAATCCAAAAAATCTCGGAAAGTAAGAATTCTAGGTTAATGCAATAAATTGTATTTAATAGACAATTTAATACTCCTTAAATGAAAGTATTAAAACTTCTTAGTTATTGTAAAGTTATATCATAAAAAAATCAAATTTGAAAAGGGAACACTGTCGAAGATGGAACTACGAAATTACAGGATTTGTTTTTGCTTTTGTTTGTAATCTGTCATTTATGTTGGTACATAAACCAGGTTGATAGTGCTCAATATTCATTATTCAAGCTGAAATCATGTCGCTTACACTTGAAGAATGCACCAGAATACTTACATTGGTGGAAACCGGCCGGAGTCAGCGCGATACAGCCAGGACTGTCGGTGTGTCGCTGTCAACAGTACAAAGAGTTCTCCGACGTTACGAAGAAACTGGTTCTAACCTACGCAGACCAGGAACGGGCAGAACTAGGTGTACCATAGCACGAGAAGACCGATACTTGGTGAACACCATGCTTCGAAATCGCTTTCTCACAGGAACTGAACTCACAAATCAGTTTCGACGCCTCGGAGGAAGTAACCCAAGTGCATGGACAGTAAGACGTCGGCTTGCTGAATCTAACTTAAAACCCCTTAGACCTGCAAACGGCCCTAAACTGGAGCGTGGCCATCGTATTTCAAGACTAAGATATGCCCAGAACCACGTAAATTGGAGTATTGAAGATTGGTCGAAAGTTATGTTCTCCGACGAATCAAAATTTATGCTCTACAAGCACGATGGAAGACACAGAGTGTATAGAAGACCAGGGGAAAGATTCAAGCAAGCATGCATCGAAGAAAAAGTAGCCTACGGTGGTGGGTCTGTACTTGTGTGGGCCGGAATTTCCTCTGAAAGTCGCACAGAGCTGGTGATCATAGAAAACGGCTCTTTAACTAGCGTAAGATATGTGGAAGAAATCCTCAACGAACACGTTGGTCCATTTATGGTCAATTTGGGTGAGGATGCTATATTTATGCATGACAATGCCCGACCTCATACAGGTAGGATTGTGAATGACTACCTTCAAGAGATGAACATTACTTGTATGGAGTGGCCAGCGCGCAGCCCGGATATCAACCCGATCGAGCATGCTTGGGACGAGCTAGGGAGATGCGTAAAACAACGAAACCCTCCCCCAATCACGCTTCCTGAGCTCAAAATTGCTCTCACAGAGGAATGGGAGAATATTCCCCAAAATCGTATAAGGAACTTGGTGTACAGCATGCCAAACCGCGTAAACGCAGTAATGGAAGCACGAGGAGGTAATACGAAGTATTGAAATTCAAGAAAATCGTCATAAAGTTCAAAAATTTCATGTTTCCTATTTTTGTTTTAAGGAGAGATCAGCAGTTTTTTTTCTTTATGTAATTTTGTGTAAATAAAATGTATGGTGACTCATATTTTTTTAACTTTCATTTAAGGAGTATTAAATTGTCTATTAAATACAATTTATTGAATTAACCTAGCATTCTTACTTTCCGAGATTTTTTGGATTCTTTGAGTGACCCGGATTCATTGCTCTCGAGTGTAGTTTTCAAATATTACCTATAAACTCCGGCAGTGAGTTTTCCTTTGGCTAAGTCCTTTATATTTAATTCATAAGTTTCCTGCAACCTACTGATTGCTTGTGCGGCACCTGTCAGATCCTCCTGGGTTGGGTATACATGATTTTTATCTATGACCGTAAAATTCATTATATCTTCTGCAAAAGTGAAAAAATAAGGCTAATTTTGTATATTTTCATCGTCGCATTTATAGGTAAGACATAATTATCTTAATTACCTTCTTTCACTATAATATTATCTTCAATATAATCAAGATCAACAGATAATCTTTTCATGAGGATAAAAGTGGTAATGGGGTTGTCCAAATACGTGGGAGTATCTTTTATGGCCTTTTTATGTTGTATTTGGAATTCATTGAGATATCTGGAAATGAATACGATTTTGATATAATATGAACTATCGTAATAAATGGATAAAAGAAACTGAATTACATCTTACTTTTTCATGAAGGCAAGTCTTTTCTCTTGCTTATGAAAATATAAATCTAAGATGTCTATAACTCTCTTCTGAGTTTTCAATAAGTTTTCAAGATCTACAATTGCCGTGAAAAGTTCTGCGTTGGTCCAATTGGTAAGATTGCATAGTAATAGGAAATATATTGTATTCATCCTACTATTAAACAATTTAGGGAACATTGTTCACGAACTTAACCAGTGCAGAAAGACGGGTTTTGTTTAAAAGCTAAATAATGCCACGTGGCTTGTGTATATTACGTCATTGACTTTTAACGAACATTGATAACGATACTTGGCACTAGGTTTAGCAAAACATAGAACCGATACCATTGTTAAGTATATAAGGTGCCTATCGATGTATTATAGCATTGCGTGTCATTAAAAAGTAATGATATAGCAATGGCATTAAGGCCATTATTAGGTTTTTATGCCATTTATGATTACATTTTCATAGACTCAGTAAAAATTTTACTACTACAAAATCCTTGAATGGACTATATTACTAATCTTTAAATTTAAAATTTATCTATTAAAAATGTTTTGATTTCGGTTTCACTAAATAATTTCCACCGTATACTACTCGTAGGTCCCCAATATGTTCGACCAACAGGCACTAAATGTACCATTGAAGAAGTCTCCTAAAAGGCTCTGGCCGTTCACAACTTTCTGGACTGCAAAGACAGCCAACAGACCCAACCTCCGGGGCTGAAGCATATTCCAGCCTACACCTGGTCCATGCAGGCCTAGGTTTCAGGCATCGTCCTTCCCTACTCTTGCGGGCGTGGTGCGGTACGAGGGAATCGCTATTATCGGTTTTTAGCACCACCACTGCAGTGAATCCGATAGCTGTCATGTAAATAGTTGTTCTTACTGATCCTCCATCCCTTTTATCTCCTGTAACACTGAGACGATCAGTCACTGTAGCCTAAGTTTTAAATTACCTTGTAGTGTAGGAGTATAAACAGTAACAAATGTCAATAGGATATGAAATGTAGATTTATCAAAAACGAAACTAGAGAGGCTAACAAGAATACTAGAAATATACAATGGGCAATCTAAAATTTACACTGATGATGATTCCTGTTGACTGATTGTTCTGATAAATGGTGTTCTGATAATTAGGACAATACATACATACATATAATCACGCCTTTATCCCCGGAGAGTTAGGCAGAGGTGAATTAACACCCACATTTCACCAATTTGTATTCGGTCCCACGTAATAGGGGGTGAGCCTATTGCCGTATTCCGGGCACTTTTGTTGACTCGAGCCATGTATCTAAGGCTGAGTCTGGGCTGTAAATATCTGTCTGATGTTAAAGTTAAACAGCCCTATCCCTTAGTCGCCTTGTACGACACCACATGGGAAGAGATGGGGTGGCCCAAATTCTACTCTGCCGGCAGCCACGCGGATTAGGACAATAATACAATTTAAATCAATAAAACAGTTTGATTTGCTCTTAATCCTTGGTATTAAGATCATTTTGAGAGTCTGTAGTCAAGATCATTCTCAATGCAAATATTTGTATGCATGAATATGGGTATTTGCACTGGTCTGGTGTTGCTTCGGTGAGCACGTTAAACCGTCGGTCCCGGTTGCCATACGAACATCTATGGCAGTCGTCACGGGTTCTTGGAGCCTTCAAAAAGCCATCAAAAGTCTAACTGCAATACTTCGATATCGCCTTTGGATTGTGGAGGTCAGATGGCAGTCGCTTCACGAAAAATATTGAAGTTCAGCCAAATTTGCAGTTAGACTGGTAAAGCGGACTCTAAATTCCAAAATAGAAAGATTCGGATACGATTGGGATTAACAAGAAGTCAAGATCGTTTTGATACAGACTGTACTTAATCTTAAAGTAAAAAGTCACAAAGGCTTTTAAGAAATATGAATTTTCTGATGATCTAATTGTCACATAACTGCGTCGAATATATGGTCAGAGACAGACTCGGGCAGGTTGTCATCTTTGTACTTCAAGTTACATGGTTTGCGTCGCTCCTGCCCCGCAAGATGAAGCCATTTGTTAGCCACTGTGGATAATAATACTGATGATTAGTCGTAGTAGTTTAAAGATAAACTGAAAGAAGACTTCGGTAAGTTGGTTCACCTGAGAAAATACCGGCAAACAACTTAGTGAAGTGTTTTTTTTGTAAAAAGTGTTTTTATTTAAAACAAATTATATTTTTATCATAAGTCTAAGTTTTGGCAGCATAGGTAATTATTAGTTAAGCGAGACCACATGCATGATTTTTTTTTCTTGTGGCCCTTATTAGTAACAAAATAGTTAATATTTTTTATGCGAACTAAAAACAGGAAAGCATCGCAATAAACGCGTGCGGTATTATCGACCGATAATATCGCACTTGTTTGTTTGATATTTCACATAAAATAAACCGTAACGAACGAGTTTATTATAACTCAAATATATTATGTTAACAAATAGTTTTAATTAAATGCAACATTCACTCGAGCACGTGCAAAAAATGTTCCTCGTTTTATAACCCTTAATTAATAACCTATTTTCAGTTGAATGAAATACTTTTCAGATTTCTAGAGCGTCCTAATGAGCTTCTCTCACGAAGTTGAGTGCGGGCCGCATATTCATTAGCCTCTTTAGATATACAGAAATGAAATTGAATTGAAATTATTTACTTGTTGATTCGCTAACATTATTCATTTTTTTCACATTATTACGGGGATTTTACCATACGATATTTGACCATAAGGATATTTTGTATATAATGAATGTTATAATGTTTCAGAACTGGAGTTTTATTATAGTGTGTTTATTTCATTATTATTAAGAGCTACACATTAAATCTATAATTAAGAGAACGAGAATTACCACGAGAAAAACGAGAGTGACCACGGCCGGTGTAACCTGGTCAAACGTCAGGCAATTAAAGGTATATAAGTACCTATACCATGATCGCGTTAAATCCTGTTCTCTTAATTATATATCATAGAACGCAAGAGTTTGAATTGATCTGGTCTAAATAATAAGCATGAAAAGTGCTTAAAAATTAAATTCAAATTGTATGGGCGGGTTCGTAAGAATATTGGAAGACCATACTCCACTGTCGCCTTAAAGTCAGATATAGAAGGAGAAATTTGAATTGGGTAGGGTGAGGTCAGGTAGCTTAGTGGTCACAGCATTGCCCCTGTAAGGCAAAGATCACGGGTTCGATTCTCGCTTAGACCAATTAATTTGTTTTAATTTAAATCGATTTGAATATTTAGCATATTATAGCAATTTAATTCAAAAAGCTACCCATTATATACCACATGATACATAATCTTTGACCTATAAGTCGCGAGGCGAAGGAGGCCCTAGCGCGCGCAGATTGTTTTATAATCCATACTAATATTCTAAATGCGAAAGTAACTCTGTCTGTCTGTCTGTATGTTACGTTTTCACGCCTAAACCACTGAACCGATTTTGATGAAATTTGGTATAGTGGTAGATTACACCTTGAAAAAGGACATATGCTATGTTTGGTCGCGATAACCGACATCCACGCGGGCGGAGCCGCGGGCAACAGCTAGTAACCTACACTTGGTGAATATGTCCACCGCCGTAGCACCCCGTGCTATGCTCAAAAGACATATATAGAGCACATTTTAAATTCAAGATTTATGTCATGAGGTACATACACTTACCCCATTTTGAACCCTGAAGTACTGGACAACTGGCATGTAGCATGAACATATTTTCCTCGCCAGAGGCGTGCAAATTGTGCCAAAAAACCGCGGCACCTTTCACCGGTTTCAAATGTAGGCCAAGCAAAGGGAATACTGTAGCGCCACCTTGAGCTACATTTGACATCTACATAAAAATATAAAAATAATGGACAGTAAAAAATAAATATAAATCTATCTCAGTGTATTATCAGTCCGTTCGGTGCACTCAAAACTTAACACAACCATAGCTATTTAGGACTCAATATATTTTGTACGTTATATACACATACCTACTTAGATAGAAATGTATAATAATAAATATTCATACATATGTACTAATATGTGTAATGAGTTTGATCCGAATGCTCTGCCACCACGCTACAAGGATACGCGCCCATATAATTTCCTGACAGATAAATGGTAGATAGTATATGAAACTGTTGCATAATGTTGTTCTTAAAATACGGGTGTGAGTGTAGGTATAGTATCGCAAAGTATGTTTAAGACTTAATTATGTACAGTTTCATACACTACTTTATCTAATTGCAGATTATGTTGATACAAAATGCATTGAAACCTATTTGTGTCCAGCTGAAGTTGAATATTTATCGATATAATGTTACATTACGATACAGTTGGCCATATAAGAGCTGTATCATAATGTAATTTCTTAAATTTATTTTGATACCGTTTTTTTTTTTTTTTTTTTACGTGCGGGAAATCCCCACGGATACCCGCCCCTCCGGAGCCGGAGGGGTGGGTTATGTCGGACTCGAACCGACTAAACCGCACGCCGTCTGTGGGTCGTGGTGCTAGGCCGAAGGTGAGGTTGTCTTGCGACATATCCCTCGCACCCCGGCTGACCCAGGGCCATCCCTTTCGGTCTGGCCCTCCTCGGGAGGTGGGGACCACGCCGTCCCCGACTCAACCCCGGTGTGGGGAGGCGCGCATCGTCCTACGATGCGCGCCGCCGCCGTGGCCTGCTTCTGCTAGGGTGACGGGTGGCTCCACCCGTCACCCTCAGGCCCGCGCTCATGGGGGGCGGAGGTCTGTAAGCGCCCTCCGACGCCCGAGCCGCCTTCGGGCGCGAGCAGCGATGTCAGCGAGTCTTTCTCGCTCACCGCGCCGCGCCCGCTCTGCTGTCTCCTTCGCGAGCATGACCTGCTCGCAGAAAGAGGCGCTGGCCGCCCACGCATCCGCGCAGCGGACCATCGCCGCGAGCAGGGTGGAGAGCGTGGGCACTCTCACCCCCAGGGCCTGCACAAGCTCCCGCCTCGGCGTCTCAAACGCCGGACACTCGGTGAGCGTGTGCAGCCCCGAGTCCACGCTCGCGTCGCAGTGATGGCACTCGGGCGTTGGCTCAATACCCATCAGATGCAGATACCGCCCGAAGTAACCGTGCCCGGCTATCATCTGCGTCTGACGGTACGAGAGGCTCCCGTGTGGCCTCTCTAGCCACTCCCCCATGATGGGTCTTTCCGCCGCAATCACGGCGTGCCCTGCGCGTGGTTGCCCAAGTCGTCGCTCCCACTCGGCCACCATGACCTGGTGGAGCCGGGATTTCTCGGCCCGAATGTCCTCGGGCTCGGGATCGAATCCCCGCTCCCGCGCCTCCTTTCGGAACTGGTATAGTGCCGAAAGGGCCCTCGCTTCCAGGATCCACGGTGGCGATCCGGCCAGGAGACTCGCCGCTTCGAAGGATATCGTGCGGTATCCCCTGATGGCCCTGGAGGCCATCGTCCTCTGCGCCGTACGGAGCAGAGGCAGGAATCTGGCCCCCAGGGTGTCCGCCCACACGGGGCACCCATATAGGGCCATGGACCGCACGACACCCGCGTAGAGTCTCCTGCAGGAGGCCCCTGGGCGCTTCAAGTTGGGCAACAGCCGACTCAGGGCATTCGCCGTGGTGACCAACTTGGGGCGCAGGCTTCGGAGATGTTGTCCGAAGTCCCACCGACCGTCAAGCACGAGCCCCAGGTATTTCAGCTGGGGCTTGATGTCGATGGGAGTGCCTCCTACTGTAAGGCTGGCTCCCGGGCCTGGCCTGCGCCGAGGACCATGAAAGAACATGGCCTCGGACTTGTGCAGAGCCACCTCGAGACCCAGCCGCCGGATCCGCTCGACGACTTGGCCAACCGCGGTCGTGGCCCTCAGGGTTGCCTCGCGGTGCGTAGCCCCGCTCACCGTCACCAGCGTGTCGTCCGCAGAACACGTGACGGTGGCACCGTACGCGAAGTCACCGCGAAGCACCCAGTCGTAACCGATGTTCCACAGTAACGGCCCCAGGACCGATCCCTGTGGAACACCGCACGACATCTCACGCCTACCGACTCCGGTCGAACTCGGGTAGACGACGGCTCTCTCCGTCAGGTAAGCCCCGACTATGCGGCGGAGGTAGAGAGGCACACCGTGGTACACGAGTGCCTCTCTGATGCAACTCCAGGGCAAGGTGTTGAAGGCGTTGGAGATGTCCAAGGACACCGCCAACATCACCTCGCCCCGGGCAACCGCATCCTCCGCCAGAGTCCTCACGCGCATGATGGCATCCACAGTGGAACGCCACCGGCGGAACCCAAACTGGGTATTCGCCAGGTCCGGCCCCACTCTAGAGAGATGCTCGACGAGGCGCTTGGCAATTACTCGTGTGCGTTAAGACTGTCGTTGAAGTTCGTTTTTAATTTTTTCACGTTTATATTTCAGTATGAGTTTAAATAATTGAATTTTAAAGCAATAGTAAGACTACGCAGTCTATTATAAGAAAAGATCAGAATGAGCTTGGTGCAGCTGAAGTATAAGATAAGATAAAATAAGATAGATAAATCTTTATTGAACATCAAAGAAATACAGTACATGAAAAATGTACAAATGGCGGCCTCATCGCTACAAGCGATCTCTTCCAGGCAACCTTTGGATGTACATATTTAATTAAACGATAATAACTTACATAGAACATCAACGTTGCAATCCTGTTGCCGCTAGCCATATTAACAACTTCCTATAAGTAGAAAGAAATTGTACACAATAATAGTTAGGGTAAAATGTAATACTAGATAAACACTTCATATAAAATGAAAAACGTTTTCCCGTTTTTATTTTCGTGCAATCCCCACGGATACCTCCCCCCTTTGTTGCCGAAGGGGGAGGTTATGTCGGACTCGAACCGACTAAACCGCACGCCGTCTGTGGGTCGATGTGCTAGGCCTAAGGTGAGGTTGCCTTGTGACATATCCCCCGCACCCCGGCTGACCCAGGGCCATTCCTCTCGGTCTGGCCCTCATCGGGGAGGGGGGACCACGCGGTCCCCGACTCGCCCCCGGTATGGGGGGGCGCGCATCGTCCAACGATGCGCGCCGCCGCCGTGGCCTGCTTCTGCTAGAGTGACGAGCGGCTCCACCCGTCACCCTCAGGCCCGCGCTCATGGGGGGCGGAGTCTACTTTCGAAAACATCCTGTAACGTTTGTCACACTTTGACCCCTATACCACTGAACTGATAGTAATGTTAGTACACAAATAGGCAAGACCTCGAGAAAGGTATGTTTGGTCGTGATAACCGACTTCAACGCTGACGGAGCCGCTAAAATAACTAGTAATATTCCAATCAATTTTACACAAAGCCACCTAGATTCAAAATAAGCTTCTAGAATTATGATAGAACTAGCAGAAACCGTACCAGTTCTAGTTACCTACCTTAACAAAATCAAAGTGTGGATCATAATGTCCTCCAATCCCATAATTAACAACTTGTAACGGTTCAGCTGTTTCAATATTCAAACCTGTCATGTGCGACACCTTGCGTGAGAGACGGGCTATGAAGTCAGAATCTTTATCGTGCAGCCAGGATAATTTACATGTACGGTAATCGGTGATATGTTTTTCATTTGAGTCAGTGAAGATTTGAGCACGCTGAAGCTAAGAAATAAAACATTGTTTAAATACTTATATATTTGATGAGTGTTTACAAATATTTCTTATTCTTTCTTTTATTTATTACAGAAGACCTCATAGCCCTAAAATAATTGCAAGTAATTCTCACCAAAGGCTTGGCCATTTCTTTTAACGTTTCAATTTCAAGATCATTTAAAACATCGTGATATACGAAAACGTCAGGATTTAGATGCATCATTTCCATCTTTATAGGCGCGATTTTTAAATATGGATCCTTTTCTGTCAAGTATCGACATGTTAACCTGCGAAAATCGTTATCGTTAAAAATAGGGGATGGTACTTTGTACAAAGGTCGGCGCGTACGAACTCGCAGGCGCCCGCTTGTCAGATTTAAAAAGGCAACATTCACAACTGCTCACAAAGACTCAGTTTAATAAAAAGACCCATTCTTCTTCTTCATCCTAGAGTTAATCCCAGTCGCATTCGAAGCATTTAACTTGGAGTCTGGGGTCCGCTTTTACCAGCCTAAAAAGAACCACTGTAAAACAATTATTGCTCGAATAACTATTATAAATTCCATATTATTATACTGATACCTTTTAAATATTTCCGGCGAGATACCTATTTCACCGCGACATAAGTGATCGTATATTTTCATTAACGTCTCTTCTGTAGAGAATGAGTCGTCGGTGTCGTCATAATCATTTTCCTAGGTATATAAAATCGAAAATTAAACCTCTAATGAAAAGGAATACAAACATACAAAAAATCACGCCTCATTCCCAATAGAGTAGGCAGAGGCCACACGTTTCCACCTGCTACGTTCCTACATGCTCGCCAATTTTTGTTTTATATCACTTAGGTGGCAGACAAGCACACGGCCACGGTAACAAAGTGGTGACCGTGGCATATGGACGTGTGTAACACCAGGGGCGTCACACTCGCGCTGCCGACCCTGAAGAAACCTTCTTGAAGAACCCCATATTGTAGTCGCTTGGGAAAACCACACCAGGTAGTTCATTCTACAGCTTTTGACATGTCGTTTCACATACGAAAAGAAATGCACACAAAAATATTAAAGGCAAAACTAGAACTCATAGAATTTTATAAATCAAGAGTCTAGGTCTTCCGTATCTCGGAGAGCACGTTTAGCTGTCGGTCCGGTTGCCATTACCGGCAGTCGTTACGGGTAGTTGGAGCCCTCAAAAGTCTGATTAATCTAACTACAGAACTTCGATATCGCCAATGGATTGTGGAGATCAAAATTCAGCTGAATTACAGTTAGACTGGTAAGCCGACCCTACTGGGTAGGAGAAAATGCTTTGAGAATGATGATAATATGTGGTTTAACTTGGCTGGCATTGGTGTGATACTGAATACTGCTAAAAATATCAGCAATTGACTCACTTCATTTATTAGAAGCAGATTCTTCGGGTCATATTGAGTGTTTTCGTATCGTAGGCTGTCTTTAGATTGGGAGTAATCATCTACTAGATCTGTAAGCTTCTGTGCCCAGTGCAACGCATTTTTTGAATCGCCTGTAAAACAATGTTATGCTTTGCCTAATGATGAAGAATGAGGTTTAAATCGCGTTACCTGTATTTCGCAAGGGTTAATTTAATAGTTTGGTTTGTTATCACAATCCATCTTAACGTAGCTTTAGACCTGACTTTTCCCTAAACGTTCTCGATCTGATTGGAATATATATGGCTATATATGTCTATACTAACCGGTTTACTCAATCATCCACACCTCATAAATGTAGCTATCATAGTTGAGTTACATCATACGCAGAGTTATGAATGAAGGATACATTGACTGGTAAAGTGTAAGTAAGGACTGATGATTTATTTCAATCTTTGAAATAAATAATATCACAAACAATACTATAGTGTGACCGCGAGCGCTGTATCGCTCCCATGATATTGAATGAAAATGTAATTTATTCAATTACAATTACAATTACAAATCGTTTATTTTGATAAGATTGTAGTACAAGGATCTATAGTATAAAGGTACAGAGTTTGTTACAATAGATCTACAACTTGTGGGTACAGTGTTCTGATTTCCTAACTAGGCTATATAATAGCCTGTATGAAGGAGTTACAGTTCCCTATCCCCTATGGTTTCAAAGGGTATTACAGAAATACAATATTGTAGGTATTTAGGGCTACAGATCAGTTTGAACAATTACAAATTATACAAAATAAATACTAAAGGAGGTAATATTTTAATATTTTGAGATAATGTTTGTTGTGTGTGTGTTCGTGTGAGTGCGCGTGCGTGCGCGTGTGTGTGTGTGTGTCTGAGTGTGTCTTTCTGTGTGTGTGTCTGTGTGCGTTAGGCTATGTATTTTTCTGTTTTCTCGTAGTCGAGGCTACGAAGGAACAGAAAGACAGTCTTCTTACATTCAAAGTAGGTTAGGCCAAACACCTCGCAGGTTCTATTAATATGGTTATATAGGGAGGGGCCGAGGAAGTGATAAAATCTTTTAGCAAAAGACGTCCGTGCCAGAGGAACAGAACAGACCCTATCCTTTCTACGCTTTTCGATCGCCCTGTACGGTGTATGGTGGTGCTGCAGTAGAACAATTTGTAAAATAAAATGTTGTCGGACGGTTAGAACATTCCAGCCAGTATATAGTTCATCCGTTGGGAACATGATCGGCCGAAAGGTAGCCACTTTCAGCACAGCTCTGTGGGCAACCTCTAGCGGTTTCATGACAGTTTTACACGCTCCTCCCCAACACGATATACAATACGTTATAACGGATTGACACAAAGCAAAGTACACACTTCGGATGACAGAAAACTTAGTGACGTGGCGAAGAGTTTTAAAAATATGGATTAACTTGCGTACTCTGCTGGTGAGATTGGTAATGTGAGTTCTAAAGTTGAGATACTTGTCCAGCGTCACCCCTAGGTACTTTACATGATCTACAGGAGTTAGATGTGGACAGTTGCAATGAGACAGAGTTTTAGTGTGACAGTAGTGTGTTATTAGGTTAATAATACTCCGTGGTTGGGTGGCAGCAGAAACAGACCACGTGAGAAATTTAGTTTTGGAGGAGTTGAGAGTAAGGGTGTGAGTATTCAGCCAGCTCAGAGCGGTATCTAACGCGAGCTGTGCCCTGCTTTCTAGCTGGGTCCATGTGTTTGCAGTGACAGTTATGGCGGTGTCGTCGGCAAATGATGTGATGATGCCGTCCTTAACATTGAGATTACAAAGCTCGTTTATGTAGACAAGGAACAGCGTTGGACCGAGAATGCTGCCCTGTGGGACACCGTAGGATATGGGTAGCTCCTCGCTGTCGCAGCCACCAATCCTGACAAACTGTCTACGACCCGTGAGGTAACTCCGGAAGAGATCCAATTGGATCCCTCTGACACCCATTCCTTCAAGTTTCAGTAAAAGGGTAGGGACGGGAACAGAGTCGAACGCCTTCGTGAGATCCAGGAATATGGTAAGCACTTTTTTAGAATTATTTATGTTTTGAACAACGTAGTTGGTCACCTCATGAACTGCGTCAACGGTAGACCGGGATCTGCGAAAGCCATACTGATGTTCAGATAATAGGTTAAAGTGTTCCAAGTAATTTACCAATCTTCTGTTTATTAGGCGCTCAAGCACTTTGGAAAGTACAGTTAGGACTGCTATAGGACGATAGTTATTAGATAAGTTCCCGTCTCCACCCTTGAAAATGGGATGTATGATAGCCTTTTTGAATGAAGTAGGGAAGACACCGGTGTCAAGGCAGAGGTTAAATATGTGGCATAGAATGGGAGCCAGAAGAGTGGAGTATTTTTTAAAAAAGTAAGGGGTGATACCATCCCAACCAGCAGCAGCACCGGAGCGCAACGAGTGTATGGTAGATTTTATTTCGTCACAATCAGTGTGTTCCAAAACGAAGGAAGAGATTTGGGTGGTGCCTAGCGTGTTATTTGTTTGTTGTTGGGGTAAGGAGGAGTTGAGTTTGTCTGCTAAATTTCTGCCTATGTTAACAAAAAATGTATTGACTTTGTTGCAGGCCAGTATTGGCGGAGATATGTAGGTTAATAACTGTGAAGCTGAGTTTTTGGGCTTAGTTGTATCAGTGACACGTTTAATAGTATCCCAGAGTAGTTTAGGGCTGTGACAAGCCTTATCCAGCTCCTGAGTGTCAAAAAGTCGTTTCGCCTTTTTCAAAATTTTGGTACAAAAATTTCTATACCTCTTGTAGGTAAGCTTGAGTATTTCGTTGTCTGGATACTTTTTGGTCTTTCTGTGCAGGGCGTCCCTATTTGTTATACAGCGTAACAGGCGTAACAGTCCAGTGGTAATCCAGGGCTTAAGTGGTTTCTTTTTAGCTGGAACCTTTTGAATAGATGTATTTTTAGATATAGCAGTAGTTACCAACTCAATTAGTTTATCCGTGGCAATATCCGGCTTTTGAATGAAATAGATTGAATCGAAGTCTAGTTGGGTCATCGTGACGTCAAGTTGTTCATAGTCGATTTTAGAAGTGATAGACATAGTTTGGTTGCGTGTAGGCCGATTGTTTAGACATAACAGAGAACAAAAATGGTCAGTGACCGTGGTATCATAGACAAAGGTGTGGCAGGAGTACCTCGTTTTTAAAAATATATGGTCTAGGCAATTTGCTTCTCTAGTGGGCAAAGAGTGTGCTGGAAGGTAGCCGAGAAATGCTAGACTATTAAGATAGTCGTAGGATCTTGTTTCAGTAGTGGCAGGTTTAATGTCTATGTTTATATCGCCACATAAAATAACAGATTTAAAATTTTGTAGAGGTGGGAGTATGCGATTCAGAACTGCCAAGAAAGTTTGAATGTCGTAATTTGATGGTGATCGATATATGCAGACAATCGCAACGTCTGTTTTAATTTTTATAATGATTCCCGAAGCCGATTGACAGAAGTCGGGTTCTTCACAAGTCGGATATTGGTCCGAGTTAACATATACCACCACTCCGTCTTTTTTGTTAAGGTGATTGGTTGTGTTAAATGCTGTGTAATTTTGCAGCTGTGGAATGATTGCGTTTGATAAACATGGCAACCAGCACTCAGTCAAGACGATCACATCGCAATCGAGTGACATACTGTGCATGACTGCCTGCAAGCTACAGAAGTTGGCGTTTATAGAACAAATGTTTTGTGAGAGTACTTTCAGAAAGTTATTTGGCTGTTTAATAATCGTACGTGTCTGTTTCGGGGAGCAGGTGTGTATTTCGGATACTGAGTATAGATCGATATTCTCAATAAGAGTATTTACATCATTGGTCATTTTTTCGGTTGCATAGTGTAATTGTGGGGGAGGGGTAGATGGGGGTGAGGATCACATAGGAGGAAACAGGGACAGTTTGTATCCGATTATATTTAAATACGGGTAAAAGAAATAGTAGCGGGCTTAGCGAGGAGTGGGGACAATGTAAGTATTTGGTCGGGTAGAATCCGAGAGCTAGTAATGTAAGTATATGTAGATGTGTTGTACAGTGCTTGTTTTGGTGTAATATAGTATGGTGTATTAGTTTAGTGTTGTAATAATTGTGTAAATTTAACGTGTTTTTTGTAGAACATAAAATAGGGTAGTAGTAATAGAGAGTATTTTTGTGTAGTAGACTCAAGGTAGTCACAAAAACAAAAGAGACTAAAAAATCAAGAAAAACTAGTAGGTAAAATAAGCATAGTCACTTGGTGTTGGTAGTGACCAGTTGACTCAATTGGAGCTCATTTCTCACCAGAACGGCCTGGCTAGCTGGGTCCTTTTTTAACATAACCCGTCCGTTTGACGTCCAGCAAAAATTAAAGTTGTTTGTCTTAGCGAACGTTCTAGTGAGGTAAAACAATTTCTTTGTTTGGGGGGTGAGTTGTTCGGCGATATATATCGGTGTTTCCGCTATGTCAGTTATACCCAAATTAGTTGAGTTTACCTTTTGTTTCGGATTTTTCTTGTTAAACTCCTTAACAGCAGACAAGAACTTGGTTTTCATGAGCGTGTTGGTAAATTGTACAGTGACATTAGATGTTTTATGTTCCTTTTTTGAAGGTTGGCGTGAGACATCGTAAATATTAGATTGTTCGATGGACATGTTCATTTGTTTGGATAAAGGCAGAATCATATTGTATAGAAGTGACTTATCTTCGCCGTTTATTTTAGGAACATTTCGTATTTCTATTGAGGTTTTGATGTTGTTACGTTCAAATGACTCACATTTTTCTTCCAGAGTAGACAGCTTGATCAGAATGTTGTTTCGCTCTTTCTCGAGAGTGGTAATTTTGCTTTCGACTGCTGATATTTGGTCGGAGACGAAGGTCATGGTTTTTTCTAACTCATCAGTAGTGGTCTTGATATTAGTGAACTGGCTTTTAATTTCCATCATGTAGCCTTTATTCAATTAACTAAGACCCAATTGGGTTAGTAACAATTTTTGCTTATTTCTATGTTAGTATGTTATACAGAAATTTCTTAACACTATATATATTTTCATAAGTTAATTTAATTTTAAAAGAATGTGAACTGGTTATCATTCTTATAATTATACTTAATCAAAATAAATTAATTAAAATAGTGAATTAAAATCAAAATAAAATTTTAAATTGTATTCAATTAAAACTCAATATCAAATTAGTCATATAATACAATTTTAAAATTGTCACTGCTTCAACATCCCAGAGGAGATTCTGTAGCAGCGGTTGATAATATAACAGTCATATCTCTGCAGCCATACCCAGGATGCCATTGGAGCTGGCTCGCACCCGGCGTACCAGGGATGCACATCTTTTTCACATCACATCATAAAAACAGTCGACCTGTCTCTCTGCAAACATTTGCGGTGCGCTGCAATAACGAGGCAGCCGCAATAGCATCCTGAAGGCATCATTGTACTGTACACGAAGGGCGCTTCTGCGTATAATGCACCCACAGGCTACTGGTGTAGAACGAGCTACAGTAAGCTTTAAAAAGTAACACAACTTTTACACTGTTCGAGGCACGTGCAAACCTACGGGTAATCATATTGGCCCTCACCGACAGCGCCCTTCGCTCACGCTCAATGTCATCATCATCGCTGAGACTAGACGTTAATATGTGCCCGAGGTACTTGAAACTGTGCACCCTTGATAGGGGCACGCCTTTCAGTTTTATACGTGGCACTATTTCCGGATATTTACTCTAAACACCAAACACCATAACAATGTAAATTGGTTTATCGCTCGCTCTTAGCTAATGCTCTTTCTTTCTCTTTTTTACTTCATATCATGGGAGCTGTACAGTAATCGCGGTCCGTCTATAGTCGAGATTATTCTGATCCAATAAGATCAATAGTTGGGATACTTGGAATAACAATATTATCAATAGGATGTGTCATTTCATAAATGACCTAGGAAAGAAAATGATTACCTGATAGATAGTACGCGAGGATTAAGTAGTCCATTATGTCAATATCAGTAAACGGGTAGGTGATGTTTTCTTCATTATATTTACGAAGTGCTTCGAGCATCCATGCCTGTGCCGTATCTGCATATTTGAACATCAACGCGTGGCCTATCTCGTAGCAGTCGCTTGCTGTCATTGGAGTACTACACAGAAGAGACAAGGGAGGTTTTTTTACGTGCGGGAAATCCCCACGGATACCCCCTCCTCTGGAGCCGGAGGGGGAGGTTATGTCGAACTCGAACCGACTAAACCACACGCCCTCTGTGGGTTGTGCTAGGCCGAAGGAGAGAAAAGACGCCATTAAATTATGAATTCTGATAAAATAGTGGGAATTAAGTGCATGAATGCTTGGCTACTTTGACATGGTATATATGAGTCATTAGACTGTGGTATGATAGTCTTACCATCTGGAAAGACTACATACAACATTTATTTGACTAAATGAGTATATTGATATTACTTACCGTTTATGGCATACGACTATCTTGCTCATTACTTACAATGTAATTTATTCATACATATTTTCGAAAGTAAGATTTCTAAGACAAACGTAATCACTTGGGAAATGCATAGATGGAGATCATTTCTTCATAATGACAATTGCTAGTTCTTTCCTACATATTTCCAGGTACACAACTACGGATGTTTACCATCAAAAGTATTTATCACTCACGTATACGCAACACCGTTTAGAACTCCCTCAGAAAGACCGTGCACGTCTAACTTGTACGTTCGTTGCAACCTAGCAAGTGCATTCGCAGCTCCCTTTAGGTCATCTAGAGATGGGTATTTAAGATCCACGTGATTCATAGATGCACTGTTCATGTATTCTGAAAACAGAATCTATTGTCTGATTTTCGAGATATTTACCTGCTCATTCTCACATATCACTTCTTAACGAAACGTAGAACAATAAAGGCACATTTCCTACACTTAATTCCATTGATAATAAGGTCAAAGGCTTTTTTTGGTTCGTGTGTATGTTACATAAATTAAATAGTTTTAAGTTTTAGCATGAAGCCCTAATAGGTATATGTAATGGACCTGCTCTTCCTTCAATACATCATTAAATTGATCGATGTATATGTCGCCGCCCACTAGCTTAATCAGCCGTTCAATTAACTGCTTAGGCTGTTAACTAAATGGCGCCATTCAATGAACGGCCTGAATTATATTCAGCCGTATCGTTTATTACAACATTTTATAACCTGGCTGGCTAATGCTTAGGCTATTCGTAAGATGGGGCGCCACCCCGAAATAAGACAGAAAATCACATACATACAAATACTCACACCTGTAAATCCCCCAGGGGACAGAAAATTAGTGATAGGTTCATTGAGAAAGTTACGCAAGCCGTCTTGGATAGGTTAGGTTAGAAGGTCTAATGCGGGAGCGAATCTGAGCTGGCTGCGACATATATTTTGTGAGATCCGTCTAAGTCTACCTGCTCACTTACATTGTGTTGGTGCAACTATTAGATGAATGAAAATTATACCTTTTGCTAATTCTATATTATTTTTAATATCCATTAGATCTAGACTTAATCTTTTTATTAGTGTAAAGGCGTTGATTGGATTACCCAAATAGTCGGAAATATTTTGTATCGTATTTTCATGTTCTCTTTTGTAAATATTCAAATATCTGAAAAATAAACATACATACATACATATAATCACGCCTTTATCCCCGGAGGGTTAGGCAGAGGTGAATTATCACCCACATGTCACCAATCTGTACTCGGTCCCACGTAATAGGGGGTGAGCCTATTGACGTATTCCGGGCACTATTGTTGACTCGAGCTATGCATCTGAGGCTGAGTCTGGGCTGTACATATCTGTCTGATGTTAAAGTTAATCAGCCCTATCCCTTAGTCGCCTTGTACGACACCACATGGGAAGAGTAGAATTTGGGCACCCCTTGTACACATTCTACTCCCCCGGGAACCACGCGGCTAAAATGCGTGGCTGAAAAATTTATATAGTTAATAATAAAAGTAGTGACTTGGAAGATGATCGATGAAACTTCAATCCACAACTTCGTATGTATTTTTTGGTAGTCCCAACTTCGTAGTATAGGCGAGAATTATTCGTGCCTCAGAGAGCACGTTACGCTGGGAGTCCCAGTTATTGTCATACGATCATCTGTGGCAGTAGTTACGGGCATATAACAACATACATTTATATGGTTGCCTGCGGGTAGTTGGAGCTCTTAAAACACCAAAACTGTTCTAACTACAAAATTCTATCGCCAGTGGGTTATGGCCACGGAGTACGAAGGAATTGGTGGTGAAGTTCAGATGGTAAATGCTTCATATAAAATATCTAAGTATAAGATAATACAAAACATGTGATTCATTAATAAGAAAATGTATTCTTACCTCTTCAAATAAGAAACTCTTTCTTCTTCTTTGTCAATATAACTTTGAAGGTCTTCTATAACTCTCGCATGTGTTTCTGTCAAGTCCTCTAGTTGTGTTAGAGCCGTGTAGAATTCCGCTCGTATACTTACGTGAATGGTAAACAATAGCGTGAAACATATTGAGTATTGCATACTTCTAATGAGATAGAATGTAACATTTAATTATTAAAGTTAGAGAAATAGGTAACCGAAAGAATCTGTCTGTGAGATATTTAAGTTGGTAAAAGAACAAATACATATAGGTGGTAGTTAGTTGACTTTCTACCGTAAAATCAAAGGAAAATGGAAAATTATTGCGTAATCATGCTCGCTAATATTTGAAAGGCTTAATGACTTAGGTAATTTAACCAGTTATGAAGCATTTATAATTAAAATTACACTGAAGTCATAATTGCTATCAAAAATTATTTTCAAAATACAATATTGTGTCAAAAAAAACGAAAGTGAGTTTTTGTGATGTCTGACTTAAAATGACTGGTTCCTGTTGGGTTAGGTTAGCTTACCAATTGTCGCGAAACATACATAGGAATACGTGGTTGACACCTTTCTCATGATCAATTTTGAAGAAACTCAGCAGGTCCCGTAGGACCCTCATGAGGCCTTCAGACTATCCCGAGATAACTATCAAAACATGATTTTTGTATGAGGTACCTGTTTAACCATAAATTCAGGTAATGTGCTGGCAGCCTTTAGTTTAAGTATTTTGAGGAAAACAGAAAGAAAGTACTCTACGTTTTATTTTTTATGCTCGTATTTGTTTTATAAATATGTTATTTCAACATATTATAATTCTTCTGTAAGAGCCTTTGTTAGCTACTGCTCCTAAATAACTGGACCGATTGGGATGCTATTTTTATAGGTATGTATATTTCAATGGTTCCTGGTTGGTTGGAAAACTCAATTGTTCCTGGGAAGTGATGTTGCTGTAGATTGTATTTGTATGTTTTTTTTACTCTATCTTCAATTAGGCATATTTCGAGTCATATAAAAGGTTATTATATTCATTTTTTGCATCTGGTGTCTTTTCTGTCAATATTTCCTTTGATCGTTCAGAAGCTTTCATATAAGTTCTCTTGTATTCTTCAAAAAAATCTCTTCCCCTTTTTAAATGAGTAAAAATACATTCATTAGTAGATTTTGGCAAAATTATGCTTGAAAGGACATTGCATGAAAATGTCCCCACTCGCCAACAGATTTGAAACATATGTAATTCGAAGCGTCTTGTAGGATGGATAATTTTTTACTATGGTGAGATACTTGTAATGTATGGGGTTTAGATTTCATAGCGTCTAGAAGGATCGGACTCGTTCGTTGTTTGCTAACTTTGCATATATTCTGTAAGAGCGAGCATTCTTACAAAACCCCTAAAACCCCTAATGGACCAACAAATGGTGCAGAGCGAACCACCGAACTTGGTATGCTCCGAACCAAATACGATCAAATGGAGAGCAATCCACCGGACATAATGAATATAGTCCTTATAGACCACCGGATTTGTTGTTACTGCCCGAAATACCGAACCATGTACCCACCGTAATGAGCGTAACATAAGACTGGACTGGATGCTCCGGTTCCACATACGACTTAAGTATACTTCCAGTTGTTTTCGAGCGTTACCTTTGAATTTTTTGAATTGAATTATCTATGAAAGTATAGTTACCGGTATATCATGACTCCACAGGTTTCACAAAATGCACTAAACGCAGTTGGTCTGCTATAGTCTACTTCAAACCAGTACGAGCGTGTGAGCGTCCGCCGATCTGTTTTGATGGTGCGGTGTAGTTTCCAGCATAATATCTTGACCTCAAGTCCCGAGATAAATGAGCTCCTGGTGCGTGCATATTGGTTTGATATATTTTATGAGTGCATAGCTCCCCGCACTATCCTCAAAAGACACTCAACTGCGCTCAGTACATTTTGTGAAATCAATAGGGTCAAGATATATGCCAACTATTCTTCCAAAGATAATAAAATACTTACCGTTTCACCACAGAGATAAGCTTACTAACGCTCAAAAACGCCTGGAAGAGCATCCTTATGTAGTCTGCGTAATCGGACCGTCAAGCAAGAGCGATGTCCGGTCGTCGTTTTGTATTTTTAGTACAATTTTTCATTTTTTACATAAAATATAAACTTTTTTTAAGAAAAACATACTTTTGTACGAAAATAAACACATTTTTTGAAAATCTTTTTCAAATAAACCCCACAGATTTTTCAACTAAATCAAGTGTTTTGTCTTTTTTTGGATAGGAGCGAACAACTTGACATGCATTCCATGTCTGTTGGAGGGTGGGGACGGAGACCATACAAAATCCGGCATCCTCCTTTCAGTAGATAAATATGCTTTTTAGTAAGTTAGTTTTTAGTGGATGTTGCAAGCAAAGTTAACTGCCAATAAATAAAAATCAGTAGTCGGTACAAGTAAATAATTAAATGAACAACATTTTTCCAAATTTCGCCCCTAAGAGAGTAAAATATTGTTATATAACTGACCAAACTTGAAACTCGTAATTAATTTAATACTTTAATTATTATACCTAAATAACATTTTCTTAAGTTAATTTGTTTCAAGAAAACTCAATTGTTCTGTGGTGTGAAAATTCTTTCGAATATCCTATAAAAAAACATATTTTACCTGTTTGCAATAGACATCGAACGAGTTTGCTTCTTCTTTTGACCATCACAAGTTCTAAGAAATTTTTGACCACATTGATAAATCCATTTGGTAGCCACTGCGTACATAAATAAAAAAAATCTTAACCGTAATGTAAATATTCATCGGAAATTACAAGCTACGCTTAGTTTGGATCTACATAGCACTGTGTAGTTTGTCACAGAAAAGTATTGGTAATAACTACGTAGGCACATTTGAACTGATTAGGTGACTGGTAACATATCCCTTGACATTTGTTTATCTATTTAGATCGTTTCTTACGCAGTCGGCAGCGCGACTATGACGCCCCTGGTATTGCACACGTCCATAACCTTTAGGTTCATCTGGACAACTGTCCCAAATAGACAACTTCCCATATAGCCAACCCACCAATTCTATTTCCCACTTCACCAACTTCCCAATTCGCCAACTCCCCACTTCACCAACTTCCCAATTTACCAACTTTTGAAAGACAGACAGACAGAGAGAGAAACAGAGAATTAAAAAAAAAATAGTTTTGGGGAGCCCCTTATTTCGCTGAAAGAAATTTCATAGAATTTCGTTTCACAGAAAATGTTTCCATAACGTCCCATTCGCAAAATGTCCCACGTAAAAAAAAGTCCTATTTGCAAAATGTCCCACGTAAAAAAACGTCCTATTCGCAAAATGTCCCATTCGCAAAACGTACCATTCGCACAATGTCCCATTCTCAAAACGTCCCATTCGCAAATTGTCCCATGTATAGTGGGAAAAGTTAAAATAATTTTAAACGCCTGGTAACATGGTGCTAGCAAGCTAGCAAGGATCTGGATGCAATCTGGACTTCAGGGTACCCTGACTCGGATAGGTTAGGTTAGAATTCTAATGCGGCAGCGTAGCGAAAAATAATATAAAATAATTGTTTTAACTTTTCCCACTATACATGGGACAATTTGCGAATGGGACGTTTTGAGAATGGGACATTGTGTGAATGGTATGTTTTGCGAATGGGACATTTTGCGAATAGGACGTTTTTTTACGTGGGACATTTTGCAAATAGGACTTTTTTTTTACGTGGGACATTTTGCGAATGGGACGTTATGGAAACATTTTCTGTGAAACGAAATTCTATGAAATTTCTTTCAGCGAAATAAGGGGCTCCCCAAAACTAATTTTTTTTAAATTCTCTGTTTCTCTCTCTGTCTGTCTGTCTTTCAAAAGTTGGTAAATTGGGAAGTTGGTGAATTGGGAAGTTGGTGAAGTGGGGAGTTGGCGAATTGGGAAGTTGGTGAAGTGGGAAATAGAATTGGTGGGTTGGCTATATGGGAAGTTGTCTATTTGGGACAGTTGTCCAGATGAACCTAAAGGGTCCATAAGCCTCTTTAACCACTTTCCACCAAGTGGGCCGCGTGCTTGTCTGTAACTTAGTGGTATAAAAAAATGATAACTATTATCACGATGAAAGTCTGTTTTTGGTAGAAGTGTATTCGGAAAATTGAGCGAATCTGAGTGTAACATTTAAATATTATAAAAAAATATACAAAATTGACATCAAAGAGTGACACACACACACACACACACACACACACACACACACACACACACACACACACACACACACACACAGTCCTAGCTAGGATAAACTGCAGTGATAGATATAGTTACCCCACTTGGATCCTTGAAGTACCGGACAATCTATATTTAGGGTGGCGAGGTCATTCTCTCCTGAATCATGCAAACTGAGCCAGAAAACTGCACCGCCTTTGACTGGGAATACGCTTAGACCCAGCGCTGGAAACACTGTAGCACCTCCATGGGCTACGTTCGACATCTTCACAAAAATACATGCGACATTAATAGATAAGATATGGTAAATATGCCATTATTTGCCTAAACCATCGATACTTCTGTAGGTACTCCTGTGGGTAACACGGTTAAGAAAGTTGGTGGAACTTGAATTGACTATTTTATCAGTGGTTTATATTTAGAGATTTATGCAGACTGCATTTTTATATAAAAATAGTTTATTCAGATAAACTAATCAAACAGTAAAAAAACGAATGTCGTTATTTCGTCTAGTTTCTACCTAGGGATAAATGTTATTTAGTATCACTCATCTCTTTAGCTGAATTTTTTATTTATTTATATGCACATCAATATGAATGATTACTATCGAACAAATCTAGTTTATTACATGTAGTTTACTTACATAAAACATTACAGAACCTATCTTGGTACTACAGGTTGCATCGGAAGAATCCTCCATATTCTGCAGCAAATTATTTGTTTATTTAAAACTTCACGCTAGTAAGTGGATTCATAAATCTAAAAGACTTCTTCCTACAGTGTCTAGTTTCCATTTGTATTGAGGTATAGTACTAATAAATTTTATTCAAATGACAGTGAATAGCTTAGTAAGTAATTTTTATTTCATAACTATTACTTACATTATTAAAGTCGTAGTGTGGCATATAGTTATCACCAATTCTGTGCTTGACGATATCCAGTTTTTTCACTACATCAACATAAAGTCCTGTCATGTCTGTCACTCGACGTGAAATACGAGAGATGATATCAGATCCAATGGACATTTGCTTCATTGCTTCAATTTCACCATCACTCAATACATCGTAGAAGAAAATAACGTTGGGATTATGATGCATAACTTCTACTTTAAGAGGAGCTAATTTCAAAAATGGATGATTCTCTCTTAGGTAATGACATGTTAGTCTATAAAAATAAAATATTCGATTTAAATAATTTAAATGACTTGTCGATCACACGTAATTAGATGTTTTATGTTTCTGTGATGAATGTTTTAATGTACCTACTTATAAGACATTTCTGGACGTATATCCATTGCTCCGCGACACAGTACTTTATATGTCTTCTGTAACAGTGTTGAATTTTCGTGTTCTTCCTCGGGTGTTATCTGAAAAATAAAATTGGCTCTTTTATTCCCTTTTACCTGCCACTCTCTCAGCTTTATACATGCTATTCAGTTAGAGATGACATACTTTTTCTCCCGCTTTATTAAATTCAGTTTCTTTGGCTAATATACTTTTTAAATATACCATGATTTCCATAGCCTGGGTATGATGCGGATCGACTTCTAATAGGACTTGCGTCCACTTCAAAGCATTCTCAATGTCTCCTGCAATCATTTAGTCTATTTTTTTAATGTTTACAGTTGGTTTCTTAATCTTTTTATAACGTTTTAAATGGATGAACAATATAAGCATCAACTAGAAATATTTCAAAATTTGAACATTTATGTTATTTGTTCACAAGTCCTTACTTCACCATTTCGGTACATCTTCCTTTTTTAAAGTTAAGTCACACAACAAAGAAGATCACTTTGCACTGAAAAAGTTTTCTAATATTTTCGATTATATTTTCACAAGTGCAAATCATTCACAGAACTTTATACCATTTGGCAGTTTAATGAATAAGTATAATAATATTTTGGTTACTATTTAAGAGGGCTCATCTCAACTCTTCTAGACTAGCTTTAGTTTGGAGGGTGCAACTAATCTACTTAACAACTCGTAACTCTACCATAAGCCCCTCAAATTATTTATATTATGGAAACCTAAATTGCTTATATTCCTCATCGTATCTTATTTATTACTAGCATTTACTCAAAATGACCTGACCCATTTTAGAACACGCCATGCTTATGTATTCTATTACATCTATTTGTGTAAACGGGTAGAACATGTCTTCGTCATTGTATTTTCTATAAGCTTCAATTAACCATGCGCGTGCGTGTCTTATATTTCCATTATTGGATTCTTCGTATAAAAGTCGTCCAAGCTCATAACAGTCTCCAGCTGTCATTGGGGTACTGAAAGATTTTATATGTATATCAATGATTGTACATTGTAATTTGTATTTTTTTTATGTAAATGTCTATGTGAACAATCTATTACTAAACATCATTTTAGTGTCGTTGTTCCCAGTTTCATCCGAGGCTTTCACCTCGGAGTCCGAGGGCCACTTACTCTCTTGACTACTTTTTTTTAAAACTTTCATACAAGCGATTACTGTCAGTCCTATGCACCCCAAGAAAAAGCCTGAGCCAGAGACTCATCAAACTGCAAGTGCCACCTTTAGGGCCAAGCCAACCTCACCTGCTGGCTAGCAGATGAGTTTGGCTTGGCCCTAAAGGTCTTGGTGGGACCACATACACCCCTTCAAATGAAATAAAACGAATTACCTATAAGCAACACCTTTCAATTTTCCTTCAGAAAGTTCCTTAACATCCAAATCGTATGTTTCTTGTAGTTTTACAAGATTTTGCGCAGCGTCAGCCATATTTTCCTGAGTGGGATACTCGACGTATTCTCGCTTTATATTCGCTAGAGAAATATTCATTTGTGTAGTAGATAATGTGCGTAATAATTATTTTAATAGTCAAAACGAACACATGCCTAAATAAGTAAAACTCTACGCAAATGATCTTAAGGTTAGAACTACATTAAAATAATAATAAGAAATGCATAATTTCTTAATAGGCCTGAGTTCAGTTCCAGTTAGCGTGTTAATTCAGTAATCAGGGCTCAAACTGTGGACGGGTGGCTAAATGTAGCGCGTAAATGTTTTGAGATATTTTAAATCAAGAACTTAATATAAACGAACGTTGTGTGTAAGGGGTAACGAGGAAACTGTTTATCTATAACCAATGCTAGTTACTATATTATGGTTTGAATGCTTAAGACAATATAATAAAGAACCCTTTCTTTTTTATTTCTTTACAACGATTTAATAAAATAAAAGATACGCGTACTCACTTACCTTTGTCTGTAGCCTCTAATAATACATCAGGCAATGATTACCTGCAAGATTCTATGGCCCTCCTAGATGTAGATTACATAGAGATTGAATCCATTATAAAAGACCTTCGCAGAGACTGTGCTGTTGGGATAGATGGTATCTCCACAGCGATTTTGCAGGACTCATGCGTAACTTTTATTCCTCTCCTTGCACACATATGTAATCTATCATTTGCGACAGGAATTTTCCCCAACATATTAAAGAAAGCCATAGTACATCCGATTTACAAGAATGGAGATAGAAATCTGGCTAGAAACTATAGACCGATTTCAGTTTTGCCAGCTATTTCAAAGGTGTTGGAGAGAGCCATCAACAACCGCTTAATAAACTTTTTAAACTCCAAAAACATCATATCCACTAATCAATTCGGTTTCAGACGGCACATATCCGCAGAAGATGCCGTACTCTCCCTGGTCTCTGGAGTAGTAGATTTCATGGATAAGGGCCAAAAATGTCTGGGCGTGTTTATGGACCTCTCCAAGGCCTTTGATACCGTCTCAATTCCTATTCTTTTAAATAAATTAGAAAAACTTGGCATACGTGGGACCGTGTTGAGACTGCTAGCGGATTACCTAAAGAACAGAACCCAGGCAGTAAAACTTGAAAACATTATCAGCGCGGAGGAGTCTTTGGATTACGGCGTTCCGCAAGGAAGTATCTTGGGCCCAACCTTATTTACGATCTACGTGAACGATCTATGTGAATTATCTTCACATAATTGTAGGGTAGTTGCCTATGCAGACGATACCGCGCTTCTTATTCATGGCTCAAATTGGGACGAGGTGAAAACCTACGCGGAAACCGCTCTTGCTAAGGCTATGTCCTGGCTCTCTCTTAACTTACTGACTTTAAATCTTGACAAAACGTGTTACGTAACCTTCGCCCATAATAGACGTACGCTCCCGTCCCCAGACACCTTCATGATGAAAGCACATAACTGCTTGATGCAATCCTCTGGCTGTGATTGTAAAACACTATCAAACGCTGCCAATGTCAAATACCTCGGGATCTATCTTGATCAATTTATGAAATGAAAAGTTCATATCGACCAACTGGTTAAGCGAGTAAGGAAACTTATTTATATTTTTAAGCGTCTCCGTAATTCGGCAGATGTGAAGATACTTAAATTAACGTATTACGCTTTAGTACAATCAATTCTGTCGTACTCCATTACATCTTGGGGCGGAGCATGTAAGACGATTATGTTACCACTAGAAAGGGCTCAAAGGGTCATCTTGAAGGTGTTGTCCAGGAAGCCTTTCCGATACCCCACTCGTCAACTCTATATAGATTTTCCGGTCCTTACGGTTAGACAACTTTTCATTCTAAAAGTAGTTCTCAAAAAGCACGTAAGTCTGCCATATGATCCGGGTATATATGGTAGAAAACGCCGCTCGGACACGGTATGCCCCTCGATCCAACATAAAACTACACTAGCAGAACGTCACAATAACATCATCAGCTGTTACCTATACAATAAAATCAATAAAATCATACAGATCTACCCTCTTAATTACTTCCGTTGTAAATCAAAATTAAAAACTTGGCTTCAAGAGCAAAGCTACGAATACTCAGAACAGCTCTTGCGATCGGAGCTCCAAATCACGTGAACGCACGTCTGTTACGCATCAATAAATTCCAGAATAGTTCTAAGGCTAAGTAAAAGTCGCACGCACACTCACACATACAACCTCCACACTCGACTTATACTCACACATATACACAGTTAGATAGACACACACATATACGCAAATACGCTCGCACACCCACACTCACACTCACACACTCAGATGTCCTGCCACGGTATTTTCTAGAGCTTTCTTTTATTTCTTTTCATTATTCTATTTGGTCCCCGAAAAACAGGCTTTCCTAGTTTGGGGACACAAAAATCAAAGATGCACATTAAGTAACGATGCGATAGTCACTCGTGCTGTCTGAGATTATCCTTAACCTACCTGTAACACAGTTACTTTACTAGCACGGGAATGGAAGGGGCTAGTCTTGATGGCTGTGGCGGCTACATGTATTTTAAGTTATGTTATAACCTTGTAACTGTTACTTAGTGGACACACATGTAAAATTTGTTTTATTTGTCAATAAAAGTTATCTTATCTTATTTTCCATAATATAAAAATATCCCGATTAATGACACTATTGTGAGCAGTCTACAGGACGATTTTGTATCGAATTAGCTACTTGGTTCATTACTATTCAATAATATGTATATTGTTGTCAGCGTCAGAAATATCTTGACTTACGAAGTCTCAAAATGATCTTAAAACTTAGGTTTTAAGAGGCAATCAACCAATCAACGTTTTATTGATTTAAATTGTATGGGTAATTGTCGCAACTAAAGTGATATACCAAAGAACGATGACCACTTTCTATACATCCATTGACCTGTTATTGACTTTTTTATTATTCTATCGTATAGAAGAACTGATTTTATTGATGAATAAATACTACATCTTTAAAAGTACAAAATCAATATGGTTTTCAAATCGTTAGTAAAAAAGCGTAATTAAGAAAAAAATACTTTGCGTATCTGCTGCGTGCATCGGCAGTTGTTGTATGCGATCATCTTCGGAGTCATGCCTTACCTTACCAGCTTACTAATGAACCTATCTGAAATACATTTTATACTGCACAATATTCTTATTATGCAAGTTATCATCCTTGCGTTAATTCTTGCCTTGGAGTCCGGAGTCCACCTCTTACAGTCGGGTATATTACATAAATACGAAAACGCCATGCTTAAATCTTCTATTACATCAATGGCATGCATAGTTGCATGCAGGCAAGCATATATGCATGCATTATTTTTTCTCATTGGGCGCTACGGCAAGTGCAGTCTTTCCGTCCTTGCGTAACAAAGTTCGGGCACCGGGTTCGGGCACAGGAATGCCCTCCCTCCGCGCCTCCGGTTTTTAAATAACACTCTAGTCTAGGGCAGACCAGAAATTCCGCCGAATATTTGATTATTACTGGGTAACAGCTAGACCAACCTCTGTTAAGTAACACCTGTTAAGTAATTTATTCATCAAGAGGATTATTTGTAACATCTTCAAAAATAATATAATATCTACGTGACAGAGAATATAGAATATTTTCCGTCTATGGTTTCTGGTTAAAAATCGTGAATTTGCGCTTACGGTTTTTAAATAACACTCTAGTCTAGGGCAGACCAGAAATTCCGCCGAATATTTGATTATTACTGGGTAACAGCTAGACCAACCTCTGTTAAGTAACACCTGTTAAGTAATTTATTCATCAAGAGGATTATTTGTAACATCTTCAAAAATAATATAATATCTACGTGACAGAGAATATAGAATATTTTCCGTCTATGGTTTCTGGTTAAAAATCGTGAATTTGCGCCTCCGGTTTTTAAATAACACGCTAGTCTAGGGCAGACCAGAAATTCCGCCGAATATTTGATTATTACTGGGTAACAGCTAGACCAACCTCTGTTAAGTAACACCTGTTAAGTAATTTATTCATCAAGAGGATTATTTGTAACATCTTCAAAAATAATATAATATCTACGTGACAGAGAATATAGAATATTTTCCGTCTATGGTTTCTGGTTAAAATCGTGAATTTCGTCTCACGCAGACTAATATTACAGTTGATCATTATGATTATCAGTTAAACACAAAAATCTTGTTTTTCTACAACGGCTTTCTTCTTAAGTTTCTTTGTAAGATATAGACAAAAATATGCTATTTTATGAGCTAATTAACGTGGCAATACAGGCAAATTGCTTATTTTGATTAGTCAGGTGAAAAGTGGGCATCGTTCTTTCAGAGCAATCATGCAACAAATGTGGGAACCAAGGAATTAAGATCATTTTAAGCTCGTTTTTCATCAAGATCGATCTGTTGCTAACTGTACCTTACTACTTCTTTACCTTTTTCTATTTTTACACTTTCCTTTAAATAGTTTAGGTCACTCGTTAGCCGTTTTATTAAGGTAAAAGCGTTAATAGGATTTCCTATATATCCGGGGATATCCTTCATTGCTTTTTCATGTTCTTTTTTAAAGATAGTTAAGTATCTGAGAATTGTAAAAATGAATAATGAAACCAAATATTACACCCTGTCTTTTTAAAATATTAACTACAGAATTACGTTTACCTTTTTATAACAGATAGCTTTTCCTCTTCTTTGTTGATATACAAATATAGATCATCTTTTACCATCTCGTGAATTTTTAATATTCGTTCAACTTCTATTATTGTGGTGTTGTAACTTGGATAAAGGATAGGTAGAAGCACCAGCCATATAGTTTGTAACATCTTCATAGTTAACATTATGAATGAGTAAGTCTTTATACAACGCTTTTATTTCTATCCCTCTGTAATTGAATTTATCAACATCATTTTGAAGGATTTTGAAATCGTTACTTACATTTTTAATATTTTGGCCATATAGTCTGACCAGATTCAGCAAGATAAAAGGAAATGATTATTTACAGGAGAAGCACAAGCTGACTCCGACAAATCATACTTCCTTCACATAGACTGAGAAGATTGTAGTTTATTCTATTCTCAGTCTATGTACCCTACTCCATAAACTACAGTTTTAAACTATTCAAATCTGTATTACCTAATTGAAATATACATACATACATGAACACTACTTACATATATAAAAGCCTACTGTGGGGATATCAGATATTACATTTTGTGTCACAAGTACTTATTCTCGAGTTTTATGTAATAGTTAATGGAACTAATGAAACAATAATATTTATAACTATAAAAGTACCCACTCAGACTACTTATCAGATAGGTAGGTACTAAGCATTTCTCGTTGCCGAGTATTAATTGTCAACATGTTCAGAGGATTGACCTATTAATAATCATAATTCGTACTAATATTATAAATGTGATATCTAGTTTTTGAAGATCTTTCGATGTTAATTACTCTATCCCGCTCCGACGGCTCATTACAGGAAATGAAATGAAATGAGATTTATTTGCTTGAAGTATAGTATTACATTTAGTGTGTTGGTATAAATCAGTGGTTTGTTTCACATACACCTCTGGAATGATGCCCGGCATGCAAAATTTGAATATATAATTGTAAGTCTACAATGAAATTATTAATCAATTACTATACATAAGTACCTACTAAATTCCACTTTGTAATTGCAAGATAAGGACGTTGACGGTTTAGTTAAACATTTAAATTAATATTATAATCTTTCAATAAATTCATTCACACTATAAAACATTTGTCAATGAGCCACCCATATAGTGTTGACTTAAACTGTCGTGTAGGTAACTCCCATATATATTCTGTACTAATACTTTTTTACTACTATTTTCCCGGGAATAGATTCGCATGGAGCGCGGGAGTGCCAGCAATAGCTAATAAAACAACATATATAAATCAAAAAATACATTCTAATTCAGTGGGTATTAATTACAATATAATTCATTTCATTACGTAGGTATTCATTTTAAAAACTTTACATCTGGAATTAAAAAAACGGGTGTTCTAACTGCTAGTTTTGGGAACGGGGCGAGGAATTTTCCTGATGATGCCGTACTCTTGATATTCCAGGCTGCATGGTCTGGTAAATAGCTGAGGTATATAATGAATAAATTTACTGCACACTGCAAATATATATGAAGAAATTGTTATTTACAAATAATCAGTATCAACTATCAAGAACTATTTTTTAAAAGTGTTCATCTCTTATCTTTTAAATTGTGGCGTTTAATAGATCATTGCAACTTGTATTATAAGTTACATACCCCACTTCTCACCCTGTAGTACAGGGCAGGCTGCGTGTTTCATTGCCAAATTACCATTTCCTGAAAGGTGTAAGTTGTACCAAAAAACGGCTGTACCCTTCACTGGAAGTAATCTCACACCAAGCTCAGGAAAAACTGTGGCTCCTCCTTGAGCGACGTCCGTCATCTGCGCAAGTGAATAACTGAGTGAAAGTAGTCGTGATGACTAGATCTCAGTTTTCCTATGTATACCTACTCAAAAGAATTTACTAATTAAAATGGTTGGTAATTTAAAAAAAAATGAAGAAAATAAGCAACCGAAATTACTAATAACATAGAGGAAAGTGACCGACCATCACTATAAACGGAGCAGAGATAGCAAGATTATCATCAATATCATAGTCTACAACTGGCCACAGATGCCTCTCTCAATGTGCGCTATACACCTTCTGCATCTATTCTAGCCCAGTGATACTTCTTGCAGCCATCTGACAGGCCGGAGGCGACTTCTAGTATACTTACATAGAATAAAATGGTGGCTACTCTGTTTGCCGGACATTTGTACTTGTCTTCTTTCTGTAACAAAATTATATATATACCCATCTTATTTGAGGAATTAGTAATACTTGGAAGATCACACATTACAATACATGGACAGTATGTTAAAATCAATGTTGCACATGCATATATTCCTATTACTCCCTCACCTAGAATAGAAACGTTTATACACTACTGATAGGCAACTTTTTTTATTTTTATTTCTTACCCTACAAAAATCACAGTGCGGCTCATAATGTCCACCGATTCCGTAGTTAACCACTTGGGATTCATTAGTCCCATCCATAAACAAACCGGTCATGTGAGCCACTCGTTGTGTGATTCGGTCCAGGAGGTTAGAATCTTTGTCAAATAACCAGGCTATTTTACTTATGCGGTAGCTCGCAGTGGTGAGGTATCCAGTTTTAGGATGGTTAATTTTGGCACGTATGAGCTGCAATCACAATGGATATAATACATATTAATATTTATAAATTCTAAGATACATTTTAAGATGAAACTAACAGTTTTCAGCCGTTTGGGAAACCAAGATACGAGGCAGTAAAGAAATTAACAACAAATACATACAGAAGATATGCGCGACAAACATGACTACCTCCTTGACAGTTAGGTAAAAAAAATAGCCACAGTCGAAGTTTTATTTCATAAAAGTTCGTCAGGAATTTTGAAAAACGATTTCTTGAAGTTTCGACGTGCTGTTTTAGAATTTTCTCTTTGACTCTTCTTATCTGTTACTCATGCCAACGCTTTAGAACAATGACTCCTCGAAACTGTGTATAGAAAGTAGGTAGACATCTCCTTTTTAAATTAGTTTACGAGTAAATGGGTGATGGTTTTATTTCTTTGTTTTACGCCATTCCGTTCATTTTCGAGGTACCTACTTGCATTGTTGGTACTGATATTATATTGTTATCACAGCATAACGAGTAACCTTGAGATATGAGTGGTTAGTCTGTGTTATTATCATCTTATACCACAGTCTAATGAGTATAACAAAGTTTTTTTACGTGATGGAATGCATTTACGCTCTTCGCTCATCCCCGCGGGGGCAGGGGGTTCGCTTTGTGTGGGGCTCCTGGCCGAGGCCAGACTACCCACTAAACCACCACGGTGTTCCTCCTTCGCCCAACTCGAGCCGGGGGATAGAATGCTCACCGCGACTCAGCTGGGGACGCCCGCCCTATTTAGCGGGCCGTCCTGTCGAGGCCCCACCATCCCGGCCGAGATGGTGGGGCCTGTCCTCCTCTTAAGAATACGCCCCAGGAACACGAAGTGGCGCATTCCGCTACATCAGCATAAGGGCAGCGGGTCCTCCGACCCGCCACCCGTGGCCACGCTCATTCTGGGACGCGGGCGAATTGTGCTCGCCGGCATCCCCTCGCCGGCGGCCTGCGGGGCGGAAAGGTGAGCCCAGCTCGCTCCCGTTCCCGCAGCGCCTCTCTCTTTGCTGCCATCACCTCGTTAGCAAACGAGGCGACGGCGGCCCAACACTGTTCGCTAGCGAGAGGTCAGCACCTATGGTGCTCGTGAGGGCCGTCCGTTGTCCGTCCCACGCCTCACACACGGCCAAGGTGTGGTGTGCCGTGTCGGGGTCGCCGCTGGCGCAGTTTCGGCACCGGGGCTCCGACTCCAGAGTATAACAAAGTTTTATTAGATATGGATAGATAATATTTAGGTATAATGAAGTCAAGTTTTCATATTTTTTGTATAAACTTTCGTCAGCATATAATATGAATAAAGTTAAAAAAAAAAAACCTTGAACAACTAATAGAATTTATGAAATTGCCGTTTTATTGAAGAAATTGGAGAAATCCCAATTTGCAGTACTAACATTTTTGCATTTTTTTTAGGAATGACAAATACAAATTTTATGATTCTTTTTGTGTATGCATGAGACAACATTAAGCTAACAGCAATTTTTATTACATTTTTGAAAAGTGGCAGCAGTAAAAAAAGTAATAGGTACGAAATTTATCATTAAAATGGATAGAATTTAGGCAGTACTGTATTTGAAGATCGAATTTAATTTATCAAGCGGCCAATAAAAACAAAATTTGATACAGAGTTGTAAAATTTGGAAATCATCTTTCAAAAAAGTGTAAATAATGAAAATAGCTATTAAATTACAGAAATAACAAACTCATGAATCTGTAAGAAAATTTCGGCAATTTCATATGTAACGAACTAATATATACAATAATGTAAACGGGAATGAACGCGATCATGGCACAGGTACATACATATTTATGATCGAAACCTGGTAAAAAATCTGGTGAAAATATAAAAAATATCGATAATAATATGCGGGTAGATGAAGAACCTCTACATCACGAACTCGAAGACGGCGGGCGTGCACCATTGAGCCAGTCAGCCTGTGTCTACGGCCGGTGTAACCTGGTCGAAACGTCAGGCAACTCAAAGGTATGAATCTACCTATCCCATGATCGCGTTAATTCCCCTTAACAATATTGTATAACGTAGTTGTACGTAAATGATGAAATCAGATGTTAGTTAAAAAGTTAGTCGGGATAGTTTCGTAAAAACAACTGTGACGAAAATTTTTAATCAGAAATTTTTGAGACTAACCTTAGGCTTGGACATTTGCTTTATTGTTTCAATTTCTCTGTCACTCAACACGTCGTGAAATACAACTAGGTCAGGATCAACATACATCATTTCTATTTTATACGGTGCCAATATTAAGAATGGATGATTCTTAGTCAAATAACTACATTTTAATCTGAAAGTGTATATTTTCTTTTATTCATTTGTTATTTTTTTAGGAATAGTTGAAGGTTTTGTTAATATTGAAGTTTTGAGCAAAATAAAATATGATAATTTTATAGAGGGTATGTTAAAACGGGAAATATAGGTATATTTTAATAATTAAATCAATTCTGTCTATCACCTATTATGATAGATTTACTAGCGAAATACATTGCGAATTTCACTCAAAGCACTTAAGTGAAATTTGCTGCTTATAGAATTTTGAATACTTTCCCTCAAGTTAAGGTAGCTATTCTAGCAATTCTAGCTTATAATGATTGTGATAATGCACAAAACGTCGCTCAAGTCTTGGTACATAGAGCTGAATCTTAGGTATTCAAAATGGTAGACCTACCTCCAACTATAGTAGATTTGTCGCCCATAATATCTATTGCTCGCAGAATACAACACCGCGCATCTCGACATGGCATGATGGGTATAAGTTAGAAGCTAGCTATTTATAATAATGATGATGTACAGAACTTCACTTAAGACAAAATAGAGATTGGTCACCGAAATAGTTCATCTGCCGTGAAAATATTTTTTAGACCGATTCATTATTTTGATGAAATCTTGGCGACATTTAAGCTTAAATCCCTATTTTGTAAGGTTTGTCTTGATTTTAAGTTATTCTTACATACATATAACCACGCCTTTATCCCCGGAGGGTTAGGCAGATTTGAATTAACACCCACATTTCACCAATCATTGTATTCGGTTGTTAGTTATTCATTGATAAAAAAAATATTCCTACCTTTTAGATATTTTTGTAGGTACGACTAAGTCTCCACGACAGAGAGCTTCGTAATTCTCAAGTTCTGTCTGTATAGTAGTAGAAGAAGACATTTTAAACACACAATACACAATAGTACCAACATACCGGCTGGGTGTTTCTATGGTCCCACCAAGATCTTCAGGCAAGTCGATGGCGTAAACTTTCTCTTCGAGGTTGGAAGGTCAGAAACAGAGTCAGGTCTGACTCCTAGAAAAGTTGTACAAGCCAACCCAAGCAAGCAGAGATGGAGAGAGCAACTTACGGATTGAATTTAGACAGTAAAATACTTCGACATGTAGTGAACTTCGAAAACACATAGATCGGCAAGTCATTGCTTCGACAGACAATTATTGGACAACACACACCTTCGAATTACCACTATTTCGACAGACGATTATTCGCCAGACAATACTTAGACAAGTCACATCTTCAAATGACCACTATCTCTATATTGTTTAGAATTGCACTGCCCTGCTGGTGCACTGCCCTGCACCAGCAGGGCAGTGCAATTCTAAACAAATGAAATAATGGAGTTTTAGTGTCCAAAAACTCTATTACAGCCTGGGGCCTGGGCCCGAAAATACAAATACAGCTTTGGAGGCAGCTCGGATTTCTTTTACGTGCCGGAGCGTTATGTCGGACTCGAACCGACTAAAACGCATGTCGTCAGTGGGTCGTTGCAAAGCCGAAGGTAGGGGTGGCAACGCATATCCCACGTACTCCAGCCAACCCAGGGCTATCTCCCTCGATCTGGCCCTCGTTAGGTGTGGCCCTCCTCGGGTGATGTAGCTGGGATCGGGATTCGCATGAAGGAGACTTGTACAGTAATCAGATCACTTACTTGGTTTATCTCATGTTCAGGTAGCTCTTCTTTTTTAAAATGCATAATATGAAGAGGAAGAACATTATCTTCTGCTCTAGAATCTTTTACTGACGGTGATGGTAGTGCATTTTTCGTTTCTCCTATGTGGAATTTCAGTGTATTGATATTACGAATGTGTGAGTATCCATATTACTGCTCTTCAGTAACATACCAAAATAATACTAAAATTATTGTAGAAATAGTAGATTGCCACGGTGCTTCAGTGAACAGAGTACGATTATGATAGTTTACAACACCTATTCATACGAGTCTCTAGATCAGATTTGCATATGTTATACCCCTTTGCGCGATATGATCGATTCGGCGTGCCTCGTCCTTCACCGATGCGGCAAATTAACATTAAATTTCCCTACTTGTTCCATGCTATATTACAACATAGCCTGGCGTACTAACAGGTATGCCTATTTATATGTTTTTCAGTGTTTGTATATATTTGTTCACATATTCATAAATATTACCTGACATTGCCTTGGCTATGCTTATATATTTGATTATTTCGGTTTCAGTGAAGGGATAGAACACGTTTTCTTCACTATATTTTCGATGGGCTTCAATCATCCATGATTGACCAGCATTGTAATCTTTGCTTTCGAACATCAATGCATGACCCAGCTCAAAACAGTCACCCGCCGTCATTGGTGTTCTGGAAATAGTAGAAAACTGCGATCTTAGAAATGTATCTATAAAATTATATAAAATCCTATGTCCTGAATGACTGAGGTATCAATTCACAGCCTAAACCGCTGATCGTAGAGACCTCTAACTTGGAGGTTTTGTTCTTTGTATGACGTAGGCATTCGATAAGAAGATTTATTTCTAAGATGATTTTGAATTTTGATATTACTATGGTTTGTGTGTGTGAGTGCTTTTGATTTGAATTAAATATTCTTGTGATGACGTTTTATTTACTCATATTTGAAAACTTGTAATACAGAATTTTGTATCTGTTTGGCTGCTATTTATATTGAACTTGAAAATAGGTGAATAGATACAGCTGGAATTGGGCATGAACCTTGTTCTAGGACATGGTCATAAGCGTTGGTATTTAATCATGTTATTGTGCGTGCAAGAGGAGTAGTGAACATAAATTTATTATTACAAAGTATATCTTTCCGAATTTCTGCAGTTTGGTGACTGAGAAAGTGAAATTCATTCACCTCCAAAAAATGGCAGAGGCATTCTTCGTCTATCGTGGTAATCAACGGATGGCGCCTCAGCTCTCAAATTATGTACTCCCAGTGTGATGCGACCTGGATGACGATCTCGGAAGCGCAAATGAGAACCTCCAGTGTATAGGCATGTAGTACTTACTACACGTTAACAGGTGAACCAGTGCGTCCGCACCACCTAAGCTAAGAACCCACACCACACCTGGTTTTCTTTGCTTCAATCAACGTGTGTTCGAAGTATGTTCAAAGACTTCTATCTGATCTACTGCAGATCATGTCCAGGAAGATATCTCTCAGGATTTGACGTTTTGTAAGTGCCGTTTTAATGGTCTTTACAGAATAAATGGTTTTTGACTTTGACTTTAACTTTGACATTCTCCGAAAGCGGGACAAAAGCGATCGATTGCGGGTCCCTCTCCACGAACGACGCCACGCTTCTGCTGGTTTTGAGGTGCGATGCCAGGCTTAAGGCAGCCAGAATTATTCGGCGGGTTTAATTAAGGGCTACATTCACTAGCCCATCAAGGACTGATTGGCATTACACGGGATATGCATATTACCCGCAGAATAACACAGGGCCAACCCACACGGTAGACAGCTGGTCGCAGCGCTATTGTAAATAAACAGGTTTTGGTTGGCCGAGGCATTGGCTTTCCCATTACCTAGGCAGCATTTATATCTTCTCATTAAATTTTGTACGGGTTTTAATCAACATATATTTTTTAAATTCAGTCAATTAATTGACTGCACCCCAATTTTATATTACCTATTATTTTTACCTATTATATTCATGTGTACCTAAACCTCACGGATAACACCATACCAATTCTACCGGTGACGTAGTTGGCGTAGTCGGAATAGAACCGAGTAAAATCACACAGCATTCCTTTGCGGTATCTAGGTAATGAGTATGAGGGGAAAGGGGGAAGGGGTGGCAGGTTGTTCTGGGTAGGAAATAAGGAGGGATTAGTTGAAGGAGTTATTCAGAACAATCGCCGTGGTGATGTGGTAGTGGAAAATACTGCTATAGAGGTAACGTCTCAATTCGATTCCAACGATTCTGTGTTAGTTACTTGTGGACTCTCAATAGATGACGCTGAAATCTTTTTATTGAGTCTATGTAAATTTGAACACAAACCATTCCAGTGATGAGAACAGTATACCAAGAGCGAACCTACGTCCTACGGCGTGAAAATCCTTCTGACTTTAAACAGGGCTTCGAATTTTCCGCAACTTATATTCATGGTGCTCTCGCACAGCAAATATCTATCCCAGGAAGGATATCAAAACCGTTAACCAATGAACATTGAAAGATGTGGATACATGACAATGTTTAGGCCAAGGGTTTTTCAACGAAAGGTTGAATTTTCAAAACACTTTCTCAGCGCTTGCCTAAGCCATTTAAAAAGCCGGTCTTTATTTCGTAGTTTCTGATAGTTTAGCACTGCACGTATTAGTCAGTAGGTATTGTAAGAAAACTTTCTTCACACTATATATAACTAAAATAGCGGATTTACTGGCATCCTAGATGGTTTAACCCCGCAACACCTCAAAGATTTACTGAGTCCTGGGGAAGCTGGCGATGCAGTGTAGGGAAGTCATTCTTAAGGTTGATTTGAAGAATGCCATTAATTCAGTGAATAGGAACACATTGTTTTTACAAGCGACATTGGAAGCCCCCAAAATTTATATTTTTTTTTTGTTATAGGTAACCCTCAAAATTACTATACAAGGGCAACGTTTAAGAATCATCAGTTGGGTGTCAACAAGGTGACCCTTTGGGCCACTCCTTTTCAGCCTCGCTATACATCCTATAATTCGATAGCTAAATTCTAAATTTAAAATATGGTATCTAGATGACTGGACCTTAAGGGGTGACGATAATACAGTTTTAAAAGACTTGATGATAACATTGACAGTATTTCAACACTAGCAAAATTCAACGTTTTGGCCCCAAATTTAAAAATTGTTCAAAAAGACTCTCTCCGTCTTCTTGAATCCCAAATATTAGGAAGCATATGACTCTTTTGAGAAGAAAAAATTAATTTTTTTTGTGTAGTTTCGGACCGGTTGCAACAAATTGAGATCCATTCTACTTGCACAATAATGCGGCATTGTCTTTTTATTCCTAAATTTACACAATACATGTTCTCCGTTCAACTCAACTTTTTAAGTATTTGGCTCTTTTAAGTAAAATGGCTAGTGTGACTCAAAACACTCTTTGCAAAATTCTAAATGTGGAAGCCCGTTCGTCTAGGCGTGTTCGGCATTCGCAAAATTACCGATGTAAGTCTGCCAGCCCCTCTAGTCAAGTGACAATGCGCTAACCGGCGTTTGATGGAATAGAATGAAGAATGTATGGGATATGACGTATTTGACATACATTAACGACTGTCATATACGTCAAATCCCATATATTCGTCATTCTATTCCACCAAACGCCAGTTAGCGAATTGCCACTTGTCTAGAGGGGCAGCTTTTTTACCTTCGGTGCATGACACGGATGAATTAGTTAGAAAAATCTTAACCTCTAATTTAGAAGTGTCAGGAAAAGCCGAAGCCTGAAGTGCTAAGGAAATGATTTGCCATCCAACCTATCTTTCCAGAGGAAATAGGACGTGACGCTTTGCAACATGGTAAGGAAACATCTCATTTCTACATCTACCAATGTAGCGGAGCGTGCTCGCCTTTTGGTTGTGGGGGAATGGGAATCCAGTGATTGGCTTCAGGCCCTACCGTCACCCAACATTGGTACCATGTTGGACGATAACACCTTGCGTATCACTGCTTGCCTTCGTTTAGGTGCTCTTTTCGTTTCTCCGCATCGATTTCGCTGTAAAGAAGAAGTTGGTAGCCTTGGACACCATGGTCTCTCATGCAGTAAGAGCGCGGGTATAACGAGTTAGCTAAATTCAGAGGTTTGGGTTACAGATGTAAACAAAGCTTGATCTAGTACAAACTTAATGCGGATGAAGTCACGGGTAAAAGCTAGTATTTAATATAATAAATAATAGCTAGTATATAAATAAATAAATAAAAAATTCGCTGCAGTTTTTGTAGGTTAAAGACTTAAATAAGAACCAAGAAGCCTGAAGACAGACGAGTCTGTGACTTTCGAGGGTTTAGTGTAGGCTATTCTCTTGAGGTTATGGTGTGGTGTAGTACTTATGAGACACGTGTAACCTCATTTTATTGTGTATTTAATCATGTATTATTCCAATAAACAGTTAGTCTATATCATGACTTCATTGTTTGAATTGCTCTCCTAATACCTCCCGTACATGGCGACCCTGCCGAACATTCGCGCAACTCGGTCATTCGACGCGCTCTCCACATAGGGGTTGGAAATTTTTATCGAAATAAACTGAGTGCAGTGCAGTGAAAAAAGTGCAATATGGGACTAGAACAAAGAAACCCGTTACGTGTGACTGTTGTGTTTTCGGTTGTTACGAACTATTTGGTACAATTTTCAACATGGGAGGTAAATCAACCAAGGATCAAATTGTGATCGCCCAAAATGCCGCAGGAGGCACAAACGAGGCTACAGCAGAGGACATAAAGTACCACATGTCTATGTCTAGCTTGTTACTATTGACAATCTTCGTTATTCACCAATACTAAATCATTAACTTTATATTTTACAGGATTGATATATTTATCATATTTGAATTTTCTTATAGGTTTACTCTTAAGTAAATTGTCTCTTGCCTCTCTTTGTGAAAGTTGTATGCGATATTTTAATTCACTTGGATAACTTTCATAGTTGTAAATAGGGTCTACAATGTTTTTACTTAAATTACTTGGAAGAATAGAAATAGTTCATAAAAATAGGACTAAATTGTATCACTCTTAACGTAAAATGTATTCAAATGTATTATGTAATTTCTTTAGCTTATGTGCAAGAGTATACAAATATATTAATGGAATATTATGTAATAAGTATTTTACTGATATGTAACACAGTAACACAAAAAAAAATGTAACACCCTAGTTTTAATTTTTTTTTCTAAAAGAGGGGAAATGTGATGTAGTACTTATGAGACACGTGTAACCTCATTTTATTGTGTATTTAATCATGTATTATTCCAATAAACAGTTAGTCTATATCATGATTTCATTTTTTGAATTGCTCTCCTAATACCTCCCGTACAATGGGGTCATATGGCAGTCGCTCCCGTAAAAGTCAAAATAAACCAAACAGTGGAGTGGAAGAGTGGACTCCGAGGTCCGTAGGTTTGGAGCACAAGTTGGCACTCGGTTATAGAAAAGTTATAACAAACTAGTTGATGCCATTTGCATTCAAATATAGCCTAATGTACTTTACCAAACTCTAGTCTATCTCCGTTTCAAATTTTATCAAAGTTAGTTCAGTGGGTAAGGCGTGGTTACTTACGCTTTCGAGTCGAGCAAAAAGAAACGTATCATTCTTTTCTCGAAGCAATTTAGGCGATTTTCGACCCCCTATAACTTCGTTGTGGATAAAACTAGAAGCTTAAATTTTCAGTAATCAAGCAACTGTACAATATAAATACGGTACATTTCAAATTTCATTCAATTTGAACCTGTAGTTTAAGAATTATAACGAGTCAAAGTTTCTTAATTTGTCACTCACTGACTGACGGATCATCAAAATTCTAAAGCACTTCTAGAAGATATAAAAGCTTCAATTTAGCATATAAATAGTGTTTAGTGTATGAACTCAGGAGAAATACAAATATTTTTAAATTTCGGTTCAGTTTTCTAAATACATTAACTGCATAAATAACTTTGTAATCCCATATAAATATGTAGGATTAAGTAACATTTGCAGTTAATTAATCAGTGTACCTGTATATATGTATGATGTAATAGAATAATAGCCGTATCAAAGGTATGAGACAAGATAGGTAGGTAGGGTATAAGGACAAGAGAATAAAAAAACTAGAGTGGGAGTATTAAGTAGAGTTAATTGCCCAAAATTGCATAATTACTTACTGAAGGACTAACTTTAACCGAGACGTTTGACGAGTGCATCAAAGTACGGTTGTAAATAACCGATCGGAAAACAAGGAAGGCTACCTACAAAAATAAGAAAAGCTTATAAGACAGAGAGAGAGCTTTATGAAAAGTCGTTGTTGGTATATACAAGAAGTAGAAGGTACTAGAAAGGAATGAAGTAGGACTATCTTGAAAAATAAATGACACCCCATAAAAATAACAATACCTGTCAAAAATATTAGGGGTTAAAGTATGCAATTGCCGATTTGTACTGACAAATTGAAATTCGTTTTTATTTTTAATTTAACGTATTTATTTAATCAAAATAATTACCATTATTATCTATACATTGCTGCCATCTAGTAGGAAGGTCATTTATGCCTTTGCGATGGAACTCTGGTGATCTACATTCGACAAACTGTGTGAAAGCATTTTGTACTGCCTCCTGAGAAGAAAACATTTTATCACATAGAAAATTGTCCAAATCACGAAAAAAATGGTAGTCTGTTGGAGCAAGGTCTGGCGAATACGGAGGGTGACGGATAGTTTCTAATTGCAGTTCCTGTAGAGTTAAAACGGTTTCTCGTGCTGTATGAGGTCTCGCGTTATCATGGAGCAATAATAGTGAAGATTGATTCATGAGTCGGGGCTGTTTCACTGTTAGTTTTGCTATCATTGTTCGGAGTTCGGCACAGTAGACATCTGCCGTTATTGCTTGACCAGATCGTAGAAAGCTATAGTGAATAACACCGTGCTGAGACCACCAAACAGTTACCATTACCTTTTTATTGGTAAGCTTTGCTTTAGGACACTGTTGTGGCGTTTCACCTGGGGTCAGCCATTGCATTTTTCGCTTACGGTTATCGTAAAGAATCCACTTTTCATCACATGTCACAATTCGATCCAATATTCCTTCATTTCTGTATCGATTCAACAAGGCAACACAAGTTTCAACACGCATTTCTTTCTGCAGATCAGTCAAATCATGAGGTACCCATTTTTCACATTTTTTTATTTTATTGATTTGACGCAAATGAGTCAATATTGTTGGTAAGGTAACGTTAAACCATGCAGCTAATTCCTGGGTAGTTTGGCTCGGATCGGCTTCCACCATGTCTTTCAATTCATTGTTATTCACCTGTGAACGGCCTTCCTCGTGGTTCGTTCTTCAAATCAAAGTTTCCATCACGAAAGCATTTAAACCAAAATCGCACGGTGCGTTCATTAGCAGTCCTCTCTCCAAACACAACATCGATATTGCGAGCTGTTTCTGCCGCGTTAGTTCCGCGTCGGAACTCGTATTCAAAAATCACTCGAATTTTCGAAGTATCCATCTTTCTTGTCTAAGCTGAATAAAAAAAAACAACTGAAAGTTGATAATCGAATGTTGCACATTTTTAAATGAAGAACTACATAGGTACCATGTGGAAAAAGTTTCACTCAAAAATCTCAAACCATGAAGGTTCTATGTCAATTCGAAGTACCTATTACAATGAAACGGCAATTTCATACTTTAACCCCTATTACCACGTCTCGCCTAAGTTGTTCGACCGTAAAAAGTTGTGAGATCCATGCAATACCAAGTCGGTTAATAATTTATTCAGCTACATAAGGGACCTTCCGTGTTAAATTATATTTAATGAAAACGTTAAAGACTTTTCAATTCACTTGCTCACCGCCATTAGGCACATAATGATACTTTTACTCAAACTGTGGCTTTTTATTGTTATTATATCACGAGTGGGATAATATAGTTTTTATTTTTTATTTTATTGGTTGAGTGGCAATATTCTTAAGAAAAAATCCATACAAAATGATCGTGTTCAATAGAACAAATAATTAAATTAATATACCTACCTATTGCTTTTTCATTACATGCAACTTCATGTGTAAATAGAAAATTTAATTTTGTACGTGTATAATAAACAAAACTTAAACTTAAATAAGTATAACTTTCGTTTTCTCTCTGTTTAAAACTTGAAGTAAACTTACCATTTTGTACAGGCTAAAAACAAGAAAAACGAACCCTCATTCTTACACTCTTTGGCCGCATGCGCGCGCACAGATAAACTAAGTACTTAATTGTTTCCACCGGTTCGCCAGTACCAAAAAGCTTCGCAATTCGTTTTTACTATTGAAATTAAAGTTATTTATTAATTAAAATATCTACAAGTACTAGTTATGACGAAAACGATTTATGTACCTAGAGTACACCGCCTGATATAAACACATATACTGTACAACGTCCGATATATGATGTAATTGATGTGAACTCCTTAACGTTATGGAATGTTTACTATCTGAAAACCACAAGGGTAAATATCTATTTTTTAGTATTATTGAATTCACAAGTGAGTTGAAAAATGTCGTATGATACACGTGTGTATTGTTGATTACCGTCTTCGGCCCTCACATGGATCTCACAACTTTTTAACGCTCGACCAACTGAGGCGAGACTTGGTATTTTTGATAAGTATTGTTATTTTTATGGGATAATAGGTATATGCATTAACACAAAACATTGATACTTACGTGTAGGCAGTGTTATTCAGATTTCCATTAGCAAGATTTTTAACATCCAAATTGTACGTTTTTTGCAATCTAGCGATCGCTTGCGCAGCCCCTATTAGATCTTCTGTATCAGGGTAGGCTTTAACATCGTGTTTCTCTAACAAATGGGATATTTGTACTGAAAAAACTATCATGATTATTATTTTCATGTTCTTTGCACATTTCTATTTTTCTTTAATTTAATGCATTTTTAACCAAAATGTTCTTAAATGCGAAAGACGTGCCCATGTAGCTCTGTTGATCAAAACATGATTCAGGAGGCGAGTGGTCGCGGATCCAAGTCATTTAAATATTTATTTAAGTTGCTTAATTGGCTACACCTCGCCTAATGGTAAGCCGAGGTGCACTCCTAAGGATAGTGGTCGCTATTACGAATGTTTTCCCTAGCATGGTGTTTCCTGCCTTGTTCGGTATTGAATGTTCACTCTTCCGATTTAAATCCTAAAAAATAACCTGCAGCTATGCTGTCGCCTCTCCTTTCATCCTGATGGACCTCACTGGTGTATCATGCTATATAGTTACTTACTTACAAATAGAAGTTTTTGATGAAATCTAAGAAATGCACTATGCCCCGAGCACGAAAAACAAAGTTATCGCAACGTAAACGTATCAAAAGAACGGAGCATTGCCATTGGCCGCCTGCCCACTATGAACTTGTTTGTGTCACTGCCCGGTGTGTGGTGAAGCCTGCCAATCGCAATGCTCCGTTCTCTTGCGATTAATATTTTAAACTATACATTCTATGTGTCGAATTGATAACCTAACATAGACAAAACGGTACCGAGTAGATAATCCTCAAAAGAGAATGTTCTGCGTAGTCGTGAAGATAAATGGCAATATCGTTAATATATAATTTACCTGATCCTGTTCTAATAATTGTGGGTATATGATCCAAGTCTACTACTATTCTCTTTATAAGTATGAAGCCATTGATAGGATTATACAAATAACTAGAACTATCTTCCATTGCTTTTTTATGTTCTCTTATGTAAAGATCCAAATAACTGGAACATAAGTTATAGAATAGACAGTGTTACTCAAAAAAAAACGTCAAAATAGTAAAAGTTAACTCAATACTAATTTATTTTATTTTACCTATTCAATAATACATATATCATTTATTTGTAGAATTGCATCCAATTTATCAGCAATTGTCAGTAGGTATTTATTACATAGGTAGATACATGTGCTCATGCCTATGTCATATTTATTATTTACACAAAATGGAAAAGAAATAAGAAAAGGATTCTTACCGTTTTAACAAAGAAAGTTTTCTATCTTGCATAGCAACATAAGACTCTAAGTCGGATATTACTCCGCTGTGAAATTCCAGTACTTTTTCAAGCTGTGTTAATGCCGTGAAAACCTCTGCGTAATATGTTGGTACATTAATATTGAACAGTAGCAGTGAGTATACCGCATGCACTTTATAAAAATTGAACATTTTTGATAGGTTGCATAAAATACTATTCTGTAAAAAGATTTCATCGAAGATATTGAAATTCGACATCCTCACCATCAAATAAGATATTGTATATATTATTTAGAACCACTAGCTAAAATACCATAAACACCAAGCTTTAGGTCCAGACTGCAAATGAGAAAAGTATACCTACGCCTGTTCATACACCTTTATTCGCTATTAACCTTGAGGACAGACGTGGCTCTATGTGGTATAACTAATACTGATATGTGTGCGTATGATTACAATAGGTAAGTACCAACCTAAACAAATAATGTAATCGATTTAAAGTACCTTTTTTAAGCGGTCGTAATAATAATGAATTCAGATAATTGCATTGAATCAAGCGGAAAATAATCTTTTACAAGAATATCTGCCTATGTAAATATTCTTATCCCTACCCATATTTTATCAACAGGAAACATTTTTGGTCAGCTTGTATTTTTTCATCAAAAGACGCTTTGTCGTGACGTCAATCCTGGATCTAAGTCACGAGACGAACGAGGCCCTAGTGCGCGCGGATTGATTTTTCATATTTTATGCTTGGTGAATTTGAGCCCGTCCACGCACCAAGAAACGTTTACTGCGCGTATAAAGAACATTTGTGTACATTTAGGTCCAAGATATAATTATGTCCCAATATCTAATATCTGGACTATATATATATATATATATATATATATATATATATATATATATATATATATATATATATATATATATATATATCAGCACTGTCGCTCCCAGCCACCTTGGCCGTACGGTCCGGTTTCCGGCCGCGGCAGCCGAGGCTGCAGCCGACGGGAAGCGGCTCAAGTACGAGACATTGCAGGCCCGGTATATGTTCGTACCTTTCGCAGTGGAGACTTTGGGGTGTTGGGGTGTGGAGGCAAAAAGATTTGTGGAGGACATCGGGTGCAGGATCAGGGAGAAGTCGGGCGACCCCCGCGCCGGATCGTACCTGGTGCAGAGGCTGGCCATCGCCATTCAAAGAGGCAACGCAGCTAGCGTGATGGGCACTTTCGCACCGGGTACGGGTCTGGGCGCACCTTTATTTTAAGGACGAGCACGGAGACGTGTAATCTTTGACTTTTTTTTATATTGTGACATTTTACTGTATAATTTTGATGAATTAAATTATTGTAAAAAGAGCATGCTCCTATATATATATATATATATTATGGTCATATATATATATTATAGCTTTTGTGATAATACTCAAAGACGTCGCTCGACAATAATACATTTAGGTGGTAAATTTACTATTTTGCTGATGGATCTTATTTTTTTGGGTAGATAAAAATCATAACCTTTTGCAACTAACTGATGCATATTATTATAAGTAAATGATAAATCGTATCTCGGATTCTACTACGTAAAATTTTGAATAAGACCTTTCTACGGAAATAAAACTGCACCAAAATCCGCTAAGTACTTTGTGCGTCACAGCGTACATGTACCTATCATTTATTTAGATTTTCTTTAAATGACAAACATTAATTTATGAATGTATATTGTTATACAAAGGTCAAAAGTAACCTATTCAGGCACGAGATGGTCAGTGCCTTTCATTTCGGAGTTAAGGAAAGTAAATAAAACCCTGATTGAAAGCTTTTAAATTTAGGCTCGGTGCAATCGGATAAAGTTGCTAAGGTCAAGCAGTTCACATGAGTTTTCAAACATTTTGTCATAACACGCCGCACATGTGTGCCCAGTGGCTACCACGTGCTACAGTAGTGTCCACAACTCGCTACTTATGTTCGCTACGGGCCAAACAGACGCCGATACGCGCTACAGTTGCGCTTGTCCAAAGAGAACGGGTTATAAAAAATGGTAGCTTCCGAACACCAGTGATTGTCGCTCGCTTCTGAAATTGCTTCAAAATTATACAGATGTAGCGGTAGCGCGTAACCGCCACCGGTGGCTGTGGTCGGTGGCCCGTTTGCGCCGGGCCTAATATTGAAAACTATAACAGCCTCTCTAGACCAGTGGCAATTCGTTGACTGGTGTTTGATGGAATAGAATGACGAAAGTATGGGATTTGACGTGTCATAAACGTCAAATCCCAAACATTCGTCATTCTATTCCATCAAACGCCGGTCAACGATTTGCCACTTGTCTGTTCCTACAGTAGACAGTACCTAGTCAGACTGCTTATCAGATAGGTAGGTACTAAGTAAGCATTTCTCGTTGCCGAATATTAATTGTCAACATGTTCAGAGGATTAACCTATCAAAAATCGTCATCATTTTCATCATTTCAGCCGAAAGACGTCCACTGCTGGACAAAGGCCTCCCCCAAGGATTTCCACAGTGACCGGTCCTGCGCCTTCCGCATCCATGCCCTTCCCGCGACCTTCACCAGGTCGTCGGTCCACCGTGTGGGAGGCCTGCCTACACTGCGTCTTCCGGCGCGTGGTCGCCACTCGAGAACTCTCTTGCCCCAACGGCCATCTGTTCTACGAGCTATGTGCCCCGCCCACTGCCACTTAAGTTTGGCGATTCTGTGTGCTATGTCGGTTACTTTAGTTCTCCTGCGGATCTCCTCATTTCTGATTCGATCACGCAGGGAAACTCCGAGCATAGCACGCTCCATCGCCCTTTGGGTGACCTTGAGCCTTCTTATGAGGCCCATAGTAAGGGACCAAGTCTCAGTTCCGTAGGTCATCGCTGGCAACACACACTGATCGTAGACTTTAGTCTTGAGACACTTCGGTATTTTGGACGAGAAGATATTACGAAGCTTCCCGAACGCTGCCCAGCCGAGTTGGATTCGACGATTGACCTCTTTCTCAAAGTTGGACCTGCCTAACTGGACTGTCTGTCCCAGGTAAACATATTCGTCGACAACTTCGAGTGTAGAGTCTCCAACCTTTAAAGAAGAAGTGGGTGCGACATGGACATTTGACATAATTTTCGTCTTGTCCATGTTCATTTTGAGGCCCACTTGTTAGGAGGCTCTACTGAGGTCTTCGAGCATTGTGCCTAGGTCTTCCAAGGTCTCAGCCATGACTACGATATCGTCAGCGAATCGAAGGTCAGTGATGTACTCGCCGTTGATATTGATGCCGAGTCTTCTCCAGTCCAGGAGCTTGAAAACATCTTCCAGGCCGGCGGTGAACAGTTTCGGAGATACAACGTCTCCCTGTCTCACCCCTCGCTGCAACTGGATAGGTTTTGAGCTTTGATCCTGGAGGCGGACTGACATGGTGGCGTTTTCGTACAAACACTTCAGCGCTTCGATATATCGATAGTCAATTTGGCACCGTTGGAGAGACTGTAGCACAGCCCAGGTCTCGATCGAATCGAAGGCTTTCTCATAGTCCACAAACGCCAAGCAGAGTGGCTGATTATACTCCTCAGTCTTCTGTATAATCTGTCGCAGCGTATGTATGTGGTCTATGGTGCTAAAGCCTTTTCGGAAACCGGCTTGTTCGGGAGGCTGGAAGTCGTCGAACCTGCGAGCAAGACGATTCGTAATGACTCTCGAAAACAACTTGTAGACATGGCTCAGAAGCGAGATGGGTCTATAATTCTTCAACAAGGTTTTATCACCTTTTTTGAAGAAGAGTACCACCACACTGCTGTGCCATGCCTTAGGCGTTCGTCCCTCGAGTATGACGGAATCAAATAGCTTCTGAAGAGCTTTAAGTACCGGTGTTCCACCAGCTTTTAGAAGCTCAGCCGTGATCCCATCATCACCCGGTGCCTTATTGTTCTTTAGCTGTTTGAGAGCCATTCTAATCTCGTACAGGCTGACGTCCGGGATATCCTCGGTATAGTGTCGGGTCAATCTGGCTCTTGGGTCTTTGGCCAGATTAGTAACAGATTGCCGTACACTCGTGTATAATTGTCCGTAGAACTTCTCGACCTCTTCCAACAGCTCCGGCTTTGACGAAATAATTCTGCCATCCTCCGCCTTCAGCTTATTCAGTTGGCTTTGACCAACAGACAGATCCCTTGCGAAAACCTTTGAGCCTTTGTTGATCTCAATCGCCTCCTTAATACGAGTCGTATTAAATTGGCGTAGGTCACGAGTCAAGGACTTGGAGATCTGTCTGTTTAAACGCCGATACTGAGTAGCATCTTCAGAGGACTGCAGAACCAAATTTCGTTTTTGTTCCATGAGTTTGTTGGTGAGGTCCGAAATCTTTTTGGTTCCTTTTGAACGACGGGCTTTGAAGATCTTAGACCCAGTCGTTTGGACAATTTCCACAAATCTGTCATTGTAATCATCCACATTTTCGCAATCTCCCAGGCATTCGAAGCGATTCTGCAACTCGAGCTGAAAGTGCTCAGGGTTCTGGAACTGGATAGGTACTGGTCGGAGCGTAGACTTCATCAGTCGACATCTTTCGAGCTTTGTTCTAAGATTCAATGTGCCTCTTACCATCCGGTGATCGCTTCCTGTTTTTACTGAATTGATCACGGAGACATCATTGAATATGTGCCTCTTCGTCGACAAGATGAAATCAATCTCATTTTTTGTGACACCGTTAGGGTGTAGCCATGTCCACTTACGCTGTTCCGGCTTTCTGAAGAAGGAGTTCATCATAAAAAGGCCCTCCTTCTCCATGAAGCCGGCCAGCAGATGGCCACGTGCATTCCTCTTTCCATATCCAAATTGCCCCACTCTCAGCTCATTGTCGCTTCGTTTGCCCAGTTTCGCGTTAAAGTCCCCCATCACAACGGTATAGTGTGTTCGGGAGCTATGCATGGCTTTAGAGATATCCTCATACATAGTCTCCACCTCGTCGTCAGGGTGTTTCGAGGTCGGTGCGTGTACCTGTATGACCTTCAGCGAATACCGTTTGGTGATTCTGAGTATAAGGTACGCTACCCTCGTCGAAACACTCTCGATCTGGACCACGTTGTTGACAAGGGACTTGTGGACGATAAACCCGACACCACCCTGGGACAGTATGTCGCCCTCCCGGAAATAGAGCAGGTTACCGGATTTGAGAATCATGGTGTCCTGCCCCTCTCTCCGGACTTCACACAATCCTACGATATCCGACCGTAACCTGCTCAATTCTTCCTCGAGTTCAGCGAGCTTCTCGTCGGTTCGCAGTGTGAGCGTGTTGTACGTTGCCAGGGCCAAAGGTCGTCGGGGTTGGTAGCCTGGCATCTGCCGGGGATTCTTCGCACCCCTTGCCCCGCCGTTACCATGGCCGCTACCATAGCCAGGAATAGCGGGGCCGCCGGGGACTAGGGGCCGTTTCTTGTGTTTCCTCATCATGGGGGGTTATGCCGTAATCGCCACGCTTGGCAGGCGGGTTGGCGATCGCAGTTTGGTGGCTAGTACGCGGAAAGATGCTGCTGCCCATCCTTCGGTATTTGAATCCCTTAGTCGCCTCTTACGACACCCACGGGAGGAGATGGGGTGGTGCTATTCTAGGGCCACACCACAGGCATAAATCGTACTTCCTACTAATATGATAAATGTGAAATATTGTGAAGATGTTTTTATAGCTAATTGTCAAAGCAGTGCTTTGGCACTCGTACTGGGTTAACCCTGTATCACGAGTTTCGATGTAATGTTAGATGCCTATTACTTAATCACGCTATAACGGCTGAATAGATCTGGTTAAAATTTGCTACAAGGGATAGATTACAGTCTGGAATAACGACTACGCAGATAATACTTTTTTAGGGATAGGTTACCATGGGGTGCAGCAATTAATCAAAATTATATGGGTGAACCCGCTGTAGTAAAACAACATATTTAAATTAAAAAATACATTCTAATTCAGTAGGTAACTATTACAATGATATTTTAATACATTGTAAAGTTAAAATTTTGTAAAGTTCAGTTATATATAAAATATATTTATTTTATATTTATTTTTTAAATAATATATATTAATAATAATATATTAATATATTTCAGTACTTAAGTATTAGTTTTAAAAGTAATAAAAGAATGTTCATCTGTTAGTTTTGGGCACGGGGCGGGGAATTTTCTTGATGAAGCCTTGCTTTTGATAATCCAAATTACATGGCCTGATAAATAGCTGAGGTGGATAATGAATGAATTTGCTGCACACTGCAAAGATATATGAAGAAAGCGTTACTTGCAAATAATCAGTATCAAGAACTGTTTGTTAAAATTGTTCGTCTCTTAACTTGTAAAGTGTGGCGTTCAACTTTCGTTCAACAGATTATTGCAACACGTATTATATGGTACATACATACAAACATACAGTCGGTTTGAGTCCGACATAACCTCCCCCTCCGGCTCCGGTGGCGGTGGGGGCGGTATCCGTAGGGATTTCCCGCACGATAAGAAAATATTTAAAAAAAGGTAGGTACATACCCCACTTCTCACCCTGAAGTACAGGGCAGGCTGCGTGACGCATTGCCAAATTACCATTGCCCGAAGGGTGTAAGTTGTACCAAAAAGCGGCTGTACCCTTCACTGGAAGTAATCTCACACCTAGCTCAGTAAAAACTGTGGCTCCCCCTTGAGCGACGTCAGTCATCTGCGCAAGTGATTAACTTGAGTGAAAAGTATAATCGTCATGACTATATTTCAGTTTTCCTGTGGACTTAAAAGAATTTTCTAAATAAATATGGTCGGCATTTGCTATTAAACTCAAAAGAAAGTGACCGACCGTCATTATAAACGGAGCAGAGATAGCTAAATTATCATCAATTTCTCTATTGTAGTCCACTTCTGGCCACAGATGCCTCTATCAATGTGCGCTAACACCTTCTGCATTCATTCTAGTCCAGAGATACTTATTGCAGTCATCTGGCAGGGCGGCGGCAACTTCTAATATACTTACATAAAATATAATGGTGGCTATTCTATTGTCCTCAGATGTGCACTTTTCTTCTATCTGTAAATAAATAAGTAAATTATAAATATACCCATCTTATTTGAGGAGTTAACAATACCACAGAATAATTAATAGTACAATACTTTGAGGATCAAACTGCGCTCTGCTATGTTAACAAAATCTCGTGGAGTTTAGATGTCAGAGTATGTTAAAATCACAAAGCACATGCATGCATTCTTCTTACCCCCTCACATAGAATTGAAATGTTTATACACTACTGATAGGCAACTTTTTTTTATTACTTCTTACCCTACAAAAATCACAGTGCGGCTCATAATGTCCACCGATTCCGTAGTTAACCACTTGGGATTCCTTAGTCCCATCCATAAACAAACCGGTCATGTGAGCCACGCGTCGTGTGATTCGGTCCAGGAGGTTAGAATCTTTATCAAATAACCAGGCTATTTTACTTATGCGGTAGCTCGCATTGCTGAGGTATCCAGTTTTAGGATGGTTAATTTTGGCACGTATGAGCTGCAATCAGAATGGATATACATATTAATATTTATAAATTCTAATATACATTTTAAGATGAAACTAACAGTACCTTAACTGTTGCAATCATTTCAGCCGTTTGGGAAACCCAGATACGAGGCAGTAAAGAAATTAACAACAAATACATACAGAAGATATGCGCGACAAACATGACCACTTCCTTGACAGTAAGGTAAAAAAAATAGCCACAGTCGAAGTTTTATTTCATAAAAGTTCGTCAGGAATTTTGAAAAAAGATTTCTTGAAGTTTCGACGTGCTGTTTTAGAATTTTCTCTTTGACTCTTCTTATCTGTTAAGGTGCTTTTCCACCAGAGGGGCGAGACTAGACGAGGCGAGAAGAGAATTGAAATCGCACTGACCCTTTTCCACTCAAAATTGCCATCGCGAGCTCGCGCGTGAACGCCGCGCCCCGCCGCCCGTATGCTTCATATATAAATGTGGTTACGTATTATAATAACTACAGTTATTTTAACTATTTTCAAGACAACTACGGTCAAAAAAACTACTGTTTAAAACACCTAAAGATCGTTTCACATATTTTTGTAATAACTACTGGTCGAAACAAATAACGGACGATTCACCTACGGTTTATTCAACTACAATTAATTGTGCTAAGGTTGATTGAACTATGTATGAAATACCTAATAGTCGATTCGCCTACGGTTTATTGATACTACTACTTTGTCACAGAAATTTACGTTGTTGCAAAACCGACTTCATGTAGTCTTGTCTGTCAAGGTCGACGGAGCCCCGCTACGCGGGGCTCCTACTTCTGGGTGGTTTATAAAAAAATAACCACGAAGGCCTAAGGCGGGAGCTTCGCTACGCTCGCTCCCGCATTAGCCTTCTAACCTAGCCTATCCGAGTCGGGGTAATCTGAGTCGGGGTGTTAACGATAATGACGTTTTATTAATAATTTAATAACAAAATGATTATTTCTGTCACAAATTAGTAGTATCAATAAACCGTAGGCGAATCGACCGTTAGGTATTTCAAACATAGTCAACATGTCCAATATCTTAAATGAACATTATATTAATCGTCCGTTAGTTCAAATAATTTTAGTTTATTCGAAATTATGTGTATGAATCAGTAGTCGAGTCGTCCAATATGCGTTATGACCATATGTGAATCAACCGTAGTTATCTTGAATATAGTTGAAGTAACTTTAGATATTATGATACGGAACCATAAATGTATTTTAGACAGCTCACACACAATGCTCGATTTAACTTTGTTTTAGCGTCAATGCCGAAAACTCCGAACAAAAATTAGGCGTCAATATTCTCGTCAATCCACACTGTTTGCACCAAAGATGCACTGGGAGAGGATTGAAAATTTGTTATACAAATTTCAATTCTCTCCTCGCCTCGCCTCGCCTAGCCACTCTGGTGGAAAATCACCTTGAAGGTGATTTATACTCTATATCGGAACCAATACGGTTCATTTTTGCACAAGCAAACATTTCAATTCACGCCTCGCATATTCTCGTCAATCCACACTGTTTCCACCAAAGATACGCTGGGAGAGGATTGAAAATTTGCCATACAAATTTCAATTCTCTCCTCGCCTCGTCTCGTCTCGCCCCTCTGGTGGAAAATCACCTTTACTCATGCCAACGCTTTAGAACAATGACTCCTCGAAATTGTGTATAGGAAGTAGGTAGACATCTCCTTTCTAAATTATTTTACGAGTAAATGGGTGTTGGTTTTATTTCTTTGTTTTACGCCATTCCGTTCATTTTCGAGCTACCTACTTGCATTGTTGGTACTGATATTATATTGTTATCACAGCATAACGAGTAACCTTGAGGTATGAGTGGTTAGTCTGTGTTATTATCATCTTATACCACAGTCTAATGAGTGCAACAAAGTTTTTTTTTTACGTGGTGGAATGCATTTACGCACTTCGCTCACCCCCCGCGGGGGCAGGGGGTTCGCTTTGTGTGAGGCTCCTGGCCGAGGCCAGACTACCCACTAAACCACCACGGTGTTCCTCCTTCGCCCAACCCGAGCCGCGGAATAGAATGCTCACCGCGACTCAGCTAGGGACGCCCGCCCTATTTAGCGGGCCGTCCTGTCGAGGCCCCACCATCCCGGCCGAGATGGTGGGGCCTGTCCTCCTCTTAAGAATACGCCCCAGGAACACGAAGGGGCGCATTCCGCTACATCAGCATAAGGGCAGCGGGTCCTCCGACCCGCCACCCGTGGCCACGCTCATTCTGGGACGCGGGCGAATTGTGCTCGCCGGCATCCCCTCGCCGGCGGCCTGCGTGGCGGAAGAGTGTGCCCAGCTCGCTCCCGTTCCCGCAGCGCCTCTCTCTTTGCCGCCATCACCTCGTTGGCAAACGAGGCGACGGCGGCCCAACACTGTTCGCTAGCGAGAGGACCTATGGTGCTCGAGAGGGCCGTCCGTTGTCCGTCCCACGCCTCACACACGGCCAAGGTGTGGTGTGCCGTGTCGGGGTCGCCGCTGGCGCAGTTTCGGCACCGGGGCTCCGACTCCAGAGTGTAACAAAGTTTTATTAGATATGGGTAGATAATATTTAGGTATAATGAAGTCAAGTTTTCATATTTTTTATATAAACTTTCGTCAGCAAATAATATGAATAATGTTAAAAATAAAAAACCTTGAACAACTAATAGAATTTATGAAATTGCCGTTTTATTGAAGAAATTGGAGGAATCCCAATTTGCAGTACTAACATTTTTGCATTTTTTTTAGGAATGATAAATACAAATTTTATGATTCTTTTTGTGTATGCATGAGACAATATTAAGCTAACAGCAATTTTTATTACATTTTTGAAAAGTGGCAGCTGTATAAAATATAATAGGTACGAAATTTATCATGAAAATGGATAGAATTTAGGCAGTACTGTATTTGAAGATCGAATTTAATTTATCAAGCGGCCAATAAAAACAAAATTTGATACAGAGTTGTAAAATTTGGAAATCATCTTTCAAAAAAGTGTAAATAATGAAAATAGCTATTAAATTACAGAAATAACAAACTCATGAATCTGTAAGAAAATTTCGGCAATTTCATATGTAACGAACTAATATATACAATAATGTAAACGGGAATGAACGCGATCATGGCACAGGTACATACATAGTTATGATCGAAACCTGGTCGAAACGTCAAGTAAACGTTTCGACCAGGTTCACCGGTCGTGGTCACTGACTGATTGGCTCAGCGGTGCACGCCCGCCGTCTTCGAGTTCGTGATGCAGAAGGTTCTTCATCTACCCACTTATTCTCGATATTTTTCATATTTTCTTTTCACCATGCGTTAACGTTAATTTTTACTTTTATGCCTGGGCTTCTCCATTCCGCCAGTTTATAGCCCAGATGCCCCAGGCATAAAAGTAAACAACATCGTAGGTACACCGAAAGATGTCATACAGTTATCAGGTATCTATAAGATAGAGGTGAATGGTGGAATTAAATCACTGGATTAAATTCCACCATTCGCAAGTCCTCTCCACCGAACGTCACTTCTTTTCGAGAACTGTACTGGAAGCAATTAAAATCAAGTAGCACAACAAAAATTTCAATCGGGAAGATGGGATTAAATTATCTGCAACTTGGAATCCAGTATTAAAAAAACATGCAATCTCGCTTTTCTGCGCAGTCGGATAGACACCGGACAGTTTGCTTACATCACAATAGGGGCACTGTGAGTGTGGAATGTGACGGTATGTAGCGAAGAGAAAATATAAAAAATATCGATAATAATATGCGGGTAGATGAAGAACCTCTACATCACGAACTCGAAGACGGCGGGCGTGCACCACTGAGCCAGTCAGCTTGTGACTACGGCTGGTGTAACCTGGTCGAAACGTCAATGTACCTATCCCATGATCGCGTTAATTCCCCTTAACAATATTGTATAACGTAGTTGTACGTAAATGATGAAATCAGATGTTAGTTAAAAAGTTAGTCGGGAGAGTTTCGTAAAAACAACTGTGACGAAAATTTTTAATCAGAAATTTTTGAGACTAACCTTAGGCTTGGACATTTGCTTTATTGTTTCAATTTCTCTGTCACTCAACACGTCGTGAAATACAACTAGGTCAGGATCAACATACATCATTTCTATTTTATACGGTGCCAATATTAAGAATGGATGATTCTTAGTCAAATAACTACATTTTAATCTGAAAGTGTATATTTTCTTTTATTAATTTGTTATTTTTTAGGAATAGTTAAAGGTTTTGTTAATATTGAAGTTTTGAGCAAATAAAATATGATAATTTTATAGAGGGTATGTTAAAACGGGAAATATAGGTATATTTTAATAATTAAATCAATTCTGTCTATCACCTATTATGATAGATTTACTAGCGAAATACATTGCGAATTTCACTCAAAGCACTTAAGTGAAATTTGCTGCCCATAGAATTTTGAATTAAGTTAAGGTAGCTATTCTAGCAATTCTAGCTTATAATGATTGTGATAATGCACAAAACGTCGCTCAAGTTTTGGTACATAGAGCTGAATCTTAGGTATTCTAAATGGTAGATCTACCTCCAACTATAGTAGATTTGTCGCCAATAATATCTATTGCTCGCAGAATACAACACCGCGCAACTCGACATGGCATGATGGGTATAAGTTAGAAGCTAGCTATTTATAATAATGATGATGTACAGAACTTCACTTAAGACAAAATAGAGATTGGTCACCGAAATAGTTCATCTGGCGTCAAAATATTTTTTAGACCGATTCATTATTTTGATGAAATCTTGGCGACATTTAAGCTTAAATCGCTATTTTGTAAGGTTTGCCTTGATTTTAAGTTATTCTTACATACATATAACCACGCCTTTATCCCCGGAGGGTTAGGCAGATTTGAATTAACACCCACATTTCACCAATCATTGTATTCGGTTGTTAGTTATTCATTGATAAAAAAAATATTCCTACCTTTTAGATATTTTTGTAGGTACGACTAAGTCTCCACGACAGAGAGCTTCGTAATTCTCAAGTTCTGTCTGTATAGTAGTAGAAGAAGACATTTTAAACACACAATACACAATAGTACCAACATACCGGCTGGGTGTTTCTATGGTCCCACCAAAATCTTCAGGCAAGTCGATGGCGTAAACTTTCCTTTCGAGGTTGGAAGGTCAGAAACAGAGTCAGGTCAGACTCCTAGAAAAGTTGTACAAGCCAGCCTAAGCAAGCAGAGATGGAGAGAGCAACTTACGGACTGAATTTAGACAGTAAAATACTTCGACATGTAGCGAACTTCGAAAACACATAGATCGACAAGTCATTGCTTCGACAGACAATTATTGGACAACACACACCTTCGAATTACCACTATTTCGACAGACGATTATTCGCCATACAATACTTAGACAAGTCACATTTTCGAATGACCACTACTTCGACAGATTTTTTATCATTCTCCTTAATAGGAGAATGATAAAATATTTATTATTTGTTATTTATAACCACTTGGGTGGTTTAAAAAAATAACCAGTAAGGCTCCACTCCGCTTCGCTCCCGCCTTAGCCTTCTAACCTAACCTATCCGAGTCGGGGTGCTCTGAGTCTGGGTGTTAACCATAATGAAGTAATTTGAGGCATAAAAACCAAAGAAAAAAAAACAGATACAATTAAACGAAAGACTACAAAAAAAAATCCGTCGAGTTAGTGGTCATTCCAAGATGTGTCTGTCTAAGTATTGTCTGTCGAATAATCGTCTGTCGAAGTAGTGGTAATTCGAAGGTGTGTGTTGTCCAATAATTGTCTGTCGAAGCAATGACTTGTCGGTCTATGTGTTTTCGAAGTTCGCTACATGTCGAAGTATTGTACTGTCTAAATTCAGTCCGTAAGTGGGAGAGAGCGGATCCTGGCTCGGTAATAATAATAAAATAAACCTCGAATCCAAACGACTGAATTGATCAAATTGAACAAATTGGTCCGCTAGTAGTGTATGCGACACAATAGTGTAGCTACAATCAATCAAAAAATCAATCCTATTACAGTATAAGCAAGCTGAAGTGGCAGTGGGCTGGCCACATCTGTCGAAGGACCGATGGCCGTTAGAGCAAACGGGTCCTAAAGTAGAGACCGCGAGAAGGCAAACGGAAAGTAGGACACCCTTCTAGCCAGCTGGACAGTCGACCTGAAAAAGATGGCTGGATGCGGAAAGGGGAGGATCGGCAAAAATGGCGTACATTGGGAGAGGCCTATATCCAGCAGTAAACTGCAATAGTGAAATAATATAGCTCATTATAATTAAAATCCTTATGGAAGATATCAGTCGTAAGAAGGCAGTTCCTATTTTGTTAAATAACGTGTCTGCAAAAAGATGAGAATTGTTGTACTTCTGTATGACCATAGGTGGAATAGGTTTGCATTGGAACGATCGGCAATTTTTGTGACATAATTGTAGTTAAAATCCAAATTGTATGTGTGCATATACACGTACCTACCTATTTAAATCTAAATGCAAATCTTTGGCCTATATCTGAGTTCTAGGTCTGGTGCAGGGCAGTGCAATTCTAAACAAATGAAATAATGGAGTTTTAGTGTCCAAAAACTCTATTATAGCCCTAGGCCCGAAAATACAAATACAGCTTTGGAGGCAGCTGGGATTTCTTTTACGTGCCGGAGCGTTATGTCGGACTCGAACCGACTAAAACGCGTGTCGTCTGTGGGTCGTTGCAAAGCCGAAGGTAGGGGTGGCAACGCATATCCCACATACTCCAGCCAACCCAGGGCTATCACCCTCGATCTGGCCCTCGTTGGGTGTGGCCCTCCTCGGGTAATGTAGCTGGGATTGGCATTTGCATGAAGGAGACTTGTACAGTAATCAGATCACTTACTTGATTTATCTCATGTTCAGGTAGCTCTTCTTTTTTAAAATGCATAATATGACGAGGACGAACATTACCTTCGGCTCTTGAATCTTTTACTGATGGTGATGGTAGTGCATTTTTTGTTTCTCCTATGTGGAATTTCAGTGTATTAATATTACGAATGTGTAAGTATCCATATTACTGCACTTCAGTAACATATCAAAATATATATTAGATTGCCACGGTGCGTCAGTGAATAGAGTACGATTATGATAGTTTATAACACCTATTCATACGAGTCTCTAGATCAGATTTGCATATGTTATACCCCTTTGCGCGATATGATCGATTCGGCGTGCCTCGTCCTTCACCGATGCGGCAAATTAACATTAAATTTCCCTACTTGTTCCATGCTATATTACAACATAGCCTGGCGTACTAACAGGTATGCCTATTTATGTGTTTTTTAGTTTTTGTATATATTTGTTCACATATTCATAAATATTACCTGACATTGCCTTGGCTATGCTTATATATTTGATTATTTCGGTTTCAGTGAAGGGATAGAACACGTTTTCTTCATTATATTTTCGATGGGCTTCAATCATCCATGATTGACCAGCTTTGTAATCTTTGCTTTCGAAAATCAATGCATGACCCAGCTCAAAACAGTCACCCGCCGTCATTGGTGTTCTGGAAATAGTAGAAAACTGCTATCTCTCTTATATGTATATAAAACAAAGTCGTGTTAGTTACACTACTTATAACTCAAGAACGGCTATACCGATTTGGTTGAAAATTGGTGAGGATGTAGCTTAGAACCCGAAGACGGACATAGGATACTTTTCATCCCATTGAACCCCCTTTTGGGGTTAAAATGGGAATGATAGTTTGTATGTAACTTTTCGCGTACGAAGTCGCGGGCGGCCGCTAGTAATTATATAAAATCCTTTGTCCTGAATGACTGAGGTATCAATTCACAGCCTAAACCGCTGATCGTAGAGACCTGTAACGTAGAGGTTTTGTTCTTTGTATGATTTAGTTTTAAGATGATTTTGATATTACTATGGTTTGTGTGTGTGAGTGCTTTTGATTTGAATTGAATATTCTTGTGATGATGTTTTATTTACTCATGTTTGAAAATTTGTAATACAGAATTTTGTATCTGTTTGGCTGCTATTTATAAATTTTGAACTTGAAATTAGCTGAATAGATACAGCAGGAATTGGGCATGAACCGTGTTTTAGGACATGGTCATAAGCGTTGGTATTTAATCAAGTTATTGTGCTTGCAAGAGGAGTAGTTGCAAAATCAAACTAAGCGAATTGAACATAACATTATTATTACAAAGTATAACTTTCCGAATTTCTGCAGTTTGGTGACTGAGAAGGTGAACCCGCCAGTCCAAGAAGTCCTGACATTCAATCACCTCCAAAAAATGGATAAGAGGCATTCTTCATCTATCGTGACAATCAACGGATGGCGCCTTAGCTCTCAAATTATGTACTCCCAGTGTGATGCGACCTGGATGACGCTCTCGGAAGGGGCATGTAATACACGTTAACAGGTGAGCCAGTGTCTCCGTACCATCTTACCTAAGAACCCTCACTACGCCTGGTTTTCTTTGCTTCGACCAATGTATGTTCGAAGTATGTTCAAAGACTTTTATCTGATCTACTGCAGATCATGTCCAGAAAGATATCTCTCAGGATTTGACGTTTTGTAAGTGCCATTTCAATGGTCTATACAGAATAATGATTTTTGACTTTGACTTTAACTTTGTCATTCTTCGAAAGTGGGACAAAAGCGGCCGGTTGCGGGCCTCTCTCCACAGACGACGCCACGCTTCTGCTGGTATTGAGGTGCGATGCCAGGCTTAAGGCAGCCAGAATTATTCGGCGGGTTTCATTTACGGCTACATTCACTAGCCCAGCATAGACCGATTGGCATTATACAGGATATGCATATTATACGGTAGACAGCTGGTCGCAGCGTTATTGTATATACAGGTTTTGGTTGGCAGAGGCATTGGCTTTTCCATTACCTAGGCAGCATTTATATCTTCTCATTAAATTTTGTACGGGTTTTAATCAACTTATGTTTTTTTTTAATACAGTCAATTAATTGACTTAACCCCAATTTTCATATTCATGTGTACCTAAACCCCACGGATAAACACCAAACCAGATCTATCTAGCGGTGGCGTAGTCGGAATGGAACTGAGTAAAATCACACAGCATTCCATTGCGGTATCTAGGTAATGAGTATGAGGGGAAGGGGGGAGTGGCAGGTTGTTCTGGGTCGAACAATTGCCGTGTGGATGTGGTAGTGGTAAAATACTGCTATAGAGGTAACGTCTCAATTTGATTCCAACGATTCTGTGTTAGTAACTTGAGGACTCCCAAAAGATGACGCTGAAATATTTTTTATTGCGTGTATGTAAATTTGAACACAAACCATTCCAGTGAAGAACAGTATGCAAGAAGCGAACCTACGTCTTATGACAAAAGATACCGCTGCTCCGGCGTGAAAATCTTTCCGACCTTAAACAAGGCTTCGGTTTTTCCGCAAGTTATGTTCATGGTGCTCTCGCACAGCAAATATCTATCCCAAGAAGGATATCAAAACCGTTAACCAATGAACATTGAAAAATGTGGATACATGATAATGTCTAGGCCAACAAGAAATTGGAGGGTATATGTGAGTCAAACAAGATTACACTCCAATGGATCAACGGACACCGCGGATCCCTAGGCAACGATGCGGCCGATGAACTGGCCAGAAGGCGAGCCGAAATAGAGACCTACAGGGTGGTACCCGTTATACCAATATCGGCAAACCAGCAAAGATACTGGCTGCGACATAGAACAAGGAAACTACACGCCGAAATGTGGGCGAAGACGAAGGAAAGTCGTCAATCGAGAGAGGCAATGCCATCTCTAGACGGCTCTCTAAAAAACTGCTGCGCTTAAATAGGACGGACCTAAAGTTTGTAGTAGGGACCATAACAGGGCACAGTAATCTTAACAAACATTTGTATGTTATAGGTTTAACGGACAGTCCATTATGCCGAGCGTGCATGAGGAATGACGAAACACCGGCCCACGTAGTCATGAACTGCAGCGAGGTCGCGGAACAACGTGCGCAACATCTGGGAACACCAAGCACACTCCGAGAGGCCTGCAGCAGACCCAGCAGCCTGGCCGCTTTTTGGAAGGAGCTTGGATGGTTGCAGTAGGGCAGTGGATACACAAACCACACGATTACGCAAAAAGGCCCAACTACAAAGGAACCACATGCGGAAAACGAGCCCGCGAAAAGAAGAAAAAGAAGATGAATGTTTAGGGCAAGGGTTTTTCAACAAAAGGTTGTATTTTCAAAACCCTTGCTCAGCGCTTGCCTAGGCCATTGAAAAAGTCGGTCTTAATTTCGTAGTTTCTGGTAGTTTAGCACTGCACGTATTAGTCAGTAGGTATTGTACGAAAACTTTCTTCACACTATTTATAACTAAAATAACGGATTTGCTGGCACTGTAGATGGTTTAACCCCGCAACGCCTCAAAGAATTACTGAGTCCTGGGGAAGCTGGCGATGCACTTTTGAAAGAGTTAACAGCCTTAATCAACCTCATGTTATCCAACAATGTGTGCGATGCCATCGTTGACCTACTTTATGGCGCGCACCTATACGCATTGCGTAAGAAAGACGGTGGTACCTATTCGGCCCATTGCTGTAGGGTGCACATACAGGCGTAAGGCAGCCAAATTGTGCTGTAAAGCTTACAATGTAATATCTATTAACCAACTCCAGTCCCTGCAAATTAGCTTTGGCTCCAAAGGGGGCTGCGAGGCTGCCGTACATGCCCTGTCAACTTACCTTGATTGCAGTGTAGGGAAGTCATTCTTAAGGTTGATTTGAAGAATGCCATTAATTCAGTGAATAGGGACACATTGTTTTCACAAGCGAAATTGAAAGCCCCCAAAATTTATAAATTTTTTTAGCAATGTTATAGGTAACCCTAAAAATTACTATACAAGGGCAACGTTTAAGAATCATCAGTTGGGTGTCAACAAGGTGACCCTCTTGGGCCAGTCCTTTTCAGCCTCGCTATACATCCTATAATTCGACGGCTAAATTCTAAATTTAACATATGATATCTAGATGACTGGACCTTAGGGAGTGACGTTAATACAGTTTTAAAAGACTTGATGATAACATTGACAGTACTTCAACACTATCAAAATTCAACATTTAGGCCCCAAATTTAAAAATTGTTCAAAAGGACTCTCTACCTCTTCTTAAATCCCCAATATTAGGAAGCATATGATTCTTTCGTAATTTTTTTTTTTAATAAAATTGTGTAATTTCGGACCGATTGCAACAAATTGAGATCCATTCTACTTGCACAATAATGCGGCATTGTCTTTTTATTCCTAAATTTACACAATACATGTTCTCCGTTCAACTCAACTTTTTAAATATTTGGCTCTTTTAAATAAAATGGCTAGTGTGACTCAAAACACTCTTTGCAAAATTCTAAATGTTGAAGCCCGTTCGTCTAGGCGTGTTCGGCGTTCGCAAAATTACCGAGGTAAGTCTGCCAGCCCCTCTAGACAAGTGACAATTCGCTAACCGGCGTTTGATGGAATAGAATGAAGAATGTATGGGATTTGACGTAGTTGACATGCGTTAACGACTGTCATATACGTCAAATCCTCAGGGTGTATTTTTGAAACGGGGCAGTAAGGTCAAGTACCTTAACCGTTGCAGTTACAGCAAAACGTTCTTAAAAGACCTTCCCTAACTTTTTGGGACATTTTGAACTGCATTCACAGATTTTGTAAAAAACTTACAGTTAGCAAAAAAAAATGCAAAAAGTTCAATTTTTTTTTTATGCCAATCGATTCTATTTCATGTGGGGATCAAAAAACTCTATGGGACCATTTTAGCTTTCAGTACTAGAAAAGACAGAAATCGCCAAAAACGTTTCCCATACATTTCGTACGGAAATATGATAAATCAACTCGAAACTCATAGGTCAGGTAAAATTTTGAACTTTTTTAAATAAAATAAATCATTTAAACATTTAAGAAATTGGTTTATGAAATAAATTGCTCAAAATGATTTCCATTTTCACGAATACATAAGTCTATCCTTTTTTGCACTGAACGAATGGCGGCTAATAATGTTCTGGGATGAATATTACGTAAAATGGTCATTAATGCATCCTTGAGCTCTTGAACACTGGCGTACGTCGTCTTATACACCTCGTTTTTCACGAAGCCCCATAAAAAAAATCAAGTGGTGTTAGATCGGGGCTACGAGGTGGCCACTGTGTTGGATCATGTGTACCTATCCACTGTGTACCGAATAGGCGGCTCAAATTGGAACGTGAAAGGTGACTGTTATGTGGCGGAGCACCATCTTGTTGAAAATGAACTTTTCGCAATTCCGACATCTCGTTTTCAAGATGGTGTAAAATGACTTCATTATACATGGCAGAATTCAGTTTCCCTTCATAAAATTCCACCATTATGACTCGATTGGACATTATACCACACCAACAGTTGAATGAGAAGCGAACCTGATTATGACTTGCCGTAACTCTTAGTGGATTTTCTTTGGACCAATAGTGGTGATTTTTTCTGTTGTACATACCGTTATTGGAAAAATTCGTTTCGTCTGACCACAGTATGTAATTTAAAAATTCATGATCTCTGCTTATTTTTCCTCTTAGCCATCTGCAAAAAGTAAGCCTTCGAACATCATCACCCGGATGTAACACTTGAACTATGCGCCCATATCGATAGCACTTGTAGCCGTATTTCTTCCATATCTTTATCACAAGGGAGTGGGATAAACCTACTTCAAGGGCGACTTGCCTGGACGATATCTCTGGATATGCTTCGACATAAGTTAGAACCGCAATCTCCGTGTCCATGTCCACACGAGGCTGCCGCTTTCTTTTGAAAGAACCCTGCAATTCCAGGTTTTTCAAAAGATTTGTAATAACCTTTCTTGTTGGCACATGCCGCAACGGATACTTATTGCGGTACCACACTAATGCAGCTCCCGCATTTCGATTATTGACAAAATACGCTTCTAATAAGTCAATTTTTTCACGATTAGAAGACATTTTAGCGAAAATCCTTAATTAATAACTCATACGAAGTTTCTCAGCTGAACTAAGAATAACACACAGATTTTCGAATCAAATTCGAAATTTGAGGGTAAAAATTCTTTTTATTTACTTTACAGTCAATTCTACCCACTTCCTGGCCATAACAAAAAGTTAGACCATCGTAGAAATTTGTTTCTGTTGCCGAAATGTATGGGAAACGTTTTTGGCGATTTCTGTCTTTCCTAGTACTGAAAGCTAAAATGGTCTCATAGAGTTTTTTGATCCCCACATGAAATAGAATCGATTGGCATTAAAAAAAAATTTGGACTTTTTGCATTTTTTTTTGCCAACTGTAAGTTTTTTACAAAATCTGTGAATGCAGTTCAAAATATGTCAAAAAGTTAGGGAAGGTCTTCTAAGAACGTTTTGCTGTAACTGCAACGGTTAAGGTACTTGCCCTTACTGCCCCGTTTCAAAAATACACCCTGTATATTCGTCATTCTATTCCACCAAACGCCAGTTAGCGAATTGCCACTTGTCTAGAGGGGCAGCTTTTTTACCTTCGGTGCATGACACGGATGAATTAGTTAGAAAAATCCTAACCCCTAGTCTAATTCAGAAGTGTCAGGAAAAACCGAAGCCAGTGCTTAGGAAATGATTTGCCAGCCAACCCATCTTGCCAGAGAAAATAGGACGTGGCGCTTTGCAACATGGTAAGAAAACATCTCATTTCTACATCTACCAATGTCGCGGAGCGTGCTCGCCTTTTGGCTGTGGGGGAATGGGAATCCAGTGATTGACTTCAGGCCCTACCATCACCCAACGTTGCTACCATGTTGGACGATAACACCTTGCGTATCACTGCTTGCCTTCGTTTAGGTGCTCTTTTCGTTTCTCCGCATCGATTTCGCTGTGAAGAAGTTGGTAGCCTTGGACACCATGGTCTCTCATGCAGTAAGAGCGCAGGTAAACCGAGTTAACTAAATTCAGAGGTTTGGGTTACAGATGTAAACAAAGCTTGATCTAGTACAAACTTAAGGCGAACGAAGTCGCGGGTAAAAGCTAGTATTTAAATAAATAAATAAAAAATTCGCTGCAGTTTTTGTCGGTTAAAGACTTAAATAGGAACAAAGAAGCCTGAAGACAGACGAGTCTGTGACGTTCAAGGGTTTAGTGTAGGCTATTCTCTTGAGGTTATGGGGTCATATGGCAGTCGCTCCCGTAAAAGTCAAAATAAACCAAACAGTGGAGTGGAAGAGTGGACTCCGAGGTCCGTAGGTTTGGAGCCCGAGTTGGCACTCGGATAAAGAAAAGTTATAACAAACTAGTTGATGCCATTTGCCTTCACCGGTGTGGGTGTCGGTTATCGCGAACAAATATAGCCTAATGTACTTTAACAAACTCTAGTCTATCTCCGTGTCAAATTTTATCAAAGTTAGTTCAGTGGGTAAGGCGTAGTTACTTACGCTTTCGAGTCGAGCAAAAAAGAAACGTATCATTCTTTTCTCGAAGCATTTAGGCGATTTTCGACCTCCTATAACTTCGTTGTGGATAAAACTAGAAGCTTAAATTTTCAGTAATCAAGCAATTATACAATATAAATACGGTACATTTCAAATTTCATTCAATTTGGACCTGTAGTTTAAGAATTATAACGAGTCAAAGTTTCTTAATTTGTCACTCACTGACTGACCGATCATCAAAATTCTAAAGCACTTCTAGTAGACATAAAAGCTTCAATTTAGAATATAATTAGTATTTAGTGTATGAACCCAGGAGAAATACAAATATTTTTCAATTTCGGTTCAGTTTTCTAAATATATTAACTGCATAAATAACTTTGTAATCCCATATAAATATATAGGATTACAAAGTAACATTTGCAGTTAATTAATCAGTGTACGTATATATGTACTAGTATTTTGCGCGGTGCACGAGCTGCAAGCAGCTCGCGAGTGCTATGTGTAGCGCTTTATTTTGTTTATCTTTTCAACACTTATTGTGTATAAGTTCAAAGAAAGAGATGTTTAGGATTTTGCTTATTAGTCTCCTTTGAATAAACGGGTAAACATGAGGGATATTTTAAATATTGAAAAATAGTTAACGCACTTAATAAAATTATTGTGTTTATAATGTAATGCAGGTTGTGGTTACGTGTTTAATATCTGAATCTATTTATACCTGTGTCTCAGTTTGAAGGGTTAATACTATTGTTAGCAAAATTTCTGAGCTAATGAGATGCAATTTTGTATACCACTCCATCAAAGACGATAAAGAAACAATAGACAGACATCTCATTCGAAAATTGGTTCGGCGAGAAAAGCTCGAAATCTGTATTATCTGAAGATGGCGCCACTGGTAGATACGTGGGCAAAATAACCCGAAACATTTTATTGACCATCGATAAAATTGTGCCATTTCTTAACCAATCAAACTTAAAAATATGTTTTTTTAAGCTATTGCATAGATTTTATCGCGGGCTGAGCGCGGCGACCGAATCAAGAAATTCCGTAACGAAAAAACCTGTCACATCGTCTAACGTCGTTTCAGTTCGGCAGACTTCCGACCGCACGCACGAAAACACCGTGAATATTGACATTATGATGAGACGTTGAAAACTTCAAATTTTGAAGTTGTCAACGTCTCATCATAATGTCATCCACGTAAACTCCACGTAAACGGCCAGAATCGAAAGAGTTTTCTTTGAAAATGATCGAAAGAGTTTTCTTTCAAAATACTTCGCGATTGCAACTGAGAGTTGATGTATGCTTAGATCTTTAAAACTACTATCACTTTAATTGATAGAGTGATTTAAGAGAACGTTTCATTTCATGTTTATAATAAGTATGCAATAGCTTTATACCGCGGCAGTTCCTGAGTGCCACACGTATTTTTTTTGTTAAGGATCGTAGTTCGTTCTCAATTTCTTTTTTTTTCAATCGATAAACAATAATTTGTTATATAAAATCCGTAGTTTGGTTCACCTAGCGACATCTTACGAACTAAAAAGTAACTACATATTGCCGTACATTTTTTATGGGTATGAGATTGTCTGTCTATTGATTTTTCATCGTCTTTGGGGTATAGGTACGGAGTGTAAGGGGAACGCTCCCGAAGCCGAAAGGTGATCATTGTGCTCATCATTATGAACAACTTTTACTATGGGATCAACCCTGAAATCGAGAAAACAAATTAGCTGTTCCTTACAAAAAGTTTGTCGACTCCCGATAAAATGTATGGGGCAGCTGATTTTTTTTTCTTGATTTCTGGGTTGGTCCCATAGTTAAAGTTGTTCATAATGATGAGTACAATGACCCCCTTTGGCTTCGGGAGCGTTCCCCTTACACCCAAATAGCCAGGCGGTATCTCTTGTTCGTCTTATTATTATTCTATCACAGTTAAGCATGCTTTACAAGTTTTTGAGTAACAATCGACAGTTATAAATACAATGTAGTTGGCGTAGTACAAATACCCTACTTGGGAACCACTAAAATAACGTGGTTACGTGAGTAAATCAGGTAGTTTGCTACAATTTTAACTTTCTTTCCGCCCTCCGGACGCTCAAAAGTAAAAATTAAACCATTTTTCAAAAATTCAAAATCAGAACCCCCGTATCACTCGAAAATGACACCCATGTCGCCATGACATTAAAGATGGCGAAGGAAAAGCCATTACGTTGGCCGCCATCTTGAATTTCATGAAATTCCAGATTTTTCCAATAATCAGCTCACCCGTGTCTACACTTTTCCCGTGCATCATCTATTCCCCCGTTACTTCTGCTAAGAGAACAATTCTATCCGTGATTGAATCAGTGGCAAATGTATTCGCCGTCTTGAATTTCGAACCAAGTGTGAAACTATAAAAATACAACAGGATACTGGCAACAATACTGTATAATAAAATTTTTGTTATTACAATTTTCGTAGAACAAACTATCTTTTCAAAGTCGGCTTTACCCAAAAATAAAAAGGTACTATTTCTTGGTGCTGCCAGTTAGAAGAGATAAAAATAGTCAAATGTCATTAAAGAGGATCCAAACTATCCTGACATATGAATATCGTTAATTCCATGTTTCAGGTTTTTCGGGCAAATCTCGTAAATTTCCCGAAATATCGGGTAAATGTTTCAATCTGGCAACACATCTTAAAGACCCACACGACCAACCCATACAACTCAAAATGCTCCGGTGTGGCCAACTATCTCAAAAATAGATTTAATTTTCATAAAAATTTCATCGTTTTACAAAATGACTCGTCGATCGTCGATCTTGTTTTTATTTATGACATATTTTTTTCTAAATAGTTAAGGATACTGGCAATACTACAAAATAAAAGAATAGATCGAAATTGCAACATTCATAAAACAAACTTTTTTTGTAGTAGGGTCTGAAAATTGCTAAATTTCAAATAAAAAAAATCGATTAGCCATCTTCGATTTTGCAACTTTTTTTTCAAAAATTCTAAATCAGAAGCCTCGATTTACTCAAAAATGACACCCATTTTGCCATGTCATCAAAGATGGCGGAGAAAAGACCACCATGTTGGCCGCCATCTTGAAATTTTTGTCATTTCGGATTTTTCCCATAGTCACCTCAGCTCTCTCTACATTTTTCCCATACACCATCCATATCCCCCATTACTCCTTCTAGGAGAACAATTGTGTCAGTGAGTGAGTGAGTGGTAATTGAGCTATATATAATATAATAATAATGTAATAGAATAATAGCTGTATCAAAGGTATGAGACAAGATAGGTAGGTAGGGTATAAGGACAAGAGAATAAAAAAACTAGAATGGGAGTATTAAGTTGAGTTAAGTTGAGGTAGAGATTACTTACTGAAGGACTAACTTTAACCGAGACGTTTGAGTGCATCAAAGTACAGACGATCAGAAAACAAGGAAGGCTACCTACAAAAATAAGAAAAGCTTATAAGACAGAGAGAGAGCTTTATGAAAAGTCGTTGTTGGTATATACAAGAAGTAGAAGGTACTAGAAAGGAATAAAGTAGGACTATCTTGAAAAATAAATGATACCCCATAAAAATAATAATACTTGTCAAAAATACCAAGTCTTGCCGAAGTTGTTCGACCGTAAAAAGTTGTAAGATCCATGCAATACCAAGTCGGTTAATAATTTATTCAGTCGCTACATAAGGAACCTTCTGTGTTAAATTGTTACGTAATTATCTAACCTAACAACATCTTACAGTGACTATATCAATATGAAAAATGTTTAACGTTTTAAATACATAAATTGACTTGACAATCGCACTGAACAATCTAATTTACATTACACTTATATACTTATTATTATTCTTGTGAGATATACTGTACTTTCATGCGATTTCCGAGTCAATAATTATGATGAAAACGTTAAAGATTTTTCAATTCACTTGTAACCGCCATTAGGCACATAATGATACTTATACTCAAACTATGGCTTTTTATTGTTATTATATCACGAGTGGGATAATATATATTTTTTTCTTTTTATTGGTTGAGTGGCAATATTCTTAAGAAAAAAACCGTACAAAAAGATCGTGTTCAATAGAACAAATAATTAAATTAATATACCTACCTATTGCTTTTTCATTTCATGCAACTTCATGTTTAAATAGAAAATTTATTTTTATACGTGTAAAATTAACAAAACTTCAACTTAAATAAGTATAACCACAGAATAGTTAATAGTACTAGCGTAGTATAACTTTCGTTTTCTCTATGTTTAAAACTTGCAGTAAACTTACCATTTTGTACAGGTTAAAAACAAGAAAAACGAACCCTCATTCTTACACTCTTTGGCCGCATGCGCGCGCATAGATAAACTAAGTACTTAATTGTTTCCACCGGTTCGCCAATACCAAACAGCTTCGCAATTCGTTTTTACTATTGAAATTAAAGTTATTTATTAATTAAAATGTCTACAAGTACTAGTTATGATGATAATGATTTATGTACCTAGTACACCGCCTGATATATACACATATACTGTACAACGTTCAATATATGATGTGATTGATGTGAAGTCCTTAACGTTATGGAATGTTTACTATCTGAAAACCACAAGGGTAAATATCTATTTTAGTATTATTGAATTGACAAGTGAATTGAAAAACGTCGTATGATACACATGTGTATTGTTGATTACCGTCTTCGGCTCTCACATGGATCTCACATCTTTTTAATGCTCGACCAACTGAGGCGAGACTTGATATTTTTAGTATTGTTAGTATTGTTATTTTTATGGAATAATAGGTATGCATTAAAACAAAACATTGATACTTACGTGTAGGCAGTGTTATTCAGATTACCATTAGCAAGATTTTTAACATCCAAATTGTACGTTTTTTGCAACCTAGCGAACGCTTGCGCAGCCCCTATTAGATCTTTTATATCAGGGTAAGCTTTAACTTCGTGTTTCACTAACAAATGGGATATTTGTACTGAAAAAACTATCATGATTATTATTTTTATGTTCTTTTCACATTTCTATTTTTCTTTAATTTAATGCATCTTTAACCAAAATGTTCTTAAATGCGAAAGACGTGCCCATGTAGCTCTGTTGATCAAAACATGATTCAGGAGGCGACTGGTCGCGGATCCAAGTCATTTAAATATTCATTTAAGTTGCTTAATTGACTACAACTCGCCTAATGGTAAGCTGAGGTGCACTCCTAAGGATAGTGGTCGCTATTACAAATGTTTTCCCTAGCATGGGGGTTTCTGCCATGTTCGGTATTGAATGTTCACTTCTTCCGATTTAAATCCTAAAAAATAACCTGCAGCTATGCTGTCGCCTCTCCTTTCATCCTGATGGACCTCACTGGTGTATCATGCTATATAGTTACTTACTTACAAATAGATTTTCTTTATGAAACCTAGGAAAAGCACAATCCCCCGAGCACGAAAAACAAAGTTATCGCAACGTAAACGTTTCGAAAGAACGGAGCATTGCCATTGGCCGCCTGCCCACTATGTGGTGAAGCCTGCCAATGGCAATGCTCCGTTCTCTTGACATAGTACTTACGATTAATATTTTAGACTATAAATTCTATGTATCGAATTGATAACCTCACATAGACAAAACGGTACCGAGCAATCCTCAAAAGAGAATGTTCTGCGTAGTGAAGATAAATGGCAATATCGTTAATATATAATTTACCTGATCCTGTTCTAATAATTGTGGGTATATGATCCAAGTCTACTACTAGTCTCTTTATAAGTATGAAGCCATTGATAGGATTACATAAATAACTAGAACTATCTTCCATTGCTTTTTTATGTTCTCTTATGTAAAGATCCAAATAACTGAAACATAAGTTATAGAAGAGACAGTGATCTTCAAAAAAAAAACATCATTATAGTAAAAGTTAACACAATACTAATTTATTTTATTTGACCTATTGAATAATATATAATATCATTCATTTGTAGAATTGCATCCAATTTATCAGCAATTGTCGGTAGGTATTTATTACATAGCTAGATACATGTGCTCATGCCTATGTCATATTTATTATTTATACAAAATGGAAAAGAAATAAGAAAAGGATCCTTACCGTTTTAATAAAGAAAGTTTTCTATCTTGCATAGCAACATAAGACTCTAAGTCGGATATTACTCCGCTGTGAAATTCCAGTAATTTTTCAAGCTGTGTTAATGCCGTGAAAACTTCTGCGTAATATGTTGGTACATTAATATTGAACAGTAGCAGTGAGTATACCGCATGCACTTTATACAAATTAAACATTTTTGATAGGTTGCATAAAATACTATTCTGTAAAAAGATTTCATCGAAGATATTGAAATTCGACATCCTCACCATCAAATAAGATATTGTATATATTATTTAGAACCACTAGCTAAAATACCATAAACACCAAGCTTTAGGTCCAGACTGCAATTGAGAAAAGTATACCTACGCCTGTTCATACACCTTTATTCGCTATTAACCTTGAGGACAGACGTGGCTCTATGCGGTATAACTAATACTGATATGTGTGCATATGATTACAACAGGTAAGTACCAACCTAAAAAATTATATACCTAATCGATTTAAATTACCTTTTTTAAGCGGTTGTAATAATAATGAATTCAGATAATTGCATTGAATCAAGCGGAAAATAATCTTTTACAAGATGTAAATATGTAAATATTCTATCCCTACCCATATTTTAACAACAGGAAACATTTTTCGTCAGCTTATATTTTGTTATCAAAAGACGCTTTGTGGTGACGTCAATCTTCGATCTAAGTTACGAGACGAACGAGGCCCTAACGCGCGCGGATTGATTTTTCATACTTTATGCTTGGTGAATTTGAGCTCGTCCACGCACCAATAAACGTTTACTGCGCGTATAAAGAACATTTTGTGTACATTTAGGTGGTAAATCTACTATTTTGCTGACGGATCTTATTTTTTTGGCTAGAGAAAAATCATAACCTTTTGCAACTAACTACTTAATGCATATTATAAAAGTTAATGATAATTCGTATCTCGGATTCTACTACGTAAAATTTTGAATAAGACCTTTCTACGGAAATAAAACTGCACCAAAATCCGTTAAGTAGTTTTTGCGTCACAGCGTACATGTATCATTTATTTAGATTTTCTTTAAATGACAAACATTAATTAATGAATGTATATTGTTACACAAAGGTCAAAAGTAACCTATTCGTCAGGCACGAGATGGTTAGTGCCTTTCATTTCGGAGTTAAGGAAAGTAAATAAAACCCTGATTGAAAAGCTTTTAAATCGGTGCAATCGGGTAAAGTGGCCAAGGTCAAACAGTTCACACGAGTTTTCAAACATTTTGTCATAACACGCCGCACATGTGTGGCCGGTGGCTACCACGTGCTACAGTAGTGTCCACGACTCGCTACTTATGTTCGCTACGGGCAGACGCCGATACGCGCTACAGTTGCGCTTGTCCAAAGAGAACGGGTTATAAAAAATGGTGGCTTCCGAACACCGGCCACTGTCGGTCGCTTCTGAAACTGCTTCAAAATTATACAGATGTAGCGGTAGCGCGTAACCGCCACCGGTGGCTGTGGTCGGTGGCTTAACTATAACAGCCTCTCTAGACCAGTGGCAATTCGTTGACCGGTATTTGATGGAATAGAATGACGAAATTATAGGATTTGACGTATCTGACAGTCGTTAACGCATGTTATAAACGTCAAATCCCAAACATTCGTCATTCTATTCCATCAAACACCGGCCAACGATTTGCCACTTGTCTGTCCCTACAGTAGACAGTGCCTACTCAGACTGCTTATCAGATAGGTAGGTACTAAGCATTTCTTGTTGCCGAGTATTAATTGTCAACATGTTCAGAGGATTGACCTATCAATAATCGTACTTCCTACTAATATGAAAAATGTGAAATATTGTGAAAATGTTTTTTATAGCTATTTGTCAAATGTGCTTTGGCACTCGTACTGGGTTAACCCTGTATCAGGAGTTTCGATGAAATGTTAGATGTCTATTACTTAATCACGCTATAGGTAACGGCTGAATAGATCTGGTTAAAATTTGCTACAAGGGATAGATTACAGTCTGGAATAATGAATACACAAATAATACTTTTTTAGGAATAGATTCCCATGCGTGCGGCAATTAATCAAGATTACATGGGTGTATCCGCTGGCAACAGCTAGTAAAACAACATATTTAAATAAAAAAATACATTTCAATTCAGTAGGTAATTATTACACTAATATTTTAATAAATTGTAAGGTTAAAGTTTGTAAAGTTCACTTATTTATAAAATATATTTGTTTTATATTTATATATTTTAGTTATATATAAAATATAGTTCAGTACTTAAGTATTAGTTTTGAAAGTAATGAAAGAATGTTCTATCTGTTACTTTTGGGTACGGGGCGGGGAATTTTCTTGATGAAGCCTTGCTTTTGATAATCCAAATTACATGGCCTGACAAATAGCTGAGGTGGATAATGAATAAATTTGCTGCACACTGCAAAGATATATGAAGAAAGCATTACTTACAAATAATCAGTATAAAGAACTGTTTGTTAAAATTGTTTGTCTCTTAACTTATAAAGTGTGGTATTCAACTTTCGTTCAACAGATTATTGCAACGCGTATTATATGGTACATACATACATACAGTCGGTTTGAGTCCGACATAACCTCCCCCTCCGCCTCCGGTGGGGGCGGTATCCGTAGGGATTTCCCGCACGATAAGAAAATATTTAAAAAAAGGTAGGTACATACCCCACTTCTCACCCTGTAGTACAGGGCAGGCTGCGTGACGCATTGCCAAATTACCATTGCCCGAAGGGTGTAAGTTGTACCAAAAAGCGGCTGTACCCTTCACTGGAAGTAATCTCACACCTAGCTCAGTAAAAACTGTGGCTCCTCCTTGAGCGACGTCAGTCATCTGCGCAAGTGAATAACTTGAGTGAAAAGTAGTCGTGATGACTATATTTCAGTTTTCCTATGCACTTAAAATAATTTTCTGATTAATATGGTAGCATTTGCTATTATACTCAAAAGAAAGTGACCGACCGTCATTATAAACGGAGCAGAGATAGCTAAATTATCATCTATTTCTCTATTGTAGTTAACTTCTAGCCACAGATGCCTCTCTCAATGTGCGCTAACACCTTCTGCATTCATTCTAGTCCAGTGATATTTATTGCAGTCATCTGGCAGGGCGGCGGCCACTTCTAATATACTTACATAGAATATAATGGTGGCTATTCTATTGTCCTCAGATGTGCACTTTTCTTCTATCTGTAACAAAATTATAAATATACCCATCTTATTTGATGAGTTAACAATACTTTGAGGATCAAACTGCGCTCTGCTATGTTAACACCATCTCGTGAAGTTTAGATGTAACAGTATGTTAAAATCAATACAGCACATGCATGCATTCTTCTTATCACCTCACATAGAATTGAAATGTTTATAAGCCATATGCAAAAAGTTGTAATTTGTGATTCTAATTACCTACATTGTGAACACACAACGTGATGGTATCTGGTATCTGACTTACCTATATGAACGTCGACGTCTCTGGACGTCAGAGTCATATTTTCAATACATAATCCTTAGTTTTTGCACAACGACATCAGACGTCGTTTGATGTTGTATGGGAAAATGGAGTGCTCCATCGTAAATAGACATATAAATACGTTGTTCGCGTGAACGTGTTAAGCTGTACCTTCATTGACACAACTGATAATATATTTAACGTGAATGATCATCAATCAAACCGCTCTAAGTGGTTTTGTGTTTCAAATTTAATATAAAAATTGACAATTTCGCATCTCAAACTTTAATAACAAGACAACTAAAGTGTTGCGGAACTAATAAACAAATAAAGAAAATTTAATCACTGTCAGGATTGACACCCCAAACCACACAAACTCCCCTTTAGTTCCGTTGTCATGACAACAATTTTGTTAACTTTAGGTATAGAGGCGCTTATAAATTGGTTTTTGGTTATTAATACATTATTTCGTGAATTTACTTCATTTTAATAGCTATAAGTGCTATTCGAAAAAAGAGATGAATTCAAAAAAACCAAAGATCCAAGAAATCTTTTCAGCCGTTCTAGAGTTATAAGAAAATCCGTTTTTTTCCCTTTTTACGACCCTAGGGTTTGAATTTAAATAAAATCCATTTTTAGTACACCTCCACACACTAAAACAAACATACTCTACAAATTCAAGTCTCTGCGACTAGCGGTTTAGGCTGTACGATATCTCTAAGTCAATTAGTCAGGGCAAAGAGTTTTTTAAAAGAGATTATTTGACATTTTTTAATAATACATATTACTTCTATTATGACTATATCATTTAATATCCAATTATTAATTGTATGGTGACATAATTTAAATTTATATAAAAATCTTTCAATATTTGTACGCTGGAGATGGTAAAATATTAAGGATAATCTATTTTGTAACAATTTTTAAACGATATTCTGACAAATAAACGAATCTTATCTCAACTTATCTTATATTATATTAATATGGTTTAAAAAAAATTTTTTCACAAGTTTACCCTTGGTGTTTTCCAAACTCCCGCCCTGAGACCCTCAGGGAAGAGGAGGTTCAGATTCCCCTGAATTTACAAATAATCATAATCGTCATTTAGACGTAATCCTGATGATGTCCTCGGAGCTCAGGGTTACAAATACTGTGTCCCCTAAAACTTTGCTTATTATTGTAGGAGTGTGAATGGCTGCTTGTTTTTATAATATATGTATATTAATGTTTGCATTTATTTACTACTACTACTCCTGTCATGCCTATTACTACGGGAATTGTTTCTGTGTGTGTGTTCCATAATCGGGTGATTTCTACTTTAAGCGCGTGATACTTGCTAAGTTTCTCTATTTCTTTTGGTCCTATGTTATAATCTGATGAAACAGTAACGTCTATTAAGTAAGTTTTATTTTCGATCTTGTCAATGTATATCTTAAATTATCTTATAACACTTTAATTTATAGGCACCTTTTTATTATTTCTTACCCTACATAAATCACAGTGCGGCTCATAATGTCCACCAATTCCGTAGTTAACCACTTGGATTGAATTAGTCCTATCCATAAACAAACCGGTCATATGAGCCACTCGTCGTGTGATTCGGTCCAGGAAGTTAGAATCTTTGTCAAATAACCAGGCTATTTTACTTATGCGGTAGTTCGCACTGACGAGGTATCCAGTTGTAGGATGGTTAATTTGGGCACGTGTAAGCTGTAATCGCAATGAAAATAATACGTATTAATATTTATAAATTCAAAGATACATCTTAAGACGAAACTATCAATACCTAAACTGTTGCAATCTATTCAGCCATTTGGGTAACCAAATAGCTGAATGGGAGACCGGAGGCAGTAAAGGAATTAAAACCAAACACATACATATAATAAATGCGCGTAAAACATGACCTGTTCCTTGACAGTCAGGTAAAAATAGCCACAGTCGAAGTTTTACTTGAAAAGTTTGGCAAATTCGATTTCTTGAAGTTTCGACCTCCTGTTTTGGAATTTTATCTTTTGTTTTTCTAATATTTATTACTCGTGCCACCACTTTGGAATAAAGACTCTCGAAACAGTCTCAAAACATTTCTAAATAATTTTAGAATGTCTCACAACTACTTTAAATTATTAAAGAGAGGCAAAAAAATATACATTATAAGTAAATGGGTGAGGGTTTTATTTTTTGATTTACGCCATTCCGTAAATGTTTGATGTACCTGCACTGTAAGTACTGATACTACTGACTGACTACATATTATTATCATGCTTATACCTCAAAGTCAGGTTTACATATTTGTTGTAAAAACATTGGTAAGAATAGAATAGAATAGTAATATGAATAAAGTTAAAAATAAAAACTTTAACTAAATAAATATGTTAGTGAAATTCCGGAGAATTATATACGCAAAAAAAAAATATCGGAAAAATATAGAGACTAACCTTAGGCTTGGACAATTGCTTTATTGTTTCAATTTCTCTGTCACTCAACACGTCGTGAAATAAAACTAGGTCAGGATCAACATACATCATTTCTATTTTATACGGTGCCAATATTAAGAATGGATGATTCTCAGTCAAATAACGACATTTTAACCTGAAAGTGTATATTTTCTTTTTTTAATTACACTTTTGTTATTGTTTAAGAATAGTTTAAGTTTTGGTTAATAATGAGGTTCTGAGCAAATAAAATACAGCAATTTTATATAAGGTAATAACAGGTAAAACGGGAAATATACGTATATTTTAGTAATCCAATCAATATGGTAGATAAACGAGCGAAATACATAGCGAATTTTAGTCAAAGGACTTGAATGAAATTTGCTGCTTCCAGAAATTTAAATATTTTCCGTCCAGGTAAGGTTGAAATCTTCCACCCTGAATAGCTATAGCTTATAATGATTGTGATAATGCACATAACGTCGCTCAAGACTAGGTACATAGATAGAGCTTGTCATCGAAATACTACTATTTTGATGACAAACCCTAATTTTGGCAACAGCTTAAATCGCGCCCTATTATCTAACACTTGTCTCGATTTTAAGTTATTCGTTGTTGAAAATTGTATTCCTACCTTTTAGATATTTTTGTAGGAACGACTAAATCACCGCGACAGAGAGCCTCGAAAGTCTCAAGTTCTACCTGTATGGTAGTAGAAGAAGACATTTTTAAACACACAATACACAATAGTACCAACATACCGGCTAGGTGTTATTATGGTCCCACCAAGATACACAGGAAGATGTACCAACTTGCTTTTGGGCCTGAACCAATGGCAAGTTGGTACACCTTTCTGTTGACCGAAGAGGCTCTGGCGCAGACTTTACTTTCGGGGTTGGGAGGTCAGAAGGCAGTCGCTACCGAAAAACTTGTGAAAAACCCAAACCAAGAGCACGAGAATCCCTAACTCGGTAATAATACTAAAACCTCGAATGCAAACGAGAGCGACGCTTTAGGCGCCCACTCACTAACAGTCCGTCTGCAGTCCACCTGCAGTTTTTGATCTGTCCGGCAGCCTGCAGTCCTAAGCTGATAGCGCCCACACACTAAAGTGTTTTTTTGGGCTGCCGACAAATTCCCTGTTGTCAGTTTTGCGGACACACTAGCAGTTATGAGTCGTCATTTTTCCGTCGTACGATCGCCTGCCGGTAATGGTCTGATATCAGTTGCACAGAGACTACGAAACTGTGCAAGCGATTTTCGACCTTATTGACGTTTTCTTAATTACACGTTTTTCGCATTAGTAAATGCCGGTGATCACGAATATAAGAAGGAAAAAAACTAGATGCGTTGTGATGTCAATAAGGTTGAAAATAGCTTGCACTACGTTATTCTTATATAAGTACGTGAAAATCATTGCGTGAAATAGGTGTTAGCTATTTTGACCTTATGTCCTTCCTCAAGGTCTAATCTACCCTTATACCAAATTTCATCAAAATCGGCTCAGTGGTTTAGGCGTGGAAGCGTAACATACAGACAGGCAGACATTTTTTTCGCATTTATAATATTAAGTATAGATAATGGAGCTCCGTTATAGGTTCGGGCTCCAAAGTACAAGATTTGGACGCAGCTGGGATTGGCATTTGCATGAAGGAGACTTGTACAGTAATCAGATCACTTACTTGATTTATCTCATGTTCAGGTAGCTCTTCTTGTTTAACATGCTTATGAAGAGGACGAACATTTTCTTCGGCTCTAGAATCATTTACTGATGGTGATGGCAGAGCCTTTTTTGTTTCTCCTATGTGGCATTTTAATGTATTGGTATAACAAATGTGTGAGTATCTATATGACTACACTTCAGTAACATACCAAAATAATGACAAATTTATTATAGAAATAGTAGATTGCCACGGTGCTTCAGTGAACAGAGTACGATTGTGATAGTTTTTAACACCTATTCATACGAGACTCTAGAGCAGATTTGCATGTTATACCTCTTTGAGCGATATAATCGGTTCAGCGTGCATCCTCCATCACCGATGCGGCAAATAAACTTTGTTACAAAGCCTGACTTATCTACAGGTATGCCTATTATTATATTGTTCGCATATTTATAAATAATTAAATGATAAATATTCTACAACACTCTACAAAACGCTATCTATACTATGGTCAGCATGGCTTAACTATCTTGTGTTATGGAATCTAGAATGCGGATAAACATACTTAGATCCTTTTTTTGTAAATACATTTACATAGAAACACCCAGACCAATGCAAATATGCATATTCATGCATACAAATATTTGCACTGAGCGGGAATCGAACCCGCGCCTCCTGCGTAGCAGTCGAACGTTCTACCGCTTCACCACAGTCAGTACCTATTACCTGACATTGCCTGTGCTATGCTTATATATTTGTTTATTTCGGCTTCAGTGAAAGGATAGGACACGTTTTCTTCACTATATTTTCGATGGGCTTCAATCATCCATGATCGACCAGCCTTGTAATCTTTGCTTTCGAACATCAATGCATGACCCAGCTCAAAGCAGTCACCCGCCGTCATTGGTGTTCTGGAAATAGTAGGAAACTGCGATTTTAGAAATTTATTCACACATACAATTCCGCGGCAGTTTAAGTAGGTGTAAGATTTAAAAACGAGCAATTAAGGCTGAAGACAGACAAGTCTGTGACGTCCGAGGATCCAGTGTAGGCTATTCTTTCGGGGTTATGGGATCATATGGCAGTCACTCCCTTATAAACCAAAATAAGGTCACAGTGGAAAAGTGATCTCCGACCTTTGGAGCCCGAGTTGGCATTCGGGTGAAGAAGACTTATAACAAACTAGTTGATTGATGCCCTTTGTCTTCGCCGGTGTGGATGTCGATTTTCGCGACCAAACATAGTGTACTTCACCAAGCTCTAGTCTATATACGTATCGAATTTCATCAAAATTAGTTTAGCAATTTGGGCGTAGTTACTTTCGTATTTATAATAATAGTATACATTAACAACAATACATGGATACTTACGTGTATGCAATGTTATTCAGATTTCCATTAGCAAGATTTTTGACATCCAAATTGTACGTTTTTTGCAACCTAGCAATCGCTTGCGCAGCCCCTATTAGATCTCCTATATCAGGATAGACATGAAGATCCTGTTTCACTAAAAAATGGTATATTTGTTCTGAAAAAAAAAACTACCATCATAATTGTTTTTATGGTTTTTTCTCATTCCTTTTTTTCTTTAATTTAATTAATCTTCAAACAAAATGTACTTAAATGCGAAATTTGAACATCTAAGACGTGCCCATGTAGCTCCGTTGATGAAAACATGCTTCAGGAGGCGACTGGTCGCGGGTTTAAATCTCTTTTAATATTTATTTTAGGAGTCAAATTGACTACATCCCACCTGATGGCAAACTGAGATGCTATACTAAGGATAGTGGTCGCCATTACAGATGTTTTCCCTAGCATGGTGGTCCAAGCCTTGTTCGGTCTTGAATGTTCACTTCTTCCGATTTAAATCCTAAAAAATAACCTGCAGCTATGCTGTCGCCTCTTCTTTCATCATGATGAACATTACCGGTTTAATTTAAATCATGCCATTTAAGTTAAAAGTAACTTAGTTATAAATTGAATTTTTGGAGGAAATCTTGGAAAAGCACTGTGCCCAAACACGAAAGCCTATCGTTATCGTAACGTAAACGAATCGAGAGTATGGAGCATTACCATTGGCCACCAGCCTTCTGTGAAGTCTGTGTGACTGCCTGGTGTTTGTGAAGCCATCAATGCTCCGTTCTCTCGACACGTTTACATTATGATAGTTTTTCGGGCTAAAGGTACTGATAGTATTTTAAACTATAAATTTCTTTTGTCGAATTGATAACCTCACATAGACAATACCGGTACCGGGCAATCCGCAAAAGAGAAAGTTCTGCGTAGTAGTGAAGATGAATGGCAATATCGTTAATATTTAATTTACCTGCTCCTGTTTTAGTAATTGAGGGTATATGATCCAAATCCACTACTAGTCTCTTTATAAGTATGAAGCCATTGATAGGATTACATAAATAACTAGAACCGTCTTCCATTGCTTTTTTATGTTCTCTTATGTAAAGATCCAAATAACTGGAACATAAGTCATAGAGACAGTGTTCCTCAAAAAAACATCAAACATTAAAACAAAATATTAACTCAAACTTATTGATTTTATTTAATTGAATAATATAAATTTCGTTAAATTGTAGAATTGCATAAAAATTTTCAGCAATTTTCAGTATTTATTACATAGGAGGTACCTTTAATGACATATTTATCTATCTATCTATCTATCAGCCAATAGACGTCCACTGCTGGACATAGGCCTCCCCCAAAGAGTGCCATGACGACCGACCTTGAGCCTTCACCATCCACCTCTCCTGCGACCGCTTTAATGTCATCGGTCCATCGAGTGGGGGGCCGTCCTACACTTCGTTTTCCAGTTCGCGGTCGCCATTCGAGAACCTTTACTTTACTTACTCTACTTTACATATTTATCATTTACACAAAATGAAAAAGAAATAAGAAAAGGATTCTTACCGTTTTAATAAAGAAAGTTTTCTATCTTGCAAAGCCACATAAGACTCTAAGTCGGATATTACTCCGTAATAGGATCCCAGTAATTTATCAAGCTCTGTAAGTGCCGTAAAAACTTCTGCGTAATATGTTGGTACATTATTATTGAACAGTAGCAGTGAGTATACCGCATGCACTTTATACATATTGAACATTTTGAATAAGTTACATAAAATACTATTCTGTAAAAAGATTTCATTGAGGATATTGAAATTCTTCATCATCACCATCATGATTACAATAGGTAAGTACCTACCTACATATACAAATAATGTAATCGATTTAAATTACCTTGAATACTTACGTACCTACGCATAACAGGTTTTTACGCGGTCGTAATAATAATGAATTCGGATAATTGCATTGAATCAAGCGGCATGTATAACCTATTACAAGCCAATAAAAATATTCTATACTTACCAACCCATATTTTACCAACAGGAAACATTTCTGGTCAGCTTATATTTTTTCATCAAATGTTGGTATAAAGTACTTATAGACTATTGTAAGAATAATTTCCAGGTGGCGCAGATTTTAATTTTCTTACAATCTTCGCGGTAAATGATTGTGAATGAAAAATTTGGAATTTTATTCGGAAACAAACATTTGTAGCCCATTTATTTTATATGTACCCAGTCGTCACGTCACGGCTCACACCTATTTGATCGCGCCGATCGAAATTGGTTTAAAAATTATAAGTTGGTGGGCCAGGAGTACCTTGATCGATATTAGGTAATCGATTTCCATTACTTTTTTGAACGCAATTAAGGTACCGCTACTCCACACCAGATACCACCAGCATAAATGGGATGACTCCACTCCTTTGTTGCCCCGAGCCCTCCAGATCTCTAAATCCGGCACTGACAACTTCGCATGACCAATTGCCTCCTAGATGGTACTTCTTACAATGGTTAATGAAGTTGAATTATGAGTTTTCCTGGTTGACAACTGCAACTTTGTTGGTGGGTGAAGAAGCGGTGACTGCTCAAACATGGAAAAAATAGACATCATTCAGTCAATTCCTACTTTTTTTTTTATTTATTTATTTAGGCGCACAAAACACATTACAATCATTGAAAAACAAAAATACTAAAATACAGTTCCGTTCTGGATCGTAATATAACCACATGTGCACACAGCTAAAACAATATGTTAAAAACAGGAAAAGCTCTAATTTTTAAACAGTATAATAGTAATGACGTGTTTAAACATTTTTCAGGGCCGAACTGCTATGGAGGATGTCTTTCAGAATTTTAATGAATCTATTAAAATTGGAATCAAATATGTCTAAGAGTTTGTTCCTCCTTGCCACCTCATTATACTGGCGGGCCATCCTTGTTAAAGGGTTAAAGAAAGAGATATTATTTTTGTAAACCTGAAGGGAAAATAGATTTGACTCATTAGACCTACGTGCACTAAATTTAATATTAAAAGTGAGTTGAGAAAGTAGTCCTGATGAATCTATATGACAATGTATAATCTTGTACAAGTAAACCAGATCAAAATATATGCGTCGAATTTCCAATTGCTGTGCTCTGAATTTGCAAAGTCTACCTTGGTAATCAATACTTGTTGACGATAGCTTAAGATTCTTAGAGCTTTCCTCTGGATACGCTCAATTTCATCAATATGTACCCTGTAGTTTGGTGACCATACGGGACTGGCATATTCTAAGACACTTCTCACTAAAGCATAGTACAGGTACAAACCCTATGAACGTATATTGTTACACAAGGGTCAAAAATAACCTATTTAGGCATGAGATGGTTCAAATGCTTTTCATTTCAGAATAAAGGAAATTAAATAAAGCCCTGATTGAAAAAAATAAAAATTTAAAACCAAACCCTGAGAACATTGTAGGTAGGTACTTACCTACCTGATCAAAGCTATAATAACCCTTGTTAGTTTGCTAGTATTAAAATGATGTAGAACATAAATTTTCAATTAATAAGGGATGTTCCTTTCTAAAAAAAATATTAGTATATACCTTAAGCATACATACTGGATGCGGAAGACGGAGGCCTATGTCCAGCAGTGGACTGCAGTGGGCTAATTGATTGATTTATTGATACTTAAATATGTTTTTGGTAGTTTAAAACCTTTAGTTTAATTATGTTAGTAAGTAAATCATTTTCAAGGACTCGTCAAATAAACATCTGACAATCGAACCACTTTTTTTACCGCTTTTTTTTTTATACGGCTGAAAAAATGGTCTATGGCAAGATAGTTTTTTTAATAGTTTGAGTAACACCCAGAACGAAAAGTACTGTTTCATGTGGACTCCTCCTAGACCTTAGAGGAAGACTATGGACATTAAAAAATATATCGCAATAGGCTGCTTGACTCATTTTTTTTTCTGTCCTAAACGATTAATTGTTATTCCATTATACAAAAAAAAATTATGAGATTTTATTTTTAAGCCTAAAAATATTGCAAACTTTATTTAAAAGATATGATTTTCAAAAAACCGGGGAAAACGCTGTCCGCCATGTTGTTCGATAAATTATCTATGCTGTGACGCCAGAAATACATGTAAACAACAATATGGCAGCTCAGTCCACTAGTACTGACACCGTGTATTGTTTTACGCGCACTTTATGTTCAGGACATATTTTACATTTCATTGTGCAGTTTGTTCCCTCCCGTTTAAGTTGCACGTACCCTATAGCATCATCGCCGTATGATTCTCTTGCAGATCTGAAAAGTATAATGAGAAATATTTAAGTAGTTATAATTATTTGAAGGTTATGCTATCATGATAGAGTCTGGCTAACGAAAGCTGAACCTAGCAAAAGGCGGCAAATTCAAAAAAACTTAATATGGTATTACCAACTAAAGTAGGAATAAATAATTTTGATACTTTTCCTATTTTATATTTTTGATGATGAGGAATTATGCATATATTATAATAATAACTAATGTTTTTTGGTCGCAACTGTCGTCAAGTTTATCTGAAACACAATATTATATTCAATCTACTATATAAAAATAAGTCGGGTTTTCCTTCCTGACGCTATAACTCCAGAACGCACGAACCGATTTCCACGGTTTTGCATTCGTTGGAAAGGTCTCGGGCTCCGTGAGGTTTATAGCAAAGAAAATTCACGAAAAATTTCAACAGAAAAGCGGGAAAGCGATAATCGACATCCACGCGGGCGGAGCCGCGGGCAACAGCTAGTACTTTCTAATTAAAAGACACGCAAATAAACATTACACAGACAAATACTGTGCAAATATTGCTTCTGTGTAAATAGTAAGTTAACTATGTGAAACACAAGAAACATACAATTTTGAATCAATATCTTAAATCAAGTGTCAAATTCATAACACCTTACTAACCTACGATATCAGTCAAGACGTCTAAACATTCACTTTTTTGCTTAAATAAAGCTTCCTTCTCTTCTTTCTTTTATTTAAATTTACTCATCATCCCCGCCGCACTCCACTTTTGATCGTTTTACCCATGTTCACTTAGAAATTTTCAAGAAACTCAATGTGCACAAACTCCGATATAACCTCAACAAGCAACAGATTGACTGACACTGTCATAATGACATTTATTTAGTGTTGCCATTCCTATAATAGCTGGGTTCAGCTTTCATTAGCCAGACTCTATGAGCCTTTACTTCAGTATTACTTATTAATTGAAAACTTAATTAGGGCACTTTTGTTTTATTTCCATGAGTATATTAATAAAATGCAATGTACTTACAAAGCAGTCTTGACGTTTCTTAGCTGGGTTGAGCAGAAATCAGGATTCGTGGCAAAAAAATTACCAATCATAACCGAGTTAATTCTAATAATTAATAATAATTTGTGCTTTCTGCTTTTACAAATCCGATGTCCATCATTGATTTTTTCAGTAACTCGAAAAAGCAATCACCTTTTTCCACTTACGGAAGATATTTTCTCAAAATCACAATCCGTTTTACTCGTACAAATGATCACACATCTCCATGATAATTATGACAATTGACGTTTCGTATATTAATGACGTCATAACATGGACAACAGTGTTCTCACCCGTTGAATAAAAAAAATGTGTTTTTCAAATTAATTTTATTTATTGATCATGTACTTTTATTTCACGATATCGCTTTTTTACGTTTTCCTAAGTCAAGTACTAAAGGAAAAACTCATTCGATGTATGAAATTAAGTATGAGTCAAGTAGCCTATTTATATTTCCAATCTTTTCTACGTCCATGGGTATGGAGTATTGAAAATGTAAAAAAAATACAATATTTGTAATAAATAATTTTATACCTACTTTTATGATATTTAATATAGATTTTTTTTTGTAAATCAATATTTGTTTTTTTATGAACAAGTAAGTTCATAAATTATATGAACTCAAAAACTAATACTAATTTTAAATAATTATCCAATATTCTACATGTGCCTACATACATTTTTATGTATCATTTCATTCCTAAAAATGTTTACATGCTAATACTAATTATATTATAAACTAGTTAGTGCCCGCGGCTTCACCTGCGTGGAATTATGATCCTAAATGTTTTACATAAATGGAATAATGATCCTAGGATGCTGAACCGATCGGGCAAAATTTCAATCTGGAAAACACATCTATAGGCAATTATAAACTAGAAATATTTTGATGTTTTTAACGCCATGGTAAATCTTTTTCATCCTCATGTTGCCGGTCTTGAGAAATTCTTAAACTCTTCAGTGAAACCACTTAATGAACACTACAAGCAAAATAATAATGATTATGATTATGGATATTGAATAATCTTTTATCTTCTTTAATGGACAGTAATCACAGTTATAGCAATTTCTAAAATAAGGAGCGGTATTTACTCCATAGATTGGTATGCTGAGCCAGAAACCTTCCAATATCGCACTCTGGGCCTTAAAAGTGGCAATACCAGTCTTCCTTGTTTGAAGAGAGGCATTGCCGCTTCTGTCCCGCTTTCGCCCCACCGCGATCTGTGGTATTGCGAACTCGTGCGTATAGATACAGAATAGTTAATTATACTGACGTCACCGTACGTCTTGTGGTTCGATGAAGAGAAAGCTTTAGGGAATCTGGTCATGCAACCCCAGCGCACACTCCACGAAGTGCCCACGATATAACATTGCATCTGGGTCATTCAATTCACATGGCCTTCTGATTACCAAAAAGCAAAGTGGAGAGACAACGCCGTCTCACTTCCCATGGCTATTTGTATTCGCTATTGGGCATTTATAGTAAGTATTTGGCAAATACGACCATCCACACATGGCAGCCAAACAAATCAACAAGCGCACGGCAAGCGTATTTTGGCCATTTGTCAAATAGGCAAATAAGGCCAATACTTTGTCAAATGTACTGTCCACATATATGTAATAACTGTCCAAATAATATAATTGTTTGCAAAAATGTCAAATACGCAAATACGAATAGCCATCTGAAGTGCCACCATTACAGAACAGCTTAAATGTCGCACTTATTTCACATAGGTAAGGTGACATATTAACTAGGACCCGTATTGCAACGATGCTGTCCTCTCTAAATCTCGCATTAAAATAAGATCTGTGGACAGTGTATTCTAGATGATAGTTCTAGTGTCATTGTGAGGGTCCATTCACAACTGAGCGTTGGAATACGGGCCTAAAAGGCGCATACTATATAGAATTTCGAATTCGTACCTGTTGTATATTTCGAAGGGTACATCCAGAACTTATAAAATTACATGATTTCAATGTTGAAACGTTATGCTGGTCCAATTCTTCCGCAAGGAAACAGTTATTCTGTAAGAGCTAACACATTTTTACAAAAAATATACTTAGAAAGAAAGAAAGAAAGAAAGAAACATTTATTTAGTGCAATGTGGTCACACAATACAGAAATTACACGTCAACTACATTGGAAGTATTGGAAGCATGTCCACTCATCAGTAATAAACATGCCTCCAAACTCCAAACACAGCATGCGCACAACCAATAACAGTGCAACCTACAAGTGCACCAAATGGGTGTCCAGTTCAGCATGTGCCGGGTAGAAACCTGACGCTGGTTTTCAACTGGAACCCGATGGGGCAGTGACACACGGACGCCGAACCGCCGAAGATGCGCCCACATGTAATGAATCTACGCCGAAGCGACAATTATATTATAACAATAAAATAACAAAAAATATTACTCATATGCACACATACACACACACACACACATATACATACATATACATACATATATATGCATACATGTACATACCTGCCCATACACACACACACACACACATACACATACATACACTTATACATGATATCCGGTACACAACATACCAATAGTGGTTGATAAGTAAAAATAAACTAGACACAGTAGAACAAACAAGTAGAACAGTGATTTGACTGCCATGCAGTTGCGTGTAAAGACAATTAGATGATTGAAATATTTGAGTTAACGCTATCCAGCCTCCTTTGAGCTTCCAAGAGGAACAATCTTAATCGTTTCCTAAACGTGGTAATTGTTTTAATGGCTCGCAACGGTGGTGGAAGATTGTTCCATATTTTGGAAGCCGAATAACGAAAACTGCCCCTAAATGCCTCAGACCGATGCCGCGGTATTGACAGTTGCTGGGAGCACTGTCTTCTAGCACACGATCTTCCGCCGGTAACCCAGCCGAGCTTGTCAAGCAGATACCGCGGCCCGCCAAACTTTATAACACCGAACAGAAGACATGCCACATGCATTTTCCTTCGAGTTTTCATTTTTAAAAGAGAATTTTGACTTAAGTAAGATGTGACATGTCCTCTGGCCGGTATCGAGAAACAGAAACGAGCGCAGGCGTTTTGAACACGCTGAATTAATCTTTCCGTTCGAGCCAACAAACGCGGGCCGTAAACTACATCTACGTAATTGAGCCTAGATAACACGAGTGACTCTGTTACACGAACCCTAAGCTCCTCGGACATGTGCGGCCGCATTCTGTAAAGCACTTTTAGACGGTAAAAGCAATTTTGAACGGACTCCGCGATATGTTGTTCAAACCTAAGGGTAGGATCCACATACAACCCCAAGTTGCGAGCTCCAGCAACCCTGTCTATAGGCTCTCCCTTGAGGCTGAGGTTCAGGTTGGTGGGTACCCTACTAATCTGACTCTTAGTACCGAATAGTATATACTTTGTCTTGTGAGGATTTAATACTAGACAATTACTATCCGCCCATGCTGTTATGCGCCTGAGATCGTCATTCAATTTCACAACGGCCGCTTGACATTCACCGGGGTTAAATGACAAATATACCTGCACGTCATCGGCATATATATGGTACTGACAGTTCTGAAGGCAGCTGACTATATCCGCACAGTATAAACTAAAAAGAATAGGGCCAAGGATCGATCCCTGGGGAACGCCTCTTCTGATGGACGCAAGGGGTGAAACAATGTCATTTCCGTCGCTCATTTTCAGTGCTACCATCTGCTTGCGACCATCTAGATAGCTATGGAACCAAGAAAGTGCCTTACGATCTACACCATAGTAACCAAGTTTAGAAATAAGCAACCCCGTATTTATCGCATCAAATGCGCGGGAAAAGTCGAGCAGAACCAACACAGTACACAGCCCCTTGTCTTGTGCAGCTAATATATTGTCCGTTACATCTATAAGTGCCGTGGCTGTACCGCGCCCCCTCCTAAAACCCGACTGCAATTCAGGCAGAAGACTATGTTTTTCTAAATACTCGGTAAACTGTTGACACACTATTTTCTCCATAACCTTGGAAAGACAAGGCAAGATACTAATAGGCCTGAGATCTTTAACATAAGTGGGATTCGGTGTCTTTGGTATCGGTCTAACAATCGCAATCTTCCAAATGTCAGGAAATGTAGATGTTTCTATTGAAAAGTTAATTAAGCCTGTAATGTATGGCAGTGTGTACGGCAGGGTTAAAGTGAGCATTTTTAATGAGACCCCATCATAGCCCTCTGCATTCGATTTCAGTGCGGAAATAGCTGACGCTACTACATCCACCGACACTGGTGAAATCTCGAAGCTGGCATTGATATACCTATGGAACTCGAAATAAGTCATAAGGGATATAGTAGCCGTAGGGTTCCCAGGTACGTCTAGAAAAATATTATTAATTATTGTGGGATCTGTAAAATGCGGTGGAAGCTCCTTATTAGGATTAACTCGACAGACAGTTTTTTTTAAATTTTGCCAAAGTAATCTAGTATTGTTAATGTGTCTATTAATGTTGTGTTTATAATAAGCTGCTTTTTCATAGTACAATGAAGTGGTGACCAGAGATTTTAATTGGCTATAATATTCCTTTCCTGACACGGACTTAGTGCGGCGGTATTTCTTTAACGCATCATCCCTCAACCTCATCATCAGTTTTATGTTATCGGTGATCCATGGGTATGATGGTTCTTTGAGAAGAGATGTTTTAACTGGGGCATGAGTGTCAAAGACACTTAAAATATTTCTGTTAAAAGCATCGACCATAGTGTTGACAGAGCTCGCATCAACGAAGTCACTCCAATCCAATGTTGCCAAATCATAGATGAGACTGTCTTGACATATATATTTCATAGGTCTAGATTTGATAAAAAATGGCTTTATTTTCTCTTTTTTTATATTAAATTCGCAAGTGATAACTGAGTGACCGTTGATTTCGCGAAACGGTTCAACAAATATATGCCTAGCGCGCAGATCGGTGCAGACCAAGTCAATGAGAGTTGCACCAGTATCGGTGAAGTGAGTAGCAGTAGTGACGAACTGCTTAAGACTGAGACTGTGTAAGAATTCGGTTACTCGTTTAGATTTATCACTCGTCACTAGCATGTCAGCATTAAGGTCCCCAAGCAATATGCAGTGATCACACTCGCCCAGGGAAGCAATAGTGTCGGTAATGGCGTCAAGAAACAGCTGCAAGTCCTGCCAAGGAGGTCGATAAGCAGTACCAATAGTGAGTTTTTTTCCATTAATAGTAGATGTCAACCACATTTGTTCAACGGATTTGTATCTCGGATCCACCGGGTGACTCAACGTACGCACATTAAATCCACGTCTGATATAATATCCGACACCCCCCCCCTCTTCCATGGCAAACACCAGAGGAGCGCGGAATGTGGCGCAAGCGATAACCAGGAACAACAGGCGCACGGCTTTCCTCGCCCGGGCGCAGCCAGGTCTCATTTATTGCCATCACGTCAACACGGTGCCTATCAAACAGAGCAATAAAATCATCATGATGCGTTCCTAAGGAGCCCGCATTATGGAAACCAACTTTTAAAAATTTATCTGCAATCATTGGAAAGATATAGCATGTGATCAATGCAGCCAACTCGATCAATTAAACGGAGGTGAAAACCAACACAAACGTTATCCGTTAGCAGCCTAGTACGCAAGAGACACATCACTTGTTGTCTATCCGACTGTACGCTCAGAAAGGTACATTCCACAATTGCAATATATACTTGTATAGTTGTGTAAGGTATATCACGCACATACAACTTAAAATAATTCGGATCAGTTACGTCATTCAGAATTACAGTTAATTGCGCAAAGACGTTTTTAGCAGCGTAGTAAAAAGTAAACTGTGTAGTAAACTCGTTAGAATAATAGTTATGTGTTAAAAGTATATAATCATAACAAACATTCCAAGGCAGACAACGAAACAAAATCAAACAATGATGACTCATATACAGGCCTACAATAATGGTTATCAATTCAACATGATTTGTAATGCGAAAGAAATTACTAGGACCTAAGATAACAATTATTAGATAATCCACATTCACACCGCCGTCGCCGCCAGTAAATGCATAATATAGTGAAAGTGTATCAAAAAGATAAGAATTAAACAGCGAGCAAAGAAGTAAAATTATCTTAGTCTCACAAACAAACGGCAGACTACTGTAATATACAATCAAGATCAGAAACATTAAATGCATTAGTACAGTGATTATCATACAGCCACTACGAGATGGCATGAGTAAAAACAGATTCGATATCAGAATCCGAACGAATATGCACAGCTTTATTGCCAGGTTTATTTCTTGCGAAAATACGCCCCCGTTTACACCAAACGAACTTCCAACCGAAGCGTTGTCCAGCATCTCGCACCCTCCGAAACAACTGGCGATTCATTTTAGTGAGACGTTCGTTAACATAAAAGCGACGCACTGGTCCCCCCATACCCATACCCAGGTCCGCAGACGTCGCACCGCGGCGCACGCGCGCGCACGAAAGTAGCTCCTCGCGCAGATCTCTGCGCGCTAGGCGCACGGCGAGGGGGCGGGGGCGGCGCTCCGGGCCCTGCGAGTCAGTTGACTGCAGATACAGGGGGCCGACACGTTCCGCGCTGACAATATCCCGTTCCTCCAGCTTCATACCCAACTTGGAGGCAACCTGCAGAACAGTATTGACTGGGTTCTCACCATTAGGTTCAACTAAATTGGAAATTTCAATATCATTGCTCAGCAGCTCCTGATCGCGATCATTCAAGTCCTGCCGAAGTTGTTCGATGACGTCATTATTTACGCTCAGATCAGAGGGTTGCCGCTTCTCCAGAACAGATACCCGCTGCTCCATGCTGTCGACCCTGGCATTGCATTCTTTCAAGGACACAACGATATCAGACATCTCCGCCTTATACTGTTTCAGTATGTCGTTTATTGATCGTAGGTTGTCCCTTAAAATTCTAAGCTCTGTTGCAATATCTGTCGTCAACACAGCCGTCTCATCCGGAGTTTTCGGGATCGCACTGCATGCTGGACGCTGTTGGGCTGAGGAGCCTCTGATCGGTGACTCAGTCCCATTATCGGTAGCCACATTTTTTTTGCATTCTGGACATAACCATTGTGATGGTATGGCGCCAGTCACCGGCAAAACAACGCATTTCCGATGGTAAGTTGATGTGCATTTAGAACATTTAGCGGCATCTACCGGAGAAAGGAACCTCCCACAAGCGTTGCAAGACTTTGTCATAACTATTGATTGCAAATTGAGGGACCAACCGTTACTGTGATTTGCCGCTAGATGGCGATATGAAAAATAGTACTATGGTGAGTCCAGAATTATCCTATTATCCTATGGCGCCACAGGATGATTACATAGATGGTTGAAGATGCACAAAATTTTATAAAGGCGCATACACAATGGAGCACCAAGCGTTAACAATTGAATAAGTAAAATCTTGATCGTCACTTCACAGATACAGTTTGTGGGGTAGATTTGCGATCACTGCGTTCACTGTATTTTTAATTTCACTTTTTACGCATCCACTATGCACATGGGCACCTGCAAACACTTGTCCGGCACTTCTAGATATTCGTATTCACTTTTACGGGTCAGTTAGTGTAATTGGACCCTTAATATTATTTTTTGCAGCGATTATTATGAGGACAACGATTCAACAGAAAATACGAATACGATTCAAAATAAGTATCTACACTACATAAAAAGTAAGTACCTTACTATTTGCATACACTCATTACTAGTTAAACTAAACTATATTTGGACAAAAAAATGAGAGAGATGGACAGTAAAAGCACACCTTGGAAGCTCTCGGAAAAATGTATGAAACAATCGCGTTGTAATTACTACAAACATAGCTCGTGTACATGCACGGTAGTGTTGATGTGTGAGAAAATTAGAAATGTCATGGATGGCACTATTTGAAATTTGAGCTAAATTTCGAGTGAGATAGCGTGATTTTTCTCACTCTATCCCTTAGTGTCATGATTTACGTCACATCCGACGGAGGCGACAATTCTGTTGTTACAAAAATTCATATTAATGATTTTTACATTAAAACGTATTTCTATCTTTTTCTTCGCTTCGGAAGAAAAGAATATGGCGATACATTTTGGTCCTGTAAATCAACAGAATTGGCACAAATAACAAAACAATACTACAACACGACTTTGATATGTCTATAGAGTAATTAAAACCGATTGTGTTTATAAAAACTAGCTGTTGGTCACGGTTTCGCCCACGTGAATTTTTTCATTAATTATAAATTGTCTCCGTTCCGTTCGGTCTCGAGGGCACATATCTTAACCGACTGTCACCAAACTTGGCATATATTTTCTTTGATTTAAACTATAATTTTTGCCGAGAGCTTTTTTATTCTTATTTATGAACGGATATTGATGATTTTTGGCTGAAATATAAAGTACATGATTCCTTACAGGTAGTTGTGGCAAAAAGGGGAAGACGTGTGCGGTGTTTTTAAGAACGGATTGTTAATATTTTTTGGTGAAATATCCAGGGATCTATAAAATAAAGATATGTATCATATAAAAGAAATAAGAATATCATATTTGATTTTCAGATGCTAAAAAAATAATCTAGAACTCTTTACGGAACTAATAGTATTCATCCCTTAATAATTCATGCTCCATTGCCAAGAGTGAGGTAGTACGTTATTTTATAAATGGTGTTTTTTATAACGTACCAAGGTTTCTGAACCTTAACTAAATGACACGAATTTTATTGCCGGTTATTGTAATAAGTATCCTTATACTTACTTATTTAGAATTATGGACGGCGAGTAGGAAGTTAGAAAAATGGCAGTTAAGCACACTTTTTTAGTATATTTATTTTTATTTAATAATTTACAATTATATTACAGAATAATAAAAAATATGCTATATAATACATACAAAAATAACATAAAAGTGGGGGAGAGACTGCAACTTTAGGCATCGAAAAATTCCTCCCCATCGACAACTGGTACCGTGCCCAAAAGGCTGGCGGCATTACCACGCTGAATAGCCATACTAATTCTTTGAGCAAGGTAATGGCCAGCCCTATGGTCACGGGAAGAGTCGATTAGGCGCTTCGCTATTTCTTTAATTTAATAGTCTTAATTTATTTAATTATAAATTATAATTTTTACTAAACGGAAGTTTACGGAATGATATCTATTTATATTTTTTATAAACACAAATCGTTTTAACCGCTCTATACTTTTTAAAATTTGAGAATCATAATTTTGACAGCTCACGCCTATGAAGTGTGACATTTTTTTCTGATTAGAATGTATTACAATTAATGTCGGCGATCATGGATTCCGTCATTGCCAGGTACCGCCCATTTTTTAACCCTAGAATGTATACTAATCTAGATCTGCATCGTATCCTTTTAAGTTATAATCTTTGTAGTGTTAAAATAATAATAATTGAGAACTGGGTATTTCATTCTTTATTTTATAGACCGTGTTAATTTTCAATGTTGGCGCACTATCTGTGTAAAATTGATTTCTGGTTTACAACTATCCAATGTAAGTAAATACTTACTTAAATAAATAAATAAAATCGTAGTTTACTGATAGAAATAAAGTAATAAGAAAAAATCATGTTTATGTTTTAATATTTACTTATTTAATGCCACTAAAATGCAGTTTCTATATAATACACCTATAATCAACATCGGTTCATTATAATGTCACTTAACACGCTAGTTCTAAAGTTATTTTCTAAAGAACCCGGACTACTATATGAAAATTATTATAATTTATAAGATTTTTCACGAATTCATTCCTCGGCGAACCTGGCATCCAGTTCATTTTTATACTGTTGATTGATGTACGTTTTCTACAGTATTTATTATTGAACCTGACCGGTTTCGCAATGTTTATGAACATTTCTAGTCTTAAACATCTCTAGTGTTTAAGATAAGAAATATTTCAAAAACATCAATGTAAAGTTTTGAAGATATCTACCATAAGGCGAAACCGGTCAGGTTCGATAATAAATACTGTGGAAAAAGTACAAATGATTGAGACCATTTGTGCAGTTCATTAGCTATTTATACAAAATGTCAAGATGCATTTAAGGGTTAAATTTTACTATAGGCATGTGTGCAAGAGAGGACGTCTTAAAAACCGAAGCTACCCGAACTTTTCATTCTTCTTCCCGAAGTGCCGTTCTTACACCTTTTACCGGTGACAACCTTTGTTTTAGGCGCCCATGAACGCGCCCATGATTTTGACGTGCGGGGAGAGGAAATGAAATCGGTGGGAGGGGGTGAGCTTCCATTCTGTACGCTAGTACTATTACCTATTCTGTGGTAAAAGACATATTTTATCTTATTATAGTCTGATAAAGCAGTTCTGCAAAAAAAATAATTGAAGGCTGCTTTGGTTTTGTGGCGGTTTTGTTTTTTTGGGTGTGCTGAATTAAAAATGATTTTCGTTTTGTCATAGCACGTCACGTTTTTTGACAATATACGTCAGTAGATGTCAATTTTGAACAATTTGCCATTTCTACCATCTTGAAATAAAACGTTAACAAAACGTTAAAAAGATTAACAAAACCATTTTATTTTAATGTAGATAAAATTCATTAGTAAGCAACAAAAGTATTTATTTTTCCCAGTGAGATTCATTTTGCATGTGTGAAGCATCTGAAAGGTATCTCTGAAGCGTCCAACAGTAGTCTGCCATCATTGAAACGCTCCATCTTTCAGGTTACCATATCTTTTTGTTTCTTGATGTAACTCACACAGGGCATTGGCTAAAAACTTATAATATTTACGGTCTACATACATTTTAAAACAGTAATGAAAATCCTGACGTCTTGGAATTATTTAAGTGCTCAGAACACCCAAATGCATGTAAATCAGTTGAAAACATGTGTAATTATCTGTGGTATGGCACCATACCTTGTATGCGCTACATTTTTTTCGCATCTGCTTTCGCCGCGGTACATTGTTAGTGTTGTAAAGTTTGTCAATTAGTTTTTGTTATTTTTATTAGAACGCGCTGTATTAGTGTGGATAAAATTTTGACGCGCTAATCATTCTATAATCAACAGGCTATAGGTAGGTATAGGAACTTTTACTAGGTAAGTAGGAATAGGTACATTGATCGATAATCGTGAATATCGTGATCCTGATATCTGGACTAAGACCAACCAGGCACTTACCCACATCGCCATAGCTTCATTATTAATTCTTTTTTGATATTCTTGAGCTTTTCGCTTAGCCTCAGAGTTATTCGGATCTAGATTAAGTATGTTTTGTAACCAATGTAATGAAGTCTTTATATCTCCTGCAATATATTAAAATTAAAGTAAAAACACATCAGAAACTAGAATGGAAAATTAGAAATAAGTAATTAGTCTATTATTAGCGTCCACTGCTGCACATACAGTTATATATTAAGAGGCGTCTGTTTCATTCGTTAAAAAAAAAGTACTTGTGAAGTAATCGATACAAATTGTGTTTGTGTTTTATAGTAATTGGTGTTCTGTTATATACAGGTAGTTTAATATTTCATCAGAACACTGATAAGGTTTTGTATTAAATATCTGTGCTATTATGTATCTACCTTATAAAGTGGCCGTGTCTTTACATTGGAGATATTTATAAAATAAAATCGCGTAAGTTCTTTATCTGTTTACAGTTACCGCTACAAGCTTTTCAAATCGGTACAATCCTTGCTTAAACTTATTATTATCGTTTTAGTACAACAGATTCTTTAAAGCTTGTTTTTAAAAAGTTTTTTTATTAATTATTTTATTTTCCATTTTTTAATTTTATTAATACCACCCCCAGGCCCGCGCTCATGGGGACGGAGGTCATTCTACGACTTCCGACGCTCGAGTTGCCACAGTCCGCAGGCCGCGAGTCTCCTTCAGTGTGCAGCCCCGAATCATCACTCGCGTCGCAAAGATGGCACTCGGACGTAGGCTCTTTTTGTTATACTGACACAGATACCACCCGAAGCACTCGTGCCCGGTGATAACATGTATCAGCCGGTATGAGAGGCTGCCATGTGGCCTCTAGCCACTCCCCCGTGATGGATCTTACCGCCGCTACTACGGTGTTCCCTACGTGTGGTTCCTCAAGTCCTCGCTCCCACTTCGCCACCATTTCCCTGTGGAGCCGGGTTTTTTGGCTCGAGATTGTGTCTAGGGATCTCGCTTCCACGATCCATGGTAGTGATCCGGCGAGGAGACTCGGCGCGTCAAAGTATATCGTACAGTATATGATGATCCTGTAGGCCATCTTCTGCTGCGGACCACGCAGCAGGTGCATGTGCCTCCCTTTTAGGGTGTCCGCCCATACAGGCCATGTAGGCATGGCCACCCATATAGGGCCATGGACCGCACGCTATCTGCGTTAAGTCTCCCGCAAAAGTTCTCTGAGTTCCTCAAGTTGGGCAACAGCCCCGCCAAAGCATTAGCTGTGCCCACCAATTTGAGACCCAAACTTCAAAAATGCTTCTTGAAGCCCCACTGACCGTCGAGCACCAGCCCCAGGTATTTTATCTGGGGCTTGATCTCGTTGAGAGTGTCTCACAGCCGAGTCTTCGCCGAGGTCCACCTACTGCCTCCATTTTTATACCCTGAACATAATGTTACACCAGAGAGTTTGTTAAAATAAAACAAATAAGCCCAAATTCGAAAGATTCATTTTGTTTAGTTTAGGAGTTCCTATAGCGACTTCTTGACTCCATATTCAGTCTCTGAATACCATGTAATACCAGAAAGTTTGTTAAAACCAAACAAATGGACCCAAACTCGGTAGATTTATCTTATTTAGTTTAGGAGCTCCTAACTATGGAATCAGACTACTGAATATGGATTCAGCCCCTGAATACTCTATAATATCAGAAATTTTGTTAAAACAAAACAAATGGACCCAAACCCGATAGGTTTATCTTGTTTAGGAGTTCCTATGGCCAACTTCTCACTCTAGCATCAGACATATGTATATGTCACCGCCCACTAGCTTAATCAGTCGTCCAATTAACTGCCTAGGCAGTTAACTAAACGGCGCCATTCAATTAGCAGCCTGAATGATTTTCAGCCATCTCGTTAATTACATCATTTAATAGCCTGGCTGGCTAATGCTTAGGCCAATCGTAAGATGGGGCACTAATTTGTAATAAGATAGAAAATTACATACATACATATGTACATACATACATACTTTCACCTGTTAATTCCCGAGGGGGTAGACAGAGGTGGGTTCTCAGAAAATTAGTTATAGGTTTATGATAGCTGCGCAATCTTACTTGGTTAGGTTAGATTAGAAGGCTAATTCCGCATTAAGCCTTCGTGGTTATTATTAATATAACTATGCAGAAATAAGTCTTTTTTCTTTAACTGTTTAATTAAATGGCTAGGCAAGTAGTCAAACGTCATCGATCCAAGCCATTTGCCTATCCGTTTAATTAAATGGCTGAACACCATTCAGGCCGTTAATTGAACGGCGCCGTTCAGTAAACACCATTCAGGCCGTTAATTGAACGGCGCCGTTCAGTAAAGAGCAGTTAATTCAACGGCTGATTAAGCTAGTTGGCGGCGACATATACATACAGTGCAAGGTAATAGAAAACTTGTAAAAACGATAGATACGTACCTAATTCATAATACCCGTGACTAATCCATTCATAGACATGAATAGCTTTGAATGGATGAGACAGAGTAAGATTTTCTTCATTATATTTGCGAAGAGCTTCAGACATCCACGCAATACCATTTACAAAATCTTTTTTTAGCTTAAACAAACTCTGTCCTAGTTCATAACAATCATCTGCTGTCATCGAGGAACTGGAAATCATAAAACTAACTGTAGGTACTAAAGGTGTTACATGTCCGAGGACCAAAAAGCCCAGTACGTTAATCAGCAGGTTTATCAGCTTGCAAGAGAAATTAACTTGGACCTCATAAATGTGTTTGGGCCCATACACTCATTTATTCACATAAGTAATTATAGTCCTTTTTTAAATTTCAGATAGTAAATTGACAACTGCTAATGACAAATAGTGAAATAATGGTACCAGCTTTTAGTGCTTAGTGACGTACTAGAAACTATCGACAATGTTTGTGGCCTAGATACAAGTGGTTTGGCTTTATTATATTTTAAGAAAAAAGTTAAAATTAAAAAGTTTTTTAGTTCCGTACACTATACCTACATATAAGCGAACAATAAAATAACCTACAAAAATCGGTACTAAATTTAGTTTATCGACAACTTTCGATACTGGTAGCACATGACTATTTTTAATTGCAATAAACCGGCAACACAGGTAATGTCATTTTACTATCTGAAATTTAAAAAAAAAACAGACTATAGGTATTTTAAAATATACTGCTTGAAGTAAATGTATACCTATAATTGAGATTGTTTAGATTTCCGTCCACCAGCTGTTTCACATCTAAATTGGACGTATGATGGAATCCAGGCATCGCTGCTGCCGCGCTTGTTAAATCCTCCAGCGAAGGGTATTTGGCATCGTAATATCTTGTAAAGTTCTGAGCGTATTCTGACAAACACATAAAACTATATAAAGAATATTTTACCATAGGAATATTATAAAGTAGAGAGTATTTAATTTTTTTACCCGTCTGCTCCAGAAGGACGGTTATGTTTTTAGAGAGTGTGTATGTATAATTGTTTGACACGATCTGTAGCCTGAACGGCTCGATTGATTTTAGCTTGAGAGGTATAGTTAGATCGTATTTACTGTGAGAGTGACACTGGGCATATCAAAATAAAAAATGTAGCGATACCTATGTAAAATTTTGGTAAATAAAAAAATCCATCAAATTTATCGAGGGGGTTATAAATGAACAAAATTAAGACGATGACAAAAATATGTATTTTTTTAATACTATAAAGTATGAAATAAAATAAATTATTAAAAACAAAAAACCCGACTGATGCTGAAAAGTTCGAAACAAGCTTTATAGCAGGCGGTACCAATTTGCAAATCTCTAACCCTATGAAAATTAATGGGTACCGCCTGCTATAATGCTTGTTTCGATCTTTTCAGCATCAGTTGTGTTTTTTTTTTTAATAATTCATTTTTTAATATACAGCTCGTTAATCAACTACACCCTGCTAAATGCTTAGAAGCTGGGGAAAAAAAAGAAGTATTCGACCCATTCCTTTCCGAGTGCCATGCCTCATCCAAAACCGACACTTTGAAATCCGCTCCCCTACTCTTTCTCATACCTCCCAGCTCCGAGATGTAAACCTGGACCAGAACCTGGCCCGACTATCAGCATGTGCACTGACCAACAGGTAAGGTTGACATGAACCCACAAGATGGCGGGCTCAATATACACCACCACCGGATTCATTCTTCTGCTCCTCGTTTTATTGGTTTATGAACTCTTTTCAGGGAGCCACTGCCATCTGACCTCCCAGCCAACCCCGTGCAGAAAGCCTAACTTGGTTTAGTTTTAGGACTGCTTACTAGCTGTGATCGAAGTTGAGGCAAGCCACCCAAATGTTGAAATAATATCTATACAATACAATATACCTGCTCCATTCTTAATATGAGTTTTTATGTAATGTACATCTGATATCAGTCTTTTTATGAGGGTGAAGGCATTGATAGGGTTGCCCACGTAGCTAGGAACATCCTCCATTGCTTTTTCATGTTCTCTTTCAAATATATTCAAGTAACTGAAAATTTAGAACGTCACTAATTAATTAATGATTTCAAAAATATGTTTGAAGGATATTTTTAATTGTAATTTATTCCAACTCACATTTTTAGAATTGCGAGTCTTTTTTCTTCTTCCTTAATGTGAAATTCTAGATCATTTTTCAGTCTCTGATGAGTTTCTAAAACATACTCTGCTAAAACCGCAAATCTGTATGCATATATCCTCACACCAAGGTTGGTTAGAAGAGCAAAATAAATTGCATGCAGCATACTGGTACAATCATTTCTTTCTTTCTAAATGTTAAACCTGCAGTAATGTTGGAGCTGCATACTTACTGGAAAACCGATTTTGATAAGCTATGAGATAAATAATTACTAACTATCAATATTAGCTAAGGTTTGTTGAGATATTTGTAATTCAATCACGCTTAAACACAATGAAATACATTTCATAAAAAAATGCTCTGACTGAAGTAACAGGTTGTATGGTACAAGTATAGAATATAGTTTGGAATTACACATTGGCTCAGCGTGGGTGGAGTAGCGGGCTACAGTTAGTTAATAAATATAAAATACTCCATTTGATCAGGTACCTATTGAACTAAGGTAAACAATTTTGATGTGACACTAAGACACTACTGAAAGCTGAGGATAAAAATTACCTGTAGATATAGCACAGAGCTTCATTAGTAATGGAACCGAACTACCTTATCTTCTTCGAATGAAAGTACGACTACAAAGACATGTTGAGTAAACATTTGAACAATCCGCAGTATTCATTTTAAGCGACACATTGTTAAAAGTTTACACGATTCTCATAACCTACAAACCCTGATGGTGATACATTGTCCATTCTTGAATGGATCAGGTGCATTGCACTGATTATACCACTGATAGATTGACAATAGCGTATTTAGCAAATTTCATAATTGGACAAACAGCTTGTCACATTGAACGAAATGCCGATTAGACGAATATCAAATTTGTGACCAATGTTGTTCAGCCCATATTGACTGAGAAGCGTTAAGTAAAATTTGTATTATATAACGGCATCAGGGTGCAAGAGCCTCAAGATCTTTGGTACCCAGTTTTCACCCTCTATCTGCCGCTGAAAGTGGTGGATGAAGCTTTGATGATGGTTGGGAGCACCAAATCTTAAAACATGCGATCCCCAGGCTCTGAAGACGCAACCAAGTTCAACGCTTATGATGATAATGATTATTTTTTAATTACTTGCTCATAATATTTCTCTAATCTTACCGCAATTAGGCACACTATGATATCTACTATCAAACTGTGGTTTTTTTAATTGTTATCATCTCACGAGTGGAATAATAGATTTTTAATTTTTTATTTTACTGGTTGAGTTACATTATTCTTAAAAAAATTGATACCAAAAAGATCGTGTTCAAAAGAATAAATAAATTACAATATTTTTCACGTAGCATGGGTACGGTGACATTTGACTAATTCCATTTCAAGCATGATTCATTTCGAAACAATTTACCTAACGCGGAATACAGGAAACAACACTAAATACGAAGATAAAAAGAAAACTGTTTTATTTTGCATTTTTAACTTAAAACTATTTTTATTTCTCCGTAATTATTTAAACTTTAAATATAAACATTCCAAATACATAATTCTTGATGCATAATACACCTACCTACCCATTGCTTGTTAATGTCATGTAACGACATATAATATTAATAATCTAAGCATGCAACTTCGTATTTAAATAGAAAATTTTGTACGTGTATATTAAACAAATCTTTCACTGAAGCACGAACAAAAAAAAAAGAAACTTCATTGTTTTTGTCTGTGGTAAGTGCAGTAAGTACCAAATAACAAAAAGACGGGTTGCACTCCGGGAGTGCCGGCAGAAGTGAAAACATTTTCTTTCTTTCTTTCTTCGTTATATACAGAGAAAAAGATAAAAAAAGAACATACCATACCATACCATACCTATAATATAGCGCCAATCTTAGAACCTATCACTAATTTTCTGTCAGAAGAAATTAATGAATAACAAAAAGAAAAAATAATCACAAAAAGTATTAAATTACAAAAAGAAAAAATAATCACAAAAAGTGTCAGAAGCCCATGTTCGAACCTGGTACTATCTGAAACCATAAGGACTTGCAATCGAAGCGTATACCGTTAAACTACGAAGCATCATAGCAAACCTAACAAAATAAACAATCTATTGCTAATGTTGTATGACGTCAGTCGTCGGTTACGGTTCAAAGGTAAAATTATCCTGACACGAGTTTAACACTAAAGAAGAACAACACAACACACCCATCCAACGCCGCTAAAGAAGTTTTCACTTCAAAATAGTTTCGCAATTCGTTTTTACTGGTGAAACTATAGTTATTTTTATGCATTAAATGTATTGTCTACAAGTACTAGTTATGAAGAAGAAGATTTATGTACCTAGTACACCGCCCGATATATACACATATACTGTACAACATCCGATATATGATGTGATTGATGTGAAGTCCTTAACGTTATGGAATGTTTACTATCTGAAAACTGCAAGGGTAAATATCTATTTTAGTATTTTATTATTCACAAGTGAATTGAAAAAACGTCATGCTATGATACACGTGCGTATTGTTGATTACCGTCTTCGGCTCTCTTTAGAACCTCGCCTCACGGCTCGGGTCTCAATATCGCCTCAGCGGTAAACACCAACTTTACACACTTGTACCGTAATCTACTATTAAGGAAACGGAATTTAGCTAGGCAACTTTCATGTGATCTATCTGTCTCAATCCAAATAAAAAAAACAGGTAAGGTTTATCAACCTCATGTTATATTGACCTTGATAGGACCTCTATCTATAAGGGTTCCGGGCTTCGACTTCTTTCTTTTTTCTCGATCGTAAAACCCGAAAAATTAATGCAGTAGGTAGGTATAGTGAGTACGTAGCAGAGTCATCCTTTTCTTTATGAGTTATACTTATAAGTTTGGACTAAATTTCATGCCTACTTGCCGGAACCTAGTTTGTCAACTACCTACGACCATGTATATTGTGTGCGATAGTGCTGCTATAAGCATTCGCGTTCTGGACGAGAAAGAGGCCAACGAATTGCTACTTGTGTAGGGGGCATTTGCTTTAAAGAGTGAGCATGTGTAGACTATAATTATAATAGTTAAAATAAAATCAGGAATCTTGAAATATTACAAAACTAATACTTAAACATATTGAAAAGTACTTTTTTTATAAATAATCTAGCTGATGCCTGCGGTTTCGCCCGCGTGGAATCCTGTTCCTGTTCCCGTGACGGCTTAAGCCATTTTTACATTTTTTTCAGCGTTTAAACCATCCCAATTAGAGAAATCGGTCCAGTCGTTCACGTGTGATGGCGTGACCAAAGGAAATAGAAATTCATTTTAATATATATACATAAACTAGCTGTTGCCCGCGGCTCCGCCCGCGTGGATGTCGGTTTTCCTGAATTTTCTTTGCTATAAACCTCACGGAGCCCGAGACCTTTCCAACGAATGCAAAACCGTGGAAATCGGTTAGTGCGTTCTGGAGTTATAGCGTCAGGAAGGAAAACCCGACTTATTTTTATATAGTAGATAATTATTAAGTAGGTACCTACTTCAAAATAAAGAAATACTGTTATTGTTTACAATGATTTATTAACAACACTCTTCGATTTTTTTCCATTAATACATTTTGAGAATTAATTGACAGCCTTGTAGCGTAGCAGTAGTTAACACGGCCGCTATGCAGGAGGCGCGGGTTCGATCCCCGCTCAATGCAAATATTTGTATGCATGAATATGGGTATTTGCATTGGTCTGGTTGAGCCTCCGAAAACAAGTTAAGCCGTCGGTCCGAAGTTCAGTCGCGTCTTAATAAGATTAGAAAAAGCGGACCCCGCACGCACACTTAGGGTGAAGGCCTCGGATGCGACTCCGACTACCGCAAGGATGATGATGATGATGATGCTGACTGCTTTTTAAAACCACTCAGATAGCAGACAGGCACACTATTGATAGAAAGTGATTACCGTGGCTTATGGACGTGTGCAACATCAGAGGAGTAATACTAGTGCTGCCGACCCTGCAAGAACTTCTAATGTCCTTCTTGAAGAACCTCATATTTTATTCGCTTGGAAAAGCCACAGCAGGGAGTTCATTAAACAGCATGAGCGTGCGTGTGATGAAGATGCTTTCATACCGCACAGTGCACATCGTTTTAACGATAAAAACCCTGCCTATTGCGAGCGGTGTGATGCTAGTATGTAGCTGTGGGCATCAAGTCAAACAATTCTTCTGGACACAAGCGATTATACACCCTGATTGATAGTCGTTTGATAAAAAAACACAGCGAAGCAAAGTCCCTCATGAGGTAAGAGATCCTCAGGAGCAGAGACGGGCGTCTCTGCATCGAGTGAAAGAGGTCAAGCTGGTATGCAGGCGCTCTGACATAAAGGTGTCAGCAGTACTCTATGTGGTTCCGAGCCTGTGGCGCATAAAGGAGGGGGGGAGGGGGATCCTTACCCCGCAATGAAATACTGCTTCGCCATTTTGAGCACTCCATGGTCTGTTCTGGAACAGTGGCGCTATAATAAATGGGGTTTCTTAGAGGGATTGAATTGGACTAAGTTTCGGTCTTCCCTAATCGCATACTCTAGTGAGAGTGGTCTCGATACAAGTTGTTCGCGACTTTCTTACACCTCGGACTGAGGCATGTCAGCACGACCCGTGTAACATGCATCTCCGGTTACTGTCGTCTGTATAGCAATTAATGGAGTCACCAGACAGCATGTCATTCATATGCAGCAGAAACAAGGTTGGAGACAATACGGAACCCTGAGGAACATTTCGGGGGAAGCGGTAACAGGGGGAAATAGGAATACCCCAGTTCGATTACCGTGTGTGGCATAGAGTTTTCAAAAACCGGCCAAGTGCGAGTCGGACTCGCGCACGCAGGGTTCCGTACCAGAAAAAAAGCTAAAAGTAAATATATAGAGGTAACCTTAATAATTTGTAATTATTTCTAGCGTCTACGTGTAGCCATTATTAATATCAAGCAAAAAACGGTTAAAATTTTTATTTTTGTTGTATGGAAGCTCCCCTTAAATATTATTTTTATTTTATTTTTAGTATTTGTTGTTGTAGCCACAGTAAAAATACATAATCTGTGCAAATTTCACATTTTTTGTATGGGTGCCCTCCTTAATTATCATTATTATTTTGTTTTTAGTATTTGTTGTTATAGCGGCAACAGAAATACGCAATCTGTGAAAATGATATATAGCTATTATGATTCTTGAGATCTAGCTCGGCGACTGAAAATGGGCATGAAAAGGGCTAAAATTCACATTTTTTGTATGGGAGCCCCCCTTAATTATCATTATTATTGTGTTTTTAGTATTTGTTATTATAGCGGCAACAGAAATACACAATCTGTGAAAATTTCAACTGTCTAGCTATTACGGTTCTTGAGATACAGCCTGGTGACAGACGGACGGAGGGACGGACAGCGAGTCTTAGTAATAGGGTTCCATTTTTACCTTTTGGGTACGAAGGTGTGGTCACCGAATGAGGCGAAATACAGATTTATGCTGGAGCGAATCCAAAATAAGTTTGTTAGATTTGTATATTTTAGGCAATATCTCGTGTATCCTGGCTACCCTCTGTTATATCCCACACTATTTTTGTTGGGTATGGTGGGTGTTTATAGGCTGGAGGTCAAAAGAGAAGTGGCTAGTACCACCTACTTATTTAAAATAATTCTCGGCAAAACACACAACCCGGGGATACTGGAGACAGTAGGGTGGTGTGTTCCAGATGAGTACGTAGTAAGACGGCGTCGCCCGCCGATGTTGCGTGTGCCACCCGCGCGCACCAATTTGTTAAAACTCGCGCCACTGACTCGCGCTCTGCATGCGCTCAACGCGGTGTCATATCGAGTCGATATATATACGTGTAGTCTGAATGAATTCACAAAGGCAGCTTATTCTGAATTAACGTTGATATGTATGGATTAGGGTGTTAATTTTAAGTTACGGCGCTATCGTATTAGGGCCTAATTGTAAAGATAGTTGTCAGTGTGTGTAAATAAATAAATAAATAAATAAAAAATCGATGAATGCAGGTTTGTTTCTTTTTAAAAATAAAGGAATGTATACTTTAAGTGAATTTCGCTACTTCCACCCTGTATAAACAAGGTTCGCTAGTAGATAATCTTTTAACTCTTCTGTTCCCAGGTATAATAAATTAATGGTTAGAAAATAAAATACATGACAATAATAACGAAAATTTTATTTATCAAGTCAGACTGGATCTATTCTTTAAATTATTATATCTATGTAGATAAGTAGGTATTATAAATGCGTAAATGTACGCTTTAACCAGCAGGTCTAAAAAGGAAAAGGCCACTTCATTGAAATCGTCGATCATAGTTTGCACGAAATTAGAATTTGCTTAGTAAATTAATTGTTGTGATTCTGCTCATAATATATGAGTGTGCATTTTACAAATTTTATATAAATTCTACTGGAAATTCATAAAGTTCCGCGTTTTTAGTGAAATCGCTCAATGTGGCCTTTTTAGACCTGCAGAGCGTAGGTATATATAAATGTCCCATTGTTACATATTTACATGCTGACAAATATAATTCGTCAACGGCACTGTCGTTTGTTGAACCAACTTGTACTTATTCTAAAACTTGGTAGTCCAGGTATCTTATATGTAATTGCTTGTATTGGTCTTTTTTGTGTTGTTCTGGATCGCAAGGTTTTATGAACTCTTGACCATGTTCGTTGATCCACTTGGTAAATACTGCAAAACGCGTATTTTTGGTGGCGTTAGTGTTTGTAAAAAGATGTACCTAAGTAGTAAGTACCCACCCGTACCAGTAAAATGGTAGGAGCCACGTTCACATTACCAACTAAGTATACAGTCCACGAGCAGTAGGCATAATTCGTGTAGTTAGAATTTTGATCTTATATGAAGGATGAACGAACCGTAGAGACCCACTAACCATTATCGATGTTACATCTGAAAACAGCTACCTACAAATTAGCTAATTTAATTTGATAGGCTCAAAACGAGAGGTAACGCCGACTTGGTAATAACATTCAATATTATATTTTTTTAAGGAGGTAGGACACGGCGGTATCTACCGTCCCAAATTGAGCAGCCCGACTGAGGAAGTACCTCCGCCCTCAGAATACCGCGTTCATAATAACGGCGGTGATTAGCGCAGCCAGGGCTCACGAGACAGATTCTGTGCTGTCAGTGGGAAGGCCGAAGGCTTAAGATGACACCGCTGACATGTGCAGGCGTGAAATATTGGCGTGGTGGTCAGTGAGACCCGGTGAAACGGTTAACCGCTGGCCGCCCGCGGGCTGTACGGTTCCCGAACCTGGAGATCACTTTATCTCCACCCCTGGACATTGAACCAGCAGCCGTTGTAAAGGTTCAGTCGTGCTGGAGGAAGAAACCGGAGTAGACTCGGCTACAGTATCTAGGATACAGCTCTTCCACCCGCCGCGCCAGCCAGTCACACAACCCTAACCTGCATGTGGTGGTAAGACTTGCTTTGTCTTTTGCTCTGACAGCACAGAAACTCTCTTTACCTTCCCCCGTTCCTCCCCCTCGCCCACTATTTTATAGTCAAAAGAAACAAGAGAAACGTTAACACAGCGGCACCTTCATCCACAATGCAAGTGGATTTATACAACATCAGGGGACTACATTCCAACCTCAACACAGTCCATCTCCACCTGGAGACCGCGCAGCTTCTCTTGTTAATTATACTGGAAGCGCAAATATCATGCCCGGCCGATACCTATCTAATGTACCCCAGGTACAAACTCGAGCACAGCGCTAGCGTATGCTTGTACGTCTGAGATGATATTTGCTGCAGCCGTCTTAATGGCCTTGAAGACAGGGACCTGTCCACTCTATGGGTAGGTATAGCTCTCGGTTGCCACACCCTTATCTATGTGTGCCTCTACAGGTCTCATAGCGGTGACTTGGGCACAACTCAAGTGGTTGAGCACTTTATATATAGACCTCCGTCTAGCTTTCTTACCTAATTTATTTGTATCGGGGTGTGCGGTGTCCACAAGTTCGCTTCGCTTTTATAGTCAAAAGAAACAAGAGAAACGTTAACACAGCGGCACCTTCATCCACAATGCAAGTGGATTTATACAACATCAGGGGACTACATTCCAACCTCAACACAGTCCATCTCCACCTGGAGACCGCGCAGCTTCTCTTGTTAATTATACTGGAAGCGCAAATATCATGCCCGGCCGATACCTATCTAATGTACCCCGGGTACAAACTCGAGCACAGCGCTAGCGTATGCTTGTACGTCTGAGATGATATTTGCTGCAGCCGTCTTAATGGCCTTGAAGACAGGGACCTGTCCACTCTATGGGTAGGTATAGCTCTCGGTTGCCACACCCTTATCTATGTGTGCCTCTACAGGTCTCATAGCGGTGACTTGGGCACAACTCAAGTGGTTGAGCACCTGCAGCATTTGGCGGACAAGGTTATTGAGTAGTACCCTAACGCGGACTAATGGTTCTTGGGGAACTTCAACGATCACCATTGGAGTGGTTGGGGTCTCTCAGGACTGATTTTGCGGGAAGGGCTACACACGACTTCACCCTGACCTATGCGCTCTCTCAACTAGTGCATTTCATTTCTAGAACACCAGAAATTGAGACCCACAGAGGCAGCTTTGCTTCACCTCAAATGATCCAAGCTCCTATGCACAGCAGTCGCTGACGCTTTAACTATCATGGAGTCCTATATCCCCAACCGCTGGGTCATGATAGAAGCGAACAAGCGCCCGTGGTTCAATAGGTCATGCAGAGAAGCAAAAATGCTGCATATCAGTGGCATGCTGTCGGATGACAGTACTGGAGACACATGTTACAGGGGCCGTGCAAACATCCCTCAACTTGTGTCCGATTGGGGTCGACTGAACCTAGTCCCGTTCAACCCCACTAAGATACAAGTATGGGTATTCACCGCTAAGAAACGAGGGAAGAAACGATATTGTAGCGCCGCAGTTCCTAGGCGCTACAATATCGTTTACCGCTTACCATTTCCTCGAGTATCATCTGGATCCAAGGTGTAGACATCTCAAGCAACGTCTAGTACCGCAGTGATTTAAAATGTCAAGCTGGCTTCAAAGCAACTTGGTGTGCTTAACAGGGCAAAGCAGTACGTCACTGCGGGGCAACGACTCCTTCTTTATAAGTTACAAGTTCAGCCCCACATGGAGTACTGCTGTCACCTTTTCGCAGGAGCGCCTGCATGCCAGCTTGACCCCATCGGCTCAGTGCAAAGACATGCGTTGAAGCTCGTCAACAATCTCATTCTCGCAGGCGATGTGGAACCTCTCAGCCACAGGAAGGACTTCTGCTCCCAATGTTTGTTCTACTGCCTATACAATGGTTTGTGCTCAGATGAATTGTTTAATATGATGCCTACAGCTACATCATTGCACCGCTCGCCATATTCATCCCACACATTGCAACCGGAAACGGTGCGGAACTCATCCCACGCACGCTTAAGCCGTAGAATGAACTCCCTGCTATGGTTTTTCCAAGCGACTATAGTATGGTGTCCTTCAAGAAAATTAGAAGGTTTTTCAAGGCCGGCAGCACGAGTGTAACTCCCCTGGTGTTGCATACGTCCATAGGCCACGGTAATAACTTTCCATCAGGTGGGCCGTGTGCTTGTCTCCCACCTAAGTAGTATAAAACAAATATTAGTTGGTACACACCCCACTTGGACCCCTGCAGGACCGGACACGCAGTATGCGCCATGGCAATATTTTTCTCTCCAGAAGTATGCATATTGATCCAGAAAATAGCAGCGCCTTTTATTGGAAATACGCTAATACCGAGATTGGGGAAAACTGTAGCGCCTCCTTGAGTTACCTCTGACATCTATGTAAATACATTAAATAAGTAAATTAGCACTATGTTTATTTTTTTAGTGTGATAGCTTTACAGAGTAGATAAAAATATTAGTGTTATTCGTTAAATTATTAAAATAATAGCTTCACTTTTAACTATACCTACCTACTTTAAAATCCCCTTTCAAGCTCTGATCACTAATTATCTAAACTATTTATCCATATTCTCCTTTCTCATTCACCCGTAAGGCAAACATCGCAGGTTCGAATACCGCCTGAGCTGATTCAAGGTTTCCTATCTTAATCGATATAAAAATCCATCCAAAGAATAATTTCAAGGTAAAAAGGGGCATCTATAATTTCAGTGTCACCGTTATTTCAACCTTGTTAATTTAATTTTTATTTCTTCTCAACCAATTGTGATCAAACCAAGATTAGAAAAGTAAGATGTTAAATCTGACCAAGACCTTCCAAATAAAAAATCGCATCAATATCAGTTCAGTAGTTATTGCGTCCATCGTGAACAAGCATACAAACAAACAAGTATTCCAAAATAATTTTCGTGTTCACTATCATTAATATAAAAAAAATTGACATTAATATGACAAAAGAACATGGGTTACATGTTCTTTTTACAAGCTTTTATTTTTAATATCTCCAATGTATAGACACATAGATAGATAGATAATTAAAAGTGTTTAAATAGATAGGTACTTACGTAAAATAATACAGTCGCAATTCTATTACCTTTCATAGGGCTAGTGATATTCTGTGAAAAAATAAACATTATACTCAAAATAACTATTACTTATAGCTACCTACTCACTTATATATACAGGGTGTATTTTTCAAACGGGGCAGTACGAGAAGGTAACCATAACCGTTTTAGTTACAGCAATTTTTTTTTTTTATATAGTACACGTCAATTTGACTTTACCTTGCCTGATGGTAAGCTGAAGGCAAAGTCTTAGGAGAGAGGGCCACCATTATACACACGTGCCATGTTAACAATGGTGGCACTCAGCTTGACGGCCTCATCAGATGCTTTTTCACGCCCCGCTTAAAGGACCCGAGACTTTAGGAAGAGGGAAACACGTGAGCTGGCAAGGAATTCCAGGTCTTAATTGTGCGACAAAGGAAAGAGTCACCGAACCGCTTGGTTCTTGAAGGAATGTTCTGCACCGTATGCGGGTGACATCTAAGTCCTGCACGTGTCGTCCTGTATAGGAAAGGAGAGGGTGGGACTAATTGGAGAACATTCACCATGGTAGAGACGGTAAAATACTGCCAAGGAAGCAACATCTCTACGCAACTGCAAAGGCTCGAGGGTACTCGTGACCTCAGGATTTCCGATAATGCGGACCGCTCGTCGCTGCAACCTGTCGAGAGCATCTAATAAGTACTTTGCGGATCCATCCCAGAGATGCGAGCAGTATTCCACGCAGGAACGAATTTGTGTCTTGTATAGAAGACACCGTTGCTCCGGCGTGAAAAACCGTCTCACTCTGTTCAGGACACCGAGTTTATGCGAGGCTGTTTTGATGATACTCTCGCTGTAGTTTTTGTTCTAAGGAGACTTTCCTAACTTTTTGAGATGTTTTGAACTGCATTCACAGATCGATTTAAAAAGAAATATATTATATATATAAATTGAATAGGTCTAGGCGGAGTTTAAACCAGCAATCTTTGCCTAACAATGCTTTGACCACTAAGCTACCAGACCTCGCCCAAATCAATTCAAATTTCTCTTTCTATATCTGTCTTTGAGGCGACAGTGGAGCATCTAGCGACATTCTTACGAACTATCTGAACCAATGAATGATTTTTAAATATATTTTTTGTATTTATATCGATTTGAATATTAAGCATGAAAAATGGTTAAAATTTTAATTCAAGTGCATTCACAGATTTTGGAAATATAGTAGGTACAGTCTGCGCGAAAATTGCTAAAAGGTGTTTTTTTTCGTGGCAATCGATTATATTTCATGATTTTAGCTTTGAGTACTAGGAAAGACAGAAATCGCCTTAATAGAAGCATATTTTATCTCCCCTTACTGCGCTGTTTTAAAATACGTCCTGTATATACCTAAAGGAATTCTTGCTGTCCATATAACACGATTCCTGCCGGTTTACCTTAGAGATGGCCGACCACCACTTTATGTATAGACCTCCGTCTAGCTTTCTTACCTAATTTATTCGTATCGGGGTGTGAGTTCGCTTCGCTCGCTCCCACGCTCATAATGAACTTTGACCAAGTCGTCGTGGTCAATTTTTTTATTTTATTTATTAGGTTCACTGAATTGGACACATACTACATAATAATAAGCTTAACATGCGAAAATTTTCATGAAGGTTAATGTCTGTCCTTCTGGTTAGGAAGTGAATACTGCATGCTTAACTAAATTGTTGCACAATTATGGAGTAAAGAGGAGTATCAAAGAGCCTGCAGTCGGTATACACGTTCGTTCAAGTAACGTTTCAGTGAGCATACATATGAGCCAAAAACATTAATCTCGTTACAAACGCTATTGTAAGCAGAACATGTTCTATAATAACAGTCCCGAAGAATGACCGAAATTGTCATGTAAAGGATAAATAACAGTCATTCCATCCTAAAATCTATGTGGAAGTTAACTGGCACCAGAGTATCTTAACATACACTGCATTTCAGACATACACAGTAAAATCTATATTTATTTTTCAAATTGAATGATGATGTAGAGTAGTAGAAAATTTAGGACAGCATAGAGTCAACCTATTAATGATACAGTAGGTACGTTAATGGTGCTTACCAGGCAATCATGATGCAATCCATAGTGACCTCCAATACCGTAGTTAGCAACTTGCAAACTTTCGGCTCTTGCTAAATTCAAACCAGTCATTTGTTCAATTCGGCGTGAGATGCGAGCGACAGTTTCAGAATCAGTATCCTTGAACCAGGCAGATTTGCTGATACGGTATTCAGTCCATGTTTTCCTGCTTACACTCTCACCATTGACGCTAGATCGTTTAAGCTGGGTAGTTAGGTAAATGGCGTTTCAATTATCAACTTTAATAATAAATAAATAATAAAACTTGTCAACTTATCATGTTCATATTTATCACTATTCCGACCATGATTTGAGACAAAATACGATTATACAATCCATACTTTTATTATAAATGGTAAAGTGTGTGTTTGTGTGTCTGTTTTTCCGTCTTTCACGCTAAGCAAATGAACTAATTTTGTTGAAATTTGGTATAGGGTTAGATTAGACCTTAAGAAAGGACATAGGCTATTGAGATGTTAGCTATCCTATCTTTGCGGCGGTAAGACCCATCATGGGGGAGTGGCTGGAGAGGCCGCACGGTGGCCTCTCGTACCGTCAGACGCAGGTCATTACCGGACACGGTAACTTCGGGCGGTACCTGCATCTGATGGGCATAGAGCCAACGCCCGAGTGCCATCACTGCGACGCGAGCGTGGACTCGGGGCTGCACACGCTCACCGAGTGTCCGGCGTTTGAAATGCCGAGGCGGGAGCTTGTGACGGCCCTGGGGGTGAGAGTGCTCACGCTCTCCACCCTGCTCGCGGCGATAGTCCGCTGCGCGGATGCGTGGGCGGCCAGCGCCTCCTTCTGCGAGCAGGTCATGCTCGTGAAGGAGACAGCAGAGCGGGCGCGGCGCAGCGAGCGAGAAAGACTCGCGGACATCGTTGGCCGCGTTCGAAGGCGGCTCAGGCGTCGGAGGGCGCAAACCGACCTCCGCCCCCCATGAGCGCGGGCCTGAGGGTGACGGGTGGAGCCGCTCGTCACCCTAGCAGAAGCAGGCCACGGCGGCGGCGCGCATCGTAGGACGATGCGCCCCCCCCCCCCCCCCATACCGGAGGCGAGTCGGGGACCGCGTGGTCCCCCCTCCCGGGGAGGGCCAGACCGAGAGGAATGGCCCTGGGTCAGCCAGGGTGCGAGGGATATGTCAAAAGACAACCTCTCCTCCGGCCTAGCACATCGACCCACAGACGGCGTGCGGTTTAGTCGGTTCGAGTCCGACATAACCTCCTCCTTCGGGTCCGAAGAGGGGGGTATCAGTGGGGATATCCCGCATGTAAAAAAAAGCTATCCAATCTTTCAAGTAGCACCATATTATAAATGGTTTCAATTTTTTTTCAAAATCCGTTCATTACCAAATTTCATCAGGATATCTTCAAAAATGACAAACTTTCATCTCCTAGCCCTATGCCCCCCCTCCCCCCCCCCGTTACCACATTTTTCGCGATTCAAGGTAGTTATATCCGTTCCCAATGTCTAATCCATCCCTGTACAAAATTTCCTCAGAATATCTTCAAAACTGACATAGGTACTTTCATCCCCGATTTCCCCCCTTAAAACGCCCTTTTTCGCGATAAAAGGTAGCCTATGTTCGTTTCCAAGTTAGACATAGAACATAAGACATAGGCTATGTTTGGTCGCGATAACCGACATCCACGCAGGCGGAGCTGCGGGTAAAAGCTAGTTACCTATACAGTTATACATGGACTGCGGTGGGTTAACTGATAAATTGATAGATTGATTATACATGGTTATACCAACATAAACTGAAATGTAAGACAGATCTTAATAATAACCTGATATTTTGCCATTTTTTTGAGAGTTTCGATTTCAGTGTCTCTCAAGACCTCATGAAACAAAACTAGGTCAGGATCGAGGCTCAGCATCTCTATCTTGAATGGTGCTAACTTTGAAAACGGATGATTTTCAGTCAAGTAACGACACGTTAATCTGAAAAAAAAACATGTGTTTTCATAATGTACAGTCAGCATCAGAAAAATGTTGACCAACAAAGTACTCAAAATGATCTGAATACCAAAATTCCAACTTGTTATAACATCCAGAGTGGTCAAACCATCTTAGTAATCCGTTTTCCATTATTATGTAAGTAAGCAGTGTTTATATTCATATGTTCAAACACGCCGATCAATGGTATGTAATCAATTTTACGATCAAAATAATGTTAACATTGTCATTTCAACACACTTTGTGTTTTATTATTACGTGACAGTTGCTTGAGCCGAAAACGATGAACTTGAATTGTTGAGAAAAGAGTTCGAACACGTATTTGTCTCGACTTAATTACGCTGATACGGTGTATGGTCCATGCATATCATCCCAGACAGAACGTCTCATCCAAAGAGTGCAAAACGCATGTGCCCGCTTTTGCTTTACAATACCCCGTTCCAACTGCATCTTGTTTGCCTAATGTTTGGTATTATTAAAACTCAGCAGCCAAGTTATTTATACAATAAGTTTTTGCATATGACGAGTGGACGTGATTGCGGCAGAAGACAGTGCACGCCACAGTTATCCATCCCAGCTCACAAAACGGCTGCATTCAGAGGCAGTTTCCGATATGCTGGATGTAAAATTTAGAACAATATTCCCTCACCTCTGAGAGAAATGAAGACAATCCACACCTTTAGGCTAAAACTAAGGCGGTACCTGATTGAAGCACAGCGGGAAATCGGGATGACCAATACGAATATGTCTCCTATATGAAGCTGTTGCCTACGGCATCGCCCACGTGGATGTCGGATGTCGCGACCAAACATAGCCTGTGTCACTTCCTAGGCACTAGTCTGTCTGTGTTCCAGATTTCGTCGGGGTCAGTTCAGTGGTTTAGGCTCGAAAGCTTATATGTGGGATAACCATAATAGTTTTAATATTTATACTCAATGCCTTTGTATTGTTCTTGCCCTGCGCACTTCATGGCGTATGGTACGAATGTTTCAGTTATGGTGCCTTGGAATCGCTCTCGGTCTTAATGTTTTGTGTTTGTCGTATATTGATTATTATTTTATTTTTTACCGGGTGAGCTGATTGACATCTGTGGGTCACAAAGGGCCTGGTTGAAAACCAGCGTCAAGCACAAGTCGAGCATATGCTGAACCTGGCCCTATTCAGCATGCCTGCGAGGTAGGTATATGCCTATTGCATTTTTGTAATTGTGTGTATTTTTCCTCGTAGGTTTATGTTTGAATAAAGTAGTTTCTTTCTTTCTTTCTTCTTTCTAATAAATAAATACGTGTAAAATAAAATTACAAAATGATATGCTTGATATTGTCTTTATGAAATAATTATTTTACATAAATGTCATGTAATATGAGATTTAAAAAGTATTATTGTTCACTCTATGACATTAATTTACACGTATTTATTTTTTACTGATTCGTACTCTTTTCTCACCAATGGATGTTAATAATTAACGGCTCAAGGAACTGTCACGAATAAATAAAATACAAAGTCAGACATAAATTAAAGGAATGGCTATATATGTAAGAGGAGGATACAAAACGTGTTCAAATGACAATGTTAACATCATTTTGACTAGATACCATCGACCGAAGTATTTGTAAGTATATATGAATGAACACTCTTCTAACTTACATAATATCGGAAAACTGATTACTGCGATGGTTTGACTACTCTGGATAATATAACTATTTGAGCATTGTAATAACTTAAAAAAAATTGCAATTTACATATTTCGATTATTTTGAGTACTTTGGTGATCAATATTTTACTGATGCTGACTGTACCTACCTAAATAAAATAAATGATGACCAAATTCATTATTTATTAGCCATTAATAGTTCTATTTACTAATTTCTAAAAGCTTTATTACTAAAAGTAATATTCACCTATACATCTTCTTAGGACTTAGGTACATTTAAGTGTTCATGTGTGGAGAAGGCTAAGGCAGACTACATGTGACTAATAGTTCTAAGGAGACGAAACGCAAACATCGTCTACTGCTTCCTACCTATTGGCAATCTGGGTGGGTACATCGCTGCGACTGCGACACAGCCGATAGAAGGCTGTAACTTTAGCTTTGAGCTGTCTTTGTTTGGCTTCTTTATCCTTAAGACAGTTTGCCTGCGTATTATAAACTATATTAGAATCTATTTATAAAGTTAAGAGAATGACTGGTATTCACATTAACTATTTATTTACTATTTATTTACTTTTCTCTGCCAACTTACTTTTGTTTTGTATCTTTCATCCCCTAGATTGGAGTAACAAATCTGCTCTATTTGCTTGGCTCGTGAGTTTTGCGGATCTTGATTTAATATCTTCTGGATCCACTCTAGTGAGAGGTTTAAATCTCCTGTAAAAAGCAAGGCAATTGTCTATCAAATAACAACCGGGGACGGCGTGGTCCTTCGGGGACGGCGTGGTCCCCACCTCCCGAGGAGGGCCAGACCGAAAGGGATGGCCCTGGGTCAGCCGGGGTGCGAGGGATATGTCGCAAGACAACCTCACCTTCGGCCTAGCACCACGACCCACAGACGGCGTGCGGTTTAGTCGGTTCGAGTCCGACATAACCTACCCCTCCGGCTCCGGAGGGGCGGGTATCCGTGGGGATTCCCCGCACGTAAAAAAAAAAAAAAAAAAAAAAAAAATCAAATAACAACAACGCTGATGCATTTTTTGTAAGGAGTGTACCTAACCCCTTTCAACTGAAATGGAGAGTATGCTTCTACTAAAACATGCAGCTTACTGAGATCGATCAAAGCTGAATCAAGGTTATCTGTTTTTCGAGCAGCAATTCTCGCAGATCCCCACAATTAAAAGAAGTCCCAAAGTTGCCAATGGGTCACATGGCGCAAAAGAAACAAGATCAAGGGAAGTTTCTCTTTCCATTTTGAATACTTTCACCCTTCGCCACTGGTACAGAGCCGCTCCCACCTCGGCTGGATTTGGCTGCAGGCTGCAGCGTCTCCCCTGCGTGAGAGACGCTGCCGTCACCGTTGCCATCGTCCTAGGTAGGTACTCTATTTAAGTGTGGTTAACATTTACATAATTAGAAGAGGGATAAATAGGTAGATACATAAGCTTCCAAAATTTATGAAATAATAAAACACGTACATATAGATATCTCATTTACTTACCTGTTTTAGCGTAACCAAAACTAATGTGTTCTATAATGTCAAAAGCAGACACCGAGTAATGAATTTCTTCTTGATTATACTTGCGAAAAGCTTCAAGTATCCATTCTAATCCATTCACAAATTCCTTCTTCTGGTACAATGCCTGACCCAGCTCGAAACAGTCAGACGCCGTCATTGGTGTACTGGTTATAAAAATAGTGAACTCCGAATTAGCAGTTCAATCAGAACAGTCGTGCAACTCTCGTGTAAAAAATGGTAGATAAGTAATTGCCTGGTAGATAATAGATGGTAGATAATCAATCAGCTTATTGCAGTCTACTGCTGGATATAGGCCTCTCCCAATAGGTACTACTACCTACTTTTAGCAGGCAGGCAGGTACCTACCTAAAGTAGGGACAAGATAATAGGTCACTTTTGACATTTCATCAAAATTCAACAACGTAACCTTGTAACGGCGGGCATAAAATAAGAACTGCACAATTGCTTAACTTTTTTCAATTACGTTTACATATTTATTGTAATAATGACCGATACGAGTAATTTTACGATTTGCTTTCACTAATAAACCATTCTAAACATAATAAACAATTTCTGATCTAAAGAACTGAACGTCGTTACAATGTTGCGTCAGTCAACCCTTTTTCTTTTTAAACACTAGGGATGTTACTCTAAAAATCGAAAGCTGATAGGATTGTAAGTTGAATCGAATGCAATGATTACTTGTGAAGAAAAATCACCATAAATTTATAACCACGTTGTGATTATAATAAAACCTAATTATACATATTTATTATTCTTTTAACTAACTATAAAAATACAAAAAAATAACTAAATAGAAAGGTCATTGATGTTGGGTGCAATTTAGGTGGATGTTGCTGGCAACACCAGTGCCTGTCGATGACGCATGTCATGTCGCCATAACATGATGATGACGCAGTCTTTTGTTGTTGTGCGAAGTGACTGTGCGTTTTTGGTGTGCTCTCTGTTATTTTCTTCTGATCCGGCTTTTTCATTGAACTGATCTTACTGACTACGTTTACCTGGCTATAAATTGGACTCCGATTGCTTAACGATTATTAAACAAGAAAAACATTACAGTCTTACTATGTCGAAACGGGGGAAAACTCTAAACAGTCAATCTCGCGAGCTAGTGCTGAAATTGTACAATTATTTTGGACGTGAATCAGTTAACGATGGGCCTCTTTTATCATTGAAACCACCGAGAGAACGCGTTGCCGAAGCATTGGGAATAGGGAAGAAGACAGTAACTCAAATTCTGAAAGAGAAATTTTTAATTATACAACTTATTACACGATTATACAATTTAGGTAGGTAGGTAGGTACATTTCTTTTAGTAGGTATAATTATACCTACCTACCTACCTACCAACGTAAACCAACTGCAATTTGAATTGGTAAAATGCAAATACGATAAAAAGTAAGTACGTGCAAGAGGTGTCGCCACGTACCGCTCTATTGCTAGAGCAATTTAATTAGAGCAGTTCTTGCGAACTGAGAAAGAAAGATTGTATTAACTGTATTTAATTCTTATGCTTACGATATGATTTTGTATCTACTAAGAATGTGACTTTAGGTAAACCCAATCAAAAAACGCTTTTGAAGTTAGGCAGCAGTTAGGTATTATTTGATATGCATGAAACAAGAAATACAATAATGATGCCAAGACTTGAATGAAACAAAATTGACATAAACCACCACCGTGAAGGATAATTTAAACTGGTTAAATATACTTAGACTGAAATGAGGTTTACCTATAAGTAGAGCTGTTTAGCTTTCCTTCAGAAAAATCCTCTACTTGTAAAGCGTAAATATTTTGTAACCTTATAATTGCAATCGCAGCACCTCTCAAATCCACCATTGTAGGATATTTCCCCATGTTGTAATTAGTCGTTATACTCTCTACGTTATCTAAAACACCATGTTTTAAAATATACCATATTATTATGACGTTTTATCCACCAGACAGAATAACTGTATATAAATAATTCCTCTGATTGCCGTCAAAAATTACTTTTTCCAGTTGATATTTAGAGAATGATGATTATGAAAGTAATTCATAATAGTAAGTATATTTCTAAGTAGGGACCTGCTTCGATAGTGTAAAAGTTAAATTACTTTCATCATCATTCTCTGATCTCTCTTTTTCCAATTCGTTTGGGTTCCAGTCGATGCACATATTTTCCGTGAAGCGAACGCCATCTGACCTCCATAATTTATTGATAAGGTATATAGAGAAAACAAAATTTAATTACTTTTTTCATTACATAGGTATAATATATGGGATATTATAATGAGACTAGCTGTCGCCCGCGGCTCCGCCCGCGTGGATGTCGGTTATCGCGAATCGGGGTATGAAAAATAGATGTTGGCCGATTCTCAGACCTACCCGATATGCCCACAAAATTTCATCAAAATCGGTCAAGCCGTTTCGGAGGAGTATGGCAACGAAAACTGTGACACGAGAATTTTATATATTAGATAAACGTTACTCACCAGTTTCATCTCTAATGCTGTGTTTTATATTATATACATCAACAGTCAAATGTTTTATAAGAGTAAAAACGTGAATTGGATCACTCAGATAGCTATATAGGTCTTTAATTGCTTTTTCATGTTCTATTTTATAGATATCCAAATAACTGTAATTCGAACAAATCAATTAATTAAAACGATTGGATTATGAACCGCTTAAATTTTTATTCACACTTACCTCTTTAGGACAGCTAATCTTTTTTCATGTCTTTCGATATAAAAATGTAGATAATCCTTGACCCTCTTATGAGCTTCTAGTAAGTCTTCAAAATCTGCCACAGCTGTGAAAATGTCTTCTTGAGCCTTCACACTGCCACCAATCTTAATTAAAAATACGATACATATTGCTTGAAGCATATTGGGACAAGACTCTATTTCTATGCCAATCTATAGAAAATATTTGTGAGGTCACACAGATACGGATGATCGTTTGATGCTGCTCGCAAATAAAAAACACTTATATGCCTAATATAACAAATAAAAAATGGACCAAGTTACAGCCCTCCCCCTGACAAGCTATCTCTATACACATAACTCATAGTCACATGCAGCTGCGTATCATTCCGTACCGTACTAGTTTTTCATAACAAGATTCCGAAGCATGATGCCCTAACATTTCGCGAAAGGAACAATAATGTTGATAGAACAAACGTGATATTCATGGAAACTTCGGATTGAAATATATAGGTACGTATTCAAGGTGTTGATTTCAAAAGAATAGTATACAAACATACATATGTTCACGCCTGTTTACCTCTGAGGTAGGCAGAGACAAGAGCCTGATTCTAAACTTACACACTTCACAAGTTTCCTGTACCTACTGTCATTATAGACAGAGGCCGTGAACACCTGAACATCGTCATTTTATAAAAGCTAAAAGTTTGTCAGCGTATGCTCCCAACACCGTTTATCTGACGGATCCACTATGAACCAAACATCATAATGGGCCATCGTTCTTACCTGTGTTGGGAGCATGCGCTGGCAAACTTTCTGACTAACTTTTTGACTAAGGTCTGGCGTTCCCGTGAACGCCGGACCTTCGTCATTTTATGAAAGCTTAATGTACTAAAAGCCCGTGCTCTTACTCCATTAAACCTTTCATGCAAGCCCGCCAGAATATGATGATCCTCAAAATGCGCACGATTTGATAATGCATATAGATACCTTTTTTTCGTGCAGAAATCCTCACGGGTACCACCCCCGTCGGCCATCTGTGGTGATTATGTGGGACTCGGACGGACAAAAACCGTACGCCCGTCTCGAGTCTCAAATATCGAGATTTAAGGTCGCCCAATAAGGATTTACCTCGCACCCTAGTTGACGCTTGGCCATTTATAGCTTTAAAATATCCCCCCTCACGTGTGGGAAGCACGGTGTTCCCATTGAGACTCCTGAAGGGGGCGAGGGTTAACAGTTTAATTAAGAACCTTACACGTTATAAATGTCTATGCCACGAGGCATTTCATACAAACTAAGAAACAGTTTAAACGTAGTTTATTCAGGTGACCACATTGCGTGAGTTTTTGTTTCTAGATACATTGCTGTCGCGACGATCGAACAAGGTAAGTATTAAAAAGACATTGTTGCTCTGCACTTGAAGAAAAATAAATGTTTATTTATCAAAATATTATAATATAATTAGTAACATTTGTCATCGATGTAAAAACATTGTTTCATAAAAGTGAAGTAGTTAAAACATTAAAAAATTCATTTAAGAAACAACTAAGTAGGTATAAAACACAAATTTGTTAATATTTAGAATTACAAACTTACATATTCTTACAAATAATAATTTATGAATGTGAATAAATGCATCAACTAATATTAAACTTCATCTCAACTTTCTTACCAAACAATAAGTAGGTTGACTGGGTTTTATTCTCAACATTTTTTTTAATCCTAAATGAATAATAAACTTGTACTTTTGACAGCTCTCCCAAGCTATACGTTGTTAGTACACACACAATTAAAAAAAAAACTAAACAATACTATGGCTAAAATTACTATACGTCTGGGAGGTAAAACCAACTGCTCAATTGAAAATAAGTTTGTACAAAAAACATTGATACAGACTTGAACTAACTATTTCGGCAGTTTTTGGTAAATGGCTATATATCAAAAACACTTCTTCATAATAAAAAAAAAACTAAACTTTAAATAAGGAACATAAAAATTCAATATATATGTCACAGTTAGGTATCTATTAATTTAAATGCAGTTCAATACAGTTTCATTTGATTTTTTGACACAATTTCATTTGTTACACTAATGTTTAGTTATTAATATTGTACTAGTTAAAGATAAACGGCAAAATTGAAGCCTCGATTGTTTATACTAAGTTCTTCTCTCAACTATGTAACTAGTATTTTATTTTAAACGAAGCAAACTGACAATCTTACGATGTTAAACACACTACTTCACTAAACCCATTATCCTTTCATTCTTTGAGCTTTTCCCAACCCAGGTGGGGTCAGCTTTCTAGTCTCACTAAGATGCGGCTGAACTTAGATATTTTCCGTGAAGCGACTGCCACCTGACCTCCACAACCAATTGACGATATCAAAGTTCGCCTAGTCGGACTTTTGAGGGCTCCAACTACCCGTAACGACTACCACAGATGTTAGTATGGCAACGTGCAATCCGAGGCACGACCAGACCAATGCAAATACCAATCATGCATACAAATATTTGCACTGAGCGGGGATCCAACCCTTGCGTAGCGGCTGCATTAGCTACAATTTGTTAATAGACACATAGCTTAAATGTTGACTTTATTCAAGATTATTATTAATAAATAACAAGCAACATTTTGATCAACCAACAACATCTACAAACCCAATCGAAACTCAAATAGTTCTACAGCTCAATTTCTCAATTTTAAAATTTGCTTCGTCTAATTAAAATACCATATTCTATAAATACCATATTAATGTATCTTAACCAAATAGTTCTCTATAGGCAAGATTTCAATATCTAAATATTGCAGTTTGTTCTAAATATACGACTTGAAGCCTCCGCACGGCGAATAAGACTCATGCCTCACGAGTTTACTCCAATATTAGTAATCAAATAGCAGAAAAATCTCGCGATCTAAACGAATTTCTTCATTAGTCAAATAAACTCTAGAAACACTAGTCTTAGTACCGTGCTAGGAGTGAATTATACAGAAAGAGCAAAAAAAGGCTTTGCTGTCTTGGTTTCCAGTGGAGCAGTATAGGCCCACCTTATCTCTTCCTGCGAGTATTGCAGAAGGCGACTAAGGGCTATACATGCAGCCAATGACTAAGTGCCCGCTTAAGCTCGCCCCGTATTAAGTGGAACCGAAAATCATTGTTGGCGAAAGGTAGGTGTTTATACACCTCTGCCTTCCCTTTCGGTGATTTACAGGCGTGAGTAGTGGAATATATGTAGCAAAGATAGAAAGAAGAACAGAAGTCCGTCTGCATAATTCACGCCCTATGGAGGCTGTTTACTTTATACTAATTATATAATTGTTCGTAATAAATATGATTGATATTGAACTATGATTACACTTACGACATATGATTACACTTACGACCTGTGATTACACTTATAACCTATGATTACACTTACGATCTAAGTTTATGATCAGGTAAATAGTAAACTTCTTACTCTTCAAAACTAAATTCATTTAAAAGAGGATTAGTTGTTCTTAGTTAACATATTAATATATTAGATTCATATTATAACTTAAAAAAAAAACAATTAAGCATTACCTGCATGTTACAGACTAAAGTATATTACGAATATTAGTCTATACAAAATAAGCTGAATCAACAGCTACTATAATAAATCTTTGAACTTGCGTAAATTATCAGATCACTAATATTACCACTACTCCAGTGTATATGTGTATCATTCCTACCTAGATGTCTTGGATACGGGACGGGGGATCTTGCGTACAATACCTTCCTCTTGGTATTCTAGGTTACAAGGTTTTAGTAGTTCCTGACCGCCTTGGTGAAGCCATTTGTTGCACACTGTAAAAATGCAAGAGAATTATTGTTAGCTTGCAATAAAGCACGCATATTTAGTTCATTTTAAGGACTACGGTCATAGCTGGACGTTAACATGTTAATCCGTTAATCGTTAACTAACGCAATTAACATTTAGAGTTACGGATTAACTTTTAAGTTAACTTAAAAATATGTTAACGGATTAGTGTACTTCCGTTAATTTACCATAGTCCGTTAAACATTAATCCCACCTACTGGGAGCGTTACTCCCGTGGTCGCGGAGGGATTGCGCTGTAACACTCACGAAACGTCGGTATACAAATAAGTATTCAAATATTTGCGGGTAAGTCCCGAAGACTACGTATGAGTACAAACGGCGAAAGCCGAATAACTACATCTTATAATTAATTCATCTAATTCGATTTCATCCCGAACGCAACTAGTCTTATCCAAATGAATGAAAAAACATTGTTGTAAATAAGATTTGACAACAACTACTTTTGTCAAGAAGTCCCGGCAAAATGTTATAAGATAGAATCATATATTTTATGCGTTTCGATTTATTTATTTAATTCACCATGTTTGTTACCCAGATTTGATACATATGAGTAACCCTATCGACGGATGGTATAAAAATACAGGATGTTATTTTTGCGGTTTTCAGTAGGTTCGATCGCCGGTACCATTTGAACCCTTTTTCCGAGATGGCGGTCGTGGGACAAAGGTTGCAACCCCAAAAATTGGGATTTAACTTTAACCGTCCCCCCATAATATCTATCTATCTATCTTACAAGAATCCTCTTACAAATACAACCCCAAATGTAACTTTTCAATGAACAGTTTTTAAAGAGTTTTTATCACGAGTTAACGGATTAACGTTAACTTTCGTCAAATATTCTGAAAAGCAACGCTTTAGCTTTTAACGAAGTTAATTATTTCAGATCAGCGATTAACGTAGTGAACTGTTTGATAAACGACGTCCAGCTATAGATACGGTAAAGGAAGAAGATGATAAAGTGAGAAGGAAATTAGGCCTCTGATATTCACAAACCGTTTTAAATGCAGCATACTGTTATTCGTATCAGTAGATAGAGTATTGTTACAAGAGGATAGCCTGCGCTAGAACCTCGTCCATCAATCAACAGGTATACAGGCTTGTTGAGGTAGCTGGCTTGGCTACGAAGGACTTGGTGCGGACATTTAGTAATTTAAACTAGGTGTGTGAATGAATTTGTAGCAGAAGCTCTTGTAAGGATTAAGGACAACGTAAAACCAGCGGTGAGTAGGGTAGCCGGATCTCACTGAAGAGTTTTCATGTTGTCAGTGGGAAGATCACAGGCCTGTCATTTTCCAATCAGGTTGGCCCACCTGATTGGAAAGTGACAGGCCTGTGATCTTGCCTGGCCTTGATCCGAGTACTTGCTTGCTTACCGTTAAACGTTTCGTTCTTTGTTTCGCTTTCTTTCTTACCTAAGTGGTATAATAAAAAATATGATGAAAGTACTGACCCCATTTGGAGCCCTGTAGTACAGGGCAGGCTGCGTGTCTCGTGGCGAGGTCACCTTCTCCCGACGCGTGTAAGTTGAGCCAGAACGCGGCAGCGCCCTTAACCGGGAACACGCTTAGACCAAGCTCGGTGAAAACTGTGGCACCTCCTTGAGCTACGTCCGACATCTACGAAAAAAGAGTATGTTTCTATGAAAGTTAGGCTCGGCAGAAACGGGCCACCGTGGTCGGCGACAAGTAGTTCACACGAAGTTTTATACATTTTGTTACAAAGTGCGCGTGGTGGCCACAAAAAAAAACCTAGTGTCCGCGATTCGCTACTTGTGGTCGCTACGGGCCACACAGACGCCGATACGCGCCACTGTTGCGCTCGTCCAAAGAGAACAGGTTATAAAAATGGCTTCCGAACACCGGTGGCTGTCGCTCGCTTCTGACACTGTTAAATAAATTGAAATCGCTTTATCGGAGCTATGATACCTTAAACAGACAGGCACGTCAAACTTATAACACTACTCTTTTTGCGTCGGGGGTTAAAAATTACACAGATGTAGTGGTTGCGCGCGACCTATGGTCGGTGGCCCGTTTGCGCTGAGCCTTAAAACAAAAGGTAAGATAATAATAAAATCTAATATTAATCTTAATTTTAAAAACTAAAATTTATGTGCATGAAACGGCAGCGCATAAAATCCGAACAATCAAAGGATTTTATGCGCTGCCGTAGTATTAATTGGTGCTCATCTGTCTAGTGAAGTCTGGTTGTAATCGAATTACTATTATTTTATGTGATTTTTTTCCGTGCGAAGCCTAGACGTATGTTAGCTAAGATACAAAAACATCGTAGGTAATTTATAAATACTTACGTAAAACAGTACAGTAGCAATTCTATTACCGCCTTGCTTCGTGAATGCGTTCTCTTGTTTCTGTAAAGACCAGACACAAGTACTTGTAATTAATTGTACAAAATTAAATACTGCCAATATAAAAACAGTAGGTAGATATATTATTCTAAAGATAGTAATTGGTAACACGGTTAACAAATAGATAAAACATGTTAGTAAAAAGATTATTTTTTTATAAAAAAGTGTACATTTTATCTAATAGAGCTGTTTTACATAAAATAAAACAGTTATTATATGCCGAAAGAAAGACAGTATTTAATTGAAGAAGCTGTCTGTGATTTTTAGCATTTTTAGCGTAAATATGGTTCAAATCTTACCTGAATATCTTACTTTCGACTTTTAGTTACGTATTTCAAACTCACCACTGGCAACAGCACATCTCTATGACATATCATAGATTCATAGGGTCTTCTCGCCAGCAAGGACCTTGCTCGAATACTGTCTTTCTTTCGGCATATAATAACTGTTTTATTTTATGTAAAACAGCTCTATTATTTGCCTTCCAGAAAGACAGTATTTAATTGAAGACCTGTTTGGTTTCTGCTGGTGATGGTAACTGTAACGCTATGTGATAATACTTAAAACGGTAGGTATTATTAAGGGTATGAATGAAAAAGGATGCCTTATTATAATTATAACCATAATGAAATGTTTAGACAAAAAAGCCACGAAGATGTAGCATGCTATATCATATATATAACATTAAACTTAATTACCTAAACGAGACTTGATTTTCTCAACTTAAAATCTATGGTATAGGCATGTTTACAAACCAACCTCTGAAGGTCACTGCGGATCGAAACCTACCTGAAGCCGCATCCATGTGTACTGCATCTAGGAATAGACACTAAATTGTGTCCCGGTAGTTGCTCTTACAGCACCTCTAATTGAGATAAAACAACTAGTTACATTAGTATTTGAAACTGCAGAGTTGAGTATATTGTAGCACAAACAGGCGTTCTGGTGTTCTGATTAGCACCTGAACTGCCTATGCTATCTACCATCAGTTTTAGAATGTATTATATAATAAATTCTGTTCTGTACATATTTTTCTCTTCTTCTGTGAAGATACTGCAAGATGTATCTAGTAAATGAACTTACGCGCTAACCTGCTTGCAGCTAGAAGCATAATAATTGCAACTCTTCTAGAATTCTTAAAAAAGAGCTGTTATATTGTACTGAAACTGGAAATTAAAGTGTGATTTGGGTATCCTATCATTTCCCATGGTATGGGTTACTAAGGGATACGGCTGTTTACCAACCAATAGTAGAAATCAGCCAATGATTCTCCATTTGAGCGCAACAGACTCGCTCCATGTTATATGGAAATCAAAAATGTACATAGTATGGGTGTCAAATAGTACACCTCTGCCTCCCCTTTGGAGATCCACATGCATGAATGTATTAACATATGCCATCTAGGGGAGTTAATGGCCTAAGGTTTGACTAAAGCAGTAGCTTCTAGGACTGCAGATTCCACTATAAAGAACTGCAGATCTTAATTGTTAAATTAATCGAATTGTAAGCAAAAGGTAAATAAATATATTTATGTTTAAACCAAGATATCTGGGATACCAAGCACCACCCTGGCCCTATAACATGAAAGAATGTCAGTGAAAATGCAATATATAACCCATAGTTTCAGGGTTACCCTGTATGCTCAGACTATACATCAAAGTCTATAGAGAAAGAAATGGCCCTTACAACTTGGCATAAAAGTAGGTATTACTTGGTTGATATTTCTATAGACTAACCGCGGTAGTCTAGTGGTATGGGTAATGGACTGCTGAGACGAGGTCTCGGGTTCGATCCCAGGTTTTCCTTGGCACACACCGATGACTTTTCGATGCTTTTCGAAGTTATGTGTGTATTTATCGCAGGTTTATAAGTGCCCAGTTAATGGCAATAGGCTCGCCACCTATTACATTGGGACCTAAACATAAACCGGCGAAATGTGGGTGCCAGCACCTCTGCCTACCCCTTCGGGGATAAAGGCGTGAGTTTACGTTATGTTACGTTATTTCTATGGATTTCATAACATACATTGACAGTTTAGACTCATATATAAAGCATATTTCGAGTCTCTACAGAATATCAACCACGTAAAAGCCAAAGTGTTAAAACATGTATGTATTGAGAGTGGTCGTCCGCCAACTACAACTCAATAACTCCCTTTCTTGTTTATTCCAGTACTTTATTTGTTCCCCCCCCCCCCTCTTTAAGCTGGATAACCTCCCAGTCCCTGATGAGGGCCTGTTAGAATCTTCCGCAGATTCTTTATTGGTAAGGGTCCATTTTTGGCTGTCAATCTGAACCTGACCAGCCCAGTACTCATCCCACAGTAGGGCTATTTAGAAAGTGTTGTCTCTTGTCATTGTTTAAGGATCTTCCGCAAATCCTTTATTGACAAGACTTAGTGGTAAGCTCTCAATCTAAGATCGACCAGCTTAGAGTACTGTTTAGATGGCCCAGCCACTGAGGTATTAACTGGGTGGAGGAAACGTCAATCTCAACTGATAGTTCCAGTCTGACTGAAAGCTTTGCAAGTCCTCGAGTTCCACATCCTATAGGACAATGGGTGAGTCCCTTGATCTGAAAGGGTTGGGGGTGACATGCCGTCAGTAATGAACTGCTCGATAAATTGGAAAGTTTTCTGGACACCTCTACGGGTTAAGGAGCAAGTGCTCCTTTTTGGTCCAGTTGGATGCTGTCTGACTTGACCAGTAGCACTTTTTGTACCTAAGTAAAGCTGCTTACAATTGCATCATATTGGAGTGCCACTTTTTGTTGGTCTAACTCCATTTGCTTGACAACATAAAGTTGTTCAATAGCATTTCCTAGTCTGCGACCATCACGTTTGTAGTGAGTGGTCACCTTTTTGACTGAGTGTCCCTTGTGCGCTGTGGTCCCCACTCCTGAGCTACCACTGTAAATCGCACCGCACTAGGGGATACAGAGCCCTTTTTTCCTCTCAGTTTACCCTGTTTGAAGCAATTGCATCCTGAGACAATAAAGTTGTACATAGACCTCAGGTTAACTTTAGAGTACCTTGCAACTATAGTAGAGTCAACAGCAAAAGTGGTTAATTAGAAGTTTCATTTATTATTTATTTTTTCTCTTCCTAAAGTAATCACCTTTATGAAATACATTAACTTTGTTCTCTAAACATTATACAATTACTTATACATCAACTACATTGATACATTACTAGGAAATTCAATGTAGATTTTGTACATATATTTATTCTTCTTTTGCTGTTGATCTTTGCTTGGAGTCAAGTCATATTTGGTAAAATTTTGATAAATAAATCACTTATCTAAAGTAGACTGGAAATTAATGTTCCAAGTGATTTAAGGTGGATTGATCTTTGGAATTTACCTAATTCACCTATCAGTTTGACTTTCCTAAAATGTGTATATGGTATATTTTAGGTATATTCAAGAACCAAAATATTATTATGGGACCATTAAGATGGCATTAAGGAGATCAAAATAAAAGAATATTGATGATTTATTTAGCAAAAAAGGACCATGGCTGTGACTTGTTTCCAAAGGATTTCCACAATCCAATTAGTTGTCGTTGCAATGGTGATGATGAGAGGCCCAAAGGGAGGGCTCTTAGATAGGAAATTTCTTTCCTTATAGGTATTTTGCACAGGAGCCTTCTGTGAGATCATTTTTTTTTTTTTTTTTTTTTGCATAGATGAAGAACTGCCTGGTACAATTCTTGTTATTCAATCTTCCTGTTGTAGGAATTGAACCCCATCTATTTGGGTGATCAACTGTTATGTTAAGTTCAAATTTTTATTAAAATTGTGAGCGAGAAGGAGCTGTTTCTCAAAATCTAATTTGATTCCTGTTTGAATTATTTATTTTAAAATACTTGGAGTCGCTAGATTTCTTACGAGTGACACCTGTAAATCTCTTAACTTTCCTGTCTTAGGCATGGTGATCATGCTTGGCAGGTTGCAGTCCAATGTAATTTAAATGTTAAAATCTTGGTCTATTAAGATAACATGCATTTATGGTTACTACCTACTCTTCCTTTCAGATTTAGAGTGTGAACTAGAACTCTCTTTTTTAGTTTTACGGTATAACTTATAATATAATATTTATAGTTAGTCTTGGTTACATCTTATAACTTGTGACATCCTGAAAAATTCTACTGATGGCATAAGGATGTAAGAATCCAGTCACTAGACACTCTAGTCTTCTTCTCTATTAACCTACCAGGCCTTGGAATGTTATAGATTGCTATAACATTTTGTAAGATAGTTTCATGTTAATGCTATATTAGACAAGCCTGCTATCAACTGATCAGTGTCTGCCATAATCATTACTTTTATTACGGTAACATTTGTTGATTAATCACACATTAAATAGGTGACGAAAGTGGCCAGTAAACTTATCTATATGTAAATAGTCTATATATCAAGTGTCTGCCGAGCTAGTATTGTCTGAATGACTTAAATTGCTGGGGAGTTACAATCTTTTTGAATGTTGAGGGGTCAGCCAAGCAACGATTTAAGCTTTATGTATATCAGTAACTAATGAGTGTCTTGGATTTTATTACCAATTCCAACAGGTTAATTCTTTGGTGTAAACCTTATATTATTGTGAAATTTAAGTCTAAGTTACGTACTTATGTGGGTTCATCTCTCGAACACGTTTCGACGTGATTCGACCGGTTGAACCGCTTATTCGGGGATGGCGAGGTAAAGCTATCCTGATCTTCCGAAGATGAGGAACTGCCTTCGGATTTATAAGTACTTCGTTCTCCCTCCGGAGCAACGATCTGGAGCACTCTCGCTTCCCTCTGCGATATTCACTAGTATGGTACAATATCTACTTACCGAAGTTCTCAGCAAAGAAACTTCACTAAAATAATATACCTTGCAATTATTTATGTAGCACTGTACACATACCAACGGTAAAAACAACATAATTACTATGTAATTCACTTTTTAAGAACTTTTTTCTTGACTTGAAAATTTTTACACCTTACGCGGTAAAAATCACAAAACGCTATGAATCTATGATATGTCATAGAGATGTGCTGTTGCCAGTGGTGAGTTTGAAATACGTAACTAAAAGTCGAAAGTAAGATATTCAGGTAAGATTTGAACCATATTTACGCTAAAAATGCTAAAAATCACAGACAGCTTCTTCAATTAAATACTGTCTTTCTGGAAGGCAAATAATGTCACAATATGAACTACAAAGGTTGTTTGTACAGATCGCAGTTCGCAACAAAGCCGCTCATTGTTCCAACTATCGCATAACGCCCATGCTTTGTTTTTGTCCAATGTTTGGTGTGCAATAAAGAATAATTCCTTGTCTATCTGTCAAAATTGCGTTGTATTTACAAAATGATTTGTATCAAGATCATTAGATGGAATTGAGAAAAATATTTTATTGCGTTATTAAGAGCTCAGTTAACAAAAAACTGTTAAGAATTCTCGTATTCTTATTTCTTGCATGCTGATGTGAAATCTCTTGAATTGGGATTGAAATGTAATAAACATCAAGACTTGAGAGAATCAAGAATTAACAAGACAGTTATTGCTGACCCTCTTACCTTCAACGCAGCAGATTTAGCCTGTTGATTAAGAAAACGTATGTTATTGCTTAAAAAGCTATAGGTTATCAGTGTAACGGGTAATCTCGGAAGAAGCTGATGATTTTTTTACTGGAAATAACTGTTGTTATAGGCGTAACTCAGGCTACTTTAATTTTCAAAAAAGCATTACGGCTTAGCTAGCTAGGTTAGCTTTACTTAGCTAGGAAAAAAAAGACCTAAATCTTAGTTAACGAACGAAAGACTGTGACTACACAGATAACTATATAGGCGTAGTGAGTTTGAACTGGGACTTTAGCTTTTTCCTCTGCTCTCCTATTTATAGTTTACCAGCTTCCAGGTGGGGTTGAATTGGCCCGAAGATCTAAGACCCACAAAATTATAACTAAGGCCCGTATTTAGAATGGCACTCAGTCCTGAATCTAGATTATATGAGGACAGATTCTTTAGACAATCTATCAAATCATTGACAGATTAACATCTGTCTATAAAGTCTGTCCTCTGATACATGAAGATTCAAGACGAGTATTGTTCTAGAATACAGGCCTTAGTCCTCGTCTGCCACTTATCACGATTTCAGGTGGCTTGACCCAAAGAATGGAGACAAAATTATTTAAAAACTTCAACTTACCCTAGCGAAATCATAATGCGGTTCATAATGCCCTCCAATTCCGTAGTTGACGACTTGCAGTTGCTCAGCAGACTCCATATTCAGGCCGGTCATATGCATCACTCGGCGCGAAACGCGAGCGACTACCTCGGACTCTTCGTCTTGCAACCAAGCTGATTTGCTGATGCGGTACTGCGCCGGGATCAGCTCGCCGGTCTTAGGATCATGGACTACGGCCCGCTTGAACTGTATAGAACCAAATAATAATAAGTTCTGAACTTTACGCGAATGTCACTCATTGAAATAAAAGTAATAAAACCACTTTTAAATGGATAATATCGCGATTTATTACCCGTAACACCGAGACACTCCGCGATCATGGCTGTACACTGTTCCTAGAAATCCACCGCGTCACCCTTTGGTTAGAACCTTCTGCCAACCACTAGTGAGAACCAATATAGGACTTAATTCACCCCTGACACGTGCGTGTCGTGAGTACAATGCGCTAAACAGTAAACTCGACCAACTGGATATTTTCCACGACTCGTTTGGTGTTTTCAGGAGAAAGGTATCTAGATCGCTTTTATAGAATCTGCAAACTTTCTTTGTCTTCTTGTTAAATTTCAAATCTCAATTTGTTAATTAGCACTTAATCGTACGCGTGGTGTAAACTGTACATGCCTTTAATTGGTGTACATATCAGAACTATACCTTGTATTTCACGATAATAATGATGTATATGTATACTGTTGGTGTGTCTATCAATAAATAAATACTTAGCCGAAACGTCAGGCTAATACGTTTAAAAGTAATTTTATTTCAATGAACAAATAATAAAGATAAGTACTAGAATTTTTATGTTAAAATTCTGGCATAAATGTTTAATGGATTTTACAGCGATGTATTTTGTGTTATGAAGTGTTCTTCCATTGTGGCCGTTAGTTCGTACGTCTATCGGTAGATTTCTCCCACCATCGCCCCAAGATAGTTTAATAGGAGAATTAGGAGCAGTCAAGGCATGACTCGGTAGCTCAGTGGTCAGAGCATTCCCCCTGTAAGGAAGTGATCGCGGGTTCAAGTCCCGCCTAAGTCGTTTCCTCATTTTCCTATTCTAATCGACTAGTTCTCTACACATTGAATGTAACATAATGTTAGAAAAATGAGCCTTTCAAAAGTGGTTCCATTTTTGTCGCTGACCTCTGCGCCTATTATTACTAAATATGGAATCTAGGTAATACTCACTCTAGGTCTTGACATCTCTTTGATAGTCTCAATTTCAGCGTCACTCAATACATCATGGAACAATACGACATCAGGGTCCAGGTACATCATCTCCACTTTTATAGGAGCTATTTTCAAAAACGGGTGATTCTCAGTCATGTAGCGGCATGTAAGTCTGTAAAAAAATGTACTTTAGTAAATTTTTAAATATAAAGTTTAGGTTTTAAGTGTAGTAAGTTTTAAATAGTTTTCTGAAATACAGATTCATTCTACTTCTGCTAATATACTAAATGTGAAAGTTTGTGATGTTTCGAAGTTTGTTAGGTACTTAGGTAATCACGTTGAAGAATTTGGTTAAAATATGATGCAGAGATAGATTAAAGTCTAGATTAACATAATGGCTTCTTTTAATCCCTCGAATAGGCTCCCATGAATTGCGGGAACAGAATCAGAATTCCACGCGGGGGGAGCCGCGGGTAACTGCAGCCACGAGTTCCAACTGCAATTCATAACGGCACCAATACCGTTATGAATTATTTAATTATGTTTTTATAGTCGTAATAAAATGTATAATCGAACGAAAAAATAAATTCCTTATTTTATTAAAACCAGTTTGGTTCGTCTAATAGCATATTCGACTAAAAAAATATATTCTTAGGTGACACATTAGCGGCAACACATCACATAATGAATTTCGCTATCCAGGTTGAATGCTGTCACACTTTAGACTCCGAGATATTCTACTCGTGGTATTTTCGCTTTACGGAAGTGTCGAGAGGAAAGCCTGCGTCACAGCCTAGTCCGTTGTTGATGGCAAGGTTGGCTACGGCCCCGAAGACCTCAGTGATGCCCAAAATACCCACGGGTGGGTAAAACTAAATAGCATATTAAATTCGGCACAAATATGTGAATGGATATTGGACAGTACATTATGATGAAAATTATAAAAGGTCATTGAAGTACTTAATTAAAATTTCATAACGAAATTTTAGTATAACGTTGTTATGGTTTCTTCTAGGTCTCTCCCGCAAAAGAAATGACGAAGGAAAAATTTCTATGAGTTATGACAATATGTAAAATATATCATTAAAATGCCTACCTGCTCGACATTTCTATAGGTATGTCCACATCACCGCGACATAACGCCTCGTAGGATTTCCTCTCCTGTTGATAGGTGGTCTCAACCGGTTTCTCTTCCGGCTTTTCGTCGCCAGTATCCTGTGTAGTCACAAAATGCATAATAATATTATATACCGGAAAGCGTTAGTGTGTCTGTTTGTTTGTCCGTCTTTCAAAAAACGGAGCGTTGAACTGACGTGATTTTTTAAATGGAGATAATTGAAGGGATGGAGAGTGACATAGGTTGTTTCTCTTTCTAACCTCCCACTTCCCTAAAATGGGGGGTGGAAGTTTGTATGGACCATTCGGCAATTTTTAAGTTGGGAAGCTAGAAATTGGATGAAATTTATATGGGACTTTTCTCAGTTTCAGGTAGGAAGCTCATAGTCGGTAAGCAGACTGTTTGGTACCAAAGAAAAATACTTATTATTATAATTTTTCCCCAGGCCCTAAAATAGGGAATGGAAATTTGTGTAAGACTCTCCGCAAAATTAGTTCAGGTTCTATGATACGGTATAGGGGTAGATTAAACCTTGAGAAAGGATATAAGGCTTTGTTTGTTCGCGACAACCGACATCCACGCGGACGGAGCCGCGGGCAAAAGTTGGTGTAATAATATAATAATAAAATTAAGTAATTATTTTGCATAATTTAAATCGACTATCTATAATTACTAACTATATACATATGTATTTATAATTGATTAGATAAAAAGGTATCAAGAAGGTTACATTTGACATTTATGTGATAGCTATGTTTAAAATTAAATACCAGTTTTACTACTGAACACATGAACCTAACTCCAATCAAATTTATGGGGATATAAAATATAATTTTCCGTTTTTTAAATTATAAAGCAATGTGGAATCGCCATTACGAAAATGTCAGAAATGCTAAATTTATATTTAGATGATTATATTGCTCTAAGCTCATTGTATATTCAGCAATTGGTTATAAATAGAACAAGTTGCTTTTAAGAGATTTGTCCTTTTATGTTTCAATATATGTACATTTGATGCTATGTGATTCTATTTAGCTTTTATCGAAATATATAGAACCTTCTTCTTCATCCTAGCGTTAATCCCTCTCGCATCCGAAGCTTTCACGTCGGAGTCTGAGGTCCTGAGGTCGGAGTCTGAAGAACAGTCTAACTGCGGGTTTGGCTGAACTTCGATATTTTTCGTAAAGCGATTGCCATTTGACCTCCAAAACCCATTGGCGGTATCGAAGCATTGCAGTTCGCTCAGTTGTTGGACTTTTACCAACCGTAACGACTTCCATAGTCATTCGTTTGGTAAGCGGGACCGACATGTGTAATACTTCGACCAAATTTTAGGGTTTCAGGTGTCATCCCGCTTCTTAGGAGGGGCGTACGTGAATCCCTCACATCACGCTGCCGTCATGTGCCTGCTTCTGTAAGGACGGTAAGCAGCCCACTCGCTGTCCTCATGGCCCCCGGTCATGGAGGCCGATAATCTTTGGCGAAGACACGTGGGCGGTGCCCAAGCCGCCGACTGCGGAACTCAGGTGGGAGAGTTCTCTCCCGCTCCCGCCCCGCCGCCTCTTTCACGAGCATAACCTGCTCGCAGAAGCAGGAGGCGCAGTCCCACTTACTCCTGCTGGAGACCATGGCTCACGCCGTGGTCTCGAGCGAAAGAGTGTCCACGTCCAGACCCACCACGAAGACCTGGCGCTGTTCCGTCCACGCCGTGCACTCCACCAGGGTGTGGAGCGCTGTGTCATCGCGGCGGTCCTCGCAGTGCTGACACTTGGCCGGAGTTTCCCGGTGTCTTTGCCACAGATACTTACCGGAGCTACCGTGCCCGGTAAGCATCTGTGACAACCGGTAGGAGAGCACCATGTCTCCTCTCCAGCCACTCGTCCATGACCGGTCTGACAGCCGCGATTGTGGTGAAATTTGCCACAATCACGGTTTGGTTGCTCAAGTCGCACCTTTCATGTCTCCACGGTTTCCTGGTAGAGCTGGGACCCCTGACCTCGATTTCTCGAGACGACGGCCTTCGGCCCCGCTTCAGCGCCTCCTTGCGGCTATTATAAACAGCTTAGCTCATAGTAAGTTCATAAAAATAACTGGATAACTTCTGAAGTTCATATTGGTAGAATAATGGAACACTATTCAAAACTTACCCCTCTTCGAGCCTTCCTGAGTCGTTCCTCTTCTTCGATGATACTTTTTTTGTAATGTGGCACATTGCCCTTAGCACGGGAGTGTTTTGGGTCGACACTTAACAGTTTGTATGTCCATTCCAGAGCATTTTTCGTATCTCCTGCAAAATAAAACTAATTGAACCTCTCAAAATGAAAACTAAAGCACTCCTAACACAAAATTAGTTGGAGACTGGGAATATAAGCAGGTAATTTCGGTTACCTCTTTAAAAAAATTGACGCTGTCCTGAGCCAACTAGCAATTGATCAATATAGAGATCTTTCGGTTAAATCATTAGTCGGGAGTACATACTTTATTAACAATAAACTTACCTAACAGATAATAAGTGAAGCCAATATACTCTAGAATGTCGACTTCAGTGAACGGATATGGTATATTTTCTTCCTTATATTTGTGGAGAGCCTCAAACATCCATGCGCGTGCGTTCACGAAGTCTCCCTCTTTGTACAATACCCGGCCTAGCTCGTAGCAGTCGCCTGCCGTCATTGGAGTACTAAAAAGAAATGAAAAATATGAGCATACAACTCAAGTACACCAAAAAAACTATTTCTTAAATTAGGTTCCGTAAGTCATCATCATCATCATTTCAGCCGAAAGACGTCCACTGCTGGACAAAGGCCTCCCCCAAGGATTTCCACAATGACCGGTCCTGCGCCTTCCGCATCCATGCCCTTCCCGCGACCTTCACCAGGTCGTCGGTCCACCGTGTGGGAGGCCTGCCTACACTGCGTCTTCCGAGGCGTGGTCGCCACTCGAGAACTCTCTTGCCCCAACGGCCATCTGTTCTACGAGCTATGTGCCCCGCCCACTGCCACTTAAGTTTGGCGATTCTGTGTGCTATGTCGGTTACTTTAGTTCTCCTGCGGATCTCCTCATTTCTGATTCGATCACGCAGGGAAACTCCGAGCATAGCACGCTCCATCGCCCTTTGGGTGACCTTGAGCCTTCTTATGAGGCCCATAGTAAGGGACCAAGTCTCAGTTCCGTAGGTCATCGCTGGCAACACACACTGGTCGTAGACTTTAGTCTTGAGACACTGCGGTATTTTGGACGAGAAGATATTACGAAGCTTCCCGAACGCTGCCCAGCCGAGCTGGATTCGACGATTGACCTCTTTCTCAAAGTTGGACCTGCCTAACTGGACTGTCTGTCCCAGGTAAACATATTCGTCGACAACTTCGAGTGTAGAGTCTCCAACCTTTAAAGAAGAAGTGGGTGCGACATGGACATTTGCCATAATTTTCGTCTTGTGTTCATTTTGAGGCCCACTTGTTGGGAGGCTCTACTGACGCCATCGAGCATTGTGCCTAGGTCTTCCAAGGTCTCAGCCATGACTACGATATCGTTAGCGAATCGAAGGTGAGTGATGTACTCGCCGTTGATATTGATGCCGAGTCTTCTCCAGTCCAGGAGCTTGAAAACATCTTCCAGGCCGGCGGTGAACAGTTTCGGAGATATAACGTCTCCCTGTCTCACCCCTCGCTGCAACTGGATAGGTTTTGAGCTTTGGTCCTGGAGGCGGACTGACATGGTGGCGTTTTCGTACAAACACTTCAACGCTTCGATATATCGATAGTCAATTTGGCACCGTTAGAGAGACTGTAGCACAGCCCAGGTCTCGATCGAATCGAAGGCTTTCTCATAGTCCACAAACGCCAAGCAGAGTGGCTGATTATACTCCTCAGTCTTCTGTATAATCTGTCGCAGCGTATGTATGTGGTCTATGGTGCTAAAGCCTTTTCGGAAACCGGCTTGTTCGGGAGGCTGGAAGTCGTCGAACCTGCGAGCGAGACGATTCGTAATGACTCTCGAAAACAACTTGTAGACATAGCTCAGAAGCGAGATGGGTCTATAATTCTTCAACAAGGTTTTATCACCTTTTTTGAAGAAGAGTACCACCACACTGCTGTGCCATGCCTTAGGCGTTCGTCCCTCGAGTATGACGGAATCAAATAGCTTCTGAAGAGCTTTAAGTACCGGTGTTCCACCAGCTTCCAGAAGCTCAGCCGTGATCCCATCATCACCCGGTGCTGTTTAAGAGCCATTCTGATCTCGTACAGGCTGACGTCCGGGATATCCTCGGTATAGTGTCGGGTCAATCTGGCTCTTGGGTCTTTAGCCAGATTATTAACAGAATGCCGTACACTCGTGTATAATTGTCCGTAGAACTTCTCGACCTCTTCCAACAGCTCCGGCTTTGACGAAATAATTCTGCCATCCTCTGCCTTCAGCTTAGTCAGTTGGCTTTGACCAACAGACAGATCCCTTGCGAAAACCTTTGAGCCTTTGTTGCTCTCAATCGCCTCCTTAATACGAGTCGTATTAAATTGGCGTAGGTCGCGAGTCAAGGACTTGGAGATCTGTCTGTTTAAACGCCGATACTGAGCAGCATCTTCAGAGGACTGCAGAACCAAATTTCGCCTTTGTTCCATGAGTTTGTTGGTGAGGTCCGAGATCTTTTTGGTTCCTTTTGAACGACGGGCTTTGAAGATCTTAGACCCAGTTGTTTGGACAATTTCCACAAATCTGTCATTGTAATCATCCACATTTTCGCAATCTCCCAGGCATTCGAAGCGATTCTGCAACTCGAGCTGAAAGTGCTCAGGGTTCTGGAACTGGATAGGTGCTGGTCGGAGCGTAGACTTCATCAGTCGACATCTTTCGAGCTTTGTTCTAAGATTCAATGTGCCTCTTACCATCCGGTGATCGCTTCCTGTTTTTACTGAATTGATCACGGAGACATCATTGAATATGTGCCTCTTCGTCGACAAGATGAAATCAATCTCATTTTTTGAGACACCGTTAGGGTGGAGCCATGTCCACTTACGCTGTTCCGGCTTTCTGAAGAAGGAGTTCATCATAAAAAGGCCCTCCTCTATGAAGCCGGCCAGCAGATGGCCACGTGCATTCCTCTTTCCATATCCAAATTGCCCCACTCTCAGCTCATTGTCGCTTCGTTTGCCCAGTTTCGCGTTAAAGTCCCCCATCACAACGGTATAGTGTGTTCGGGAGCTATGTATGGCTTTAGAGATATCCTCATACATAGTCTCCACCTCGTCGTCGGGGTGTTTCGAAGTCGGTGCGTGTACCTGTAAGACCTTCAGCGAATACCGTTTGGTGATTCTGAGTATAAGGTACGCTACCCTCGTCGAAACACTCTCGATCTGGACCACGTTGTTGACAAGGGACTTGTGGACGATAAACCCGACACCACCCTGGGACAGTTTGTCGCCCTCCCGGAAATAGAGCAGGTTACCGGATTTGAGGATCATGGTTTCCTCCCCTCTCTCCGGACTTCACACAATCCTACGATATCCCACCGTAACCTGCTCAATACTTCCTCGAGTTCAGCGAGCTTCTCGTCGGTCCGCAGTGTGAGCGTGTTGTACGTTGCCAGGGCCAAAGGTCGTCGGGGTTGGTAGCCTGGCATCTGCCGGGGATTCTTCGCACCCCTTGCCCCGCCGTTACCATGGCCGCTACCATAGCCAGGAATAGCGGGGCCGCCGGGGACTAGGGTCCGTTTCTTGGGTTTCCAAATCATGGGGGGTTATGCCGTAATCGCCACGCTTGGCAGGCGGGTTGGCGATCGCAGTTTGGTGGCTAGTACGCGGAAAGATGCTGCTGCCCATCCTCCGGTATTTGAATCCCTTAGTCGCCTCTTACGACACCCACGGGAGGAGATGGGGTGGTGCTATTCTAGGGCCACACCACAAACCATTCCGTTCTAGTACGAGATCCCGCTGCAGGATTGGTGTGCTCATCGACTTTTTGTTTAAAACCAAATTTTTATGTTTGTTTATAATTAAGAGAATATATATTTACTCGGGTGCCTATCAAAATTTGGCCGCCATTATTTTTAATTAAATTATTTTTAATTGATTTTTGGTAAAAAATTTCGTTTATTTATTTTTTAAATAAAATAACGTCTACATCACGGTAATTAATATGAAGATTCTAAAAAATCACGGTTGCCGTTGCGCACCTGGCCGCACCTCTTTGCAGCCAGGTGTAAACAGGTATGATTTCGATAAATTTATACGTTTATAACCTATATTTATTAATTATATGTCAAATTGAAGCTAATTTTTTTCTATTAATTATCATATATAGTTGCTTAATTAAATCTGGCCGCAAATAAGGGTTACTGGCTGTTAAAGATAATAAATATTTAACCTGTCAAGTCCGGCAAGGGGCAAGGGCGGGTAATGACATCGTAGGGCGGGTGATGACATCGTGACGCTGTCTTACTATCTTGTAGAAAAAAAGGAATTACTCTACAACGAAACCATATTTTATGATTCTGTAAACGGCAATAGATTTATTGATTATTTTTTTATGATCAAGCCATAAAAGATGAATAATAATGCAAACAAATTATATATTCAAATAATCCAAAATTTGGAAACCACGTTGTTAGCTAAATTTCAAGGAATGAATGAAAATTCAAATGAATATCAAAGAACAAGGACCTGTGCTATCTAATAACGTAAGCAGTTTGATAAAAGACCTCAAGATGTTTATGCAAGATGTTTATGTTATGTAATTCAGCCCAGAAAATAATGGCTGGCTGGTACTAGATGGTTTTTTAAAACCAACATGGTTCCTGGGAGACTCAACTCCAACGCAAGTTAATAGTAATCTCTAAGTTTTTACGTTCTTCCTACCACCTTTACGCAGATGATCTTCAAATATACACACAAGCCCCATTACACGAATTGCCAGCAGCTATCTCTTCTATTAATGCTGATCTGACTCAAGTATGTGAGTGGAGTAAGCAATATGGGCTTAAAGTGAACCCTTCTAAGACTCAAGTTATTATTGTGGGCAGCTCCGGAATGATAAGCCGAATAGATTGGTCACAATTGCCAGACGTAATATTTAACGGTGTTACTATTCAAATAAGTAGCGAGGTAAAAAACCTAGGTATACGAATAGATAAGACACTATCCTGGGGCCCTCAAGTACGGGAAGTCAGTCGCAAGTTGTTTGCATCGGCAGGTTCCATGCGTAGACTGCGAAACTTCCTACCTACTGCCACTAAAATTGCACTTGCAGAATCTCTTCTTCTTCCACTACTTGACTACGCTGATGTCAGCTATCTTGATCTCACTGAGGAGCAACTTGATAAGCTTGAGCGCCTTCAGAATTTCTGTATTAGATTCATATTTGGTCTACGCAAATATGATCACGTATCCCATTTCCGCAACTTGCTCAAGTGGCTCCCAATTCGCCTTCGACGGAATGCTCACATTCTTTCCATGCTTTACAGTATTCTCTTCAATCCCCGTACTCCTACTTACCTAAAAGAACGTTTTGTGTTCCTCAATGACACACATTCAAGATCCTTGAGGTCGTCAGTAACATTGCAATTGTCCACGCCCTCTCATTCTACAACATTTTATGACAAATCTTTCACTGTCCAGTCTGTACGGTTGTGGAATGCTCTGCCTGTATCCATCAGACGCGCACAATCCCTGGCCACTTTAAAAAAAATGATAAAAGAACACTATTTGCGTTCTGGATAGTTACTTTGCTCGCTGTGTGTAGGTATATCTTGTACTTATGAAATATATGTGTATATCTAATAATTATGTATGTATGTTTATGTAAATGTTATGGATATTGAATTTAAATATGTTCTTAGGTATATGTAAAATACAAAGTATATAATATGTATATATATATATTTCTATATACTTATATATAGTTTTTAGCTTATGACTACAGTAATAACTACCCATAAGTTATTATCGTTTAATCAAATATGTCCATCCAAAGGTTGCCTGGAAGAGATCGCTTGTAGCGATAAGGCCGCCATTTGTACATTTTCTTATGTTGTCCGTACATGTACTGTATTTCTTTGGTGTACAATAAAGATTTATCTTATCTTATCTTATCTTATAGTGTGCTATGTGAATCCACGAACAAAGCTTCCGATAACGACGATTCTGATATTTGTAGCGATGAAAGTGATAGCTCCGATGATAGTACAACTGAAAGCTCCGATGATTCAGATTTTTAAATAAGAGTTACGGAAATATAAGAATTATAAGATATTTTTTTTTTTATCTGCTTATGTTTAATTAATATGTAACAGACAATTAAATACTTGAATAAAATCTAATAAAATTTTCAAATAATACTTTCGCAATAAAACTTTCTTTTACTTAAGTCACCTTGGTTTTATTTTTTAAATCAATATTAAATATCGACGTTTTAATTAGCAAATTGTCTAACTCCATTTTAGAGAATCTTTTATTTGTACGAAAAAAAACAATTACTTCAAAATTTATTATCATTTTAAAAAACCATTTAATATCATTAATATCTAATAAAGATATAATATTTAAGTTTGAATCATTCAAATAATTTGTAATTGGATTATTGCTTCATCAAAATGTTAAAAAAAATCACCCTCTAAAAATATGGAGTTAGACAAATTGCTAAATAGACCGTCGATAGATCAAATCAATATTAATTTTCTGTTGCAATTTTTAAATTTGTCATATTGAAAAAAATTACATACTTTTTGGAGTATTTATTATAAGTCGTCTCTATTACTCCCCGGTGGTTGAGAACACTAACGTTCGACGCATGCGCAATGGCTTAAAAGCGTCGCACAGCCGGCAATCGCTGTCCTCGTCTGACAAATGATGTTACAAGCTAACTCTCTTTCACTCTACCTTAAATATTTAGTATCTTTAACAGCCATTAACCCTTATTTGCGGCCAGATTTAATTAAGCAACTATATATGATAATTAATAGGAAAAAATTAGCTTCAATTTGACATATAATTAATAAATATAGGTCATAAACGTATAAATTTATCGAAATCATACCTGTTTACACCTGGCTGCAAAGAGGTGCGGCCAGGTGCGCAACGGCAACCGTGATTTTTTAGAATCTTCATATTAATTACCGTAATGTAGACGTTATTTTATTTAAAAAATAAATAAACGAAATATTTTACCAAAAATCAATTAAAAATAATTTAATTAAAAATAATGGCGGCCAAATTTTGATAGGCACCCGAGTAAATATATATTCTCTTAATTATAAATAAACATAAAAATTTGGTTTTAAACAAAAAGTCGATGAGCACACCAATCCTGCAGTGGGATCTTAGACTATTCACACAGTTCCGTAAGTAAGAATGTAAAAAGATAACGAAAACGTTTAATATAGGTAATAATCTTGTCTTGATGTACGTCGATGAATAGGACAATTTAATTAAACGTTGGCAAAGTCAGGGACAGCATTAAGCTCGCGTGCAATGTTGGTTTAACCTAGCTTTATTAACACCCACTCATCCATACATCCAAATTTTGCATTCAAGAATAAACAGTAGTAAAATAAGAAACGACACCATGATTTGTTAAGAACATGAACATATCCCCGTATTTAAGAAAACTGTCATGGATATACCTACACTAAACGTTTTCTGTAAACATCCGGTGAATACACTAAATAAGAACGACTGTCGTGCCCAACTGTACTTAGAAATCTACATACATACACACAGTTGCTAATTCTATAATACATATTAACACAAAACTTAGAATCTAATAATGTTTGCCGGCACACACTTTACGATTATTTATTCTTTGCTTTACGCACATTGCGTAAATAGAATAATAACCTCAATTATTTAAGTTTTTGAGGCATGAATGATGTAACATACACCCACACATAACATTGCACCCACGCTGACATTTGTTAGAAGGCTTAAGTAGAGGAGTATTATTAGGCATTATATTACAAAAATGACTAAATCGTGTACCTGCGAGACTGTTTTAATGAGCTGCATGATAGAACCGGTCATTTGCGACAGGAATTTTCCCCAACATATTAAAGAAAGCCATAGTACATCCGATTTACAAGAATGGAGATAGAAATCTGGCTAGAAACTATAGACCGATTTCAGTTTTGCCAGCTATTTCAAAGGTGTTGGAGAGAGCCATCAACAACCGCTTAATAAACTTTTTAAACTCCAAAAACATCATATCCACTAATCAATTCGGTTTCAGACGGCACATATCCGCAGAAGATGCCGTACTCTCCCTGGTCTCTGGAGTAGTAGATTTCATGGATAAGGGCCAAAAATGTCTGGGCGTGTTTATGGACCTCTCCAAGGCCTTTGATACCGTCTCAATTCCTATTCTTTTAAATAAATTAGAAAAAATTGGTATACGTGGGACCGTGTTGGGACTGCTAGCGGATTACCTAAAGAACAGAACCCAGGCGGAGGAGTCTTTGGATTACGGCGTTCCGCAAGGAAGTATTTTGGGCCCAACCTTATTTACGATCTACGTGAACGATCTATGTGAATTATCTTCACATAATTGTAGGGTAGTTGCCTATGCAGACGATACCGCGCTTCTTATTCATGGCTCAAATTGGGACGAGGTGAAAACCTACGCGGAAACCGCTCTTGCTAAGGCTATGTCCTGGCTCTCTCTTAACTTACTGACTTTAAATCTTGACAAAACGTGTTACGTAACCTTCGCCCATAATAGACGTACGCTCCCGTCCCCAGACACCTTCATGATGAAAGCACATAACTGCTTGATGCAATCCTCTGGCTGTGATTGTAAAACACTATCAAACGCTGCCAATGTCAAATACCTCGGTATCTATCTTGATCAATTTATGAAATGGAAAGTTCATATCGACCAACTGGTTAAGCGAGTAAGGAAACTTATTTATATTTTTAAGCGTCTCCGTAATTCGGCAGATGTGAAGATACTTAAATTAACGTATTACGCCTTAGTACAATCAATTCTGTCGTACTCCATTACATCTTGGGGCGGAGCATGTAAGACGATTATGTTACCACTAGAAAGGGCTCAAAGGGTCATCTTGAAGGTGTTGTCCAGGAAGCCTTTCCGATACCCCATTCGTCAACTCTATATAGATTTTCCGGTCCTTACGGTTAGACAACTTTTCATTCTAAAAGTAGTTCTCAAAAAGCACGTAAGTCTGCCATATGATCCGGGTATATATGGTAGAAAACTGGGTATGCCCCTCGATCCAACATAAAACTACGCTAGCAGAACGTCACAATAACATCAGCTGTTACCTATACAATAAAATCAATAAAATCATACAGATCTACCCTCTTAATTACTACCGTTGTAAATCAATATTAAAAACTTGGCTTCAAGAGCAAAGCTACGAATATTCAGAACAGCTCTTGCGATCGGAGCTCCAAATCACGTAAACGCACGTCTGTTATGCATCAATAAATTCCAGAATGGTTCTAAGGCTAAGTAAAAGTCGCACGCACACTCACACATACAACCTCCACACTCGACTTATACTCACACATATACACAGTTAGATAGACACACACACATACGCACGCGCACCCACACTCACACATGCAGATGTCACACACTCAGATGTCCTGCCACGGTATTTTCTAGAGCTTTCTTTTATTTCCTTTTCATTATTCTATTTGGTCCCCGAAAAACAGGCTTTCCTAGTTTGGGGACACAAAAATCAAAGATCCACATTAAGTAACGATGCAATAGTCACTCGTGCTGTATGGGATTATCCTTAACCTACCTGTAACACAGTTACTTTACTAGCACGGGAATGGAAGGGGTTAGTCTTGATGGCTGTGGCGGCTACATGTATTTTAAGTTATGTTATAACCTTGTAACTGTTACTTGACACACATGTAAAATTTGTTTTATTTGTCAATAAAGTTTATCTTATCTTATCTTATCTTAACATTGATGAATTTTACAGGAAAAATGATAAATATTACAGGAAAATTGATGACTATTACAGGAAAATTGATAAGTATGGTCGATTACAGCTATTCATTATTGTGCTTTAGCTGGAACAACTCAGCTGTCAATATTGACTGTGAATTATGACCAAAGCTGAACTAATTTCACAGATGACTATAATCATTGACGTATATTGTTACTTTATTGTAATATAAACGCGTTTTATCCGTTTTAAACACCGATTTTCGCAGGAGCAATTCATTATTTTTTTTCCTTCGAATGGGACCCATCTTGAAGCGACTCGCTAGTACTATGACAAATTGACCTTAGGCCAGCAGAACGTTCAGTTAGTGATAAGGACAACTGTGTACGATATGGCACGGTAGATGAAACCGCGAATAAAGAAATTTAGGTGAATGTTTAGCATAACGTTTAGTACAAACTATTATTATGTAGAAGAATTGCTTCCCCGGGATAGAGACATGCGCTATTGACCGTGACTGATACAGATATTGGTAGGATAGGTCCCTGTTCGTGATCCGTACACGTACTTTAACTACATATAGGTGCAATAGGTACAGATGGTTAGGGGCTATTCTATGCTATATACTCGTAGCGTGGACAAACCGAATACTATTTATTTAAGTACCTAATGCAGCGCCACATACACAGTTTTGAGACCGTACACGTACGAATTACGGATGCTGTATTTTTATAAACCTTTATAGGTATTATATCTATATAGGTATATAATACTAATACCTATATAGATAAGATCAAAGTCTAAAGAACTTCATACTCATTATACTGTAATAACATAATGTCACGAAAAACACATTTTATGATCACGCTGGTAGTAGATGTACAAATCGTGATAACAGAAATTCATGACTTGTCACGATGTTCCACCTACGTCTTCGAGGCTCAAGCCGACTCACCTGCAAGCCGGTACACCTGCTGATTGATGGACGAGGTCCAGGTACACGCTTTCCTGCAGGACCGTTGCGAAATCAGACTCCAGTCGCTCCCACAAAAGCCTTATAACCCAAGGTAAACCAAAAAGAGGAGTATGCTGTCCTGAGGTTCGCTTAGGATGCAATCGGTAACAACTCTAAAATGATTACGATCAGATTAATTACTGAACAAACGAAGTTGACTTCTGCTATATAACGAGGTACAATTTTTGAATATCGAGGTAACATTTCAGAAAAGATAAAGTCCACAACGCACTTGCGGCTAGTCGCAATGCAATTCTGGCTGGCCGCATACCCACTTTTATATGATAGTGCATCACGCATATGTTCTTAAGCGTGGCCGCTATGCGGTTAGCCGCAAATGCGATGTGCTTTTGAATTTTCCCTTACCTATAAGTAACGCCGTTCAGTTTACCTTCGGCAAGCTCTTTTATATCCAAGTGATACGTGTCTTGCAGCCTAGTGAGCGCTTGCGCAGCGCCCGTCAGATCCTCCAGAGCAGGGTACTTGACATCTGGGTGGTTTATTGTGACATTCTTTATGTAGTCTGAAAATAAATCAGGATGTGATTAACCTACCAACATAATGTAGCTTGTATAGTGGTACAGTCAGCGTCAGAACGAAGCAAGGTATTAAGAGCAAATCATGAATCGGTTTTATTGATTACTAGCTGACCCGGCGAACTTCGTACCGCCTTTTTTTTTTACGTGCGGGATATCCCCACGGATACCCACCCCTCCGGAGCCGGAAGGGGAGGTTATGTCGGACTCGAACATCGTCCTACGATGCGCGCCGCCGCCGTGGCAACTTCGTACCGCCAGGCGCTAATATTGTTCCGCCCGCGTGGCGTCAGATTCCGTTCCTGCTGCACCCTCTACCATATTAAACACGTATTATATATAAACCTTCCTCTCGAATCACTCTATCTATTAAAAAAACCGTATCAAAATCCGTTGCGTAGTTTTAAAGATTTAAGCATACAAAGGGATATATGGACAGAGAAAGCGACTTTGTTTTATACTATGTAGTGACAATTGTATTATTGTCCGAACTAAAGGTATGTCCAAATATCAGTACAGTAAGTTAAGAGGAAAGGAGAAAAATCAAGGCATTAAGATTATTTTTGAGTATCTACTTTGTTCATCAAGATCAATCCGAGCTAACTGTACATTAATCTGTCTTTGGCTTTCGTATAATGCTTCAAGACCACAAAACAAACACTATACGTTAATTAATCATATTGTGCTATTGTCACACTGGTTTTGGGAGCATAATCCAAGTTTAATCACAATGAGCACCTCTTTTCAATTCACGCGCTAGCAATATCGCTATTGTTGTATTAATAAAACAATTCCAAGTAATTAACAGCTTTTATCTTTTTACTAAGACCTTGTTAGCTTGACTATAAGATCCAAGCATAGATATTAACCGTTTCTTGGAGTTATCTACGCTCATTACAAACAGCAAACATATACTCATGCCCGTAAATCCCCGAAGGGGAAGGCACAGGTATATTAACACCCACCAACTCCCGTGGAGGGCCAGACCGAGAGGAATGGCCCTGGGTCAGCCGGGGTGCGAGGGATATGTCACAAGACAACCTCACCTTCGGCCTAGCACATCGACCCACAGACGGCGTGTGGTTTAGTCGGTTCGAGTCCGACATAACCTCCCCCTTCGGCTCCGAAGGGGGGGTATCCGTGGGGATTTCCCGCATTAAAAAAAAAATACCCACCAACTATGATTTTCGGTCCCACGTCATAGGAGGCGACCGTATTGCCTTAATATTTTTTCTTATAGCTTCCAGCTACGCTGTTCTGCCGCTGGGGAGATTATCTTCACCTGCTATTGACAGCACTTGACAGCCTCCGTGGCGTAGCGGTAGTGAACGCGGCCGCTACGCAGGAGGCGCGGGTTCGATCCCCGCTCAGTGCAAATATTTGTATGCATGAATATGTATATTTGCATTGGTCTGGGTGGTTCTTTTTTTTTTTTTTTTTATAAATAGGACACGTCAATTTGACTTTACCTCGCCTGATGGTAAGCTGAAGGTAAAGTCTCAAGAAAGAGGGCCACCATTATATACACGTGCCATGTTAACAATGGTGGCACTCAGCTTGACGGCCTCATCAGATGCTTTTTCACGCCCCGCTTAAAGGACCCGGGACTGTAGGAAGAGGGAAACACGTGAGCTGGCAAGGAATTCCATGTCTTAATGGCGCGACAAAGGAAAGAGTCACCGAACCGCTTGGTTCTTGAAGGAATGTTCTGCACCGTATAGGGGTGACATCTAAGTCCTGCACGTGTCGTCCTGTATAGGAAGGGGGAGGGTGGGACTAATTGGAATAGCTCTTCAGAACATTCACCATGGTAGAGACGGTAAAAAACTGCCAAGGAAGCAACATCTCTACGCATCTGCAGAGACTCGAGGGTACTCGTGACCTCAGGATTTCCGATAATGCGGACCGCACGTCGCTGCAACCTGTCGAGAGCATCTAATAAGTACTTTGCGGATCCATCCCAGAGATGTGAGTAGTACTCCACGCAGGAACGAATTTGTGTCTTGTAAAGAAGACACCGTTGCTCCGGCGTGAAAAACCGTCTCACTCTGTTCAGGACTCCGAGTTTACGCGAGGCTGCTTTGATGATACTCTCGATGTAGTTTTTGTTGTTCAGTTTGCAGCGAACATCCATACCGAGGATATTGAGGTTGTCCCGCAGTGGCAGTGGCGTGCTCTGAAGAGTGGGAAGGGGAAGGAAAGAAGATACCTTTGCTGTAAACGCACATGCCTGCGTCTTCTTGGCATTGAACTCGACCAAGTTCTCAGAGCCCCATTGGGAAATGTGATTCAGGATCCGGTCAAGCTCAGTGACAAGAAGCTGCCTTTTTTCCGCAATATGCATCTGCTTATCCGCAGGACGTCCATGATAACTCCCGTGTAGGGTGCTATCATCCGCATAGCAATGAATGCTGCCGGTCGACAGCATGTCATTGATATGCAGAAGAAAGAGAGTTGGCGATAGGACAGATCCCTGCGGTACGCCGGCATTTACCTGCAAGAACTCCGAGGCTCGTCCATCACAAAGGACGCGAATACGGCGCTCCTGCAAGAAGCCGGCAACCCAGTCGCACAGTCTAGGAGGCAGACCAAAGGCTGGTAACTTGGAAAGAAGCGACTTGTGCCAAACTCTATCGAAAGCTTTGGCGATGTCAAGGCTAATTGTCAATGACTCGCCGTGCTTGTCCATAGCCTCACCCCAAATATGGTTAACATACGCCAGAAGATCACCCGCTGACCGTTTCGGCCTGAAGCCATATTGCCGGTCATTAAAGTCTAAGATCCCAAGCGGTGCGATCGCACCGCGAGTCTATTGTTTACCTATTGTGTCTATTATTTACTCACTTGACAGGTTAATTAGGGAGTGATCTTCAAGGTGACGCATGAGCTGTTTGTTAATAATGTGCTCGAACACCTTACACAGCACTGAGGTGACGGCTATGGGTCGATAGTTGTTTGGGTCTGAGCGATCCCCCTTCTTGGGGATCGGCTGTACATTCGCCTCTTTCCAAGCCGAAGGCACTGTACCAGAGCTGTAGGACAGCCGGTACAGCCGCGCAAGCATTGGAGACAACTCCGCTGCACATTTTTGCAGAACCACCGCTGGAATACCGTCCGGACCACTGGCTTTCCGGACATCGAGTGACTGCAACACTGCTCGGATATCGCGTTGCCTGATACGAATATCAGGCATTGCATGGTCACTGACGGGCAGTGTCGGCGGCTCCATACCACAATCATCGACTCGGGAGTTGGCCGCAAAGAGATTAACCAGCAAATTTGCTTTCTCTTGCGGCTCATGGGCCAGGGATCCATCGGGCTTGCGCAGCGGGGGCAGCGAAGGCTGGCAGAAGTTGGCTTGCACGGCTTTGGCCAGTCGCCAGTAGCCACGGCTGCCCGTGGGATGCTCTACTAGCTCCTGACAAAAATCGTATTTAAGTATGTTTATCCGCATTCTAGATTCCATAACACAAGCTAGTTAAGCTATGCTTACCATGGGTCTAGATAGCGTTGTGTGAAATGTTGTGGAATATTTATTTATTATTTATTTATTTATTATTTTTAGCGGGTCACTGAACGTAGTTCCCATGTGACATACTGACCCGCACTCTTTCTTTTTCCAGGGTCTTCGCACCGGGCTTCACGCCATCATTCGGCCGTGAGGCACACCAGCAAGGACCCTGGCACGCCGGCAACATCAGCAGCCGGGAGTGAACGAGCTAAGTGCATACTACCATCTCTGCACTACGGATCAAACAACGCCTCGGCAGAATATTTATTGCGAATCCACCCTGGGATTCATTTCTATAATACCAGATACATAAATTCATGTAACGCTTTTTTCATATCGATTACAATCATGTTCTAAATTGTTAATCTATCTTATTATTTATGTCTCAACCGCTAGCCGTTAGTCACCTTTATATTATTAATTTTACAATGCTCTCATAGCCATTTTCTTTCACTTTTATTTACTAGATTTAACTTGCACACCTAAATCCCCAACATAAAAATTATTTTCGCTACACCCTATTCTGCTCCACCGGGAACCAACACGGCTTACAAAAACAGATAGTGGTTTTATGCTGTAATGATATGAAACCATGTGCTGATAGAACTACTATCATTATAGTAATCAGTGTCACCAATACCGAAACATTTAAAAAAACTGGATTAAATTTTTCATCAAAGCGTAAACCCGGTGGCAACCTAATTCTTCGGAGCCCAGAGTTCTCCTATACCCTCTCTTTCTTTTAATTTACCTTCCAAGAGAGGAAAGCATGCGTGAGAGCCTCGTCAATTAATTCGCCGGTGGTCTTGTTAGTACTTACCATACTTAAGCATGTGTGTGATGGTTATACTAACTTTTAAACTCTCGCGTTCCAATATATATCATAAAGAGAACGGGAATTAACGCGATCATGGTATAGGTACCTACTTACATACCTTTGATTGCCTGACGTTTCGACCAGCCGGCCGTTGCTACAGGCTGACTGGCTCAGCGGTGTACGCCCGTCGTCTTCGAATCCATGAAGTAGTAAGTTCATTATCTACCCGCACATTTTTAATATTTTCTTTTCGCCATGTAAAGGTATGTAAGTACCTATACCATGATCGCGTTAATTCCCGTTCTCTTTATAATATGTGATGGTTTTGTTCATACCTACACAAGGAAAACATCTTACACACTGGTTTATAAGAGAAAAGGTAAATGTGATTCTTACCTGTTCCTATTCTAATACTATCTTCTATATAATCTAGATCAGTTGTCAGTCTTTTTATAAGAGTAAATGCGTTGATGGGATTACCCAAGTAGTTAGGGATATCATCCATCGCTTTTTCGTGTTCTCGTTTGTAGAGATCTAAATGGCTGAAAATTGAAAATAAAATATTGAAATTGGGCAAATTTAGACTATAAATGTACGGCTAACTTTAATATTCAAATACTTTTACCTCTTCAGTGCGTACAGTCTTTGCTCTTCCTTGTTAATATAAAAGTCAAGGTCATCTATAATTCTTTTATGAGTTTCTAGCAAATATTCTACTTCAGCTATTGCTGTGAATACTTCAGCGTGTGTTCTTACGCAAAAATTTAAAAGCAGCACGTAGCACACTGCGTGCAGCATATTTAAATTAGGAACCATTCTCCTGACTTAGTCAACCTGTAAAGAAGGAAATTAATTAAAATGTTATATAAGATTATCGTATTACTAGCTAACCCAGCGAACTTCGTACCGCCAAATATTTTACCGCCCGCGTGGCGTCAGATCCCGTTCCTGCTGCACCCGCTACTATATCAAACATGTATTATACATATAAACCTTCCTCTTGAATCACTCTATCTATTAAAAAAACCGCATCAAAATCCGTTGCGTAATTTTAAAGATTTGAGCATACAAAGGGATATAGGGACAGAGAAAGCGACTGTTTTATACTATGTAGTGACAACGTAACAATCGTGACAGATATTCTACTGCCATACCACTCTCCAGCTTGAATTACGTCAGTCAAACACTATAAATAAAGAGCTGATGTATGCGGCTTCGCCCACGTAGATTTCTGTTCCCGTGACTCGTTTTTTTAAACCTTCCGTGAAACTTTTAGAAAAAATGAAGAATATAGCCGAATCGCTTAACCCACTTGTTACTACCGTCCTTTATAACGCCACTTATCAAGTGTTAGATCTACCCGCCAAATTTATATGTTTATTTTTGTACTACCAAAGATCATCTTACATTATCGTAATCAGAAGTAGTCCTTCTATAGTGTGGTAGTACTATATGTCACAGTGCGTGCATTATTTAGAAATTTTGACGTGTTTTAAATTAACAGTGAATTTGCTTTGCGTCATGGCTTCAAATAAGTAAGTTTTAAAGTACATGAATTATGTAATAAGTACTACAACGTAGAATATCGTAGTGTTGTTGTTGTAATATAAATTAGTGATAAAATAAGTTCAGATATCACAGGTTTTCATTCAAATTTTCGTTTGTAAAAACTGATGGCGTTATAACGCCCGGTAGTAAAATTTACGTCTATTTACTATTACTATTAAATTTTAGATCACTGATGAAAAGACCTTTGAACCTTGACGAAATAGTTGAAGAAATTTTTTTATACCACTTAGGTGGCAGACAAGCACACGGCCCACTTGATGGAAAGTGTTTACTGTGGCCTATGGACGTGTTTAACACCAGGGGAGTCACACTCGTGCTGCCGACCCTGTAAACGTAGAGTGTTTTTGTGCCGTCAGTGTAGATGACATAGCAGAACAAGCTTTTGGTCATACCACTGACAGCACATAACCCTCCAGTGAGCTCTGGCTACCCCACTCACCGCCGGGAACACAACACGGAGCGGAGGCACTTCCTCAGTCATACTGCTCAAGTGGATGGAAATACCGTCGTGTCCTACATCCATTACAAACTTTAGATTCTGATGACGACCTGCCCAGTGGGATTACCATTTTTCCACCGGAAAATCCAAATACGGAAATAACAAATGAGGATTCCGGCAATGAAGAGTTTGTAACATTACCAGCATAATCTTCCAGGTTTGATATTGCTTTTGAGCATATTACGTATTTCATTACAATCACTGTAATAACTACAATGTATTGCAATGTCCTTACTCCTTTTCAGGTTCACAACTAAGAGCTCCAGCAGAGATTGTATTATGAAGGTACATTTTCAGATAGTGAGGAGTCCGAAAATGATTTACCTTTATCTGTGAACTACTTGTAAAAATAGAACCAAATTCATGTATCGTAAATGTCAGTACATTTACTTTACATCCAAAAATATGTTTTGTATCCTATCATATCTATGTTGAGTTTTTGGATAAATAAACTAGGTAAGCATTCGGTGTTTCATTTCATTCCAAAAATGTCTGCGATTAAGACTTTGGTTTTGGTAGCCGATTTTACTACCGGGCGTTAAAACGCCACCTGTTTTCCGGCTTTTCCAGATGAAATAATTTTTTTCTAATATTTTTCCAAAAGTAAAACATACTCAAAAATCATTGCAATCGCAAACAAAAAATAGTTTCAGTAATATCTGGGTTAAGCCGTTCTCGAGTTTTACGCTCAGCAACATCCATTTTTTTATGTAGAAGAAGAAGACTGAATCATAAGAAGTGAGATATGTGCGGCTTTCCGTTCTCGCAATCCTCAGGATTCCTGAGATAAGAAGTGGTCTATTTACTATTTGAGACTTTAATCTATCTACGCTAAATTTGATTTTAAATCTAGTCGGCCGTTTCTACGTGAAAGTGTAACAAACATTCATCCATCGTCGCAATAGTGGAGTTCGAATTCCGTTCCCGTAACTCATAGGAACCCAAACACTTTCCAAAACTTTCACATTTACAATATTAGTAGGATAGGGTGTATATTATATTGTGACCCACGATAGTAGGGTGTAGGGTCAACTTGATTTTAGTCTTCCCACGGAGGACAGAAAATGATTATGTAGCGGAAATGCCACAGTCAAATTTCTCTTAAGAAAAACGCGTGGCCACGACACGGTAGGAAGGGAGACGCGGGGGCATGACGTCATACCTCGTCCCCCGTCTCCATCTAGTGCGTAATAGCGAAACCGAACAGAAACAGAGCTTCTAATTTTTGTTATAGTTTGACTACTAAGCGCTACACAGAATTCTGGAATAATCTATAATAAGGCAAATCATTTTGTAAAATAAGGCCATCTGACGGACTATAGCAAAATCATTTAGGCCTCCTAAATTATTTGGCCTTATACCAACAACAACTTATACCAACAGATGGCTAATTTTTTTTATTTTAATTTGCAATTTCAGCTAAAAATACCATTTAATAAGTAAAATAATATTTTTGAAATTGCTAATGGATTCGGGTGAGATTATTGTGATGAAACTTTCATAAAATGGATTGATTTATTGATACAACTATTATTATACATGTAAGAGGTTGAAGGAAGAGAGGAGAGAGGTTACTTATTTCTTCTCTACGCTAGATGGTTATGTAAAGACCTTCTTTTTTCAAAAAAAATAAAATATTATTATAATGGGCTTACTGATGAAATGTTACATATACCCTTTAAATGTTTAAATTGTTTATCTGTACACTTTGTACATCCTTGTACTGCACACTTCATTCTTAAACCAGGTTAAAGCTATTTTTATTTTTGAACTTTAACGCCAGGACGTTTCACTAGAACTAGATGGTGACGTCACAGACAATTGAGTTGTTTTGGGGATTCCATCTTTTGTCATAATAGTTTTTGTCCTAATTTAAATTGCCATAACAAATTAGGCATAATTTTCTTTGTCATGATAATAGTGTGCCATAATTGGTTTTTAGCATACTGTGTTATTAAGCATAAATATTGTATATCCTAATGTTTTTATTCATAACATTGATATGCATAAAGTTGTAAAGCATATAGTGTTTATTTGTCTAATAGTTATTTGGTATAATGATAAACGCCTGCTAACATGGTGCTAGCAAGCTGGCAAGGATCTGGGTGCAATCTGGACTTTAGGGCACCCCGACTCGGATAGGTTAGGTTAGAAGGCTAATGCGGGAGCGGAGCGTAGCGAAGCTCCCGCATTAGGCCTTCGTGGTTATTTTTTTATAAGCCACCCAGAAGAAGGAGCCCCGCATAGCGGGGCTCCGTCGACCAATTAGGTCAAAAGAACATTAGGTTAAATGAACTTTGATGCGCCTACAAGTTTGAGGAGAGCAATGTATAAAATAGTGTAATATTTTTAATAAAAATTTTGTAGATTTTTTCGGAATAGTTATGGTTATGCGTCGTTATGCTTAAGTAAACTTATGCTTTGGCATATTATGCTTATTAAATATTATGCTTATAGTAAATAGGAGTAAAAAAATTATGCTTAAAAAGTTATGGCAAATGAGTATTATGCGTAAATAATGTTATGACAAGTAACATTATGCAATGTTAAATTATGACATAAAATTTTAGGAATAAAAATAGAGAATCGTTGTTTTGACGTATGAAAGGTCAACTCGATTGCCTTGCAACATCTCCGCTATTATTTCATTCTCCATGAGTCTTCCACTAAAGAAATCTATATATTATGCCCTTGTATCTGCCTCTATTATTGAATAGGAATATAAAGTACTTAGAAACATGCTCATAGAAACAACTTTATATAGAAACAATATTTGCAACATGTAAGTAATTACTTAGATTCTGGCATTACTTCACAAACTTAGCCTAGTGTTTCTACGAACAAATATAAGGAAAAATGCTGGGGAATACCCAAAGACAGGTCGGATATTAAACATCACTGTTCATAACATAGACTGGAGAGTATTCTAATATTAATTCAGGAAGCAAAAGCGACTAGTTTCGTATTCTGCTTGCGTGGGAGCTTATTATCGTCTATAGCTAGCCGGTTAAATTTGATACAACCAGTTATTCCTTCACATTAATATAAATGATACTCATTTACATTCGATTTGCGGTTTTAATACGTGAATCACAGAATTATTTATCGATCAAGCTCGTAAATTATAATTTAATTAGAAATTCTAAGAAATATGTAAGTTTATAGTCCGATGAACAGGTGAGATTACCCATAAAATAATATAGTGCACTTTACTTATCTAGGTACATTCTGTTAACATAACAAGTTCTGGCATAGCCAGAGAGTCCGGAAACGCATTTCAAGTTCTTATTTATGCCTGCATGGTAGATATAATGAATGTTTTCTTTCTGTTATGTTTATCTAGTATGTATCAATAATATAATTCGTTTATTTACTTCAGTATTTTTATAATACTTAATAGAACTAATGCAAGTAAGTACAGCATGGAATCTCCTTTGTTTTATGGAATGGAGTCTACTTATAGCTTATAGCACCAACAATTAAACGACGGTCAATATAGACATATCAGACTATTAAGAGGCCAAAAAGATATCCACAATTAAAGATCTAAAGTAAACAACAATAAACGAATCTTAGAACGAGATGGCCGGATGGATCAGAAAGTTGGCGAAAGATATTAGAAGTAGAGAAAGAAACATGTGTGTGCAATGGTACCAAAACCAGTGATGAATGAAAACTAGAAGGCATTTCAAATCATAGAGATTTATCTTGGAGACATTGGAGATTAATCGGAACAAACAGTTAGAAATATAGACGAACAACATTACAAACATACACTTGAACTTAATTTTTTTTTTTTCGTTCCAGAGTTACGGCGGCTAAGTTGCGACTGATGCGAAGTCTTCATCAGTCGAAACTCAGCCGCCGACGAGGCAAGGTTTCCGAAGTCATCGTCGCCCGGACCTGCGCCACTGAAGATGTCGACCGCAATGATCGACGAAACGTCTGGAACGCAAGTTTCACATAGATCACGGCCAAACAGCCCGGAAGCAGTATATTCTACATGCAACGCCGGCCGTGAAAGCCTGAAGACTTATAAATAGATTTGGTTTATTTATTATTCTTATGATTATACATACCTACCTCTTTTATTTTAATTGATTTTAGAATAGCTGTTAATTATCACATATCAGAACATTGTAACACTGGCAACGTTAAACTAAGCTACAATAATTGGATATGCCAGAAAAATATCAGAACAGGTATTTTAAATATTTAATGTTTATTAAATACTCTACGATAGCGGTGTTTGTATAATTTTACCATTAATAAATTCAAAATCAAAGTACCTACCCCTCTATACGCACTTACCTTATTAATATAGATAGGTATGATTCATAATGGAGATACCTACATACATACATATAATCACACCTTTATCCCCGGAGGGTTAGGCAGAGATAAATTAACACCCACATTTCATCAATCTGTATTCGGTCCCACGTAATAGGGGGTGAGCCTATTGCCGTATTCCAGGCAGTATTGTTGACTCAAGCCATGCATCTGAGGCTGAGTCTGGGCTGTACATATCTGTCTGATGTTAAAGTTAATCAGCCCTATCCCTTAGTCGCCTTGTACGACACCACATGGAAAGAGAAGAGGTGGCCCAAATTCTACTCTGCCGGGAACCAGTTTTCTGCTTACAAGCAAACAATAGGTAAATAACAAGAGATAAAATTTAAAAACCTGTAACCATGAAAAGTTATGAAAAAAGTAAGTACAGGAAAGAAGGTCTATATTAGAAATAATCGAGAACCGAAGACGAAAGATGATTTGCCAAATGACAGAACACGACTTTGTTTTAAATATCATAGAAGGGAAGGTAGAAGGAAAGAGGAGAAGAAGTAGACCAAGAGGAACATTTATGGCACAGATAAAGGAAAAGATACAATTCGCGTCGTATCAAGAGGTCAAAGGGGGAAGGAAGGCGGAGGAGAGAGAAGCATGGCGATTACTCCACCGACAAGAGCGTTTAGAGAGATAACCAGGAAGGAAAGGTCACTTTTTTAAGAAAACAAAAATATAGTCCCAGCTTTCCAGTAATAGACAGCATTAGTAGTATTATTATCGAATATAAAACCTGCATCTTTATCGTTGTAGTTTATATTTCCACTGTTAACGCGCATAACATTATCGAGTTGATAAGCATCTAAATATGGGTTCATCCAAATCTCGTTGCGGATTGGCTGCCCATGTCCGGTGTAATAGGGGAGAAGATTTATTATATTTATAAGTACATCATACTTAAGTATGACATTCCTGATCCGCAGAGTTCTTTTTTAAGCATATTCTTTACGTGAGCAATGCAATTTGTCTTGTTATTGAGCATCTTATTATGTGTACCTATGGGACCTCTAACGCATGTCATGTTAGGTTAGGTTAGTCATTCCAACGTAAATCTGCGCATAGAGATTACTTCTGATCCAAATCCGTTGGTTTTTTCAATATTTATTATTGTTCCAGCATCTAGAACTTCCTGGCCTGACATTTTCGTAATCGCACTGAGCACCGGAAGACCGGAAGACTATAATTTAAATATTTTTTACTTCCAACTCTCAGTGAAAATATTTGGTAGGTACTAACTTCGTAAACCTAAAAGACACATTATGCGAAAAAAAATACCAACAGGTTGATGCCCTTCTTAGTTAGTTTAAATAATGTAAAAGAATAAACATCTTAGGTATATTTCAAATTATGACGGTCGGCCAATGACTGCTTACGGTACCTAAGTATTAACATTATTTACCCATACACGACCTTCAAAAAATTCAACACAATGGAATCATCCTTTTGGAAAACAGACATTTTGGACAAGCTCATGACGTGAGGCATTGCTTTACTGACCCAGCCGGGTGACTCACATTATATTAGACATGAGTGTTGAACTCGTCAAAATATAATAATTATCATCTTATATCACTAGTTGCATAAAATTTGTTTATTTGACTACTGTCTACCTCTATAACTCTACAAGTTTCATGTTTGATGACAAACATTGGATATACCTATGCATATTTTGAATAGGTAGGTGCATTTAATGTTTTTAAGGGTTTAATTTCTCCTAAATACAGTGCGATAAGGCGAGTCTGATTCTGATGTGATACTACATGTGTAGTAGGTAGTGTAATGTAATGTAGAAACGAATCCCAAAAGTAATGTAGATATACTTCACTAACTTTTCTGGTTAAAGTTGTACAGTCATAGGCTATATAACTTGATTTTATAAATAACTAATAGGTAGGTAGGTACTATCATACGACAGTAACTATACTACTTAAGTCATAGTAAACTAAATGTTAAGCTTTACACAAAGTAATTAATTCTGTACCTAATAGATGCTAAGAACTGCTTAGTGCTTGTTTAAAGTAAATATTTAATTGAACACAAAAAAACGATAAAATTTAATTAACTACGCAAGTAAATTTGACCGCAAAAATCAAAATGTTATAATACTTAATTAAGTGTAGAAAAATGTTACAAAAACAATAAAAAATCTGCTAATAACTAAAGTTTGTTTAGTTCTTTTTGTGATAAGAGCTTAAAATGGTGAACGTGATTCGAAGAGCGTACACAACACACATCCCACTTACTGAAATATTATCATCTCGATAATAACAATTAACAATAATAAACGGTGCGTGGCGATCGAATGTTGCTCTACAAATTAGAATAGTTTCTAGAATCGTCCTGCGCTACGATGTGGAATAAACGTCCAGTGAATAAGAAAAAGAAATATTTCTATTGTTCATTGTAGGTTAATAGCGCTAGTATCTACCCATACTGAATTTTTATTTATAAAAAAGTATTCGACGCAGCAGGTGCTCCTTAGGAGGTCATTTGTGTGTGTGCGTGTTATAATATAGACACAGTAAATTAATAGAAAAGCACGATATAAAAAAGCTTAGGTGCATGTGTGATTTGACTTTATTTTTCGTACATACGCACCTATATTTTTAATTTGGTCAACAGACCAAATTAAATTACCAAATTTGACTGTTTGAACATTTTTTGCTTTTAAACTGCTGTAAGATTCATTAGAACTACTGAAAGTAATAATTGCACACATGTACATATTCTTAAACTTATTTTAGGCAGAGAAACTGAGTCAGCACACATAAAGTGCAAATAAAGTTGCCGCAAACAAAACACAGTTTTTATTATAAGAAAACAGAGAGACTAGACTTGGAGAATTGCACCATAAATCAAAGTCGTATCAAATAATTTGGTCATATTATAACAAGAGCAATACTTACCTAATGAAACAAATAACAATAAAGGGCCGATATTCTATAGAAATAACACCAGCACATTCAATTACAGGATAGACACGTTTCTAGTGCACTAACATCGAGACGTCAAAATCAGGGCAGCCGATAAATTCGTACCGGTAGCAGCGTACGCCAGCGCAACCGTCCGCGGGTCAACGAACAAATCAACAAACTACTGCCATTGAGTAGCTTGTAGCAAGCCGGTGACCTTATCTAACTACCGCTGGGGCGAGATGACATGCTTTAATAATATAATATTGTGCGTTGTATCACCATTGATGTGCCATCCGCGTATGATACTGCGTGAACATCACAGAACATGGGTAACACTCGAATCAAAAAGGTCTTCGAAAAGCTTACCGCTACAGAAGCATCGATTGCGTAGATAAAGATATTCAAAATAGACTTATTGTCTTTCAAGACATATGGTTTTAAAACAATCATCCTCATTAGAGGCACACAGTTTATTTATAACATGTGCAATATTTACTCAAATGACCGAGGTAATACAATTCCTTATAATTACAGCAACAGAAATATATCAATATTTACCAACGCATATTCGTCTAGATTGTATAATATTTAGGTGACGACAATAAGTCTGTGACGATATTGAATAATTGAAATCTACACCTTTGTAATGAGAACTTAACAATAAGTAGTTACATGGTTTACCTATATGACGCAAACGCAAGTTTGAACTATCGTTAATAGCAATCGAAAGACAATGGCCTTTATCAATTATCAGACATCATCTTTTATCTAAGTACCTAATAGGTTAATTATGTCCTTTTCCTTGTCGACTTTGGAAATCACTTAAATTGTTAAGCACATTTTATTTTTGTATGAAGAAGGGGAAAGTTTGATCCACGTTAAACAGCCGTGCGTAGATACATTTTATTTCTAGACTCTCAAAATATTATTGTTACCGTTCTGACGAAATACGTATTCTCAGTGTAAGTAACTTCTTAACACAATTTGCCAAAATATCGATTTATAATACTTTCACTAAAAGATAATACCTACTTAAGTAAAACAAAATCCCAATAATGAACTTTTGCTTTAACTTATGATCTCTTGGCGGTGCAATTCAAATTTCTGTATCCATTTTATTCTAATTTATTCAAATAACTGTACCTACCTATTAGTCTACCATATTTCTTAAATCAAGATCCGTTAATACTTATTCAGATAAGCAGATAAAAAGACTTCGAAATTCAGATACATACAGCCGATCTTTGGCATTGGCTAACGAAACTTTCCAACAATGTTCTAATGGAAGTAAAGATACCAGATTCTTAGCGCAGAAACACACAATGCTCGATATCTATTTGGTTTCGTGCCTGGCTAATCTACATTTTAAACCATCAAAAGCTTAATAAAAGAATGCAAATAAAGATATCTACTGTTTATCGATCTCGTAACGGCCTTTGATCGAGTACCTCGGAATCTGGCAGTATATGAGAGCACCCATAATTACGGAGCAATATGTCATAGTCATGACAGTTGAAGATACCTACACTAATACCACAAAGACAACCTGTGTTAAAAGTCCAGGAGTTCCACCTATTTAGGTAATCTGTGCCGGAGGTCTTAGCGGCCCGTTTCAGGTGACGGTAGGAGTGCCCAATGCTAAGCATTAAGCCTTATCGCTTCCATCTCTGTATTGATTACATTACTCATGACAGTCGTGACATATAAGTACCTACCCCATTGTGCATTCTTTATGTGAATGAAATCGTGCTTGATAGCGAAACTGCCAGGAGTCTTCAACAGTTAAAATCAATGGTTAGAATAGATAGAAAGCCTTTTGTAAAAAAGGTATTCAACATCAGATGAAGAGGAAAACCTTAGCACATGGACAACTCAAAATATAATTATCTGGCACAGGCACAGGGAGAACCAACCCCAAATGAACCAAAAACATAAAGGTTGGACAAAGAAGAACAATTTCCATGATAACACTGAAAGTAGTCGTACAGCAGATAATTCAGAATTTGATGCACAATTACAACTACAAGTCACTACATGCACGATTACGACTACAAGTCAAATATAAAAAATGATTCAGATACTAACAAAATGACAGTGGTTCTGTAGTTAAACAATGTATTCATCATACTTACGAAGCACTTATTGGTCATTGACCTCCAAAAGTCAGCTGGTTACTGCAACCCATGTGCTGGACATATCAATGTGGTACAGTTAGCATAGGGATGGGTGTCAGAAGAACAATTTCCATGATACACATATTTTCCTATACCAAGTAATCGCACAAAGCACTGAGAGTTCATTTTGTTACACTTTATATTAAAGAACTAATGCTAAAATATTCTTCATCATAAGAAATGAAGTGGGTTTGTACTATTTAAAAGAAATGTGGGAGAATAAACAGTTTAGGGAAGTGTGTGAGGTATTAACACAATACTGACAATTATTGAACTGGAAATGTACCAAAAAAACATATTTGGAAGTGTGTTTGTGTATGTTTTTGTAGTATTTCCTAATATGTATAAATAAATAGTATTCTAAATTTAATAAATCACAAGTTTAAAATCAGAAACATTACGGTGAAGAGGAAGAAGACAAATTCAAACTAGTAATATACAGAGTGCATTCATGATTATGTGGAGGAACGAGGTGTGATGTTCCTCCAACACAAAGGGAGGATCCTCCGACCAGGCAAGGTGATCACGCCTGGCGGGCCGCGGCCCAACGATTGTCGTTGGGATGTTGTATATGTATTGTACCAGCGCAGGAACTTCACTTTCGCGATGCAGGATGTTTATTATCGTAGTAGTTCTGCTTGATGTCGCTAGATGGCGCTGGGTACATGTGGTATCGCCACATCACTCCCCTCCAAGACCGGAGGTTGATTGCGATGAGTCAGCTGTCTTAGCTCTCTTGAGGAGCGTGCCACTGCCAGTCTTGAGTAGTTTCGTTTCGTCGGATCTGGACGCCGCTTATTCCATTGACGGAACAGTCATCCACGCTAGTCCCAGTGAGTCGGAAGTACCGCTGGTCCCGAAGATGCGGGGCAAGTGCGGTGCTGCGGTGCTGCGGTCCTGCGTTGAATGCCCAGCGAGTTGGGGCTCGAAGCGTCGAGATGAAACCTCGGCGAGCCGCTAGTGAGGCGAGGCGAATCCTCGGTGAGTTGAGGTGAGTCCTCGGCAGTGACAGGGCGAATCGTCGATAAGGCGAGGTAGTCCCCCGTGTATTGGGGCGAAATGGCTGAGTTACTACGTAGACGGAAGAGATGTCCTCTTATTACGTGACCGTATTAACGTGTAGTGTGTGCCGTAGATGCAGGCGTGGCCGAAGGGTAACCAGGCTGCAGCGATCGCTGCATGCTGTGGTAGCCTTGTAAGGGCCGAAGGTGCTGGATGGCGAAGACTTGATTACCGCTCATGCGGAAGAAGTGAATAGGATGTGACGATGAAAATGCTGCTGATATGCTCAGCGAAGGTTACGTGATCAGATCACGTCGGGGTCACCACTGTGGAGGAACGAGGTGTGATGTTCCTCCAACACAAAGGGAGGATCCTCCGACCAGGCAAGGTGATCACGCCTGGCGGGCCGCGGCCCAACGATTGTCGTTGGGATGTTGTATATGTATTGTACCAGCGCAGGAACTTCACTTTCGCGATGCAGGATGTTTATTATCGTAGTAGTTCTGCTTGATGTCGCTAGATGGCGCTGGGTACATGTGGTATCGCCACAATTATGTCACATCAAATATTCCACCATATATCGTTCCGGTGCAAAGGTGCCCATGATGCTGGCCTATATCCAAATATTTTTTTTCTTTATATGCTTACTCATACTTTTTTGCCCATGTTGTACTGATGGTAACTTATTACATATTGGAAGTGATTTTTACTAAGTCCCATGCAATACCACCTAGCAAAGCTAATTACACCTTGGCTGACTCAGGAATGAATCCCAGGACTTTACAATAATTTACGTGCAAACTCATGTCATAAGATCAAAGAAATAATCTCACAGAACCATATAGGCAGTACCATACCTATAACATAAACTTTAGAATTTCTCTAAAATTTCACATCATCATACTCCTGCTCCATTCCCATATTTATTTGGTATCAAAGCAACATGTGTGCTTTTCCATTCTTCTCTGGTTACAGTCCCTTCCTACCCATATCCCCAAATCATCTTTTACACGTCCAGTCCATCCATCTCCTCTTAGGTCTCTCTTTACCCTTGTAGCCATCCAAAATAAAGAAAAATGAAGCACTTCATACATTAACAACAAAAAAACAGTTAGAAAATAAGGAATGCATCAATATTTTGAGAAAATACTTACCTGGCATGCTTAGATAAACAAGATATTCTTCTTCTTCTATTTAAACTATATTACTTTAACAAGTACATGTCGATAGCAGCAAATTACAAATGGACATCTGCATTTTCTCAACTACACATTAAATTCAGAAAGTAATGAAATATTCACGGACATATGTATGACACTTGTTGGCATATGCGTTGTACAATTTGGCAATAAAGATAAATCAATTTGATTGTAAATAAAGATATCTGCAACAAACAGATTTCAGAATTTTTGTGAAAATATTTTTTTTTTACTTATTGGAATTCAGAGTTTTCTCTTCTGTCTAGACATGTAATAATAATAATAATAACTCTGCAGTCATTGTGCCGATAGTCGTTACCGTTAACGGACTTATAGCCAAGAGCCTCGACCAACATCTAAAGAGGCTCGCGTTGGGCAGCTGGATCAAGGGCCTTATACAAAAGGCGGTACTTCTCGACACGGCACGCATAGTGAGGAAGTTCCTCTCTCTGGAGCCCTGACCACCGGTAGCTTGGTCCCTGTACTCGATGCCGGTGGGGTACTATTTTTTATATTTTTAAATATATTTTGTATTTTTTTTTAGGATATATTTGAAAATGTAATTAATATGTAATTTTAATGAATAAAGAGATAATAATATTAAAGCATATTTATTCAAGAGTTCAATTTGTTTTGTTTACAACCTATTTCGAGTTAGTATGTTTCCTTAAACTATGTTAGTAAAAACTTATTGAAGCCTTGACCCCATCCGGGTATATGCCTCCTCCATCTCATTCCAAACCTTTTTCTGTCCTTTGCTTTATCTAGCCAGCTTGTGCCTGCCACTTTGGCAATATCGTCCATCCACCTCATTTTTGGTCTGCCCCGATGTCTGTTCCCTGGGGGGCCTCTACATTTTGTGATTTTGGGAGTCCATCTTTGGTCTGGGACCCTGGCTACATGTCCTGCCCATCGCCATTTCATTTTTAGAGCATGTTTGAGTACGTCTGTAACATTTGTCCTTTTCCTAATGGTTTTGTTGCTTTATGTATCCTCCTTAGCCTTAGCATACTCCTTTCCATGGCGTATTGTGTAGTAAGCAATCTGTTTTTGGCCCTATTAGTGTACACCCATGTTTGGCTATCGTAGGTGAGGCAAGGAAAAATACAGACATCCATTACGGTCCTTTTAGCTCAGAATTGTAAGATCCTTTTAAAATTTATTTGCGTGAACAATCTAAGGAGTAGTGTACCTAGAGCTTGTAGGTTTAGAGTGTGCAGTATTTAGAGCTTGGCTTTATACGAGATCTGATAACTTTTTCACAGGGTAACCTACGTAAACTCGTCTTGGCAACATTTTGACATGAAAATATTTTTGGTGGGATTTCATTTATTTTTGTAAGTTAGTTAAAAATTGTGAAGTACGTATTTTTTCTTTGTAAGATATAAGAAATATTTTAAATATTGACTCATGTAGCACAAACTGTAGTGCAAGTCACATATACAAACTTCCACCGTAGTAGGTATTTTATTTTTTAATTAGGTTAGGTTTTTTAATTTTTTGGTTGTCTGTGTAATAAATGAGCCTGAAATTGGCAGCCGAATTGTAGCAGCCAAACACATTCGCATTCCCAACTAATTCATACCTAAATACTTTCTAAACATCCAGTGGAAGGTCTCCCATGAATTATAGAATTTTCCACCGATGCATACCATCAGGCAAATAGATAATGTACAAAATTACTGGATTTGTCAAAGTTTTCACGAGAATACCTAAGCTGTAGTCTATGCTCCCTAGTAAATTGGGCTTGAATGTGTTCTAGGCATCTACTAGAAGGTCTTCCATCAATTATAGAATTTTCCACCGATGCCTGGCATCAGGAAAATAGATGATGTACAATTTTCTGGATTTGTCAAAGTTTTCACGAGAATACCTAAGCTGTGGTCTATGCTCCCTAGTTAATCGGGCTTGAATGTGTTCTAGGCATCTACTAGAAGATCTCCCATCGATTATAGAACTATCAGGAATATAGATAATGTACAAATTTTCTGGACTTGTCAAAGTTTTCACGAGAATACCTAAGCTGTAGTCTATGCTCCCTAGTTAATCGGGCTTGAATGTGTTCTAGGCATCTACTAGAAGGTCTCCCATCGATTATAGAACTTTCACCGATGCATACCATCAGGAAAATAGATAATGTACAAATTTTCTGGATTTGTCAAAGTTTTCACGAGAATACCTAAGCTGTGGTCTATGCTCCCTAGTTAATCGGGCTTGAATGTGTTCTAGGCATCTACTAGAAGGTCTCCTATTGATTATAGAACTTTTCACCGATGCATACCATCAGGAATATAGATAATGTACAAATTTTCTGGATTTGTCAAAGTTTTCACGAGAATACCTAAGCTGTGGTCTATGCTCCCTAGTTAATCGGGCTTGAATGTGTTCTAGGCATCTACTAGAAGGTCTCCCATCGATTATAGAACTTTTCACCGATGCATACCATCAGGAATATAGATAATGTACAAATTTTCTGGATTTGTCAAAGTTTTCACGAGAATACCTAAGCTGTAGTCTATGCTCCCTAGTTAATCGGGCTTGAATGTGTTCTAGGCATCTACTAGAAGGTCTCCCATCGATTATAGAACTTTTCACCGATGCATACCATCAGGAAAATAGATAATGTACAAATTTTCTGGATTTGTCAAAGTTTTCACGAGAATACCTAAGCTGTAGTCTATGCTCCCTAGTTAATCAGGCTTGAATGTGTTCTAAGCATCTACTAGAAAGTCTCCCATCGATTATAGAACTTTTCACCGATGCATACCATCAGGAATATAGATAATGTACAAATTTTCTGGATTTGTCAAAGTTTTCACGAGAATACCTAATTGAAGAGGCGCCGTGAGGGCTGGAGAACCAAACTCTCCCTTAGGGGAGGGTCGGGGAAATGGATGAAATGGCCCGCAGAAGCCGCGGATGGATCATCTGTCCGGCCGCCCGGCGTCCCCAAATTGAAATAATAAAATAATAATCATCCAAAACAAAGTTATGAGAGTTCAAAATAATGACGAGGCGTTTTGAGAAAAGGTGGGTATTACCCTTGCGCTTCGCTTGGCCTGTCTTGGCGGGGACACTGCCGTGCCCCCAGGTTCAATTCTTATTGAATGGCTTCTGTGTTGCCACAACTTGCCAATTCCTGGATGCTGTGAAATGAAAGTTATTCGGTAATAAGATATTGTTATGTTAGATGAAATTGTACGGTCAAAAAATATACATTAACAACGAAGTATACACACGGACATATTACACTTGTCCGCGTATGCGTCGTACAACTTGGCGCGTCGCTTGACATAAATATATATTGCCGGATTTTTTTATTACGAATATGTCTCTTAAATGACCTTTACTGTTTCCTTCCATATGTTATTTTATGAAAGTATCCCAAATTTGAAGAGACTAGCTTTGTTTTAGTAAAAGTTATAACGTTTTTGCATTAAAAACGCTCTCCTGTAAACTAGTGATTTTGCAGATGTCCCTTTGTAAATTGCTGCCATCGATCGAAGAGAACGTCTGTAATAAATACTACATGTTTTAAATGATAATATATTTACCTTACATCTCCCTCAAATACACAAATTCAGACACAGACACAATCACATTTCACAAAACCATTTATAACAACAAATGAATGACAACTTTGACAACAATTTACTTTGAGTACTTTGACGTCAATGTTTTTTTTTGGGTTTTTATGACCAGACCACTGGACCTTTAAGTCACATCTTCATTTATATATGTATCTTCATTTTTTGATGATGATGATAATGGATTGATGATATTAATGACGACGATGATGATGATGATGACGATCAATGAGATGATTACTGCCTCAGTAAAGTCGTGGGCCTTTACTAGAAGCTCCCTAGGGAGATTTGGCTCGAACACGAAAAGTCACAATTCACTGTAATATGCCATTTTCCAACACTTGTGTGCCTTGTTCAATACGTTATGACTAATAATCCACCATTTTGACACATAAAAACTCGAATTCAAAACAATTTCTGAAGATAAAATTCTTCTTCTTCTTCTTTCTTTTCAAAATGGCCTCTGCAGCAAATCGCTGCAACTCCACCAATGGTGTCGATTCGGGTTGGCAAAATTCCGACGAAATTGCGGTTTCTTATTCGGGAAAACACCAACTACCTTAATTTGACAGGACTAAACTATTTTAGTTTAGTCGAATTCAATTTAGTGAAATCCTCCATTTTGCTATTCGGTAAGGCTAAATTTTATTCCTGTCAAACTAAAATCCGACTTATTTTAGTGGCCATATTTTTGGTCGCGATTAAACTAAACTAAACCTTGTTCTGCTGATTGTTTGTGCTGGTTGAAATTTTTAAATTACAGAAAAATGAACGTATGCGTTGTGGCTGCTTTTTTCGAGGAGCAAGAAAGGTAAATAAGAAAATTTATCAACTAAATATGTGTTTATTTGTTCAAAACTGACCTAGCAGTAAAAAATTACGCATCAATGTCATTGTGGAGAAGCAGTTGACCGACTCGGACACCATGGCGTGTCATGCTGCAGGAGCGCGGGGCGAATTCCACGGCATGCCAGCCTCAACGACATAATCCGCCGTGCTCTTGTCATTGCTGGTATGCCAGCTGTGCTTGAACCAAACGGTTTGGCGCGCGACGATGGCAAGAGACTGGATGGTATGCCAATAATGCCTTGGAAAATGGGTAGGACTCTGGTGTGGGACGCAACATGCGTCGACACCATTGCCTCTACCCATATATCTGGCACTGCTAGCTGTGCCGGTGCCGCTGCAGCTTCTGCAGAGGCTGTTAAGCGGCGCAAATACTCCAATCTTATTGGAGATTATGAATGTGTGCCGTTTGGAGTCGAAACGTTTGGGCCTTGGGGTCGGAGCGCCCGCAATCTCTTCAGGGAGATTGCGAAATGTACGGCTGACGCTTCTCGTGACCAGAAGGCTGGCCTCTTTTCAGGTCAGAGATTAAGTATTGCCATACAACGTGGCAATGCTGCTAGTCTTCTGGGAACGCTACCAAAAGAGGCATGCGATGCGGATGAATTCCACGACGCATTTTAACTTTTAGTTTTAGTTTTCTTATTATATTTAGTAGTGTGTAAATATAGTAACTTTATTAATTTAATTTAATATTTGCCAATACATCTGTAATATATGTCAAAATTGTGTAACAATAAAAATAATTGAAAAATTAACTATTATCATAAAGGTTGGGTTTGAAATTTATTATAAGGTTAGAAATTTATTTGTTTTACAGAAATTGGGAAGAACGGGCCAGGTTGCTTCGGTCGAGGGATGCATCAAATCCGTTTGAGATGGCCGACCGTAAATTAAGAAAATTCTTTAGGGTCATCAGCGGCCAAGTTCCTGTTGGAGATACTTGAAAATCACCTTAAATTAAGCGAAGAGGATTTTTTTGTGATTGTGACATACACACACATACACATACATTGTTTATTTTTCCTCTTTTCACGTAATATTCCCATTACCATGCCGCCAAGTTTGTTGTTTTGGTTTGTTTACTTTTTCAGAGGTTTAATTTACGGTCACGTTTGAATTTGAACACGTTTTTTGACAAGAAGTTAAGTTGTCTCTCTCACAGTTCAACAACAAGGACGTTGTCATTCGTTCATTGAATTCACAGATTAAAAAGGGTTTATAGCCACGCCAGTAAATTTGTTTCCGTGTGTCCGCCCCCCACGAGATTCAGATGGACGATGGTTGGATTTTAGGGGGCAAGATAAAAATTAAACAGCACAACGATGTGCCACTATGCTTTTTCCCGCCAAAACTCTGACGTCAATGACATTACTGACAGTATTGACAGTAGGCAGTTCACAAATTCACAACAACAAGAAGGCTTTTTTTGTCTTTGCCGAAATTGCGGTAGCTCTCGCAAAAGCCATAAACCAAAAGTTGAAGTTGAAGTTGGAGGCTTTTTTTCTCTACTGCTTTAAAAATCATTTTTTTAATATGAATAAGATTTTTCATTATGCCTATTAAGTATTCTTATCTGTTATGAGTATACAAACATTCTGCAGCGAAAGAGTATAAACGTCGTACTATGCGTTTCAAATAAGTTGATAACTGTCATAATGACATTTTGATACGTGTCGATAACTTCATTGTGTAACGTAAGGTCAGCAAATACATTTTTATACTTCACTGTTGCTTCACTGTTGTTAATATATTTCCAATTAAATATTTATGATGATTGTTGAACCATATTCCCTTTTCAAGATAGATAAGGATAGGGTAGGATAAGTACATACACATTAAGTAAAAATTAAATTATCGGTTCTTTTTATATTTATTTATTTTTAATCGGGCAGTAATTTTGAATTTTTGAATAATTATAATTACTAAAAAATTTGATAAGTGCTTAATGAAAAGAATTTAATAATTAGGTCGTTGTTACCATACACGTATGAACCTGTCCGAAATGGAAATTTTGTTGTTAGCTGTACATTTTTCATGAATACGGAATGAAGTTGCCGCGGTCGCGATTATCTTCTCATTTGAAACGCATAGTATATACTTTTATTTATAGTCCGTCAAGAAAGTCATAACTCGTGACAATTGAGGGTACCACTGCAACGGTTAACCTGTAATATTGCGTCAGAAGAGTCTTGATCTTTTGTTTGTTTTTTTATACTTAATATAAAACGGTTGTCGGAAAATACGGGTTTGACCGAGTAACGAAATGCCAACTTCTAAGGAGTGAGTCGTAGTCTAGTCGACAAGTTGAAAATGGTACAAAATAGAGATACTGCTCTTAAAATTATGTGCGATAGCTCATTGGATTTGGAATGACACCTAGAAAAATGTGCCAAAAGCGTGTATTAGCACATAAAAAATTGCAACAACCATTAAAGATGAAAAGAGAAAATATTATTTCGTTTTTTGCCAATATTTCATAAACTATTAATATTTAAGAAATTTCAAAAAAAGATTCTGGAAGGGCAGATAATTTTCAATAAAAACTCCCAAATCTCGGTACCCTATCTCCATTATTACTAATTTAAATTTAACGCTGAAAATAGATGTGCACGCGACTTTTTTTGATTGCGCACACAGCTTCAAAAGCGAGTATGGCACATTAATTAATTTATTTAAGGTATTGAATATTTTAAGTTAGATTTGAAAAAAATATGGTGTGTTCTGAACACTATAAGTAATTTATTCCCGTTGGCAATTTTACTTAAAGTTAATTTCTCAACAAGTTAAACCATTGTCAACGAACAAAATTTTCTCGAACTTCCGTCTTAATTGTAAGTGAAAAAAAGGGTTTAAATAACTGTTGTAAAAAAATTTCGCTTCGTAGAGCCTTTCTTACAAACATACTTAACAAGATCGTGCCATAAAAGTTAAAAAAATATTTATACTTTGTTTATAATATTTTTTCCTTGAACAAAAACTGAAGAATTCAAGTAAAGTGTTAAAATTAAAAAAAAATACAACAATTATTTAAACATTTTTTTTCACTTACAAATTAAGATGGGAAGTTCGAGAAAATTTCTTTTTGTTAACAATTATTTAACTTGTTGAAAAATTAACTTTAAGTAAAATTTCCAACGGGAATAAATTACTTATAGTGTTCAGAACACACCATATTTTTTTCAAATTAAAAAAAATCAATACATTAATTAGATAAATTAATGTGCCGTACTCGCTATTGACGCCTTTTTTCAGCACACCTATTTTCAGCGTTAAATTAAAATTATAAAGTTCCAGGAGTAGAAGCTTTTTATTGGAAATTTCCTCCTCTTTTAGAATCATTTTTTTGGAATTACTTAAACATTAATAGTTTATGAAATACACTTGTGGACATATCTATTGGCCCACCTTAGAATTTAGGTTTCGATGGCCCCTACCTAAATATGATTGCTAGATTGAACAAAAACTATTGATGCAGTTTTAAACCTGATACATTTTACCATCTTTTTCGATCGTATTTATTTAAATTTGAATTCAGAATACCACAGGACATGGAGCTACGCCTAACAAGTCGCGTATGCGCCTTGATGAGTGCAGTTGATTTTTGAATAAAAACATGTTTTATCAAAATAAAGGTTTAATTACCAGATAAAGGTTTAATTTAATAACGCGTGTTGTCTCCATGGGCATCTACGTCAGCTCTCATACGATTAGGCATAGAGTTTATCAACCGTTCTATGAAATTTTGAGGGATCATCTCCCATTCCTCTTCTATGGCAGTTTTCAACTCCGGCATCGTCTGGGCAACTGGCTGACGAGCCCTAACACGTCTTTTTAGCTCGTCCCACATGTGCTCAATCGGGTTCATGTCTGGGCTTCTGGCTGGCCAGTCCATAACTGTGATGTTTCTATCCCGAAGATATTCCCTGACGATGCCGGCCGTATGGGCTCTTGCATTATCATGCATAAAAAGGAAATTTGGGCCCACATAGTCCACGTATGGCATCACGTGAGGTTCTATGCACTCACGAATGTACCTTTCAGCATTTAATGTTGGCAACCGTGGTCCCGTAACAACCTCAAGTTGAGTTTTGCCGCTCGCGGATATACCACCCCAGATATTCCATGAGCCACCGCCATAAGCAACCCCTCTCTTGAAAGCAGCATTGTGCAAAACGCTCTCCGTTACGTCGGTGGACCATCTTCCTTCCATCATTGCCATGTAACGCAATTTTAGGCTCATCAGAAAAGAGTATACGGTTCCAATGCTTCTGAGTCCAATTTAAATGAGTGCGCGCGAAAAGAAGACGCGCTGTACGGTGGGTTCGCGTTAGTTTGGGGCCATTAGCTGGTTTGTGTAGTACCATATCGCGTTCTTCTAACCTTCTCCGAACAGTTCGAGCGCTCACAGATACTCCGTGTAAGTCGCGAAGTTGGTTTTGTATCTCAATGGAGGTAAGGTGACGATTTCTCAAGTTGGTCTTCACGATGAATCGATCCTGCCTTTCAGTTGTGACCCGAGATCGTGGCCTTTCTTGGCGACGAACAAAGTCGGCAGTCTCTAGGTACCTCCGATAAACATTTCGGACCGCAGATCGACTTAAATTAAGTTGAGCACTCACATTATTTGGCTGTATCCGGCCTGGATAAGTACCACAGCTTAGACGGCGACTTCAGGCGAAGTATCCATAGATTATTGATAGAACCTCACCTTAATGCTAAGAATAAGTAATGTTTGTTGCAAAACCAAAGAGAAAAATCACACTTTCGAGAATTAAATCCAAGTAAATGAATAAACTCAAGTTTTCTTAGTATTCGATTGTTTAATATCAACGAACAGGCTCCAAATTGTCTTTTGTTTCTTTAAATTCTGTGTTCGAAATTCAAAATAAAACGATTGAATTAAATTATGAATGTGCCTTGTTCAAAACCGCATAAAAACTTTTTGCTCGACCTAATATAAATTTTTAGCTAGGACTAAACGAAACTTAAAATGCAAGGTGGGCCAATAGATGTGTCCACAACTGTATTTGCAAAAAACGAAATGCCATTTTTTTGATCATTAATTGTTTATAACTTTTGCAATTTTGTATGTGCTAATACACGCTTTTGGCACGTGTTGTATATTTGTCTATTAAAATAAATATGTTGTCTATGATTGTCTATGATAGCGCCCTCGTCCCCGGACGGTACCGGCGCCCGACATTCATTCCTTAACATGTAACGCAAGTGTGTGTGTCTCTTAGAATAAATAATAAGTCGTAAAGTCGTTTTCCTTCAATGTCAGCCATCTCACCACGAACCCAAAGCATGGTGTCAAAAGTGGTGTCTAAAGTAATATAAGAAGTAAATAAGAAGTAATATAAGAAGTAATGTAAGAAGTGGTGTCATAAACGTTGCTTGTTGGAACTAAAAATAATCGCGGGTAAGTCAAAAGTAAGAATTTCAAAAAATAAAAAATACAAGTCATAGTCGTCATGTCAGACAAAGGAATTCTTGTCCAACTCAAACCGTTAACGATTCAAAATACCGAGGATCTATCTAGTAAATGGAAAAAATGGAGATTACGTTTTGAAATTTTCATGAATGCGAACGAATTTGAGAAATTTACAGACAATAAAAAGACTGCGATTTTCCTAAATGCGATTGGTGATGATGGCGTAGAGATTTTTAATAGCTTCAATTTGGACAGAACTAAATCAAATTCGAGGCAATTCTGAAGAAATTTGATGAAAAATTTAGTCCACACTCTAATTTGACGGTAGAGAGATATAATTTTTTTACACGCTACCAGAAAAATGATGAATCTACGGATGAATATCTAACGATTTTAAATAATTTAAGTGGATCTTGTGAATTTGGAGATCTAAAAGAATCATTGATAAAAGACATGTTTGTAATCGGTATTAAAAACACTCATATAAAGGAAAGGCTACTACAAGAAGAAAATTTGACTATAGAGTCGGCAACAAAAATATCCAAAAGCTTAGAATTATCACAAGAAAGATCTAAAACGCTAAATCATGAACATAAAAATGAGGTTATACAAGGAATCACTCAAAATCAAAATTACAGGGGAAGATAAAGAATAGAAATAATAGTCATTCTCGAAATAATAGTAGAACAAGAGATCAGTTGTGTTTATCCAACAACAGAAATAAGTCACAGAATAGAAACTGTACTCGATGTGGTCAAGTACACAGACACAAATGCCCAGCAATGGAAAAAAATTGCTCAATATGCAAAAAACAAGGACATTTTGCAAAATTTTGTTTTTTCTGGCAGCCAGGAAAAAGTAACAATCATAAAGTGAGCAATATTTCATGCAATGACGCAGAACCACAGGTATTTTCTAATCAGTTTATAATAAATTCTATTCAAAATTCTAATTATAATAATAAAGATTGGTTGATAAATGTTTACTGTAATGATTATAAACTTGAATGTCAAATTGATACAGGTGCTGATACAAATGTTATTAGTAAGAAAACATTGAATAAAATTATGTCTTGTTCTCATTGTAAAATTAATATTTTTAGAACAAATAATAAGCTATTCACCTTCCAGGACCATTAGTGCCAAATGTAGGTACATGTAAAATTGATTGTGAATTTGAAAATGGTATAAAAACAAAATTATACTTTGTTGTGGTTGAATGTGACTGTAAAACAATTATAGGATGGAATTCATGTGAAAAACTTGGAATTGTAAAAATAATCTATGGAATTCAGAACAAATCAGTGCAACAAATTGTTTCTAAATATGCTAAAACATTCGAGGGTCTTGGTTGTTTACCATATAAAGCTCATCTAGACATTGATGGCAATGTACTTCCTAAAATTTGCCCGGTACGTAGAATACCATATTCTTTAGAAAAACGTCTTAAAGAGGAATTGGAGGGTATGGAAAAATTACAAGTCATAGAAAAAGTTGTTAAACCAACTAAATGGGTTAACTCAATAGTCTTGGTAGAAAAACAAAATGGTAAATTAAGGATATGTCTTGATCCTAGAAATTTAAATACAGCTATTAGACGTCCTTACTACCCGTATCCAACATTTGATGATTTAAGATCTAAAGTTGCAGGTGCATCAATTTTCTCAAAGTTAGATGCTAGTTCAGGCTATTGGACTATTTGTTTAGATGAAGATAGTAGTGATCTCTGTACCTTCAATACACCTTATGGAAGATACAGATTTTTGCGATTACCCTACGGAATTAGCTCATCTGGTGAAATTTTTCATAGGACTATGAATCTATTATTTGGAGATTTGCCTGGTGTAATTATCTTTGTAGATGATATTTTGGTCTTTGGGTCTACTGTCGTGGAACACAATCAAAGGTTAGAATCTTTATTTGAGCGTGCCTCTAAAGTCAATTTGAAGTTCAACAAATCAAAATGTCAATTTGGTATGTCAGAAATTTGCTATGTAGGTCATATTTTTAATAAGGAAGGTGTTTCGCCTGATCAGTCGAAGGTTGAAGCAATTTTAAAAATGTCAAGTCCTACTAATGTCAAAGAGCTTCAAAGATTCTTAGGAATGATTAACTATTTAGGTTCCTATATTCCAAATCTTGCAGAAGAAACCTCTCTTCTAAGAGAACTTCTCAAAAAATTTAATAAATGGCAATGGTTAGACCAACATGAAAAACAATTAAAAAAATGAAAATCAGTATTATGTCGGTCGCCTGTTTTAGTCCACTATGATATTAAAAAACCAATTAGGTTGTCAGTCGATTCTTCTAAGAATGCAGTAGGTGCAGTAATTTTGCATGGAAAAACCCCATAGCATATGCTTCCAAGTCATTGAATAAAAGTCAAATAAATTATGCACAGATAGAAAAAGAATTGTATGCAATAGTCTTTGGATGTAAAAAGTTCCACCAATATTTATATGGCAAACCTATTCAGGTTGAAACAGACCACCAACCATTGGTTACTTTATTCAAAAAACCTTTATCCGAAGTGCCAGCTAGATTACAACGTATGATGATAACGTTGCAAGCCTACGACCTAATTGTTACATACACAAAAGGTTCAGAAATGTATATTTCAGATACTTTGTCACGTGCCCCAATAAATGATAATAATTTTAACCAAGAATTAGTTTCTTTAGAAGATTTAGACTCAAATATTAATATTCATGTGAATTTTTTGACCTCTAATTTAGCTATTTCTCCAGAAAAACTTGAAAATTTTTTGTCTCATACTAAACAGGATTTAGTTTCACAGAAATTAATTGAATACTATAAAAATGGATGGCCTAATTGCAAACAACATTGTGATACTTTGTTATTACCATACTGGAATATCAAAGAGGAAATCCATGTCATAAATGATATTATTTTCAAAAATAGTTCAGTTATTATTCCACAGTCTATGAGATCAGAAATTCTGAATATACTACATGAAAGTCATCAAGGTATTGAAAAGACAAAAAACTTGGCAAGAGGAGTAGTTTATTGGCCTAATATTAATCAGGATATAGAAAATAAAGTTAGACAGTGTGAGTCATGTGCTATTTATTCTGCAAATAAAACAAAACAACCTATGTTATCCCATGAAATACCATTGTATCCATGGCAAAAATTGGCTACCGACTTGTTTGAATATAAAGGTAAAAAATATTTACTTGTAGTAGATTACTATTTTAATTACATCGAAATTGCCAATTTAAATAAAGATAGTCGATCATTTAATGTCATAACACATTTAAAGTCTATCTTCGCACGTCACGGCATTCCCATGCAGTTAGTTTCAGATGGAGGTCCACCATACAACTCCATTGATTTTCAAAAATTTTTGTATGAATGGGACATTGAACAAATTGTCTCTAGTCCGCATTTTCCAAGGTCTAATGGCTTAGCTGAGGTCTCTGTGAAAATAATAAAAAATATTTTCAGAAAAAGTGATGATTCTGGTACTGATCCATACATAGGATTATTACACTATAGGAATACACCTAGGAATAATTTAAGTTCGCCTGTACAATTGTTAATGTCTAGAACTTTAAGATCTAAACTGCCTAGTCAAATTAAAAACTTGCGACCTAAGATTGTTAAGCATTCTGAACATTATCAAAAGAAACAAACTAGTTTACAAAAATCAAAATTTTATTATGATAAAAATTGTAAAAGTTATACTGAATTTTGCATAAATGACAAATATTATTTTAAGAAAAATCCTAAAGATATAATTTAGACTGAAGAAATTATTGTATCAAAAACAAAATATCCTAGATCATTTATTGTCAGGGATTGTAATAATACTACTTACCGTAAAAATAGCCAACATATTCGATTGAAATATATAAGTCAAATAGTCAAAATTCAAGTCAAAATAATGTCTTACAAGAGAGTGATAAAAAAGTTCACTTTAAGGAAACTTTTCCTAGTCAGTCGATAAGTCCAAGTCAGTCATTAAGTTCAAGTCAATCTAATCAAAAACATAATAAGTCAAATAAAAAGTCTTATTTTGTAGAAGAGGAGGATGATAATTGTACATTCTTCTATACTCAAATATGTGAGTCAAGTCCTGATACAAAGTCAAAGTATCAAAGTCAAAGTCAAGAGTCTAGCAATGACTCAGATTCATTTATGTCGCTTGAATCAAACTATTCTTGTCACACAGAAAAACAAAAGAGTCATAAGTCAAGTCAGTCCCAAAATGTATGTAAGTCACCCGAATTTGTAAATATGGATGATACCATTGTTTCACCTGAAAGTTTACATGACTACAGTGAATATGAAAGCGAGAATCCAATTCCTATATCATTGTCGTCCTCTGATAATTTAGATAATTTAGAAAACATACTTACAAGTCCTATTGAAACAATTGAAACAAGTACTTTACCTCAAGCAAGCTCAAGTAGTAATATTTTACCGTCACAAAGTCGCAATAGTAACACAGTATTAACTTTTAGGGACGATGCAACAGCTGAAATAAAATATAGCTCTAGAGGTAGATTGCTTAAGAAAATACAAAGACTGGATTTATAATTTCTGTAATAATGTACACAATTGACACTTACAAAACTAAATATTGACATGACAATAATTTGTAAGTAATCTAATAGAATGTAATTCAATTTAATAATATGTTGAAATGTAGACTCTAATTGTATTAATTGCACGAAAACACTTCAATATATGTTTTTATCACAGTAATTTTAAATAATTTAATGTTAATTGTTTAACGTGACTTTGTTTAGAAAAGTAAGGTTATCTTTTTGTTTATATTCATATCTCATATGTCAAAGCCAGTGCCAACGTCAATTGTCAAAAAAGAAATAAATTGTCATTTCTTTTTCTTAAAGAAAAAAGGGCATGTTGTATATTTGTCTATTAAAATAAATATGTTGTCTATGATTGTCTATGATAGCGCCCTCGTCCCCGGGCGGTACCGGCGCCCGACATTCATTCCTTAACATGTAACGCAAGTGTGTGTGTCTCTTAGAATAAATAATAAGTCGTAAAGTCGTTTTCCTTCAATGTCAGCCATCTCACCACGAACCCAAAGCAGCACGTTTTTCTAGACGTCATTCCGGATCCAATGAGCTATCGCACATAATTTTAAGAGCAGTACCTCTATTTCGTACCATTTTCAACTTGTCGAGTAGACTACAATTATAGCTGCTTCTGTCTGTCGCCAACCTGTGGTGTCACGAAATACAAACTTTTTAGGATTCGTACTCTTTGGTTGGTTTCACTAGCAGCTTAATCTTTATAATGCTATTTTCTTTACTGTCGTATTAATATGTACGTCAAAGCGAAAGAGAAAATCGGATTCAACAAAGGCTGGTATTTCTTTTACATATTATTTCTAACCCGCAATATTTTAATGTACTATCAAGCAGTCCCGGCACGAGATATGCGATTCTCCGCCAACCTGGTGATTTAATGCCGGCCGGATGAGTTGTGAATGCTCATCGCCCAGTTGTACCTGAAGACCAAGATCTGCGGCTCGTAAGATCAGATCTGATTCATAGTGAGGTAATATAACACGCTAGTTCCGTTTGAAACCCGACCGAGATGGTTCAACGAAGACACGTTTTACCTTTAAAGTAAGACGTGTGGACCAAGTACAGCATATATGTGCTTCATGTCATGTGACACAAATGCCAGCTTAGACTCGATTGGGAGTAACAGATATTTTTATTGTCTACAGGAGGCGAACAACATCCGTGGTGAGAGATGAGAGAATCACTGGCAATCAGCAATCATGGACATGCCTTGCATTTAAGCTACTGAACCCCCTCGGTTATATGGTGAATAAGGCCTTTCTTTGTTTTGCGACATATGGGCTCTGTTATTCTCATAACGAAACGAGCATAAGCCGGTACCTGTTTCACCATGTTCGATAGATGTTCGATATGTTCAATACAGAATAATGAGAGTCCGCTCATCACACATCCTTAACTGGGTAAGGTCACTTTGTCAACCACGCAAGTGTACGACGGAACTGAATATAGTCTCACCGCAGCTACGCCGTGAGTACGGAATTTTTAATTTTCGCCATTTCAGGTATCTGCTTCACTCCCCATTCAGACACCTGGGTGAAAATGGAAGATAAGGGGGGAATCACTGCAATGGTCCTCTTTAAGGTTTATCGTTGTAACCTTATGACTAGAAAATGGTAAAAGAAAAAGATACAGCTGATACAATTCCTACTCAGTGCACATATATTCTATGCACGAATATATTTGATACAGTTCAAACATTTTTCATTAGAACACGATTCCCTAGGTTCCACATACAGTAAAAGGGAATCGGCGCTCGGCAGCTAAGACTGATCCGTGTTAACAGTTGAAATATCCTAATGTTGTAGTTGTTGTTTTTTATGATATAGGAGGCAAACGAGCTGACGGATCGCCTGATGGTAAGCGATCACCGCCGCCCATGGACACCTGAAACACCAGGGTTCTAGGTGCGTTGCCGGCCTTTAAGGTGGGAGAACACCCTCTTCTTTGTATTGTAAATGATTGACAGCATCTGTGAAATGAAGTCGACGGCTAGGCATGAGGTGCGGGTTCAATTCTTGCTTAGTGCATATATATGTGTATGCATGTGACGGCGCGTTAATAATTGTGTGATTAGAGTGAATGAAATTCACTCTGGCGTAATGCAAGACATTGGTGCTCTGTGGTCGAGTGGGACGTCATTCGTTCATTCGGACTGTCACTTCTGTGCGGCGCGCAGAGAATTGAGATCAGTATCGCTGTGGACCTCGTCCGGGCATTACGTGTCTAGTAGAACGCTCCTAGTTTGGTGGAATATACTTGGTTATAGACCGCGAGTGTGTAAAAATGTGTAGTCAGTGATTGACGTAATTGAAATATATGGTGGTGGTCCTCGCACGTATATTCACGCGGATTATAAGTGCAAGCTTACAATGGGCTACTTAGAGGCCCCAGACCCGAAGTAAACCCCATGTGTCTGCACATGCATATGTCTATTTGCATTGATCTGGGTATTTCCGCTCGGAAAGCACGTTAAGCAGTCGTCCCGATTAGTAGTTTTTGGCAATTCTTACGAGTAGTTGGAGCCCTAAAAAATCCAATAACTGATCTTACCTAATATTTCGATATCGCCCATGGGTTGTCGCTTCAAGGAAAATATTGAAGTTCAGCCAAATCCATAGTTTGATTGGTAAAAGCGGACCTCAGACTCCAAGTTGAAAGCTTTGGATGCGACTGGCATTAACACTAGGATGAAGAAAAAGAATAAGACTGTGACGCGATAGTGTATACTATTTTAAGTTTTGTCCTAAGACAAGTTATTTAGCACAAAAATTTGTTAGGTACTGTGATGATTAATGTGGATATTCTTAGATACAGTTTCTTTTGTAAAACATACATATTATACATAGAAACACCCAGACCAAGTTAGATATATTCATGTAGGTATACAAATATTTGTGCTGAGCGGGAATCATACCCGTGATCTCCAATGTAGATAGATATCACAGATAGACTGGAAAAAGCGGACCTCAGATTCCAAGGTGAAGGCCATGAATGCGATCGAGATTAACGCCAGGATAATGACGATATTATACTGACACCTATAAATCCCTGAAGGAGTGGTCCCACCTAATAGAGGGTTGGCGGCCTAACGGGCACTTTGTCTTGGGCTGTATATTTTCTGTCGGATGGAGATCAACCCCATCCCTTAGTCACCTTTTACGATACCCACAGGAAGAGCTGGGGTGGTCCTATTCTACTCCACCGGCACTAGAATATACATTTTATTCTATATAAAAATAATGTATTAGTCTGTGTCGAGGCATTGAACGCTCGAAATGTTGCTAGAAACTGTGTAGTTTATTTTAGTCCTTTTCGATCCTTTCTGACTCACTGGAAATATGCTGACACACAGAAATAATATATCTTGAAATGTTTTCTTGAAAAATCTGAAACAAATATAAACATATTGAGTACTGACGGTAGTTACTACAAAATGAAACGTCCAATTGAAATACAACAATTTGAACAAATTAAAAAACAAAAACAAATTAAAACAATGCTTTGAATAATAAAATGTTCACTTAAAACACAATTTTTAATATTTTACACCTCTTATATTTTACATACCGGTTAATTTAGCTATTTTGTCATAAACATCGTCCAACTCGAAAAGTGCCTTGCCGGCTTGAAATTCGGCCATAAATCACAATATATCCCTACTGTATATCAGGCCTTCTGATACCTTTTAATGAAAAGAATTACATGTACATAGATTTAGGTCCGAGATAAGAGAGTGTCGAGAATTTCCATCCCAAAATCCTCCTTTATGATTCGTGGATGATTCATGGACTCCTTGGTTGAACTGGCTGGCAGTTTCCTCTATGTTTTTAGATCTGAACATTTATTTGGAGCTGTGGCCAGCTAAGGAAGTAACACGAGTGTGAAGAGTCACTGATCTCTCGCGACTAGTTGTACCTGCACGTCGAAGACGACGGTGCGGAGGTGGTGTAAAAGTGCATCCTGTTATTATTCCCTGGTTCTAGGCATAAGGTTACTGCTAGATCCAAGAGGGATGGAAGAGAAGAACCCTATTATAGTGGTCCCTTCCACATCCTGTATTGCCATACCGGTGCAGAATAGAGTGTAAACACTTATCCAGTCGTTATCTGGATTGGCCAAAATTCCACGCTTATAGGTTGCGGCTCATCTGCGGTGAGGCAGGCCGCCTTAGTTCCATTGTACCCTTGCGAGGTAAACGAAGTGACACGAGTGTAACGCCATGGTGTTACATATGTGAATAGGCGGTAACCTATTTCCATCAGATGGGCCGTGTGCTTGTCTGCCTCCTAAGTGGTATAAAAATTTACCGTAACTAGTTGTGGATACGTGAAGGGCTCTTATTCAGCGGTTCCGAGTGCCTATTGTACGTTTCATTACGTAGAGCTATTGTACGTAATGAAAAGGAGCTTATTCCGGTCTTTGGAATACAAGATATCTTTCATTACCCACAGATTATGTTCACGATCGTGTCGACAGTTGATGGGAACATACAGAAACAGCTGTAACCGGCTCATTCTTACAAATTTGTGCGCTAAAATTAAGCTAATTCATGGAACCATTATTGTTTTCCGGCAATAAAATTGAGTATCAAGTAGTTTTCGAAAACTGTAAAATACTGACAATGGTGTCGATTCGGGTTGGCAAAATTCCGACTAAACTAAACTATATTTAGTTTAGTCACGTCAAATTGCGGTTTCTTATTCGGAAAACACCAACTAACTTAATTGGACAGGACTAAACTATTTTTAGTTTAGTCGAATTCAATTTAGTGAAATCCTCCATTTTGCTATTCGGTAAGGCAAAATTTTATTCCTGTCAAACTAAAATCCGACTTATTTTAGTGGCCATATTTTTGGTCGCGATTAAACTAAACTAAACCTTGTTCTGCTGATTGTTTGTGCTGGTTGAAATTTTTAAATTACAGAAAAATGAACGTATGCGTTGTGGCTGCTTTTTTCGAGGAGCAAGAAAGGTAAATAAGAAAATTTATCAACTAAATATGTGTTTATTTGTTCACAACTGACCTAGCAGTAAAAAATTACGCATCAATGTCATTGTGGAGAAGCAGTTGACCGACTCGGACACCATTGCCTGTCATGCTGCAGGATCGCGGGGCGAATTCCACGGCACGCCAGCCTCAACGACATAATCCGCCGTGCTCTTGTCATTGCTGGTATGCCAGCTGTGCTTGAACCAAACGGTTTGGCGCGCGACGATGGCAAGAGACTGGATGGTATGCCAATAATGCCTTGGAAAATGGGTAGGACACCTTGGGGTCCGAGCGCCCGCAATCTCTTCAGGGAGATTGCGAAATGTATGGCTGACGCTTCTCGTGACCAGAAGGCTGGCCTCATTTCAGGTCAGAGATTAAGTATTGCCATACAACGTGGCAATGCTGCTAGTCTTCTGGGAACGCCTCCAAAAGAGGCATGCGATGCGGATAAATTCCACGACGCATTTTAACTTTTAGTTTTAGTTTTTTTATTATATTTAGTATTGTGTATATATAGTAACTTTATTAATTTAATTTAATATTTGCCAATACATCTGTAATATATGTAAAAATGTAACAATAATTGAAAAATTAACTATTATCATAAAGGTTGGGTTTGAAATTTATTTTAAGGTTAGAAATTTATTTGTTTTACAGAAATCGGGAAGAACGGGCCAGGTTGCTTCGGTCGAAGGATGCATCAAATCCGTTTGAGATGGCCGACCGTATATTTAGAAAATTCTTTAGGAAGAGGATTTTTTTGTGATTGTGACATACACACACATACACATACATTGTTTATTTTTCCTCTTTTCACGTAATATTCCCATTACCATGCCGCCAAGTTGTTGTTTTGGTTTGTTTATTTTTTCAGAGGTTTAATTTACGGTCACGTTTGAATTTGAACACGTTTTTTGACAAGAAGTTAAGTTGTCTCTCTCACACTTCAACAACAAGGACGTTGTCATTCGTTCATTGAATTCACAGATTAAAAAGGGTTTATTCAATTTAGTCGTGCGACCTTGACTAAAAATGCATGCACTATTTTTAGTTCGGTGGCCAAACCGAATAGACAAAGCGTTGAACTAAACTAAAATAAGAGAATTTTTAGTTTAGTTTAGTTTAATCGGGTGGACATGCCGAATTAACACCAATGAACTGACAGAAAAAATTGTTGCCATATAAAAATTCTATAATAACTTAGATGATCCACTCTATATAAAAATGATTTGATCATCTTTCGTTGGCCAATTTGTATGGACGAACAATATTTCACATTCATGGGGATACTTTGTAAAGTGGTGTTGTCATTTGCCAAACACTACAATAGTCATGCCAAAAAGATTATATAAATAATACCTACTCTCAAAAGCCAAATGTGTCAAACACTTTGGTGTCAAACGTGTCAAATGTCAATTATCTATCACATGCTGTTGTTGTTTGTTAGTTTTGTATAGGTTATGTGTGGCCTGTGGCTTTTGTTTTTCTAAAATAAATCTTGAAATCCAGAATATAGAAAATGTCTAAACTTAAAATAAAGGTTATTAGCCGCAATCCTGATGATTATTTACGTGCCACTAAGAGGGATATCCACAAGCGTGAGTACTACTGTTAAGATCTTTGACAATTTGATAACATTTAACATTTTCACAATTTGGTACCTCTGCATAATTATAAATACATGAGATAATTAGGTTATTGTTGAATGTTTGCTCATATATGGTAAAATTTTCTAGTGCCAAGAAATTATGATCCAAGTTTGCATCCACTTGAAGCACCTCGTGAATATGTGCGTGCGATGAACGCCGTTAAACTTGAAAGAGTTTTCGCAAAGCCCTTCATTGGTAATCTTGACGGACATCGAGATGGGGTTTCCAGTTTGGGAAAACATCCAAGTCGTCTAGCTGTTTTATCCAGTGGAGCATTCGACGGAGAAATTCGTGTTTGGGACCTAACTGTAAGGAAATGTACAAGGAATTTCGTAGCACATGAAGGTTGGGTACGCTCATTATGCTACACTCCTGATGGAGAAACTTTTATTAGTGTTGGTGATGACAAGACTATAAAAACCTGGAAGTCAGAAGTAGTGACAATGGAAGATGAAGAACCTGTAAATACACTATTGAGTATGTCAGTAGTGTCAGGTGTAACACATCATAGAAGTAAACCTATATTTGCAACTTGTGGTGAACATTGCCAATTGTGGGAAAAGACCAGAAATGAACCTGTGAAAGTGTTCAAGTGGGGAGTAGACAGTCTTCACCATGTTTCTTTTAATCAGGTATTACTTTATTAATTGCTAGCTTTTGCCTGCGGCTCCGCCCGCGTGGATGTCGGTTATCGCTTAGTGTTGAACCAACGCTATTAAGCAATAAATTCACCTCTCTACTTAACTTTTCGACTATTAACTCATCTCTGTTCTCGACTTTTTACTCACCTCTATACTTGAATTTATACTTGACTCTCTGCTGACTTCTCTGCTCCTCTTTCTACTCGAATCTGTACTTTTCACGATAAAATGTAGCCATGGTCGTTCCCAAGCTCTAATTCATCCCTGTACTAAATTTCATCAGGATATTATCGAAAATGATAAACTTATCTATAAACTTTCATCCCATGGTCCTACTGCCGCCTTTCTACCCCCCTTTTCAAGATCAAAGGTAGCCTGTGTCCATTTCCAAGCTTTAATCCACCTCTGTACTAAATTTCATTAGGATATCTACAAAAATGACAAACTTTCATCCCCTATTTCTCCCCCCTTAAACATCCTATCTCGCGATAAAAGGCAGCCTATATCCGTTCTCAAGCTCTAATGCACCTCTGTACAAATTTCATCATAATCAGTTCAGTGGTTTAGGCATGAAAGCGTAACATACAGACACAGCCAGACAGACAGTTACTTTCGCATTTATAATATTAGTATGGATTTAGATAAGTTAACATGAACCCAAGTACCAAGTATAATTTATTATAGTTGTATTAATCAACCCTTTGTGGCTATATATTATATCTTTTTCATTTAACAAAATGATTGATATTTCCAAATAAAAAGAATTTCACATTATGCATGATTAAGTTAAATACAGATTTTGATTTTCGATTTGAAACTTGATTTGAACTGATTTCGATTGTGGAGGTCAGATGGGAAACGACAATGTCAGATGGCCATGGAAAATATAGAAGTTCAGCCAAATTCGCAGTCAGACTGCCAAAAGCGGACCCTAGACTCCAAGGTGAAAACTTTGGATGTGACTGGGATTAACTCTAGGATGAAGATAATAAAGTTAAATATAGAATAAGAATGACAAAATGATTTATTAATTAGATAATTAAATTAATAAAGGCTTGAATTGGTTGCTCTGCATTGCCTCTAAATGGGTATTAGAGCAATGCAATCGATTTAAGTCAATTTGTTGAATGTTGAATACCAGCTAATTTTTGGTTTATCTTTTCAGGTGGAACAAAATTTGCTTGCATCATGTGCAAGTGACAGGAGTGTTATTTTATATGACTGTCGTGAATCCGGTCCTTTAAGGAAAGTTGTGATGGAGTTGAGATCCAATGCTTTAGCGTGGAACCCTATGGAGGCTTTCATATTTACTGTTGCCAATGAGGACTATAAGTATGTATATTATAAACAGTTTTCATAAACAGTCTAGTGAATAAGGTAGCTTATGAGCATAAAAAAATTAAGGATTTCTTGTATTACTAAGTTTGATTGCTATGCAACAATCAACAGTTACAGGATCCTTTTTACATCCTTCACAACCACTGTCACTTTTCCTAATAGGGTAGTGTCCTGAGTCATCAGATTCTTATCAATACTAATAATGACGTAGTTTTTTCCTAAAAATATGCATAGCAAACTAAGATATGCCTAACTAAGCTGGAACTATGACTTTTGATTATTTTTAATTCCCAAAATAGGTCAAAATATAAACAATCGAAATAACGCAAAATTTACCACTTTTTAGATTCCTTATATTTTTTTTTATACAACTGAGGTGGCAGACAGGCACAAAGGCCCACCTGATGGTAAGCGGTTACCGTGTCCTATGGACGTGTGCGGGAGTCACACTCGTGCTTCCAGCCCTGTAAATAAAGAGTTTCTGTGCTGTCAGTGCAGAAGACAAAGCAGACACTATCATTATCTACCACTGACTGACGGCACAAAAACTCTCCAGTGAACTCTGGCTACCCTACTCATTGCCGGGAACACAACGCAGTATTCTGTAGGCCGGTAAAATTTCTAATCAATTTTATTACGCATTATATGTGTAAACGCAACGTGGACCGAGAGAAAAGGGATATTCTTTTGCACTACGCGCCAGCACGCTGTGACGACACCACGTGCCAGCACGCTGTGACGTCACCACGTGCCACGATTTAGTATGGAGCGCTTGTGGGCGGTCCGAGAAATCAAATTTTGAAAATCAAATATCTTTATAGTAGTTTATGATACTGTTGCATAATAAGGGTTCTTATAACACGAGTGTGTTTTAAAAAAACGAGCCGTAGGCGAGTTTTTTTATATTATCACACGAGTGTTATAAGACCAAGTTTTGTACAGTGTCATACACTACTTTATCTACTCTCATACTATAATACATAAACTAATATATTTTACAAACCAAACCAAACTTTGTTTAATTTAAATATAATTTAGAACAAAAAAAAAAAATTGTTCGCGCCAAGGCGCAAACGTCGATTGCGCATGCGTGTTTCTTTTTTTTTCCCGAATCGGCGGATTCTTTTTTTAAAGTAGAGGTTTGGTCCAGATGGGGATTGTATAGGTGTATCGTTATGATTAAAAAGTTATTTTATGATATAGGTGTCCATACAAGACCTGTATCGTAATAAAACTTTTTTTTGGCCTGTGCGTAATGTTTGTCATAAGAGCTTTGATTTCAATTTTATAATCTTTGTATTATAGTATCAGAGTAGATAAATGCTATTTTTCATAAGAAAATTTCACTTTTACAGTTCATTATAAACTAGTATAGTAAAATGTACAGTTTAAGATGATGAAAACAAAATAGGACAATCCTATTCAGTAAGAGTTAGCCAGTGTAAGCTATGAGTATAGTAACAAGTAATTTTCTCTTCTATTGCAGTTTATACACCTTTGATGTTAGAAAGCTAAAGCACCCAATAAATATCCACATGGGACATACATCAGCAGTAATAGATGTAGATTATGCACCTACCGGTCAAGAGTTCGTGGCTGGCAGTTATGATAAATCTGTTAGGATATTTGAGAGCCTAAAAGGAAATTCTAGAGATGTATACCATACAAAAAGAATGCAACGGCTCACCTGTGTGAAATGGACTTTAGACAACAAATATATTCTATCAGGTTCTGATGAAATGAATATTAGAATGTGGAAAGCAAGAGCATCGGAGAAACTTGGTGTGGTAAGTGATATTAGCACTATTTTTGCATATCTGCTTTTCAATGCATTCACAATTACGGCATAAGATCTGTGAGTATGCTTTAAATCTCAAGTAATATTTTATTGGCCCCTGTTTGACAATTATTCCCACTGAATAAATATGATGTACTAGCTTTTGCCCGCGGCTCTGCCCGAGTGGATATGGGTTATCGCTAAAATTTGGGTTATTGTTAAAAATTGTAGCCTATGTGTTATTCTGGGGGAAATGGATGAAATGGCCCGCAGAAGCCGCGGATGGATCATCCGTCCGGCCGTCTGGCGTCCCCAAATTGAAATAATTGAAATAATGTGTTATTCTGATGTATAAGCTATATTATTGTAAAGTTTCATTAAAAAGAGTAACAAACATCCATACAAACTGGCGATTATAATATCTGTAGGATGTATAATATAAATATAATATATCATATCGCTACAGTTTACATATTAGATTGAATTGGGCGAAATACTTTGTGCGATGAAGATTTGTTAAATGAATAAAAAGAGGGATTATATTTGAGGGCAACTGGGAAACAGTAAACTTATGATTTTTTATTTACTGTCTGTGATGTATAAAGGTGATAGGCTCCAGCGTGTAAATAGGGCTACTGTAGCTGTATATGAAGTCTTGGGTTCAAGTCCTATTACTACTAGAAATTCTGCACGCCCTACTCTGACAAAAACAAATGTCGAAAAGTTGATGTTAAAACAATATTATTGCAACTACACCTGGGAAATACAGCTGTAAAGTTATCGTAGTATATGTAAATATTTGATTGTAATTGTATAATTATTCAAGTCACCTTATAAGTAATAAGTTTACTTAATTATTTATTATTCAATTATGCATCAGGGGTAAATTATGTCAAGTATGTAATGTTATGTAACTGTTTTCAGCTGAAACCACGCGAGAGAACAGCATTAAATTATTCGGAATCATTGAAAGAGAAATTCGCTAACCACCCTCAAGTAAAACGCATCGCAAGACACAGACACGTTCCTAAACACATTCTGAATGCACAGAAAGAGATTAGAACTATAAAAGAGAAAAACAAAAGGAAAGAGGGCAACAGGCGTGTGCATAGCAAACCCGGGGCTGTGCCTTTTGTGCCTGAAAGACAGAGACACATTGTTAAGGAGGATGAATAAAAATCAGTTTCACATTCCAAAATGGCTTCATTTTTATTTTTAAACTTCCACAGTTTAACATGTAAATAATGTATGGTCTAAGTATATAAAGACAGATCTATTTTTAAGTACCTTGTACAGACATTAATGAAACATGTTGTCTAATGCTTCCATGTAGTATAAGATATACCGTAGAGTACCACTAATCCGACGCTAAAGTAGTTCCGAACGTGCAATGTTTTGACGCCAAATTATAACAAAAAAGAAATTAATACGTGAAAAACTTTTACTAACTAAAACCAGTTACAACATCTATTACTTTTAATACCTATATATGGTAGACTGAATATGTATCTGTTAAAGAAACTCGAAACTTCTACAATTACTATTAACTTAGAGGGGATGCAAAATTCTTTAGTGAAGTAAGATTACTATTACACATAAAACAAACACGAAGTACAAAAATGAAAAATTCTTTTCTAAAATAAGTACACTATGAATTGTTTAATTACATTGCAATAATCTAGCGCCCTCTATTTTTTAGTAAGTGATGCCAGATTAATGAAACTCTACCGTTTAGCAGTCTGACTAGTGTTTAAGAGGAAGACTGCTAAAGACACGCGTTTGAATTAGGGTAGATATATGTCTGGCGGAAAATGTATCGAGCGTATGATCAGTCGCGTGTATTCGGTCAAATTGAGCCTATCAGTTTACGCGTCTAGTCAGTTCTAACTGTCAAATCGTGCTAAATTGTCTTTGATTTGTAATAAAACCGTAAAACAGTAGGCATTTTGACATTGAAATCCATAGTTTCGATATTAGCCACTTCATGGAATTTTTGGTTTAAAGTACGTCGACCGATAATGCGTTGACGGAAAAGGACAGATCAATGCACGAACGCATTATCGGTTAAGTGTGAACGATTGAATGTTTTATTATATATTTGTATGGTGTTACGCGACCGATCATATGCGATGCATGTTCCGGTCAGATATGTACCGACTTGCTGTTAAGCCGCGTACAGACCTCGCGAGGCATGCGCCGCGCATCGTTCGTCTCGCATGCCTCGGGCTGTGTGTCACACAACCCTATTCAGGGTGTGCTCAAACTGACCATTCGATGCATGCCTAAATGTACCGTCGTTGGCGCATGCGAGGCGAACCAGTCGCGGCGCATGCCGCGCGACCTCTGTACGCGGCTCTACAGCAGTAATTCATTCAACCAGTTTGGTTAGTTAGTCTGCTGATGCGATTTGGGACTGTTAACGCCCTAATATCCAATCTGAAAAGAAAAAAAAAACCATTAAAAACCTATTTTCGTTCTAAGATAATCACGCCTCTTGACCGTTAGGGTGGGCACTACTCAGAAAAAACATTGTCTATAATGATTCCTTATACTATCATGACTGGCTAGTTCCATAAAATCAAACTTCTAATTCAACGCATATAAAATACATAATACCGCTTCTGTAGCACAAGTTCGCGCCTCATTCAGTTTCGTACGGAACTCTTAGTGCGCGAGCCCGACTGTCACTTGACTGGCTTTTATTAGATCTTTAACTTTGAAATATTTTTATGATAAAATCACGAAAAATCAGTTTTTTAACCTTTGACCCAAACAAAAAATCTTTTGATTGATGACGACTGAGTATGACTATTTTGAACAACCCTGCCAACCTCACTTTTTTTGGTTTAAATGGGGTATTTGACAACATTAAAAAAATACTACAAATAATGGGCATCCTATCAGATAATAGCGTAAAAAGACATTTAAAACCATAAATTAAACTAAAATAAGCATATTTTTTGAGAATTTCGCTTAAAAATACCTAATATTTTTTCGAATTTTTATCTGTGACGAAAACGCTCTGTGATTGATCACAGCACTGCTGACGTCACACGCAAGTAAACACGGCTTTGTGACAGAACAGAACAGAAACAAACAGTTTTCGTGGATTATTTATAGATGTATTTGTACATTGTGCAACTACACACCATTTATACACCATTTTATTCACAAAGTTTGAAGAAGATGAAGAAACTTTATTATTTACTTTGACTTCACTGCTTTAAGGTTATACAAAACGTAATCGGCTCCATACAAGGTGACAGCGTTTTTGAAAATTTAAACTTTAACATCGATTTTTTGTTAAAATCCGTTGTTTTTTTTTTTTGAAATATCGATGTAGTGTGCATATTATATGCTAAGGAATAATTTAAAATGGTTTTCCAAAATTTGTCAAATACCCTATTGACCAGAGTGCACTGCCCGCCGCGCACGTACGGAAGGTATTTTTAGTATGGTTTTTCGTTACATCTCTGCATTCTGCATCCAGTGGCGTCCATTAAAAGAAAAAGTCAGAAATAAGATCTGAAATTGTGGCAACTTACATTATATCTTGAGGTAGACAGCTTTGGTCGAGTTTGTGCTTCAACACAGTTAATATACAATGGGTTTTTAGAGAAGGCGCATATTCAAGGAGGTGCAGGTCGCTGTTGTCTATCAGACGCTCCGGGTTGCTCTCCGAGTTACCAGGCATGCAGAGGTTTGTGTACGGACAGGGGCTGAAAATATTATTCACGCTATAGATATTGAATTTATACATTTCCTGAAATAGTACTTTTATATGAAAGCAGGTACGTGATATGTACAAGGAAATTATAAAGTATAAATGATAATGCTATAAGAACTAGTACATATATAAAAGCTGTTATAGTATGTAAAATATTCAATCAGACTGTCCTGTCAATTGACTACACCCCGCTGAATGGTAAGAAGCTTCGGTATAGTCCAGGTGATAAGGACCAGCACTCCAGATACTGAGAAACCAAAAGTCCGTACTTTGACGGCCTTGACAGATGCTTTTTCACGCTCCGAAAAGACCGAGATCGTAAGAAGAGGGGCATGTGCGGGCAAATCATTTTTTTTTCTATATAGGGCACTTCAATTTGACTTCACCTCGCTTGACTTAGGCTAAAGGCAAAGTCTCAGGAAAGAGGGTCACCATTAAAAACACGTACTATGTTAACAATGGTGGCACTCAGCTTTACGGTCTCGTCTTCAATGTAATTCTGTTCTTGTTCAAAGTCAGAGGTACTTAACATCTGACATCAAGCAAGAATGGAATTCCGATCCGTAGAGGTCGGTGAATATTAATAATTTCAGTTATGCATTAAAATTTCAACTTATGAGATTTCAATATTAATTATTCGGTTAGACGTCGTCTTTTTCAATTGTTTCTTATTTATAAATTCATTTCAATTTAAAGGTGGGCGCCCTGCAGAGGGATCTACCTGGTCCGCTTGTGTTTAGCCTAGCTATACATAAGGTGGTCCGATCTCAAATCTGCCCTAAATGTTTGGTATTTGGACGATGGCACAATCGGGGGCAAAGCAGCTTCTTCTTGCCGCTCAACGTGAACGTTTGAAGGGTCTTTCCGCGCACGTTGCGATTGTCTTTTTACGGATGTGCTTTGCTCACCCGAAGATCGCGTACATATTGCGGACCTCCTCAACTTGGTTCTGTCCTGCGGAAGTCTCCTCTTTCGGCGATGGCCTGAAATCGGTGGTAGAGTCGGTCCTCAACGTCTCCCTAGATGGAACACAGTGGAGTCAGGCGGCCCTGCCAATCTGAAGTCTGTGGGTGCGTTGCGTGCGTGATGTGGACCTCCCGGCTTTTCTGGTGTCGGCGCAAGGGATATCTAACCTCTTCACAATTTACTGAACCCTAACGGCGACGGAGGGAACGTGCCTTTTGTATCCGATGCTGTATCAGCCTGGTCATCCCTCAACGGGGGTACATCGTTGCCGGAACTGGAGCGTCTTCAGCGTGCGTTGGTTGAAGAGGAAGTGAGGCGTTTCCAAGCACAACTTTTAGACGGAGCTACGGGGGCCGATAAGGATAGACTGCGGGGTGTGTCACAGCCGGAACCTGGGGCGAGGTTGCAGGCGCTACCCTCGCCTAACCTGAGTACCCTACTCGACGGCGACTCTTTCCGTGTGGCATTGGCTCTCCGCCTGGGCTGTAAGGTGTATGAACCCCATATACGCACCTGCGGTTTCATGGTAGAAGCGGATGGCCATCACGCTTTGAGTTGTCGGCGGTGCATTGAAAGGTTTCCGCTCTGAAAGATATCGTCCGCAGGGCCCTTGTATTGGGCGAACGTACCCTGCGTACCTGAGCCTCCGGGTCTGAACAGGTCGGACGTTAAGAGACCGGACAGGCAGACTTTGGTGCCCTGGAAGAACGGCAAGTGCTTGCTATGGGAAGCAACTTGCGTCAGCACTGTAGCCGCCAGCCACCTTAGACGCATCATACAGTTCCCTTCGGCTGCCGTGGATGACGCCAGCTCGAGCACGAGGTTCAAGTACGCTGAGTTAGAGCCGCAGTACCACTTTGTGCCAGTAGCGGTGGAGACTCTGGGGAGCTGAGGCAGAGAGGCCAAAAGCCTTGTAAAGGCGATTGGGCAGAGGCTCATAGAAGCTACAGGCGACTCCCGCTCCGGATCCTACCTGGTGCAGAGGCTGGCCATCGCAATCAAGCGTGGAAACGCGACAAGTGTAATGGGCACCTTTTGCACCGAAAGCGATCACGGTCGGGTTATACTGAACTGATAATACTGAATTTGTATTTTATATTTAGAATTAAGGTGACATGATATTATGAGATAATATTATTGTATTTTGACTGTCAATAACTTGTTTTGTCTAACTTTAGGGGACGTTTCGTAAGCCGTTTGTTTACCGACGGTAGACATTTTTGTGCCCATCTTTGGATATATAGTTCCGCAGATCTCTCGCGTGTCCAAGTGCGGATCTGTGAGAACGGGATCGGCAGTAGTGGTAGTGGGCCAGCAACCGTCATACCGGAGCCCCAACTCGCGAGCACGTCTGCAGCATCATTGCCGTAGCACCCACTGTGCCCTTTTATCCATTGTAGCGTTACTGCATTGAGTGGATAACTTTTCAAGGCAGTTTGACACTCTGCTCTTAGTGTACTGTTGGTTATTTGGTGGTCTAGCGTGCTTTTAAAACGGCTGTGCTTTCAGTTAGGAGTCTTATGTTTAAGCCCTCCGCCTCCAATTCGCTTATTGCCGTCGCAGCCGTTGTTATGGCAACACATTCGCATCGAAAAATCGAACTGAGTTTGCCTAGGTTGAGCCAAGGCCAAGGCAGTGTACGCCGGCTCCTGAACCGTTATTTGTTTAGGAGCGTCAGTGTAAACGCGTACATCTTTGATACCGGAGTAGTCTTTATCCTCGGCTTGTGTTATTATGTATATTGTATTTTATGTCAAAGAAGTATTGTTTGAAAATTTTACCAAATGGGGCCTTTATTAGTGGCTGATGTTCTAAGATTCGCCTAAGCATTGTGGTGTTGGGAGCAGCACTGAGCACACAGCTTCTGGGTCCAAGTCCAACCTGATGACTAACGGTGGAAGCTCTGTCGTTTCAGTCGTTTCCGTAATTAAAACAATAATGGAAGAAAATGAGGGAACAGACAAACATCATTATATGATTACTATTAAATTTTATACTATACCTTGTGCCTCCAAATAAGTAAACTGTATCTTTATAGACTAGACATGCTTGCCGCCGTCGCTTGCACGGTTTTGGACCGGGCAAACTTATAAATTCCCATTTATTATCCGTTATAGAATACCTATATAGGTCATTGAAATGCACCTTTCTGTTTCCATTAAATCCTCCAAAGATATACATGTGATCTTTGTACAGCCCTGTAATAGAGTAAACGCTTGATTAAAATATTTGTAGGACAGAAGCAGATAGCGGACTGATATTTCTGCCCCTAAGGGTGCTTACATAAAGCAGCGGTTTGCCCGCTTCGACAAGCCGGCGGCGATTGGATCTTGTTTAAAATTAGTAGAGTATGTATACGGTCGCGCGGGCCAAACTTATTCACTATAAGCACCATAAGGGATTAATGGATGTATGTAAAAGATTTGTTTTGTTGTCTTAACTTATGCTTAGGCTTTGTATACGTGTGATCGCAAAGTCTCAGGTCGTATTGCAGGAATGATTAAACAATATTTTTAATTACTTGCATATGTAGTCCGAATGGATTTTTCTTTCACCGGTAGTTTTAAATTGATGTAGGTACTGTACTAGTACTACCCATCATCAGCCAGGGTTTGAGGTAAATGCCTTGTTGGGTCACCTTACACCACAGCAAAAGAAAAGGTACGATATATACTTCGAGCAAGTTATCATCTCGATGGTACTACTCAAGCCAATGATATGTTCCATTAGACACATGATCGAAAATTATTATGTAACTAGCTTTTACCCGCGGCTCCGCCCGCGTGGATGTCGGTTATCGCTATAATATCGGTTACTGTTATAAATTATAACCTATGTATTATTCTGATGTACTCGTATAAGCTATATTAAGTATTAAGTTTAATGAAAATTCATTCAGTAATTTTTATGTGAAAGGGTAACAAACATCAATCCATACATCCATACTCACAAGCATTCGCGTTTATAATATCACGAGCATAACTTATCACATTATTTATAATTTAAGAACACTTCTGTCATTCTTAAATCTTTTATTTTTTTTGTTACGGTAAATATGTATCGCTCCATGTACGAAGCGGAGGTAGCTTAGCTGTTAAGAAGTCGGCCTTATGAATAAGAGATCCCGGGTTCGAATCATGGCCATTACCGTAACTCACTCCTAGCACAAGCAATTTAGCTTTGTTCGAAAGGTTAGAGGGATTTTTAGTGATTTCGGTCGCTAATATTCTTTATATGAAAAAAAAACGAATAAAAGGCGATAAAAGATATTGTATTTTTTTTTCATAAACTATAATAGTAGTTAATAGCAATAATAGTAGTTAATTATTTATAGAAATAACTAGATTTTCCCGTAACCCTTCCAGTTTGGCTAAATTGTTTGTGTTAATATTATCGCGATATCATACTGGACTCGAACTCGAAACTCTCGATTGTAATGCCTTAAAAACACAAAATACCACTTTCATATTGATACTTAATAGGGCCCTTTTTGTTGGTAGAGCTAGTGATCTTTTTTTCTCTTTGTATTTACATATGCTATTATCGTGATTCATGACTGAGTATCGTTCTAGAATTATCATTAAAAGCTTATATAAATAATTAAAAAGACTCAAGGTAACTTACAAGCTGAATGGCTGCGTCGTCCTTCCGGCCAAACACCACTAGCAGGTAAAGGAATCCACGTTTCTGAGATAGTATCAAAACAATAAATTTGCGGACAGTATACTTCTTCTAATGAATTATATGGGCTGTTTAAATCTCCACGTCCACCATAGATATACATTTTTGTACCAACAGCTACTGCTGTGTGAAAATCTCGATGAGATGGTGGTGTGCCACGTGCATTAATGAAAGTCCATTGCATAGTGTCTAGATTCAGGCAGTGAACCTCCTGAGAATACTGATCGGTGAGATATTCAAATCCTCCAAAAATATACATCTTATTTTTGATAATGCATGCTGAATGTCCATCTTTGGCATAAGGCACCGCGCCGGTAACTTCTGGGGTTGTCCATTCTAATTTTCTTGTGTCGAAACAGGAGAGTGTGTCACATGCCACAGCATTATTTCTACCTCCCCACATATACACCTGTGAAATAACATAAATTACTCTTTTAGATTTCTAATCAAAATTGATCTCTGTTGCCCTTATTTGGAAGTTTTCAAACTAAATTACTAAATTACTACGGAACTAAATTACTGTCGGCCACAGGGCTGTTTCTTGAGAATGCCTCTTATCCTCCTTACATTCTCTTATAAAGTTGAGCAGCAAAGCAGAAGAAAACGTAGTACGGCAATAAAATGGGATTCCATCTTTTGTCATAATAGTTTTTGTCCTAATTTAAATTGCCATAACAAATTAGGCATAATTTTCTTTGTCATAATAATAGTGTGCCATAATTGGTTTTTAGCATACTGTGTTATTAAGCATAAATATTGTATATCCTAATGTTTATATTCATAACATTGATATGCATAAAGTTGTAAAGCATGGTGTTTATTTGCCTACAAGTTATTAGGTATAATGAAAACGCCTGCTAACATGGTGCTAGCAAGCTGGCAAGGATCTGGATGCAATCTGGACTTTAGGGCACCCCGACTCGGATAGGTTAGGTTAGAAGGCTAATGCGGGAGCGGAGCGTAGCGAAGCTCCCGCATTAGGCCTTCGTGGTTATTTTTTTATAAACCACCCAGAAGTAAGTAAGTAAGTAGGAGCCCCGCGTAGCGGGGCTCCGTCGACCAATTAGGTCAAAAGAACATTAGGTTAAATGAACTTTGATGCGCCCACAAGTTTGACGAAAGCAGTGTATAAAATAGTGTATTATTGTTAATAAAAATTTTGTAGTGATTTTTTCGGAATACTTATGATTATGCGTCGTTATGCTTAAGTAAACTTATGCTTTGGGATATTATGCTTATTAAATATTATGCTTATAGTAAATAGGAGTAAAAAAATTATGCTTAAAATGTTATGGCAAATGAGTATTATGCGTAAATAATGTTATGACAAGTAACATTATGCAATGTTAAATTATGACATAAAATTTTAGGAATAAAAATAGAGAACCCAATAAAATGACCCAATAAGGTAATTACCTAGCAACCTGGCTGACTGGGGCCGTCTAAGGCTTTGAGATGATCGTCTCGAGTGAGGAACTACATTTTTTTTAAAATAAATATTCCACAACATTTCACACAACGCAATCTAGATCCATGGTAAGCAGTGAACTAGCTTGTGTTATGGAATCTAAAATGCGGATAAACATACTTAGATACTTTTTTTTTGTAAATACATAATATACATTATACATAGAAACACCCAGACCAATGCAAATATATATATTCATGCATACAAATATTTGCACTGTGCGGGGATCGAACCCGCGCCTCCTGCACAGCGGCTGCGTTCACTACCGCTACGCCACGGAGGCTGTCAATTTGTGGTCGGATTGTTTTCACCTTGCTCCCGAAAGAGAGAAACTGGGGTGATAGGCAGACTCACCTGTCACCCTCTGACCTGCGCGCTCAGAGAACCTGGCCCGCACCCTATTTGCTGTAAACTCTGCTAATCAGAGGGACAAGTGGAAAGCTTACGGTCGAGAGGTTCCAGCTTCCAATCTTGGCCATTACACAACCGTCGGAGACGTGAAGTTACTCCTAACATAAGCAATTTAGCTTAGCTCAAAACAGTTAGTGAGACATTCTTTTAAAACGAAAACGTGTCCAGTTGAACGCAACAAAAATGTTTAGACACACAGCAATGCAAGATATCAGGAAGAGTAATTAAGTAACACGTTTTATAATATGATTCCTTGTTTATTTATTTAATTAATCAAAATGCCAAGGCTAAATGAAATAAGTTATGAAAATATATTAATAAATTCAATTGTATGTTACCGTTCATTTAAACATAACGTATCTATTACGTAAAACTAATATGGTAATGTTTATGCATTCGTAATCGAACTTCAAGGTTTAGTGTCGCAGGCAATAAAACCAATACAAATACTTAATTATGTTAGACTACCTGGAACTTCGTACGAAAATCTCCAATGATACCCGTCTGCGTGGCGGTAATATCGGACCCGAACCGGCTAAAACCGCATACCGTCTCGGGTCTCAATTATCGGTGTAAGGTTACCACTAAGGCATTTACCTCATCATGATGTTTTACTCGTGGTCCCACCAATTTTACCCCACCTGGTCGTAGACCCATTACCGCTGGACTCTTGGTCCAACTATTAATTTCCAATAACAACAATAACTTCATTCTGGTTTTGTGGTACATCCACGGGTCTCAATGTGTAAATATGCTATTATTGAATGGGTTTCCACATTCTTTGTCTTCGCGATGTTTGTTCGTATGTCACATGCGCAGCTTACAGAACACTTGATAATTTTCATATAAATAAATATACACTCTGATTTTATAGTCGCCTCGGAGCGAAAGATTTTTGGCAGTTGCGATTGCAGAAATATAATTTATTTCTGCATGGTTTAAAAAAAAAGCCACGAAGGTTAATACAGGAGCTCCGCTTTGCTTCGCTCCCGCATTAGCCTTTTAACTTCTAACCCAACCTATCCAAGTCTGATTGCGTATCTTTCTATTACGCCTGTAGCGTGAGTACATGTATGTATGTAGTTTTTTGTCTTAATATGAAGTAGGTACCTATAGGTAGAGGAGCATTTAATGTCGGTTGGGGGATTTTTTTGTGATAAATAATTATTAGCATAGTGCGATTACAAGTAGGTTCTTACCTACGGTGGGAGGTAGGAGCAGGAGTCAAACATTATACGTATGAGTCATGGGTTTTTATGATAGTGGGACCACGAGTACGGTGGGACTAAATCGGTGGGACCACGAGTCAGAAACCCATCTTATCCATCCTATCTAGTGCTACGCGGCTTCGTAAGCAAAATCAAGTAGGTAGGTAATTACATTCGAAGGAAACGTAATGAAGTAGGTATATTCGGAGATATTAAGAGACGACCATGGGAAGTGGGTATCACCTATTCCTTTGTTTTGCAGATATGAAAAAAATACGGATACCAATGTTATCAGTAAAGGTGAATAGTTCAAGTAACAAATATTCATGTTAAATAGGTATAATCTTTGGGTATAACAACAGTAGGTATTTTAATTAATTCATTGCTATTCAAGCTAAATATGTAAGTACATATTCAAAATTTTATCAATATTGGTTGAAGATACCTACTATCTGCTTCAAAATCAAGTTGCAAGATTTGACTGAGCAAACAAAGTTAAGTACATATACCTAACCTTCCGCCTTTTTGAAGTCGGTTAAAAAGGTCGGCAACATACCCCTTCAGATTAGAGAGCGCAAACTACGCGAGTTTGCCTCGCCGTTTTTGCCGCACGCTCCCCCTGGCCCCGTTTACCCCTAATAGATGGCCCGCGCAAGTAGGTATCTACCGAGTCGACTAATTGTAAGGAATAAGACTGTGACTACATAGGAACCTATATGGTGGCAATTAACTCCGATGCGAACAGATGTGCGAGCTTTCTTTCACATTGAGCCGACTTGGGTAGACTACCTGATTTTTTTTTAGTTTCGGAACAGTAAAAGGACTGTAGTTTCGTTCTACTGCATACATTTACAGTACGTACTAACATACTATATACATTCGGTTTTTGATCCCTATCTAACCCTAATTCAGTGACCAGATCAAAACCGATTAATATATTAAAAAGTAGTCAATGCCCGCATGGAATACTGATCCCAATCACGCGACCCCTACCTAGGAACTTGATCAAAGCCTACGAAGCTTTTGGAGCAAAAGTAAATCCCAACTGTCAAACTAAAAACTCCCAGTGTTTAGTTCTTCTGTTAGACAGTTGGGGTTTAGTCAAAAATATGAGAGGACCTAGCATTCAAACAAAGGCGTCCGATACACCTTTTGGGATATCCTGTACCTATTCAGAGACAAAATAAATATATTCTTGGACTAAGTGCGGTGGGTAACAAATTCAATTAAAACTATGAGAGGACCAAGCATTTGAACAAAAGCAAATGCATTTTTAAGGATATTCTTTACCTGAATCTATTCAAAGACATTTTTTTTCATGTACTGGACAAAGTGTATTGGGTTACAATTTTATTAAAACTATGAGAGGGCCAAGCATTCAAATAATGGCATTCAATGCACCTTTTGGGATATTCTATACCTGAACCTATTCAAAGATATAAATATGTTCTAGACAATTTTAATGGAACCCATTTCTATTTAAGTGTCTACAAAGGTTCCAAATAGCTCTGGAAGAAATGCAAATAGGTATTTAGATTTACAGCAAGCTACAACAATGTGCATGAACAATCATGTTTCAAACTGTGGTCCAGAGGGTGAGGAATAGATCCACATAGCAGGTCAAAATTTGTATCAGCGAACGATCATTTAGATAACAAAATTAATTTTTGTTCCTCAATATTTAAACATTTATTTACTTCCTCAACTGACGTATTACGCAAAATTAATGTAGGCAGATTTGCTTGTGATGGAGACTATAATGAAAATCCAAATTTAATATTTAGATTAAACTTTAATGAATAATCATTCATTGAAATAAACTTTATTTAAATTAAGTAATCATAGAAGACTTCATTGATATCGGGAAAAATCACATAAGCTTCTGAAAGTATTCAAATTATAATATTTGTTATTAAGACATGCATTGTTGTGGTTGTGATAGGCCTTTATGATATAGAATAATTTCTATTGGACAAGAATAATTATTTTTGCAAGTGAAATAGCTTGTGCAGTCTACTATCCTTCGGTCTATGTCATGTTTTACTACACATACAATGGTTTTCAGCTGCACGCATAGAGTGCACAATACAACTAGTGTGGTGTGGAAGTAAAACATATAGCTACTATGTCAGAGGTGGCAAGTTTGATTCTTGCTCTGTGCAAATTGTATGCATGAATATGAACCTATATTTGCATTGGTCTGCTTGGTTTGGTGTACAACATGTATGTAATTAAAAATAAATTATCTAAATGTGTACATTAAAATATTAGAACCGTAAGTACAAGCTAGTTAAGTAATGATGATGGCACTGTGTAGTATTTTAGAATAATGTTTTCATTAACTATTAGTATTATTTTTTACTAAACATAACATAAAATAAAACATAACACATAACATAAAACATAAACTATTAACTAATCAGGTACATTAATTGGACATTCCTGTGCTTTATATTTACTTACTGAGTTTGACTAAATCAAATAAACTGACTTTGGGTAATCAACACAAACATTGGTTGCACCATCATATTTTATACTATCACCATAAGGTATCTTATTGTAAGTGCTACAACCATCTCAAAACAGTGCACCCATGTCAGGTATAAAATGTTTATAAAAAATTGTATCTAAACAGACAGAAATTAAGCAAAAAGGTTCCCCTCACTGAGATATCTACAATGTTCTTTGTTAATTTTTTTAGTTATTTGTGTCAATCTAAAATCATACTAAAAGTACAAAAAGGTAATGTTATTATTATTATTTATTTGTTTGAAGTTGATGTTGGTATCTAAGAAACTGTTTAAGACAAGATTAGGGTTCATTGACAGTCTGAGAACACTGATATGAAGGGACAAAAAGACAATAATTAGTGATTACTTTGTTTGTCACATAAAAAGCTTTTTCATTAGTAAAGTAACACAGTTGTATTGATGTGAACTAGCAGAAAATGGATAAGCAAAAGAAATAATTCATATAGCTTACCTTGTCACCGTATGCCACTGTTGTATGCCCATATCTTTGGAAAGGCACCGAGTCAGATTTCTTGTATGTTATTGTATACCATCTTAGTGTGTCCGTATCCAAAACATAAACAGGTATTGGTTCCCAGTCTTTATATTCTTCAGAGGAACAATATCCGCCAAAAGAATATATTTTTTTGCCAATGCATACTGCAGCATGGTTGACTCTCATCGGCCCACCTTCGATGTGGGCTGTCCATTTCATTTTAGAGACTTTGAGTAATCGCAAATAACAGATCAGTGCCAAGGTATAATATGATGCAGGAAGATAACGAAATGCTCTGACTTCTTGATTCTTCTATTGACTGACTTGACTTGACAGCAAACAGCAAGGCAGAGCACCATGCACGATAACGGCATGCACTCGCACACAAAGATAATAAAAATAAAACTAAGCCATCAAACCAAATCAGCGGAACCAGCCAGCCAAACTGTGTGATTGTGGTATGCTCAGTATGCTGTGATTGTGACTTGTGAGCCAAACAATTTTTTTTATTTCTTTCATTTTCCGATAGTGATGGGACAACTTGGAGTTGTGATTGAAATCCGAGTAAACTCGAGTTGCACAGAACTTGAATTGGATTCTTCCTGAATCGATTTATGATTATTTTAGTTGACTAACGATTTGCTGATTTTCTTTACATGAAGGAACTATTTGATTATTTGATAAATCGTTTACTTGTGTGGTGGTAGTGTCAGTAGTGTGGGCATAAAACGTCCATTGAACGCTTCAACGGTAATAGGGCACTTCAAACAAATCGTCTATCTTTTTATGATGCAGTGAAATCAAGGGGCTACATAAGAACAGTATGCAAAGCTGAATCTATTTGATCACCCTGCCAGCTTCAGTGGTAATGGCCAGGAGAGTGGACAGTAGGTAGATAGATAGATAGATAATTCTTTATTGTACACCAATAAATTTACACTAGGACAAGTAGATAGCATGGCCATGCTGGAAGCCAAAGTCAAGTGTCTTCGATAACTAGTTAGTCACTGTACAAACGGCAACTACACACAGCCACACCTGCCATCACAGGACACAGCCTGCCTTTTAATAACCACTTTTTTATTTTAGGAATCACTGACAGCCTTCTCTGCAGGGCCTGCATTAGAGAGGAAGAAACAGCGGCATAATATGTGCTCCTACACTGTCCTGCAACCACCACATACAGGGCTAAGTACTTCAAAAACACAGGTACGCTCTGTAAGATTACCAGCAGCGTGAATAGCCTGCTGGCGTTCTTCCATGAGTTCGGGTGGATCGTGTGAAATTCCCACTCTCACGCGAAAATCGCGCCATGACGTGGAGTTGCGGATATTAGTCTGTGATACCATACCATTATATTTATTGGGGGTAACGTGAGTTCAACATGATTAATGGAAATTTCAACTCGAGTAGAGGGTTCAACTCCGAAAGTTGGCACGTCACTAACCTTAGAGACTTTGTGACAGCTGTCAACTAGCATTCCATAGATTTAATGTACACTTCCACAGATAGAAAATATAATATTTTTATCTCGGCGCACTGGCTTTTGTTTGAAAAATTAATTAAATTTAATTTTGTGATTTTGCGTAAATGTCTAAGGTATAACAATCTTCGAAAATGTTCCATTTATTAAAAAAAATCTTCACTATTTGAAAGGTAGATTAAACCCTTATTATTCACAATGGAAATAGGCTATATAAATATCTTCATTATACCTAACTACCTCAGGAGCAGTATTCATAAACGTCAACTAATCTTGCAGAGTCCCATATATTATATTATTGTCCATCAAAGTCGGTCATTACTTCTCCGATCGGAGATTTGTTTATCAAACCGTATCTGTGCTATGGTGGAAGTTAGCAGAGAGCAGTGCCGACTGTGAGTTTAGCCCTGGGCTAATACTAATTAGTAGCCCCCACCCAATGAGAGCGCCTAAACCAGACATATCCTCCCCCCTCCCCCTGCTTGCTTGGAGGTGATTATGTTGGACTCGATGTCGTAGTCGTCGTGTCATGTGTCGTCTGGGTCGTAGGTTGCTAGGGTGGATACATCTCTCGCACCCTAGCCCATCCAGAGCCATCTCTTTCGATTTGTCTTAGGGTGTTGGGACCGCCGAGTCTCCATCTAGCCCCCGGGTATAAAGAGGCGTCTATTAGGGTGACAGACGGCTCTACCCGTCACCCCTAGGTCCGCATTCATGGGGGACCGAGGTCGTTCTGTGACCTCCGACGCCCGAGACATCTCCACGGGCTGTGCAGTTGGTCTGTCTCTTCCCTTTCTGCCGTTCTCGAGCATTACTTGTTCGCAGGAGGTGGTGGCAGCCCACGCACACGCGCAGCGTACCATCGCCATGAGCAAGGCGGTAAGAGAACTCCCACTCCTAGGGTTACTTCTAGCTCCCGCCTCGGCGTCTCCCACGCCGGGCACTCCGTGAGCGTGTGCAACCCCGAATCCTTGCTCGCGTTAGAGTGATGGCACTCGAACGTTGGCTCCATAAAAGAACAAAATCTCTCACCGACCGAGGCCAGTCGCACTTGGGTACATGGCGGCTCTCTCTGTCCGACTATGCGGTGGAGATAGAGAAACACACGAGCGCCTAGTGGGTTGTATTTGTGGAGGTCAGCTGGCGGTGTTTTACAGAAAATATCGAAGTGTAGCCGATTCACAGTTCACCCGGAAATCCGACTCCAACTGTGGAAATGGTTCCTGTAGTTGGTTCTACATACAAGGTGTGTTTGGAGAACCAATTACAAGAGCCTTTCTCACACACAGCTATTATTTAGCAGATTGATTATTAGGTCTAGGTCCTAGGTTACCAATTCAAGAAAAAGTATCGCAGTTAGACCAGTTTTCGAACTTTTAGGGCCCCAATTACCTGATTCTACTGCCATAGATCTTCATATTGCAACCGGAATCGACAGCTTATCGTTCTCTCCGAGGCACGACCAGACCATTGCAAATATGTACCTAACCATATTTATGCATACTAATATTTTCACTGAGCGGGAATAGAATTCGCGCACCCTGCGTACCAGTAGCGTTCACTGCCGTCACACCATAGAGGCTGTCAAACCCTCCTTCTTGAATATTATTTGCTCGCAGAAGGAGGCAGCGACAGTTCACGCGTATGCACTTTGTACCATCGCTTTAACGGTGGCGTTGAGCGAGAGACTACTTGGAGGGCCCTGAGTCCTGGTGAGGGGTACTGAGTGCTCGCTCTCATCACAGGGATGGCGCTCAGGCGTTGGCTCCTTCCCCCGAAACAGGTCATCCCCCGCCCTTTTTTTGAAGATCACCTCTCTACCCATTTTTCTTTGATTGCCAATTCTTCTACTCCACAATGATGGTCTGACGGAGCTGAGACGTTTTGGTACCTACTCCCGCACCACGTTACGCCACCGATATAGTTGGGAAAGGGCTCTCGCCTTCAGGTCCCATAGCGGGGTTCCAGCAAAGAAAGTCACCTTGAAGCAGCCCGTTTATCATCATCTAAAATATGCACTGAATACATGATTGTAGACGGTGCGAGTCGTTGAGACTGACTGAGACTGCGAACGGTTTCGGGTCTCAATTACCGGGGTGTTAGTTTACCCAATAAGACAATACCCCTGCCGACGATGCGTACAACAACCCTCTCCCTCCCCTTTCGGTGTTCGATGGGGACACCGTGCTGCCTACATTCGAGGTGGAAACAGAAGATGGCCCGTGGTCAGCCGGGATGCGAAGGAAATGCTTTATTGGGTAACCTTACACTTTCGGTAATTGAGACCGGAGAATAAATAGAAATTAGACACAACAGCCTAGGATATGATTAAGTAAGTACTATATTATGGTGATGGTACTGATTGTATAGAATGCACCAAGAAGAGCAGAACATAAAAGCTCTCTAAGCTAGGACCTAGTCTCTAACCTAGGTAGGTAGATAGGTGTCTATTGAAGCATTGAAAAAGCTTGGTGAGCCGTCGTACATTACGTCTGATTGTACATACTTACATAAAAACATCGTTAAACTCCATTGATGTTATATAACGACTTTCAAACTTAATGTATCTTACTGAGTAATATTGTATACTTTTTTCATCAGCAAGAGAGCAATAGGCGTGATCTTTCAACGCCAGGCGGTGTTAGGGTGCGAATCATTTGTTATTATTTCTCTCACGCGTCGAGTTTCCAAACAAATTGTATTGTAACTGACAATATGAGCGATTATTGTTCGATTTTATATAAATGTTCTGTCCGTGTTGAGAAATAAATTTGAGTAGTGATTTGAAAATGGCGTTAAAAAAGTTAAAAATTATTTAGATCAAGCAACATTATGCTACGATAATTCGTAGAACAAGCGTAGCGAAGTTTTAGCTTCTAAAGAGTTGAAGAAAACAAGTAACAGAAACTGTAAACGAAATGAAATTATTAATTTATATGAAAAACATAATAGGTAGGTGCTTAATCAGTCTGGTTGAGGCGAAAGAACTGTTCGCAGGAAAGTTTATTACGTATCATAAGGGTATTTTATTTAACAAGGTCAATAACTGCGTGGTTTCTGGTTTAGTAGAAGAGTACAAAAGCCTCTAATTTTCTTCCCTATGTATCGTATACGGTGGCTTTCCATCTATCTAGTTGATGTCATAGAGTTGTCGTTACAGGGGCCAACAGGAAGTACTTATTAAATAACTAGCTGATGCCCGCGGCTTCGCCCGCGTGGAATTCTGTTTCAGTTCCCGAGACGGCTTAACTCTTTTTTTATTTTTCGTTGCGTAAGAACCATCCCCATAATGCAAGGAATACCCAAAAAAAAGAATTAGCGAAATCGGTCCAGCCGTTCACGCGTGATTGCGTGACCAAGGGAAATAGGGATTCATTTTTATATATGTAGAAGTGGTAAATGCATCTTTGGTTACTCTTTCTGATATATACCTGCGTCTGCGTATACCTGCGTCAGGTAGGCAGCAGTTATTGGGCTTATTAGGTAGGTAGGTATCTACTATTACTTAACAAGATATCTTAGTTAAGTTTTTTTTTATATAGTTAGCTATATACACACATACCCGATATTCTTCATCATTCTTTGTGGAAGGCGTTGACATGTCCTACGTCGTATAGAAAACGCATTGCCGATGACGCCCGATCTATAAATCATATTTGGGTTCGGCAATCGTCGGTCCCGTCTGCTCGGAGACTTTCCTCGTTTTTTGTCTGACTCCTGAACCGTTAGCGTGTGTGATAGAAGGGTGGCGACACATGTTAGTCCTATACGTTGTGACCGATTGTAACGTGATAAATTGATGTAAGGTATACTACTTTGGTACGCAAACATGCAGGGAATATTTCAGCAGATAATAACTCAGACACGTTAAGTAATTGGTAATTATTTTTCATAAATGATAATGAAATTTGACGGTCCATAGCTACCTATAAAGTTTACGATTGTTTTCAATTCTCATACTCAGAAAGTTAACTAGTTATTTGAACATAGGGGGGGAAATATATCTTTTTGTCCCGGGAAAACGATTTTCCTGCTGTCAAATAATTAAGAAATATACTATCTTGACATTTTCACAGAAAAATTACGGAACTTCTAATAAATAAGGTACGACGCGCTCTCCGTCGCCGGAGCCGTCCGCGAACGCGGGCAGCGATGTCCGCGATTCCGTGTCGCTCATCGCGCCGCGCCCGCTCTGCTGTATCCTTCGGCATCCGCGCAGCGGACCATCACCGCGAGCAGGGTGGAGAGCGTGAGCAATCTCACCCCCAGGGCCGACACAAGCTCCCGCCTCGGCGTCTCAAACGCCGGACACTCGGTGAGCGTGTGCAGCCCCAAGTTCACGCTCGCGTCGCAGTGATGGCACTCGGGCTCTATGCCCATCAGATGCAGATACCGCCCAAAGCTACCGTGTCCGGTAATTATCTGCGTCTGACGGTGCGAGAGGCTACCGTTGGCCTCTCTAGCTACTCCCCCATGATCGGTCTAACCTGCACTAGGGTAGTACTTCCGCCCTACAGAATACCGCGGTCATAATAACCTCGTGTTGTGTTCCCGGCGGTGAGAGGGTAGTCAGAGCTTACTGGAAAGTTTTTGTGCTGTCTGTAAGAAGACTGGCTTGTCCTGCTTTATCTTTTACACTGACGGCACAGAAACTCTCCGTTCTAACAGGGTCGGCAGTGCGAGTTTAACACCGCTGGTGTTGCAAACGTCCCTAGGCAACGGTAATCACTTTCCTTCAGGAAGGCCGTGTGCTTGTCTGCCACCTAAGTGGTATTAAAAAAAATATAAGCTGTATTCAGCTGTATGTAAGAAGGTAAAGCTATTTTTAACTGTGTGCAAAGCTATGCCAATAGCCATAGTAATAATTCAAAAAATTATCACAATATCTCGTAGTCCCTCAAAACTCAGTAATTAATTGAGATTTGTATCTCCCTTAATTTTCCATAACCATTTCCATACCATTAAAACTTGCCATGTAATATAAAAATATAACCGATCCACTCTATTCCTCACATCATATTTATTCAGTTTCATCGATTGGATGAATACATTATAAGCTATTCAAAAAGCTTATTTGGATACGTTACACGCACCACCCGTTAGCCTATCAAATAGTAACATTTATCATCGGAATCCTATAAAAAGTAAACCAGAACTAATCCGCGAACCCCAGTCACCCCCTCGTAATCTGCATACGCCAAGAAAATAATTTCACGCCCTAGCCACGTCGAGACGATGCCCCATTGTTGAGATTTTTATGTTAGAGTTTGATATGTGGATACAGTTAGATTTTTAGAGAATGCGTAATTATTTATTGTGTTGGTATTGGTACCTAATTTTGTTATGATTAAGTCTGACGACGTGGGTTCTATTCGATGTGTGTCGCCGCTAACTGGCTCACTCAGCCGTACAATGAACTGCCTAGGCAGTTAACTAAACGGCGATATTCAATTAAAGGTCTGACATAGGGCATTTATTGAAATATTACTTGAAAATAACTTCCACCTAGTTTTTTAAAAGTAAGTACTAAGTAATTAGAAACCGAAATTACTATCTAGTAAGTACCTGTACGAGCTCTGCCACCCGTACCAAGGTGATAAATAAAAGATGAAGCTAAGATCAACTATATATTGTCTCAACTTAATCAGAAATGATATGCTATAATGGATAATGATAGAGTATTGTGTAGAGTAGTAGTAATGTGAGTACACCCGAACTGATTGATTATCGTAATGATACTAATTGAATCTAATGGTGAAATACCGCGGATCGGCGTAAACCGCTGACTACGCGCAATGCCACTGTAAGATGCTTGCATTTATTGTTGTATCGTACATGCTCCCACCTCGCGAGGAGGTGGGTAATGATGCTAAATGGATGTGAATGATGTGAGACAAGGTGATAAACAATAAGCTGTATTATGTGCCCATATTATAATTTAGTGTCTCTAGTTTGGAATATGCTTCGGTTCCGAACATCCTCTCAGGCCAAAGAAACAATGAATCTCTGGAATGTCTTTTTGAAAAATACACTTCCTAGGTATAGCAGAAGATGCTTGGTCTCTTAACTTAACACTGTTCGTCCGTATCGATTCTACCGACACTTCACTAAGCTGACGGTCAGCTATGCTTGGACGACGCGAAACCACTCCACTTTGCACTGTCGAGTCTACCGACACTTCACTAAGCTGACGGCCAGCCGTATGTTGACGACGCGAAAACATTACACTTTGCACTGCAGTCTGAGCACAACTGACTCTTGCACTGCCTCGCCTCCTCCGCCACGTAAATGGTTACATATTGATGAATGTCATGTGTGGACAGTATATCATAGGAAGGATCAGTGGCCGCCGATTTTAAGTGCTTGATCTGATTACCAAGATCCTCCAGCGTTTGATTAATCTGGTCATCTCTGGGTTCAATGGATTTCTCTAAAGGTATGTTTATCATGTGATTTAAATCTGCTATGTTCGGAGTAACTATTTCCGGATTCAAAGCTAAGGTATGGCCTTAATCGTGCATACAGTGCAAAGTCCTCACCTTTGATAATGCAATTCGATTCGAGATGTATAATGCCCGCTCCAGACAGCTGTTCCGATGTAACTCGATCGTTACATATTAAACGTAATGCGCACGTGTTGCAACAAAAATAAAAATATTTTGATAGCTCATTTAATTCATACCACACGTGGTTGCACGTAGACACGTGTACGGTGCATCCTTCAGTTTTAGGCTTACAAAATCTTTCATTTACTGACAGATAGCGAATCGGCGAGGTGATATGACATGAATAATTGCACTCATTATATAAACACGCTCGCAGTTCAGTTGCAGATAAGTAGCTGTCTTTTCCCAGATTAACTGCCACATATTCGTTAATTGGGTAGACCGTAATAATGTTATTGTTGGCGATCTGATGCGGAATCGGGATAGTTTTGTAGAGATTGTAATAAGTTTCCCTACTAGTCAGCGGAAATGTGATTTCGAAGATGAAATAATCTCACAATATTCGCCCTTTGATTTTCAGTAGGTTGTAAATGTATCTGAGATCTGTTTGAATGTTTTCCATGGGTAGTTTAATATCCTTAGTTAGCTGACTCGAAATGACTTGTAATTCATTACGTAGTTGGGCAGGGGTTAGCAGATGGGTATTGAACTTTCCATGGTAAATATCGGCGGTCACGGTATCCAGCAATGTATCCTGAATCTGTTTCAAGTTTTGCATAAGGTTGCTCATAGTCATGGCTGATAGCGTAAAGTCTTGCACCTCACTGATACCTATCATATTTTCCTGGACGTGATTGATTGCTTCGCCCAATGCGTTAAGGTGTTTATTTATCGTTCTTTTATGATGTTTTCTGTCCTTTTTAACAGGTTGTATTCGGCTTCAACGACAGACGTTTGATTTCTTAACATGCTTGTCAAGTGATGTTCGTTCTATCTTATCAGCTCAATGTCCTTTCTATATTGCTACGCGAAATGCTCGTCCAATACGCCGAAAAGACTGTTAGCCACGTATCCGATTCCATTGATAAGGCCACGACTATGTCTCGCGGGCGCCTCAAAATGCTGATCCAGCAACAACTTGTTGTAATGTTGTAACTTTAGATACTCGTGGCGTAGTTGTAGCAGTATCGTAGTGCATTGAAGCGTATCTCTTAGTCTTGTACATATTTTTTCTGAGTGATTTAACGATTTCATCACTGCCGTAGTTCCTTACCAGTAAGGCGACATGTCGTAATAGACCACCAGGGTCCATTTATCCCGGATAACCTGTATGTTTGAAATAGCATCGAAGTATACTGACATATTTCCGGGCAATGACGTCACGTTATATGCCACGTGCGAAGTTGTTAGCAGGGATAGGAAAAGCATCAGCGCGACGGCCATTGACATAAAGGATCTCGGCTGGCAATTGTTTCTCCGCATGCCATCATTCCCCGCCTGGTTATTGATGCTGCTATCATGATCCCGGTCAGGGTACACGGGTAAAATTGATAATTTGATTACTGACCTTTTTATAATGCCGTTTTTTGTTTTTAAGACACGACTCTGACATATCCATCTTGTCCTGGATTAAGGTCTATCACCCTTCCCATCAACCATTTGCCGGGTGGGAGGTTTTCCTCATGAATGGTAACTAAATCACCCCGTCTTATGTTTTCTCGTGATTTCAACCACTTAGGTCTGTCGGACAACTGTACCGGACTATTTTTTTGGACAGAGACGCAACTGCGTTAAATACTCCGTCTTCCACCTCTTCCATAGATCTTCAAATAATTTTGCTATGAGATGCCATCTTGTTCTAGCGTCGGAAGCTGTGTCAATTAATGTCGATCCTGGCTTTGCTGTCAAGAAGTGTGAGGGAGTTAAAAAATCCATATCCTCTGGGTCCTCTGTGAGAGCACAAAGCGGCCTTGAATTTAAACAAACAATTGAGATAAAAGGGTGGCATATTCTTCATAGGTCAACTTCTGTTCCCCTATGACACGTTTTAGGTGATGTTTCAAGCTTCGGACCGCTCTTTCCCATAGACCTCCGGCGTTCGGCCAAGATGGAGCGTTGAAGTGCCACTCGATTCTCATGTCTGATATCTCAGCTAAAAAATTGTTATTAAATATCTGTTGTAAGTGATGCCTTGTAAAAGCCTATTTGCGCCGATAAAGTTTTCAGGTTTTTTACGGATTCAGGTTTTGTGTTACAAATAGCTGGTTTCATGTACCATCTGTTTTTCCGAACGCGCACAAACGCGAATCATTATTTTGGTAATCTTTCCAATACGTCTCCAACGTTTCTAACTTTCTCCTTACATATTCGACCGCTCTACGGTCGCGAGCAGTCTTCTTAAACGATGCCATAAGCTGCTCCATGGCTTGACCAGTTTGCTCCTGATTGGCTAACAAGTTCTCCATTTTTTACAGGAGTGTAAGACAAAAGTAATTGGAAAGATCTTACTTGATTTGCTCGTACAACACCTGCTTAAAGGCTGCTGATGATTGCTTCCTCGTTAGCTCAGCACTGGCACTGTTGTTCCTGATAGTCACTGATATACACCACACACGCGATCGATCCTTGCTTTCAACCAAACCGCGCGCTAGGTAAAGCTTCGAAGGACCAAAAAGATGTACGGTCAGAGACCTAACACCTTTTGAATGATATAAGATCTTTACTGGGTTTCCTTGATTGAAACACATGTGTTCAGAATGACGCATTTATTGGCACTGATTTAAAGTACATTTGTTTAGTACTACGCAAACCTTAGTGGTTTATAAGTGCTAATTTAAACTAAACTGTAAATCAATGTCTTTAGGTGTTAATAAATAAATAAAAAAATGTAATAGAATGAATATGATGCGACATGGCCGGTGCTAGCGCAGCACAAAAGCTACGCTAGCGAAATGTTCGGGTTTGCCCGTAGCGTGTACAGTGAAGTGCACGTGTCGTACCTAATTAAAATTGCATTTTCTAGAGACAATAACATTTATATATTTACAAATTGCTGTTTTTAATACAATTGCAATAACTAACTGTTTCTATTTATTCAAATAATTAGCATCGTGTGTTTACTTAATGTTACTTTCTTGTCCGGGAGTATGTACATGACAATCAGAAGGTGGTTAGGTATCGAGAAGAATGACTACATAGAACTGCACGGCTTTTGTGACGCTTCACAAAAGGCATATTCAGGATGATCTACTGTCAAAGATGACTCTTCCACTGTGATCTCGGCGACTGTTGTCCTAGCTTAGTCTTTACAGTGGCTAAGTAAGCTTCTAACGTTTCTCGTGCTTGAGTATAGAAGGACCTAGTTTTCTGATAAACATCGTCTGAGAAGTAACTGCTACTACTATCCTCAAACTTGTTTAATGGAAGATGATTTGAGTGAAAACTTTTTCTCAGAACAGACTCCACTTTCCTCTGACGATCAAGAGTGTTTACAGTTGTACAAATCAACCACCACCCGGATGTTGGACGGCAGATATAAGGTAAAGCTTCCATAAAGGTAAATCTTGCTATTCAACTAAAAGGTGTCGGGAATGCAACGATCAGCATAATACAATTTTGCACGAGGCGTTCGCGAATGACGTAGTTTCTACTACTACGGTGTCAAAGCACGAACCTAAGCAGACTAGCAGTACATATGTGTCTCAACGACTGAGTCAGCAAGAAATGTCAGAAATATTGATAACCACCGCCATGGTCCAGGTACAAGCAGGAGATAGCGGGTATAAGGAGATGCGAGCTTTAGTGGATCAGTGTTCACAGATAACCTTAATTACAGAAAAAGCCGCACAACGCTTAAAACTGCCTAGAAAAAGATGTAAGAGTGAAGTAGCAGGCGTTGGAGAGAAGGAGAACAACTGCAAGCGAATAATGACCTTACCCTGCGCTTCTCTTTATAATCCGAAGTTCATTTTCACGGTGGAGGCGTATATCATGAATAAACTGGTAAAAGATCTACCTAGCTCCTTCAAGAAGCAACACTGGCCACACTTAGAGGGGTTATTATTAGCAGATAGTAACTTCAATATCAGTCGATCGGTGGATATCATATTAGGTTCCGATATATATCCGAAACTAATATTAGATGGCCTACGCAAAGGTAGCAGCCCAACGATGCCCGTCGCTCAGCATACGGCGCTCGGGTGGATAATTTGTGGCAGTACTGAAACCGCGACGTCACCAATGCGTCAATGTTCTGTCGTTAACTATATTAACGACATGAAAAGGTTTTGGGAGGTAGAAGACGTTAATGAGGATGTTTCAAAGTCGGCAGAAGATCAGAAGTGCATTGAGTACTTTGAAAAACCACTGTACCTCGGGAAGATGGTCGGTACGAAATCCGTCTGCCATTCAAACCAGATTACAAACAGGAATTAGGGTCATCCACCTCAGCAGCTCTGGCGCAGTTTCGTCAGTTAGAACGTAAATTTAGCATAAATAATGTAATTGAGCAAGAATATAAGCAATTTATCAAAGAATATTTTCAATTACATCATATGAAATTTTCAATGGATAACTTGACACCAGGGTATTATTTACCGCATCACGCGATCATTCGCGCTGAATCAACCCCTCCAGCTACGCTAGATAGCTAAAATAAGAAGCGGGTGTACTTCGGTAGTGAAAGTGCTTGGCCATATCAAAAGCGGCGGCGGGCGCGGAAATTTCAAATATATGAAAACGCTCGTTGCGGCCACATCGAAGTGACTTATCACCTGAATCTTGTGGGGGGCGGACACACGGAAACATATTTATTGGCGTGGCTAACTTGGCTCTGGGACATTTGACATTGGCGTTTCGCCATTAATACATTTTACTTGACATTTACTCTACATCTTGAGGTTGGCAGAATCATCGGTACCTATATAACTGATTAATATTAGGGGTTAAAGTATGGAATTGCCGATTTGTACTGACAAATTGAAATTCGTTTTTTTTTTTAATTTAACGTATTTATTTAATCAAAATAATTACCATTATTATCTATACATTGCTGCCATCTAGTAGGAAGGTCATTTATGCCTTTGCGATAGAACTCTGGTGATCGAGATTCGACAAACTGTGTGAAAGCATTTTGTACTGCCTCCTGAGAAGAAAACTTTTTATCACATAGAAAATTGTCCAAATCACGAAAAAAATGGTAGTCTGTTGGAGCAAGGTCTGGCGAATACGGAGGGTGACGAATAGTTTCTAATTGCAGTTCCTGTAGAGTTAAAACGGTTTCTCGTGCTGTATGAGGTCTCGCGTTATCATGGAGCAATAATGGTGAAGATCGATTCATGAGTCGGGGCTGTTTCACTGCTAGTTTTGCTATCATTGTTCGGAGTTCGGCACAGTAGACATCTGCCGTTATTGCTTGACCAGATCGTAGAAAGCTATAGTGAATAACACCATGCTGAGACCACCAAACAGTTACCATTACCTTTTTATTGGTAAGCTTTGCTTTAGGACACTGTTGTGGCGTTTCACATGGGGTCAGCCATTGCATTTTTCGCTTACGGTTATCGTAAAGAATCCACTTTTCATCACATGTCACAATTCGATCCAATATTCCTTCATTTCTGTATCGATTCAACAAGGCAACACAAGTTTCAACACGCATTTCTTTCTGAAGATCAGTCAAATCATGAGGTACCCATTTTTCACATTTTTTTATTTTATTGATTTGACGCAAATGAGTCAATATTGTTGGTAAGGTAACGTTAAACCATGCAGCTAATTCCTGGGTAGTTTGGCTCGGATCGGCTTCCACCATGTCTTTCAATTCATTGTTATTCACCTGTGTGGACGGCCTTCCTCGTGGTTCGTTCTTCAAATCAAAGTTTCCATCACGAAAGCGTTTAAACCAAAATCGCACGGTGCGTTCATTAGCAGTCCCCTCTCCAAACGCAACATTGATATTGCGAGCTGTTTCTGCCGCGTTAGTTCCGCGTCGGAACTCGTATTCAAAAATCACTCGAATTTTCGAAGTATCCATCTTTCTTGTCTAAGCTGAATAAAAAAAACAACTGAAAGTCGATAATCGAATGTTGCACATTTTTAAATGAAGAACTACATAGGTACCATGTGGAAAAAGTTTCACTCAAAAATCTCAAACCATGAAGGTTCTATGTCAATTCGAAGTACCTATTACAATGAAACGGCAATTTAATACTTTAACCCCTATTATATAGGTACCGATTTCAATCAAATAAGAAGAAGGACTTATTTTGTCGGGAGCCTAGAGCGACTGCTTTGAGTTACTAATCCTATGTAGCGACTGTCATAATGCGTAGGCTGGCAGGGGTAAAGAACCATTTCGGTGTTGTCGCAGTTGCCGCTCGGTATATTATACTATACATTTCTATACTATTATTTAGTATCAAGTACCAGCTTATACCCGCTACTCTACCCGTTTTCACGACTTAAGGTAGGTAAGTACCGGATTGGTTTTATGTTCGATTTTTTTAAAACGTCTCATACTATTCAACAAAAAAAACACTTCACTGTTTTTATTCAGTTCGTATGTACACTATCGTATATTTAGTATTAAACACTTCCCATCGCAAGATTGGACTGTTAAGTAAAAATACCGCATACCGAATGTTGGAGGAAAGCTTGCTTTTAAAACCATGCAGAAATAAATCATTGTTATAACTGTTTATTTAAATGGTAAGTAGTAAAACGTCATCCATCCAAGCTATTTGCCTAGCCGTTTAATTAAATGGCTGAACACCATTCAGGCCATTAATTGAATGGCGCCGTTAAGTTAACTGCCTAGGCAGTAATTGAACGGCTGATTAGGCTAGTTTGCGGCGACATATATATATATATGTTTATGGAGGAATGAGGTTAGATGTTCCTGTCGCTAGATGGCAATAAGGATTTCTGTGGTCATACCACACGTACCTACACTGGTATGCCGTATGACCACAGAAATCCTTTTACAATTCTAGGCTTTTAATTTGCCTCGTCAAGAAAAAGAGTCTGCGAAAGATCAGCCCCTCTTGACAAGTGGCACGAGTTGGACGACTTCATAAACATTAAAATACATGCCAATCTCATACATCCATCATTCTATTCTGCAACACGCCGGCTAACGAATTGCTACTTGTCTAGGGGGCAAGCTGGTGACTTGGACAGTGTGATAGAGATTACACTCTACAAAGCCTAAGCAAGCCGATTTTTACCGAACTCTTACTCGATGTACGTTATCAAAAGCCGGGTACAGTGCCCCGAGCACGAACATTCGAATTCGTAACGTAAATGTATTGAAAGAACGGAACTTTGTGATTGGTTAACAGTAGGCATGCGGCCAATCGCATTGCTTCGTTCTGTCGATACGTTTACGTTACGAATTTGAATAATATTCGCGCTCGGGGCACTGTAGGTACATATAAACAAGAAAGAAACGAAAGAAACACTAAAACATAAACTAGTGAAATGAATAGGTAGTGCTAATGTATTTGATTATATTATTAGATAAATCATCACTGTATGTGTAAAAAAAAATCAGTGTGCTATCCATTCCTTTAGATATCAACCCATAATGACATGGTAGAGTGTAATGTGACATCACATCGCGACATAAAGGAGCGCAATGTGTCTAGTCGACGGCTCGATCGACGTTATTGATACACGGAAAAGATTTCTCTTTGATAGTTGCGGTCGTGCGTTTTGACGCCTCGGTTCTTAGGCTAGTGGTGCTGCGATTCCGGCATCGATTATCGATATATCGATATTATGATCACTGATTTTATACTTAACAGATTAACACTAGGACTTGAGATTGGAATAAGTGAAAACTTAAACTCCATATTAGGATTTGTGCGGAGTGATTAGACGATAATACTAGTGCCAATCTTTTACCATAAATTAAAGTCATGACGTGTCCAGCCGGAAGGTGTTTCTTTAATCCAGATAATATTTAATTCATTTAAATACATTTAGGTACATACAATTAATTAATGTTAGAAAGGTGACGGAAACGATTGCATACATTCATGGGCCAAAAATGTAATGAGATAAAAATAGTATCATTTAATGGATATAGATTTACCTGTCCCTGCCTGAAAATTTCGCAAGTTTTGCCAATCTGATATCAGAGTTATTAGAAGTTTTGTAAAAGTGAGGTTATGTTACAAAAATATGATTATTAATCTTTTAAGCACTAATAGTATTCTATTTAGTGAAGAATCTTTTAAAAGCCATATTATGAATGAATACTCATGGCCTTATAAGATAAATCGAATGGACAGCCAGAATAAATTCAACCTCTATAATAATTAAAATATCGTCTAGGATTTATGCAGGTGAAAAAATATCTTGGTACCTAGCCAGCTAAGGTTAAAGCAGCAGCAGCCTACAGTTCGCGTGTCTACAATGCAGTTACAATAGTGTCTAAGAATAGCCTGCCTTTCTCTACTAAAGCTATCGACTAAAATATAAACATAATAAGTTTTACGACTTATATGTCGGGATTATACGCGACCCATAAGTAGCCAGGTTGTATTGGAAGCCGACAGCTCTCGAAAAAGGTACAAGCCACTGCCGAATCACTGACAGAATTTAATTCATCATCCAGGATTCGTCGGGCTAGGGTATAGCACTGAATAGTTGCTGTTCCACAATTCGCATAGCGATTTATAGTTTCAGCAATATTCAATCCAAGCCAGTCGTTTAATCCAAAAAAACAATTCCATATCTACATCTTCGGTGTCCAGTGTGAAAGCAAGTATCTATATATATATGTCGCCGCCAACTAGCTTAATCAGCCGTTCAACTAACTGCCTAGGCAGTTAACTAAACGGCGCGATTCTATTTGTTAATTGCCTAATGCAACTTTTATTTTCCTTGGTAACACTTTAATCGATTAGTTAAATCGTTAATGTAAATAAAACTCTCTTTTTCATTTATCTCCGCTCCTAGGTTGAGAATTTGCTGATTTTTTGTATTTTTAAACCATATCTCAACTTATTTAATAACAATACAAATAACATTTTGGCCCAAAATTGTCCATCTCTTTTGTTAATTTCGGTGTATCATCGATTCCGATTTTATCTATTTAAATGAAATACTTACATATCCATATAATGTCCAGGAAGAGTAGGAGATCTCGGTATACAATTTGATGTAAATGTAAATATATGTTATTGGGGCCAGATTCATCTTACATATTAAATTTGCGTGTTTATACATCACACAGGACTAACCCATAGTAAATAGATACTACATCGTCTTTTAAATATGGTAGGTACCTAGCTGTATCTACTAGTTCATGTCTTTCTTCATTGTTGATGTTAGTTAGACCCTTTATCTTACATGTACTTAATTGTATTCTAGGTAGATTGGTTTAATACATTTACCAATAGTTATATTATCGATAGTGTATTCGATATTATCTTCTGTCAAACATCTCTTATTCACGTAACGTTCCCCACGCAGCGCTACATTTATTGATGGACTTTGGAAGTTTTCAATATTATGGCTACTTTACATATCATATGGAGAGTTTTATTACGATTTCGCATTTGCCGCCTGTTGGGAGAAACGATTTTTACCATCATATCGAAAATGGGGTTTGTTAAACTTCGTTACCAATATCTATAATCGAAAATATTGGTGAAATAAACTAAGCATTTCTGTAAAATAAAACCATTTTCTTTCTAATATTTTCCTGATGTAAAAAAATGAAATCCATATTTTTATCATGTTTGTATCAGTAGACGTTTATACTAGCTATTTTTTGCCATCCAAACCTCCGCGACAACCGTATGTCATTTTTATGTGGCCACTTTTCGACATTATATTCCTTTCTATTGTGGCAAAGGTGCTCATAGGGATAAGGGCCTTAATATACGATTATCGGTGGCACTCACTATTGTGCTTGACCTATTCCTTGAGTTATTGCCCTTATCGCCAATGATAGCTCAATTTTGAGATTCTTTTGGAGCTTTAATATGAAATAAAGTAGATAAGTATTAGGTAGGTAAGGTAATTTATAACCAAAGTAATTATATTTTTACATCTATGCTTAAATTTTACATAGTGGTTTTCAATCACATTAGTACCTACTCTTAGACAGCGAATGCCAAAGTCAAATTAATGACAGTAAAGAAAGTTGTAGGTACACTTGTACCCAACAAATTACCTATGAAATGGAAAACTCAAATGAGGATAACCCAAACTTCTCGAAAACTACGCCAAGTGAGATCGTCTAAGCAGAATAACTTGATGTGTCCGATAAATTAATTAAAGTATCTTATATGCTCTAGATTTTAAGGCGCTTACTAATAAATAATTACACCGTGTACCTGTACAAACTTTGGTATAACATCTGTATATACCCATTATATTTTATTGTAACTTACATGGTAAGGGCCTAAAGCGTTAACCACTGTATACTTGTGTTTTGTGTTAACCAGAAGATGCCAGTTGTTTTCGCTTTTTTCAAATCGGGCATTTTACAGTAACAACTCAAGAAGTACTTAAATTAAAATCCAGGATTCTGGAGGTTGATTTTCCGGTCAAATCTACATTGAAAATGTTTATTTACCTAATCAATAAACTTAAATGAATTGGTGTCGATAATTAGCTTAATTTAAATAATTAAGGACCATATTAAGCGCAATATTACAAGAGCAAGATTACACGTCAACATCGTAAGTTTTACTCAAAGGTCAAACTGTCAAGAGCTGTGGCGACAAAAACACAGAAATCGGCCATTACGAACAAGCAAGTCGCAACTTCTTAAAACATCCTTATCCAAAGAACACATAAAAAGCAGACATCGTTTTTCTTTTAAAAAACTCTCTCATTTGCCTATCAATAGTGGTTGAGGCAGATCTGACCGTAATAAATGTCATACTTTATGGCACTTAGGAAAAAATGCAAGGGAGCCATTTTACATTTTAGCCGGTGACCGGGGATCGCTATGTCGAATTACGCATTTCGAGTAGCCATTTCCTCAGGGAATTTTAAATATTTTTTCGTTTGGAAACATCGGCTTCTTGTTGTTGATTTACGATGTTTACTGTAACTATATGAAACTGTTGTTCTCCTCAAACAATATGAAACGTAATTTATTTCTTTATCTCGGATTGAAAATGTGGTAAAGGAAGCATGTAGTTTTTACCGACTAGTTTCTATGGGGTAGTCATGGTAGGTACAAACTTGCACCTTAAGCGCTATCGTGGTTTTGTCTTAGATTACTCATTACACTTAGTTTAGCTTCGATCAGCGCAAATTAACCTTTCAAAGCTTTGCGAACGTTCGCAGTTTAACTACGTCATCAGAGTTGAAATTGATAGAGTACCTCTATCTATATTATGAGAAAAAAACAATAGTTGCTGATCTACAGTACCAAACACACTAAGAGATTACGTTATATAACTTCGAGATTATAAATGCATAACAAAGTATTTAATTTTTACATTTTGTATATTAATATATAGCTACTTACATTGCCTGTTTAAGGACGCATTGAAAACCTTTGTACATGTTGTACACAATCTATGTTCCTAATGTAAAAAGAAACTTTATTAGGAAACCTATCATCAGATTGCAGTTAATTGATTAATTTCAATAAAATTAAAAAGAAGCATATGTTCAAGAGTAAGTAGGGTTCAAAGAATAAACGACCATTGTTATAAAAACATATCTGATTTTAACCGTTATACTTCTTCCAAAAAGGGCATTTCGTTAAAATAGCAATAGGATCTGTTGAGTAAAACAAAATACCGCTGCCTTACCAACATCAACACAGCAGATGACAGCCCGGTGGCCAACTGCATGTGATCAATCAAAGATTTAAGCCTCCCTACGGCCAAATACCGAAACTGTTGCAAAAATTTAAATTAAGTCGGTGAGAGACGTGTTTATCGTTGAAATGTCCGCATTAAAATACTCGTATAATGTGCAATACAGGCTGTGTGAATTTAAATACTTAGGAATTGTAAACAGTCAGGCTATGATTTTGAAAACATTTTGAGAGTTTTCCTTAACGTATAATTTTCGATAATCCTACCTATCACAAATATAAACTGAGCAACTTTCAATCGGTATATTCGTGGTTTTGTCGAGGCTTCTACTAAAAATTAATTTAATGTTGATCTTCGATGGCAGTCTACTAAAAGAATATAATAAATTTTAAAAAGGCCAAAGCCTCCGACCATTCATGAATCAAAGAATCAATCAATCAAAGAATCAATTTCGTTTATTCAGTTTAGGCACATAAAGAGCACATATGAACGTCAAAAATTTTACACTCATGTCAAGAAATTACTAATATAATATTATATAAAGTAAATAAATCATTTGAAAATGATTCTTTCGCTGGTTCTGTAAATTGGTTCTACTGAGAAGATACCAGCAAGAAACTCAGTGAACAATATTATCGTTTCTTTTTTAAAACAATTTTTTTTTTAATAGATTTATATTGTGCGAGCAAGCAAAAAGATTAGGATGACCATGCATTTTTATCATTGAGGTATTCGTTTACTTTGTAATATCCTTTTTTCATTAAAGACTTTTTACTTCTATTTTAAACTTATTTAGTGGCATGTCAACCAAATGTTGAGGAATTTTATTAAACATTTTAATACTGTTACCTACATTGAGAGAGGCCTATGTTCATCAGTGGCCTGCGATAGGCTAATTGATTGATTGATTGATATAGCACCGGTATCTTTGTATTGAGACGTATCTTTGTATTGAGACTAACTTTTGTATTAAGACTAAGTAGACTAAGCAAATGTTAGTAATTGGACCACAAAAAAAATTTCCGCTGGGTTTTTTGCGAGAGTCTTCCCATTGCTAAAGTAGTCCATTTGCTAAACTAGTCAAAAATTTTTGAAGTGAAAACTTCTTTAGCGGCGGTAATTGGGTAAAAAGTGTTAAACTCGCGTCAGGATCATGTGTTAAACTCGCGTCAGGATCACGTGACCTACTCGCGTCAGGATAACGTGACCTTCGACCCGTAACCGATGACTTTGTAGAACGACATGACATCATACAACATTCCCAGCTACAGAGTGTTTATTTTGCTAGGTACGCTAAGAAGCTTCGTAGCTTAGCGGTAAGCGCTTCGATTGTAAGTCTTTATGGTTTTAGATAGTACCGGGTTCGAACCAGGGCTTCTGACACTTTTTGTGATTATTTATTTAATTCTTTTTGTAATTTATTACTTTTGTAATTATGTTTTCTTTTTGTAATTTATTAATTTCTTCTGACAGAAATTTAGCAGAAAATTAGTGATATATTCTATGATTGGCGCTATATTATAGGTATGGTATGTTCTTTTTATCATATAAAGAATGTATCACATAAAGAAAGAAAGAAAGAAAAAGTTTTTTTCTTCTGCCGGCACTCCCGGAGTGGAAACCGTCTTTTTTTTAAATTTGACGTTTTGTAAGTGTTGTTTAAATTTTCTATACAGAATAAATAATTTTTGACGTTGACTTTGACTTTATGACTTTCCTGTTTAACTCACTGCTATTCTAACTGTCGTAGGTACGCTATTAGTCGACATCTTTAATTATTATAATATATTATATATAACTATGATGTCATATTAACTTTAGCTGGGTGCAATATGAAGCGAACTATCGTAATATGAGCATTTCAAATCCATTACACGAAATTCATACACATTAATATCTTGATTATCTCTTTGATGGTTCATCACACAGTACTCCTTACTATTTACTCAGTTCATCTAACCCCTCCGGGAACAGAGGCGACAAAAGATAGAATCGTGGTAGACACTTTTGTCACAGGATTTGATAGATTGACGGATGGGGTATTGTAATGAATCTTTCCACAATTGAATATAAAAATAGAGGGTGGTCGTGGGATCTGTTTGTTTAAAAAGTATCGCTTTTGGGTTTATTTTATCGGATTATTTACTAAACTTTATTGGTTGGTTGATTGAAACTGTATTTTTATTTCAATCTCATTTCACCGGATCTTCTCGTAAACTGGAATTGGCTAACTAAGCAATGCTAAGATAAGAATACGATGCAATTGGAATACTTGTTTACAAGTTAAAGTTAGTTTAGATATCTACTTACATTTGAAACTTTCGTAACTTGCACACCGTAAATATTAAATTGATAGATGTAGATGTAGCCATGTCAATCTTTGTATTATTTACGTGAACCAATATCCTAAAAGATAATTTTCTAAAAGTAATAAAATCGGGCTTAGTTACAGTAGCTAGTAGTTATTCCGCGTAGCAAAAGCGCATATTTTCCTTCATATTTTCACCAACATTAATAGTAAGTGCGGTCAACAAAATGTCTCTAAGTTACACTTATTATTTACCTCTAGTTTATTCACTACACAGTAGTGATCTATTAATTTAGAATGTGTATAGCATTCGATTTTTACTCAACGTTCCTGGAAATCAAAATTGGAAAACGGTTATAAACGAAAAATTCGTAGTAGCAGATCCACATGTTGTAATAACACAACACAAGAAAAAATGTTTACTTATTGACGATGCACATAAGTCTGATTTATAATTTAGTTAAGCTTTCGATCATTGAATACGAAGGTACTGGAGCTTCTTAAATGTAAGTAAATGGTGGCACAGCTTTAGATTACGATGACACAATATTTGCAAGCGCTGAGTGCGTGTGGGCGATAAAAATATTCTATTTATTACGTACCACGGTGGAGGTACATTCAAAACGCGTCACGCGTTGACATCCGACTTCTCCACATTTCCAAACACGTACTCATGTAGGGTTGACACTGACCAATTTTAATGGAAGATGTTGTTCAAATTCAAAATTCAAATTCAAATTCATTTATTTGCAGAAATGTGGTCATACATGATGTTACATAAATATAATACAGTTCCGCACATCTACCATTCAGTGGCATGCATATATTACCTTAATTCTATGTCATTTTGAGTTCATTTTGTTGTTCATTTTGAGAGATGATGGTAGATGTGCGATCAGAAACTATATTTGAATTGTTATTATGTGTTCTGAATCTTGGACTAATGTTTTACTAAGTTGTGTTTAGAGTGGTTTCATTTACTGTTTAATAACATCATTATCTGGGCTCAACCAGTGCCGGTTGCATCTAAAAGTCCCGAACGACCAACCCCCCAATTCTGAAAGGTAAGTTTACGCTAGTGCCTCATTTGTTAACCAGCATGTGTTCCTGCATATGTTTTGACTTTGACCTCGAAAATTTTTGTGGCGAAGATCGATCTAGGCCAAAGTCAAAATTCCCTTCACTGACCTAAAAAGGGTTTTTTATTTACCTTTGTCCCCCTAACATCTATGTTTGAAATCACCATTTTTATTTTTTGGATTTGCTTTTGTTGCAATAGTAGAATTATACTTTACAGTTAATGTAGGCTTGTAGTAATAAATTTGTAGTTGGTATACTTATATCTTTCTTTTCATTTTTACTTCTTAGTACCCATAAGCACAGGTATGAATATGGATAGTACTTATTGAAAATAAAATGAACTAAACTTTTTGCAGGGGTTTAAAACTTGCGGTTAACACTTTTTATAGTTGGCAGCCCTATATCATATTTCGCGGGATCACGCGTCCGCCCGCCCCTGTCAAATGCGGGTACTTATACATCTACATAGTCAATACGTGCAAGAGTGAATAATTTTTCATCTATTCCTATTAAAAGTCTTCCCTTCTATGATATACTATCAAAACTATCACTTTATTACTTTTTAGTATTTGTTACTCTCATAAGTACCTACCTTACCACCTAACCTACCTACCACCGTCTTAGGGTACGGAAACGTATCGGCCTGAAACTTATTTTAAGTAAATGCGTTAGAAAATCATTAACTTGCTTTCGATATTCACTTCAAATACCTACTAATACTAAGTATGTCGTCGTATTTCTCTGTAGCCTGTCTGTATTTAAATTCTCGGTAACCTAAAAGCCTTAATGTTTACATTTCAATTTTCAAATTGACACGAAGTATCTATTGCTTGTTTTATTTAAAACCGTAATTCTCTACCGAGTGATAACTATATATTATCTTTAATAGAGGTATGAACTACCTCTTTTCCCAGTTGCTTATCTTCTTTGCCGTGTCAAGCCAACGTTCATCGTAACACTTTCATAAAAAAATAAAGCACATAAAGCTAAAAAAACATAGTGTGCAACTAAAAAAAAATACCCGAGACTATTCAGCGTAGAAAGTATCATTCATACACCACTGCGGTCAGCGGCGTCTGAGCTGCTCTGCACAGTCAAAAGAGCTTTGACTTCAAAGCGACGGGGAATAACTGGCAGCACCAAGAGAATGCAAAATAAACTTGCAACACTAAGGTAAGAGTGCAAAATAAATGCGGCAACAGCACATTACACAGCCATTGGATCAAAAGGCAGACCGAGCGTGAAGTGATGGAAACTGGAAAAATAATAAAGTCAACCCCTTACGAGTGTGGGCTGGGGACGACTATTCTGGGATCTTACAGCGACTAGATATGCGAAAGCGTCATTGATCGATTGACCTACTCTTCACTAAACACTTTTTCATTTAAGTTTTCCGAGTGACTAATATCAGTAATTGTTAACGGACAATTTAATGAAGCGTAAAAAAAGTAGTTAATTTGCAAAGAATTGAACAATTATGTAGTTTAAACATGACAGAATATACATTTTATAACTAACTGCTAACTTCGATCGCAAATGCCTGTTATCTTATTTGACGCATGGCTAATTCCTTCTTTTACTAGTGTTATAATTATAAAGGGGAAAGATTTGTTTATTTGTAATCGGTAAACTCTGAAACTTCAGTGCCGATTTCAAAAATTCTTTCAATATTATCCCTGTCTAACATAGGTCAATTTATTCCGATATTCTTACATTTCACGGCTTACGTAGGTAAAACCGCAGAGCGATGTTAGTCTTTTATAAAAAGATTCTGTTTTTACCGAATCTGTATATCGGCACATCTCTTTGCTCGTGTTCACCGTGTCAATATTGTCTGACACTTGTGAGAGAGACGTATGATTTTTACATCAAAAGCAACACGACTCAAAGCAGAGCAAACGAGCATTTACACTTGACGCGTACGCGGTGTTGAAACGGCATTAACTGGCGACATGATCTTACAGGATGTTTAATGTTTATTTAGATTGTAGATTCTACGGAAGTTGAATGAAATTTTAAAGCGTTTAGTATGCTAACTATACAAATCGATTAAAGAAGGAATAATATCATTAATAATATCATAAAGGAAATAATATCATTCAATGATGTAGTAGTAGTAGATGGCTTTCATCGTCACCTCAAGACGCATATGTCGGAAATATTTGGATGACTTCAGGTGGGATTCGGTGGCTCAGTGGTCAGAGCATTAGGGAAGAATCGCGGGTTGGAATCCCGCCCGAACCGATTTAATTTTTACTATCTTAATCGATTTGTACGGAAGTGAAGTTTGTGATTCCTGGCTGAGGAGAATAAATAAGAAGTGGTTAGGTATAATATTAGGTATATCGGTAGTCTGAAATAAGTTATAATAATTTCGAGACTTCAAGTTTGTAGTAGAAAGTTTCCTACACAAAGAATGTTGCAAAATAGCCTAGAAATTTGGACGTAGTAAAAACAAAGTACGTGCAGACTTGGAAGTCTGTGTGTACTTTGTGCCAATTAGTTTTAAGTTTATTTAAGTATTATGGTAATTCAGGTTTAATTCTGACTTGAAAAATAGTACTTACCTATAGTTTGGGAATTGATAGTTACAAAATCCGATGTATATACCTGGTATCAAGTTTTACTACACGTATTTATTAGTATAATTTAATATTGTGCATAATTAAAATACTTGCTTCATACCTATTAAGTATTTACAAACCTTTATACATTGGAAATTATTTTATAATCCCCCAAAATTTAATGCTGTTTTAAATGTTTTCTATATTATTTATTACGTTATCGCTAAGTCTTATGCTTTGTAAACATGTATTGTTATAATAAACAAATCACAACACAAACTTACAAGTTAAAGTTATACTTATCACATCTTGATACCACATGACGTTTTCATCTTATTATTTTATCGTTTGTCTCCCCAAAACTTCATCCCTTAATCGAGGGCTATTGTTCCTCTCCGGACAACCACCATAACGATGTTATTACTAAAGTGTCTACAGTTCTATACAATTGAAATAACGTCGCCATAGATTGTTCCAGAAAGTTCCACAAAGCGGCGTGGAAAGCAAATTAGTGCAAAACATAAATTATCGAAAGCGCAGCGGTGGCACTTGCATTCCGAACAAATTTAATTTCCTAGTTAGTGCACCAGTAAATGCACGAAACGCCAATGCAGAGGGCTACCATAAAATGCACATTAGAAACTTCGGGCTCGCCAATAGGCATCTATAAAGCCTGTCTAGGCTACCTGAAACAAAAAATTGGTATCGATTTAAGACTTCTTGACTATTGATTTATTATTACAAAAAGATGGTTATGCCTATACAGATAGGCGTCATAATTCATTCTAGTTTCTTAACTGCTTCTCTAGTGCGAGTAGTATAGGAGCATAGAAGTTATTGGGACCAGCAAGAAACACGATCAAAATACAACAATTAGTAACACGAAGTTACTTCCGTTGTGTCGGTACAGTGGTATGTTATCTACAGACTTGTTCACTGGAAAAACGCTTTGCTTTGTCCGATACTTCGGGTACCAATTTTGGATATAAGTTTTATGGTAAACGTGTAGGGTCGCGTACACCTATTGGTTGCATTATTTACTGCACTTTGGGACCGTGCGGTGAAAACCAATGTACCTGATTAATTGTGTTGTGGTCTGCGGATTTTCCGTTGTTCAACTTGCATTATTCGTATTGAGCTACTTGAATCTAAATATTTTATAGGTAATGTCACGAAATATAAATTGAATAGAACTTTTTAAACCGCATTAGTGTGTAATATTTTGCCCGATTCACTTGGAAAGCGAAAACGAATTTCATTATGTATACATTAGTTGCACTGTATCTGCTACTCTTGATTGAAATGAAAAAAGCAAACATTTTATATATTTCATAATCTCCTATTGCAATCAAACCCACGTTCTCATCAAAACTTCGTCGTCAAGGGAGAAATAATTTGTTTTTTTTTTTTAACTTGCCATCAAAATACATGCCATTCGATTTAATATTAATATCTATGCAAAATTTTCACGTTTCATAGCAGGGATTACAGTTGTTGGGCGTCGCATCGCAAAGTTACGGCTTTAATATAAAAATAAAGTTTAACGAGAGTGCGCAGTCTGTTGCAGCTTTCCAATGTTGAGCTCGATTTATTGCTTGGCAAAGACCATTTGTTTCCTATACTTTTTTGTGGGCTAATCCCTATATCTCTTCATTTTTCCAACAACATTTTAACTGGCCAGTTTTACGATTAACTATGATTTCGTTTTGATTGTTCGCGTGTACTTTTTGGATTGAAGCGCCTGGTTAAATAGTAAGAGCAGTTAATACCCTGCGGTTGTTTTATTCGAAAGTGAGTAGAGATTTCGGTTATGGGTTTCTTTACTATGTGATTGATTATTATTATTTTATATTATTACGAGGACTTTTTCGGTAAGTTTATGGACTTTATGGCTGTATGGAGACCTAGCAAGATCTTCGGGGCCCAGGTCCACTTTACCTGTAAGCTGGCGCAGTGGCTGGTTCAGATGGCAGCGGCTACTCTCGTAATAAAACAAAATAAAGTAAATTATGGCAAGGAGGACGACCCAACATAAGCCGAGCTTGGGCACTAAAGGGCATGGTTTGGATGAATTGAATTTAAATTGCATTTTCAGCTTATTTCTACGTATAATAACAAAAATTATGTACCTTCGTAGGTTCTTATGAAAAATCCACGTCTGTTCTCAGTATTCTGCATTACCGAACCCATACGACAAGCTAAGCTATGCTTTAGAGTTGGCCTCACAATAATGATATAAAAGACTGAAATCATAATCAAATCTACATTTTGAAACTATAAGTTCTTTGTAAAGGACATCAAATAGTTTTTACAATAGGTAATAATTTCCTGTACGTAAGGGTTGTTAACATAATGTTGTACATCATGTTGAATGGCTGCAACATAGTTGTACAAGTACTTACACAGTCTGCATTTGGCATAAAATATTTACATAGGCAGTAAAGCGAACCGGTTATAACGATTATTGGGAAGAATGCATTCAACAGTAAGATTTGTTGTGCAGGTCTGAGTATTTCGTATAGTCTTAGTGAACTATAGCGGCGATAGATGTCGCTATTAGCGGAGTCTAAAAGCGACGTATAAGATTCCTACAGAGTTTTGAAGATACACTTGCAGATATTTGATGTGTCTAATCTATATACCTAGTTAAAGCACATTTCCATCAGAAAGTATGCATGCAGCTATGACAAAGTGCCCGTAGACTACAATAGGGGTGAGCTTATTACGTGTGACCGAAAATCATAGTTGGGGAAACTGCACCTCTGCCTATCCCTTGGGGGTTAACTGGCATGAATATATGTAAATCACTTCAAGATGAATACTAGCAAAGTGCTGCAGTAGTTATAAGACTACATAATTTAGCACAGCAGTGCCTAATGTGTCCATGTGATTTGATGATTTTTGAAGTAAAAACTTCTTTAGCGGCGTTGGATGGGTAAAAATTGTTAAACTCGTGCGTCAGGATCGCTTGACCTTTGACCCGTAACCGACGACTTTGTAGGACGACATGACGTCATACAACATTCGAAGCTAGAGATTGTTTATTTTGCTAGGTACGCTAAGTACTTCTTCGTAGCTTAGCGGTAAACGCTTCAACTGTAAGTCCTTATGGTTTTAGATAGTACCGGGTTCTCAGGTAAAATAATCACAATAAATTGTCAGAAGGTCAGCCTTCTGACACTTTTTGTGATTATTTTTTCTTTTTGTAATTTAATTCTTTTTGTGATTAATTTTTCTGTTTGCAATTTATTAATTTCTTCTGACAGAAAATTAGCAGAAAGTTAGTAATAGGTTCTATGATTGGCGCTATATTATAGGTATGGTATGGTATGGTATGTTATTTTATCTTTTTCTCTGTATATAACGAAGAAAGAAAGAAAGAAAAAGTTTTCACTTCTGCCGGCACTCCCGGAGTGCAACCCATCTTTTTTTTATCTGTGATAATGATAATGCTTACATCTCTATCAAGTTATTTCATCATACTTATTTCGGAAAGTGCCTGCCTACTGGGTTAAAATAAAAGGCGTATTAAAATGGCAATGAGACCACCAAGGCCACCAAGCCTAAGGAACTGTATTTTTCGTAGCGTTTCGTCGTAGCACAGCATTGTAAATTTTTTTGAGCAGGCTTGGACTTCTATTGATTTTGAAGTATACAACAAAAAGTTAATGAAATTAAAAAAAATTGAGTAAATAAAGCGTAAAAAAAACCAAACACAAAATCTGCTTTGTCTTTTAAACTGACGGCACATAAATTCTCTGTTCTTACAAGGTCGGCAGCACGAGTGTGACTCCTCTGGAGTTATACAAGTTCATAGGCCACGGCAACTACTTTCCATCAGGTGGGCCGTGTGTTTGTCTGCCACCGCAGTGCTATAAAAAAAACAACTGAAATCGTTCTAAAACTTCCCTGTAAGGTCAAGCTTCTCTAAAAACTCTACTACAATTCAGTTAAAAAACGTTTGATCAGACATTATTATTTGTGTCATGCAACAGTTCCATAAAATGCCCTAGACATACATTTGTTCAAGACATACAATTTGTACTGCCTACTTGTTTGACGACCTCTGTGGCGCAGCGGTAGAACGTTTGACTGCTACACCGGAGATCACGGGTACAATTCCCGCTCAGCACAAATATTTGCATACCCAAATAAATATATCTAACTTGGTCTAGGTGTTTCTATGTATAATATGTCTAAGCATATAGGTAGTTATACTCGCATTCTAACTCGGAACAGTGACGAGTTTTTATGCTAAATAACTAGTTAGGTATAGGACAAGACTTAAAATAATATACAATAAGTAGGTATAATAAGTATATAATTTCAACCTGGACTCTGGGGTCCGCTTTTACCAATTAAACTGTGGATTTGGCTGAATTTCTATATCTTTTGTGAAGCGACTGCCATCTGACCTCTACGACCCAAAGACGATATCGAAATATTGCAGTTAGACCAGTTGTTAGACTATTTTTAAGGCTAAAACTACCCATAACGACCACCAAGATGTTCGTATGGCAACCGGGACCGACGGCTTAACGTGCTCTCCGAGACACCATCAAACGAATGCAAATACCCATATTCAAGCATATAAATTAATTATTTACACTGTGCGGGGATCGAACCTGTGTCTCCTGCGTAGCGGCTGCATTCATTACCGCTACGTCACAGAGGTAGTTTTATGGTACTGCTTTATACAATTGTTTCCCTGGTTTAAATGAAATAAGGTTGACATATATTATAATTAACACTTAAATAGCATTTTCCGCCTGGTTGGAATTGACCCTAAGTCGATGTAGAATCTAGGCTCCCACAAGACAACACAATCAAATGCGCTTATCTTTTTCAACTATAAATAACATCACAGAGGTAGGTTAATACATGACATAAAAAATAATTTATCACAAATATGTTGTGAAACATCAGAGCAGGTAGGTGAAGTGAGGCTGAGTTATTAATTTGTTTGTCTGTTGATAATGAGAACTAGAGATTATCCAGCGGGGAAAATATTCCGCTTATAGCAAAGCCGTACTTGCGTATGTTGTTTGTTAGAGGCCAACAATGATAATCTGCGTTTGTCACGATGTGCGTTGTTATTCGGTGTCTCTGATTAATTATGTTCTTGTATTGCTAGAATAAGACTGTCACGTGATGTAAATTAAAAATATATTTATGGTATCCTGCTGCGTATTTAAAAAAGAGTACCTACATTATGTAACTAAATAGGTATATTTACAAGTTGTAAGTTCATGTCCAATTTAATTACTATATCATAAATATGTCAAAATAAAATAAATAAAGAGTCTCTCTCTAAAAAGTCTTTGGAATACAATGATGCCAATTCTCGAGAAACTCTAGACTAAACAAAAAGACTTTTTTTTTTTTGAGGCTTATCAAAAACGTAAGCCACATAGTTTAACATTTAATTTTTTTATTTAAATTTAATTACATTTAAATAAATCAAAATATTGTAGGACATTCTAAACAGCGCTATCTAGACCTTGTGTAATCTTTTACCAACTGCCAAGAAGGGTTATGTTTTTCGCGCGTATCTTGTATGTTTGTAATATTCTTTATTACCTCATATCTTCCGAACCACCGTACGGATTTCAATGATTTAGATACATAAAATATGAAGAAAAGCTATATGTTGGGCTTTTGACGCCAAAATGTATGTGGTAAAAAAAACACTCCATCTTATCGAGTGGGGTATCAAAATGAAGGCAACTAGAAGACTATTACGAAATATATATATCATAACTAAAAAGTATAAAAAGATCGAAGCAAGCTTTATAGCAGGCGGTACCCATTTGCAAATCTCAAACCAGGTGAAAATTATTGGGTACCGCCTGCTAGAAAGCTTGTTTCGGTCTTTTTAGCATCAGTCGGGTTTTTTGTTTTTAATAATTTATTTTATTAATTCTTGTAAGCTTTCTTGTCATTTTTTGGCCTATTTTCCTTTCTACGATAATATTAATAAGAATGTGTGTTAATTAAAATCGTACTCAACTTTAGTACCTTCTGCTGAATATCGAGTTAAATGAAGTGAAGTAAAATGAATGAAGTTTTCTTTTAAAACTTTTTTCTTCTCCTTCATCTGCCATCGCCATGTCGTCCTTACATCGGTTTTATTACATCTTCATCTATATTTCGTAGCCACCATATCTCGTAGTTTTTAACCCCTGAAGCAAAAAGAGGGGTGTTATAAGTTTGACGTATCTGTCTTTCTGTGGCATCATAGCTACCGAACGGATGAAGCGATTTCAATTTAGTTTTTCTTTTATATTAAAGGTGACGTATGTGCGAGTGTTCTTAGACATGTTTGATGAAAATCGGTTGAGCCGTTTAAAAGTTGTGAGGGGTGAAAATGGGGAGGAATAAACGGATGTCTGCAAATATACTCGAGTGGAGTCTCAAATGAAAGCGCATCACGTGCACATTATAAAATTATACGTTCAAATAAAAGCGCTTGAGCTGTGCAAAGCTCTAGGGGTAAAACTCGGGAAAATACTAAATGTCTGCAAATATATGTGGGAGGGAGAAAATGGGGACTAAATTAATCATATATGAAATAAATGACTAGTAAATCAATTTATAACGAGTAAAATAAAAATTTAATTAAAAATTTAAGAAACCCCTTCACAAAAGACTATCTAAAAGTTGAAAATAAATTGTGTTGGTTGGCCCATTAACTTTGATACACCTAGTAATCGCAATTGGATCGTTCCGATGACGGAGTAATTTACCAGTGGGCACGCTAGAATTAACATATTACTAGGTGTATCAAAGTTATTGGGTTAACCAACAAAATTTATTTTCAACTATCTGGAGCTTTTTTTGACGGGGGTTTTTAAATTTAAAATTTATTTTTGAATAGTGTCTTATACTGTGCTTAATCTGTACGTATATTTACTTAGATACATAATTGGTGTTGACTGTTTTCCTTAACAACAACAGTCTAAGGTAATGAATGTTGGACAAGTATGAATTACGAACTAATTGCTGCATGAATGTATTCTTTAAATTATATTTATTGGATACTACAAAACAGACTAATGCAATTAAAACTATGCACTGTATAAGTGGTTGAGTTTTTCCAGTAGTTCTTTTTAACAAACGTAATACTTCTTTAATGTACAGAATGTACCTATATTACAGTGTAGTGACTGTTCAACAATATTACATAAGTAACGCAGTAACGCTAGTACAAAACAAATTAAGGATGTTTTAGTGAAACGTTATTTGATTATGGGTTTGAACGAGAGTCTCTGTTTCGAAATGGTGGCAGATTTTGCTTTTGTCCGAATCTATGTCGGTTTGTCAGTTCCGGCCTACAGGGCACAATTCTTAACCCGTTTTACTAAGTTTGGTGTACACACATGTACTTTAATTTAAAACTCGACTTTAGTCGAGAGCTTTTTTTGATAGGAGGTAAAATAGGAGAGAAAACGGGGGTAGTTGCGTTCTTTATGAACGGATCTTGATTATTTTTGGGTGGAACATTAAGGACAGAAAAGAAATGTGAAAAAGGGGGAATTGTTTGTTGTAGCGTTTCTTAAGAACCGATCGTCATCACTTTGGTGACACATCCAGGGCTCTTCAAAAAAGGAAAGATACAAAAGATACGTTATTTTCATTTTTTTAGACATGCCAGAAAAATATAGCGAAGTGTGCTCGTGAGGTCTACTGTTCACAGAACTACTTGTCTTTATATTGATTAACCTAACAAAAAATTAAATGAGGAATTACAAGAGCAAATTGAAACAATACAATAAAATCATAATTTGTTGAAAGAGTTAATACTTAGGTATTATAGATATCTTTCTAAGTGTTATCTTATAACTTCCATCACACGATTTCTGTCATGTTTTTCCAACCCGAATATTTAAATATTTAAACTCTTGTAATAATAATTTTTATACCTACTTATCACAAACAGTTTAATTTATACTTTAGTAAAACAATAGCTCCTTACTTATGAAACAAAAACACAATATGCAAAGCACAGGAGCACCATTTTTACATAATATTATGGCATCGACACATGTTGGATTCGATACCAATGTTACAAAGAATAATCATTGAAAAACACCCTGAACAAAGAACTTCACGGAACCAAAGAATTCTTTACAACCCAGTAAATTTTAAACGACTTTTTTCCTTTTCGATAAGACTCATATTTCATTGATTTGCAGTTTATGGGCTGAATATGATACTTTGGTATCAAAGACGGAACCTATTCAAGTGTTCGGGAGTTTCGCCAAGTTGTCGAACGTTGAGATCGCTATTGTTTTAGACACTTCAACCCCTTTGTATTGTTTTCAGGCTCATAATATATTGAAATAAGTACCTACTTATGTGTACCTAATGTTGAATAAACAATAGGACAGTATGTGGAGACATACTTGTAAATAAATCTATAGACAATAAAGTACTCGTAAATTATAGCTATGTGTTACATGTGAGTACTGACGTTTTATAGAAGTAATGAAAGTCGCTTACCTGGTACATAAAAGTTAATCGAAGTATTTCGTACAACTGATTAATTCCTACAAGCTGTCTTCGTTCGTTGTCCTTGACAGAGCACTTAGTGTGGTAGAAACGCCAGGTGAAATATAAACAAATGGCAAATAGATATTTTTCTTGTGTGAGAAATTACTACTCAGGTTTTTGAATCAGTCAGCTCCAGTTGAGTGTGATTAATGGATTTGAGCTGCTCATTTTTTTTTCTGGACTTGTCAATTTGATTTCACCTCGCCTTATGGTAAGCTGAAGGCAAAATCTCGTGACAGAGGGCCACCATTACAGGATCTTAGTAACAGCCTTATCAGATTTCTTTTCACGCCCTGCATAAAGGACTCAAAACAGTAGTACGAAGGAAAAACGTGAGCTGGGCTGGAAAGGGACTTCAGGCCTAAAAAAAAAGGAAAGAGTCACCAAACCACTTGGTCATTTACGTTGCGTATGCGGGTGATGAGATCTTAGCTCTGCTCGTGTTGTTCTGTGTAGGAAAGAAGCAGGCGGGGCTAATTAGAAGAGCTAATCAGAACATTCACCATGGTAAAGACGGTAAAATACTGTCGAGGACGCTACATCTCACCGCATCTGCATATGTCTGCATGGAAAGTCTATTAGTTTAGATCAGCATTGCATCCTGATTTACCAACAGTTTCACCCTTCTGTTATAACTTGGGGGGCTAGCATGAAAAATTTAAAACTTTGAGCCCACACGTAACACACATGTACCTACCTTCATGAAAGTACCATGAAGTCATCGAAATGTCACACACCGTCTTCAAATCTGATTTCAGGATTATTGTATTCAATGGAATTAGTGACGAACATAATTCAATTGCCCGAAACTTCGATCCACAATTGCGGATACTTCATGTTAGATCTGTTTACTGTTGCCAACTGCATATTTTCATCCATTCAGGCTCCTTGCTGTCCAAGGAGCTGTTTTCGCAAACTGCTGTGTAACAGTTTGTGCCAACATAATGGAATTTAAAGCAATTAGTGCGATAACTAAGTATTCCTGGTCACGGTTTCAAGTCTCGAACATTTACTTTTTCCCGTCTAAATCGACTTAGTACTTACCTACAAATATTTTGAAATTTGGAGCTCGACATGTCGTTATTCAATTTGTTCAACGTCTTAATTATATGTCGGTAAGTACGAGTAAGACATTACAAGATAATATATATATATTCAAAATATTGAATAAAGTGTCAAAATGTCCGCCAAGGGTTTCAATTAAAATAGTCTCCCCGTACCACCCTCCAGTAACAACCCACTTTGGGTGTTCAGTAAGTATTCAACATTATAAATCCTTGCAATTTCCATCCGCAGGTAATTTTGAACCGATAGGTTTGTTATTGTGCAGACATCACGTTTTAAACTTTCACAAATCATAAAATAATTCTTAGTAAGTTGAAAGCTTCAGATGCAACTGGGATTAACGCTAGGAGCAACAGATAAAATGATTTTCTAATTCTTTTTTTATACCACTTAGGTGGCAGACAAATACACGGCCCACCTGATGGAAAGTGGTTACCGTGGCCTATGAACGTATGCTACACCAGGGGCGTTACATTTGTGCAGACGACCCTGAAGAAACCTTACTTGCTGTTGCCAGCGGCTCCGCCAGCGTGGATGTCGGTTATCGCGATCAAACATAGCCTATATACAGGATGTATTTTTGAAACGGGGCAGTAAGGGCAAGTACCTTAACCGTTGCAGTTACAGCAAAACGTTCTTAGAAGACCTTCCCTAACTTTTTGACATATTTAATGATTTTTTTTATTTAAAAAGTTCAAAATTTTACCTGACCTATGAGTTTCGAGTTGATTTATCATATTTCCGTACGAAATGTATGGGAAAGGTCTTTGGCGATTTCTGTCTTTTCTAGTACTGAAAGCTAAAATGGTCCCATAGAGTTTTTTGATCCCCACATGAAATAGAATCGATTGGCATAAAAAAAAAATTTTTGAACATTTTGCATTTTTTTTGCTAACTGTAAGTTTTTTACAAAATCTGTGAATGCAGTTCAAAATGTCCCAAAAAGTTAGGGAAGGTCTTTTAAGAACGTTTTGCTGTAACTGCAACGGTTAAGGTACTTGCCCTTACTGCCCCGTTTCAAAAATACACCCTGTATAGTTCCTCAAGGTCTATACCAAATATCATCAAAATCGGATAGACAGACAGATAGAGTTACTTTCGCATTTATAATATTAGTATGGATTATTATCTGCCTTGATCATTATATATATGATATGAAAAGCGGATTTCAGAAACCGGTGCCCGCTTACGCCTTGCCTTCTAAGATTTGGTTTCTGCGGGCTCTATTGTATCGACTACCGTTTGACCCCCAATCCTGACAGGAAAACCTGCGGCAGAGCCTCTTTCATCCATCAGCAGGTGTAGGGGAACCCGGGGAATAACAGGCTTCCGAGGCAAAGCGGGCACCCCCTCTATCCTGAATAATTCTAGCCCGAGATGCTCAAAACTTGTCGATTTGTGTTACTGTGGACCTCCCGCGAGCGAGCAAAGTAGTTTTTGATATAAATTTTATGTAATTTTTTTGTGTGATACCTAACTACCTAATTGTCATAAATTACCTATCATTGTTATCATTACTAAATTCGATAATGTAAGTTAATATCTAGAAAGTGTTTTCTTCAAATAACCAGATAATTTTATAATTGTCTGAACTTTACGTTCACATGTGGGTTATTATGAGCGCAGCAAATGGGCGGGATGCCCATTTTGCCTCAGGTAATTGCAAACATATATTTTTTTTACAGGTTAAAAATGGAAGGAAGACCTTTCGTGCTAAATGGAACTTGGAGGATATAGAAGTAGCCAGAAGAAGGAAGTACGACAAAACAACCTTGATCACTGACTCGCCTTATAAGAAAGATTTAGAACATTCTCGAAAAGAAAAACCAGCAACTACTAAAATAAGAAAAAAAAGTAGAAAGTATAGTGAAAGTATAGTAAACATATATATATAGAAAACCAGTCGGAAGAAGAATATGTCTTAGAATGCCTTTACTGTAGTGATTGGTACTCACAATCTACTGAAGGTTGGGTCACATGTCGTGCTGCGGTTATAACAGATGGGTCCACCGTTCTGACAACGACGACGAGTCGCTTCACGCATTTGCCCTTTTTGTGATTGATTTTAATCTATTTCATATATATGCCTATTTTGCCCCAGATATGAACATTTTACACCCATTATCCTATTCTCACTGATCTGCTTATGTACCTGATTATTGATCGCAGTAAAGGTTAATGTCAAGCTATCTTAGCAAGGGCTGTGGGTGCATTATATTTAGTAGATACGACGGAATTTTGGGGTTTATACACTTCTGTCTACCCCTTCGAGGTTATAGGTGTGAGTATATGTATGTATGGATGTACGACGGAATATGAAAGACACATCATATTGTTTAAAAACTGAGATTCAAAAAGGCAATGGAAAAGTATAGTATTAGAGCCTATAACACTTGCACATCCTTTCAGGTGTACATACACCATCCTTTCAGGTGTAGTAGTGTAGGTAACACCTGAAACAATGGTGTGAATAAAAAAAAAATAGAAGTTAGTAGAAAAAAGAAAGATATTATACATACCTGTTACGGCCCAAACTTAATTACTTTGTGTTCTTGAATCTAGAATACAGATAAAAGTAGGCACTTAGATATATTTTTCGTACATACATACATAATATATATAGAAAAACCCTAACCTATACACTATACCTATTTGTACTGAGCAGGAATAGAACCCGCACGATCCGCAATTCTGCGTGGTAATCGAACGCTCTACCGCTACGCCACAGAGGTTACTCCACCGAATAAAGTTCAATACAGTTCAATGTCATCATATACCTACCTGCCTACGTTGGTACTTAGATACCTATTCATATAACACAACAGATTTAAAGTAAGTTGGTATGTCATTTACTTCCAGATTCATAATAATTAAGTAGGTGGAGCCACTGGTCAAAAAATTCAGTAGTAATTTTATTATTTGATTGATTTATGATAAGGTTGGCAGATAGACCATGATGATGCCTTACCTAAGTATTATATTTTTATTGGTACTAAGATACCTATTCATATAGCACACTAGCCTTAAAGTAAGTTGGTATGTCATTTACTTCCAGATTCATAATAATTAAGTAGGTAGAGTCACTTGTTAAAAAAATTTAATTGTAATTTTATTATTTGATTGATTTATGATAAGGTTGGCAGATGTACCATGATGATGCGTTAGGTACTTAAGTATTATATTTTTATTGTATTCAGCAATATCAAAAGCTTACAGCTAGCAAAAGCCAGGTTTATATGATGACCAATTATAAGCTTTCACATGTTATAACGTTTGCTAGCTTGTACTTGCTGGCGGAAAGGTCCGATGTGGAAATAGTCCGATCTATGGTACAATAACACAAAAACCAACTTACAATACCAATCAATCCTAGGAGAAGTACTCCTTACATAGGGTCTTCCTTAACCCGGTGATACTCATGTTAAACAAATTCATATCGACACTCCGGTACATAATATTGTGCGTGTGATTCTGCCTGTACTTAGTATGACAGATAGGGACCTAGATAGGTATTTACTTCAATTAAATATATTCCAAACTGAAATAGTTTACTTCTTGGTAAAATAAATATAATTGCCATTCACTTATACTTGTCTCTATTAATATAATTTATTAATCTAGTGCACTAGATATGAACTCGTGCCTGACCTTTATCTTATTTACCTTAGGTTGGTAGTTATTTTTAGCCACAAGTTAATAGAGATGACACCAGTACAAAGTCTTAAAACTCTACCCTCACCTGGTAGGTACGTTAATTGTATTCACATAATTAATCACTTCATTTCCCAAGAAGTGTACAATTAGTGCTCTACTTTTGCATCCCAGTCAATGACGAGATTTAGAGTCTTAGTTATTTAGTACTTGTTAGACTTGTTGCCTAAATGTATGATTTAAGTTACTTAAACTTTTGTATTTGTATAAAATTTACTAGGTAGGTAAGTAATTACATACCTACTTAAGTATACCTACCTATCTTACTATCCCACCAAACTTATCTACTAACTAGACACTTAGAAAGTTTTGGTAAGTACTAAATATTATATTCTAAATGTCAATTACAACATAATCCTGATTAAAATAAGAAATGGTGATTATATTCTGAATTGAATACACCTCGTAAGAAGTTTGAAATTGAATTTCTCAAGAAATGTACAAGAATTTCCATCTCACAATCAAAGTGCGTAAGTAAATATTGTATCAAATTTCCTTCATTTATGAATTATGAAACGTAGAGTGTCTGTCGGTGCGGAGAGCGTGTGGCCGCGGCGGCATCTAGGCTCATATTGATTACCGGTGACATTCTTATCAATACACCCCCGGCAGGCGACCGCTTCACACAACACCCAAAAGAAACAGGAACGTTTCTTCGCGCGCTTCGAACGCAGCACAACGAAAAAAGAGGCGGAGACTCCACGATTCACACGGAGACCAATAGCCTGCAGCCTGCAGCGGCGCGCGGCCAATGGCACCGCGAGGCTGGGGCGGGCGCGCGCGCGCGGCCGCGCCTTCCCACGGCACAGGCTTTTTATTTATTGTTGCGCGGAACAGCGCGCGCGACGGGCGTGTGATGCGTGCGTAGTCAGAAGTCGCGAGTATGGAGTCCGCCGTGGACTCAGCGTCGACCGCGAGCGAAGTGAGCGGCTCCTCCGGGGGCTCGCCGAGGGTGAAGGCGGCGTCCCCAGCGCGCGGGCTCAGCCCGCCGCACCTACTGGCACCCCGGCTGCCGCTACCGCCACCGGGCCTCGGCCTCTTAGGCTCCCTGCAGATGATGCACCACTCACCCCTCGAGCTGATGGCGGCGGCCCATCACCATGGCCCTCCACGATACGGAAGCCCGCCCCCCATTTCCACATCGGACCCTTCCGCCAACGAGTGCAAGCTAGTTGACTACCGCGGTCAAAAGGTTGCTGCCTTCATCATCCAGGGTGACACCATGCTCTGCCTGCCTCAGGCATTCGAGCTGTTTCTCAAACACCTGGTCGGCGGACTGCACACAGTGTATACAAAGCTAAAAAGACTGGACATAGTGCCGCTCGTGTGCAATGTGGAACAGGTTCGCATCCTGCGCGGGCTCGGCGCCATCCAGCCGGGTGTTAACCGGTGCAAGCTGCTCTCCTGCAAGGATTTCGACGTGCTCTACAGGGACTGCACCACCGCAAGGTACGTTCTATACACGATCCCGATTATTATTCATTGTGTTTGTGTTGCTGTGACCTTGCTACTTGTGGTGTATTGGTCCACCTCGACTTAAACTAGTCCATCAATATTAGGAAGATCGTTGTAGATTAATTATTAACGTAATTATTTTCTTTCACTGTGTCTGACTTATTTTTTTAGGTTACCTTTACGTTGTTTTTTCTAAGAACCCTATTATTTTTTATACTTACACCCATATCAATAGGTTACGTAGATTTTGGTTTACCATTGAAAACAATTATTAGTAGGTGAATAAAAGTAATAAAATTCATACTTGTAGTTGTTGATTATAAACCTTGTTAGTTGTTCTGGGTTACAAATTCAAAAATAAGCTTTTCAGGGTGTTTATATAGGCCTATTGAAAATGTCGGAGAAATGTTATATCTACTAAATGAGAGGTCCGAATATAAAACGTATACATATTATGATATAAGTGGATACTGTTAAAAATATGGGGTAAAGAATACCAGCTAGGCAATGTCATCAAGGTCAAATAAAAATTTGGGTCTAAGCTGTGTGTGGAGGCTGCATCTAGTGATCTGTGGGGAGTGACGCGCGTTCCATTAATTTTTCACATTTTAATACGCGCAAAATATTTCCACGGGTTTAAATATTAAAACGAGCTTCGGCCGGCGACGGAAGGGTTAAATCTCAGTTAATTAGCGGCTGTGGCTTTAATATTTAAATAGTAATTTTTACAAACGGTAAAGTTAGATTAAAAAATCTTGTTTTGTTGTGGTTGCGCGGTGCTGGCGCGGTGTCCGCGTAGGCCTATATCGGTGTTTCCCTTACTTCCCCGAATGTGTTTTTAAAAATGTAATGTGCGCGGGAAGTGTGCATCTGGGAAGCGTAAACTTTAATTTTTTCGCTCGTATTGGCGCTTTGTGCGTTTTAATATTTAATGTTTGTTTATTTATTGCTAAGCGGAAATGTTCTGCTGTACGCCGCACTGCCTCGGGCCTCTGAGTCACATTTTTGTTTGACATCATGAAATCATTGCAAATCCACAGTAGATATATTTAGTTCTTGCGGCTAATGAGGTCATCAATGTCTTTTAAGCGTTTTATTAGAAGTAGAATTTTTTATTGAGACTTTCATGAAAACTTAATGTAATTTTTTGAGAAAGAAAAAGTTTACAATAGATACTATCTGAAGAAGTAATGATTTAAGATTCAGAATTCAAATTTTTGCTATAAAAGTTTTTGCTTATCAAAAACGAGTATTCAGAAATAAAGGACCTATTGTCACCAATACAATAAAATTCAAATATCTAACTACGATTTCAGAAAGTAGGTAGATAATTGGACACTTTGGTATAAGTGAAAGTGTTATTTAAACCAATCTATTTGTGTTTAAAAATAAATAAATAGAAAAGAATGTTACAAAATACAAGTTAGCAGGCCATAAATAAAAAAAAGTAAACCATTCGCCGCCGGTCGTTCAATCATACTAAATCGTATTGACACGTTTCCACTATTACGATTTCACTAATGCATGCCACGCCACAAAAAAAATCTAGTTGCTAAAAGAAATAATATATTTTACTCACATGCCTTCTAAAATACAATAAAAAAGAGTAGTTAAACGCTTCACTTGAATTAATACAGTAATATGATATGAATGTATGTTTCTGTTATGTTTTTAAAGGTAAATTAGCTTGTAATCTTTTCAAATAAAAACAAAGGGCTTCGTATTAAAAGTTTAAATATTCGTAACACCATCTAGACAAGATAAGTAGGTACTTACCTTCTTTGTGAGGGTACAATCGTCACTGCGTGATCACGCCCTTTGATAAGAAAAAAGAAAACACCGAGGCACTAATTAATTAAGTAATTAGCTTGTATAATTCCTTTGCAGTGAACTTATAAGAATTTAATAGAATATCTGATTCAAACAATCCTAAAGCAGGTCACTAAATGCAGTTGGAAATGCGATATTTTTTAAAATAAAAACGGAACGCCCGCATTACAAAACGCAGTGTAAATAATAGGAGGACGTTTCTTTTCACGCTTCAATAATTGCTCGACGGCAGATAAACGAGTGCGTATCGGGTTACCGTAAGAACCAGGGTGTTCCTGACTTTACTTCTCTAACTCTTTTATCTGATTTAATGTATGCTTTGTAATGCCTTTCAACGTCTTTCTGTATAATATCTTGCAATAATAATCCATGAGAGATATCTGTGCTTACAAGCGGATAGTTTGAAAAACAAGCTAATAAATATTATGTGTTGATGAAGATTTAATTTGTCTATCATTATTGCTAGGTTTGATGAAGTTATGATTACGAAATACATCATGCAGGTCCACTTACATAGTTTTTGTATTTGTGAGCTTTTTGTTTGATTAAAATCCATTGCTTAGGTAACTTATAAATAAATTGTAAAGCAAAGAAACTGTTTCTACTATTTTCTATAACCAATAAAGTCAAAGCGCAGGGTACCATCCATTGTCTCTGCTACAAAGAGCGAGTTTCAATTACGGAGGTCATCAACACGACTTTTTATGGAATTTTCAGCTTTACGACTCATTTTGATGGTCCGCCTTCAAACGGAGTGATATTTTGTAAATAAACAAAGCACTGAAATAACTATCTCATTACCTTTGTAGAGCCGGTAGGTGCGTTGGAGAACTTCCGAAGCGTTTGTTGCTAGTTTAAACGTATAGGTGTATATTTACTAGTTATGAAAAAGATAAAGGTTCTCGTTTGTATTGTTTAAGTTGTATTTATATTCATTAATAAGGCGGCGACTAAAAAGTACTCCGAGTTAGGTAGCTCGTGTAAAGCGAAGGACGTTTTGTAAAACTGATGGATGGCGCTCGAATGTTACGCGAGATGGTTTTGTTTTATTATAACACTATTAAATTTATTGAAATGAGAATGAACACAACATTTTGTTTTACACGGATGAGAATAATAGGCGTGAAATATGAAATAATGTGGAAATGTAATAAATATATTTTAATTTTGACGGTGAGCGGATGAAGGTCGTAGTTTGTTTGCTCGGAACGTTTCCATGGCGTATAGATGTAGAATAGGAACATTGTTATCATGAATGGTGTGTCCGAACTCCGACTGGCGTTGGTCCAAGCACTGATTCTCATTGAAATATTAAACCAAGACACTGCAATGCAGTGTCTGAGACGCATATGTTGCCAAATTAATTATTTGCACAAATGCATTCATGTTTTGGTTTCAGAATGTGCTTCTATAATTGGTTTTCTTTAATTTATTTCTGCAAATTATCTATATCTTTGTTTCACCGTATAATATTAACGGTGGCTGTATTCTGCGCAATATAGGCATAAAACATTGCTTATTTTTTAACTCTCAAAACTACAGGTAGATTCAGATTCACTTTGGGAAAGGCCTATGTCCAGCAGTGGCCTGGAATAGGCTAATTCATTGATTATTTATTGACAGTTTTTAATTTTATTTAATTAAGAGTTAGTTTAATTATTATTATTATTAATTATATTATAAAAGAGCCGCGTGGTTCCCAGGAGAGTAGAATTTGGGACACCCCTTCTCTTCCCATGTGGTGTCGTACAAGGCGACTCAGGGATAAGGCTGATTAACTTTAACAACAGACAGATATGTACAGCCCAGACTCAGCCTTAGACGCAGGGCTCGAGTCAACAATATTGCCCGAAATACGGCAAAAGGCTCACCTTCGATTACGTGGGACCGAATACAGATTGGTGAAATGTGGGTGTTAATTCACCTCTGCCTAACCCGGGGATAAAGGCGTTATTATGTATATGTGTGTAGTTTAATTTAAAACATGACAGGTGTATTAAAGGTTAAAATAGAACATGCAATTAGAATAAAAAGTTAGTATAGTGAAAAAGCAAAAGACTTGCGAACTTTTGCTACGGCTTCCAAAATGACTAAACTGCTTTCTTTAAACTACATGCAGTTCGGTATGTAAGAATTATTCAATTTAGATATTTTCATACGGGAATAAAACATTTTACACTCGGTAAAAGTTAATTTACGACTAGCTCGAATCGCACGTCGCAATCATTTGTAATTTTATTACTTAATCCACTTCATAGTCATAAACGCTGGTCAGGACTGTCAATAATATCTATCAATGTTTCCACCTTTTACTATCAATACTTATAGTTACGAAATTGATTAATGGAGGGGTTGGACATTTATAGCATCATATTTAGACAGATATGTCTTAAGCGTCTCTACATTTTATTTTTAACATTCTATTGAAACAGTTCACTGTATTCTCTGGTTAATATCTACTACGTTTAAGCTAGTTAGGATGGATTCCATATCGGAGGAATTCCATATTACACAGATTCCAATTTGAACGAATTCCACTGTGGGCGGAAGTGTATATTCTACTTTATAAGAAAAAAAAGGAATATGACTAGTCATAAGCATAACTTTTTTAGTTATCCGGTGGATTCTATAGTCAAATTTTTCGAGTTACTAATTACGGAACAAAAAAAGGTTATTTGGGTTACTTAAAGTGAAATAATTCCTTGGAAGTTGAGATATTATACATTGGCACAAGGCCTTCAGAGCCCTAATCAATCTCATCTGCAATCTGTTACACCTGTACAATGTGCATGTGCAATCTGTTACATCGTAATAGTATCGTAAACATATTGAGAGAATTGAGCATTACGATTGGCCGGCTTCACACGTACACAGGTTCACAGTAGGTAGACGGCCAATCACAATGCTCCGTTCTCTCAATAAGTTTACAATACAATTAACATGGTTTTTTTGTGCTAGGGGTACTGTTGATTGATAGACGAGGTTCTTGTGCAGGCTTATCTCTCGGTTGAGCCAAAATCTGGCTCTGAAGTACAAGCCTTGGATGAAAGCAGGATTGACGCACAGATGAAGAAGGATGCATAGTAATGTTAGTATTCAAAGGGCGCGCACGTATTTACCCTCAATTGGGACTTTTTTCATGGACTATACCACAGAATAGATAATAGTACTAGCGTAACTATACATTTATTGTCGAATAGAGAATAATTTTATAGCTATGTAGAACACCCATGGGAGAAAGCGGATTAACCCTCGCCATCGTATTCCACTTCACCGAGAAATTAGGCAGTCAAGTTTGGGAGTTTAAAATAAAATATCGTAATGCTGTAGAATAAAATTACAATAGCAAGAATATACTACAATATTTTAACTATAAATATGAATGCTAGGTTTATTATTCTGTAACGTAAAAATTGGCCGGAAGTGGAATTAGACCCATATAGAATTCGTTCAGTATTGGTTACACCAGAATTTGGTACTTGGTACTGGTTGATGGGAACCAATCCAATTCTTTTAATAAATAAATAATCCTAATTTTGGTCTTTTAGTGTATAGCTATACAATATTTTTGGATTAAATGCAGTAGATTGAACTCTTCAAAGGAAAATAATTTGGTCATTCATTATAAATGAATCAATGTGCGCCATAGCACCCGGACTTCTACCTTGCGCTTGCGCATTCAAAACTACGTTTACATCTGCACCTATCTACTACAATACCAACTATCAAAATCACAATGTATACCTATGAAAATGAAACTAATTTACATTTTTCCTAAAGATTACTAGTGACTTGAATAATCAGTATTATGAGTAAATATTCTAGTGAAACTCCACTTGAGATAGAAATGGATGGACGTCGCCGTTGGTCATGTGCATGGTGCCAGTTCGAACCAGTAACCTCAAGATCATGAGTCTTAAACTTTATCCATAATGCAACCGCTGCTTAAGATATCAGCTTTTAATATTTGAAGATCATTACTATCAATCAAAACCAGATCAACTTAAAAAAGTACTACTTTAATAAAAAAAACTAACAACTAATATTTCCATAAGAAACATATCAATCAAATAACACGAAACAATCCTTCAAATTACATTACAATCACAATCGAATGACAAATAAACCGGAGTGGCTCAAGGAAACACAATTTCCTTCGAGGCAGTAAAGCGACAAACTGTTCCACAATGGGCATATCATGGAGGCAATTTATTACGAATGATCAACAAGTAGCTGGGGAACTTCGGGCCACAGACGGAAAGCAAAGAATGAATGCGAGTGCCTCCGAATTGAAACGAACACCGATAAAGGACCCTCTGACTGTTAACGGAGTGCACGCTCGGAACGCACGCCAACACTCGAATCCTCCCGTACAATTCGAAAAACGAACGCACACAAATGACACGAGGGAATCCCTCCCGGCTAGACAGAATTATCTCGGCCTCTCTATTTCCGTTTCGCGTACTATTGAAATCGCGTCTCACTCGCTCTTTGTAGCTTGCTATATCGCTGTCTCTATCGCATTTGATTCATTCATGACTGTATATTTGAATGGTTTCGGAATATGCGTTTTCTTCCCGCTGGTCTACAATTCCAATTCATTCAGGGAAGCGCACGGGTGACATTAAGACGTCTCATGGTAAACTTTCTACGTGAATTTTCTCCATGAATCGTGCAACTTAGGATCTAATTTCTTTTGAATGATAAAGTTCACAATACATACAGCGACAGAAATTGGTTGAAACTAAAAAATACCAATGATGTTACATCAGAAAGAGGTTGTTATATATTTATTTTTGTAATGCACATAAGACAGGGATAATTAATATACCTATTCCAAGTATTGCAAAAATTTATTAAAGCTTAAAAATAAAATAAGTTGCTTTCTTGCTGATATGAAATGCTAGCACCTCTATTGAACAGAGTTAGTTAACTGCTGCACTAACATCAATCAATTCTTGTCAAAGTCAAAAAGTCAAAAATCATTTACTCTGAAGCACTTATAAAACGTCAAATTTAAAACGTAAAATTGCAGACTAAGTTAGCAAATGTACCACCGGTACGAAACGCGGCCCCTACCTGAGAAGACTCCAGCGAGAAACTGAGCGGTCATTTCTTTGGTCTATTTACAAACATTTGCTTAGTCTACTTAGTCTAAATACAATAGTTTCCTTAAGTAGCATAATTGAGCGAACAGCTCATTTCCAAGCTTGTTTATCGTCTAAATATTCTTGGATTTTATAATAGCCTTTATGGCACAGTTTAGTCTTAATTTTATTTTTAAATTTATCAGGTAAATCCCTAATTCCATTAGGGAGCCTTGTTACAAAAGCATATACAGTTGCCCCGAAAAGAATTACTAATTTTATGGATATAACATGATGAATATGATGATGTATGGATTTTTTATTATGAATAAATGATGAGACAAATTAAATACATCTGTCACTGATAATACATATGCCAAAAGTTGTTAGAGACAACTAACAAAATAAGTCGGCCCACAAAGAGTTATATATAATGAAATAATTAGTCCGTATAATTAGAAGTGGCTTCCGTGCTAGGCAGATATTGAATGGTAGACATAAAGTATTGCATGGCGTGTCGAGTAGTGCGCCAGTAGCTGTTGTAACGTCTTATAATTGCGGCTCACCATGTGTTCAGCTCTAATCATGTTTAATTATAGTCAGAAGAAGGAGTCATTGCCGTTCATCATGAGATGAACTGTTACAGACGTATAAATGCTGCGAGAAAATGATGGATTAAACACCGCTAGGAACTGTTGGATGGCAATCAGCATTGCTCCATGTTAATCGTAAGGAGTGCGGTGTTTATATCAGTAGAGAGTAGATCAGGAAGGAAAACAGTTGTTATCTAAAGAAAGGCATGCAAATATAGAAAGGTGTAATGCTTTTAGAAATAATACGGTTGGCTTAGTGTACGTAGTTAGCTAACAATAAATATTCAGAATTAATTCTTCCTTGTATGCACGTCTGTATATATCTACTGGAAGGAGTAGATAGAGTACTACTGATAATTACACCTCTACTGCTGTATTTAGTCCCTGTGTAATAATGTCAAGTGTCAAATCAAGTATTTTTGCCATACTAGTTAACCCATGAAACTTTAAGTATAACTCAGGTTTCTGATTCCGATATCATTGATCTCGATGAAAAAAATTGGGTATCAAGTTGAATGTATCTATTTGTGATATTATATCTTCCAATTGAACGGACCTTTTTTGGTGATCTTTTGTCTAAAGCTCATGTGACCGAGACGGTTCTTAGCTTATATTTATTGGATCCATTTACGCGTTCAAATTCATAAGCTAATTGAGGGTTATTAATATTTTTTTATTTTTTTATTTTATTTAGAACACGTCAATTTCACATCACCTCGCCTGATGGCTAGTTGAAGGCAAAGTCCCAAGAAAGAGGGTCACGATTTCATAAACGTACCATGTTAACAATGGCGGCACTCAGCTTGACGGCCTCATCAGATGCTTTTTCACGCCTTGCTTAAAGGACCCGGGAATGTAGGAAGCAGGATACACGTGAGCTGGCAAGGAGTTTCAGGTCTTAATAGTGCGACAAAGAAAGGAGTCACCGAACCGAATGAATCTACATTACACGTAGTTCCTGTACTTTAAAGAAAACAGCTCATTACATCACATGCATGTTTGAGCGTTGAAAAATAAGATACCTAATGTTTAAAAAGTTTTAACTGCTAACTTGTCAGTGTAGTTATTTAATCAATGTTCATTAACTGAGACAATAGCAGGCGGAAACGTAACGGGGTGATCAGACGCTATTGTGGGACTGAGACGTGCAAGCTAATTGTTCTAGCTAAATTAAAACTTCCAACAGATTTATTGTTTAGGTATATCTTGTAGGTTAAAACATCACAGGAACTCACGATATTTTGCGGTTTAACTAACAGCGATCTCTAGGGACTTGAAATACTTGTAGTTGGTTGATCTAATCTATTGTCATAGGTAGGTACCTAATTGGTGATTGAGTCTGAATTATATATGATTTATCCGGCCCGAAATTGAGTTTCTCCACGATCCTGATGTATTTTTTACATCTGCCAAAAAAGGAGTGTAATGTTCGTGGTCGTGGTTTTTCTTTCATCCGTTATAACTGTTTCGCTCGTTTCAGATTATTTTTAAGGTTGTTTCATTAATTTTCTTAAGTGAAAACTTCTTTAGGATCACATGACCTTTGAACCATAACCGACGACTGACGTCATACAACATTAGCTATAGATTGTTTATTTTGTTAGGTACGGCTTCGTAGCTTAGCGGTAAGTGCTTCGATTGTAAGTCCTTATGGTTTCAGATAGTGCCGTGTTCGAACCTGAGCTTCTGACACTTTTTGTGATATATTTTTCTTTTTGTAATTTATTACTTTTTGTAATTATGTTTTCTTTTTGTAATTCATTAATTTCTTCTGACAGAAAATTAGTGATAGGTTCTATGATTGGCGCTAAATTATAGGTATGGTATGGTATGGTATGTTCTTTTTATCTTTTTCTCTGTATATAACGAAGAAAGAAAGAAAGAAAGAAAAAGTTTTCACTTCTGCCGGCAGTCCCGGAGTGCAACCCGCCTTTTTCTTCATAAGACTCCCTGACTCAATATACTGGTGATTTACTGGCTTGATATACTTATTTCATGACAATAATAACCATGTTAATTATTTAATATGAATACAATAGGGATCCGAAAACCTAAACTAACTTATTAACGTCATTTGATTGGAAAAGCGCTAAAGCATTGACGTGACAAGTCATTAGGCGTTTAGAAATGCGATGCAAAAAGCTTTCGCACAATTACACCTGATTGATTCTTCGCTGAGGATTTTTTCCTTTCTTATAATGCCATATCAATTTACTAGCTAAGCTAGTAAATTTTCATTTTCTATTGTACTAATTACAGTAAAAATATTACAATAATAAATTATTGTTCTTCAAAGCACCTATAAATAGAAAAATATCAATGGCGTGATATAAATGCATAGGCATAAAATTGACGTGAAAGTATGACATGGCAATTACGAAGTAAGTATAAATCTGACAGTTTTTAATACACCTATCAAATTTTTATATTTAAAAAAGTGAAATGGTAACTTATTAAGGTCTACTTTAAGGAAGTTTTTAAAGTAGGTATTAATACACAACAGGCAAATTAAACAACAGGGTACAAGTATCAGAGGATGATGACAATGTAAGTCGGAATTTTAAAAGTATAGTGTAGATGGTGTAAATATTTAATTACTAACTGTTTTAGTAACTTTGATATATTTACTCAAGTGATTCAAGCCGAGTGAAGTACCTATTTATTTTATAAACATCATAAAATTAGAGGCGGTTGTCGTAGTAGACGACATCAACGGATTTAATATGGCATATTGCTAATAACTACATTAAAATGTATCCTTATATATTAAATTCATAGGGTAAAGTTTGTACAAGCATGTAGGAAAGGTTGTAATAAAGAAACAAAATGAGATAAGGGCTACTTAAGTCCGCCACGAATGCTCGTTAAACGTTGATATACGATTTGTAATAAAACTTATAAAACATTCGCAACAATTTAAAAGGGGTATCGATAAAAAACTTAGTAGACTATCGAATACGATGGAGGTTGCCAGTTAAAATATAGTAAATTGCGTTTTACAGCTTACATGTTGTTTATTTTTAATCAAATCACGCGTTAATAAATTCAACAATGTAATGCAAGTTATGCGCTCAAATTCTTTTATTAGGCTTCACAAAGTAGGAGGTAAAAAGTGGTATGGAACTTGGGATTGTTTGTTGATTTAGAAATAATATCCAGCATGCCATTTTGTCCATCATTCCATATTTGTCGCGTTATTTGATGAAAATTTAGTATTTTATAATGGTGTTTCGGCATCTGAATTTCAAGGATTCTAGTGAATCCGCCGGTTATGAGTATGAATCTGCTCGGGTTTATTTATACACAATGTATTGAGCACACCTGCACGTTCATATCCGGTCTATTTATGAAGCAAAAGTTTGGAATTTGTATTTGATAAAAGTTTGAAACGAATCATTTTTTATTTGAATATGTTACATAACCTTGTACCTATTAACATTATTACAAAATGCAATGTCAAATTTGTGAAAATGTCAAATTCAAAGGCTCGGTATTGCAAAAACGATTGACATTTTATTGGTTTTGTGTCAAACTTATTCAAGGCTCTTTTACTGGTCCAAATCAAACAGGCTAATGACATTAGTTACGTTTGAATTAAGCCATATTACTCTCATCAATTATTGTAGTGATGGTATTTGTGCAATTATTTATTGTTTGACCATCTCACAGTTAAATCATGAACTTGAATATATTTAACTCTTTTTTGTACCTGCCTACTGCTATAAATTAGGTGTCATTAAATCTGTAAGAGGTCTAAAATTATAATATAAAATGTAAAGTTTTAAAGTTTTCCAACATTGTTACTTACATCTGAAGCCATTAAATTGCCAATATGAATGTTGTAAATGGAAAATAGTGTCATTAATGGCTAGAAGCACTATTTTAAGTGTGTTTAATGTGTGCTGCATACCTTGTTGGATAACAAAGTAGTATGATAGCGATCGTAGTAACCCAGCCGACCCGTGCATCACACTCAGATTAAAGTAATTTATAACCCATATAAAACTATTTCATTTCGACGACCAATACATTTAAAATAATTGCTGGCGCTTCATTCAAAATGACTTTGTTCCACTTTTACGACCTTAAAATTCTTTTTTTTCCTTTATTTTTAAGTTTGGTACAGCGTGTGATAGCACTCTTCACTGTCTAAAAAAGTTTTGTTGACATTCGACGTATCGATTGGTGCAATATCGAGCTCAAAATCGATAACGGTCCAGATGCACAAAAATGGGACAGAGAAATCGATTTGCCCCACATTTTGGCGGTCTAGCGGCCGCCGGCAGCGAGGGTAACGTTCGCGATAAGGGATAGTGCCCCCTCCAAGCGCGGGGGTAGTCCCCCTGTCCCCCTTGATAATATTTACCGCCCCCCGGCCATACTTACGCCCCTCAGTATTTACGGGTTAGAGAAAAACAAGGGTACTCGAGCTTCGGAAGGTGCAACGTAGATTTTAATCCTTTCTGATGGTTATGATTGATGGCGGATTTCGTGATCGTTGTTGCGCTCGTGTTGATGGATTCTTTATGATTCCCGGTGCTAGCGGAGCGGCACGGCCTACAAACAGCCATCACCAGCGCTGTGCGACACTCCGCATCACGCGTGACGTGTGAGCGAATTCGCTACATAGATTAGATACGCGTGTAAAATTCTGTAATTTTCTCGTTAGCAATTCAAAATTGAAGGACCGATAACTTCACGAGACTGATGACATCAAGGCACGCATTGATGCCGCGTGGGTCAAGTCGCGTGAGGTGGCGTGTGTCGTTTTTTCCCCAAAATGCGGATAGGTTGAAAGGGCAGATCTATAAAACCATAATTCCTATCCTATTCTGTCTTATCCTAGGCATCTCCTTCCATACGGCTGGTAACCATCTAACCTCGCAATTTTTATTGCACACATTATTACTTTTTCAACTTCAAACCAATTGCATCATGAACTAACACCCCCTTGTTTTAGACGAACAGGCTCCATAGTGCAAGATTAACTTTTGAAATAAAACGATCCTTTTATAAAAGGTACCTTCCTCTACTTTATTACTCTACCCACTACTCCTGCTCAATTCTACCTTTGAAAGTGTACCTAATTACCTTGAAGGTTTTCTCTATCATAGATTATATTTTTCCCATATGTAAACAAATCTAAATATAATAAAAGAGTAGGTACTTATATTACATAGAGTATTTAATTTTTTTTTATACCACGGCCCACCTAATTTGAACTGGTTGTTATTTTGTATTAGCAGTTTATTTTATTGCTTGAAGGAACATCTAAAGTCATAGTTTTCTTAGGTCTTTAAATTAATTTTGGGCCACACAACACGAAAAACTATTAGAACTTCTTTAAAACTAATAACTGAGACGTACTGACTCTTAAACCACATATCTACTAAACAATAGATTAATAATAACATCTAAAGCGATGTATTCATTTTAAATAGCCGCTAGCGCCATCTGTCAATCAATAACGAATTTCAATCCTCTTAAAAAACTTAATTAGACTGCTTTCAAAGACAGAGTAACACCGATAACCAATGAATAGAATCAACTACAACGTTGTATATGTACCTTAACGGTATAATTTTAGAGTATAAAATCGTGTGAAGTAATTTGTTGAGCAGTAAAAGGTTTGTTTTGATGTAATGTGGTGACGATGGGTAAAGATGTCAGTATTGACGCGTGCGCGATAGCCCAGTGGGTACGCACCGCAAGTCACGGCCAAAATACTAATTATTATTTTGGGTACTTTAGTAGATGATCAGTTTCGTAACAAATCGTGTAAGTGTGTTTTTAGTCTAGTAATATTTTGCTGTAGTCCGCGTTAGTTTTAGCTTAATATTTAAAAAGAAACTTCCTATTCAAAAGTAAAGATAAAGTATGAGTCGGTTACTATCTAAAATCATACTTATTTGATTTTAGAATTAAGTAGTTTCATCAGAATTTAAAAAATACTTAAAATATTTAGCCATTCATACAGTTTGGTGACATAGAAAACAGAGTAGCATAAAAAGCCCTAATTCGCAAGATATTTTTATAGAATACACTACAAATTAACTGAGGCAAGTTAAATGAATACCTACCTGAACTATTTATATGTATCTAATAGATATTATGCCAACTAAAGATATAAGTATCCCAATTCCCGAAGTAATTATCTATTTACTAAACCCGATATTGAATCCCAGCATGCAAATCTTCATAATTTTTTAAAATGAGAACTGGCCATCGCAATCCAGCGTAGAAACGCGGCAAGTGTGATGGGCACCTTTGCACTGGGAGCGATCAATGGTGGGTTATTCGACTAATACAAATAGTAAGTACTAAATTTGTATTTGTATTATATACTTAGAATTAAGGTGACATAATATGTATTTATTATTGCATTTTTATCTGAATTAAATCTTATTTTTTTCAATATAGATAGCTTAATATAATCTGTTAAATAATGTAGACGTTTACATAATTGTGGAACATACATTATGCAATTAGGTCGGATATATTTCAAGTAAAAGTTATCTACAGAATCAAATTCATGTCATAAACATATTTTTAGTAATTACGACCCACATAGACCCAGCCCAGTGAACCAAAACGTATTAATTTATTTATAAATGCGTTTTTCGGTTAGTTACACGTTTGCGACGGAGGAAATTAAGTTTGGGGAATTGAAACTAGTCATTGTTCTTTTAATTGCGGTCAATTTGTGGCGTTCTAGACGAAATGTGCCGATCATTGTGTGTTGAGGTGAGCCGTTACATCAAAGGCTTCATGCCTCCAACCAATATTGATTGTATTATTTTATTGCTGTTCGATGTCTTATACTAATACTGTGTTGAAGAAAGAATATTGGTGATAGTTATTTTGAGAAAAAAAATGTTTAGTTCGTGATAGTTTACGTTTTATTTATAAAAAGTTAGACGGTACTTAGATAGATAGATTAACTTTCTGTTGTATACTAAGAAAAAACAAAAATATTGTTTTGCGTAGAACTTAAAATCTAAATCGCAAAACCGAAAAAAAACAATTGGTGATCTCTTCCTGACCACAATGGTTTGGAAAAGATCGCAAATAGTTTTGCAGTTAAGTTAGCAGTCTTTTTTATGTAGGTAAATAATATTTTTCATAACTTAAAAACACCAAAAACACTGTTAAAGTACAAAATAGTTTAAAACTATTTTTTTATTGTGAAAAAGAGACATTATAACTTATCCCTAATTTTATTTTCATCCCACTATCGACAGTTTCCCATCTCTACTACACATTTTGGAACGTATTTTAATAATTCCATTCGTAATATCATACAGATATCAAAGAAAGGGTTGCACAGTGGGCCGACTGCGCGCTGACTCGCACAAAATGCTCTATCTGCATATGCCCTCTGATTGATGTGCCCTGTAATTATTTAGACGCGTTAATAACACCACCGACGACGGCCGCACTTTGTTTCTGACGACTTAAGACGAATGAAATGAGAAATTCTATCGGACTCTTAATAGAGCTTATTGCTTTCTGATGTTTTGTTGATTAAACGAACAGAAATTGTTATTAAGTTCTGGTGTTCTTTATTTTATTTTTAGAGCAAATTTTAATTATCTGTTCATTCAACAATATTAAAAATATTCTCACAGTGCAAGATGACAGTGGATAAATCCAGCACCCATTAACTAATTTAATTATTCCGTACATAGGACCACACCCAAATGAAAATGATAAACACAGTGGCCACACCCTGATCGTACATTATTGTAAGAATGCGGTATCGTGGATTTATTTACATAAATGGCCTCCACATACAAATTGTCTTTATGTTTTCTGTGCGTGCGACCCCCGCTCCAACGAATCAGAATATTAACGTAAATAGTAATGGCGGGAAAAAAAGCTATTATGCAAATGAAACATTTTGTGGTAAATAGAAACCGACGTAATGCGATGGCAAGAAATATTATAAATCGTTTTTTGTTAGTGGATTTATTATATATTTATTATTACGATACTCTGCGTGACTTTATGGGAATTTAAATATAGCTAATCTGATGGTACCCTTCAAATTACCTTAGTTGGTTTCAATAAATAATAAATATTTTTTGTATTGGTTATTAGATTGGTCATTGTTCTTTAGATTAGTTATTGGTCTTTACCATGCAGAATGGTACCTGAAAGTAAAGTCTCAGAAAAGAGGTGTTACAATGGTGGCCCACAGATGAACAGTCTTATCAGAATTTATTTCACACCATGCTTAATAGACCCAGGAAGGTTGGATGAAGGAAACACCTGTGCGGCAATGAAAAAAAAACGCTAAACTGCTCATTCTTGTTAGAATTGTTTGCACTGTATGAGGTGATACCTAATTAAAAGGAGAAGGACCATCTGGCGAGTAGAAAGAGGTAACAATGAAGTTAGTGGTTAAAAATGTAATTAAATGTAAAAGACACACAGCTATTGTTGAACACACTCTCAACAAGCTATAAATAAACAGATGTTAAATAATCCAAAAAATTAATCTCCCGTATCGCAAAATAATGGAATTGGCATATTCATTGAGATCATAGATATGAATTCATTATGATATACATTATTACATTTAATAACAAACGGCTGTTGAGTGCTGAATGTGCTTACGTCACAACGGGAACCGAATAATAGAGTTCGCTACAAACGTTTAGGGAACCCTCGAAAATTGAAATAAAAAAGAACCATTCGAGATGTAACAGCGTTATGATTTTGCACTTTTTATTTTTTTCTGTTTTCGTGCGTGTTCAAAACACTGTTCGATGGAGTTGCGAATCGATTCGGCACGTCTAAATTACGATTTGCGTAACGTTTAGCATTTATTTTAAAAAATTATTTATTACGTTCTATGAAATGTTGAAAAAAGCGGGTAGCTTTAGTGAGTTTTCCTGTGCAATATTCTATTAGGTATGGACGTTTTAACTATTAAAATGGAAGATAACAAATTAGTAAGTATAACACAGTAGGTATAACATACTTAAATTAATTTAAAAATAAAACAGTTCTCTGCTATTTCTACACAATAATTCAAAAAAATTATCGTCGTTTGTTTCAATCATCACTAAGCAGGTATAAAAAATAAATACTTACACCACATTTTCATATACTAATAAATATATACGCAATAGAATAGTTATTTCAGTGCTATTTCTGTTATTAATATATACAATTGTGCTATATTATAGCATTTAAAGTCCATAACATTTTAAGTAGACTTTAATAAAAATGTTTGAAATTATATGTCCGTGCATGGTAATATTTTTTTAGATATATGCTGTCTTATATGTCTCCGTACTTTTTTTTTCAAATATGTAAAGACGATAGCTATTCCATATCTTTAATGTTCTGATAAAAAGCCCCTGTTGTTGTCAGACTAACGTAATTATGAACGAGATTGTTGCGAAGTGACTTGTAATACGACCCTTTATGTTATAGGTTTAATTTCACAAAAATGCATTATGTCTATGTAAATTTTAATTTGAACAATATTCTAGAAAAACATTTAAATAATAGTATTTGACCATTAGGTGAAATTCGAAGCTGAATTACTGTAAATTTGAGATAAACTAGGTGTTTTTGAATTAAATTTTTAAACAATTTTCATGCTAAATATTCAAATCGATTTGAATAGCCTCGCCTCAAAGACATATAAATGAGAAATTTGAATTGATTAGGGCGAAGTCTGGTAGCTTAGTGGACAAAGCAGTGCCCCTGTAAGGTAAAGACCGCCTAGACCGATTCAATTTTTTCTTTTTAAATCAACACACAAGGTGTGAATGATGGGAAGAAAAGTGATTCCATTTTTTTTTATTGATAGGTAAATAACATTATTTCAATCTCGTCGCAGTTAAACTGAAAGCTGAACCTAACTGAGTTGGGAAAAGGCTCAAAGGATAATCATAAACAGATAATATAATAATTTCTAAAAAAATCTGTTACGAAATACCTAGGCGATTAAAAGGTACAAGTTTATAATTTATATCTACATTTAAAAAGAAAAAAAAAAGAATATTAGTTACCGAAATTATCGAAATTACTAATATAGGGAATATTAATAATTTCGATAATTTCGGTAGCTAATATTCTTTATTTTTTAACCCCTCCAATAAGCTAAATTGCTTGTACGAGTTAAATTAAATTGCATTGCGAGTGGGTTCACGTCGTTAGTGTAACGGCCTGGATTCGAACCCGGGAAGGATTCGAAACCTCTCGATCCTAAGGCCGACTCCTTAACCATTAAGCTACCGACGTTTTTATATATATATTTTTTTTTTTTTTTTTTTTTTTTATAGATAGGACACGTCAATTTGACTTTACCTCGCCTGATGGTAAGCTGAAGGTAAAGTCTCAAGAAAGAGGGTCACCATTATGTACACGTGCCATGTTAACAATGGTGGCACTCAGCTTGACGGCCTCATCAGATGCTTTTTCACGCCCCGCTTAAAGGACCCGGGACTGTAGGAAGAGGGAAACACGTGAGCTGGCAAGGAATTCCAGGTCTTAATGGTGCGACAAAGGAAAGAGTCACCGAACCGCTTGGTTCTTGAAGGAATGTTCTGCACCGTATAGGGGTGACATCTAAGTCCTGCACGTGTCGTCCTGTATAGGAAGGGGGAGGGTGGGACTAATTGGAATAGCTCTTCAGAACATTCACCATGGTAGAGACGGTAAAAAACTGCCAAAGAAGCAACATCTCTACGCATCTGCAGAGACTCGAGGGTACTCGTGACCTCAGGATTTCCGATAATGCGGATCGCACGTCGCTGCAACCTGTCGAGAGCATCTAATAAGTACTTTGCGGATCCATCCCAGAGATGTGAGCAGTACTCCACGCAGGAACGAATTTGTGTCTTGTAAAGAAGACACCGTTGCTCCGGCGTGAAAAACCGTCTCACTCTGTTCAGGACTCCGAGTTTACGCGAGGCTGCTTTGATGATACTCTCGATGTAGTTTTTGTTGTTCAGTTTGCAGCGAACATCCATACCTAGAATATTGAGGTTGTCCTGCAGTGGCAGTGGCGTGCTCTGAAGAGTGGGAAGGGGAAGGAAAGAAGATACCTTTGCTGTAAACGCACATGCCTGCGTCTTCTTGGCATTGAACTCGACCAGGTTCTCAGAGCCCCATTGGGAAATGTGATTCAGGATCCGGTCAAGCTCAGTGACAAGAAGCTGCCTTTTTTTCGCGATATGCGTCTGCTTATCCGCAGGACGTCCATGATAACTCTCGTGTAGGGTGCTATCATCCGCATAGCAATGAATGCTGCCGGTCGACAGCATGTCATTGATATGCAGAAGAAAGAGAGTTGGCGATAGGACAGATCCCTGCGGTACGCCGGCATTTACCTGCAAGAACTCCGAGGCTCGTCCATCACAAAGGACGCGAATACGGCGCTCCTGCAAGAAGCCGGCAACCCAGTCGCACAGTCTAGGAGGCAGACCAAAGGCTGGTAACTTGGAAAGAAGCGACTTGTGCCAAACTCTATCGAAAGCTTTGGCGATGTCAAGGCTAATTGCCAATGACTCGCCGTGCTTGTCCATAGCCTCACCCCAAATATGGCTAACATACGCCAGAAGATCACCCGCTGACCGTTTCGGCCTGAAGCCATATTGCCGGTCATTAATTAGGGAGTGATCTTCAAGGTGACGCATGAGCTGTTTGTTGATAATGTGCTCGAACACCTTGCACAGCACTGAGGTGACGGCTATGGGTCGATAGTTGTTTGGGTCTGAGCGATCCCCCTTCTTGGGGATCGGCTGTACATTCGCCTCTTTCCAAGCCGAAGGCACTGTACCAGAGCTGTAGGACAGCCGGTACAGCCGCGCAAGCATTGGAGACAACTCCGCTGCACATTTTTGCAGAACCACCGCTGGAATACCGTCCGGACCACTGGCTTTCCGGACATCGAGTGATTGCAACACCGCTCGGATATCGCGTTGCCTGATACGAATATCAGGCATTGCATGGTCACTGACGGGCAGTGTCGGCGGCTCCATACCACAATCATCGACTCGGGAGTTGGCCGCAAAGAGATTAACCAGCAAATTTGCTTTCTCTTGCGGCTCATGGGCCAGGGATCCATCGGGATTGCGCAGCGGGGGCAGCGAAGGCTGGCAGAAGTTGGCTTGCACGGCTTTGGCCAGTCGCCAATAGCCACGGCTACCCGTGGGATGCTCTACTAGCTCCTGACCAAGCCGCGCTATGCGCTGGGCATCCGCTCTGACATAAGCCCTCTTGCAGGCCTTTGTGGCTCTGTTGTACGCCGCCTTGAAGTAGCCCACGTTGGGATCGCACGTAGCGCGCGCCCTGATCCAAGCGCGGTACGCAGACTGTTTATGATTAACAGCCTCCGCGCACTCGCGCCCGAACCAGGGGCGTGCCCTGCGGACACCGGCGACATCAGTGTAGGGGATATAATATTCCATGCCCAGACTGATCTCACCGGCGACAGCAGTTGCGGCCTCAGATGGGTTCTTACCTCCAAAGCAGCGTTCAACCCACGGGATGGACGCAAAATAATCACGCAGTCCATCCCAGTCCGCTGACGAGTAGTGCCAGAGACGCCGCTTCCCCTGCACGGGACGTGGGGGCGCTAAAATGGGCACCTCGGAACGGACCAGACAATGGTCGGATTCACCTAAAGCGGCGCTCACCGAAACACTGTACTGGTCCGGGCGACTCGTCAGCAGAAGGTCTAGCAGAGAGGGCTCATGGTCCGACCTTTTTGGTATCCTAGTGACCTCGTGTACCAATTGGGTCAGGCCATGCGCCAGAGCAAATGCATGGGCGGCTCTTCCCGCGTGGGTTGTTTTGGCGGAGCCCAACCAGATCTCGTGGTGGGCGTTAAAATCCCCCAAAAACACCAGTTCAGCGTTCGGAAACCGCTCCTGCGCATCATCTGCCGCCTGACTAAGGTATTCAAAGAGTCGAGTTGTCTCGGCATCTCCTGTATGGGAGCGGTAGAGGCACACATAGATCTGACTCGTAGAGCCATGGTCTATGTGTACCCAAAGGGTGGAAAAGGATGGGTCCTCTAGGCAGCGCAAACGGCGACAACAAACATCCGCCCTAACAAACACGCACACCCCGGCTTTTGCGCGGAAATTCTCCTCAAGGACATAGCCGGGGTAGAGTAAGTAGGTCGTGTCATCAGGGCGGCGTATTTGTGTCTCCGTAAGAAACAGCATTGCTGGTTTCGCCGTCTCCAGGTGTTGGTGGACGGCGTTGAGGTTTGTATGGAGCCCACAGATGTTCGTGGACTCCACCTCAAATAGCGAGCTCGAGGGAGAGTTTCTTGCCGCTGTGTAGACCAATCTACTGTTATTATGCGCTGCCATGAGGATGAAGAGGAGGGAAGGCGTGAAAAAGAGGCGATTGTTGTCGCAGCACAGCGTGACAAAGCGTGGGATATTGGTTTTATCTATGAATGTGAGGTATGGCGAGAGCCGACGCGCCGAACGGAAGGGCCCCCGTACCCCCCCGAGTATGGTCGCCGGGCTCCCTCGTCCGGTCACCAACCGGCACGACGAGCCATATCGGGATTATGCGCGACCTGGTGGGGCAGCCTCCCAGGGTGGTTAGTCCCGGTTGGGCCCCTGTACTATGCCGCGGGCGGCCAGCGGCACCACCGTTTCTACAGGTCTCCCTGTTCGGCGCGTCGCCCCACGCCACCCCCCACTAGACTACGCCAAGACCCACCGGTCCCACTCGTGCTGCGACCTCAATCCCCCCTGCCCGGCTATGCACTTGCTGACCCCTGAACGCAATCCAACCGAGATTGGATTACTATGGAGGATTTTTCGCAAAAGTGCACGGTGGTACTAACCCGGTCGAAATTTGTGACAAATTTGTGCCATCAGATTTCTACCACCCTTAAAAATATATATTAATTGTTATATATATATTCATATATTTTAATTGTAACGTTAAAACTACTATTAACTACCTAATCTGTGCTTAAACTTTTAGTTTTTCAAAATAACAATAAATATGAATGGAATATTAACTTTTTTTTAAACTGAAAATAATAGCTTCAATTTTATCGAAAAAGTTTTCGAATCAAAACACTTTCAAATCAATTTTATAACAAAACGTCTTTATGAGGAATTCGGTAAAGCAAAAGAACTCCAAATATTCGGACAATCGGACCGGCCAGAGGGCCCATTCGTAAGAATGTGATTAATTAAACAAATGTACAGAACCGGAAAGAAATTCGCCAACCCTTGGCTCTCATTTTTTATAACAGACATACCTCATTTTGTTCCCCAGCTGTTATTGACTCGTTGTTAATTTCATTTTAATTTTCTGCTGCGAGGAATTTTTCTCTGATTTTCAATTAGCAAGTCATTTTCGACTCTGTACTCATTGTTATGGTTGTTTTTGTAAGGTTCATTTAAAAAATGAATCTATCGTAGGTACCATATTTATAGTGAAACTTAATTTAACATTATTCAGTATTTACAGTAAAAGTTAATATATGACTCTCCCAATTAACGTGACAGATATATTAAGTAAATAAATATTTTTTTTTTATTTAGTAATAAAATTAAATAGTTTAATTTGTCAATGTTGATGAAGTATGAGATCGTACGAAATGGCGCACATTGGGAGAGGCCTATGTCCAGCAGTGGGCTAATTGACTTGACTTAACTTGATGAAGTATTTAATTACAAAAGAAGTAACCGTTAAATTATAACAAATATTTAACATTTATCAAGTGACGACAAAATATAATCATGAAATGGAACTCGCAAACCGCCACTTTGTCGGCAAATAAACAACTCAAACCGACAACATGTCATTACAGTTACAAGAAAACAAGTGTGCATACTATTCTCACTGTTTTTAAATTTAATTGCACCTTATTTCATATGGAAATCAATGACCGCAAAGTCCGCAAAGAATAGAAGCATATCTTGATAATAATCTAACGTAGACATGCTAGAAATGGCTCCAAATCATAACAACGCGAACGCAATATTCGCTTCTCATATTTCCAATTAAAATTCCTATACATATGCATTGTTGCGAATCAGATATCTCTATTGTCCACTGAATAGTTTTGTATTATCGCACACATATGACTGTATTATGCGATTCTAGCGATTGATCGTCGAGTGCATGTAAACATGTTTACTAGACTTGCTGGACATGTAACTAGCATAGACGTACTCTTGACGAGGTGTTATAATATAGTTACTTAGTACCAAGCGATGCCAAAGATGGAATTTTATAATCGCAACGATTTGAAATTGATGTCTGTGGCTTTACATCTTTTTTTAACCGCAATTTAGATATATTACGTGTATCACCTAATACCGCACTTCTTATAAATCTCGTAATGTATGTGGGTTGCCTTTTCTGTGGAACTACAAGGGAACTAAAATGTATGGCTGTTTTTCATTCCAAAGTAAACTAATTGTTTTAAATGAAAAGGTCTTGGTCATACAATGACGTACGTTTGAGCCGGTTATATGTCCAAAAGTGGCGAAGACCGACATGAAACGGGCGGACTTTTATTAGTTAGATTTCTATAAGAATATTATTTTACAGTGAATCAAGAATATTGGTTAACTAATTTATTCTTTAAACATGACAAATCAAAGCCTACCAAATCTCACACAGCTGTATTATATTAAATCCATTCACCAGAACTTTTCTACCTTGTAATACCAGGATTACATAAACCTGTCGGAGTTACAGTGCAAACAAAAAGCATATTAGTTATGTTCTTGTCCTCTTTTAAAATTACAAGACTTGTAATGAGGTACACTTGATAGTTCTGAGCAAACAAGATTACTGATACATCCTGCTATCCCGGTGGCCTAATCCGTGCCAGCGTTATCAGTTATAGGGAAAAATTTATGAATAGGCTAATAGTAATGTTACAGTAATCATTGTTTATCAGAAGCAAAGACGCCGCCTAGTGTTTAATGTTGATATCATTAATTTTGTGCTCAAGTAATCTTTCCAATTTATAGCTTTGTAAATTTTATAAGTAACTCTTCTTCTCTTGTTTGATTTTCTTGAGAGTTGTGAAAATATTGTATTTAGGATGCTGAACATTGCAGTCGAGACCATAACGCTGTTAGTTCAGTATGTAAGAGTATTTGAAGTCCCGGATTTCGCATCTAGGTAGAGTAAAAGTATCATTGGATTTTTCTGTTACACATTTCTAAGACAAGTATTAATCACGTACAACAATTGGCTTGCACTCTTTTTATGGGGATAGAAAACGGCTTACACTTATTTAAACTGGCATAAGTTATTGGGTATTATGTATTTGTCTACAAGAACACTTTACACATATGATTGTACACAGTAGAACTACTAAGGAAATACGTTAGCCTCCTTGAATGTTTTTACATCACTGGGAATATTAGGTAAGATACTATCAGAATGAGAGCGACTGATTTGGTAGCACATTAGAATTGTCCAGGGTTTGGGATCCGGTTTTTAGTATCCTTCATTCGAAATGTAAATATAAAACTGTATACATTACTTATCTTCTCACAATGCAATGTAAGAAAACGCTTAAGACAAATGTCTTCATTCATGATTTCACAGATAACCATTACACAATGGAGTCCAATTAGAACCTTTTCACAATAACCATAGCTTCTTAGTCACTCATGTATTGTATCGCACTACAATTTCAAGATGAATGTCTTGCTACCGTACTTTATATTCCGATCTCTTTCTATCATCTTAGTTTTTCTCGGACCTCTTTTTTGGTGTTATAACGGAAGCGAAGCTCATCGTTCGTGGTAGACTTGTCGTGAGGTATGTATATGAATGCGACAAGGGTGTTTAGATGCGTACTAAGTTGTTTGTACAAGAAATAGTTTGATACGGTAATACAACTTCCGTAAGTCGAGATGATACTGTGGGGGAGTCGGGTTGTCTGCCATGAGTGCAGTTTACGTCGTAAATGTACTTGAGTGACATGTACTTGTATCTAGTTCAATGACATTTATCTGGTTGTAAAGGTAGATGCGTTGTTAGCCACTGTCTATAAGATATGAAATATAAAATATATTTTTGAGCAACGTTTCCAAGATCATCCACGTATACTTAAGGCACAGTATTACTATCTATAAGGTTAAGGGTATGCGACTAATATTCACATTCCCAGATTCTTCCATAAATATGATGTCCTCTTCTTATCTTTCTATTTTAGTTGACTACTCCAAATATTGGTGCACTATACGCGAAGTCCGAGTTTTTTTTTTGGGTGTCTTTGAGGATAAAACGGAGTGGACCAGCTTTAATCAACTAACCATAGATTATACCAAAAAGATCTGCGCGCGCCAGAGCCTCATTCATTTTTCTTAGGTCCAAGATATTTGTGACCTAAAGTATGGTGTGTCCATTTAATCAAAAAACCAAAATGATGGATGGAGAAATGTGGGCGTATACCCAATGCGGCATTGCATATTTCTTCGTCGAATTAGAGGGCAACTGACAGAAATATGAAATTCCTAAAGCAGGTAGATCATAAAAGGGATATCTGGTATACGTATAATCGTGCCAATAAATTATCATTCACTCATTCATTCATACCCGTCTGAAGTACCTCCAAACTGCAGTAAATGTCAGTTAAATAGTACTTGTTTAATGTTGTGTCTCTACTCGTGAGTTAAGTCACATGTCTAAAATATAATAAGTTCAATGTATCAGTCATGCACTAGTGTAGTAACCAGGTAGGAAATGCAATTAGCTAGTATTCATCCGCGATGCCTTCGAGTCGCTCAACCGTGTAACTCCTTATCTCTGTTGCATGTTTTTTCAATATGCAATCCAAGACAATCGCAGCGGCTATCTGACAATCAGAATTCTCAGGTATTTTTTCATTCGCCGACATTTCTAATTATTTTACACTTTCGTAAGCGACCATCGAACGGTTCTTCGCGGCAATAGGAATGTTAATTGATTACATACTGTCTTTGAATTACTTTAGATCATTTTAATCATAAGTTAAACTAAAGTTAACGTTTGCTGTTTTTCGGCAGATGAAACATTTGAGCTTGCATGAATTCGCATAGAGCTAAAATTGGTAGAGGTCTTAAATACATCATAATAAAAGAAATATCATAAGTCCTCATCGATTGGACTTCTGCATTTTTTAATTCAAGGTGAAAAATGTATGATTCTTGCATTTTTCTCGTAAACAGCAAGTGTTAGCTCAAAAGCAGGCGGTAAAAGTATTTTTTTTGTAAGGGTAAGAATTTCGGAGTTATCTGGATTTAAAAATTGGAAGATGTTAAATTCCATTACAACAAAATTTCAATTCCCATAGTATGATTCATCAACGCAGAACCTGAACCGCTAGTATATTTAAGACCCCCACCAATTTCCAGCTCTATGCGAATATATGCAAGCTGACAATTTTATTTCGTTTATTTTGATTGGACTTGGAAGTATATAATCAATTATTAAACTAGCGGTAAATCGCGGCAGCAGAGCAAATATAGAATAAACGTCCAAGGAAAAATAGAACTATAAAATCATGAAGAAAAAAACAAGTAAAGTACATTCATTCTCAAAACAGACTAGATGAAAAGAGAAGGACCATTATCCTAAAAGCCTTTTACTAAAATAACACAGTAGGATATCCTGAACTACACATAATAAGGTGTGTTTCCTTCCCTGGCAGTGTTTTGATGTCTTAATGATATTGTCCGAATGATGTATGCACTCCGGAAGCACGACTGGCGTCGGGAACCGCCGCTTCTAACAAATAGAACAATTTCCAACAATTTGTAGATTTCACGAACCGACGTTATGTGTGTATTTTACTGTCGACGTCGTGTTAGTATTATTAAGTTATACTTATTTTGAAAATGCTTCCTTTAGGAATTTTTGTATCTCGAATTCAGTTTTAATAATATTAGTTGTTCAATTTTTTTATGTTTTCATTTGAGATTACCAGCCCAGTTCTACTCATAGATAAAATCAATGTCTATCTATTCCACTGCTGTATCTACAAATCATACAGACATTAAGTACGTTACGTAAATATGTTTCACTGCAGCATTATACAAAGATTATTCCTTATACTGCTCTGAGTGCAATAGGTTAAAATTTGATTCAAAAATCGATATTGGTTTTTTTAACTATCGTATCAAATATCCAATAAAATTCACTTCATTCATCTTCTTTCTAATGTTTATTGTAAAAGAGGAGTAATTCCTGAATACTAAAGTTGAAATATAGTATAATACTCTGATGCATACCAAACGATAAAAAGCCATTTTGAATATTACTAGTGTCATCTTTCAGTAGAAAGTTGTGACTATGCATTTGTTAACCGTACCTTAATCTGGTACCAGTTTTAATATTATGTATCTTGTTATGTACTACTGCATACTAAATGTAGGTTACTAATCTATTAATCTTCTACACTAGATACAAGATTAGTGTATTTAAATGAAGTTGAGCGTAGAGATTGAGATGCATTCGTAATTATGTAAATCTATAGATATCTGTAATATCTGTATGAATCTTTTATGCCTATATTTAAAGAAATCAGTTCAGACAGTTATCGTAATTGTACTCTATTATTTAATGATTGGTAGAATTATTTAGGTATATTTCAACAACTTGTATCGGTGAAGCACGACATAGTTACCTGATTCCTTAATAAGATTAAAAAATCCAGCTATCAATTGGCTGTATTTATCCAACCCCAAACTATAAATCATTTTGAATCCTAAACTAATTTTACGTTATTTATGATAATAAAAAATAATTTTAAATACATCTATAGTACCTATCAGCATATTAAGCATTTTTTTACGTTTGTACTTTTTATATTATAACTTTTATGCTTACATTATCTTAATGATTATGTAGGTAATATCATCACATATCAATACTGACATAATTCTTATTAATCCAAAATACTCCTTTTACCTGTTAACTTACCCATATAAATGTATTTATTTTATTAAAAGATTGTTAAAATTGTTTTGAAACTGGATTGTTTGTTCAACTTATTTTATACTGACGTGGTTTGCGTGATACAACAAACTTAGTATGAAGAAAAATTTTAGCCAGTTGCTCTAACAACGTAACTCTCCTTTATGGGGCCTTGTTGTGCTATCAGCTTATGTGCGATGGTTTCAAATTTATCACCTATCTCTGCAAAATTTTAGTTTCTAATATTTGAATGTAGCAAACAGTTTACCGCTATTCTCAGAAAAAAATCAACAACGATCATTCGATTTTCTCGTTGAAATAACTGCACTTGACGGCAACTGTCAGTGGTATTTTTTTTAGAAATCAGTAAATGTATGTTTTTCAACTTTCAACACCGTTCACATTAGGATTCACTAGGTGCTGCCGATGACTCCACTGGTCTGTAATACTGATCACGGTCCCGAAGCCCACAGGAACCTATTTCCTGAATAAAAAAGTATGCGCGTTTATCATATACGTTCAGTTATTTTGATTTTGATTGAGTAACAGCACTCATCCTTCAATATATTATACAAACTTTTTAGTATGCCATAGGGGAAACATCTATTTACTAACGAAAGAAAATATACTAAGTTGTGATTTATTTAAAAATATTAACGTAGAAAATCGATTTGTCAGTCATCTGGTATTCAATTATATTAAAGAAAATTAATAACGATTCACATCGAAGGTAAGTAATAAATGATATCAATGCGAATATTTTAGATAGAAGTTACGTTCTACAACCGGACAGGGCTCTTCCTTAGATAGCGCAGACTGCAGATTTTATGTGAAGCTCCAATTCAACAAACTTACTAGGGTACTTACAAAACAGTTGGTAAACGAATTTGAACCATTTGGATTAAGTTAATAAAGTATGAGATTATAATTTAAATTTTGTAAGTGAAATATTAACTTTGTTTTAGTGTACAATGAATCGTGACCACGCAGTTGGTGCCTTAGGCCAATCGCTTCTGTTGCCTTTTATTCTGACTCCGTTTGACGTTTCATGTCCCATAATATACTAATCAATACTATATTTATATTAATAAGAATCAAATCCAATATTTTGAGATTCATTGTAAAAATGTTTAGTACATATAAATATACATTTTACCAAACAAAAAACACGCTACAAACCAACAAAAATAAAAACATATTATGAACATAACATACTAAAAAGAAATGAAAATTTCGAAGCCGACCCCAATTTAATTGGAAACAGGTTAAAAAAAGAATATACTTCATTTTACCAGATTCTCCGCTACAATATACTTAATATAGAATTACAGAGACCAAAGCTATAACATCGATATTAAGTTATTCTCCACATAACTTCGCGCCAGCTAAGGAGTGCCTTGGTGCAATGTATTCTACGTGCAGGGATGCGTTTCGAGTTTTTATAGACCCAATTAGGTCCCTCTATGACCACAGTAGGGCAAATGGATCGGTTTGCGGTAAAGGGCGTTCATAACTCAAGGCTATAGTAACCGCGCAAGTGCGAAATTACTGCTGATAACTGCCGATAACTATCTTAGTTAATTTATTTATTAATAGGTATTCATTCTTAATTAATTAAACGAGCTTAGCTACCCTTACATGTTTAAATTATGGATAAAAAAAGTTGCTTCCGAAGAAGTCGTTCAGAAGACTAACGCTTATAATAATGTTAATCTACTAGGTCGACCGTAAAAACTGAATTAGTTTTCATAATTAAAAGTTCTCAAAATCGGTCCAGTAGTTTTTATATGACGCTCTAGTTAATACACCAACAAAATATAGGTAATTTTGTGTGTGTATGTATTAGGGATATTGTTAATTACAAAATATTATTATATACAGCCTGCGGAGCAATGAAGTTTAATTATTTCGAAATTGCAATATATCACGCGTGACATCGAATACTTTAATTTAATTGGGTGTTAAAATTTCTTACGTCATGCATTATTAAATAAACAAACTGTTTCAGTGACGTTTATTATGTCCACAAAAAGAACTATAAATTTTCTAATTTTATTATACCGCAGATGTAGTAATTGATCCAATCATTAGCACAAATAAAGTAGCATCCGGTTAGTATTGTCATGCTCTTCCTTCCCCATTATAGTAGTAAAATTACTGAAATAACATACTAGAGTAGTACTAGACCTTATATTTAAAAACGACATGTGTTAAGGTATTTATTTCAATGCTATGTTAATGAATGTATCTATAGTAGACTCTCATAATTTAATAAGGTTACGAAAGGCATTTATCTCGTACATGTATAGTTATTAAAGTTGCACTCGTTGACAAGAGGGCAATTCTACAGTGGATAGGCAGCGCAAGGTCGAGAAATGTCAGTAACCCTTCAATGACAGGTGTAAGAGACGATTATATGTATAAGAAAAAGTATAGTCTAGAAATATTATTAAATTTAACCACCTTTGTGCAACCCGCTGCTAGAATTATTATCTTTCGTTATTAAATATGAGATTGTAGGGGTGATACATCACCATGAGCTTTGAGGTAAAGCTAATCTGCTGATTGAGGGATGAGGCCTTTTTTATCGAGCGGGAAATCTCATGGATACCTCCCCCGTCATAGCCAGGGTGTGCTCTCCCACGCCATCTGTGGGTCGCAGTGCAAGGCCGAAGGTGAGAAAGCTATAGGGCACATCCCTCGCACAGGGATGAGGCCTAGTGCAGGCTTTCCTATCAGGGTTAGGGGGGACGACTAAATTGAAATCCAGGATAAATCAAATCAAAGGAGAGCGAAAGCAAAGCTCCAAGGTACAGTCGACATAGGAGATACGGTTTCTTTTTAACGTGCGGGAAATCCCCGCGGACACCCCTCCTTCGGAGCCGAAGGGGGAGGTTGTGTCGGACTCGAACCGCACGCCGTCTGTGGGTTGATGTGCTAGGCCGAAGGTGAGGTTGTCTCGTGACATATCCCTCGCACCCCGGCTGACCCAGGGCCATTCCTCTCAGTCTGGCCCTCCTCGGAAGGGGAGACCATGCGGTCCCCGACTCGCCCCCGGTATAGGAGATACGGTTGCACCTTTACATACAATTTTACATGAAATAGTGCAACCGCATCTTATTCGTCGAATGTACAACCTTGGATGCAACCAGAATTAATGACTATTATGAATAGGTATATTAATGAATGTGACAGTAAATCCGTACATCAATAAACAAAACTAATTATGCAATTATGGATAGTTTAACTTTTTTTTTCATTATTTATTTATTCAGGCGCAATTAAAAACAATAACAATAAAATACATCTGTTCTGGATTGTAACATAAATACATGTGCACACAGCTAAAACAATATAATAAAAATACGAAACGCTCTAAATTGGTCAAATCTAATAGTGACATGTTTAAATGTCTTTCAAGGCCAAACTGCTATAGAGGATGTCTTTTAGAAATTTTTTAAATCTGTTAAAGTTGGACTCAAATACGCCAAGGTGTTTGTTCCACTTTGCCACCTCGTTATATTTCCATTTCATGATATTTAAAATTCGTGTAGATACGTGCAGAAGGCTTTTGGTAAATAAAGATACAAATATCATCTAAATGATTTACATTATATTTGTTTCTGTATTTGCCATATTTGTATCTACCGTCAGAAAGTTCACTCATCAATCAATACTGAATATCCGCTTATTTTTTTATTTTTTTTCGTGCGGGAAGTCCCCACGGATTCTCACCCCTCCGGAGCCGGAGGGGTAGGTTATGTCGGACTCGAACCGACTAAACCGCACGCCGTCTCTGGGTCGTAGTGCTAGGCCGAAGGTGAGGTTGTCATGCGACATATCCCTCGCACCGACTAGTATTTGCTAAAAAAGTAAAAACACACATACCTATTAATGACCTACAATGAAGCAAAAGCTGTTTAGTGTTCGCTGCAAGATATTTGACAAAGATTGACAAAGATCAGATAAAAGGCGTTGTACTCGTACCTATGAGTATGTAAATAAAATTGATGTCTAGTACTAATAATCCCTTTATTGGAGATATTTGAAAATGTTCGTATGTTTATTGCTTCTGCTGGCAATTATATTCTTTATAAACTTCTCAATTCTAGTTCTATATTCAGTTCATTACAAATACTTGTTTATATTACTAACTATTATTTCCAAAAAATCCCTACACTAAGCCAGCCTTAATCTTAGCCTTAATTTCAAAATTAGTATTAGATACGATTTTATTATTGTCTACTTCATATTTTTATTTAGGGTCTATTTTAAGAAAAAAAAAAAATACTTACGATGAGGAAATGAAACTTGGCAGTTCTGTCCTAAATTAAAGCCGTTAAAAAAATAAAAACAATTTATTATGAGTGTTTAATACAGTAAGAACACAAATGTTCGATTAATCACTTACTTAGGGAAAAAGTTATACTTTTAATTAGCGTTGGACGAGCATTTTAATCTTGGCTCACGGGATTACAAGCACTGAACAAGGACTTAAACGATTCAGAAGTAATAATTCTTCTGAGTGTTATAAATAACAAAAATAAAAATGCTGTCGTACAGAAACTTGGAAGGGTTAAAAATTTATGGGGCGGTATTACACTTCAAGCTATAAAATATTGTGGACCCTACGTTGTATATTATTAAAGAAGCATATTCGGAACAAGTAACGAGTGTTGTATTATAATCAGAGGTAATAAGTGGTACTGGCCAATAATGTTGACTTACATCCGATCACTCTTATAAGTATTAATATTTTTTTTAAAAGACGTCAATGTTTAATGATTTTCGCATTAGTTATGCGTAACTACGATAATAATTCTTAACAGCGCCTAGTTACAAGCCTCGTTTTCATTCTTAATTTACCTATTTGTCATTATTAGGAACCATTTGATTATTTATTAATATTAAATACGTTTTTTTATCCAACTGAGGTGGCAGACAAGCATTCGGCCTACCTAATGGAAAGTGGTTACCGTGGCCTATGGACGTGTGCAACACCAGGGTGTCACACTCGTGCTGCCGACCCTGTAAACACAGAGAGTTTCTGTGCCGTCAGTACAGAAGACAAAGCTGGAATAGCCTTTGGTCTTCCCACTGACAGCACAAAAACTCTCTAGTGAGCTCTGGCTACCCTTCTCACTTCTCACAACACGAGGCCACGGTATTCTGTAGGGCGGAGGTACTTCCCCAGTCGGGCTGCTCAATTGGACGGGAATACCGTCGTGTCCTATTCGAACGTAGCGTAGCTTTAAATCTCGCAATTGTATGCATATTAGTCAGTGTGCTAGTAACTTTAAGGGTAAACAGATCCCCGCTTAAGTAAGAAGTAATGCACTAATTGGGCGGTTTCTTCAGTAGAATCGTGGCTGAAGGGAAATTAATGCCCCCAGGAAGATAAACGTGCAATTATTTTTCCCTAAAAATATTTGTTACGGCCGTGTCAAAAGTTTGTTTAGCTACGGAGAGCAGGTGGAGTACAGTAGTTGATAGCTTTTTAGGTTCACGTAACTTTATTAAAAGAATTAATGAAATGAACTGACTAATTGCTGTATGTTAAATCAGTGATATTAAATGAAAGTAGGATATAATAATTGTTCGCTACAATATTTAGTCCTCAATATCAAATGAGGATGATACTTGTGTTGTTTCGAGGAGAGGTAGCCTCGTATTTACTTTAATAAATTGATTTACAAGTGGGGTGGATGCTTCCAAATAATTATTTTCGTGTTTTAATTGAGAGTTATATAATTTCAAGTTTCTTAAGCAGATCATTGCCTAAGCGGAAAGATACATAATATTTAAAGATATAGGATTGGCTTCGTTAGCGGTTTTGTGTGTTTGTACCCTATTGAACAAAAATTTACAAATAAGAAAACAAATATCTATATGAGAAAATGTATTTTTTCATAGTTGTATTTTGTATTATTTGTTTGTACTTAAGTTTTCTTATATTTCCAAATGAAATGATTAATACGTAGAATGTCATGGGCTTTACTTTCCCAGAGATATAATCTAATTTACGAAAATAAAAATAATAAAAAAAATAACATTTTGGGTACTTAGGTATCTGATTAAATAATAGTTTGACATGAATTCGATGTAACTAGTTTTCATTTCATAGTTCATCTATAACTGTATTTCATGGACAGGCTAAATACAAGACAGGTAAAATAGTGAAACATAAAAAAAAATAATTTGGTGGTCATCCATGACTGTGTTTAATAGACATATAATTTAAAATTAAGATTAAGGAGAAATATATCTAAATAAAAGTCTTAAACATTGCAATACTCTAGGTACATATATTGTGAAATGTTTTAAACTTACTTTATCATAGCAACCAGACATGAATTTATATTTTTTGGTATATTTTAAAACATCAACTGTTGCTATAGAAACACAAATTAACTTGATAAATTGGAGATGTTAAACGATCTAGTAGACCCCCACATCCCGGCACATCACTTTCAATTGAATCTGTAGCCTAGAACGTATCAATCTAATTCTATAACCTGTCAAATATAATTTATAGTCTGTGACTCATTAGATTCGATCATGGTTCACCTCCACGTAGGAGGGGTATATAAAACAGGCTCAAAATAACGCTATGACTTCTGTTATAAACTAAAAAAGTTGATTAGAACAAAATTTGTTCGACGGTTTCTAAGTGAGGTGGGCACAAATTTTGATTGACACCAATCATTGACATATATCACCTTTCCGTAATGTCGTCACTATTGCAAGAACTCATTGAAAATAACTAACATAAATTCTGCCAACCACCACGTTCTCAAAATCACATTCAAGTAGGCAGACTAACCATATTTTAATTAAGTAACTAGTCATCAGAAAAATAAAGAGGCCTAAATAAGATCTAATGATAGATTGTATTTATTATAATCGTCAGAAATTTGCTAACGATACAAAAAATAAGCTCTTTGTGCATTGTTACACAGAAGCAGATAATAAACAGTACAGACATGTACTTTTTCTTTCTCTCCTAATAAAATATAGAAGGCATAGACTCAACACAAGTAGTTTGATTTATGATTGCAACGCAAATCAACCGAGCAACATATCTTCTGGATACTTACATCACTAATAAATTAATATGGAAGTGGTTTCTGGACGCCACATCAAAAGAAATGGTCTGAAATGTTTGTGGTCAATTTATTTACTAGTGATTCGTTACGGTTTGGGCGGATACTTGACTCGATGATAAATTGTATACAGTCGCTCATTCTCTTAAATTTTTGCTATGGCGATCACTTAATATAGAACTCTAAATACAGTGGGATATGATTCAAAATTGTATTTTCTTAAAAGGATGTTCAATCAACATATTGTACATGATGAAGTTATATTTTGAACCTTAAGAGAAGGAGAATAAAAGGCATTTTGTGTTATCTGATATTTATTTCTCAGCAGTGGTATTCAAAATGACACTTGGAATTGACAAATGATTACCAGTCACAGTTCAACAGTTAATTTGTATGTAAATATGATTACATTTTGTTCATTATCTGTTTTAATTTTATTTCCTTTTTTAACAACGACCTAGTTTATTATTGTAAGAAATAGATCATTTTTTAGAATATTAATAAAACATAATTGTAATTTCAAAGGGACAAAATTTAATGCAGTTAACAATAACAAACATTGAATGGAAGGGAAAATAAACGGTAAATTGCACTCATTTACTGGGTCGCGACGATCAATCATGGCGGCTAAGTCATCAGCCGGTTCAAATGTCAAATGAACCTAGGGTGGCAATAAAAAAGAAAAACTGTGTTGCCATTATTAAAAAAGTGACTGTGACTTTATTTCCATTGTCGATTGCCGATTCGGGATTATTAACTGACTTGCATATTTTTTGTGTTCTAATATTGATAGATTGGTTTTTTCGAGTAGGTGACTTTTGATTTTGTTGCGTGTATGCTTCGGTACGCTGTGACTGCCACCGATTACAATATCTACGAGAAAAGTATTTGTGTCAAAATAGCATAAAGCGATAGTCATCGATGGCCGTTCACACGCGAACTGAAATGTATTGTCTGAACCGCTACTCCACACCACTTTATTCAAAATGTACTCTTTTTATTGTTGAATACATTTGTTCGTTATTTATTTTTAGAGCTTTGACGTTTTCATTACCAACTATTCTAATAAAATCGAATCGTTTAAATATACTTTACTCCAATACGTTGTTATGAATAGTTTACTACGCTTAAGTACCGGCTGATATGACGTGCGTTATGCCCTTGTTGTAATCAAATGATGTTAAGGGAATTGGATTCAATTTTACGGGATTGATTTCCTTTAATTTTACGATTCCGTTTGCGTGATTTCGGCCGGTAATAATCTAATAAATTTGTCCATCGGGAGGGGTCTGTGTATTGTAATGACTCAATATTAATCTATTTTTATTGACTAGTTGGTATACATATATGACATGTATTTAATTGATTAATATAATTTCATATCTCAATACAATTTAGTTTTATATAGTGGTCATATTGGGTAACTTTTTAATTTTGTATATTCAAAAAAATAGAACGGAATAACACGGGTGCTTCATCTACTATTGGTTTTCATGTTACTATTATGTAGGATTTGAACAGTTCATGCTTTTCTAGGTTTAAATTTAAAAATGGAACATATCGGTGCAATTGGTTTGTAAGTGTAACTGATGTAGTGTACGAATGCAAACATGAGAGAGAGAGATCGCGTGCAAGCGTACAATAACATCGGAACCGCGGAGTCAAGCCGCTCGATGCTACCCCATATTTTAACAACTGTCCTAATACATCTTGCAATGTTGTTTTTAACTGTTTTTGCCACATTATTGTTTATTCTTTTAGTTTATTTGTTTTACTTTTTGGTAGCACATTCAAAGTATTGAGTTAGTAATTTTGTTATAAAATATAAACTGTGGACATTTTGACAACTCAGACGAAAATTTTTGATATTCTAGTGAATGTAATTTTTACGTTAGGTACACCTCCATCCTCCTTGCATGTAAATTTATCTGTGTCAATAAAAGTCAAATTTTTGAAATTTACTATTTTCAACGAATTGGATCGATTTTTTTCTTCATTTCAGGTGCCTGTCAATGAAAGCGCCAGACAGGTATGTCGCTATCTCACTCGCACCCCGCGTTCGGTTTCGTTCGGCCGGGTTCGGTTGCGTTCGGCAACGTTCGAGCGTGCTCGGTCGCTGGCCGGTTGCTCGCGCGCCAAAGGGGTAGCCTGGAAGACCACACGTTACACCCGCAACGCAGGACTTTCAAAGACAGTATTATATTTCCAACAAAATTGCTTATTGGTGTGTTTTATTTTCATTGTTTTATTATTTTTATTGTGTTTCGCAATTTCCACTTCCGAACAGGTAGGTCCCATTTCATTGTCATAGGAGTTTGAAGTTAAAACAATGATTTTCTTAACTGCTTGATTGGTCCGTGAAACAGTCCTTATTCATTCGATTGCATAATGTCTCAATGGTGTGATTATAATTTTACTGTATCTAAATGTACTTGGAATATTTGTGGGTGTAATGTTAGTTGTCGTTGTTTTGGTTCCAGGTTACACCCTAGCTATTGATTAATACTGACAATCACAGATAAATTTACATTGTAATGAATCGTGTAGTAATATTGAATGCGTTAGTTGTTTATGTTTAGTTTTATAAGCATGATTGTGTATGTGATTTTTATTTTTAGTACTATATAAGGCATTCTGGGAGTCTATTCAGTAAGTATTCGATATTTTTTATTTACAGTGATATTTCCTTAATCAGACAGTAAATTTAATACCATTAATATTATATATTTATAATACTGGACGTAGTATCGAAATGGCACTGTAATGTGAAATTCTTCAATTAATTTTGATGAGAAAAACATGAAGTACCCAACATAATAGTTCAATATGGATCCCAAATCACAATAAATAAATTTCAATATACGAGTTCACGCATGACCGCTGACAAGCTAGGAGTGCGGTCCAATGACAAACGCGTGATCATCATCATCAAATCGTAAAGGATTTAACGCCTCTGTTGGCACACTTCTTTTGTTAGTTCCATAAAGCCGGCCATTAAAATGTTTGATAAAACGTTGGTTGTATAAAAAGAGACTGTTGGGCTACTGTAGACTCCCCACTGCGAGGCCTCAATGAGGACCGATGCCATGCTGCGGTACGTACAATAAGAATACAAAGGCGCTGAATGTTCTGATCTCCCGTTTTGGTTGATCATTGCTTGTTAAACTTACATTTATATGATCTGTTATTGAAATATAGACGCAAAGAAAAGTAAGAGTATAAGTTTTATTATTTCCGATATCGATAAGTTTCTTGCAAGGATTCGATTTCATGTTGGATTGGATTAATTACTGACAAGTTTGAAATTATGTATGTAACATGCCTACATAGCTTAAAACGAAGAAAAATCTAAACAAGAGAGATAAGGTTCAAAGACACTTGGGAGCATGAGTGTTGTTCAAAACGAAAAAGATTAGTACCCAGCTGCCTTACTTATATTTTCAAACTAGCTTATGTACATCATACCAATGCCACTTATAAAAATAATTAAGGACAATGTGCCTAATAACCAACATAAAATTATCACAAAATGCTATGGTTTGGATAATTATAGTTACAAATATCTTAGTATCGTTTTTATCTAATGGAATTTAAATCTCCTCTTGATGAACGCGTCCTGAGACTCATGAGTAATCATATTAAAATAATCCTGAGAGCATTAAGATTAAAATATATTCTTCGAAAGACGTTTTCGATTATCACAAATTTAAAAGGGTTGATACATTATTAGATTTGTATTTAACTGATTTAAAGGTAAGTAATTAGAATCCACTCGATATTATTGGAGCTGTATTCTTTTATAGGAAGCAAAAGTATAGAATAAAAGAAAAGTGAAATTCTGGATTTCGGTATTCGAAAATAATTACAAATATTTAAAACCAATAACTACCTTAGATAGTAATTTTAGAAAAAGCACGATTTTAAGACGAAAAGAATTCTTTAATCTCCGGAAAGGTTAATAAACCTTAACTACTAGTCTTAAATTACGAATAAACGAATAAACTCTCATAATAAAGCAATGAAATAGGCACAATAAAAAGTATTTAAATTAATGTTAAATTTCAACTAGGTACTATAGTCGGTAAGTACGTATAGGTAGCTCTGAAGTCCTACAGTTAGTAAATTGAAACGTCACAAGGGGTACTCCCTTGTTCAACAAAATACGTGAAAACGACAAAACAATAAACCTGAACGCTTCAAAACAAAACACAGGGCAATCACAACAAAGGATCCGTTTACATTCTAACGCCTTTTAAACTAACAAAGGCGGAATTCAAATAAACACTAAATCGTTACCCCTTTGACCGTCGGTGGCCAATTTTCACTTCGGAAAACGGAATAGAAATGATTTTGTAAAGGGTCCTTTTCTGATGCGCTGAATCGCCACGTTTACGGTGAGATGGCTTATTCTCAAAATGTAGAGATTAAGCTTTTTAGCCAAGTAAACAAGAATTTTATTGTATAGTACAATGGCAAATAAGCTCGTAGTTACCTTGATTATAGAGTAGTAAGTTCTTGTTTTATCTTCATCCATACTAATATTATAAATGCGAAAGTAACTCTGTCCGTCTGTCTGTCTGTCTGTATGTTGCGCTTTCACGCCTAAACCACTGAACCGATCTTGATGAAATTTAATATAGGTATAAATTAGACCTTGAGAAAGGACATAGGCTATGTTTGGTCGTGATAACCGACATCCACGCGGGCGGAGCCGCGGGCAAAAGCTAGTACTTCATAAGGGAACACAGTAAAATGACCAGAAAGTTACTGAAACAGCTAAAGGAGCCGAATTAGCCAGTTCCCACAGTATGTGTTTTCGGATTTCGGTATCGCGGAAAAAAGGCAGGTTCTTGTCACTGAGCTTGACCGGATCCTGAACCACATTTCCCAATGGGGATCTGAGAACCTGGTCGAGTTCAATGCCAAGAAGACGCAGCAAAGGTATCTTCTTTCTTTCCCCTTTCCACTCTTCAGAGTAAGCCACTGCCACTGCAGGATAACCTCAATATCCTCCGTATGGATGTTCGCTGCAAATTGAATAACAAAAACTACTTCGAGAGTATCATCAAAATAGCCTCGCGTAAACTCGGAGTCCTGTACAGAGTGAGACGGTTTTTCACGCCGGAGCAGCGGTGTCTTCTATACAAGACAAACAAACTCGTTCTCAGACAAATTCGTTCCTGCGTGGAATACTACTCGCATCTCTGCGATGGCTTCGCAAAGTACTATTAGATGCTCTCGACAGGTTGCTGCGACATACGGTCCGTATTATTGGAAATCCTGAGACCAGGAGTATCTACCCTCGAGCCTCTGCAGATGCGTGGAGATGTTGCTTCCTTGGCAGTATTTTACCGTCTCTACCATGGTGATTGTTCTGATGAGGTATTCCAGTTATTCCCACCCTTTAAGCGGGGCGTAAAAAAGCATTTGATGAGGCCGTCAAGCTGAGTGCCACCATTGTTAACATGGTACGTGTATGTAATGATGACCCTCTTTCCTTAGACTGTCTTCAGCTTACCATCAGGCGAAGTGAAGTCAAATTGACGTGTCCTATATATATAAAAAAGTAGGTGCTTCTATTCTTGCTGACTAGTCAGGTTAATTAAATACATGTAATTGTAAGATCTGATAGGTTTCACCAGATTATTCCAAAGTTATGAAGAACTAATTTTCAATACATTATTGGTGAAATGACGTAGAGTTTAAAATTTCAAATATTAAGTAGATTTATAACCATTAGAATATTTAGAATCAAAGCCAGCATAATATAGTCGAAACGTGGAGAAATAATATCGAGTGATATCAAGATTAAACCCAACTGTTCACTTTGATGTAAGGAGGTGTCGGACTGTGCCGTTTGATGACGTGTGCCTTTGTGTGCAAATTATGCCCTTTGGTTCATACAGTATACAATAAATGTACCTACAGTTTTGAGAATGAAATACGCCTGTTCAATTATCGAGCCAAAACTATGTTTGAATTTATAGTTATTTGTCTGTAGTTGTTGTAGAAGAAAATGTTATAGAAAATAATTGCGACTGCGAGGCAATAAATTCCTAACATGGGCATAACAGAAGTAGCTTTTAATAAAAATACAGTGTTTTCGATACTCCTAGGGTCTTTCGCTACCAAAGTTTGTAGAACACTTTGTAAATAAATAGCCCTACATAGTTTTGGTACCTAAATATTAAATGTAATCTTTCAATCCAGTTGTAAAACCGCGAAGTCAAACATTAATATTGTTAGTTTATAATATAATATAAAACTTTGTCATTAAACAATTGAAGACCAATAAAACAGTGAATACCGAATCGACCAATCGGCTAGTCGCTATCGCTAGAGACGGAGGTGTGGTCACATCTCAATATCAATCGGTCGTAATCTTACCGCGGCGGCGGCGCGCCCCCGTGCACTCACGCCGATTTGAACAATAGGTATTCTTTTAACACCTCGTATAACAACTCATTGTTATTGTGCACTTAAAAACTTACTGCTCACTTCGTATAACTGCGAATTTAGGCATAAAGTTTAATTTCATCGAGCCGGCAGTGAAGTTCAACAAGACCGTTTGCTGAGCCTAAACTTTTAACAGCTCTTATAGACATGAAAACGATAGTTTTGTTAGTGTTAATATTATAATTGAATAGTAATATCTGTCATTTTCAATCGCTTAAAAGTTAAAGTGCAGAATGCCACGCTTTTGTCCTTGATTATTATCAATGTGTACGTAATTCGATACACTGTGGAGTGCTGTAATGCTATTGGTCAGAGCAATAATAAAGTGTTCTATTGTTGATTTATTACAGTCACAGTATTACTATAATTGAAGGTTTTACTTATAACTTTGGTATTGTCAACGTGCAGTTTTCCTTGTGAGCTGTTTAAAGCTAGTAGTTAGATACTATAGGTACCTACATAAATAACACAGTAAATAAATTTTTATTTTATTTATTTATTTAACTAAACTTACAACTATCATTACAGGCATAAACCCATTGCAATAGTGTAGCAATTTTAGCGTATGAAATAATAAATATAGGTAGCTACACTAAATATTTCTCTTAATCTATAGGAAAAGTTAGCACACAAAAAGAAAAACAAGAATCATTTTAATGAAACATTATTTAAGTCTCATAACTAATGTCGTATAATGCCACCTTTGTAAATTCACTGTGTCCATGAAAATATGTCCACGTCCTCGGCTACTAGGTTTAAAGTGCGAATCGCTCGCGACATAGGCACCTTAGGTACTAAGCAGGTTGGTGCGCGCGCTCATGCACCAAAATATATCCTTTTGGTTATTTTTCAATTTTGGTAAAGGTTGATAACTCATTGCGTGTACTTGCGCAAAGGCATAGTACACAGTTTAGGTGGCACTGTAGTCGGGTAATACGATTATTTCACGAGACGGGTTACCTAAACTCAAATATCAACGACTGATGACGACGTCATGATGAAGCAATGATGTCACTGCGTATTTTATAGCTAGGTACAGTATACGTTATGATATAGGTTACTGGCAGTAATAAAATGAAATGAGAAGTTTTTTTTAATACAAGTAGTAAAATAGCAAACTTTATGAAAATACAGAACTTGTGTACAGTCAGCGTTAGAATGACCTTACTACAAAGTCTTAATGATCTTAAAACTAAGGTATTAAGAACAAATCAAACTGTTCTATTGATTTAAATTGTATTTTTCGGTTAACAGGAAGTGGGAAAAACCAAGGCATTAAAATCATTTTGAGTACTTTGTTCGTCAAGATCGATCTGATGCTGACTGTATAATGACAGCCCCTCTAGACAAGTGGCAATTCGTTGGTCGGCGATTGATAGAATATAAGACGAATGTATGGGATTTGACGTATTTGACAGTCGTTAACGCATGTCATAAACGTCAAATCCTATACATTCGTCATTCTATTCCATCAAACGCCGACCAAGGAATTGCCACTTGTCTAGAGGGGCAGATCAGTTGATGAAAGTTTGGGAACATAATATGAAATAATAATAGGTAATCTAGTTAGGCCATATTTAAGCAATTACCAAAAGACACTGTACAATAAATTCAGAGGGTGACTGGTGAAGTCACTGCCGTATTGTATCAATGTGCTGTTTAAAATAATGTTACTTCAAGTGTTCAAACATTGTTAAATCGTATTGCTTACAACAAATATATATAATATCAAACGGTTGAATATAGAACCTCCCGCACCATGTGAAGAATACATCGCAAGTCCACAAAGGTGTTAACATGTTCACCATGTGAAAATACATCTGTTTAATGAGCCCGATTGCCAATTATGTCATGAATGGCCGGTGCGTTGCTCTGGCCAGTAACCGCACTCACCCACTTGCGCGCAGAGGCGTGATGAGAAACGGAACGTGAACTTTCCCTCTCATCACAATACCCTAACAACTCGTATTACGTAACACTCCTCATCCCTATCCCTCACCAGGCACCACTTCAATTAAGAGTGAGGGCTTACGCCTTATCTATCAGTATATAATAACACACAAGTAGTATTCTGAATACTGTAATTTAAGAAATACCAAGAATTCAGTCACGTAAAGAATTGAAAGAGAAAGCGATGGATTGGTAACAAAGCCCAAAATTACTGTTGCAAAAATAAACGTTAAATATTTGCAGTGCATATTTCAAAGCGTCTAAGACAAATGAATCTATAAAATTAATTGGACAAGTAATCGAAAACTCAGAAAGAATTTCTTCATCTCTGGTATAGGGGAACTGGAAACAAATGAGGGGCGGACATTGAATAATTTGATTTCCTTATTTGCAGCAATCAATATCTTATAAGGAAACTTGATATCGAAATGAGAAGACATTTGGATGTTGACATTGTGGATTAAAAAGGGAAACAGTTGCCATATGCGGTTTATATTGCATTCTGCATATTAGTATCTGAAATAATGTAAAATGATGATTGAGAAAGTAAAATCGAGAACAGGTTAGCAAAGTGAGTTTATGTCAAATTTAAGAGTATAACTAAATTCGCAGCAATCTCCAATTCTGAATTCAGAAAGGAAACGTGAGGCGCGCAACGATTGCAGACGGTATATTAGCCGATTTAATTGCATTTGCTACCGAGATCGCTGACATTTCCTGCTAAATGTATATCACTCTCTAATATAGACAATTGAGTTATTAACACAAACCACCCTCCGAAATAACTTACCACTGATGGAATTATTCCCTCCAGGGTTTACTTCTTAGCGACTTCTAAATAAGTCTCCAATTATGTATTGGGCTGTATTTATGCCAATATAATAAAAAGTTGCAGAGTTTATTTAAATCCAATAAACATAAGTAAGGTAGCTGTTTAATTAGGAAAGATACTCCGGCTAAAAATAAGCTCATATTAAATTTTGTAATACTGACGGGTACTTATTTAATTCCGGATATAAAATTTCTGTGATTGAGTCCCACCGGGTGGAGCGAGGGGCGTGAATTCCAACAAAATTAGCACCAGGGGTCGAAATAAAAAAAGCGAAGGAAAAATTTAATGAACAGGAAAATGCTCCTTTTTGCAGCTATTCCATCTATTTATCTACATTGGGATGCCCATTACCTTGCTAAGAGAAAAGTTTACATTTTTAATTTAATGATTCCACTTTGTGGAAGTTGGGCGGGTTTCGGCGAGATCTTAATTTGGGGATTTCTGAGGCGTCTCGTTTTGTAAATATTATTCCTTTAATAAGACCTCACGTCGAGGGGGTGCCTGCTGAACTCCGTGATTACGACTCTCTTTGCGAACTTCATTTTGGACCTCGTCATTTTGATTGGCGCTAATGAAATTTTTCCTACTCGGCATGCCGTTTTCTTGTTCTTGACAGAACAATTTCCAAGGGACTCGAATCACTTCTGTTGCGTCACCAACACACCCTCTAAACATTTAAGGAAGGTAATTTGACGACATCTAAAACATTATTGTTGTCATCTTCATTTATGTTTTTCACTTTGCTAATGTAATTTTTTACTTATCTCTTGTACGGAGTGGAGTGCGTGTCCCCATCTGTAACAAAATTTCTAAATCGTGAAGTCCCAGCTGCGTTTGTGTAGGCGATGACGTTTCGCTTTTAGCGGCTGTTTTAAAATTGAATATTTGATGCCTTATTCCCTTCTGACGAATCCGCTGTGGGTGGAAAGTACTGAATTCCGTGGTAGATAATTTTTTGAATGTCTCTGTTAACGACCGCACACATTACACTTTATCCCTCTATACCACTTGTTGTTCATTTATTTTTCAACAATTTATATCACGACTCTTGGCAGGCACTCTATTTTTAAAAGTGAATAATATAACTTCGTGGGAAGCATTAAGAAGATGTACATAGTAACTTACAACATTTTTCATTTTCTTTTATAGATTATGCAAAACATGATGACGTTTTCCATATAGGGTGAATGAAACTATCGACAATATATTAAGCTCTAGTACCTACTTTATTCATGGATTTCTCATACCTGTTTGGGTTGATATTTACTTTTCGGTATTCTTTACAGCAGTTTATGCATTTTGTCAATGTTTAAGAGGCTTTACTTGTTATATCAGAAGCTGCGTGTTAGTTAAGTAATTGCCTTTTCTCTCTATCAGGAATACTCTTTGATTACAGTAATCAAAGTTACTCACTGATTGTTTAGTTAACGGTTTTAGTTTATTCTCACGAAGGCGAAGAGCCCATGCTATATTGTGATTACGTTAACAGATAGCGATCTTAGGATGTCTGGAAAAATAAAGCATTATTTCATGTGTGTACCACTATATTACACCAAAACGGCTATAGTCACATGATCGATGATCAACGATAAAGTTAGACCAGAAAGTAGAAAGAAAGGTAGAATTGTTAGGATAGCAGTTGTAAGTAAATCTGAAATATTCAGTTTCTGCTTGTAAGTATGATATGCAATTATTATTTTCATAGTCATCCAAGATTTTTTAGGTATGTTATTATTATCAATTCGTGATATAAAAAAACAGTTTTCCCTTTTGCTATCAGAAAACATGTCAGTACAACACTCGAATGTTCCCATAAACACAAATGGTTACAGCTTAGTTCCTTTCTAATTACGTAGATAAGCGACTTCAATAACGGTTGGTTTATCACAATCATATGTTTTGAATCTAATTGGAATTTTGCATGTTGATATGCTCAACTCTTTATTGGTCGATATTATGTTTACTTTCTGATATTGATGATTGTATTTCATATATATCGGTTTCATTAGTGATAATGATAACAACACCCTTAGCATCACAGTTTATACACAAATAGTAGAAATGTATAAATACAGGTTCATTTAGTTTGTTAATTTTTTCTGTCGAGGTACAAGTGCAGAGAAATAGTTTATTGCACTGTAGATGTCAGTTATTTAAACAATGCGATTAACAAATTGCTGTCCAACATGCTTAAAATCGTTTATTGCACTGTAGATGTCAGTTATTTAAACAATGCGATTAACAAATTGCTGTCCAACATGCTTAAAAAACCCACAGATAACGTAATACTAAAGTATTAGAATTGGATAATAAAAAGAAATTAGTAACATTATAATCGACGTTTCAAAGGTTAGTGCTAAATACTAAGCACCTGTCAAATATAGATGCAATAGTTTGACCAAATTAATATCCTGACGTGGGTTGCGTTCCAATTTGTCATAACTATGAACATATTAATATTAATTCATCAACATGCTGAATTTGCATTTAAATGTTTTTGATAAAAATATTATTTAGAAAATTGCAGTTATTTTAATAGTAATTATAGTCAGCGTTTTATATTCGGAGTTAGATAGGGGTCGGTTTTTTACGAAAACATCTGTTGTGTGTAGCATATGAGTTTTTTTTTATTTTAAAAGGAGACATGATGGATCAGTTTCAACACGTATTCGTCGGTGCCTTTGTTGTTTGGTTTATGGCTTTGTAATGTGTTTCTCTGTTTGTTCATAATGTGTTACAGTCGCTTCCGAAGGTTGTGAAAAATGGAAAAGAACTAGCAATGTGTAAACTATATCACAGTAATTAGTCTAGTATTTTGATCAAATTATGAATTAGAATTAATACTGAAAAACAAATAATAAAAAATACGGATCTCCAATAAAAATATTTTTTGCTGTAAAGCTTGTGTAATATGCTTGAAAAAGATTAGCACAAAAGATATTGTATAGCGAAATTCAATTACAATCGGATTAGTAGACAACACAAAGTGTCACTACAAATGCGTCTCGGTACAATAGAGTGCAAAAAAATAGTGGGTCTTAACGAAAAACTTCTGTAGATAAGCGTAGGAGTGTCTCAAGAGCATCCTTTAAAAACCACCGTTGCGTGTTTTTAAAATAGGATTTAGTGCAGATTGCCGGTGTCGGCTAAAATTGCATAATCTTATCGTTGAACTAAAAAACATCGGGTCGTCTCCAAGCTTTCAAATGATATCGCAAAACCATGTGAGTTATAGTTTTTTTATACGACTTATGCCTTTGAGAACATCATTTTTTGCTTATCTTGTATCTGTCGTGTATGCATCACTGTGTCAACTCCGAGCGACCTTTACGTTTACAGATCTGAAATGGAAACTCGCAAATGAATGAAACCAATGCTCGCTTTGAATGCTGTAGGTAGATGCCATTCGTAAAGCAAATATGAATGTGGAACTGATCTTGGGATGTTGTGTCGACGAGACATGTTTGATACTGTGGATGTTTTGATTTGTAGAAATAAATAGCTATGAAGTAGCTGTATGACTTTTATCTTTATATGTCAAAGATGTTCGGAATTTTTTATTTGTTGAGTAAAACAAACCAATCAAATTAATGCCCAACTTGTTATCATGAATGAAAAATTAAGAGCTGATAATTTATTCTTAAATATATTTTAGCGTTACCTCACCTACCTACTCAGTAGGTTAACAATTTTACAAAATTTATCAAATGTAGATACCTACATAAATTGCCACATTTTCATGTAAAGAGGTAAGTAAGAATTGTACCTGTCACAATTTTCTAATTTTAACAAGCTTATTCGTAGGTATATAAAATAAAAATAACTAATTAAGGCACACACAACTACGTAATAATAATCATGTGGTAGTACTATATGCGGCTTAATTAATATACTCAACGCTCAAGACTATTGCGGTACAGTCGGTGAGAAAAGTCCCGGTCGCAATTAGAGTCTGTTGAATAAATCACGTAAAGCCGGCCCGGGCCGAACGACGCCGAATGATCACGAACGCGAAACGAATGTGAATGTTTATTTCAAACTACTCCAGTAGGGTAAATTGTGTGGTAGCGGTAGAACTTGAGCGATTATACGGGAAATTAAATGATATTAGTTAAAAGTTTTAACATTCTATGTTGATTTAGTACGAAAATATTAAATTATGACATAGATTTAAAAATAATGATAATGTTTTAAATAAATAGGTCCCCTATAGCCAGGACAAAGGGTACGTACCTAAATGAATGATTAACCGAAGAGTACAATTTTATTGTGGCACGCTCCGTGACACGAGGTCTATCCGCAAAGACGGCAACAGGCTTAATATCAGAGATACCGTGTAGTCTGAGTCTTTTTAATATGTATTCAATGCAGTGGTATCCAATAATTTTAAAAGGCAAAAACCATTTTTTTTTAAACTTCACTACTTTCCTTTAAACAAACAAAATAAGACATCTACATTTATAGTGGTTACAACGAGGCGAAAGCACATTGCAATGAAGTATAGAAAAAGAAATAAGCGGGAGTTTTGATTGATCACCGACTCGAAGCTGTTTTTTGTGTCAAATTAAAAACACGAAGTGGGCATGCGTTGGATTAAAGAGGAATTTCACTCCGCCAATAAGTAGAAAGATCCCGGCCTTTGTTGTCGAAAACAAATTTTGAAATTAATTTATTCTTGTGAGACACGTTTTTGGACATCGATTTCGCATTACACAAATTAATGGCCATTTCCGTTTCGATCGATTCTGATGATGAGTTTTTTTTTCAATCTACAACAGACAGATGCATAAAGATATTAATGTACTGGCGTAACACAGCTTTAAGCATGGGTGTATAGAAATGAACATCAACAGAGAAACCACAAATGTACCGCAAACGAGTAATTAAGGCATCTATAATATATTAACATTATGCATACCAAATTCATGGGAGACTTAGTCAAAATGTTAACAGGAATGGTTGGGGAGAGATGTGTAACACCCAATACCGCAAAGGTAAAGCGTAATAATAAGAGCTATTTGGAGCTTTATGAACGATCAAAATTGCAAGAGCACGTGTATAAAATACACTTTGCAAAGTAGATTTAAATTTTAATACAAAGCTTTCAGGCGAGGGTCGTAAGTAATGTCTTGGCGTTAGAAAAGTGTGGAGGTGCTTCCGTGCCCATTTTTCAGGACTATTTTACCTTTCGTAATTTGCTTTCACAACGATAGAAAAATTCATAGAAAGATTACATCCATTTGCCTATAAGGTTGCTAAGTCATTCAGTGAAATAAGAAAAGAAATAATATATGTAATAAACCTAGTTTTTAATTTTTTTGAAATTTTGCTTTATGCTACTTAGGTAGGTAGGAAGGAATATTGTAGCGCATGTTACTACGAAATCTTTACTGATAACGGAGAATACAGCATATGTTTGAGTAGACCGCTTGGTGTGACGCCGCATGGCGAGGGGCCCGTTGCCCTGCGGTACATCCTTGCTTGGCGGTGGAGTATCCACATTAAGTGGTCGTGGCCTGTGTCTCAGGTGTCGACTGCGGCCGATTTCACAAGACAATGCTTAATAATTTCATTTCGCCATTACGGCGGCCATCTTTGCGAGTCGCACAGTTAGAGGGCATCGGCGCACCCCTCCACGGCAATTTGCATTGTAACTCGGACCACGTAGAAGGCTCTAACTGCCATACCACCACCTCCTAACTCTTGAATATATAATTTTGTTGCTTTTATTAACAGCAACTTTGCGTGGGAATTGACGATAGCCTTCCGCCGCGACTGTTTATTGTGGACGATAACTTGCTAGATTTATTTTATACAACACTCTAAGACATTGTCCCGTTCCTAAGGGTTAGTCCGGCGGTCTGTGGCTACGCGTTCGACGAATGACTTTATACTGCCAATAAAAAGGGTCGATGCATGAGGCCATTAAAATATTTGTTGGCTTTATTTGACAGGCAGCTTGTTGAAATATTTATTGAACCTTATAATAACATTGTTGCAAATTGGAACCTCAATTATAATTATGTTATAATAGTTTTACGTTTTAAGAAGGTAAACATAATATAAAGTTGTGAGCGCGACTGTATCACAAATTGTATAATTTCAAATATCCAATGCAGTGGTAACGAAAAGTTATGAGGTAAGTAAACAAACAAATGACGGTGGTGTAATAGATGTAACAATAATTGCTTCCCCGGCTCGGGACTTAATGTAAAAGTTTGGTTACAGACTTAAAAAGTTTGTTTTCGTGCCTATAAATTAATGTGTTTGCATGTCTCTGTTGGCCTTTAAAATAATTTAGAAGTTTTGATGTGCTTGAGAAATTTCTATCTTTGGTTTCTTGACTAACAGCACATTCTTTTTATAAGTATTGTGCTTATTCTTATAAAAACATTAATTATCAACAACATTTTACATTATACTGAATCCCAACCAGTTAGAAACCTGTACATTTTAAATCTAACGCAGCAGCTAATATGTTACTAATGCGTTCTTTATCTATATCTTTAAGAAAGTGTTGGGATATGTGAGGTCCAGCAAGATCTTTGGACCCAAATCAAAGCACCCACTAATTAATGCTTTCCTCTCCCATCTTAACCGAAGGGTGCCGTAAGATGCGACTGACGGGAAACTACGCAGACGATATCACTGCGAGAGAACCGTCTACTAAACCGTCTGACCAGCGTGATAACATTAGGCCAAATTCCCCAACATTGGCTAATTCTTTCTTTCCCCGTCACCCCACGGATAGGTACCTACCTATTTACCAGTTACAAGGGTAAAAAGTCTGTGTGTTATTCCAAACTATACATATTCGTCTATAAAATTTCATTCAGACCCGTTCAGCCATTTGAGCATGATCGAATAACAAACATATTCACAAACTTTCATATTATTAGTATTAATAGGATTGGAGTACTTTTACCTATAAACAATTAGTAGGGCCGCTAATAAATAATCACAATATAATCCATTGAGCTTCGTTTTAAGATTGTTTAGAGTGTTATTTGTAGGGCCCGTAGACATAGTGAAAACCGAAATATCGGTCCTCGGTGCGGAATAAATTGTGCCTCTAATTCTAATGGCGACTTTTAGGGGAATCCATAATTCCATTTCGTGTTTTCAACTCTTTAGGGGGTTGGAATATAGACATTAATGGCTTGTGAAAGGTTTCTTACGAGGAAAACTTTTGGAAGCATTGTTTCTTTGCTTTCAACTGACGTAAACGGTTATCTATTTGTAAATTAATATTTATGCATATTTTTAGGTGAAAAATGTTATTTTATTTACTTACAAGGGTATAAATGTGAGTTATAGTTCAATAGCTTTTACCTGTGGTTCAGCTCGCATGGAATTCTGTTCCCGTTCCCGCATGCTATGGGAACTTACTCCAGTTGCCATGGGGACGTACCGATGACAGCAGTCGCTCCCGCAAAAGCTAAGATGGAAAGAGCCAAGGCACTCGGTACTAAGTGTCCGGAGATCTTAAAGGGGTTTGGATTATCATAATTCATCATCCACCATATCATTCAACTTTAAATCAAAAATATAACATACTAGCTGTTGCCCGCGGCTCCGCCCTCGCGGATGACGGTTATCGCTTAGTGTTAAGTCAACGCTATTATTCTAAAATAATATTAGCCTATGTTACTCCTTATTACATCAGCTACCTGCTAATAAAAGTCCCGTCAAAATTGGTCCAGGCATTTCTGATATTAGTCGGAACAAACAGACAAAAATTGTACAAAATGATATCTTGGTGTATGTACCGTATTATATACATATGCATGTAGTAAAAAATGGTTATTACAATATTACAAACAGACACTCCAATTTTATTTATATGTATAGATGTATAGATTAAGTAGATAACACAGCCATTTTACAGTAATTTCTTTTACCTGTTTCCTAACAGAATAAGTAGGTGCATTTTGATCCCTTTTCTACCGAGGTTTGTAACCATTGAAAATACTAAATATTTTCACCGAAAAATCAAGATCAATTCATACTTTTTATGGTTATTTCATTACAAGCATTTGAACCTCTCAAGTAATCTTTTATGAACTAAAAAATGTACACTAACCGTAGCGTCAGCGAGGCGATCATTGGAATGTGACCACAGAGAATTGAATAAAACGGACATTTCTTCACAAAAATGTGTTTTAAACTTGACAATTCCGAGACGTGACTAATCGCTTAGTGACACAGTCCAAACCATAGTCGCATCCACTGCTATGGGAAAGTGTTGAAAAAGGTGCTACTGTTTAGTTATATAATCATCTTAAATAATTCGTGTTGATTTTCTATAACTAATTGCAACTGGTTTAGAAATTGCAAGCGCTCCACTGAATGTAGTTTTATTATTGGGTCAACAGTGGGCTTGCTAATCGTTGCTTATGAATAGCAAAAAGGGAAAACAGATAGGTGTATTTTGATTTTAAAAATAGATCCCCAAATTAAAAAAATGAACAGATTTGAAAAAAGAACTTAATTTTTTACCTAAAACATGAAACAATGTCTTCATTTAAAGTTTATATTCGGAATGTCTGTACCAGCCAGTGTGATAGACGCGTGGAACGTTTCACCAGCTAAGACAGGTGCCATCAATTCAAACAGCTACAGAATCGATACAGACGCTCTGATGAATTATCGAATCTATTAGCTCGCGAGATTACTGGATTCCATAGAGAGCTCTTGGTTTACAAACGCCTAGACAGATCAGGTTCAAAATTTACATGAATTAGATTATTATGATAGGATTGTTTTGTGAAAAATTAAATACCAAATCATGAGTCTTCTGGATGCGTATATTGGAAAACATCATTAAAAGTATTGGATAATTTAAAATATGGAAACATCATGTAAGATACCTAATCATTTGTTTCTAACTGCTCTAAATGTATTAACTTTACATAACTTATGAATATAATAATAATATACTTTATATTATGAAAATAGATAGTCCGACTGAAGCGTCGTGGCAATTCTACAGTTTGCTAGCTCTGTAGCCGGCAGCATGGAGCAGACGATTTGTACTAATTATAACGCGCGAACGGCGCGCGACGCGATTAGCTTTCCACTGCGACGCGAAACCACTGTGAGACACTTCAGCGTCCTACCTCCATGATAGATATACCTCGTAGTCTTTACAGAGAAAGTTTAATTTAATTTACTAGAGTAAAATACGGCAGTTAATCTTCCTTTCTTCTATGTTTTACAGTTGTATCAGTTAGAGTTAGACTCTAGCTCATTTAGAGCTGAATAACACATTTTCCATAGAGTCTTGCGAGTGTTAGACAGGTTGTGAGAACGGTATTCAATGTTTTTATTGTGTAAACAGTTGAGCAGTTGTGTGTATTTATGCAGAAACTGAATCAACAACAAGTAAGAAAAAATAGTGTGATGTGGCACTAATAAAGTGTTATGTACACGTGCACGATTTAGAGTACGTGTAACCTTACACGTGATAGAACAAAAGCCGATGACAACGAACAAGTGTCAATATCCTCGATGAAGCAAAGGGAGTATAAGATGCCCGTATGTCGTCGGCTTGCACTTCATTCATTCATCGAACATAATGGCACTTTACGTAGTGTGTGGGAATGTGGTCTGTGGAGTACCGGATAATATCCCATTGCCTACACAACCGTCAACGGGTCGTTAACTTATTCTAATGGTCAAATAAATTGTTCTGACTGCACGCTCAGTATTAACAACAAAAATTAATTACTGAAAAAAACACGGCTACCGTATAGAAGTAGACCGAATGCGGAGTAAATATACCGTTACTAATTACAGACGAAAAAACTGTTGGAATTGAATTCAAACATTTGTCTCTTAACGAATCGTGTCGTGGCGGCTTCGGTTCAAAGCGGCGTGATTCGGCAGTTCCGTTCCATTTTCAAATGCTCGCTGCCCATTCGTTCCCTTGGCTACGCCTACCTAATAAATTAGATGCCTCGCGTAACACACCGCATAGTTACAAACTAATGAAATCCTGAAAAGATCTCAACCCATTTTCTTAACAACTTTTCCGAAAGAGCAACCGCCTTCAAAGATTTCACCCGGAGAAATAATTTCGCTAATAACGCACAGCGCTCACACGGGCATGTTATGCAACCATAGGAATTTCATTAGATACACACGCGTCTGTTTGTTAAGGAGCTTTCCATTGCTAAAAGTTTCTTGAGGCGGGTATAATTCCTTTGTTTGTTGTAAGGGGTGGCAAGCCCGCCTCACCCACTACGTTTTCTAAGTCATCGGGTCCAATTATGCCCCTTTGTAGGTTTTGATATGTAAATTCGCGATTTTATTAAACAAACCGTGATGCCATTCGGGGGCAGCGAGCCGGATTAATAGCTTCTTCAGATTTGTGTAATCGCTTTTCTCTTAAGACAATGCGAAGGTGAATCGCAAGGGAGCAATTCACTTTTGTGTTCCATCTTCAAATGACGGGCATTCGTTTGATGATACTCCTTATTTCCGAGCTAATTTCCGGGTCAAGCAACAAATCACTATCAACAGAATTTTATTTAATACTTTTTTATTACTAAAGTAAAGTCGGGACGTAAAAGTGTCAATGATATTCTTGTCCAAATAAATATCTTAAAATTATAACAACATTGCGATGCGAATTGCCAATAAAACCAATGCGTTTCGACTCGTCATAGGATATAACAACATATTAATCTGCACATGAAAACATAAAACGAACGTTATGGCCGAAACTACCCATTCGGTTTAAGCTTAATTTTTACCCCAGCACTATTAATAATTTACACGGGATAACGCCAACGTTTGCGCCATATTACAACGCATAAATTAATAATGTCGCTCGCTTGTTTAACTGCGAATCAGATGAATTTTATTGACAATTCTGTTGGGAAAGAGCAATTTGCGGGATGACCACCCAGTGCCACCAAGTGGTCACCAAATAGGGGGCCGTTCAGTGCTCCATACGTATGCTATTGGCTGGCAATTGTCATTTATAGTTCAGCTTTTGAGCTATAAAGTAAGTAACCTGAATATTGGTGAAAACAAAATGAACAAAACTTGCATTTGCATCCGCGTATACCGTGCCTTGCATCGCGCATCGTAATGTATGTTGGCTCTTCGAACTGTAAACAGTTTACTAATAGTTACAGTATACGTTACCACTCTAAACTTTCCACTCTATAGCAGTCGAATATTGTAATAATAAATCAAATTAAAACTTTCAGATTTGGATTGGACATGATTCCATAAGCATAGGGAGTCATCTTGAGTCAGTCTGTCATGGTTGCATTCTTCAAATGTTAAATTTTGATTGATTACCACAGTTTGCAACAGATGCATCAGAGGCAAATGCAATAAAGCACAAGACATACGATACATCACAGAGCACCTACGTGAATTAATTTACCTGAACTAATAATTATATTAACGGTTCTCTCCATAGTTTGCGGAGCTTCGAGCGCTGGATGCAAATGTTTCCATCGCATTCTATGTAACTCAATCCTTGCACGAATGTACACAATTGCATTTGGGGTTGCATTGAGGAGCTGACACACGGACGCTATTATTGTGCAAACAAGGGCTTCCGCTCATATGAACTAGGCTTTATCTAACTGTCGTGTGAATGACTGATATTATGATTTAGGAATTTTTTGCTTTGCTTAATTACATTATTGATTTGTTCCAACAAGATTTGTTCCAACTAAATTTTCGTTTGTTACTAACTGATTTATGTATGTATGCCGAGAAGGGTTATTTAGTTAATATTTCTTGAGTATTTTAAGGACACTATTTTAATTTGTGATTATTATTTTTGTGATCTTTGTCAGACTTAGAAAAATTATGTGTATTGGATATAAGTCGGTTTAATCATTAGGTACAGGTACATTCACCAACCGGTATGTCGCTTCGAATTAACACATGCTTTTGTTATCATTCAATTTGCCTCCGGCTGTTTTATTATTTTAATGAGCCCCAATTTTCGGGGATAATTGAATGGACGTTGCGTTGGTTTGATTATTATTTCATTCGATATGGCAATTGCGGGTGAGCAGCCAATAGGACGATTGATATGCGATAGGAGTAGCATTTGTATGCTTAGATTTTATTCTGAAGGCCAGAAAGATTAAAGACTTGGCTACAACAAGTCTCAGGTTCTGATATTAATTTTTTAGAATGAACAGTGTAGTAATCATTGATTTTTTTCATATTCTTTTCACCATATCTATCAATAATATCTTTCAACAAGACATTTGAAATTTGAAATATATTTGAAATTTATTTTTTGAAATTTGGTATTAGAAAAAAATAGGGGTAGTTCACTAAACAAGTAAACGAAGCATACAAAAAATATGCAATGAAAATAATAACTTGTGGTATCGTTAGATATGTCTTAAGAAACTTAAAGTGATGAACTTATTTCAGAGAGTTTGTAGTTTTTTTTTACTGTTAAATTATCATGCAATAAATAAAAAGTGTCTCTAGTGCGGGGAGAGACAAAGTTTTCAATGACTTCAGTGTAAAATTATTTAAAATATTTTATATTACGTTAAAAGACCTAAATTGAAAATTTGTTAAGTGTAGTTTTTGAGAATTAAGAAGTTTTGCAAATATTGTAAGTTTATACTAACTTAGTATATTTATTGTATTTTTTTTTTAAACCTGCTACAGAAAAAGCGGTATATTCAAATATAAGGTATGTTATTTTGTTTAAATAATGTTATTTTTTTATAATACTCTTTTGTAATACAACACTATACCATAATATGAATTTCTATTGCACCAAATTGCCCCCCAAATAAACAATACGGGGCAATGTCATGAGTAAATTATAGGTGCTTTTATTACTTAACTGTTAGATCTACCTATTAGTGCCGGCAGTTTAATTAAAGGGGTGCGTTTTGATTCGTAATGCGCAATCAAACCTAATATAAAAGAGTGCGTTTTGTAATGTTGGCAAATAGAGGTGGTCAACTGGTCAAAGTTAATTTGCTTTTCAAAGGGTGGGTATGTTGACTTTGTGACAAAATGGTTAGCCGCCAATGCTGTACGACCTTGAAGCAATAAGTTCATTTAGCAGGTTCATATATCAGATGAAGTTCAGGTTAGTGTTAAAGTAAACCAGGTTGTTAGTAAATGGGGTATTTGACAACATTAAAAAAATACTACAAATAATGGTCATCCTATCAGATAATAGCGTAAAAAGACATTTAAAACTATAAATTAAACTAAAATAAGCATATTTTTTGAGAATTTCGCTTACAAATATCTAATATTTTTTCGAATTTTTATCTGTGACGAAAACGCTCTGTGATCGATCACAGCACTGCTGACGTCACACGCAAGTAAACACGGCTTTGTGACAGAACAGATCAGAACAGAAACAAACAGTTTTTGTGGATTATTTATAGACGTATTTGTACATTGTGCAACTACACACCATTTATACACCATTTTATTCACAAAGTTTGAAGAAAAACTTTATTATTTATTTTGACTTCACTGCTTTAAGGTTATACAAAATGTGTGACGTCACGTAATCGGCCCCATACAAGGTGACAGCGTTTTTCGGGCGTTTTTGAAAATTTAAACTTTAACATCGATTTTTTGTTAAAATCCGTTGATTTTTTTTTAAATATCGATGTAGTGTGCATATTACATACTAAGGAATAATTTAAAATGGTTTTCCAAAATTTGTCAAATACCCTATTGTGAGGTAATCCTAATCCTAATAATATTATAAATGCGAAAGTTTGTGAGTATGGATGAATGGATGGATGTTTGTTATTCTTTCCTGTAAAAACTACTGAATGGATTTTAATGGAACTTTACAATAATATAGTTTATACATCAGAATAACACATAAGCTATATAACATCACGCTACTACTCAAGGGAGCGGAGCAGTGATCCTTAATGTCAAAAAATTCGGCCAGCATATACAGAGAAGTGACAGTTTAGTTATTTCTGTTGCTAAGCTACGATGGCGTTGTGCATCGCGCAAGCGCGCGGACTTAGCGGTTGGCGGTCGAGCAGGCCGCCACAAATTTATTTGAATACAAAAAAATTACACGCCCAAAAGGTTGATACTTGGTACAGGGATGGAAAAAGCTTAGGAACGGACATAGGCTCCCTTTATCGCGATAGAAGGGCTTAAAGAGGGGGGAGGGAGAATAGGGGATGAAACTTGGTACAGAAGTGAATTAGAGCTTGGGAACACTACACGATAAGCCACATCCACGTGGGCGTAGCCGCGGGCAACAGCTAGTGAGCAATACTAGTGGACGGAACTAATTTATTAACTTGACTTTTTTATTGATCTGATATAATTTTACTCTGTTTGTATGTCTATCTATGTTAATGATGACATTTTACTTCTATCGATTAAGATTGGAAAAAGTTACTTGCATAGGCGGGATTCGAACCCGCTGGTCGCTTTACAGAGGAAATGCTCTGATCACGGAGCTACCAAGCGACGCCATGAGCATTCCAATGTTGCATAGTCTTATTGATTTAAAATTTCATTTAATTTTTACATTGACTGTTCTGAGAATGATATAGTGATTAAGTTTCATTACGTAATATATGGAATAAGATATGCATTGCCAAATCGAAGATGGCAATCACTCGATCAGAGATCCAAGCACACCTGCAAACCTTTGCTATGGTAAGTGATTAACATTTCCTGGGCAGGTTTTGGCGTAGTGATATTTCATTACATATATTAAATAAACTAAGTTCGAAATAGGAGATGTGGAGCAAGCGGACTGTCCAACCGCAAACCGCGGCACGCGTCCCTACTCGTGTAACTATTTGGGCATTCCACTACTTAGGTAATTAGTACTAAATTTGTAATGTAATCATTCTAATTGATTGTTCAAACCTTAAATGAATAGAGTTTTTGGCAAGCCAGGACGATCTCGGCAGTTTAGTGCGGCAACAGCACGGCTACTTGGGCAACTAAAGCCTGGCTATGGCGCCCCCGCCGGGTCCAGGTAGAAGGGGTAGGCCCAAGAAGTCCTTGCTTGACGTCGTGAAGGGTAAAATGCGTGCAAATGGTCTCACTACCTTGGACGCCCAAGATCGTGGGAAGTGGTGGAGGAAGAGATGGAAGTCGGACCCTGAGCTCTGAGGGCATCTTGGCCTCGGATGCAATCAGGATTACGTCTAAATGTAGATGATGATTACTCATAGTGTAGTAGTGGTGGTATCTGGCGTTAAGGTATTTTTCGTTTGAATTTTGAGCTGCCTGACTGAGGAAGTCTTAGTATTTATCTTCCTACTACTGAGTAGGGTTGACAACACGAAGTGATAATTCTGGTGTCGCAAGTGTTTATGAGCGCACCGATAACACTTTTAGGTAGCCTGCGGGTATGTACTCATTTACCACATTATAGGAATCATTTATTCATTATTGAAAGTAATATATGGATACATAATTTGAAATAAAAAATGTCACTGTCTCAGGAATTTACTTTCAATTATCTTAATATATATAAATCTCGTGTCACAATGTTTGTCCTCAATGGACTCCTAAACCACTTAACCGATTATAATAAAATTCGCACACCATGTGCAGTTCGATCCAACTTGAGAGATAGGATAGTTTAAATCTCAAATTATAGTCCGATTCGCGATAACCGACATCCACGCGGGCGGAGCCGCGGGCGACAGCTAGTCTTATATAAAAAAGAGGTAGATACTCAAAACTAGGCCAATTAGTATACATAAATGCTAGAAAACAATTCCCTAATTAGTGAATACAATCGTAAATACGGTATAACTACTGTCACACATTAATATTTTACACGTTTTAAAACCTATGAGATCATTGCTTGTTGAAAAGTTAGCAATATGACGTCATCAAATTGAACAACCGATCATAAATAGTTTCCTAACCCTCCCAACACTCATATAGTACAGTTATAGTAAAGTCGAACATAGTCGAAGTGAGAGGTAGAATTTTGACAGGTTTGGTCGCGTGACCGGCGAACTTAATATGTGTTTTTTATTCTTATACTAGGTTTCGAGCAAATTGATTACGTCTATTAACTCGTTCATCCAAAGTGACAGCCTCAACTATTAAAGATGGCCGGCTTTCATTGTTCTTTTTTGTTTCGGTATTCTGTTAACAGGATTGCGGGTAAATTGATTTTTGAATGATTTCAACGTGAGGAAATAGTATGTTGATGCATTAAAGAATTATAAATTGTATTCATTGTCCAATGGTTAAGTGAGGGTGGAGGTCAAAAGCTTCGGCACAGAACATCGAGATTGCAAAGAATAAGGATCTTTAGCACCGGCCAGTTTTATGGTTATTTTAGATTTTCATTGGTTTGATCAACCTGACACTTGTTACGGATACCTACTAGTTGACTCCAAAACTATTTAACAAAAATGTAATGAAGGAAAAAAAACAATATATTTTCAAACATTAAAGTATTCAAATTTTTTTAAGTCTGACTATGGTACTATGAAAGAGAAGACTACTTCTTTCTTGTCATAATTAGTTCCTAATCGGTCTATTAATTTTTAATACTTTACAATGGATAAAACTTTCAAGCAAATTTTTATGCCAAATCTGTGTATATGCAGACTATTAGACTGTCCAGGACGGGACTAGGTAGTTCAATTGACAGAGACTTACCCCTATAAAGAGAATATCATGAGTTCAAATCCTGGATGTTGACTTCTGAATGTTTATATAAACTTCTGTGGCAAACTTATGATATCTATTCTATGGTCTGGCGTTACACTTTAAACTTTTATATGAATATTCCATTGTAGAAGGTTACCATAAAGTGTTTGTGTAAGATTCGTTTAATTTGTCATATTTGTGTAAGATAAGAACAAGATGGGAACGGAAGTCTGCAGCTGACATGCGTCACGGAGATAAACCATTCTATGACTATTGAAAATACAGGGACAAGCTTTATAATTTTAAACTAATTAAATGGTGACTCCCGCTCCGGATCGTTCCTGGTGCAGATGCTGGCCATCGCAATCCAGCGTGGAAACGTGGTAAGTGTAATGGGCATCTTTTGCACCAGGAGCGATCAGGGTGGGTTAATGAATTAAAAATAATAATGAAATACTATGTATGGAATAACAATTAAAATTATCCTGACAATTATAAAAATGTATTTCACCAATAACAAAAAGTAAACTTGAGTAAAAAAACCTAATATTTGTTACCTAAAAGTAAATCTAATTTATCAAATAAAACAATACTTTATATTTAAACAAACATATGTCTTATAATGGTCTATTTAATATTTAAGGCCCAGCAAATTGTCATAATAGGTGACCTATCTACCTGAAATTAGAGTCATTTTAAATTCAGGTAGTTTAAACTAATAGAATGCCTATAATTTTGGCTAAACGTATCATTTAAACAAAGAACTGTACGATAGACAAAAAAGTTTGGAATGTATAATGTTAAACGACCGATACATCTAAAATTAAAAATCAAAGAACCAATCATAACCCGGATGTAGAACACAATTGAATGATTCCCACATGCCTCTGACAAAACAAAACAGGGTTTAAACATCGTCTAAACACTGAAATAACAAACCGATTACGCCATGATCAGTGTTCCTAGATGGTCCAAGTGATCAGCTCCAACGATCAACACCTTCTTAAGAACAAAGTTTCCTTTTTTGGATTTTCCTAGTGTATAATCAAAGTAATCCATTGAACACGTCTAAAAAATTACTTCTACAAATACCTTAAAAACTCTAAAACTAAACAGGCGAGGTTTCCGCTACCTACTTACCACTTAGAGAGTAACGTGGAAACAGTAGCGGGTAGTCTCACTCAGCGAACCAATATTTAATAGTTTTATGATGTATTATCAAAACAAATCTTACCGACTTACTATGAACCACTGCTGTACGTTTCGGTTGCAATTGAATGAATAGCTAAACAGTTTTGATATTTTGGAATAGTTGAATCAAGTATGCTTTGATTGTGTGACAAAGCCAAATCTGCTGTGACCATTTTAACTCCACTCGTTACGATTAGGTGTTACAGTAGGTATTCTTTTTATTAGTATCTGCGGAGCTGTAATGACTTCAGACACAGCTACTTGTAGAAATAGATGCAAGAATAATTACTGGTAACATACACTAAACATTAATGATTTTTTTGTTTATGTCCTAGTATTAATAGTAAACTGGATAGAGTTCAAACCAACAGCCTGAGAACTGCAACTGTCATTACATTGGATGTTCGTTACAACACTTATGACATACTCACTCAAAAATAGTAAGTAGTAATGGTAGTAGTGCAGAAAAGATAATTTTATAATATAGATAGATAACACGCCCTTCCTATTACATGCAATTGCATGGTTGTAAATAACTGTCTGTGGTAAACAGTAATTACATTATGCATATTAATATGGAATAGTATTTTACAATGACTTTTACGAGTGCCAATTAAAATTAGGACAGAGTTAGATTGATAAACTCTTGTTATGTAGACATTCGATATTTAGCAAAAACTGAGTTAGTCGGCAATGTTTTTCATATTTGCTAATTTTAAATAACGACAAATAAGAATTTCTGTACCACTCAATGTCCAACCAATTGGCGAAGATCAAAGATAAACATTAGCAGCTTTTTATTAATGAGATATAATTTAACTTATACCATGAAGCTATTTGATTGGTATTCACTGTATTTTTGATAACAGAGTACAGGAATTCCAAATAAATAAAAACATACATGCTGTATAATTAATAATTAATAATTACAATTAAAAGATGTTAGTAAAATATCAAGACTGTTTGCCTGTCGTACAAAAATAAAGGGAAGCGGTCGATACAAAAGGATTTAACATATTTTTTCATCATATTTTATTATGAACTTCTGTTCAACATCCAGATGTTTGAGTCTGATCAAACAAAAGATTTTTCAGATGTACTTACTCTGCGTCAGAATGTAACTATTACGTTCATGATTTATGATTAACTCCTGTTTATCTTTTGAAATCCCACTTTTGTTTTAATATTCGAAACAGTTTTGTCTACTAATATTAAGTCTATTTCCTCAGTACACGGAATGTGTGTAATTATATCAAAGTGGGCGATATTAAAATACTCTTATGCTGTTGTGTTCTGGTACATTTATCAATTAGACAGTTAGGTATGAAGTTTACATCTGTTTTGTATGCAGCTGACATAATATTCAGCGTGGTGAAACTATAAATTCTGTAGATTATAATGAAAAAAATTAGCATAAAGAAACAATGAGTCATGTTTCTCGTACTGAACGCTAACGGTGCGATGTCCTACTCACACTTGGCCGATGTTTAATAGTTTATTTCCAAACTCCCTGTCGACAGCGCTGATGTTTTTCTAATAACCTGTTTAACAAATCATAACGTTTATTTTTGTTCGACACTGAACGATCACACGTCCGGGACTCTATTCTGTTTCAAATCTCTAGCTTGTATGTTTTGATTATTTGAAATTTTCATTTACCATAAGAAATTGAAGATAAATTAAGAACGAGAATAGAGGAATAGTTAATTCAGTAGTCACCTATCAAGTTCAATCAAGTCTCGGAAACAAATCTTGTTCGTTTAGTTGAATCTAATAACCTGTTTAACAAATCATAAAGTTTATTTTTGTTCGACACTGAACGATCACACGTCCGGGACTCTATTCTGTTTCGAATCTCTAGCTTGTATGTTTTGATTATTAGAATTTTCATTTACCATAAGAAATTGAAGATTAATTGTGAACAAGAATAGAGGAATAGTTAATACAGTAGTCACCTACCAAGTTCTTGTTAGTTTAGTTGAACTTGACAAATAACCAAACTACATTGTAACGTGTATCTACATATTTTTGTCATGTTTACATTTAGAGATGCGACACGTTTTATGTGTTTCTGAACTAATTTTAAATGCGACTGCATCTATCTTTCAAGTGTCTCTCTAATGGCGGCTGTTGAAAAACAAGCTCTTTTTTGTAAGCACATTTCTTTGTAAAGTTAGTCACCGATGGTAAGGATATATATGCGTTATATGACTCAACACTACTAGTCTACAGAACGAGGAGAAATTAATTTTCAAATCAAGTAACTGTGCTCTGGCCAGGTAGCGTATCATTTTTTGTGACGATACAAAAGGCCGATTTATAGAAAAAAAGTACAAATGTTGAGAACGGTAGCAAAACCATTCGATTATTCGTGGTGAAGCGTATCGATATCAATATAAAACTATTAAATATTAAAAAAATACAACAAAACTCTTTTCAAAGCGAACCCAAATTTTAACTTTTAGCCAGTTCATACACCTCGTCGTATTAACAACTGGCGCCAACAGCAAAAACTTTGGCAAAGAATTAGTTAAAAGGTATTTAATGAAAATCTTCTCTCATTTAAACTAATCATCATTTGAAGTTAGTAAAAAATTCTAACAAAGACCTTCAGAAATTGTCATTAAAATTGTTTCTAAAATAAAAGAAGTTTCTGTCTTTTGTCACAACTCACAATGGATTTTTCATTTTCAATCCAATGGCGTAGGGCGTGACAGCAGCGGAGCTCCGGTGGTCGCGGCCGGCGCTGCGTGGTCACCCGTCCAGAAATTATATAATTTTACAAAACAAAACAATCGAGCAGTACAGGGCGAGCGTGAATGGACATGTCCAAACCAACAGCCATCAACGATTCGTAACAAAACATGCCAAACGCACGAAATGATGCCATATCAATTGAAAAGTACCCTATGAAAAATGTTCATAAAACACTGTGATTTCCAATAACAATGTTTTCTTTATTTATTCAAATAAAAATAGGTATTTTTAAATACAAAATGCTCTTCTTATTTTCATTCCAATTTTTACTCCATTTATAAAGCTCAAAGTCTATAACGAAATCTTGTAAAACCCGTCCATACGCTCGGTAATGAAATCCTTATTCAGGTAATAGTCAAAAGGCAATATGATAGCAACTCGGGAGAAATGAATAAAACGATAATATGTTGGGAGCTATTACGTCTGACAATAGGGTACGACAAAGGGAAAATGTAAGATGGCTGCTCAACGAACACGATAAAGTTACATTGATTATACCTATCCTCGTCTCTCACAGCTTTTAAACTTTCATCAAATATGTACACAGTATTTGTGATAGAAGCTTAAAAGAAAATCTTTCTTCTGATACAATCAAATCAAAATAAATTTTATTATTTTACGGCATCGCTCTGTCCAGATAAATGATTAAAGTCGAACATCCTTTGATACAGAAGACAAAGAACATTAAAGAAGCCATACTAGACGATACTGTAAGCGAATTAGAAACAAAACGGATTCGAAAGACTTTCTGAAGATGACGTCTCTTTCTATACTAAGCAGTCATCGAGTTTCCTTTGTAATTAAATATTGAAATTAAGAAATGAACAGCCGCTAATTACAAGAGGTTGTCCCTTGGGGGCTGATTATGTTGCCCCAGCATTCGCAGAAAGGGATGTCAGAGACTACGCCGCTCTTATTACATTTAATATTTAAGATTTTATGTTCTACAACACGAACGTTCGATTTTAAAGTTTTTGTTATGAGTCGTTACGTTAACTTATGTAAAATTTTACTAAGTAAAATAGAATACTTGTTAAAATTATACGTAGGTCAATAAAAATACCTACATCTGTATAATTATGAATATATCATAGAATAATTAAAGAAACATATGTTCTGGTTACAAAGGAGACAGCTTTACTGTAATTGAGTTGTGTCCAATATAATACTGTTAGATCAATGGAAGCAACATCGATAGGAGTAATAAAAAAGAAATAGTGACGCTGTACAAACTATAAATTTAGTGTTTGGACATTTCAATTATACGAACCACGTGGCGTGCCGACAATGATGTTCGTGCCAACAGTAATAAAATTAAAAAAAAAGGAACAATAAAAAACGTGACCGACCTAGTTAATATTTTTATGTACATATCTAATTCTATCGCTAATAAGACATTTTATATAGAAGATGATTAACTTACAGAGGGAGTAGGTACAGTCGTATTGAAAAAAATAAATAGAAATAGAGGCGATAATAAGACGATGTCGGAGTGATGTGATTACAGACGTAGAGTAGATTAGATCTTAAATACGTTTGGAATGTCTTTATTAACTGTCAACTAATCACCGGGAGCTGTTTAATACCCCATCAGACAAACATAATTAGTTTTGTAAATAAAATGCCTTGGAGAAATTGAAACGTACCAGCTACCTGATTGTTGCGGTGAAATGGTATATAAACTTAAGATTGTACCGTCAGATACAACAGTGTTATTAAACCAAGCTCTAACTTTATAGATCCACAGAGGTTAATCCCCTTTAATATATTTAAAACAATAACAATATAACTAATAATTACAAATACTGGACGCTGTTCATTATCTTTCTTAGGTTTGTTTTTAAACTCATCATAGTTTTCATTTTCTTTTTTATGTTAAGGTCTGATGTGCTAAAATACATTGAAATATTACCGATTGCAAAATGGTTCACAGTTTTTGTAACTAAGAGTAATACATTATAAAAATGTTTCTGGAGTTGTAGTAAGAATTTAAATGTAACGAAAGCTAAATTTTAACAAATTAAAAAGATATCCCTCACCCCTGGGACAGGTAACATTAAGAGAATATTGCTCTTACAGAACATGATATAATTGTAGCCCAGAGTTACGGTCACAAAACTTTTCCACCCCAAAGCATTTTTTATTTAATTTTTATTTTTACGACACAATTAAACGCGGCTTTGCTTTCACTTTTTATTGTTACTGTCTTAGTGCCTCTAATTTTTGGCTTCAATTAGATTTTTCCTTTGGTTTTATTAAAACATTGTTTTTAATGATGAAACTTTATTATAATTTCGGCCAATGTTGTCGGAATGTGTAGTATACTTTATTCTAGAATATTCTTTCTGTCTTTGTTCTAGTGTCGAAATTATTAAATCAAACGTATCAATAATTCGGACCTCTCTTCTTCCTCAGGTACTTCTCAAGGTGAATAGGTGTTTCTATTCAAGGAAAGATTACATCTCGCTACGACCGGAACTCGTTTAGAAAAAAATAGAACAATTTTGAACCGAAATCATTTATCATGTTTGCACTGAACCCAAGACAAACTGCTACTGCGTTTTAGTTTACATTAGATAAGATTACGAGCGTTTGTTTTACGTTGTCTACCGATTCTTGGGCCATTTTTAAGACAGAGCCCCATTGTTTCGTATAACATCTAGATATGATATTCAAGACACACTAAGTTTAAAAGGAAATAATACATCAAACTTACTTTTGAAGCGATTATAGGAGTCTATAAACACATTTAAGGTATAAAATAAATTGTAAATTTGACAAGACTAATTCATTGTATAATTAAATGTAGAAAATATAAATTTATATGATTTATTTGTAGGACAAATAAAATAGGTAGAGCAAGAGAAAATATATAAGAATGGATCAAATAAAGTAATTTATTAATATTATGAATTACAGTACAAACAAGTAGATAAATATGTATTCAAACTTAAAGTCACAAAGAAAGTAAATCTACATAGATTGAAACCCACAGTGGATTTAGTTGGATTCTGACTATTTTGTGACTGTTACAAAGAGCACAATTACCTACATAAAACCTACTTAAATATTTAATCCTATTAAAGCTGAATAATTTCGGTAGCTTCAAAACAACCGTGCTGATACCTCAACAATTTTGTTAATCTGATTGCAAGGTTTCTACTAGGCGAGCACCTTGTCAATAACTAAGCTTCTGATATAGGTTTTATTTTTATTTTAAAGATGAACCCCGCGCTGGGAAATTCTCACTGCACTATAGGGCATTTTGGTTTAGTGACAAATAAATTCAAACAATAATGAAAAGACGAAAAAAGATGTTGTAGCATCTTCTACTTTAAACCTTTCTACCTTTTGTCCTCGGATATCTATGTAGGAGGTGAGATTAATTTTATCAACCAAGCACAATTGTAAGACAATATACTCCTGGTAAAGCGAATGTATGAATAAAAATTCAATTACCCTTAATTCAGAAATCGAAGCCGGGACCTCATACTCAGTTGAAGCCCCAGTAGTCATTGCTCCATAGGTGTAGCAAATTATTAATGATAACGCTTCCAAATATATAACCGTATTTGGTTAAAAAACTTTTAAAGACTTTAAATTGAACGTATAAACATTCCCATACGGTTTGTAGTGCTGTAATTTGTAAATAATCAGCCGCTTCGGTAACAAAAGCATAAAATATACACATTATGACTATTAGCTTACAAAAGGCTGTCAGCGAGTTGTTTTTGGTCTTTTCACTTTTTATAAACTATAGCTGCGTCAAGGATGTTTATGCCACGTGAATGTTATGATATAGTGTCAGTAATTATTAGTGAGTGTGAACACGTCCACTAAAGTAAGACAAATATAATAACAAAGAGTAGAGAGTCTATTCCTGTGTCGATAGGGTTTATGTTGCTACTGTTTGTATACTTATAGAGTCACGTGTTTAAATCCTAGCATTTTATGTAGCGAGGAGACGGTGTTGCTCAAAATGATTTTCAGTCACGTACTTAATTTTTTCAAATCTATTCTTTCGTTGCAATATTTTATTACGTCAGATGATCAGAATGATTGGAGTTGTTTGTAAAACTATCTATCAAGGGTATATCTGTCAGAAATATCTGGGGACTCCTTTGTGGCTGCTATTTGATCAGTGACACGGGCTGTGAGTGATGAATATTGCCAAGCAAATATACAAAAAGCAAAACTATACGTGGTGTTAGTTTCACTAGGGTTGGTTAGCAGAAAGAGTAAGTTTTACAGAGTGGATTCATGTTTGAAGTTTGGATTAATACGTTAGTTTTTATGTATCTACGTTCGTGTTCTGTAATGTTAATTTTAAGTAGCGATAAATTACTATTAACATTCCTTGATTGGATTAAATTGCTGGCACTTTAAATTTGTTGCATAAACTTGATCTAAATTTTAGAATCTTCAGATCAAGTTGTATTATTTCTAAAGTCTCAAGATATCAAAGTCAAAGATTTTTATTCAATGTAGATTAACATGGTTGTTTCTTATTGACGTCAATATTAAATTCTACTTAACCTAAGTTTACCACCGCTTCCAAGGCGCTGGTGGCGAACGGCGAACAAATGCCACTGCGGCATTTTTTAAGACAGGGGTATTCTAATGATTGATTTATACAAAGCATAGGTGCACCTTTAATTATTGAAAAAAGTTAGTGAATACTAACGGAAAAGCTAAACGAAAATCAATAGTAATTATTATTATAGTTATAACAAAATTTTAAATCCTATATTTGTATCACAAGAGTTAAAAGCAGCTGCGATAAGATTCAAATTCAAGTTATTGAAATCAATCATATTTATTTCTTCACTATTCGTCAATAGGTACTTACTATTGCGTAAGTACTGAACTATCTGTTGTAGCATACTCTTTCGACTTCGCACACCCGTATAAATCGTTCGGAAATCGTTCAGTAATAAATCGAACGCTTTTTAATGGCAGTTTATCGCAGTGAGCTTTGCGGTATTCAGATTACGGGTATGGCCTAAGTGGTGGCAAGGGAGCGGCACGTGCTCTCCTTATCTTTGTCCCTCGACACTTTCAATATTCGATTTCGTCGCGGGCGCGGTTTTGTTAAACTTTTTGCTTCTGACTGTACTTGTCGGCACCCAAAATAAATTCCATTTCTACGTTCATCTTTTTGAAGTTCATTGAAACTGTTTGTAAATAATCCATAGATTTTAACTCTACTTCTATGATAGTTGGATGGTTTTGAGGTGATAGAGTCTTCAAATTAAATTGCTATACTTTTGTAGGTAAATAGAAATGACCAGTGTTATAACAAATCCTTTATCTGAACATAACAACGAAGAAAAAAATCGTCACATCATACAATCGCACCCCAAAGCGTAACCGAAAACGAGTCTCACCGCAATCCAAGCTAATGGAGTGTCTCATAATGACGGTTGCTGACATAAAAATAAATAGGCGAGACTCAGTTTCTGCGTAAGCCGATACTATGATAACAGCATCGCTCCCCCAATAATTGCCGAACTTAGCCGACGCCTCTGATGCGATACCTAGTTGTAATGTAGTGCGGATTACTTCGTACTTTAATTGGTCTTGCATCAAACGCACTAGTTTACTTAAATGCCGTTACTTTGAAACTGTGCACGGTAGTAGTGCTATAACTATATTGGCGTTATGCTCAAGAATTGAGATATAAATCGTTTTCTGCTTTTCTGCTAGATGTCAACGTCTTTACGTCCATAGTTTTCATTTGGTCTGTGGTTAACTCACACAGCAACAGCTTGTTTCTCGCTATAGGTGTCGCTATTTGTGGCTGTTTTTACTAATCCGGCATTGAAGTCATAGCCTACCTAAAACTTGCGTCCGAAGTCATCTGAGTATGGATTTGTACAGCACAATTCATTTTTTACTTTAAATTTTTTTTAGATCTAATTATGATAAATGAACGAATGTCATTAAAAGATTTGTCGAATGTATGGCATATACTGACAGTTATTTATATAGTAGGTAGTTATCAACTAGAATTGACTTCAGCTTCTATTGGGTACAATTTCTGATTGGTTAGTATAGAGGCGGCAACATAATATGATTAAAAGCAACAGATCCATCACCCGACAGCTATTATTAATAACAATTGAAATAGACGAGTTGTGAACTTTTTTATCAGATTAATTTCTCAGCTGCTCTTACTTTTTGTGATAGGATTTGGAATAGGAACATTAAGATCTTTCTGTATCTTTAAAAGGAAGGGTGAAAATAGACTTACCTAAAATTCGCTAATTTTTTTTCTTTAACACAATTTTATACTACTAATATAATATATTATAAGTATAGTCGTTATATTAAAGTAGTTATGGTCTAAGTAAAATATGCTTGCAATTATTAGATAGCTTCCCGGTCCTGGACCTCCCCTTAGAACGGGCCTTGATAAATATTTATTATATAAATTTTCGTAAATTGATAAAATAGTCATGAATTTCGACAACAACCCATATGAAACATCGCAACACACAGCTTCTCAAACTCAACCTTCGCTTGATCACTTTCTTGATTTCTGGATCGGACTACTTGTTACTAGAATGAAGAAGTAGTTTCCCGTTTTTCAATACAAACAACGGTATTACGGATCACAGAATTTTTGAAAGCAATTATTTTTCAGATATTTTACTCAAACTGATTTGTAAATTTTCAAACTTAAGTAATAAGTAATAACACAACCGCCCAGGTGAACAATAAGACTTTAGTTCGGAAGTACGCAATAGGCTTAAGGGTAAAGATTTAGGTGACAAAGTTTATTGCGTCCAAGAAATACTGTTGTCTATTACGCGAACATAAATCACGGATGGGAAAACAATAAGCGTGAAATTGTGGAAACTGCGGACGACGTCTTGCGGTATTAAATCTTGGGGAGTGAAATAAATAAAAATAAATCTGTAGCCACCCCACGTGACTGGAAGATTTATTTGATAACTACATAGATACCGCGTGTCGAGCTACCGTTACTAACTCTTAATTGAATTTAATTAATGATTGTTTCAGTTTATTGTTCTTTTGTTGCTTTTATGAGAATTTGCTCTGAGTATAGAAAGATAATGAATGATTGAGTGATGTGTAAAAGGGGATTTATCGATTTCTTACTTAATTTTTATACAGTTTATAATAGTCGCATAATAATGAAAACAATAATTACAGTTATGTGTTTACTTTCTCTCCTATGTTTGTTGTAACTACGGCTAAATCAATTTCGATGGCTAAAAGGCTAAACTATTTTGGATTCGATTTCTTGTCAAAAAAAAAAATGACGGTATGTTTTCGTTAAGAATCGCACTCAGATGTTTTTTTTGTCTATATTGCACCTTACTTGCTTGTATAACGATAATTTTTATTCATGGATGCAGTCTAATATTCTCGCACGACTTTGTCTGAAAGAAGTTATGTGTTTTTGCAATGAAACTCGGATTACATTGTGATTTCTTCATAAATTAACGATTGATAAATTTCTATATTGTAAATTCAATTAGAATGAATAAATTGCAAAGTAGTTTCAGTGTAATTTGTAGTATTCACGTACTGTAATTATTAGTTAGGTGTTATTTATCTTTTCATATACCTGTTTCCGTTTATAATTGGCGAATATTACTTTACAGAAATTATTTTTATTGCTTTCAATATGGAACGTTTTGTAGGTCATAAACGCAGAGTAATTATTTGCTCTACTGGGGTGATTGATAGTTCTATGAACTTAACTTTAAATGTTAGTTGTCTGCTAAATGTACATATAAAATACCACCTATCCTTGATTTCTTAAAATTATCACACACTTTCACTTAGGGATTGAGGACTGTAATCAATTATAAGGTATTTATTCCTTACTGATGAAAGTTTATCCTCTCATTAGGACAATTCAAAGTAGGAGGAATTTGATTAAGCAAAGTACGCACCAACTCTTCGAAATATAATATGTGGAATTCGTCGAATTAACGCATGGTCGCCGTCTAATGTGCTTCGAATATAGTTCTTCCATAAAAAAAAAACATATCCTAGGACATATCACATAGCACCTTTTAGACACAAACTAAACAGAACTTGTCACAAGATTTAGTATGCGGAGCAACATATTTTGATACATTTTTGCAAATACATACTTATTCTGCATAGAAATGCCCCAAACAATTCAAATACACAAATATTTCCACTGAACGGTAATAGAAGCCGCAACCTCTGACGTAGCAGTCGAACGCTATACCGCCGTACATTTCGTTGTCGAGTTTCATATGATAGGTCGCCCCCTTTTCGTAGCGATGAACACAGACAGGTAGCTCTCTTCAAGACTGGAACATAATGTAACTCCTATTAACGTTATTCTAGTCAGGGCTGTTATAGCCGTCTGCGAATTTGTTAAATAAAAAAGTTTAGTCTGACATGAACCGATGGCCAGCTGACCTATAAATTTGACAGGCAACGGACAGGAACAGTGGCTCTTGGGGAATGCTAGGTGAATATATCATTAAACATTATGAAGACGAGAAGAAAGAGAGGGCTTGAGGTTGTATGAGACTACAACAAAGATCTTTGTGGCCCAAACTAACCTTATTTGCAAGCTGATATACATATACACCATATACATCGCATGCTACTGTATTCTATCGTATTTATGAAAGAAGTAAATAACGTAGTTATCCCGAGTAAGAAACGTACAGTCAGCGTCGAAATATCTTGACCACAAAGTGATCTTAAAATTAAGGTATTAAGAGCAAATCAAACTGTTTTATTAATTTAAATTGTATCATTGTCTGAACTAACGGTGTGTACCATATATCAGAACAATCAGTCAAGAGGAAGGGGAAATCAAGGCATTACGATTATTTTGAGTACTTTGTTTATCAAGATCGATTTGATGCTGACTGTACCTATATTATAACTTCTACAATAGGTTACTTTTCCTAATCTAAAACTAATTTATCTATGAATAGGTTAAGTGCAAAGTCTTTAACCACAGTAACGTGCTACTATGTCCGCAGCTCTAGACCGGGCCGACCTCCGAAGCGCGCGTCCGGTGTGGGATTATCTCTCGCGGCCACGCAGTACCCGGGACACCCGTTCAAGAAACATCGCCTCGAGAATGGGGAGTACTCGCCTTATGAAAACGGACATATGAGTGGTAAGTTTTATTTCGATGTCATTACTATTTTAAGATCTTCTTCTTCTTCGTCTTAAATATAAGACTTTTTGTAGAATAGATGACTTGAGTTGATGCAGGTTTTTTCCTCGAGGGAGTTGAAAGGCGAAAGAGCACATGAATAATAAAATTTAATAGACTACAACATGGTTGTAATAGTAATCTGTCACTCCACAAAATTCATAAAACGATCGAATTCATGTCACGATAATTACTTTATGTTACGAATAACAGGATGATAATAATTTTGATATTGTTCTCAATTTATAATTAGATCTTTGATTACTAAGCATTAGTGTAAGAGTAACTAGAAGAACGCAAACCTATTTGAGAATTGTAACATGACATGTGTGATCAAAATGTAACAACCCAGTTTAAAACAACACCATAAATGTTTGAATGCTACCTTAAAACGCGAATTAAACAAAGTTATTAACCTACAGATTAATCTCAACTTAATCTGGCTTTGTAATATAAATCAAAACAAACGGTACCATGACATGTGATAACATCAAAATCGGGTTTGTGTAAGCTCCGGATAGGCGCCGGATATGAATCCCCGTCTTGTCGGGAGGTATGCCTCCTCATTTCGTATACAAATTACACAAATACAAAATTATCCTAACACAAACGGAGAAAAGGGAATAAAGTGATTAAATAGAGCTCAGCGCAAGACGGCTAGCAATCAATCATTTTTGTCGCTTACGGCTTTGTTGATACTGCCAGTTCACGTCTCTTTTTCTCTTCCACGTTTCGAATCTGCCGTCTCGTTTTTGTATGAAGTGTCGTGCCAGACAAGGGAGCAATTACATTCGTGATCTTGCATAAGCGGCACTTGCTTATCGCGCACTGCCGCATTTGACTTTGAGTGTAGTTTGTTCGCTTTTTTCCCGAAATTTGCAATTCGAAACACTCTCATGGCTGAAACAAGCATTTCGCTTTGTTTTGTGCTTATTGCATGTTCCATAAACAAGATACATTTTTTGTTTTGTGTTAACCCTCGTTCGTATTCCATTTGTGTTTCGTGTCATTTCTTGTCTTCTATAACTCATCGTTGGTAGGTTCTAATTATTTTACAATTATTGGGAAGATGAATTAATCCTGTAGGGTCCTATTTGAGGTCCGATTAATGATTTGAACAATCTTGATCCTTGATATTTTAATATTTTATTTACATTTTTTATTGTGCCTACCCATCACCTAAATTTTAGGCATACCTACCTAATATTTAGATGAGGGTTTAGATTAAAATCTTTTGCATAAATACTTTTAATTAGGTTTCAGGTTTAGTCAGAAACTTACATTTCAAATCTACATTAGAATCTCCCGCTGAGTATAAAACAATTTAGTAAATATCCATCTAAATCTAATAATTTTGTCACGTCATTTCCCATCATCTATCTAATTCTAACTGTTCTAATTAAATTCATGCGTGTATCAAGTTCCCATATACCGTATCTGTGTACGGGCTCCGGCGTTAAGCCAATATTATTTTGACGAGTCGTTGACAGTGGTTTACAGTTGATGAAACAAACGCACACATCAAAAAACAGTCCTGGGAAGGTGCACTCACACAGGTGCCGCATTAATCCATACATGTCACACATACACACACAGGGTGTTAGATGTTGAGTGAGTGAGTGAGGAGGCGGGTGGCCCATTTTCACCCTGTGAAATAATAGGATACGAAAACATCGGAGGCAGAATATAATCCTCCTGCGAAGGTTGAACGGAATGGAAATAGGAATATGAAATGCGTGAAAGGGATGTGTTGGCCCACGTGATCGTTGAAAGGGTTACTGACTGATGTTTATCTTGAGGCGCCAAATCTATGCGACTGCTCATTTCGCGATACGACTTAGATTAACGATTATGGGTAATGCATATTTAAATGGTCATTAGGGTTCAGTCCATCCTGTAGATTACATAGTCATCAATAAAGCTTAATTCAACTGCTAGACATGCAAAGTATTGCGAAACGTTATCAGTCTGACATGGTCTGTAGAGCACAGACATTTTAATATAATGCTAGATCCTTAGACTAGGGTTATTAAATGTTACCACAGTTTATATTTCTACACATAATTGCCAGCTGATGTAAAGAACAATCGATGTAATCAAAACCTGACAACCCTAATATTTTAGAAAGTGCCATGAAAATGATGTGTTGATAATAATTAAAGGTTCGGCACGGTGTCGCCACGACTCGAATGTATAAAGGGGGGATAATGTAAGGCATTATAACATTACTCGCTGGGGTACAAAGCTTTACGTTGTGATTGAATTCTGCGACTGAAATTAAGTAAGGATTTGCTTGTTTATGTTAAGGGTGGGGAGGGATCAGTCAATTTGCGAATCTCTTGTATGTTCGCGCTCGTGCATTGTTACATGTTTGGTGATTTAAATGATGATTATTATAACATAATAGATATTATTATATGTGATGTGTGTCATGGTTATCATCTGATGAATAAATAACATTATTTTTTTAATATCATAGTACCTAATGTTGGTTGTATTCATGTAACGACATTTGTTTGTGTGGAAATATAATTTGCTTCATATCTTCTTGCTAACGGTGAATACCGCCTCACCCTCCTACCTCGAAGGAATCTTTGCGCCAGAGTTCAGCATGTGGCTGAATGAAGGATAAAACGCCGGATTGACGGAAAATATAGCATCGCTGGTGAGGTTGACTTAGACGCCAAAGAACTTTGTGAATCTCAAACATTACAACTTCATTTCTCTTTCTTTTAAGATTACAAAGTATACTGGTTGGGTCTATTTATACCTTGTTAAGTAAGATCTTGATCGACTTTCATTAGTAACACTCACATACTAACAGACTGTTAGTTGCCTTTTTTACTATCCAGAACGTTGTTGCACACTTATCGTGTTAAAAAAACAAATATTCTCTACAATGAGTGAATCTAATGTGCTATGTTTTTCATTTCAGTTTGTAACTAAGAAAGTACGATAAACACAAGCATAGTCGGCAATCATAGCAATTTCTTACTATTCTCGGCTTTGTTTACAATTTTAAATGGTTTAAACATCAACTAGCAGTTGGAAGTAATCAAATAAATTGCCATTGCTACTTATAAGGAAATCGCAATAATAAATGCGCCGGCCACAATTATTAAACGCCGAAGTGATGCGCAACGACTTGAGAAGTGTTGTGTTTGCTCACAACAACTTTGTTGCACAGTTATAAGTTATACTGTTGCGATTAGGCAGTTTCCTACACTTAAAGTAAATTATTCAAAATGAGCTGTTGAAATAGAATAGTAAACAAAAGAGTCGTAAATGTTATGTCCATCTTATTTTATCGTTTTTATTAACTTTTTATCAACAAACGATGACAGCCTCCGTGGTGTAGCGGTTGTGAACGCGGCCGCTACGCAGGAGGCGCGGGTTCGATCCTCGCTCAGTGCAAATATTTGTATGCATGAATATGGGTATTTGCATTGGTCTGGTCGTGCCTCGGAGAGCACGTTAAGCCGTCAGTCCCGGTTGTCATACAAACACCAATGGCAGTCGTTACAGGTAGTTGGAGCCCTCAAAAATTCAACAACTGGTCTAGCTGCAATACTTCGATATCGCCTTTGGGTTGTGGAGGTCAGATGGCAGTCGCTTCACGGAAAATATCGAAGTTTAGCCAAATCTGTAGTTAGACTGGTAAAAAGCGGACCCCAGAGTCCAAGTTGTAAAGCTTCGGATACGACTGGGATTAACGCTAGGATGAAGAAGATTAACTTTATATCAACGGCTAATAAAAAAATAATTTGTTAGTAGCGCAGTATGACGTCATATGTTGTCATTTCTTTATCATATGTTTATATTTTTAACATTTAATAGGCTATAGCTCATATTCTTATAGTATCTAGTTCTATATTGTCGCATACTTAGCAAATAATAAAAATCATAAGTAGGAAAGTTCCTTATAAATTTATTACCTACCTACTTATGAAAATAAAGCAATTAATGTTATACTTAAAGAAGTCGTTATTACTTCATTTTTCTACGTTCTGATCACCTGTGGCAACCCTGTATGTGAATTAGAATAAAATACGAGGTCGTTCCGTCCACCTGCGCTTTGACGCGTGCGACAGTGCGCCCGCGCAGACATTTCGCTATTAGTACATTAATTCGATTAACGACTTTCAATTAGCACTTTTATTCGAATTAATTCGCAACAGACTTGCGTGACTGACGGTTAAACTCTCGGCTGATTGTTCAAAGATGTTTTTAAATAATAAAGCTTATTGTTCGGATTAGCTAATTATTTTAGAATTTACTTATTCTATCACACTTTATACTTTATTCCTCATTTATAGTTGTGCTATTGAGGACGGTCATAAGAAAGAGTTTTCAGTGCTATTTGTTTATAATTTTTCTAACTTTTTGCAGAAGATTCTTACGGAAATAAAATTAAGAAAATTCATTTAAATATTTAAAAAAAAAGCGTAGGCAGAGCCGCGGGCAACAACTAGATGTTTTTATAAAAACTCTTTTTTTAATGAGGAAAGTTTACTACATATGTCAATATGTTGCAGAATCATTTCAATCACAGCATAATTCCTATCACCATGAAGTATCATCACCCCACGAAATACAAACAAAACATCGCGTAACGTTTAAAGCAAATATGTATCGTAAAATTCACAATAGGCAGCCAGATATTTTGCTTCTTTGCTTCGTTTGTCACTGCCGATATTTCGGATGCCGCACGTACGAATCATTCATGGAATTACATGCATTCTCTCCCTCGCTCCATATATGGCCGAAATAATTGCAGGTAGGTATACCTAGATGAGTATTTCTATGGTCTTTGGATGTGCGAGAGAGACTACCAATAGATGAAATAATGTTAATAATGTAATAAAACAGATAAAATAATATTACATTTTATCGAATGCCTTTTTTGTTGTATATGCTCACGGTAGTATTTCCACGGAGAGGTAGGTAACATAATACTGTAGAGGTTAGAGGTGTATAGGCAAACACCTACATTTCACTGTTGTTATTTTACCGAGAATCTCCTATTATACTTTTTTTCAAACCCGGGACTTCTTGCATAGTATTTGCCACTGAAATAGCTGAAAACAAAGACAGCATTATTTTGATTTCTGAAAATAATAATTAAGTATATTAATACGCTATGCGTGTGATGTCATGTCATTATAAACTAAGGCGTGAGGTCAAAGGCTAAGGCTAAGGTGGTTGAATAGTCGGGAGGAAGGAGGAAAATAAAGAAAAGGAAAGAAACCATAACAGAATGAAGTGAGATAGAAGTCCTTCCTTTATCAAGCTGGCGAATTTTCACCTGTAGCGGTAGTGGGCGGCAGGTACAGTCATGCATCAGCATGACTGTACCTGCCGCCCACTACACGTGATTTTTATAAAACCGTCAGCACACATACCGTCAGTGTCAGATCGATCTTGATGAACAAAGTGCTCAAAATGATCTTAATTCCATTGACTGAATACTTTAAATTGAATAGATATTAACAGATCAACAGTTTAGACATCAATTAACCCATCAAAATCTGCTTAGGTTACGATTTTTCTATTACTATTATACAGATTATACTACTACTTTTTCTGTTGGTATTTTGCAGACTGCAGGATCGCAGAAGAAATATAGCACACACCTTTCTAGACTCTAAAGGAATTATAGTTTACTAGTTAATGGACGCGGCTCCACCCGCGTGGATGTCGGTTATCGCTACCAAACATAGCCTTTCTAGTCGTTTCTCAAGGTCTAATCTACCACTATACCAAATTTCATCAAAATCGGTTCAGTGGTAAACGTAACATACAGACAGAAAGACAGACAGACAGAGTTACTTTCGCATTTATAATATTAGTATGGATTATTCCCAAGACAATAAATTGAGAAAAAGTCAAACAATTTTTTGTTGCCATTCTGTCGTGGTGTTAATGATACTTTGTTGTATATTTTGTTCAGTAAGTAAACTAACAAAATTAATTGATACATATTATTATTATAATTACTTGCCTGACTAATTCATCAATACAGAGCCTTGCTGGGGTTAAACACTTAAAATTTTGGCAGTATTTTTTACGTTCTACCTAACGTTGAAATTTTATGGTTTCTATGATTTAGATTTACAACTAGACACGGCAGGTAGCGTTGCAATCGGTTCAGGATTTTTTGTGCAACATTTACACGTGCCTAGTCAGGGTGTGCCGATAGTAGCAATATACGATTATTTGTATAGTAATTTATCCATTCTGATGTAGTTTACAAGAATAGACCTAATAACATTAACTCATGTTTTTTTTTGCCAGCGGTTGTAATAGAAGTTTCTTGCGACTGCATTCGTAAGAAACATTAACATCGCGAGACAATTTCCTTGCATATGTCGTGTTCACTACATACATTCATTAAACGTTGCCATTTTTGAATTATATGTGACATTGACAAACATTATTTATGACACAATTAGTGACAATATCCTTTTTAACTGTCAGACTCTATTAAGACCATATCCATGTATTACTATAACAAGTAAGATTTTATGCAGAAAATTAATAATATTATAATACCGACAAAAATTTATGAATAGAATATCTACCCGGAGCTTTTTAGTTTGTGACCTTAGGAGGCAGGCCTTGGAAGATAATTATTCAATGATACGTTTAAAGATGACAATACAAAACACTCAAGAGAAGAGCTTACCCTAAACGAGATGGATCATCTAATGGAAAATAAGATACCGATCGCACACGCTTATCTCGTTGCAACGAATTTTGCACTAGTTTTTGGAAATATTGGTAAAATATAAAATAGTTTCTAATGTAATATAGTTAATAATATAGTTTCAACTTAATTATGCCAAAATGGTTTATAAAATACATATAAAGTATTGAGTATAAATGCCAAGCAGTTGCAACACTGTTTTAATTCCAATCGTTTAGTTGGTGCGTCGTGTGGAACGACTGGCGCTTGTAATTAAAACGTTGTTTTTCTACGTACTCATGACATTGCTCACACCTAAGAGTCGTCGCGGTTAATTCATAAACTTTTTTTCACTAGAAAGCCTTGGCAATAGTAATTCTTTCAATGAACTGGCTGGCTCGATACATTGACGGCAAGATTTATTTGTCAGGAGAAATACACTTAGTATCTACGTTTTTTAGTTATTTCTGAATTTATAATGTTTTTGTAAATGATCAAAACCCTTGGGTTTTTGCAAACTTCAATGGGCCAGTGGTGTTTCTGATAGTAATATGAAGTTGATGTGTTGTTGTTTAGTCCGTCAATTTGATATGACCGATCCACAATTTATCGTCGGTTACATTATTTTGAAGGTACTTCATATTAAGAACACCATCAATAAGAGCAGATTTAACCAACCGAGACATGTAGAAATTTAAAGCGAACGAAAAAAATTTAGTTGTCTGATAAAGTACAAAAAAGCTAACAGCATTACCGCATTGGATGGCAATTCCAATTCTTTGTGTTAAAAAAGTTCCAGCCCTGTGATCACGCGAAACATCGACCTGTCGCTTTGCAATTTCCTTATCCACTCTAAGTTTTCTACAATAAAAATCTAGAGATGTCCGTTTTATGAATCGATGCTCGACCAGTCACCCTAATAATTATTATGTTAATTCGATTGATTTATAACAACTCATCATCATATGTATTACGGTTTCGCCCGGAGCGTTCGTATTCGAGCGCATTGTCGATCAATCGTCTCGATCGATGTTAAATTACACGTTCCTCTCTTCCGTAACCCAAGTTCGTTTGTTATTAAATTGACGACATGTAATAACACCTATTAAATTCGGAGAGGCCGAGTGTCATAAGCAACTATTATTAATTAAAAAAAAAGAGTTTGCAATGGAGGAATTTTACAACTACTAGTTAACCAGAATGTAATAGTAGATTGGATCATAAGGGAGCAAAATAATATTATTACGGCGAGGGCGCTTTTTGAATCCAGAGCGAAGTGAGGGATCCTAGTGTTCTTTAGTAAAATTCTGAACGTAGCGAGGGATTTAAAGTACGTCGCCCAAGCCAAAAATATATTTTGCGTCTCAGTGATACACACTACTTTTCATCACCGTGTAATATTATTATTTAATAAAACAGATTAAAAACTAAATTAAAATTAAATAGTATCTAATAATAAAACAAATAAAACTTATATTGACATATCTATCACATTTCTTGCGTCAGTTCTAATACTTAAAAAAAACCAAGCAAAGTTTCAAATACATATCTAGCATACATAATTTTACCAGTTAGGTACTTTAATCAAAACGTTCACACAATTATTACAGCGAGTCATATCTAATATCGGTAAAAATACATTTACAGTATCAGTAACATCATAAAACTTTAGTTACATACATTTCGATAATAACAGCTGCTACTAAAAACCACGGACAGATAATCTGCCTTTTGTGTGTTATTAATAAAAATATGGCTGGATATTTCTGTATCTCTGCTACTTATTATGTAACAATAGTAAAGTTCCTTTGTGAATATTCACAGATGACTTGATCCATTTTGTAATATTTTTAACAAATAACATTCACGTACAGTATGCATTGTATAGCATTCGTTGGCTTAGGAATATTGGAGTAGTTACTTGAGATTTTGTATTGGCTTCATAAGGATGGATTGAATTGAATACTATTTATAGGTTTTGCGTTTTAAAGCAGTTTTTGGGTTGTTACTGTTCAAATCGTTACAGTTACTTGTTAAGCTCTTAAATTAAATATTCTAGTAAGGTAAAGGCATTACCTGTCTGATGCTAAGTGCTCACGTGTCTGGTGGACAAAGGTTATTTTCGCGCTAATAGCAAAGTACAAGCGTTGTTTTTTTTTTTAATTTCGTTCGTAAGTCTTTGGGTTCTAACTAAATTGTGCAATGCATTATCAGTTCTATTGCACTTAGCACCATGTTTTAACAAGGATTGATACGAGCCGTGGTCCTCACGACTTAAACTATGTAATACGAAAGTGTGTTCAATTGGTAAGGAAAATAATTTTAAGTATTCAAATACCTATTTATCAATCTCGTTATTCCGAAGGACTTCTGGTATAAAGAATGAAAATGACATGAATGGAAGAAGGCTCTAGCCTGTACAATACTTTAACACCTTTTTAAAATTTTATATCTTATGCTAAAATTTCATTAAAGAAAATATAGTAATGGCAATCAATCAAGTACCTGGAATATTTATATAAAAAGATAGTTATTTATTTTATAGAATAAAATACATAATCTAAATAAAATAATAAAACCGTATTTCTATAACGGCATTTTCCCAAGAACACGTAATAACACGTATGACACATCGTTATCCTGCCATGCATTTATCCGGGATAAAACTGTATCCCGGTCAATTTACGAGTAATTAAGCCTGACCCTCTTTCGGTGAGGGAGGAACTTTTATTTGGCTCGTTGAAATACTCCGGAATCGCCGCTAAACTCCTATCTTATTGGCTGGTAACGCGTAAGGATTTCCCCGGTTTCCCAACAACTTGATTAATGTGTGTATGGTGTGAACATACGAAGTTCCTTTTTATTAACTTTTTTATTCGTTTGTATAAAATTTAGATTACATTCGTCGAAAATATCAAATGTGTCCATTAGCCATCGTTACTTACTAATACTCGTAGTTTCGATTCTTACAAAATTTATAAGACAACGCATTTACATTAAACACATACACATTCATATAAAACATATCTGTACTCTAGCAACTCTGGTTACCTATTTGCTTACCCATTTTAATAAGTTAAAGTTATTTTACAGTTTATTTCCAATGTTTAGTACCCATTTTCTGAAAATGCAAATACTCTGTACTTAACAGTACTTATGCAAAGAAATAAACGTATGCTTAATAAGTCGCAATACAATAAATAATCATTTCTAGTGTTCACAACAACATGAAAGTAAAAGGTGGATAGTAATACACTTGTACGTAACAACGTGCAATATTGCTTAAGGATGTACGTCTTTGCAGACGGACTATAACTTCTCAAATTACGTTCGTAAGTAAGGGACGTGGATTAGCGTGTGCTAGGGCAAATATTTTATTACAGTCCAAATCTCCAGCCCTCAACGTTTTATTGTTCATAAGGCTCGTCCGAGCCAAATGAAAGAGTTTATGGCGAAGACATAAGTCGTTTTGTGTTGCCAGTGCAGGGAGACTTTATCTCATTATGTGGTTTTACGAAAATATTTTCCAATTTTACTTTATTGGTTGGAAGTAGAAATCATTAAACTGTATATTACATCGTTTTTAATAAATATTAATTATTCAGAATAAACATTATGATAGGTTTTAAAATAAAAAGGTCTGTTTATCTATAATGAGTTTCGGTTTTTAAAATACAGTAACGAAAACTGGCATTAAAATTAAAATATCCCTATTACCTGCCCCTCTGTTGTAAATGTGGCATTTTTTCTAGAGACGCCTGGTAACACTGTCTATCGGTTCTTGTTGACTCACGATATTGACCGTTCGCATATTGTCGGCGATGCGATGGTGTATTACTGTTATTGATTGTACTCGGCGCGTGACTTGTGTCGACGATTGTACTCCCACTGATAAACAAGTTGTAACGCATGAAATGTTACAACGTGTTTATAGTACTGTCTGTGCGCACTCATCAAACGATACAGGGTCGCAATTGTTGCGCTCTTTCATTAGCTCTCTCACTAATATCGATAAACTGATACACGTTTTTGGTACTACCTGTATCTAATATGGGCAATCTTTACATTGTATAATTTTCTAGGACATGCTATATATTTAGATACAAAGCAAGAGTAGCTTAAACGTAACATTAATCATCTAAAATAATGTATCTAGTGTCATAATTACTCTAAAATTATAAAACAAACATTTCTATTACCAATTGGTTGAAATATTTTCTTTATAAGATGGCATAACATGATAATCTTGAGGCCATTTTTTTTTTATCGAAACTATATTAATAACACTGGCAACATAAAATTGTGTCATTCGTCATCCATGTATTTACGTTGAATTTAATACGATCGTATATCTTATGGCACATTGTATCGGGTATTGGGGACAGCTTTATTGATAGTTTTAATAGCAATGCAATAAAGAATAATGATAATTTTTACGATGACTAATAATGCAAATTGCGACCGCGTTTTCATTTTGACGCAAAACTCATAAAATATAATTAAATAATTCTTACAGCATAAACATCAAATAAAGAACCCATACAATTTCAGTAGATATTCAAGGTGTAATCAAGTTACAGGACAAATTTGACAATTCAAACTTAATTAATTAATGAAGTATGAGTACCTATCTTTCTATAGAAAAAAGTCTGGTAGGTTAAATCGATTAAGATAGGAAAAATATTGAATCAGTCTAGGCGGGGTTTGAACCTGCGATCTTTTCGTTCGGTCCGCGATCGGGGTTTGATTCAGCGCTTATTGCATTTATGACAAAATTGCATGCTATTTTTGACACACCACATACGATAAAGAATTTAACGGTTTTGACCATTACCGATGATTATGGACTGAAGATTTTTGTTATTATTAATTTCAGTCTGTATGTTGAATACAAATTCATCTTCAGGAATCAGTATTATATTTTATATTTGACGTCAACATCAAGGTATACCCGGTATGCAATCTTCAGATATTGCGAAAAGTATTTGATAGAAGGTTTTAAACGTAATCGTATTCCTTTGAAACATAGTTGTTCAACGGGAAGCGTCAACGCAACGATTTATCGTGCAAACGCGATGTCCGTTATTTTGCCCAATCGCATATGCCATTGGTATACTGACCATACAATTATGTATTTATTGTAAACGCTACGATTGCCGGCTGACTGTAATTTCCTTTTAATTCGCCCTCTTTCGTATCATTTTCGAGTTTCTTCGTTTTGCCAATTCTCTGAGGATTTGTTGTTATCAATAACACTTTATTTTTGTGGTGGACCTTTTGCGTTTTATATTGATGACATACGACTATGTTAATCTGAGTGCTTGTAAGCGTTTTGCCATAAGTATATACGAACCAAATGTAACTCAATTAAGCCCTTTAATGTTTATGCCAACTTCTGGCACACATACACTTTCTTTTTGTAGACGGTTTATTATGTTTTACTGTATTTCGTATTTTTCTGGGTAGGACTGAATTAACGACATCACATACTCACATATAAGTTCAAGATAAGATATCCTGTGACTCACTAAGTATCATGCATAGTATGTTGTGGATTATGGCAGTCGCTCTTGGTGCATAAGCTATGTTGCCACAGTAGAAGTGTATGTGGCATTGATCTAGTATATATATTCTATAGTTGGCTTGTATTTATCTACAATGTAACAATTTTATTATCTCATATTTGAGGTCCGCAACTTAATGCATCGAATAATTTATTCCTCTCATATGATTTACTAGCAATTACGGTAGTGTAAAGATTTCCAGTAAAAATTCTGAGTTGTAAAGTCTAGGAGGCTCGGTTTACGATAGATGCTATGTTATAGCAGTAACAATGCTTTAATAAAACTCTTCTTCATTTTATTATAATTTACATCGGCGTACAAAGTAAGCACTGTATGTATTGTGTATGTTTGAACAGTGTATGCACTTTAAAATGACTATTTTATTAACATAGTGACAACATGTTCTAAAACAAATTAAATTAAATGCGATCAAGTATCAGCTTTCCAAATAATTGAAGGGATTGCAAAGAACCAGACGGACGGGAATCCACTTTACTACCAATAATGACTTTTATTTATAAAAATAATATAATAATATTTATAAATTGATGTAATTACAGGATATTATTTTATCATGACTGATATGTAATATTTAATTCTTGCGAAGAGAAACAATTTTACCTTATTTTTATCATAAAATCTTGAAGAAGCCATGTACCTACCCACTTAATTCTGCCAAAATATTTTAATAGAAATAAATTTAAATATGGTATATTTAAGGATTAAAAAGATTGTAATGCTTAGTTAAGTCTGTGTAAGAACATAATTTGCATCAATTGCAGTGTTGGCATGTGTTTCTTTAACTAACCATGATTTTTTGGTTACTTTGTAATCTGTATGCAATAAAACATAACGGTTATTATTATTATGCTTGTTCCATTACTTCAGCAGAACTTGTAAATTTGAAAACTATCATTGCGACTTACAAACTAATAAGGTAAATGTACGATTAATGTATGTTCCACTGATTTTTTTACTGAAAAGAGAAAAACTGTGTATTCAATATCAAATGTTACCCGACAGAACATCAAAACAAATATCTGGACGTGAAAACATTTTTTGTATTACTTCAAAATACGTCCCAAAAGTTTTTGCGCTTATGATGGGCTTTATTCCAACCTACTTTAAACACATAAGTGATATAATTGGGGTTCCGATTCTATCGATTCTAATTCAAAATAATGGCCAGTAATTTCGTACGATCATTTGTCGAGGACAGTCGATATTCGATCAATAAATCGATGTGTGTCGATATAATAGAGGTTTGGAATCGACGTTTCATTTCTTTAAATGCCCTGATCAGTGGATTCGCTTAATAATAGTTATAATCTTAAACGATGAACATTTTTGTCGGTTATTGAGCAACAATTTGTGAGAAGGATAAGTTCTTTTTTTTGAGTTGTGCACAAATTAGATTGAACCTGAGAACCAACTAAGTGGTTCGTACCTAGGTATACTGAGAGAGAAATTTAATATTGATGATCCACCTGCAGAATATGAGATAGAATAACTTATTATTTACATAGTGAGTTAATATAAAAAAAAACTTTTTCATGAATTGACCAACAAGTACATGAATAAGAACCCTTAAAACCGATATAAACCTGACCGTTCTACAAATTAGAAAGGGATGCAAATACAAAACAGAACATAAGAAAGAGATGAGTGTTAGGTTTGTTTGAACCGCAGGTTATTACGAGATTTAACACGTATTTAGTTAATTAATAAGTGCGGTTAACCGGGGCGGTTGCCGGTCCTGCGTGTCCGGGGATGAGTAAATATGCTTTTTGGTTTAGTGACCTAATTGTGGTTTTTATGGATATGTTTAGAGATGAAATATTTAGTTATTGTTCGCCTTGTGTGACTTGATTTTTGATCATTGGTTAGTAGTTATGTTTGTGTTTGAACATAGCACCTAGTAGGTGCTAAGGAGTGTTTTTACAGTGATTATTGTAGGAATATGAGTAGTGAGTCTGTGTGATAAATTATTAGGTCTATCTCCAATAAAACCTCAACATCACTCTGATAGTATACAAAAAATAATTATTAAATTAATAGGAGGCATTGCAGAACTGGCTTCAAGATTATGTATTTTTAGGCTCCTTATTACAGGACTTAGTTTGCAGTTCCAACTTTGATTTAAAAAAGTTTGTTTATGAACATTAAATTTAATTAAATCACTTTCTTAATCTTCCCAATTACATCAACAGTCTATATGTTGAAGCTCAGGATCCGCTAACTACCTGCTCTTGCCCTTGATTTGGCTTATCTTTGTTATTGTTGGAGTAACTGCCATTTGTTGTCGAAAATTTTGGTGAGGCCCTTTTTTATCATTTATTAGGGCTTGGCTCAAAGCCATCATCCTAAACCTTAAATTTCTTCAATACAATAGTTTTTCATGACGATGACGATGAGTGATGATTGTCATGACGATGCTGATGAGTGATGATAACTGCCTCAGTAAAGTTGTGGGGACTTTACTGAAAGCTCCCCCGGGAGAATTGGAACGAACATGAAAAATCACAATTCACTGTAATATGCAACTTTCCTCGCTTGTGTGAGTTGTCCAAGACGTTATGTCTAAAAATCCACCAATTTTTATACATAAAAACTCGAATTCACACCAATTTCGGAAAATGAAATAATACCGCGATGTGCGCTTTCCCGCGTTCGCGCCACATCTCTTTTGGTGAGGTCCTCTTGGTAACCTAACCTAACGAATTTCTTACTATGTTGTCAAAACTTTACTTCACCTTTCGGACATTTGATTTTAGTTTCAAACTCTCTGTATACCAAAAGTTACAGCCAAATATTTGTCTTACTGAAAGTGTCCACACACTGAATAATTAATTACAATAATAAATACGAATTTGTACGGAGTATGGTTCACAAGATAACAGAAACGGTTAGCCAAGTAAATAGACCCTAGCAATTAATTCTGGGTCCATTGGTCATAATATTTGTTTGTTTGTATGTAACTCGCTACTGGGACTTCTATTACACTTTGATTTGCATGTGTGCGTGGTAATAAATTATTAAGCGTCGTGTTCTATTAATTTCAATATTGTACTTTGGATATCTAAAGACTTTTGTTTAGTCAGTCTGTTCGGGTATGTTCATTTTGTTTGTAACTCATACTGTAGTCCATTTGTAGATAATTAATACATCAAAATTTTCGTTCGTCTATACCTAGTACGAAAATTATTTTTTCCATTTCCAGGACCCTACACCTACAACAAATTTAATAAAATCATTAACATATACCCATTAACTTATATAGATGTAAAGAGAACAGTGTCCAATTATCTGAGCAAATTATCATACGACGAAACTGAGCTCACTATTAAAGTAATTGAATAGTTAATATTGATGCCATTCTCTAGTATTTTTGCAACTTCATTTTTGCTCCGGCAAAAAAGTTTACAGAGAAGTACCATTTTCGCACCATATTTTTTTTCACACACACACACGCACGCACGCACACACACACACACACACACACACACACACACACACACACACACACACACACACACACACACACACACACACACACACTCACGCGCACACTTGTTTTATTGTTTTAATTAGGTATACGATCATGAAGATTTCTTGATGCAGTTGTAATTGTTTTGGATATTCAGCGTAGGGTGGAGGCACTGTTAGCTGAGATACAGGCCAAAAGCCTAGTTCAGCAGCAGATGTTAAAACCAAACACAAATTTGTCAAAGGCGTTGTCCTATGTGAGCGTTGTTCCATTTATCATTTTTTATTTTATTTTATTGTGTGGTACGTTGTGATGTGATGCGTGAATATGTCACGTGAAGTACCTATGTAATGTCGCTCACGTAGTACAACTTGTAAGCTTACTGTAACATTCTCAGTCACACTGTGTTAACATGTGTAATTCTAATTATTAATACCAGAAAAAATATTCCCACTCCGAGAAAAGCGAATGTTCAATACATTAATATTTATACAGAGGTGTCATACATAATATGAATTGTCATAATTTGTGAATTATCACGATATGTCACCAGGGGTGTCGGTAACGGTGTCGTGAGTTTAATGGACGCTTTGCTCATCTCAAAAAAGTTCTACGGAAAATGTCCAACGCGTCCGAACTTCAATTTTTGTTCACAACTGGGTCAATGACTCAGTTTAGAAAACAAATGATTTTAAGTTTCCTAAGAAAGTACTAAGTAGTATTTTTTCGTAACAAAGTACAAATAATTCCAATTAAAGTGATCAATCAGTATTTTAGTACTTGTCGATTAGCCGACCTTAATCGTATAAAAATAACCCATGCTACCACTTTAAATAGACCTTGTTATGAATACATACAATATTAATTTGTCGGGTCCGGTCTTATTGGTCAGACAATATTAACGATCAAAGTGAGAGGAGTGTTTACAGCGGTTTGTAAAAGATTTGCTTATAATTAAAATTTTCGCATTAAACAGCGCATCACATACCTGCGCCCTTAATCGCGGAACAAAGCGACACACAATATTTAATATTCAGCAATCCCAAAATCCTTTGAAAACGCTGCCACAATGGAAAAGGGTATTTTCCTTTAACGGTTGGACCGTTAATTCGTGTTTAATTCGACACCTTGTTAATTGTTTCCGACGCCCCAGTAGGTTTGGTGACCTCGGGGGGCAGACAGGTCATGGGCAGCTAAGGACCACCACGAAACACCCTCACGGGGAGCCATTTTAAGAATATTTGCGGACCACCCCCTTATGTTTACTCGGGTTGTTTGTGGTACCCAGAAAACAATAGTCTCGAAATTCATTGCTCATTTTATTATTGTTGATACACCGTTTTACGGGCGATTCGATTATTGGAACGAGTAATTAAATGATAATACTGGCCATTAATTGGATTTTACCTGAGTGTTACGCTTAAGTGGTCTCATGTTTACGTTAGGCCTCATACTATGCCGTGGATTTTAATATTATTTTCATCGTGGGCAGTACGCAAACTTTCGCGAATATGTTTTTGTTATTTGTTTACGTAACTAAGTTGGTAATAACATCCGTAATTATTGTAAACTAGTCTCTCATTTAATGTAGCCTACTAATTCAATAGATGTATTATACATGATCATAAAATCAAAATTATAAAAAAATATTCATCATCGTCATCCCGATGGCATCTTAAGTTAATCTTTGGGGCCTGGGGTCTGATCTGTCCTACTCTTTCTTCTCCTTTTCATAGTCTATTGGGCTGATCTTGCCACTTTTACGGGAATAACTGCTGTCTGACCCCTAGATCTTGGTGGGGTACATCCACGGGCTGGCGCTTGTAACGTATTACTGATAGTATAATTTTGACCAGAACGACCTCTTTTAGCTTTAACTACATATTAAAAGACAACAATACAGAGCTACAACTGTACTGTATACTTTTTTTTAAGATCTAATGAATATCTTTATTTTCAGAAATGGCCCGCATGGAGAAATCCCCTCTGCTGGCGAACGGTTACAACGCCCCGCCTACGCACCTGACACCCATGGGCTTCATGCATCAGCACGCGCTCATGTCTCCGGGAATGCCCCACCACGGCGTGCCCCGACCGGATGGCTCCATCATCAAAGGGCAGCCAATGCACAATATGGAAGCTCTTGCAAGGTAAGAATATTAAATTGCACACGCCCATTGGCCACGGTAACCACTTTCTATCAGGTGGGCCGTGTGCTGGTCTACCACCTAACTGGTATAAAAAAATTAAAGGTGCATACATTCATCTGTTGGGTACGCCAAAAGGGTGGGTAGAAGTATTTTTATACGCATATTACGCTCAAAAAGGCATGTTTAAAAAACGTACGTACGTACCTTTTTTCAGTTCTGTCATGTCACTTTAATATGAGAATAACAGCACTATTCAAAATACATCAATACAATTCAACTCTATTACTTAATAAGATACATAAGATACATTTCATACATTTCATTGAACCAACAAATCAATGTAGTTTTGTAGTACAGTCAGCGTCAATTTTAAATAGTAAAGTGCTCAACTTTACTAGGCAATCTTGACTAGTAAAGTGCTCAAGACCGATTAAATGCTGACTGTACCTAAACGACAATATCGTACAAGAAAGTTATAAAACTGATTTTTTTAAATACATTCTTGATTTTTGTTGCTAAAGGAATGAAGTAATCACCATTTTTATTAAGCCTTGCCCATTTTTATTGAAACAGGATAGTTGGGAGCCACAGACAAAATATAAAACAGCTTCACCCCATCCTGACTTTCTGTCATTTTTTACGACCCAGTCGGAGCGTGGACATGTACGGTGGTTGTCCGTATAAGGCTGTAATAAATGATATTACCGGAAGTTAAACTATTTCAGTTTTATTGATTGAAAGATAAACTGACGTAGGTAACGTAATTTATGTATGGGATATGTTTATGAAAAGATTCCAAATTTGGGCTGTACAGAAAAGTTTTGTGTAACGAGTAATAACGGAAAATTTGAATTCATACCACCACAAGAAAAAAAAAGACTGGCACAGGTAATTTGAATTTAGGTATATTACTATATTCTGATTGTAAGTAATAGGGAGTTGTTGGCAGTTTACGTAAATATTTCACCTTAAAATTAAACTATTCATAACGGATTTGATCACACCTCGTGGCTATTGAAAATTTCCCAAACTTCGGGAAAATAAAATACGCTGGTGTGTATGACGTTTCCTGTCAGTTGTAATAAAATTGCTCTTGTCAAGTTATTTATTTATTTATACTTTATACACGATGTACATTGGCGGACTTAATACCGTAGGCATTCTCTACCAGTCTACCATCTACTTAGTTACGGATACAATTTCTTATCAAGGTAAAAAAATGTAGCAATATCTAAATATCATATTGTTTAAATCTGCCTAAGGTATCATCAATTATAAACTAATACTGAATCAAATTACAAATAAAAGATAATAAAAAAATATTTGAACTTGAGGTTAATGTGTGCGTCACCCAGTTCTGGTTTCACTTACGAAGCAAATATGGACTGGTAACGATTTATACTTACGATAAATGGTACGCTACATAAACGGCTTACGTATAAATTGACGAAAAGAAACCTTTAAGCAGGTCGGTCAAGTGGTGCAGGTTAAATGTCCGCTGAGGGAACTTAATCCAGTTAGAAAAGTACAAACACTGAATGCCCTCACTTCCGTCCGGAAGACCCACAATGCTCACTTGACTTACCCCAGTGTCTTACTGCCATTCATGTAACATAAGTACCCTACAACCTTATACATACATTCGTATCTGTGACATCATATTAAGGCGTACTACCTTACCGTATTATATCGTAGGGCGATGATTTCAAAACATATCTATTTAATACTATTAGAGTTAGTTTTTGACTACACTGATGCGTTTTTTAATTCGGCATGTAACAGATTGTAGTTTACGTGATATTTAAATAAAATTTTGAAGCAAGTACTATTCTTTTTTTTTTTCAATTCAGATTGGGACGATAATTGAACTCACTACCAGGAAAGGTCCTGGATATTTGAAAGTTTCATACACATATATCTTTGGGCGACGTTTCAGTATGATGTAGTACACAATATCCCATATACTCAAAAACTTGCCAAGTGGTAGGGTGGACAATCTTTTCATTTATCTTCTCGTATGAAACATAAATACTGTTATATAAAATGAAACACAATACTGATATTTATACCATTACATTTTTGTAAGGGTGTTTTTTAAATCAAAGCGAAATAGAAATTGGGAACCCTTTTCTAGACGATGATAACTTATAAAGGGCGTAGACTTGATTATAAATGAGAAGAAAAGTTTAATGTAAAACAAAGAGCTAAAGTAATCGAGAAACAATTTGAACGATCACGCATGAGTAGCTCTGGCACAAATATAAGCGATTGTTTTTAAAACATAATTAATTTCAACGACCCCTCGCTCCACCTAACGGAACATTTAATATTGAGTGCTCATAATTATTCCTTTCATATTTAAACCCTTTTTAAGAACTTTCTTTACAAATACTTGAGAGTAATTTATTGCAGTTTCTTTTTTTTTTTCTTAGACAAGAGCACTCTTTATTGAGATATTTTCCTTATTCGTTAAAATTTCGTATGGCCAATTCGACATGCAAGTTGTCACAATAGTGTTACGACTAGTGTTTTTTCTCCTTGCAACAAACCACTGGGTACCAGTTTTCTGGGGTATTCAAATCATCTAGGATGTTCGTCCTGTTTTTTAGGTAATGTCGATAAAGTACAATTATATTAGAACTTAAAAACGTTGCTCGCAATAAATTCAATTCTTTTTTATTTCGAGCTATGTTCTGGAAACTTAACATATAAATCAATTGGACTAATGTTTATGTGTCTTCGTTATTGTATCCTCTATCACTAAAATCTTGCAGGGCAAGACAGATCACAAATGTACTATTTTTGTGGCATTATCAGCAGTGCAGATTTTGTAAAACGCAAGTAAAGCCCTAATACTGCAACTGTTCTTCTGTTATAACTATCTACCTATTTATATCTGGCGTGCCATTCTTCTTGCTTGCCACTTCAAACCTGTGTATAAGTACAAAGGACACTTTGCCAAGAAAATTGTCTAATATGTTATCAAACTGTTAGGGAAGTGTTGTAAAGCTGGCAATGTGATGATAGAATATGTGATACGAAATGAAATTTTTTTGATAAATTGAAATCATTGACCTATGTATTAGTCGTATTAGACATCATCTCATTAGTTCTCAACTTCCTTATTTTAATTTTTATTCTGTGTCAATCTAATTTACTTGTTATTTCTTCATTTTTCTTATTTTATTTTCTTTTGTCTGCAGATCTGGTATTTGGGAGAATTGTAGAGCAGCTTATGAGGACATCGTTAAACACCTTGAAAGGTAAGGAAAAAATTATAAGTGCTCTTTTATTCCAAGTGTAGGTCGGAATATGGATGACGTATTAAATTTTTACATTTCAAGTTGTTTATTTCTTCTTATTTTCATTTATTCATTTTCATCATTATTCAGATACGTACCTACATTAATTGAAAAATAGATGAGCATAAGAGGAACAAAATCAATACCAACAAATGCAATGCCATTATTTTAAACAAAACGGAATCTTTATTAATTTGACCGGAGCACACTGTGCAGATATCACAGGAGGGTGTGAAATTAGAGGAGACAATTAGATCCGTGGATCGGGTGTATTTTTAACAAATGACCGCTCGCCGGGACGGCTGCGGGGTGCGAACGATTCATCAAACTCATTCAGGGGCTAATCTCGATGCGAGGAAAAAGCGGCTCTCATGTAAATTGGGCTGATTCAAGGGCCAATCGGTGGGGGAAAGCACTTTTCTTTCTTGTTTAATGGATGGTGATTGATCGCCAAGTCGCTTTGATACTCCGCGGTTTTGACTTCGATTTTACTGCGTTTCAACGTTTTCATACAAGGTAACCTGTCAAAAGCTTTTATTGAATATACGGTGATTTTTATACGAAATTTTATTTTATTTAGAGTACACATCTATGTTTCAATATTCAAAAGAATTTGTTTATACCTTTTAATGAGTTTATTATGGAAACCTCAACAGCTAAGAATTATAATTTTCAACAACATCAATGTACCTACATCTATTTACGTATAGTAAGTAAGAATGCCGAAATTCATCTAATTAATCGTTTAGATTGGAATATAAAATGGTAGGTACCTACATGTACAGCATGTAGGTTCGGGGATCGGGCCCGGGTAGAATTACAGTCGGACAGCGCGCCTTGTACCGATGTGTCACTGTCAGCCAACGATCGGCCGGCCACGGCCGGTGGATTAGGGCCGTTTTTAAAGAAATTACATTGTGGATATTTTTAATGTTAAAGTCTGTAATGTTAAATGGTGAAGTCATATAATTTTGAAAAAATAAAGATATGTATGAAAGAGATAGGGTGACACGTTTACATATAACTTAATATGAACAAGAGTAACCATATATGTCCTTTGTCGACTGTACATATTTGCACCTTAACTTAAATTGAGTACGAGTTTTTAATTTAATACTAAACACAAGAAGATCTCTAAATGATAACGTCTATTTGTGGTTAATAGATCTAGCCTGCTCACAATTCAAGTTTTTTCATTGCATCAACTACCCCTCCTGCCGGCACTTTTGTCAATGCCATTAATTTTTAAACTTTAAATTTAAAGTACTATTGTGATATCATAACAATAGCTCTTACTTATGCTCAAATTTTTACTTAGGTATGGTTCTTGAGGAGGTGTAGTACTGTTATTTATTTGATCTAGTTCTCTAGTTCCAAAACAACACATTTTTGCATTTATTTAAGTATCATAATAATAATTTTACACAACAGATTTCACATCAAGAACCATATGCGGTTTGTAGCTTATTATTGTAAAAGTAAAAGGTAAGTTTCTTACTTGGTATAAGCCATTGAAATTTATCTTCTACTTAGGTATAGATCGCTATAAAAACAATTATTTAAAACATGAATCCAATTGCGTGCAACAACAGGTAATATAGTTAAGTCATATTAATGTCCTTGTCTGAATGGCGGGCGTCCTTGCTCTCGCATTATCTTGGTTCGTTTAACGCATGCGCCGCGACCGGTTCTCAATGCTAACTCCAATTAATTGACAGGATTATCTCTGATTTAATATAATTTGTATGTACTGTCTGTTTTGTTTTCTCTTGTGCGATGAGCGCGCTCGTGTTTCATTTGCAATTAAATTCAAATTTATTTAATTACTCTGTCTTTGTCGATAGTTTTCGTTGCGACGATAACAAGATTCTTGTATGATGTATGAGTGAATGTCAAGTTGCAGTGATTATGCTTGTTGTACTAATCTATCTCGATCTCTTTATAAATATATTGAAATCTAGATACGTAGTTACTGTATTAACAATTGATATTATTATCGAAAACCTTCTTTCAGAATAAAGAAACATAGTCTGTGAACGCTTTGAAATCACAAAATATGTAGAGCATTTAGGAACGAGACAGTGAATCACTTTGAACTATTCAGACTGATCTTGCAATTGTGAAGTGATAACTTTTCTGTATTTCTTCTCTTCGTGATTAACTTATGGGAAAACATAACTTCACACTCACAACATCCCTTCTTCTCCACTTTGCACGGTCTTGGGCATTCATGGTAGCAAGGCCATTGGCCCGTATGTCACCCTCCACGACGCCAACCCAGCACTTCTTGAATCTACCTCTCCTGCCGGCACCCGTTGGGAAGCTATCTACCTACATATCATCCATGTAATGTCATATTCATGTCCCCACTATCCGTTTATACCAGTAATTTCTGTATCCGGTTTCAAAAACCGGGTTATAAATCAGACAGACACAATTAACATTGGACAAATTGTCCGGATCAATGCATTCGTCCGGTTTAATTCGGTTTCGGTGGGTATTAGCTAGCGATTAATGTGCGCGCGGCGGGTTAAGCCGTGCCGGGCGCTCGTTGCCGGCATCGGGCATACGCCGCCCGGATCGGCACACATCGGACTGACGTCGATCGTTATTCATTCTTGTGCCCCCTTGCTATCACAAGATCCCCATGTTTGTTCACCCTTAATTTTGCGGACAATTTTTTTAATTAACTGTTTTACTGGTTAATTTTAACTAGGTATTAACTCCATTTCTGATACCACTTTCACTATGATTGTCCTTATGCAGGCGCTATAGATGGCCTTAGGAGACCCGTTCGAATACCATGGGAAACGACCTGGTTACGGAACCCTAAAAAGGTTGCTCGGCTTAGTTTATTTTTAAAGGCAATCGATGAATAAATAAGTTTGACATATAAGTTTTTGTTCTGACATCGAAACGTAACAAAATGTCAAGAGTGGCGGCAGCACTTGCGTGATTGAATCCTCCACCATTAATTTCAGTGAAGATCAAACGGAGACCGAGGGTGATATTTATCAAGGATATTGCGAATTATTTTAATCAAATCAAATTCCCTTCGTTGTAAACAAATGCTTTTGATTAATGAGACGCGCGACAGAGCCTCGCAGCCGTTGTGATAAAACACCCGAGGAAAAGGCGAAATTAATGGTCATAAAATGAACTCTTGTATCTGTTAGATAAAGATACTGAATGCTTTGAATCTTAAGTGATTTTTCTTCTGTATTTTGAATGATGATAGCGCCGATCGCATCTGGTGACTGTACATTTATATCTTTAGAATTAGCTGTGCGTAATTTGCGCGATTAGTGCATAACTTTGAGCGCACTTCCAAAGATATTTAGATTGTCATGGCGTGAAATCATTAATAACGAGTTTTGATTTTCAGTGGACTAATATGCGCAGGGCGTCGGTAAAGGGTGCCGAGTCACTGTGGCAGTCGACAGCCCTTTGAATACCTTCCGAGTTTGTCGCCGATGCGGTCGTACTGGAATTTTATCTAGCTCTTTGTACTTTGCCCTTTTCCAGCGCAAACTATTTGGTTAGTCCTGTTGGTGAACCGAACTATTCGTTCTGTTTAGCTTTGATGTCTCACACTCAACGTTGTAGATACCCGCATAGGTACAAAGACCCTTTAAATCATAGTTATATAAAAATATTATAATATATAAATATATTTGTATACTATTTTCTGTAATATATTTAATCCATTTTAAACCTTCTAAAATCAAAATATTATTCATAAAACTGACTCGAAGCTATACCTATGACAAAGGTTTGAATTTAGAGTCAAAAGTTTCAAAACTTTAAGTAAATGGAGTTTGACGTCGTCATAATATAAGTTGCACCGTCAGCCTATATTAATCTGGATACGGCGGCTGACAGCGCAAGTCAAATTTCTCATCAAAAATAAGAATTAATGGCAAGTAGCATTAATCATTAGCTCGCAAACGGCACGAGGTGTCTGTATCCCATTATTTTGCATTACTAATGATATGTACACAGCGATAAGGCAGCTTTTCAGAGGAAAAATCTGAATGTCACCTCCCTTGATTATTTGGGTATTGTGGCTTTGTCATTTGATATAGCACGTCATGTATACAATGGTTAATGTGCAAGAAGGTTTTAATGAGTACAATATGTTGCGTTTCAAATATTTTTTTATTTATTTTAAATATCTGAATAATAAATACTTAGATTTTTAGAGTAGATATTAAAGCCGATTGCAATCTACTAAACTACAATATCCGCAGTAATTATATTTACAAAAAAAAAAAAACAAACAGTTGAATAATCTACAACGAAGTTACATGTTGCATGTTATTGTCCGTTTTTTTCCTCCTCAAGTGAACAACTGCTACCGCTACCTAATATTTCTAATACAATAAACACAGGTATTCGTTTCAATTAAAATCTACATATACTATATTGGAGCTTAATTCTGTGTGTAGTCCAAGAGCTGGTTATGTTAATAGCCAATGTTATTTTATGCGGAGACGCGTGCCGGGCGTGGTAGAAAACATTCATTATTCCATCGTTCTTTCGGGTGTCAATTCCACGGAGGGCGGCTAAAAACAGTGACTCCTCGCGTAATATTAACCAAATCGCAAATTATATTATTTTTTTGCCTTATTAGTAATTGGTTGAAGTTAATATTACCACAATATTATTGTAACAAATTGAAACAAAATTAAATTGAAATTAAATTATCTTACTTATAATAATATTAGGTAACAAATTGTGTCAAATCAATAAATCCAAGTATACTTTGTCATTATCAGCCCAAAATAATATACATAATTAATGAAAATAGACAGAAATTGAATGCCGAAGTGTGACATGACGATGGACCCGGTGATCAATTAGACGCCTTCACTCAATAATTTTTAATAAGTTTGTAACACTAATCACTTCCTACCAAAAGGCGTGACCGTTCTATTTCTAGCTGGCAACACTGCCATTGACAGAAGATGTCACTTTTAGTTTAATTACGAAGCGGCCTCATTTCTTCGCGCCCTATTAGTACACATCAATCAATGTTGCCAATACCTATTTTTTACCCTACGACTCGAGTGTTTTTCCCTTGGCCCGTTTTTGTTTATGGAGATTTTTTAAGTGGGGAATAATTTGATGAGGTCCGCCACCCGACTGTGTTGCGATGCGAGCGATGCTCATTTGTCATCGTCTTGTCATTTCTGCGTTTCTTTCAAGCAGTTGAATCGCTAAAGTAATTATGTAACTTTTTAGTTGTTTTTCTTATTCCTTTCTGATCATTCTTCCATAGCTTTTATATCGATCTACATTGCATTCGATACGATCGATTTAAAAATGAGAGTGTTTTTATATGTAAGTACTTAACATCGCTAACGGCGACGTGCAAAAAATCGTTTAATATTTACGTAACTATATTTGCTTATTTATATTTCTCTCTCTAAGATTATTTCGAATTAGGTATGCTATATTATTATTAGACATATTTTTGAAGATTTCTAAAAATAATGCAGAGTATTTTAGTTATTTTGTCTCTTGTTATCATCCTAGCTCTGGAAGTATATTATAGCTCTTATTAGAATTTGATGTGAAAAAACATCAGAGTTTACAGGATCACTCCAAGATAGAGTATAGATCTATGATCGTGTGTCATGAATTTTGTATGTACTTATATGTATGCATACTGTGAACCAAAAAAATCATGAATCTTGTTCATCAATCCATGTTGTTCTGTAATTAATGTAATTTACAAATGAAGATTGATTAAAACTATGAATATAAAATCAGCGTGTCAAGCTAATACCGGACATTGATGGGGTAAATCAAATATATGAATCTACAGATCAAAAGAATTCATTACAGTGTGTAAATCACAATTTGCATGTGGCGCAGAGCAACCATGAATATGCATCGACGCCTGAGTTTGAACATTTTATGCTGCGTTCAAACACTTGCACAAAACCATAAAACGAACGCGATCGAATTGCTGGTAATTGTGATATTTTATAGTACATACTTCAATTTTGATGAGCTTGAACGGTTCAAAAAAATTGTAACAACAGATCTAACCAATTTGTCAAAATGGTTCAATTTTTAGGCAAATTTGTAGAAGGAAATCATAAAGAATAAACTTATAATTTGATGGGCACGTTTAGATATAAAACACTGTGAAGTAATTTATTGTGATACACATAGGTGTGACACACCTACTGCTCAAAAATAATAAGTATTTAACCAGCTCTAATACTGAAGCAATGTAAAATATTAACTTTTATTATAGTTGTTGTTTCATGCATAATACGTTAAAAGTTTCTCATAACAGTTTAAATTTTACAGCTGTGTCTAGCTTCAAAATTGAAACTAGAGTATTTAAGCTTGTGGTCTCTAAACCTTAAAATATAAATTTGTATAATTATGAGCACTTTAAGTCATAAGTTTACAGTAGGTATATAGTTATGTTTCTGTGATTGACGAATGCTCATGGGCAGTATCATTGTGCCTGGTCAGTACTGGTCATATTAGTACTTACGCAAGTAAGTGGGACAGTCTGAACGCACTCTTGTCATCCAGAAATGCTGACTGGACATCAAACCGGACACTTGCCATTCCGTTCGCTTCCTGACCTTTTCCCGTTTTGTTATGCAAATCCGTGTTCCAGGGGGAATTATACAGCGCGAATAAAAAGTATACCAATGTTTATTCGCTGACTTCGCGTCGAGTGCGAGTTGAGTGTGAGCACGCATTAATCTGGAAAAGCCGCGATATTTTCACGTTAACATTTGTTGGCGAATGTATAAAAGTTCTAATGTCATATTTTTCCTATTTGGATTTATATTTTTTTACAAACCTTAGATATGTGTTGGCAAAATCATAGCCCGAGTGCTTAAAAAAAATTGTCATCATAAATCCAAATAAACATATTTAACAATCAGGATCCCATGGCACTGAACTACAATAGGTTAATTAATGATATTCTAATTAATAAATCTAAGCATTTTGATTATCTAATCCAATGATTCAGAGGTGTCAGTACTATCCTACCAAAAATATTAGCGTAGAATTTATTTGTTGACAAACTACTATTTCATAAACACGTTTATTATTTTATAAGCGAAGGAGTAGTTCCTTTATTTATAAAATAATAAATGTTATTTATGAAATAGTAGTAACTACTCGATAGAAAATTATTATTTAAGATCTATCTCCCTCATAACTTTAACTTAAATTACACGTTTGAACAAGCTATGTTTGTTTTATGTTCATAAGCGGTTAGTATTGTATTTGTCATAAATAATTGACAACAAGCTGGGGTCATCAAACGCTAACCATCGCATGGCTAAATAACAGCTCAACCCTACGCCGGCCACAAATCAAATGTTTTGATAGCACCACGTATTAACGAGACAATTTGATTGCGGACATATCCGAGCCAAATTGCTTCTAAATTATATTTTCTGTTTACTTTCTGCCAAACTCCCTGTTTCGATATGTGACGTATGTGTGTACATATGCGCATTTGTTTCTGTTTCATTTGTTAAGCGATTCGTTTACATGTGATTTTTTTTCGTGAATTCGATGAACCCATTTATTGATACTTACGTGAGGTGTAGGGAGTGTTTTTTATTTTTATTTTCTTAACATGCTGTATATAATATGATGCTTACGTTTGTAAATTATGATTGGAAATTTAGCTATATTTTTGTAAATAAGTTGTAAATAATTATTCCACTTAAAAATGTCGAAGTTTAGTAAAATCTGCAGTTGGACTGATAAAAGCGGACCCCAGACTCCCAAGTTGATAGCTTCGGATGCAACTGGGATTAACGCTAGGATGATGAAGAAAAAGGATAAATTATATGTGTGTATGATTTCGTAAGCCTAGCGATAAAATCATTGTCAGTTTATTTCTTATTTTTCAATATATCAGTCTACATTCACAGTTTGCAGATAATTTTGGCATACTTTAGGCGCCAGTTAAAAAAAAGAACGGGTAACCTCATTACGTAGTTCCATATCTAGCTTTAGTGGCTTTAATCTCAAAATCAAGCTATAAAACTACTTTTGTAATTAGTCAACATGTAATAGCAAAGCGCTTCACAAACACTACCTACTACTTTATTGAACCTTCGGGTCTATTTGTTGAAAGTGTTATGATAGATCTTGACAAGTGTGTTACCGTGTGCTAATTATTATTCACAAGTATCAAATGTTGACCAATATTTTTGTTTCTTTTTTTTCTTCAATTTTTCCAGACAGTTCAATATGATAATTATTATCATGCACAAGAATATAATAATATATTTCAAAATCACTCGTTGATTGTAGAGTTTGAAAAATATCTATGATCGATCTTTAAATAATCCAGTGAATACATTAGTTATACTAACGTTCCAGTGGTTTATCTAAAGTTAGATGTTAATTTTATCAATGAAGTGACCAAAACTATGATGGATGCATCTCAGTCTACAATTTTAGTTTGAGATAAATTGACAGAGATAGTGCGATTGTCAGCAAGATAACATCTGTAAAAGTGACAGAAGTTTATATTTCTATACTTACCAAGCAATTAGAGCCAACGACCAATATTTTAATTACAATTTCTTTTTTGTCAATTTTGAAACAAAGATTTCATCTCTAATTCTATTCGGGCAATAGTAGAAAAGTTCGTTTATTAAATGTATGCTCGTGGTAAAATTGTCTTTTAACAAGACATTATCCAACAGTAGTTTTTGCAGTAAATAGAACTTTCGTCATTATAACCTTTTCACCAATTGCTTTCACACAATTTTGACAGTAAACGGAAACCGTTAGACAAACGGTAAGTTTATTCTCTCGATTCACAAAACTAAGTAATTTGTGCTTATACATCAGTTGCGTTTGAATTCATAAAATGCTATATTGTCACCACAGAAAATAGAAGGTGCACGGCGATATACCATTATCGTCTCGTTCGAAACATGTTGCGGTCAATGCGAGCGATCACTTCGATCATAATCGTTAGCCATGCGTCGAACTGCGGTTCGCAGCCGCTTCAACCGATGCACCACATCGACCGTCTATCAGAAGAAAATCATTTGAGTTGACGAGTTCGTATTCAAGCGGCTAGAAGATATCATATCTTTGTCGCTTTATATTATCCAAGGAATTGAATTGGAAGTGTGCCGATGGATGTGAATTTTCTGCGGTCGCACCACATGCATGTGCATTGAAGCCATATTTATGCAATCGGCGGTTACTGAATTGTTCAGCTAGGATTACAACACACTTTTGAACATTGTAAAGAATAGATACTTATGCCTTATACTCTTACACTTTTATATGCAAATCACCTCTTTATTTTGTTACATACATTATTTGCTTTAAATCTTAGTTAACTTACAGAGCATTTGTTGTATGCAATAACTAGCGGCCGCCCGTGACTTTGTACGCGTAAAGTTACATATAAACTATCATCCCCATTTCAACCCCAAAAAGGGGTTTAATGGGATGAAAAGTATCCTGTGTCCGTCTCCTGATTCTAAGCTTCATCCTCACCAATTTTCAACCAAATCGGTATAGCTGTTCTTGAGTTATAAGTAGCGTAACTAACACGACTTTGTTTTATATATATAAGAGGTTAACATTGTCTGAAAGTAACATGAAAATAAACGAAGCTAATTAGCATTAAATTGACAAACTACTTAAGAATCGCCGAATGATAGAAAACAGCCGTACCTATAAGACCATTTCAAAAATTTCCCTAATAATTGTACAATGAAATTCAACATTATCAAAACGCATTCCCATTACAGATAATGGTAATGGTCCCTAAAAAGTCGGGGACTACGAATCGTAGGAGCGATTTTGCATAATTATCTAACATTGTGCCATCGCTTCGGGAGAGACGACGCGGTGGCGCTTAAATCCTAATAACATCGGACCCGATCAGAATCTCGTTATGCTGTAGTAATCTACTGCGAACAAATACCTTACTGTTTCAATACACACACAGGGAATTTTTATTATTTTCATCATTAGACTTTCGATAAAACAAATTTTATCAAGTTATTATCTGTGAGGTTTTAGTGTAGGTCAGGGATTAACATGTTTCTGGTCAAGTTGGGCACTTAACTTGTAGTCATTCTTTGAGGCCTAACTCTTTCTCGATACGTTGCTGTGGTTTCAACACGTCTACGTTTAAGATATTTTTAATTAGAGTTTGATCCTAAATGAGTATTATTTATGAAAGTTTATACTTTATTTACTTCAAAGAATGTAATTTAGAGTTATGACAAAGCCTTACATTTAAAACATATTTTATGACGAGCCTACACAACACAAAACCCAAAACGTTTTTTAAAAAATCGTTCGTCTTCACAGCTTTCCAGCGACAACTTAAATCTTCTCACGTACTTGTAATATCGTAATGAGCTCCTAAGCTCCCGGAGACATATTTTATTTTCCACCAAACACATTTTGTATTTCATTCCACGTTTCATAAACGGAATTTGCATGTCCCTTTAGCAACCGTAATGCCCCGGTCGCTTAGTGCACTTTTATTACGGCATTAAATGATGTAATTTTTTTCATATTATATTATTCAAATTTAAATAACTGTCTCCGATTTCCCTCGCGAAGGTCCCACTGTCTCTACTGTTTCTTTTTGTCGCCCCCAAATTTGGTTATTTTGGTTTGATGTTTCCGCAATAGAATAAAACATGTATTGAGTGGTTTTTGATACTAAAAAAAGGAAGCAATCGGAAATTGATGAGTTACATAAGTACAGACAGTTGTGTACAAATGCCATTAAGTCTATATTATTATATACAAACAGTTTTTTCTCGTGACTCGATTTTTAGTACATATATAAATAGATCGAAGGAATTACATTACAAGTCAACATGAGGAGGAACAAAGGAAATGTCTAAAAAATAAATGATGCAGTGTTATGGGTAAAAATGTAGGTAATATTTTATTTGTGATAAATGTAGCCTTTATATCGTCTCCAGGGAGTCTGTGTTTCAAAATTGGAGAAGTTTGGGCCGCAATTTTTACAAATGATGTCGTGACGTTTATAGGGGTGCAAGGAGCGCCCGCGACGACCGGCGACAAGTCATCATGTTACTTTCTTTCCTATTATTTTGTTTCCGACCACCCTAAACGTTCCTACTTACATATTGATAAAGCTAATTGTCTTGTTTTTGATTAGTTGTAATTTACGTATTTTAGGTAATTTGTGTACAATATTAGATTTTTTATGGAAAACAAAGTTATGTTCATGTATTGAATTCGTTAGCTACGCCTGGTATTAAACCAGCAAGTGGTTATGTCACTGCAAATTCTAGAAATCTGTTTACAGCTTGTCCCGCTAAGTTAATCAGCTTTATAGAGGTTGACGACGTGCCTTAGTCACTACATGTATGGAACAACGTCTGGTGGACTGAAAAAAGGTGGCTAATACAGACTGTATCCGGAAAATGAATCAGGAGTAATGCTGTACATTGATTAATATTAAAATATGATTAGCTAAAATAACTAAACATATTTGAATAATTAAAAAAAAAACTATTTTTTCCTCTAGAAAATCATAAACAAAGGTAAAAACTGCAGTAAATAATAATCCAGTGGTAACTCACTGGATAAACTAGCTATCGGGAGGTTTACTTAACGATAATACTAATAACGTTCATCCATGTTAGCTCAAATAAATAAATGATTAGTGCTGTCTGAAGGAACTTTAAATTTCATCAAATTTTACTGTCTTCATGGAACAAATACCATAAGACCTCCGCAGCCCAAAAGAAATATGAGTTAAAAATTAAAATAATACCTTGGAAAACAATACAAAAATCTTGAATAAATAAATGAACATCTCAAAGTTTCGCCTGTTAGGTAATAAAATGCAGTAAAATGTACCCTTAAATTGATGCACCACCGCCTTATTACTTGCCAATATTGCCTTTACATCATTTCAAAAGCAAAACATTACGTTATCTGCATATGCTTGGAACTTTTTACTCATAACAACAGCCCCTTTGCTACTTGTATTTTCTTTATAATTTATTCAATTTCTCCCCCATACATTGGCATCGGTCGCTGATATTTTTTATTCGATTAGTAAGCCCCTAAGGTGTTTTTAGCCTTTTTTCGCTCGATTTTCTTCGAAGCTTTGTTGACTGTTTGGAGGGTTACAATGCTCATTTCTTTTGGATGAACAAGCTTATTTATTCTTTAACTTATAAACTCCTTGGTTAAGCTCGAGTGTTAGTTTGTATACGTTTATGTAAAATAACGATTTTAGCGATGTTTATTTTTTTTTACAGAATAGCACTTTTTTCGATAATCAATTGACGTTTAGCTGTCAAAAAAAGCAAATAATATTTTAAATAAGTTATTGGTAAAACAATAGTCATAAAATACTGATATCTCGAAACCACGATACTTACACACTCGATTTGTTGCGGAGGAAGCGAGGGAGAATGAGACGAAACTTTTTGATGGATCGGACGAAGTTTGTTTTGCATGTGAGTGATATGTCTGAAATAATAAATGTTGAGGCGTCGATGTTCCCCAGCCCACCCTCGCAGGGGTGAGCTAAAACGATTTTTGATTTGGGTGTCAAGCAAATGTTTTACGCAGTGACGCTCCGGTAGGATTTGATTTTCTTAATCGATTCTTGAGACTGTAAATTGTTGGGGAATTAATAATGTGTCTGTACTCAAAAGGACTGAGTTTCTACGGATTTAATCTACATTATATTCTGCGGAACTTAGTTATGTAAATTGACAGCACTATTACCGAAAGCTTTGTTTAATACTTGCGCTAATCAGATTATGCATACAAGAACGGTTCGGAACGGTAGTGCGGTATTAGGTTATGTGAACGGGCCAGTATTAACTAATCAACGTGCGTTGGCTTTGGTGGTAGATTGCAACGCATTGTCCGCGCTCGTGGCCCCGGAATATCTGTTTAGGCCACTACCCATTCTGTAATGGCAATGGTTAGCGGAAACTATGTTTACCTTGGTATTACTTCATTATGTACTTTTATGTTAAATAATGCTACGACGTTAGTTTGTTATTTAGCGATGAGCAAGCTCTGATACGGGGGATTAAACATCTGCCTATTTATGTTGAAACAATGACGATGCTTCGATAAGACCTATATTAGATGAGTATACGCTTTGTCACATGTTTTAACGTTGAAATGAAATATTATCGTAGAAGTTTGTGAATGTTCTTTGAATAGTTAGGTTCTGGGGACACGCGAGTGTTAGCGCCAAGTCGAGCAAAATAAGGGGAACGGTCGTACCATTATTTTCTCGAAGCAATTCTGGACATTTTGGATCTCTATAACTGTTGTGGATAAATTTAGAAGCCCGAATTTTCAGTTGTCAAGCAGGCATTGTATAAATACGGTAAATTTAAAATTCCGTTCAATTTGAACAAGTAGTTTAAGAATTATAACGAGTCAAAGTTTCTTAATTTTGTCACTCACTGACTGACGGTTGTAAATTAATAACCGTCTGGAAAAGAAAAACGGAAGGCTACCTACAAAAATTAAGCTCTTAAGACATATAGAAGACTTTTGGCATATAGAAGAGTTGGAAGGAAAGAAATAAAGTATAACTATCTACAAAAAGAAATGATCCCATAAAAATCAAAATACTTGTCAAAAATACCAAATCTCGCCTCAGTTGTTCTACGGTAAAAGTTGCGAGAGCCATGTAATACCAAGTCGGTTATTAAATTATTCAGTCGTTACTTAAGGGACCTTCTGTCTAGGGCACGCCATGATTGCGGCGGTAAGACTCGTCATGGGGGAGTGGCTAGAGAGGCCACGCGGTAGCCTCTTGTACCGTCAGACGCAGATCATCATCGGACACGGTAGCTACGGGCGGTATCTGCATCTGATGGCCATAGAGCCAACGCCCGAGTGCCATCACTGCTACGCGAGCGTGGACTCGGGGCTGCACACGCTCACCGAGTGCCCGGCGTTTGAGACGCCGAGGCGGGAGCTTGTGGCGGCCCTGGGGGTGAGAGTGCTCATGCTCTCTACCCTGCTCGCGGCGATGGTCCGCTGCGCGGATGCGTGGGCGGCCAACGCCTTCATCTGCGAGCAGGTCATGCTCGCGAAGGAGACAGCAGAGCGGGCGCGGCGCGATGAGCGAGAACGACTCGCTGACATTGCTGCACGTGCTTGAAGGCGGCTCGGGCGTCGGAGGGCGCAGGCCGACCTCCGCCCCCCCATAAGCGCGGGCCTGAGGTTGACGGGTGGAGCCGCCCGTCACCCTAGCAGAAACAGGCCATGGCGGCGGCGCGCATCGTAGGATGTTACGCGCCCCCCCACACCGGGGTTGAGTTGGGGACCGCGTGGTCCCTCCTCCCGAGGAGGGCCAGACCGAGAGGGATGGCCCTGGGTCAGCCGGGGTGCGAGGGATATGTCGCATGATAACCTCACCTTCGGCCTAGCACTACGACCCTGAGACGGCGTGCGGTTTAGTCGATTAGAGTCCGACATAACTTCCCCCTCCGGCTCCGGAGGGCGGGATTTCTCGCACGTAAAAAAAAGGGACCTTCTGTCTTAAGTTGTTACGTAATTATCTAACCTAACAACATCTTACAGTGACCATATCAATTTGAAAAATCTTTATCATTTTAAATACATATATTGACTTGGCATCAGTATATGTTTTTGGTTGTTAGTGTATCTCATTTCTTCGAATAATATCGGCTTATATAATAATAAAAGCTAACGACATTATTTTATTACATTAGTTTCTAAAGCAGTGGTTCCAACATACATACATACATATTATCACGCCTTTATCCCCGGAGGGTTAGGCAGAGGTGAATTAACACCCACATTTCACCAATCTGTATTCGGTGCCACGTAATAGGGGGTGAGCCTATTGCCGTATTTCGGGCACTGTTGTTGACCCGAGTCATGCGTCTGAGACTGAGCCTGGGCTGTACATATCTGTCTGATGTTAAAATTGATCAGCCCTATCCCTTGGTCGCCTTGTACGACACCATAGGGAAAGAGAAGGGGTGGCCCAAATTCTACTTTGCCGGGAACCACACAGTGGTTCAAAATGATGAACAACTACGATATACGCATATTAGTACGTAATGTCACAAATTTCCCGATGTTTCTCTCTTAATATAGCAATGAAAAACATGACTAACCGGAATATCATTTGTTTAAAATGTAACCTGAATATTTTCTGAGTGCCTCACCGAAAAGTCACAATAAAAATGCAAATCTTTTTATAATAAATCAGATTCACGCCTCCATTATTTTTTATTTTTGTAATTCAGAGTACGGAACGATTCGTCGCCAATTTGGGTTTTGACAAGTGAATGAATAATATTATTTTGTAGCAGACTGATGATGGCTGCCACCAGCAGATGGGGTGTTTGTTAATTTATCTAGATCGGAATATTACGTGCAACACAAACTGATTGTGTATTTAATGAAGACCGTTTATGTGTGAAATTGATTTGTTAGATATGGTAAACTTTCAGTAGGTAATCACAGGGGTTTGGTAAGTTCTATAGCAAATATAATCTACTCAGTTGTTAGTCTGCTCGACTCCTTATTGCGTAGTAAATTTTTGGGAATCTTGCGGTGACTGGGGTATTATTAGATTCTAATTAAGCATATTTGCAAGGAGGCTTCCAGATAGGACAGATTACCCTGCAAGCTGACAAGGCTGTTATTTGTTCTTTGCTTACAGCAAAAAAAAAATCGTTGAACATTTCGTTCATATAGTCAACTAGCTATTGCCTGTGGCTTCACCCACGTGGATGTCGGTTATCACGACCAAACATAGCCTGTGTCCTTTCTTAAGTTCTAACCTATGTCTGTAACAAAATTTCATCAAAATCGGTGCAGTGGTTTAAGTGTGAAAGCGTAACAGACAAATATTCAAAGTAACTTTCGCATTTATAATATTAAGTAGGTACCTATGTATAAAACCATGTAGTTCAAACGTGTCTAAAGGAAGCTGATAAAATGAAATAGATTGATCGTCAAACATCTTGAGTTCTCATAATCAAACATTTAAAAACAAGCCATATCTGTTTTAATTCTAGCTTGAACTAACATCATCAATCAAACCAACACTTTTGTAAAGATAAAAATAAAATGGAGGAAGTGGATATAATTTATTATTTTATTGATTTGGAGTTATCTTTTGTCCGATCGCGTGGCGATGAGTTGATCATTTCTTTTTGATTCGTTTGGGTTCTAAGGCGCCCGATTATTTAACAGGATCTGATTTACACAAAAAACATCATACATACATACATATAATCACGCCTTTATCCCCAGAGGGAGGGAGTTAGGCAGAGGTGAATTAACACTCACGTTTCACCAATCTGTATTCGGTCCCACGTAATGGGGGGTGAGCCTATTGCCGTATTACGGGCACTATTGTTGACTCGAGCCATGGATCTGAGGTTGAGTCGGGGCTATACATATCTGTCTGATGTTAAAGTTAATCAGCCCTATCTCTTAGTCGCCTTGCACGTCACTAAATGGGAAGAGAGGAGGTGGTCCAAATTCTACTCTGCCGGGAACATTAAAAAAGAAATGTTTATTATGTGTTGTTTCATACCTGTCTACAAATCCTAAATCTCAGCGTAAATCCTGATGGCATCAAGTTAACTTGGCCCCGTAGGTTTCGGTAGGACCCCACCAAGGCCTACACAAATCAACTTAATGCCATCATACCTGTTTCTCGTCCTAATGTGGCTTACCTTGACTTTGATGACACCAGAATGACTGAGGCTTCCTGTGATGCAAGAACGCGACAAGTATTTCACGCAACAAGTAGTTGAAAAATAAATAATTGCTTCGGAAATCCAATCTTATCTAAAAACCATCCAGTAACATTTATTTTACTATAGCCTGTTAGTACGAAAATCTATATGTAGCTATTGTAGATATAATAGGCATAATAAATGTATAAATTTGGGGTAAGACACATTTTATACAATTTATAATATAAAAACATGATCAAAAGATTTTAACGGTCTGAAGAATTATTTACATATTAATAGCGACGGAAATGAAAAATATATTAAATTCAAACGGAGCTCCGTGACTCGTCAGTAAAGTACCAAACGACTCCATTTGGAGGGTTGGCACATAGAGTAATAAGCTATTCAGAGACTAGCTTTCTTGTAGCACAAATGAGTAGGTATTATATATATTTGTTTATAATTTATTTATTTATAATTAAATTACACTAAATTTATCTTGCAAACCCAGATAGAGATTGTGTGAATAAATAAAATAAATAAATATTATACAACATTTCACACAACGCTATCTAGATCCATGGTAAGCAAAGCTTAATAGCTTGTTTTATGGAATGCAGATAAATATACATAGATATTTTTTTTGTAAATACATGCAAAATATACATAGAAACACCCAGACCAATGCAAATATACATATTCACTGCACTGAGCAGGAATCGAACCCGCGCTGCCTGCGTAGCGGCCGCGTTCACCACGCCACGGAGGCTGTCAAAGATAACCAAAGTGACTCCATGTCCAATAAATAAAACGTTAATTGAAATCAAACTACACGGTTACTTACTAGTTGAATGTGTATTTTCTTATTAAATGTTCGAAAATAAAATAAATAAATTAGTAATTAATTACAAATCACGATTTGTAATAAAACCTACATTAATACCTAATACAAAATGTGTATTTTTGTAAACTTGTTTACTCAAGTTTGGTTTCCAAAATTTGTACCGGGCGGTTTAGATGGCTTATAATCACAAACTAAATATAAACAAATAAAGACCAATTGCTGTATAATACTTCAATCTTATAATTTGGACCCTCTGTTTTGTCACTACCCTGTAATCCGTAAAAGGGTTCCGTGAAGGCTTAAAACAGCCACTTATTATGTATGTTACATTTCACTTTCAGACGTCATTTATATTCAAATGCTCAAAAGGCATTACTGTGCAAAAATTGTAGCACTTGCCCCTTTGAAATAATCTACTTCGTTTTCTCGGAAAAACATTATGCCTATCATTATAATTACGTCTCGTTCTATTTCGGATATATCTCATCATCACGTCTTATGAATAGAGAAATTACTCGTATACATACCTACATAAATAAATAAAAAATAATATCTTAATATTTTTATATTTTGATCTTATTTCGCACTTACTGATTCGTCTGTGTCCTGTTGTACTCATCGTCTCAGTGTCCGTTTCTAAGCGCAATTTATTACTTTTTTAGCAGACAATACCTTATGCTCACAAATAAACTACGTACCTACTTGTTTAATAGTATAATATTATTCCGCTGCGTGTAAAAAGACCTTTTATTTCATTCACAATTTGGCCTAAAAAGAAAGAACCAAATGTTTGAAATAGACGGCACAAACAAAAAAGTTAATAAGTAAATATTAATAAAAACAGAATCGGAACGGAAGCATCAAAAGTCCAATAATTCACAATCAAAAAGGACCTACAGAATTAGGGTAGCGGTATGAGAGATCGGCATACAAAATGATTACATACACCGACTTTATCCGTTCACAAAGAAACTCAGCGGGGTTCTATAATATTATACTTCTGCCTTTGTAGTAGCTCCACAACACAGTGGGAAGCATGCTTTACGGTTTCAAATGATAAAATTGTTCGTAAGTAGCATTGTAAGGAATCATTTCTTGCGGTAGCGTGACTAAGTTAAGACAATTTTTTAATTTTAATTAACGAGATATCAAAACTTATCAAGGATTATGTTTGTTGCAGATTGCGTGACGAAAGAGGCGACATGGAGCGAGTGATGGCGATGGATAAGGCTCGGGAGGGTTCACATAACGGTAAGCTGATCATTATTGTAATAATAGTTTTACAACCGTAATCTCGGTTCATTTACCAAGCAATGATATATGCAGGTTTAACACAAAATTTATTAAACAATAGGATGTCAGTAAAGCATTACGGATACAAATCGTGAAACTTTCTGATTCATTTGATTTGGTTGTAAATCAGTGATTATACGGTTTTGCTACACTGAATGCGTTAAAAATCAGTATTTCGTAATAACTAACCGCAGCTTTTTTTTATTGTACAAAATACAAATGGCTGGACAAGCAGTATAATTGATACTGCTCATTCAGCCACATACTGGATAACATAAATGACACATATTTAATGAAATTAAAACTTACACTTACGAGTCATTTGCAGAATAAAATATCAACTGACCATTCCAATATATCACAGGTTCTTCCCCAGGCCACAGTCCGGTACTCAACCTCTCAAAATCTGGTTCCGGTGGAGATCGCGACAGGATGGAACGATGCGAGCGTGAGCGTGATCGAGGTGAGGGTTCTGCGAGCGGTCGAAGTTCGGCAGCATCGCGACGAACCCCACAACCACCCCGACTGCCATCTGCTGCGACGGCCGCTGCTAGTCCGCGGTCACATTCTGACGAAAGTGATGCGCCGCTCTCTGACCAAGAAGATCATAATGTTAAAGATGAAGACGACGGTAAGATAGAGTATTTTGTTGCTTTGGTTATTTGTAAGGGCATGATTTCTGGGAAAGATCTAGTCAGTTTCTTGCTACTTTTAACCGTCATACTTTGCAGTCCTCGATCAGTTTATTAGATTGAAACTAACATTAACCCTAGTGTAATCAAATAACTTGAAATTCTTCACTTTGAAAAGTTGACAAAAATTGACACATTTAACAGACACACCTTTTATAAGCATAATTGCAAATAATGAATAATATGTGGATAAAACATCTGTATCAATAAAATATAACATTACACACCCTTTTTATGTGCGGGAAATTCCCTTGGAAACCCTCCCTTCCGCTTGAGCCGGAGGGGGAGGTTATCTCGGACTCGAACCGACTAAACCGATGGCCGAAGGTGTGGTTGTGTTCGACATATCCCTCGCACCCTGACTGATCCAGGCCCATTCCTCACATTATACACCCTGTCGTACGCAAATTAAACTATAGAAAAGAAATGCTGAGATTAAAACACATTTCAATAAAAAAGTCAATAAGTTACTCAAAACTTCTTATTTCTATCGTCAGGAATGAGCGTAGGAAAGACTCTGAACCAGTGTGCGTTTTTCATATTTTTTTAATTAAAACGAACTTAAAAGCAATCAGAAAACAGCTTGGCAAATGTGAAATTGCGGTCTATTATGTAAAAATTAGTGTATCTGTTGTGATCATGGCTAATAGTAGCATGAAAGTGTCCGTGTTCCATTAACACAGCGGTATCACCCGTTCAATATACTTGGCATGTAATGCACAACAAAATTGCCCAGTAATAGCCCTGGAACCTTCAGCATTCATAGTTCGGAAATTATCAGTCATAAAACCCCAGTTACTCGTATTCTAGACTGGTAATACTTGTGTAAAGTAGCTTCCCAGCGAAGCAATGTATGTTTGGAATCCCTGTTAATTATTTTAAAGTCCTATATTATTCACTGGTCTTTACTACAGTATATAGATTAATAATATCCAATAGGCACAATTCTAGTGTAAATACTAAAGAAATAATAAAGTATTGCTGGACATGAGTAGGCGAGCACATCCTGGAGGACGATTAGCAAATGATCATACACTTGCGTTCCCATACGTTTTAATGCTCTGATCCCTAGACACTGCACGTTTGCTTGTAATGGTCCTATATAATAAAATCTTATTACCAGTATCGCCCGCAATTGCCCCCAATGATGTATGAATAGCACTTAAAAGGTTCCAATTTAACGGATAAAACCCTTTGTTGTTCTTTAAAAGGTTTTATATAATATGTAACTTGTTTGTTAAATATAAATTTCAATTTTCAATTCCAGATAAAATGTAATTACATGCAAAAATAGGTAGTTATCAATTTTTGTCCAAGTGGTTTTGTTAATGTTATATCGCATTCTAGAACTAATAACATTATAATTATAATGGTGGTGGATGCCCGCGTTTAGTTAACCATCATAATCAATTAATTTCAAGTTGATGGATCTTCTTCTTCTTCTTTCTTCTACAATCAGTATTATGATGAACAAAATAATAAAGATTGAAACAATAGAAACCTAAGTAGATTATCCGATACTGTTTATAATTTATTGCCTATTCGGAAAATTAACAAGCAAAAAGTACTAACGAGAAGAATTAATTTTAACAGTTAAACAATTTCTATAGTAGCTCAGTAAATAATACAAGCATTAAACTGCATACTGTGGTAACCGACACGATGGTGCAAATCAAAACAATGATCCACAAATGTAAATACTTGATGCATACAATAGCTAAATTAAGTGAAACAATAAGGATTGTGTATCGGTTATTGCAAGCTGCACATAAAATGATGGGAGAGCGTGGGAACGGGTAACTGGCTATGATTTATAGGAAACATTCGCCTAGCTGTGGAATTACGAGAACCCCGGGAAAATTTGCAAAGTAAATATCTCATTCAAATAACTCGAACTCTATCTGTTTGCATTTATTTGTGCCCTTATTTTATAGTTTATTTACAATTAATTCTGTAGATACGTAATTGACGCTCGTCACGATCACCCTGATCTCATTATAAAAAATGCTTTTTATATAAGCTCGTGTCATTCAACTTTGATCTTTGTTCATCTGAAGTTACCTTTTCGTTTTAATCAACATTCTCATCTCGAATCTAATTTCATTTTATATCCGTGAAGTCTTTTAGTCAATCATACGGGCCGATTGATTTTGCGTCCTTAGCATTAGTTATAGAGTTTATGTTCGTTTGTTTGAATCTCTTAGGTTCCTGTTAATTGGCCTTATTAGGGAGATGGTGTTGTGACAACCCGAGAGTGCTATCGTGCGCATCGACAATGACGAAACGATGTTGTCTTCATTATTTGATGAGCGGTCACTATCTTGTCAGTTAAATTAAATGTATCGATAGATTATTTTAGACCGTGAGAGACGCCAATCGAAGCACTTTCTTTTTTATGTGTGAGGTCCGTTATTGACATAAGGAGTACATTATTGTAATTAACTCATCTATTTAAATAATAAGCACTAATGTCTTGAGCGTGAGCAGAGTGTTAGAAAATTATTGAATACTATCATAATATTTTTAGGCACCTTGATCAGCAAAATGTCATTATCAGAAATACTAATCCAGTGAATCTACGATAATATCGTCGTGATATTCAAACAGCAGTGCTATTCTCGCAGGTAATAACTTGCGGGTTAGTGCAGCGATGCATATAAATCGGTTACAGACAGCCCATACGGTGTCAAATAGCTGTCAAGTATCCCTATTGATCCCTATTCTAGTAATATTGAGATAAATTTGGTAAGGCTGACTAAAAATTTACATAAAAGTATGAGAAAGGGAATAAAAACGTATTAACTTGCATTATAATAAACCTTTTAGAACTATTTAGTTTAAGAATGAAACTAAAATTATATTAGCTGATTCACAATAACAGCATTACTTTTTGATAATCCGTAGGGGGCGATCTAAGTGACAGCGAGCGTGAATTGCCAGCTTCATCGTCACCAGCTCCTGTAAGCTACGCTGCCCAGTCGGGTACACCACCCAACGTACCCGTCGATCCCACCGCTGACACCCTGGTCTCATCTACAGAGACGCTTCTACGAAATATTCAGGGTCTACTCAAAGTGGCCGCTGATAACGCCCGACAGCAGGAAAGACAGATTAGTTACGAGAAAGGTAAGTTTTTTTATTTTATCAATCCGATAAACGATTATATTTTTATGTTGTCGGTGTTAACAATGAATAGTGAGAAAAAGTACTGAAATGTTGTAGTCTACCTAAAAAAATTCTAACACAGAAATTGATGAGCAAATATTGCAAAATCTCATTGAAAATTATCTAAAATCATTAAAATTTGCATAAGAACTCCTCATTTTTTACTTGCTGTTAGTGAGCAAGGTTTCAATAAAGGTTAACTGGGAAAAACATTTGATAAACCTTTTGCATTGATAGATAGTGGAAAATGACGGGATTTTATTTCGTTAGTTGATTGAAATATTTACAGAGAAAGTAAAAAATGATTACTTTTAGTAATTTATTGTGTATTTAAATAAACTGTACTAAAAATTAATTTAACAAACTAAAATTATGTTTAAAATAAAAGTTTTTAACATAATCAGCTATTTTTAATAAGTGAGTTTAATTTTTAAATAATCAAAGTCTCAAAGGTCTTGGTTTCATATAACTATTTTTTTCATGTTATTGTAATGTATGCAAACTGCTGGAAAATTACTGACGTATTAAAGAAAAATGTCTTGACGAAATTATAAGTGATGAAGAGTGGCAAATACATAGTATGTGCGAAATTTCTCAGAAAACCGAAACCCCGTTTCAGAATTTACATATGAAATTATCATAGATTATGATATGGAGACACTGTATCATGCAGGAAGCTCTATCGATGTAAATGTTATAATCGATATTAGTCGAGATCTCGCGTGAATCGATTCTCCGTAATCGGACGTATAAGCAACATTGATTAGCCGCTGTTAGGTTCTTAGATCACGTATTTTAACCTGTAAGCTCTACATTTTCGTACTGAGTGTGCGTTAACGACACACGTTTCATTTGCATCGCATTATATGTTGTCTATTTATTGCGTTATTAAGCGAAATTATTAAAATTAGAAAATAGTCGGTAAACAGCAGTTTTGTTGTACATTATAGCTGGAAGTACCCTTGTGATATGTGCGCCCAACACGTATGGAAATGCTCCGGGCTGTACTTTATGATAGTTACTTATATTAATGTGTTTGTGTCAATTAAGTTAAATATAAACGTACACTTTATTTATTAAGACCTGCGACGTTAAGTAGGTATCTTAAATGTTATTTATTATACTGGGCGTGAACTTAATAATATTCGATATGCAATATTTTTATTCGTACCTACCTATTTACACCTGTTACCTTGTACTATAGAAAGGCCCTATTTCTGTAATTATTCGGATTATTTATATATCTTAGGTTAAACTGTATGAATTTCACAGGAAAAATTAAAAGAATATTTTCGAATATTTGCAATATAATATATTTTTTAATAACAGTGGAGACAGGTCTATGTATTGTTTGTGCCTTCGATGCATGTCGTGCCTTTTGCAAATAGCCGTAGTACAGATGCGCCTGAGTTATAGCCGAGCCCACTATCATTACACACGATTCCATTCGGACAGCATAATTGTTTAATTGATATTTCTGCGAGTTATTTATTCACGTCATTTCATTTTCTCCACGAGAAATAATCTGTGCTTTATGGTATGAGAATGTTGTAAAATAATTTGTTTCATAGTGAATAAATGCTTCAATTATACACAATACCATAAAAGTTAGTTATTTTTGATAAATTTAATCATGATATTAATGAAAGAGAAAATTGATTTTTAACATATTTCGTTATTCAGTTCGAATATGGTTGAATAAAAATAGACAGCAAAATGCAATTGTTATAAAGCTCATAAAAACACAGAGCACGGGGGAAAAGACGGGCGCAAGTCATCATCAAACTTGAATATCAATATTGCGCCTCCAGCCAATTGTATTAATAAACAAAACAAAATGAGATATAATAATGCTATAGGCTAACAAAAGGTTCCATTTCTCCCCCTGGTACATAAGCAAGTATTAAAAGAACTCTATTTGAATATTGCTAAGGATCAGAATCGTATATAAGTAAAACCAGTAATTTTGTTATTACGATAATAAAATTATTGTTGATGAAACATTTTTTCGAATCAATGTGTCTGGCGAACTTTACCGATGAAATTCTTTTTATATAAATTATGGCAATCGACCGCTTGCTCGCTCCGACTCAACTCATAGGTATATCTGCCTCCATCTCGTTTTAGTTACTTCGTGTTGTTTTGTATATAAATATGCTGCATAACAGGTAGATATCTATATTTTCAGTCCTCTAGTCTGTTGCAGGGCGTAATCCTTGTATTTAGTTATTTATGTTGATCATAAACTAGTGTCTATTCCTTATTTGGAAAACGGAGCGCAGCGAAAAGGTTATATCTTAGAATTAGATAGGCATAAAACTGATAAATGAGACTATTATTTTTTGTAGTATCAAACTGGCTAGCAAAGTTGATGGTAAGCTATCAGTACGGCCTATACATACTTCTAATATCGACCTGAGATACTAAAAGCGCGCCTGCTAATCTCTGTTCAAAAATAATTCCAGTACCTCTACGAAGAAACAATTTTACGTAAGTCATATTTGACTGTTTGCGTTGCCTGTCTGTCGTTTTCTGTAAAAGAAGGAACTTTCTCTGTTAACGGGTCATATTTCGTATGTACGACAAGATAAAAACGTGAGTGAAAAACGAATAAATACATTTCAGATATCGGTCTATATCTCACAATCAACTAAATCAAATTCAATCACCATAACATTCAGACCAACAAGAACAAAAATGAAAATATTTCACAACGTCAATTTGATACCACAAACGTGCTCGAACATCAACCATAACTATCTACAAGTGAGCAAACAGTTGCCGGAACCCCTCCCAGTCACAAATGACAGATCGCTATCTAGCGCATTCGCTGACGATTTTTACACTAGTGCAGAATGGGCGAGGTGCAGACAAATGTGGTGAAGCATTCACCACGTTATCAGATAACTGCCTTGGGGTAGCGACTGCGTGATAAACTGTCCTGTTGTGTCGATTCGTACGTGTAAATAGTCCACAATGAATGGGAAATCGGTGTCATAGTGTGGCCCTTTGAAATGCGTTTTCAAAGCGTATGATGTAAAATGTGATGTATTGAGCGAGTTTGAGGTGGGAGGCGTTTTATGATGCGGTCGGATGCTCTAATGCTGGGTGTAACAATATGGTTTAGCCGTTACTGGTTATAGACGTTGTGATATTTTTCACTATCAGTATGCGTTATAAAGAAACTGATTTAGTTTGGTTAGTTTACATAAATTCTGTGGCTTTTGTCAGGTCTTGGTTTGGCAAACCCAAAGTAGCATAACTAACATCTAATCTGGATAATTTTTTTTGGAGCTATAAATTTAAATTTGTTAATGGGTAACCTGCAAAAACGGGAAGTTCGTAAGCTACTTAATAGTACAAACTATAAGTTGAAAATACATTATTTATAAAAAAATATTTCTTTGAAACCAAGTTTTTATTCAAAAATGCTCATGGAAGTGCAGCACTTCCATTATTTATTCCTTCCTTTGATTTAAATGCTGATTTGTTCTGAACATACAAATATGTAAAATTTAAAAAATAAAAGCTTGTAAAATGAAGGAGTGAATATTTACTTTCAATTACATTAAAGTTCGAATGCATACATCAATGCGTTCTTGCTCAATACTAAAAAACAAAAGGCATGTAACACGGTGAACCGGCCGATTGCGATCATTGCGACATAAATCTCCTTCGGCTACTCTTTTAAGCTTTTATCCCTGTTAATTCTTAGTGCTTAGTTTATTTCTGTACCAAATGGTTCGATCTTGTTGCGGTTTTGTTACGCTCTTTTGTATTACAACTATCAGTTTTTGTTAAGCTAAGTGCTGGTCAGCGGACAAATGGCTCGCGCCCTGATAGCCCGTGAGCAGTTTATGGTCCTTTCTCAAGATTCGTATTTATTTGCCTTTAGAAAGCGTTTAATTTGAGCATGAAATACCAACACTTTAAGATGCAGAAGTGTAACTTTGTAGATAGGACTCGTAGCGCCATCTACTTGGATATAATGGAACAAACTTCTTATTTTCTTTGAAATGTTTATCAACAATATATTTGGGGTAGGTACTTAAGCTTAAGACTGAATGTATTATGGGAATTATTATTGAAGCTGCTAAAGCAGCAAACAAGCAGAGAGCCTGCTGGTAATTGGTCTGATACCAATTGCCACTTCCGAGGAGTAGATACCTACCAGTTTGCTTAATATCAATAATGAAAAGTCAGAGGTAGCACATATTAGATTGATCTAGTCCGTTCATATTAAGAAATAAGTGACATTGTCGTCCATCATCTATATAATCACGCTTAGTAATATAACTAATTTAAAAAATACGCTAGTTTTGTAGCTCAATAACTAAAAATTACTTAGACACCTGTAATTTGCACCACAGTGATGTCACTCGATAAATATGACTTGTTAAAGGGAAACAGCCCATCAATAACAGGCTGACCGATCGTACAAACATGGACAAGCCAATGATAAAAACTGATGAGTAAATAGACGGGACTTGTGTACTCAGTTAATGGATTCAATTGATATGAAAGCTTTCACAATGCTGACGACGCGATATTATCGCAGTAATGTTGAATTATGTTGCTTTGTGTGGTTACATTTACCTACTTCCAAATTGCAATTTTGGTTTTTATAAGTGTTACGTTGTACTAGGGTGTAGTAGTAACTTAGGAAAAGGAGGTTGTTTGTCAAGCATTTTTTTATGAGTTGGGTTGAATAGCCTAGTGGTATGGGTAATGGACTGCTGAGACGAGGTCTCGGGTTCGATCCCAGGTTTTCCATGGCACACACCAATGACTTTTCGATGCTTTTCGAAGTTATGTGTCTATTTATCGCAGGTTTATAAGTGCCCAGTTAATGGCAATAGGCTCGCCACCTATTACATTGGGACCTAAACATAAACCGGCGAAATGTGGGTGCTAGCACCTCTGCCTACCCCTTCGGGGATAAAGGCGTGAGTTTATGTTATGTTATGAAAAAATACTAGGTAATTGATGATGATGAAGGTAACATCAGTTGCATTTATAATATGTATTTTTGCAATTTATTGAATAAAAATTTAAAAATGTTAAAGTACCACTTATTGTTTTAAACTTTTCTTATCATTCACCACTTGCTACTATTGAAGTTTAGTGTCTGGCCCCTACTAGCTGATTTTTCTAATTTATTTGCAAGGATTTAAAATCTGTGAACTTCAAATGATAAAACTATAGACTGTGATGGTGCTGGTCAAACTATAGGCTGACATGCAAAATAGACTTAAAATTTAAAACATACTTGTTTTTTTATAAAATAGTAATTGCCAGCCCAATAACGAGTAGACGAAGAAACACATAAGAACGTCATATAGACAGCGAGTTAATACCACATTACAAGCAATACTTATTATCTTTACATTGATATTGAATAACATTACATAATATAGAATCATCAGTATAGCAGAAGATCACGCGCGGCCATCATAACTCAGCTGAAAGCTAGCTCCCATCTCAGCGCAAACAACCGCCTCCAGCGGCCTAACGAGCCACCGCGAGATGCGCCGGCGCTGATACAACCAACGACGCATTGTTGCCGTGCCGCGCCAGCTTTCGCACCATTGTGCAACTCGAGGTGTGCTGCAAAAATCGGTTAATGCAATCTTTGTTTGTTTACATCCATATCGATTATTACGGGTTAAAACAACAAAAGATTCTTCGTAGCTTTTATGAGCTGAAAGGTACTTGGATCAAAAGTAGGTGCATTACATATAATTCTCAAGTAAAGTAATAATTATTTGGATATTAAGTTTAGATAGGAGCCATTAAAATGACTCATTTGTATTGACTAAATACAATAATTATATATGCTCATTGACCCTATTCCTATAGTTCACGCTTTGTAGCTTCCTGGGCACCGATTTCCTTTCATCATAAGAGGATTAATATACACCCATTTGCACTGTTCACAAATCTTCAATAAAGTTTTTAAGAAATTTGAGGTCTTTCTTTTCTTCCTTCGCGACTGAAGTTGAATTGACGTATTGAAATTGAACTGTCTGGTACTGTAGGCTACCTAACTCGCCGCCCAAGATCTACTTCACCCAAACAAACTTCATCTAAGAGTCGGTTTACTTGTCAAATAACGACCAATGCTCTAGCGTAGCCTTTCTTTTTGGATTTAGAAGGTAAGACGGCAGTGCTCCTGTAATTAGTTACAAGGAGTAGAAAATAGATTTCAGGCTCGTAAGTGGAAGATTTTGATCAGTAAAAGAAAACCAAATAGCTTTGCTATTGGACCTATAAGCTGGTTTTATGATGAGCGGCGCCTTCATAGATCCATGCAGTCAAATATATATGACAGTCGCTATGTTGGTAGGTAAGGTTAGCTAACCGTTGTGGTTTTAGCTCGCTCGTTGAACTAAGTAAACAATAAGTGACGTTAAGTGTGGGATATTAAAATGCCATTCCTGCAATGTACCGATACGCGAGAGACACGACGGCCATATTGGATTACTTGCGCGTGTCGCTCCGGTTACATTGCGCACGCGACTCGACCACACGCGCGCCATCTAGTGAACGCCAACTTTGAATATTGAATGTGGCTTACTGGATTACCTGCTATGTGCAGTCTGTGAACTGGATTGACTGGTACGTGCTCATTAGGTAAAATTTCGCACTGTGGATTTATTTAAAATAGTAGTAGTGTATTGTAAAGTTTTACAGATGAAAACCACTGAAAAGTGTATGAATAAATATAGGTATAAACTATTTTTGCAAAAAAGATAGGAATATACAAACTGTTTTACAAACAATCTTAAACACTAAGATATTAAACAATCATAATTGATTAATTAGAATGTTTACTAATAAACTAGTCGAAGTCTTCTTCATCCTAGCGTTAATCCTAGTCACATCCGAAGCTTTCAACTTGGAGTCTGAGGACTGCTTTACCAGTGTAACTGCGGATTTGGCTGAACTTCGATATTTTGCGTAAAGCGACTGCCTTCCACATCGCAAAGGCGAGTCGTATTCTTTACCTCTACATATTTCAACTAGTTTAGAGGGTTCGATCCCCGTGAATATGGGTATTTGCATTGCTTTGGTCGTGCCTCGAAGAGCACGTTAAGTCGTCGGTCCTGGTTGCCATACTAACATCCATGGCAGTCGTTACGGGTAGTTGGGGCCCTCAAAAGTCGTACAACTGGTCTAACTGCAATGCTTCGATATCGCCTTTGGTTTGTGGAGGTCAGATAGCAGTGGCTTCACAGAAAATATCGAAGTTAGACTTATGAAATGGTTAGACTAGTAAAAATAAGGACTCCAGATTCCAAGTTGAAATGCTTCGAATGCGACTAGGATTAACGCTGGGATGAAGTAGAAGTAAAAATAATTCGAATTGCATGTAACAAAATGATCATACACGTGGTACAGTATATACAGTATGCTGTAATTAAAATATTAAATCCTTTGAAGAACAAAAGTATATAGTCTCAAAAAACTGCGCCAATGTAAGTATCCTTAGAATGTATCTATAGAACAGTTTGCATCCGCCATCTTAATATTATGTGCTTCTAAAATGGAATATTTATAAGGCATAAGTCAATTATTGTTATTGTATCTGAAAATGCTTCTTTCGTGTTTGTGTAAGGATAAATAATTATCCTTATTTTCTTAGGGGAAAACTTTGTGAGCGTGTTACTCCTGCGGCGTAATACTTAAATATTAACAATGGAAATATTGAATTTCACTTCTATGTCGACACGATCCTATTGTTGCCTCTATGTAAGAGTATTTGCTTCATGTGTGTGTCTGATTAGTGTAGTATCCCTGTTAGATGATACATCATTGGTGCCATTTTAATGACTAATATGGTTATTGTGTTTATTACGCTTGAAATATTAATAAATAATAATAATCATTAAATGCGCTAGCTGCACTCCTACGCGAAATTTATTTATTTATATAATTAAATAGGACTGGAATCAAAGTAGGTACGTTTTCAGTGAAAAAAAAATTCATTATCAAATTTCCTATCATATAGTCAATATAAAACAAATTAGAGGGATGCAAAAAGAGAAGATAGAGGAGAAGTTCGGAAATGTAAATTGGCCGGTGTACAAAGAGATTAATTATTTTTTCAAATTGAAATACGACCACCTTTAACGTCCACATACTATTTAAATTAAAAACGATTTCTAATTGGGGCGAAGGTATTGTGTAACACAAACAATAAAAACATTAGCCATGCCAAGGATCTATTTTTTAAATCACTCGGAAACATCAGTCTGTATTAGTAAAGACTAATCAAATGATTCAAGTAGCAAAACTAATAGGCACTCAATACTGTCGAAACGTTTGCAATCCAAATCAACTGCCATCGATCAATCATTTGTACAAGCTATAAAATATAAATACATATTTATGGGTATATCTAAGTACTGCAAACTTGTATCGCATATAGTTTAAAATGATAATCCTGTTACTTCGAGCATAGAAGGGTTGCAATGTTCTACGCCCGAGGCTACATTACTACTGTTGAATTCATCAAGCCACCCGTGCGTTATATTTGTAATCTATTGAAATAACGAACTTTATACAACACGTGCAACATTCAGTTACAATAATAATTATAATAGTGAAATAGTAAATCAATCATATTGAGTTTAGATTTTATTCGAAGAATTAGTTCACGTAGAAAAAATATTTTTTTTACATTTCTTTGTGATATCAAGGAACATCCTATAGTTAGTGTACATTATGAAATTAGTTCTCATTATACTTTGTACTTTCTTCCACTGTTATTTTGCTACAAGTTGGGGGTTGTTACAACCTAACCTGTAGCCTAGGGCCTCTGAGGCCTTCCCTGTGTCTTACTTATTTTAAATTTGCCGCTACCTACTAAAACTGCAGTTATTTTTCAAAAGTTTAGTGTTACTATAGTCGTAGTAAATTAGTAGACAAGAAAGTGACACATTCATGATGGTTAGAATTTACATTTACTTTTAAAACCTTGATCATAATGCAACAGGTAGTACTGTGAGTTTGAGAAAAACGCAAGCAATACCAGTTTAGCCAATATTTCACAAGTGGAATAGTTAATTGTGAAATATTTAATTAATACATTGAATATTTAAATAATAACACTTGTAATAGATGTCTTTTTCATATAAAGTAAATTTGTGGTCTCATTCTTACAAAATAAATCTTATGTCAGCAAAAAGTAGGTATTTTGGTGAAATAGATTTTGCAGACTTTATCCAATTTAAATCTTATTAGAAAATTATGAGTTTTGTTATAACGTACTTACTAATATTTACCTCACAAGGTACGTTATATTTGTTTTAATTGTAATGAATTAGAAGGAATAAAGTTCCAGATAGTATTGTATTTCAATTAAGGCGGTAACAAACTCAATTTATTCATACATATAAATTTATAGACAGTGGCTCAAATATGAATCCTGTACCGCAACAAGCTAAGAAACTCCCTCAGGATCTCGGGATCTAATGTAGCAAAATGCGTGAGTATAAAGTGTTACAGGTATTTCAATAAGTCATTTAGAGTCAGAGTTACTACAATGGTATAAAGGTCGTGTTTCCATTGTATTTGGAAGGCAGTTAGGACGTTTTGTGTTGGCGGAGTGAAGCAAAGGGGTAAAGTGAGACAATCGTAAAGTTTAATAATAATTACATTCTCAACTCCCGTCGCAGGTTGTGCGCAATAATTAACCACTCGGAATTACTTAGCTGAAATAATTTAATGTGACGCACGCCGAATTGTTCATGTAAGTGTGGGTGACCTTTCTATAGTTTTGTTAACGTCAAGGGAAAAATGTGGAAACGTGCTTTCATTGTTTGTATAACATTTTTTTTAAATCATTCTCTATCTTTTACCAACCATGGTATAGGCTTCTTGTCATCACGAAGATAATTAAAGAAATATGTTTTATAGAATCAAATGAAAAAAAAAAACAATGGTATATTCCCGAAATACTAGGAAAAACCTAACCAATGTATTTTATTGTCACAATATATCAAAAGAAGAAAAAGAGAAAAGAGTACGACAAATTTAAATTATATTGTCTTCCTAATGTCAAATTGTATAATCATACCTAATCTTAAAATGATTATTGTGATAACATTTCTAGGTGTCCGTATTCATCTGAAAGTACCTCTTTAATATTTTAAACGGGCGTAAACCAAAGTTGCCAGTGTTGTTTCCGTATCCAAGAAATAAGATCCTTAGCCATTAGTTTTCATATCCTCATACAAGACCAAGTTACAGTGGGCGCTTGTTGTCTCCAAGGGGTGAAATGTGAACGCTTGTTCTAGTTGTAATTTACATACGGAATTACAAGCCGGAATAATGTTTGATAGACTTGTTTATAACTGTAGCTGGTTGAATATATTTGAATATGTTAAGTTTAATTCACAATTAACGCGTTAGAACAAAAAATATCACTTAGTATTAATGTAGTTTTATGCTTCCTCCATAAAAGGAGCCTGCTCCATTATTTTTCATTAAAACGTTTCCATACAATTTCTATTCCCATTGCAGATGGGGAATTGAAATAAAATAAGTCATAGCGAACACCTGCCCGCGAAACCGAGACGCATTAATATTCTTTATATGCAGTTAAATTTAGGTACGCAACCGAAACATCGGGAAGTTTGCACAAAAATGAAAAATTACCGGTCAGGGAGCGGCGACCGCAAAAACACCGCATAAGAAACAACTAATGAAAGCTTAGAGCCATTCGCATAAATCTCCCTTACATTTTTAATACCAATATATCCGACGAGGGGAGCATCCACCGGGGAAAGAAAATGTGTAGTCGAAAAACGAAACATTCGCGGACCTCCGCGTTTATATCTTATTTAAATACCACCAGATGCTGTCCGCTTATAAATGTGGATATTTTTTAATCGGTGCCTTACCAGAGACATAATGGTATCAGCCGATCTGCCGTCAGCTGGTATGTAGATGTACACGAGTTTATCGTGTTTAGTAGCTAATTTAAAAATCCCTCTCGGAAAAGTATTCCCGTCGCTGGGCCCGTCATCTCGCCTCGGTCGGTTGATATCTCTTTTGACCCGTATATTTTTTATTCGCTTCGTTACCTAAGCTTTTTCGTATCGTATTGAATCTGAAAGAGTCGTGTAGTCTCATTAAAATAATACAGGGCTACTGGATAATCTTATCCGGTGTGTTTCGATCGCAGATTGGGTGCGCGTGCGCCGATAACACCACGAGTTATTCAGACAGTGCACGCTCGATACGCTACTACTTTTTAATCCATTTTGCGACGACATCTTCATTATTTGTACTTTTACTATAGTAACCATATTTACCTACAAGTATATACAAGAGTGCTAAGGTTTACGACGCTATTCAAAGCTACGACTCAGTACTGACATAGGAAACGCAAATCCCTTATAATATATTCATAAAATTATGTGTTACACATGTATGACAATATCTTCCTGCCAAATAAAGTAGTACTAGACAGTATGATTTTTACGAAGGGCACTCAAGGGATTTGCTTTTAGAAAGTAACCTTATTTTGCGGTAGATAGGGTGAAATTTTGCATATTAAAGAATTGACTGCAAAAGATTTTATGTTCTAAATTTCACACATAATAAAGGGAAGCAATTCTTATGATTATTAGCGTGGAGACTGCGGGAATAATCCTCCGCAGTGACATCGCCTGTGACATAAGCCGGAAAAATCTAATAACAATAAAATAAAATTGCTCCTGGTTTGTAAATTTAAAAATGTATAGGGAAGAAAATTCGTTTTCCGCGCCATGACAACCATTACCGTTACTTTGAATTTACCTTTTAAGAGGATCGTCAATTCAGTTAATGTGTTTATACGTAATCTATAAGCAGATATACCTAATTCGCTCAATGCGAGATAAATTTTATTAGACGTCAAAATATCTGCTTAAATCAAATCTTTTGTCTTTGTTACGGTTCTTAAAGTACTTAAATCAACAATATTCCTTAGTAATATTTCCTTATACCGTTACTATTAAAATTTCACCTTAAGACCGGCAGGCTCTCTCGTGTTGAAACGTCTGAAGAAAATCCAAAGGGCAATCTAAATGCATACTTTTGTATCAAATTCAAAGACTCATTTTCGTCGTTTCCACCGCACCGCAACGTACGTTTAAATTGTTTTGTCAGTTTTAAGTCGTAAATTTTACCAAGACTTTAATTGTTATTTTAACTGCAAGCTCAAATTCGTGTTCACGATTGCGGGAGCCGTGAAAATATGTCTTAATTCGCCCACCCTATAACTTATGTTTCATTGAAATTAAACATTTTTGTTCTACGTACTTAAGCTATTTTAGACAGGTAATAAATTTACAGTTTTACTTAACACCTTTACAATTGTTCAAATTAGCAATACATATTTATTAAAATCATGTAATTTATTTATCAACTTTTATTCTTAGCTATCTTCTCTGATTTGAAATATATCAAGACATGTCTCGAAGGTGCCATTCTATTAAATAAGTTGGCGATCACTTGATCTCGTTTGCTGAACAACTCTCAAAGGGCGTCACATTCCAAATTTAAATATTATTGTTGTTTTTGCTGAGTGCACTGAAATTGAAGAGAAATAGAATTTTCTGTTCGGGACCCTACCCCACTTGGGAATCACATTTGACTGCCAGTTGAAAAAAAAATACAACAATCAAGTTTATTTTTAATCTTCCCATTTCAAAAGCGTTTACAGATCGATTATGATTATCAGCTAATTACTTACCTTTGAAATATTATTAAATTGCGTAATCAAAATTGATCCTTTTGTTTATGGGTTTCGATCCTTTCAATCATCTATCGACCATTGAGTTTCGATATCATAATAATTGTCCATAATTATATATTCCCTTGAACGGAGCGCATCATTTTTATTGTTATTTTATTTATAAAGTAATAATTTTTTCGTCGGACTCAACTCGATCAGGTTTTAAATTTGATTGATCCGATATAAAGATCAATTTAATAATCGAGTGTTCCGCTTATGTTTTGGTTTTCTCTTGTTTTTTATCGATAAACGTTTTCATAGGATCGATTTGATGCCTTCTTAGTGTCTGTCTTCCAATGATTTATGAGTCGCTAATTTTAATGTAGTAATGGCTTATATTTCATTGGAATTAAATGGTGTTTTCATTTTAATAAAATTCAGTAATAGGTTGCTATCAAAGCGAGTAGCAAACTAATCATAGTAATCGATTTATGTGGAGTGTTACTATCGATATTGTAAAACAATGCAGAGATAGTTGGAAGCTAGGTAAGTACGTAAGGACCACCGGGAGCTCCTTTTGTTAAGGCTCTTCTACTCGCAAATCGCGAGATGCTAAGATAGGCCACATACCGACGCAGGCCCTTAATGGCCATCCCTCGACAAAGGTAATTTACGTCTCATGTGCGAAACCACTCTTAACTAAAAGCCCCTTAAATTACAGCATACACTGGGATTGATTTGAAATTAATCTCGCATCCGATGCGGTCTGAAGATTGACGCTTTTTGTTAATAAAAAACTGTTATAAATATTGTCGGGGATTAATGACAAATCGATACAAACACCTCCCCTTTTAAAATTGTATTATACTTTAATACAGATATATTTTTGAAGTAAGCGATTGCCATCACTCAATAGTACATTTGTAAGACTCACAATGATCATAGAAAGGCAAAGAAACCAACCGGTTGAAGTGCAGTATAGTGTAACACTAATAAAACTGTATACTTAAAGGTAAAAAAAAAATATGAGGAATGCAACGCAGTAATTCTCAGAGTGCCAGTCTTAACTTGCTTACCTATGTAACTACTTATTTTAAGTTTTATGGGACAAAATATTAGTAGGTATGGTTAATTAGATTGCTGTTCAAGTGAAAATTTAGTTACACATGTAGATAATTACGTTGTATATGTGAAATATAGGTATCTATCATTGCTACATCAACACAGGGATAAGCCACTGAAACAGATTGATTTTTAAAATAACTAAGAACCTGAATCATAAATATATTTTGCAATACGCCACAATGTAACTAACAAACGATGAGAAAGGCAATGTTTCAATTTACAAGATCAGAATCCGAGATAGCTATTGTGCGATATTCATACATATATCGCCGGAGCTTATTATAACAGCGAGCACAAGTTAACTTGTCTCGTGTTATCGGAGATTTTTGTCCACTGATAGACCGCCTGCGCCCGTCGGGATACTTCTTCGTCCACTGCCTTGAATGTTCTTATCATTGTAGATTCGTATCGTAACTATTCGTTCTTTTTGATGATTTTATATTGACTCGTAGCTAATTGGATATACAGATTGACTTTGAGTTCGTTTAATTGCTTTAAACCAGATAAAAGCATTTCTGTTTTTGTACAACGTCGTTTTTAGTTTTCATTGTTGTTAAGGGGTTTGGTGACCCACCAATACCTTCGAGCTCAAGCCAACCTTGCCTGCAGGCTTTTCTCTCAGTTTAGAAGTGAGCGGTATTCGTTCCCATAAAAGTCATATAAACCATGTCAAAAAGAGTGATGATTATTTCTTGTACTATTGGTGGTATTATACCCCAATAATAGCACCTGTTCGACCTGATATCTAATACCTATGCTTTAGATCATATGATACGTTTTATTTTATTTATATAAAGGAATGAACAACATTATCTATTAATTTCAAGGAAGAGCATTTCAGTCTTACACTAAATTAATGCAACTATATCAGTTCGATCGCTACAGAATAATATTATCTGCCTATTCTATTATAGAGGATTTAGTAGCAATGGCGGTTCGTAATAGACTGTTACCTTACATCGAATAATTAAAACGCTAACGGAATTATTAAGCGAGACTGTTCTCGTTGTATTGAACAAGATAGTTGCGGTACTAACATTGCTGTAGACCTCTTAGATCATATACACGGAGTATTTATACAAATGTTGCCAGAATATCTCCTATTGATTCATGCTTATAGCTCCGCCCACATTACGTAGGTTGGTCATATTAAATCTTTGACTACTTTGTATACTGAATATGAAACATGAATGCTCCTTGTCGCGATAAAGTATTAAGAACTTTTAGGTATAAGTATTTCATTCAAAGTGAAGATGAAGAAGGAGAATCACGTGAGATTTCTATTTAACGTGCACTTAAGTAATATAGATCTCCAGGTGCTTGTACATTACAGGTAGGAGGTGCTTTGGCAGGAATACCTACTACTACATATGTAATATAAATTTAAAAATTTAAAATTATGTTATAATCATTTTAGAATCAGATTAAATAATATTGAGCTTTAAAATACATTGAATAAAGTTATTATCCTACATGTCACGTCAGACATGAATACAGCCGTTTTTGCAAATTAAATCTTTCAAGTAATGCGATGCAGTAACCGTAGGTGCTAACAACACAAGTTAATCAGCGTGATCCCCTTACGACCTCCATTAGATAGACGCAGCTTAGGTACCTAATTGAATAAGGGACAAAATTAAACTGTGAACGGGCATGACCTCTTTCTATTCAAATTCGACTACTCAGACGACTTTACATACGTATGGCTGGATATTAGGCGCTTATCGACAGAGAGATTAACCGACCTGATTGAAAACGTAGGGCGCTAGTATATATATACTGCCTTGCGTTAACCGCGTTTATAAATTTTGTTATAAAAGTATAAGATAATGAAAATTTGTAGGAAGAAAATATGTATAATAGTTGATTGTGGGATAATATTACAATATCTAAGGTATCAAATTGCTTGGAATATGATGCTAATGTGATTATCTTTTATACTTATATGGCAGTGAAGCTACTAATTAGACGTAGGTGCTTCAGAAACGATGATGGACAAAGCTATCTTATCTACGAAATTTATTTAAATATTAAAATTGCAAAATTATAATATTAATTTGTTTTTAGTATGTAACTTATCTAGCCCTTGGATAGTTCTATTGCAAATATACATAAATCGGAAGGTTCTGCCTTAATTATTTCCGTCAGGTTAGATCTAATTGAAAGTTATGCAAATCTCCCAGTTCGACTCCTTCACAATAGTACCGGGATTCCGAATGAGTTAATCCGTGTTTATACTCCTAATCGGCCCCTTGCTGAAGGCCTTGTTACCGGTTTAGCTCACTGTTAAATTTATACAATGCCTTTTGTGTACAATGAGCCATTTATTTAACTTAAAGCGTTGTTTATGCTAACATTTTCTTTTATTGGAATATCTCTTATTGAAGTTTACGACATTGATTCTAAACATATTTTTTCGTTAGATTAAGTAATAAAGTAATTGAATTAAGAATTTTACATTATCTAATGAATTAAAGGTAAATCAAATTGAACCTAATATTGTATTTTGTTGCAGCTGAACTGAAAATGGACGTACTGCGAGAACGAGAAGTCAAAGACAACTTAGAGAGGCAACTTCTTGATGAGCAGAAAATGAGAGGTCAGTAAAAATAAAATTAATTATTATTCTGATAACCAGAATATAATAAAACCTATAGGAGTAGAACCTATAGTAACAAAGCATAACATAGCGGCAGTATAAAGAACAAATGGGGCTTAATTTGAACTCGTTCATAAATCGTGGATGAATTGTCCGCTCCACATTGGCTACAATTAACAGGAGATTTTGTTACAAGCGCATTGTCTTCCTCCTCGGCGCGTTATTTATTTCCAACATTAAAACTATTATTTTCTCATATTACAAGCTTGTGTCTTATGTTGCCAATTTTCTTTCCGTGCCACCGACCCATAGGCGCCTCTTCAATAATAATTGTTCATGCCACAATGTGTTGTGGGTGTTCAATTAATTCCATTTTTATACGTTCTTTCGCACGTTATAACCTTACATCGTCTCTTATTGTTAATGTTATCTATTTGTTTCTGCGCTTTCCCAAGCCGGTGATCGCGTGTACCAACATTTTCTTCGATTTATTGGCTCATTGATAGTTTTATGGGTTTCTTTGACGTCTATGTAATCACCATAATTATGCTATTTATAAAGACAATTTTGTCTCGGTACGTTGAGGGCACAAATTTATTTGCAGCATAAACGTTTATTGCTGTGGGTCAATGTTACCATAATTGGAAAATTTATAAAGCCGTAACAATTCTAAGTCTGTAAGTCTACATAATAGTCTATATAATAGAATTCATATTAATATTATTAAATGCGAATGTATGTCTGTCTACCTATCTATGACGCTTACGCACCAAAACCACCGCACCGATTTTGATGAAATTTAAAACAGACAAAGACTAAAGCTTAGGAAACTATTATAGGCTATGTTTGATTTAAATAAACAATATTCATATGGGAAACATACAGGTAATACTATATAAAATGTGATGTCTGAATTAAATCTGCTGAAAATTCAACGCTAGAAGAACAATCACAACTTGTACAAATATAAAGGTTAATTTGAACAAAACAATACCACCCTTTCCTCACCAATACAATGTTATGTCAGCTAGTAAAAAGAAAATCGACAGAATGGAGGTAACCTTTGTACAAATGTCAAGCGACACGGCAACGGTGAACTGACGCCTTGAGACAAAGAGTTTAATTCTATTGAAAACAAGACGAGCTATATTGAACTTTATAAATTAAATGATAACGTATTATTTCCTGCCCTAAGAACGCAATGAACAATTTTACATGTCACAAATGACATAAAGGTGGTGGTGAATACTTTATCAAGGTAGACATTTCTCTTGTGTAAATGTAATATAAATTTAAATGTTAATAAAGGTACGACAGGTCGCAGCATGTTTGCCGCGTATAATGAAAATAATTATTGCTTTTAAAACATGCATTTTAATTATATGACCGCTAACTGCACACTACAAAATTGAGACTAATAATTTGTTATAGGAGGTAATGTTTTTAAAGTTTGATGCTTTTGTAGTACAAATTATTGCGTTCGTACTAAACGCGAAAACGCTGCTAATGGGTTCCCTACACTATTTGGCGATCTTCGATCTAGGTTTAAAAGCTTTTTGACAACTTCTCTGGTCGTGCTAATACCTTTATCGACGGACCTTCCGGTTATAGACTAAAAATGTAACTAATACATGTCACTAGACGTTTCTTTTAAAGTATATTTATTTTTAAAATAATGTCAAAAAATTAACATAATTCATCTTTATTACTACTGACTATCTGCTACCTGCAATCTGTTACTATAAACAGATTTAATAATCCGTATTTTGTTTTGTGCATTTATTATATTTATCACTCACAACGATGTGCAATATTTAATACATTGGATATCATATAGATATAAGTAAGTTTGACGTGGCAACAAAGAGGGAAATGGAGGTTCCATACATAATTCACACGGTGAATGAACTCGATTGCGACGTGAGCAATACTGTTAATTGCCAAAAACCAATCATCAGATAGCGGTATACGCGTCGACGCTGTGAAATACAACTTTAGTTACAAAAGCTTATGCAGGAAATAGTGAACTCCTCGTCCTGAGGTAAATAGTCACTTCAAAACAGCCTACCACTTTTTTATGGACAATTAGATATTTTTATCTGAAGCCCGCTGTGTCTAATAAATTCACATTTGAATATTTTTTCGATACCCATTATAATTCACCGCTGATATATAAAACTGCAGCGGTTGAGTTTGGAAAATATCGCCTCGGGATAACAAAAATGAAATAACAGTGTAAAATTGATCGATAATAACAGTGAAATGGCTGATCACTGATGTAGATAGATCCAATCATAACATTCTTATGAGACTAATTTCTGTAGATGTAATCTCATATAAGCGTATAAACACAAAAAGTTTTATTAAAATCCAGAGGTAACATGATCGGAACAGGTTAATCTGAATGGTGATTGTGAACAAAGAAAAGTAATTAAATACCTTGAAATTAAATATAAAATTAAATGAAATAGTAATATTATAATTAGATATCAATATAATATGTACAAAATTAAATAAGTATATTGAGCTTTAATACATGTACATAAATTTCAAAAACATTTTTGTGCTCCAAGATTACTTTTACCAATTTCAACTACACAACCTACACAAAGTACACCCCATTTTTTTTGGAAGACTGATAGTTCGTCAATAGAACTGCATCCTGCCTGATGATCAGGTGTGCACTCCATGCAGTTACTGTTGGTTGGGATTAAATTAATAAATAATTTCAGCTTTTCAGTGCCTATGTTTAGCGTAAAGTAGTATTACTTTACGAATTCAAAACCTGATATTTTGTAGCAAGCTTATAAGGCTATTTGCTGGCTACTGCGATCTAATAACAATCAATCAGGGTGGTGGATCGCAGTTCACCATGAAAATTGGAACGGAGCCGACGAGTCTAATCAACCTTCGCGGACCACGTCTATTCATAATAGGCATTGTATTGAATAATCCAGTATCGTATGGAAATCTAGTACTGTCATAATGCGCAGCGGTTCTATTTAAATGTGCTCACGGTTTTCTAATCTCAACAATTAATTTATCATTGCAAATTAAAATTCAAGTACTAGGATAAACAATTATAGTGATTCATTAATTGAAATATTGGAGAATCCACGTCAGTTTTTAATCGATTTAAAAAAGGAAGTGGTTTCAGTAGCTACATCGGGGAATTCTTCTCCATTTGTTGTCATTTCGTAGTATCGTTTTCGTGAATTGATTCTGTAAACTATTTTTTACTAAGTTACAGGTACTTTTAGATAGTTTCATCTGGATTTGTTTAAAATTTGATGATAAAATCCAGAATAAAATCAAATTACTTAATTATATTCCATGACATCAGAATGAATATTCTCTATTAAGTATGAAATACAACATTTTGGATTATCATTTACCAAACTAAGCATAGGACGTATGTGAGGTCCAGTTGAAGTATACCTAATTCACTTACAACCAAATGTAGGCACGCCTTCGCGGGATTTCTCGAAAATGGTGCTCAGTTAAGATTGATATATTCATTTATAATTGAGTTGGACTTTAGAACCCCAGTAAGAGACACCCTTGAGGGAGCGTGCTCTTTCATTACCAAGGATGTTATGGCAGTCTGTAGTAAAATCGGCAAGGCTACCATAGTTTTCACCCTATGGTTTTGAGACGTTCCGGTCATGACTTAACCTTTTGGAAGCAGGCCCGTATTTGGGTTGTTATTTAAGTCATCTTTTAACGTTCGTGTGTATCATGTCTACTGTAACGAGTGTATGTATAATGAATATAAATGTGTATATGTTTTTTGACAATAAACACACACCAATAACATACAACGCTTTACTAAAATCTATTTTGATATCTAAAAATGTTACAACTCACTCACAATTTTATTTTATTTAATACAGCCTATTTAACATCCACTTGAAAATTAAATTTATATCTATACGTACGTTTTTATTCTAATTTTGAATATTTCCTTCAATGGTTGCCATTTATTCATGTTTTGATACCTAAGACTTTTATTTCTTAACGTTTAATTTATAAAATGAATATTCTACACATTCGCGAGGCCGGCTCTGTATCCTTGCATTTGAGACAAGAAACCGAGTCGGTATAATTCTCATTGTGTTCGAGATTGCGTAATTAAATAACATGTAGGCCTCAACATTACGGGCGTCTTGAAAGGGTTCGCAATGGAAATGTTACGCCAATTATGTGTACATTATGTTCGGAATGGAGGGTTATCGATGCTCGCTAGATATCTTTCGTGAATTTGTGGAATTTGATATTATACAATCAGAAAACACTTCCATTTCAACCAAATTCAAAGGGTATATAGGTATAAATAATTCACATATCCTGAGATCCTATGTAGATAACTAACAATACACGTACAATACAATAGATTGCTATAAATAAAAAATACTTATCGAGACTATGTAGGTATTTGCATTTAATGATAAAATTCAGTTGACATAAACATTGTGACGGGTATCTACATTAACATATTTAGGACTGTCAAACGTCGAGCCCCAGCAAACATTATCATTGCCAGACAGTCGAGTGATCAAATTCAAATGAAATCGTTTAACAGGCGGACAATCGTATCAACATACGTCAGTAGTCAGTGCAATCTATCGAATGGCGCCCACCCCAACCGTAATTGTATTAGTTTGTACATTTGAAACACTGGCTACCAATATTGCTTTATAAGCAAGCATGCACATTGGACATTACATCGTCATTGTTTGGTTTATATCGATGTTATTCTGTGATGATTACTTTAATTTTTGAAGTGAAAACTTCTTTAGCGGGGTAAAAACTATTAAACTCGCGCGTCAGGATCACTTGACCTTTGAACTGTAACCGACGACTGACGTCATACAACATTAACAGACTGTTTATTTTGCAAGATACGACAAGAAGCTTCGTAGTTTAACGGTGAACGCTTCGTCTGTAAGTCCTTATGGTTCCAGATAGTACCGGGTTCGAACCTGTGCTTCTGACACTATTTGTGATTATTTTTCTTTTTGTAATTTATTACTTTGTGATTATTTTTTCTGTTTGTAATTTATTAATTTCTTCTGACAGAAAATTAGCAGAAAATTAGTGATAGGTTCTATGATTGGTGCTATATTAAAGGTATGGTATGTTCTTTTTATCTTCTTCTCTGTAAATAACGAAGAAAGAAAGAAAGAAAAAGTTTTCACTTCTGCCGGCACTCCCGGAGTGCAACTCGTGTTTTTTTAATGAAAATCTTTAGACTCGTTGCGCTATATCTTTATACGTTCATGCAGTTTTTCCTATTTGTATAATGTTGATTTTATAGCCAAATAACCTGTGAAAATAACCCAACGAATATATAATTTTATTAAAATATTTGTCATTCGGTCATCCTAAAATATGTGTACATTTTAACTCGACCTTTACAGATACAATCCGCATGATCCGAATGTGTACACTGTGTGCGGTGCTATTGTGTCTGAGACGGAAATGTCCTATTACAGGATGTGTTGTATGTTTGTATAGTATGTCATTCTAGTTGTTATTAAAATCGAAGTATACTTACTGATTTAATAAAGGAACAATACTTTTGCCAGTCGATACAATTTGTTATTTTTGAGATTTATACGATGTAGGATTGTGTGCAGTTAATCAATGAAAAATATGGAGCTTGAATTCAAACGTAGATTTAAATGATTCTTTGAGGTACAGACAGCAAAATTAGATAGTAAATCTAAAGTACACCCCATACAACCAAGGTATAACTATTACCAAAAAGGAAGAACCCACAAATGACGATCAAGTTCTCATAAAAATTCCTAAGATATCTTACGCGAGTGGAAAGATCAAAAATATTTGACGTACATGGTAAATCCTGACCGCGGTGGGACGTGTAAATTTGCGCCCAATGCTGGGCTATATCCAAACCGTGTACGGAATTCAATTACCAGATACACTTACATACGCCTTTTAGGGTTCACTAGCTGACTACTAATGGTACCTCCTGTAAGTTATTTAATGAAACCAGGAACGTGACGAGACTCAAATTTCTCGATTGTTTTTACATTGCTTGAAAAAAGAAGTCAGTTGTGTAAAATAGTTAAGATTGTTGCCTTAACTGCCTGACTTGGTTTTCATAGAAGGTTTAAGGTCACGGATAGTTCACATCAAAAATACACACTGATGCCCTGATCACCGGTTTATTAACTTGACTTTTAACAGTCTCTCGGTCTTATAATTATCATTTTCAACCTGTACTTAACTTTAAACTTTTAACAAATCATCAGCTCCCACGCCGACATTGAATTGTCTCTCCTATCATTAAACGTTATGTACGAAACGATAATAGCAGACGTTCGTTCAAGTTCCAGGTTTAATTTATAGCAATATTTAGTGATCTGAACTCGACGATTACTATTTAATCGATTGTACTGTACTGTTGCAGCCTCATAAATAAATCTTTAAACAAAAGGGGTACATAGTTTCGAAATAATAACTTTTTTTTTTTTTTTTTTACGTGCGGGAAATCCCCACGGATACCCGCCCCTCCGGAGCCGGAGGGGTGGGTTATGTCGGACTCGAACCGACTAAACCGCACGCCGTCTGTGGGTCGTGGTGCTAGGCCGAAGGTGAGGTTGTCTTGCGACATATCCCTCGCACCCCGGCTGACCCAGGGCCATCCCTTTCGGTCTGGCCCTCCTCGGGAGGTGGGGACCACGCCGTCCCCGACTCAACCCCGGTGTGGGGAGGCGCGCATCGATGCGCGCCGCCGCCGTGGCCTGCTTCTGCTAGGTTGACGGGTGGCTCCACCCGTCACCCTCAGGCCCGCGCTCATGGGGGGCGGAGGTCTGTAAGCGCCCTCCGACGCCCGAGCCGCCTTCGGGCGCGAGCAGCGATGTCAGCGAGTCTTTCTCGCTCACCGCGCCGCGCCCGCTCTGCTGTCTCCTTCGCGAGCATGACCTGCTCGCAGAAAGAGGCGCTGGCCGCCCACGCATCCGCGCAGCGGACCATCGCCGCGAGCAGGGTGGAGAGCGTGAGCACTCTCACCCCCAGGGCCTGCACAAGCTCCCGCCTCGGCGTCTCAAACGCCGGACACTCGGTGAGCGTGTGCAGCCCCGAGTCCACGCTCGCGTCGCAGTGATGGCACTCGGGCGTTGGCTCAATACCCATCAGATGCAGATACCGCCCGAAGTAACCGTGCCCGGTTATCATCTGCGTCTGACGGTACGAGAGGCTCCCGTGTGGCCTCTCTAGCCACTCCCCCATGATGGGCCTTACCGCCGCAATGACGGCGTGCCCTGCGCGTGGTTGCCCAAGTCGTCGCTCCCACTCGGCCACCATGACCTGGTGGAGCCGGGATTTCTCGGCCCGAATGTCCTCGGGCTCGGGATCGAATCCCCGCTCCCGCGCCTCCTTTCGGAACTGGTATAGTGCCGAAAGGGCCCTCGCTTCCAGGATCCACGGTGGCGAAATAATAACTAAGTAGAAACGATAAAATGGAATGGAAATGGAAACTGATACTAATCTGTATACATATCTACTTCTCCTTCTTGAATTCATCAATGGATATTACAGGATCTCATACTATTAGGGACATAATACTTAAAAATACGTCTAGAAAAGGTAGTTGATGCATTTTATGTTCTAAACATCCAATATTAAAGGATTTTTGGCCATTTCTTAAAACCCAAAATTTACCGGGATTTTTATTATAATTAATTGTACTATCTAAGGCAATTCTCAAAATCTTTCTCATTAATGAAATTATATTGATTCAACTTAAATTTCATTTATAAGGAATCTTCATTACATGGCTTGATCGCACTTGGCTACTTTTTTGCGAGTGTGAGGTCTCGTGGAAGTTAGCGGCGCTACAAAGTTTTGGTGGGCGATACTCGGTAAATATTTACACTCGAACGTTGCTTCAGCGGTTTCATTCAGTTTTTTTCTTGAGGTTCGTCTGTGGCCATGGAAAAATTGTTTCAAACTGCTACAGGCTTCGTGTTCGTTAATCTGTCTCGTTTCGGCCGTAGCTTGCAATTTGCTTGACATTAATTACCTTCGAACTGGTTATTTTGTGTAGTTCATTTAGTTCTTTTCACCTTAAGATCCCTACTAAAATAAAAAAGGTTGGTATTCTCAAGGGCAGAAAGAAATGCATTACTATTCAGTTACAAGAAAACTGTGATAGTTTCGTTATTATATATTTATAAAAGTACCTACGTAATTACTGTAAAGATTTGTTTAAAAGAAAGAAAGTTATTCTCTAAGTTAAGTACTAATTACTTCATATCTATTTGTTGTAATTTTGTTATAATATACAGTTTTCGTCGTCAAAGTCAAAGTCAAAGTCAAAAATCATTTATTCTGTATAGACCATTAAAACGGTACTTACAAAACGTCAAGTTTAAAAAAAATCTAGACTAGCTTAGCAAATGGACCACCGGTTCGAAACGCGGCCCCGACCTGAGAAGACTCCTGCAAGAAACTCAGCGGGCATTTTTTTTTTGGAAGATCATCGTTATTTGCTCTACCTATGTATGCTATTCAAGTATGCTGTCTTGTGATGACAAATTACACAAGCAAGCCATACATCCATACTTAGCCATACAAGCTGCCATGCCAACAAAATTGGAATTACGTACGTCCCACAATATGAATGTTGTGTATACGGGTACGGCATCGACGTGACATCCTTTCCAAATCATACGTTCTTATGTCTCTAATAATCTTCTGAAATATCATTCAACATCGCTCAGAACGAAAATGTTAAATTCCTTCTCTGTACCGTTCTAATGTAATTTAATTAGTAACCCCTTGAGACTTCCCTTGCTATTAAATATATTATGAATCTCTTTTAACATGAAAACCACAATCTATAACGTTTTCGATGAAAGTACACTTTGGCGTATTTCAGAACAACGCTCAATTGTGAATCAACTCTCATATTGACATTAGAACTGTCAACAAGAATACAGTTTTTATTTTTTTTTTTTTATAAAACTGAGGTAGTAGACAGCACACAGCCCAATTGATGGTGAGTGGTTACTGTGGCCTATGGACGTGTGCAATACTAGGGGAATCACACTCGTGCTGCCGACCCTGTAAACACAAAGAGTTTCTGTGCCGTCAGTGTAGAAGACAAAGCAGGAATATAAGTCTTCAGGCTTTCACGGCCGGCGTTGCATGCCCGGAAGCAGTATATTCTAAAAGCAGGAATAGACTTTGGTCTTCCCACTGACAGCACAAAACCTCTCCAGTGAGCTCTGGCTACCCTACTCACTTCCGGAATACAACACGATTATGGCTGCGGAATTCTGTAGGGCGGGAGGTACTCAGTCGGACTGCTCAATTGGACGGGAATACCGTCATGTCCTACCTCCTATGTGTCTTCAGATTTAGTTATAAATCAAGATTCAGGACTGAATATCATTCTGAAATAAGGGCCTTAGTTTATCCATTTAGGTATGTGTATTTTTCACGGGGGTAGGCAGAGAGAACATCTCCCTTATTCACTCATTTTACAAACATAAATGGCATAAATCTTGGCCCTATTATTAATAGTCTCGTATATTACAGATTTTCATTAAAGTATCCTTAATAAATCAAAGATATGTAAAAAGAGTTTGACAAATGAAAATAGAATCACGATTAGTGATATCCCGGGGGCAGTTTTGTGAAATGAAGCGTTGTATGAGCTCTGGAGCGCGGAAGTAATTTAAATGATTAGATTTTGTTGTCTGGTCAGCATTGCACATCTCATCAACAACTTCATTAACCAAATTATATGACATTGTGAATAATTATTACATACTGCTTGAATCTAACAAGTGTATTACCAAGTTTTACTTCTTAGTTTATACTACTTATTAATTTTAATAAGGGAACCAAGATACTCTACCTGGGACTGCTCGAGTTTTATTTACTCGGTGTTTGGTGAGCTACTTCTATAAGTCTTGATAGTACCTTGATGACCGAGCTGTAATAAATAAATAAAAAAAAGAGCTTTGCTCGGTATTTTTTTTGTAACAACGCCATCTGCTTGTAGCTTTAGTGTTGTTGTGTCGCTAAAGCAGTTAGTTGCTCACATCGACAGGAGATTTCAGGAAGAGTTATATTCCTTTTCCTTTTTTTTAGCTTAAATGACATTTTGTAAAAATGAATCCTAGCTAGATTGATTTATCGCCCCCGAAACCCGAAAACTGTATACTAAATTTCATGAAAATCGTTGAAGCCGTTTCCGAGATTCCAATTATCTTAATATATATAAATCTCGTGTCACAATGTTTGTCCTCAATGGACTCCTAAACCACTTAACCGATTATAATAAAATTCGCACACCATGTGCAGTTCGATCCAACTTGAGAGATAGGATAGTTTAAATCTCAAATTATGGTCCGATTCGCGATAACCGACATCCACGCGGGCGGAGCCGCGGGCGACAGCTAGTATATATATAAAAATAAATACAAGAATTTCTTGAATGAAATTTTGAAGCATTTACTATGCTAACTTTTCAAATAGATTAAGATAGGAAAAAGTGAATGTCGGTAGATGGCTCCCACCGTCGCCCTTAGACGGTAGTATAAGAGACTTTGGATAGCTTCAGGTGTGGCTCGGTGGCTCAGTGGTCAGAGCATTCCCCCTGTAAGGGAAAGAGCGTGGGTTCGAGTCCCACCTGAGCAATTCACTTTTTCCTATCTTACTCGATTTGACAAGAATTTCTTGTTTAAAGATATGAGACTAGTATATGTAGGTACAGGCTTTTCAGTTGCGAAAATGTGGGTATGATTAATAAATGTAATAAATGTATGTGTGTAAAGTATGATACCCTAGCACTTATAAGAAAAGTCCCTTAGAGAATAAATTTATCTATTATCTTTTTATTTCTTAAAAAGTGGAAACATGTCGCGGCTATGGCGGTGAGCATGGGACCAAACAAATGTCATTACATATTTCAGCGCTAAGTAGAATCCGATGTTGGCGTGTTGTTGTAGCGAGCGATGACCACTCTGACTACCTTTTAAGAACTAGTTCAATGTAGGTACTCGCCTTATCAGGAGGTACTAGGCCTTTATGTGCATGCTACCTCTTCAATTTGTTTTATAAGTTAAGATAGTTATACGTTTTCCGCAGTTCACACAGAAATCTATACATATAAATAAAATTGGAGTGACTGTTTGTAATATTGAAATAACCGTTTTATACTACATGCATCTGAATAAAATACGGTACATACATCAAAATAACATTTTTTACAATTTTTGTCTGTCGGTCTATCTGTCTGTTTGTTCCGGCTAATCTATGAAATGGGTGGACCGATTTTGACGGGACTTTTATTTGCAGGTGTAATAAGCTGAGTAACTTAGGGCTACTTTTATTTAAAAAAAAAAAATTAAATGCTCAATAGCGTTGACTCAACTCTGGGCGATAACTGACATCCATGCGGGTGGAGCCGCGGGCAACAACTAGTTTTAACTAAAATAGTTACTTGTAAATAAACTTGAATAGAATAATAGAATAAAAATTGAATGTAGGGAACCTATTGCGTGTATGTGATCCTACTAAGATCTATGGAGCCCATGCCAACCTCATATCAACAGATACAAGGCTCTGTCGCAGGCTTTCCTATTGGAGTTTGGAAGTCAGATGGTAGTTCCCAAAACCCATGATAAACAACATCAGGACGGCAAAGCGTAGAAGAATAGATCCTGGTCTCAAAGTGTAAGTTTCGAATGCATCCGGAATTGGTTTTACAGTGTTGTTATATGTATATTTTATCAAAATGATAATGACACTCCTACTATTAGTTATACGCTGAAAGAATCATTATGCAAGATTTGTACAGAATCTGATAGGTTTCTTACGTTCAGGTGCGGTGTAAAGCTGTCATGCATTTACAACAAAACAGTGCAAACTGGGTAGGTAGAATATGCGTTTTATAATCAAGAAAATAGTAGTGCAGTACATGACGTTTAATTTAACTAACCATCAACATTCGTAGTGAGATAGCTCGGAAAGCCAACCAAGGTTTCACAATGTAAGCAACCTTATAATTACCACTACTGTAATTATAAACTTGTACCCAACATATCTATAAGACGATGCTAATCAAGACCCTATTCAAATTCATTACACCTAAGAGAAAAGTAATAAATATAACGTCCTAATAAAATCTCGCACAACATAGGAAATAATAATAAAATATTACAAGACCCGAGATTTTGTCTAATTAATTTTGTATATACGTTCTGTGGGGCTACGATGTCTTGGGAGTAACATACAATGAGTCCGGAAAACCGAAGGCGAGGTGGTAACAAGATCCACCAACGAGCTAAATTAGAATTTATGATTGTATGTGAAATTGTTAGAACGGGTTTCAATGTATATTATAATGTTTCGCTGTTATAAGATGGAGTTGTAATCAACTTTACGAGGAAATTGGCGAAATACCTAATGAACTTTGTAATTAGTCTATTGTATTAATTAAGAATCGTAAAGTTAATTTGTGACAAATTCAAATGTATGTTTCGGGAATAAAGATTCATAATATGTATTGATATTCTTTGTAAATACTCGTCTTGAATCTTGAACCTACAATTAAAGGTGACTTTAGTTTTTACTTGTTTTTGTCAGCGATTTCGTTCGTTTGGATGTAGGTAATCGTGGTTTCGTACGAACTCGGCCAGTCGCTTACAATTAACCCATGTGGCAAACTTGAGTAGTCAAATGTCATTACGATTGAATCAAAGATTTATTCGTACCTATTCCAAAAACATTTACAGAATAATACTGACTATAGAAGTATCGTCAGTCAACACTGAACTTATCATCCACCTTTAGCCGTAATTATTATGAGGTTAATTAAAATTGCTTCCTACATAATTTCGCTTCAACAGGTACTTCTATTATGATATTATAAAGAACAATTTCTATGATTTCTTCCTTTGTGAGAGGCAATACAAACTGTACATATAAACTGTACTAAAAACTGAACGTTTTGTTTAAAACCAAAAGAACAAAAAAGATTTACATAAAAAGTTATTGTTAAATAATCATATCTGTTAATGTGTTCAATTATAAATAACTAGGTTTTACCTGCACGTGGATGTCGGTAATAGCGACTAAACATAGCATGTCTTTTATCAAGGTCTAATCTACCCATATACCAAATATCATCAAAATCGATTCAATGGTTTAGGCGTGAAAGAAAAACAGACACTTTCTCATTTATAATATTAGTATGTATATGCATTGGTCCAAAATTAAAGTTGTTCAATATAATGACTGAACAACTCTAGTATTGGAACAATACGAGACGAAATGCGCAAATTTAGCAAAATTTATGCTACAATTTCCAAATTGCCCATCGGAGCGCATGAACTACTGAGGCGGAGTTGCGTGTTAGCGCCAGACCACTGGGAGTTAGAACTCGGCACAAAACTGGCGGTCGGCGACACTGGTATGAGTCAACCGGCCACCGGGCGAAGTCAACGTGCCCACCCGTGCGCCAACCGCTCACTGCCTCTCTCGAAATACTCTCCACCGTATAGACACTACACTTCGGCAGTGTCATGAGACAGGACATGACATTGCGGTCAGAACTATTGCATGATTCTTCGTATCAGTTCGTGTCATCGTAACATTTATAAATTATCTAACTCTATTACAAGACAATTGTGCAAATAGTATATTACTAGGATTATGTAAGAAAACAGTTAATCAAGATATGCTTTGGCAAACAATACTTTACTGATTTATTCTTACAACCAATTAAGTACAACCCTAGAAATAACAATTCTATGAAATATTTCCGAATATTAAATCAAAACAGTACTAATCGGAGAAAATTGGCTGACGAAACATCCCCTCGTAAATCCGATTCACTGCAATAACAACATCAAGTGGATTTATAATTATCGAAAGAGCGTTTAAGTCGCGTTTTAATTATAGAAACAAACAAAAACAGGAATCTCTAATGTCTTATGAAGTTTCGAAGTGAGTCGGGACTTAAATTCCAAACTCTTTGTTGTGGAAACAATTTTCTTGCAATAGGGGTGAGCGTTCTACTGAGGCAGTCCTAGCAACAGTGGCGTAAATCATGACGATTGTGCGCTTGAAATCTAATAGACCCTTATTTTCTTGAGTAATAATAAATTTCTGAAGCGGTATTTGTAATAAAATACAAGGCACAATTGTAGAAATAAGATAAAAGACGGACCGTGATAAAATCGTAATCGTATAAATTAATAATTAATGGACAAGGTTAAACAATAATCAGAAGAACATAAATATAATAGCGGCTCCTAGATGAAGGTGTTGCTTTATCGTATGATTAAGTTTATTTTTCACATCAGGATCACCAATGATAGCCGGTCGGGGTCTCATGGACGTCCTATCTAGGGTATAGCTGGTTCTCCGGCCACACAGGCGTAGATACAGGATGTGACAAGATATCGTGCGATTTTCGTTGCTTAGTCCTACATACGCACCTCATCGTTACTTTCAATGAAGTAAAGCTGGCGGTTTTCACACATACAAAACTAGGGTGGATAATTCAACTAATTATTAGAATTATGTGGATCTTTGTTAGAATCGATTCTAAAAATGCTTTTTTTAATATTTGCTGATCAACGAAAGCTGATAAACTTTTAAGGTCACAAGGCAAAATTAACACGGACGTAACTTAAGCAAGATCAAATACTTATATTATTTAAAAATGTATTTGTAAAGGTCAATAATCATTAGACTTATTTTTAACAGCACATAAACATTATCAGAGACCCTTCAATTACTGTACGTAAGTTAGTAAGGAATGGCTTCAACCCTTAGTCTTCGCTACAGTACTCACCCAGCAACGGGAAATTCAATAATAATTTGAACTCCGTGCCCGGCCAACCGCTTCCGGTGTCTCGTGGAAATCGCTTATTGATCAAGAATCTTACACTGTCGTAAGCGTTTTGAAAATGAACGTGTTTGTTAACTATGTTACTTGTAAGATATAGATTTCGAGATAAAGCTAGCAGAATATCGAAATAGATATGGAGACGATCACACTTATATACACCATTGACTTTATTATGGAATTATATTGGAAGAAACAACATGCAACGAGTAGTTTTATAAGAAGTAGATACTTAACTCAATAGAACATTATTTACTCTTATTAAAGGCAGTTGTTCCATTCAAGTAGTATGTGTCCTAGTGTTTTTGTGCAACATAACTGAAGAAGATAACAACTATATTCAAGTAATTTTAATTAGAAAATCTAATTTTAATGAAGATTTTTAACGTACATTGGCATTGAAGATATCTGTAAATTTCATCTAACAATTCAACTCGATAAATGAAAACACAGAAAGGTGTTTACGTAATAAACCAAACGCAATTAAAATCGATATGTCTGCAAACGGAGAAGTCGTTCGATTCAGCGAACATGTATCAATGCATCGAATGCACGAATCGATTGTAACGATTGTCGATTGCGGGCTAATAAATTGTTTACATTGGCCGGTGTGCGATCATTAAGATCTTAGTTTACTGCGCGACCACACACGGCTAACAGACGTCGATGAAGCCGTACGCCGAATTATTGCAGGATATCGTATTAAACTTGCTGCTAATATCATATTAAGTACTGGAACTGTTAGTGACAGAAATAGACTTCCAGTATAAAATGTGATGGTTCCTTGTTTCGCAAAACAAATAATTTACAACTGGATTGAACTATTGTTTTTTCATATAATTTTAGTTGCATCAAATTATTCATAATTCTCTGCCTACAGAAACACCTAACATGGATACTGTTTGACGTAATTTTATTGACAGATCAATGGGCGAGTCGGTAAGGGGCGACCTAGGCAAACGTTCTTCGATCAAATCGAAGACGTCTTAGGTAAAGGCCAGGTCAAAGTACCCAGAACCGACGCGCTTGTATGAAAACGCTTATGAAAGTAGGAGAAGCAAAAAAGGTGTGTCAGGATCGTAGCAAGTGGAAAGAAGTGGTCTCTGCCTACCCCGATGGAAAAAGGCGTGACCTTATGTATGTATGTATGTATCAATTATAGAAAATGAATAAACACACCTTTCATCCCCATTTTTAATATGTAATATAGCGATCCGCCCCGGCTTCGCACGGTTGGTAAAAATGTCACCGTGGAAATGAAAATATGTTACGCAATATGTTGTAGCTTTCCAATGGTGAAAGAATTTTTGAAATCGGCACAGAAGTTTTTGAGTGTATTCATTACAAATATATACATAAAAAACAAATCTTTCCTCTTTATAATAGTAGTATAGATAAATAGCAATTCATGGAAGTAATTATTATCTTCAGCTAAAAAGCAGATTTCGAAAAAATATTGAATGTATGACTAGAATTCCACTGAACAGTTAATTGTTATTTTTCAAATAAAAACACACAACACACAATATCATAACTTTATATAACCGGTAATAAAGTCTTACTCTGGGTCATATAATTACAACAAAATTGGTAACTTTATTTTAAAGCATTTATACTTTAGTCATGATTTTATTGTCTCATTGACAATCATTTAAAGTACAGTAGTAGTACAGTCATATAAAGTCTCAAAATCTCCATTAAATGTGTACAGTTCAAACCAATTATATGTTTCAACAATAAAGTCAGTTTCGTTTTGACGTGTTGGTCCACTCGTGAAAGATGATTCAGTTTATAATCCCGCTAACAAATTTGAGTTTAATGCGATCAGCACCAGTTTATCTCTTTACTCATTGCTTTTTATCGCGAACTCATTTGATTGTTTATGGTTACTACTTGTTATTGCGCTCTATTATTGACTGAATGTTTATTTGACTTGGAAACTGCGAAGCAATCGTAATATTTAGAGATGTTCCATTTTACAAATAACACAGAGTAGTAAAATGTTAAGTGTTTTGTGAATATAGAACTTGTCTTGTTTATGATTATAAAACTAGGATTGATTTATCTCTATAAATGAAATATAACTTAGATAGTATTAGCTGTCATAGAACATCATACGCCAGGTAATCGAAGCTATTTATGAAAAACTACTATCAAAGCCCGCCAGAATTCCTGAGGACTTCCGTTCAGATAACATCCAAGCTTCCAGAAATAGACGACAAGGTGTTGTATTAATCAATTCGAAATCCATATTTTTTTAATTTGACCAGGAAGTTATAATTCACCAAAACTACGTTGATTAGTAAAAAGAGATTATAGATAGGTACGTATTTCTTCTCTTTTTGGGACCAAAATATGATGATGGAAATACACAAGAGTTTATGAGGATTGCTATAGAGAACCAATGAAAAAATATAAATTTACATCAAAAGTAATCATGATGTTGCTCAGTTTATTACTTATAAGTTTATAACTCTGATTGGGGTTCCTGTAGCGAGAACTTTCATCAGCATCCGACAAAATGACATAGGGATGTAATTTAATTCTTTCGGGTAGCAGACAATATTTCACCAAAAATGAATTATCTCTTGCTCTGTCGATGTAAGTACTATATACCTACATGTGTGAGATAATCAAATGTCGTTAGTGAAATTGACTCGTGAATATCCGTTTACAAGTGAAGGCCGGGTAGATGTGAAATTTTGTTCTTTTAAATCGACTTCAAAAATGAAGGAGACTATCAATTCGACACATAGATATGTATCTAATTTTATTGGGACACTATATTCATTTTATTAGTAATGTGAATGTTTATGTAGTTGTTAAAATAAAATATGATATTACAAAATGATAAGGTCAAAAAAATTAAAGGTCCTTTTAGATATTGGCATTCGGGTAAAAAATGTACATACATGTAATCTTGTAGTTTGAGGATTAATGCATTTACCTAAACATGCAATTTATTTTTGAATTGACTTAACAAATTAAAAAAAAATGCATCTTCCACTTATTGCAGTAGTTTATTGTATGGTAAAATTGATTCTTGAAAAATTTATACATACAACAGAATGCTTTCTGTATGATTGGCTGATACTATGAGAACCATTAAATATCATATTCATGATTGCTTCGTGAGAGTGATACGTTAACGGAATACGTTAACTAAATGCATAATTAAGTTTAATTGAAATTAAAATCATCCAAAACTTTGACATCGACTATGCAAGTAATTTGTAGTTATTAACTATCCAAAGTCTGTTAAAAGAAACAAATTAATGAGACATGAGGTAGAATAACATCAACCATTTGAGCAATATAAAAAATATCACTTCAATATTCGCTGAAAAGTATGATACCCGCTCAACCTCTAGTTCACGATAAATCTGATTTATATGTAATATATCAGAAAGGTTGAGTTTCCATTCATCACGTTGTATTACTTCCCAAATAACTTTCTTTACTCGTCAGATCTTTATTCTCAAACATTCGCTCACACAATTTAATTTAATAAACTGTCATAAAGCTGCCAGCATGTGTTAGTGTTTACAAATGGACCGGACATACGTTTTCCGGCTTGGTTTTCCAACAGGGGACGTCCGTTCGCACCCCCATGATGAATTCGCCTTTTATTTTGTACCACTTGATTCAATTGAGAGTGATTTTTGAGCGTGAATGGGCAGCCAGAGTAATTTGGTTCTGACAGGCCGAAATACACATTGAAAGCTATAAAAGGTTCAAACCAAACTTAATCAAGACTGCTTTTTTGTTTTACTGTTTGTTACATAAAATTGTTTTGAAGTCAAAGTGGTTTATTTCTTGCTAAAGCATCCCGTGAATGTTTAAAATATATACATTTTGTCGTATCGCCGTGCAAATCCATTTAAGTTTTACAGACAAAGTTTACGCTGGCAATATTCCGTAACAAGACTGCAAAATCTTAGCAGACCATTTGAGCAGTGCCCTTACGAATAGTTAGTAGACAATAAATTATTTAATAACCCCTCGGTTCCGAGTGAGAGCCGTGCACTTAATCTGGGCGTACATATGAAATCGGCTCTTTAGAAACAATTAATATTGCCATGATTAAACCAGGATCCGTTTGTAAACGTGAGTATGATATTGCGAAATTGAGGCAATTTATGAAAATTATTGAAGCGTAAGGCAGGTAATATAATTAAATATCTGGTTAAAGAATTGGAATGGAAATCTGAAGTAACCAATGCTCTCAACATATAGGTACATAGAACAGCAAAAGGGTGAAGTATTTGTCTAATTCCTTGAAGGTTTTGTATTTCAAAGCTTACACAGTGTCATCAGTAATTACTGCCCTGACTGACCGACTATGTGGCGGTGACCGGTGTCAGGTTTTACTCAAGAATTTTCTCTAATTTCTAATATGAAGGGTTGCATTATTCATTCTCGTGAGGTATAGGTACTTACTTACCGTTCGGTGATTTTTATGAAGTTTATTAATGGACGAAATGAGAGTTGGAAGATTTCGTCATATCTATGCCCTAAGAAAGGTAAAATTTAGTATTTCCTTCTAATATATAATACTAATAGTATTTCAATGATTGTTTGGTAAAAATACTTATGCCAATTTATAATGAATATTAGAATCCTCTCTGATTAATTTACCCTTTTCAGACTCAATAAATGCAAACTTGCCGGCATTTAATACATAGGTATCTACTTAAATTAATTTTTAATGAGACATTAACTATATTTAGTTCATATCCTTAGTTGTCCAGCAGAAACTTTAGAGTAGGTTCTATCAAATATAGAACGAACGCAATCCACGTAAAGTCATCAAAAGCATCTCAGATGTTTTAATTTTCCCCTGTACAAAATGCGAGAAGGGGTGTTCCATTTGATGTCCAGGGTCGATGAAGTTCGAACGCTTTATTACTGTGTCCGGCTTTAAGTGGGTGTAAAGTTTCAACACCCTTTGATTTACTTGCTGTGCGGGGGATAGGTGTGCGACGTTTCGGACCAAATTTGTTTTAGAGTTGTCTTTTTCCATTGTAACTCGTTGCTACTCGTTGTGTTTTGGTTTTGCTTCACCAATCTGACCGATCTTTTTGTCATTTTGTGTCGTCTCTGTGTACCGTATCATGTAGGCATATGGACTGAATATGTTACGAGAATTAATCACTTTAACCACCGATGTCGGGAATATTAGGGACAATACTAACCACATAATGGGCTAGGCAATTATTACACTAATACCTTAAAGGACCTCTTTAATCCCCTAATCGGAAGCCAAACTAACGTAGTGCCGTCCCGCATAGAAATATCTTAAATTGGCAACACGGTCCGGTGGGCCGACCATAAAACATCTTAATGAGTACAGCCAGCAGCTGTGGACCCCTATATTACCGTTCTCATATCCATGCAAACTACCCACCGACGACGTCTTAGCGGCCTTACTTTCCTCCTCCTTGTTTACAAGTCGACAACTAATTTGCTGCAATATGTGCATAGGACAACATTACGGGCGCTATCTCCTCCGTGCGTGGCTTGCATACATTTGCTCCTTCCTAGCCGCAACAAGGTTGTTCCTTGACCTGACCCTTCACTCAACCCTCCTATATTCAAATTCAGCCCGGACCGGCCATTTGGATGCGGATTTGTTATAAGATTAAAGGAAGATTTCACTTGTGAAACAATATGGCAGCCGATTTACATATTTCGTTTCCTTATTAGTTTCGGGATATTTGTTTTGGGGCCGCCGAATTTACATCCACTGACCGATTAAATGGCCCTTAGGCGTCTTTAATGGGGGTGCCGCGTGGTCGTTGTTGGCCTTAACAAATGTGTGCTTATGCGTAATTGAATATTTTATGGGCTGAACCAAATTTAATGTCGAAACCTTATTGATTCCTCATAGTTATAACGCTTATTCTCTGGAATCTGATTTCGTTCTAATAGCAAAGCATATTTATCTGTGGGTCCAAAAACAAACATCCCTCTCATATTCCACCTTTTCAGTTACCGAGTGTGTTTATCGTTTGCATTTATCTGTTGACTGTTTTTATTCCGCGGTTGACATTTACCCTCTGTTTCAACAAACGCGGCGTATTGCGAGCACATTTCTTTCATTCGCTGGACAAGTGCTCGCGTTGCATTACCTCCATTCACGTCGAGATAGCTTCACTTAGTTTCCTCTTTTTCAATGTGGACGGGTTAATTTCTGCATCTTTATTATTCGAGTAGCCGGTGTATGGGTGTAGTGTAGTCTGTCTGGTAGCGTAGATTGTGTGGCGGAAAGCAAACTTGAATTGTTGGGTCGTGGAGGTAATGAACGCACGGGTGGGACATGCAATGCTGCTGGAGGCGTCTGGTTTGAGCGAGAGGCACGGAGCTAGCGTGTGAGGGGGTCAGGCGCGGGAGCACGGGTGCGGTCGGGGGTGCAGCTCGCGACGGGGAGGGGGTGCAACGCGTCCTGTATGCACAGCACCGCTTCCGCATTCGTTAATGCAAAAGCGAGCACAGACTTCAGGTGTACATTTTCAGCGCTTGTGTGCTTAATACTCGACGTTAAGGCGTACGTCTTTGTGCAATGCTGAGCCTTAATTATTATTATATTTTATCTTCCCTACGCTTCAATACGCTCTCGAGACTCTAAGCGCGGGTAATAAATAGAACAATTTAATCATTACAAGCTTCTACTCTCTCTAAAACATATTACAAAATTTACAAAATAAGATATACTAGGTACACAGCTACGAGTATATATATTATTTGTTCGCTTTTCTCGTTTCCATTCCTCTCGCGTAATGTAAAACGAATAACCGGCGGCTTAACAATTCATTATTGCATTCGTTCATTTCAGCTTCATTAAAATCGCATTAGGATTAATTTTTCTCGTCCCCATTTTAATTCGCAGTTTGCTGAGGGGATCTTGCGCTGGACGCAGCTCGTAGTGCAATCATCCACAGTCAATATTTGTGGTGTTTTGTCTACCTGCGCTCGTGTGTTTTACGTTATGGCTTGGAAATTGCTAGTGCCCACTTATTACAATATGAAATAATATCATTTTTAGGTGCATACTTACAATAAGCGGTGACTATTTTCAAATGTTTTTCTTTTCTTTTATATAATTATTTATAATATATAATTAGAATATAATAAATTTAGATAGCAAGCGGCGTTTCTATTCTTTGTCCTGAAACATATAATATTTATAGTCTTTAATTATATTTTCTTCTAAATCTATAAATGAAATTCCATTTTGTATTAGGTAGGTACTGAAATAATAAACAAGCAAACAGTTCACCTGGAGGTAAGCGGTTACTTTTGAAAGCTAGTAAATCTGAGACGTAACTCTCATTTTGCTAGCAAGGCAATAAGAAGGAAGTAAATTAGAATCTTATTAAACTAAGGGAAGGATGCAAAATTTGGATGGTACTCACAAACCGTTCAAAATCACGTGATGCACGCGGCCAAAGAAATAAGTATACACCTTCACCGACACCCTCGAGTGTATATACACATGTAAATGTATGCTCAATTTACATGTTTATTCTCCTTTAACAATTGTTTGGCCGTGTTTACATTTCAATCAAGCTAACCTATTCGTGCTGTGAAATGCATGACCCTACCTTCCGAAAATATCAACGCTGCTTAATCACTAAATATCAATATCTTACGATATCTAAATATTGAAATTGAATTAACAATTAAAGAAAATATTGATTTAAATTCGATAAATTAAATAGTGTTTTAAGTAACAACAAACAAACCGCGCTATAAGAGGATGCAGAATATTATGATTATTACACAAATACATGCACGATATTTAACGTTAAGACTGGTTACTAGAACCTCTCGATATTGTAAATCGATATTTCATTTACAAATCGATGCACTGAAGCCTCACGATACATTCGCACGCGATACCCACGACCCCTGCCAACGAATATCTACAATATTATTAATTCAGGCATATTAATAAATGGTGTCATGTTTCGACCACACTGATGTCGCAGGAAGCATGGCCCGATGAACCATTCCAACGAAAATAAATACATCATTCGATCCCGATCTGCATCGATTTTTTACTAAGAATCGATTACTTTTTATTTCATCTGTCTGTTCTAATTTTTACCGGTTTATTTGATGAGTATTATATTACTAATATTGTGACCCCGTTTCGAAAATACAATATTTTATATAGAAACATAAATAAACACAAGGTGATCAATGTTTTTATAAGCAATAAAACTTTGTAAGGGGTATTAGGCAATTCTGAAGTGACGACAATATTCCCGACACAATCATCGTTAAGTCGATACGACTGTTCGGTATATTTTTATTGACAATTACGTGAAGTGTTAGGTAGGATATAGCTGCCCTTAAATATGTTATAATAATACATTTATGTACAAGCCGAGTCATTACTGCTTGTAACTTGATTGTTTTAGTATGTTTGTTGCAAAAGCAAACTATATAAATAAATAATTGCATTATTTACAATAAACATCATTTTATGTGCAAATTCTTTATTTTAAAAAGCGGCCAAAATTACTGTAGTGGTGCCGGGGGCAGGCAATATCGAGAATCGAGCATTTCACGGTCGGTAAGTTCAGCCGTATCGATACGGATATAATAACCAGTGGAATGGTAACTATAAAGAGAGATTGTATTTTTTACTAACGTCGTAAGAAGTCGGAATGTCCGACCGGCCCTTTGATCGGTTTGATAAAAGTGCTTGCGATCTTCTTTTCTTTTTCATAAAAATTTCCTTCATACCTTTATTGATATTTTGTAAGTTTGAAATGTACGATGGAATGTTATGAAATATGGAAGTAATCAATTCTGTAAGTTTTTACGTATGAAACATAAAGTCGAGCTGGTGAGAAAATATACGGTTTTATCAGCAGAGGTCATTTCCGACTCATAACTTAGATCCCCACTTGTCTGACACAAACAATAGTACGTAAAGCTTGAGGAAAAATGTTTATCTATCGCGACACCCGCCCATAAATATTGTGCTTACTGAAATAAAACAGTGGAAACAGATAAAAAGCTAAACGGCTGTTAGCGACTAAACGAGACAGTGGCACGGACAGCTTGACAAACGTCCCTCTCTTGTAATGTTAGCATTGTGGTTTTTTAATACGAACATTTTTTATGAATCTAATAATAAAGATCATCTGCATCATTAACTATGATTTGAGATCGTATTTCATTGCAGAACTATAATTATACCTTTGTATATACCAACCGCTTTTAGTTATTCACGTAGGTACTAACTGTTTTTAACTATTACGTAGGTACTATATCACATAGGTACTAAATCATGATGTCTGTTTGTAATACCTATTTAGAGAAATTTTGTCATCAGGTATTAAATATAGAATTTTATATTTATAAAGCTTTGTCAGCAAGTTTACCAAAATAAAGTAATCGTAAAGTTTACCAAACATACCAATAAAAGCAGATAATATAACAATATTTTTTAATAATAAGTAATATCGATTTTGTTAATATAATATAAATATCAATTTTAATGAATTCAAATGTTAACTTTAAATATTATCGAAATTATTCATTAAGTATTTACAGTGGAAATCCTTACTATCTTTATTGACATATAAGTTGATATAATAAATTAAATTTCGTTTAAATTATCAAATGTCAAATACAGCAATATTAAGTAGCCAGCCAAGTTTTTATCGTGTACATAACCCGTCACGGGTCGTGTTCGGTGTAAAGGAGCCCAGAACACTGAACACATCTTCTCTTTGGATCGCAAAGGCTACCTTTTGCGCCAGGTACGAGCCGGAGCGAGAATCACCAGTTTTTTCACTTATTCGTCGACCTTTATCCGCCACCAGTTTCTTTGCTTCTATGCCCCAACTGCACATGGTCTCAACCACGACTGGCACCACAATATATTGCGGCTCGAATGCTGAGCTGAGCACTTCATGAGGTTTTTACTGGACGCGTCTTCGGCCGCGTTCGCGGGGGAAAGAGTCGTGCGGCCCAGCTGACTCACAGCCACAATACTGACACAAATCACATGCCACACCAAGCACCTACCTCTTTACATAAAAGTAAAATAATAGTTCTGTAAGTAGTAGGTACCTATACCTTGCTATTTAAAATTATAAGTAAAATTTAACAAAATCCAAGCTCAACTGAATACTAGCGAAAACGAGACGACATTAATCGAACTTTAACAAAACATCATTTGACATTTCCTATCAATCATCAATGAAACGCCACGTCAACATGAAAGACAACGTTCGAATGAAACATACGTTCGCTAGATAACGACACATCTTATCTAAAAGACATTATTTCATACACATCTATCGGAAAGACATTTGAACTGTGTCTGATTTTATTCTAGGCAATTTATTTTCAATAAAGAACTATAAAAAGACTTATCTAAATCGTTCGGTTGCGACTGGGAGGGGAGCAACTGTCATAAAAGTCGATTCTTATTTACGTCGTATTGCACTAGCGGGAAAACTATTAGCTTTGCCTGATAGTGTGAGTATAATAATTGAAGAATTTTCGACACTAGGGACCTTTTCATAGTAGTTGGTATTGATAGTTTATTTTTAGCAAAAAGTCTTCTCAGAGGGATTAAGACACACAGAGTAGCTTGGTTGATTTATATAAAACTAGCTGTCGCTCGCGGCTCCGCCCGCGTGGATGTCGGTTATCGCGAATCGGAGTATGAAAAATAGATGTTGGCCGATTCTCAGACCTATCCGATATGCCCACAAAATTTCATCAAAATCGGTCAAGCTGTTTCGGAGGAGTATGGCAACGAAAACTGTGACACGAGAATTTTATATATTAGATTAATTAATGATAGTTAATTTCATAATATTTCAAAGAAATTCGTTATAAAATTTCTTGATTATCCTTTAAATCGATATTTTTAACAAAATAATATACTTCTTCTCCATCTTAGCGTTAATCTCAGTCGCATCCTAAGCTTTCAACTTGGAGTCCGGGGTGCGTTTTACCGGTGAAACTGCGGATGTGCTGAACTTAAGCGACTTCTATCTGACCTCCACAACCCAAAGGCGATATCGAAGCATTGCAGTTGGACCAGTTGTTGGATTTTGGGGCCTACTAGTTACGACTGCCATAGAAGTTCGTATGGCTACCGGAACCAACTGCTTAACGTGCTCTCCAAGACACGACCAGACCAATGCAAATCCCCAAATATTTGCATTGAGCGGCGATCGGACCCGCGCCACCTGCGTAGCGGCCACGTTTACTATCGCTAAGCCACGGAGGCTATCAGGAGGAATCAAATAATATGATTGTATTGCTAAAAAAATTCAAAAATAGAGTATAATTCATAGATGCGAGGCCTACCTATATGGGCTACCTGAACAACTCTGTTACAGGTTGGCCACTAACCACACGAAAAAGAAGAAGACAAATCGATCGTATCCAGCGAGGAAGTCATTTTTGTTTGAATTCCTATGAACAATCTTTTAAATAAAACTGTCTAAATTACTCTAAAACTATAAAAATTTAATCTTCAGTTAATACAAAATATTGGATTTATTTTTTACTAAATAAGAAGTTAGCAGGTGAATTGCGTAGGGTATATGTATCGTAAAGCAATAAGTACATCCGTATCCGCACGAGCCCTCAGCCTCCTTTGTGTTCAAAGATAAGCGCTACATGCTACCATGCCATGCTAACTATATTTAGAGGACAGTATTCACCTGCACATAGATCACTGCGCTAGAATTATAGGGTGAAATAATGTGATATCAAGATTAGAAAGTAATAGTAAACAATATCGATCCCCTTTATTTTTTTATTTCATTTATTGACTATCCCTTATTTAACCACTCTTTTACACAATATTAGTGGATATATTTAATATAAAAGACATTAAATATCAAAAAATCAAGTTTGTTACCGCAGCAGTTAGGGATATGCATTGAATTTTATTGGACATCACAATTAAAATAGGCATCTTTAAGACATCACTTAAGCCAGATTTCTATCTTATTATGATCTAGGAATATTAAGTCTTTTATACATACAACACTGTATACAAATAACTATATAATCCAATGGAATTACAAATAATAACCATATTCTTATGTTCATAACTTAGCATAATAACACATCACAATAATCATTGGCTTGAAAACTATAAGTACTTAAGAAAACAGGTTAGTAAATTAAAATGTATAACAGAAATTATACGAATTATACATTTTTCGATTAAAATACAAAGATGGCTATAAATGATAAACAACTAAACAACGAAATAACACAGGAACCCATTCAAATTTGTACTCGAGCACCGACTCATTTACATGTTATTCGGGCAACAAACCCTAGGGGACCGTATCAGCCATTTATGAGTTAAAAAGTATTAAAGAAAAGAAAACTCGATAGATACAAAAAGATACGTATAATAACAAGAGAAGAAGCCGCGTGCAAGGAAACTGCTCGCGGCGAATAAGCCTCGCGGAAAGCGGTATTGTTCCGCGACTTTTTAAAACGGAACAAAATGAACGGAGGGGAAGGAAATCGGATGAAAATATGAAAAGAATACACGTTGTATACGTAAAAGTGAAATGAAACGTCGGAGATCGGGTCTCAGCCGCGGCGGTCCGCAAATATAATTTGCATAGCCAAGTAGCCCAACTTTTGTCTGCAACGGATGTTCGCAACCATATTCGTTCGTTGCTTTTTAACCACACTCTCGTTCTGTAGCGGGCCTGGCTTTTTATTGCATTTTTTCCCCTTTGAACGGATTCCTTCAATATTTTGGTGGTTCGTTTTTATTCATACGCCCGGTAATCGAATTGTTTCGCTCCGCATTTAGCTGTGTTGGCTTCTCGAGTACTTAAGTCAGTCATTATGCCAACTTGGAATTAATAACAATTTAAACACAAGTAATATGAACTTATGTATTCCTAATGGATGTAATAAAACTACTCTACTATTAAACTCTAATAATAAAAATCATTCTTTTGATTGATTAATAAAAAACTTAAAACCTGTCTTGATGATATCATTTGAAATTAGAGAACATAAGAAATTATTGATATATCATCCATTCATACTTATTTTTGAGATTGGTACTCTCATCGGGTATAAGGGCGAGTACAAAGGATTATAACTTTTTTTTCACTCAACATCAAATGAAATAATCGATCGGAGAATTATTACTATTCATCGCTGTGAAATGGAAGCAATAGGCCGGATTATGGAGCACAAAGCGGCACCGACGCCATACCCAAATATTGACTTATAGATACAATGAACACAGACGACTGCTGCCGCCGCTGAATGATGCGTAGGAAGAATTGATTGACATTTTAGTTTCGGTTACTCTTTTGTCTTTTTGTTGATTAAGATTTGGAAAAGTATGTGTTTCTAAATCTTAAGCAACAAAAAGACAAAGATTTATTTAAATATAGATTCGATGAAGTGGGTATACGACTTTGGGGATAGCCAATTAATAAAATATTTACGCGTTAATAGACAGGAAAGTGGGATGAAAAGATCCTAAAATAAGCTTCAGTCGAGTGCAAAGCTGTTTTTCAGAGGTGTTAAAGAGAATCGATATTCGGACTCGATGGTCCGACGAATTTTCCACTGAACGGATCTTTGGACGCAGACCTTTGTATTGACGAGAAATTAACAAAAAGGATCATCCCATGCTAATTTTGTTAACAAAGTAATTATGTACGCTTGTGTAAATAATATACATTTTGTCATCATGTGGCTAACGGTGCGAACCACATTATACATAGCAAGTAATGGTTAGCTGTAAATAAGCTTAAAGATGCCCGTAGAATATAGAATTGTAATTCAAACTTCGCTTTTACTTCTTTTAACTCAAAATAAGAGTGTAGTTCGTAATGCAATTCTGTTGCAAAAAATCAAATGAGTGTAAAAAGCATACTTTCCAATACGTACGTTATTAGTGTCTGGTGTCGAAGGTCGTACGATGACAAATGATGCGTAGGAGTCGATCGCTAGTGAACCTCGCCCGCTTCATTTGCAACAACATTAATTACTAGTAAATCTTTAATGAGAAAACGAGCTTTCGTTTTATTTTCATTCCATTCCTCTAATAGTTGTTAGTTTTATATTGGCTTATCTGTTTGAGTTTCAACAAAGGCATCATAGAAAAACATGAAATCAGAAAGTGCTGAATATAAATTACTTAGAACAGATTAATCATCTCTTGGAATTTGTAGGGTACCTACCTACCAATGTATTTAATTGGCAGCCCGCTGGACGTGGACCGAAACAATACGAAATATAGTGACACCTCTGTTGTTGCAAGTCCACGATAACTACTTGTCATTCATTGGGCCGTCTGCTAGTTTTCTATCTTAGTAGCGTTAATCTATAGTAAAAAGTCCACGTGGTATAGAATTGTAATTGGAAATACAACTTACGCAAAAATATCCCGACGAACTGAACACCTCCAAATGCAATCGCTTTTGTTATTTTTTGTTTAATGATTGTACTTAGTGATTTATAATTCCCAAAAACTTTAATATTTAACATGCATTGTTACAATTTACGAAACTACTATTTAATCCTCTCCGGCCGAATTAAACTGTCTACGATATTCAAATGAAGTACACTAAAGTTTCGCAGCGTACTTCAACATAGCTTCGACAAGAGGGCGTGTCTCATTTTTATTAGTTTATTATTCATACTGTTTCTATAAAACTGAGTTATCCGCATCTTGGCCGCGGCACGGCTCCATCAAAACTCTATCGTTTGCCATCTCAATACAGTTGGCAAGTTACCTCATCGTGGCACACAATTTCGAAATGCAAAGTTATTTGCGATAGTTTTGACATAGTTTCTGAATTTACTTTGAAGATAGGTGCAAAACACAGCATTGTTGGGTCCATTTTGCAATTTTTTTGCAAAATTGAATCAATTCGTAATAACTCCTTTAAAATATAAAAACTGTTCTAGAAAAGGGCTTAATTTTGTTAATGTTAGATCTACTGATGATGTGAGCTACTGCTAAAGTCTTAATATCATTTTTTCAATTTGAAGCTTGACCACAAACAGAAATTGTTAAAATACAGGAATGTTAGTAGTCGTAAATAAAATATGTAAGAATTTTGAACGAGTAAAACATAATATAATTCTGCGAACTTTTATCGTTTTGGTCCTGTGCCCGCACCGCCCCTCAGCACTGTCAGAGGCCCTGCCTCCAGCGTCTATCAACACGTGCACTGACTCAATCATTCGTCAATCGAACTTCAGAGAGAAGAAGACGTAAATATTTTGATATCATAAGTAAGAAAGAGAAATCTTATCAATGTACTGTCGATCGTGCGTTTATCGACTAAGAAATGCCTAAACGTAAGGTGGTTACTGCCGCAGCAGTAAGGAATCCTTTAAGATTTCTGATATAGAAACCGTTTATGATTGAAGAGTAAAAGAGACAGATGTAATGTGACTTTCAGGTTTATTCACTTGTAGTTATGTAGGTGCAGGTGAAGAGAAATATGGCGCACGATGTATACGTGAAACCGTTTATTTAGTCGCAGTTTTGTTTTGCTCCGCGTGCGGTATTCAAAGTAATTGTTGTTTCGATACGGTACAACTGGGTTGGGTATTATATATGTTACATTAATATTAATGTATATTTTCATTTAAATACGTACTATTATGTCGTAAATTGTTGGATATCTATGTGTTTAAATTTATTAATGATAATCTTTTTTTTTTGCAGTGAAATATCATAAGCTGCTAAAAAAGGAGAAAAAACAGCGGTTAATGATTCAGGAACATCTTGAAATAGAACTGAAGAGACGGCAAAAGATTGAAGAGGCTTTAAAACAGTCCGGAGCTCCTTCTGAAATCCTCAGAATAGTAACAGGTAGGTTACATTTACTAAAATATTAATAACATTCATTACCCCTAAACATGTCAAATTTTCGATAGTACTGTCTGTATCAACAAGTTTCAACATCTCATACGGTATGCAACTGACATGTTAACTTGCCGTCTGTCAAACTATCTTAACATAATCTCAAATTCTAAATAGCTATACCTAACACAGCTATATGAGATTGAACTTAACCAACTTGTGATAGAATCGATTCTAGATTAGCTAAAGAAGTGATTTGTGACTTGTTCACGTTGAATTTGTATAGAGTGCGTGACGTAAGAAGGGTGGGTGAACACTGGTGATGGCTTGTACTAATCTCCGTGTCAGGAAATCGTTTCGCAGACCATTTGAAACGAGGGTTCAGATTTAACACGCATTCAAGTTGATTTTCTAGCATAATCGCTCTTTGCAAGGTTTATTGGTTGTCCGGTTGTAAAATTGTGGCAATTAGGGTTAGTTGCAGAATTCCTTCTATAGTTATTGTCGATCTATAAAAAAGTTCAGTTATTGTTACAGTCACCTTTTTCTAACTAAATATTCTTTTTATAGAAAATCTGACACCATCTAATCAAGACACTCCTCGTTCTGAGCGTGAAAATGGTTCAGAAAGAGAGAGTAAGCCTCCCAGTGCCGAGCCTCCTGCAGCCTCACCGCCCTTCCAGAGGGATCCTCCCCGCACGCCGGACAAACCACAGTGGAACTACCCCCCACCACCTGTCGACATCATGGGTGGAGGAGCGGCGTTCTGGCAAAATTACTCCGGTAAGTTTTTATAAGTTTAGGTACAAATTTTTGAATGGATTCCAAAAAAATGAAAATTGGCAAAATATTAGGCATAATCGTTATGTATTATTACTACAATGTAGATGAAACAAGTACTGTCTCAGAATAAAAACAAATTCGACAATGGTAAGAAATTTAATGCAAAAACTGTTTCAAAATCTCTACTGGAAAATAGGCAATGCTCTTGCCTCTATCACAACAGTCACAATTCCAATGAAATATTAACTAGTCGACGTTATTGGTTTGTCGGTACAGAATATATGTCAGATATGTTCGAACATCCGTTTGGTTTTCGAAGGGAAAAGGGTCCGAGGAAGATGAAAAAATTCAATGAAATGAAATGTTATGCTCATCATATTGCATAGCTTGTGTATCGAGAATGTCAAGTATTTAAAAGCAAAACGATATGTGCCCTCGGGGTTTGTATTGTAAATTTTGAGGGTGATTTTACAGATGTACTTATTCTGTTTTTATTAAAGATGGTGAATTCGATTATTTTATGAGTTATATAATGGGTGTTTTGTTTATTATTGGAAGCAAAGCAGAATAATGATTGAGTACAGTGTGTCATCATAACACTACTGTATTTCTCTTATTGACATGATTCTAATCATCACAAAATAATAGGTCAATTTTGACTGTTCACGCCATCCACGAATAGCACCTGCCAAAATTTTGATAGGTGCTGTTCATGGACATGGCTAGGTGCTAAGCCCTCAGGTGCTATTCGGCTGGGTGCTCTAAGTGGACCTATGAAGTGCTCTATTTTTTACCGATCGAAATGTTCAAAGGTATTTAAACTTTTCATTGACGGGTGCCGTCCACTCGACTAAGTGCTGTGCAAAACGATTATTTAATTTTTTGACTATACATAATCAGTTGAAGAAAAAATAATCAATCAAGATATTTTTATAAAGCCGGCTCGCACTTGGCCTGTTTTATTTATTTAAATATTACTGTTTCGATCAATTAGTTATTGAATTTCACCAGGTATACCGTGTATCGTTACTGATAATTATGAGCTTGGAGCTCAAAGCCGTAAATAATGTCAAAAAAGAGGTCAATATTGAAAACATAATTGCAAATGAAGTAATTATAAACAGAAGTGACGATGCTATTGTAAAAATATTAAATGAAAGAAAATTGTAGGTATTTTGTTAACATCAAAGTTTAAGTTAAATTTTCTAATCAGAACTATAATCCAATGCACTGTACAATACATATTCAAATTCATTAAATACTCATGCAAACTTAATTGTTTTATCTTAAGTATCGAGTACCAAGTTGTATGGCTACATCACTAATTACGTCGGCAAGGTAAATGTCATTACGGGCCTTTTATTTTGTGATAACTATAGACCCTCAAAATAATATCAGATATTTACAGGATAATAAATTATATTGTTTTGATATTTGTTTACGTACAATACGTTCCCCCCTCCCTTCCCCGACCTTCAGCTCAGTTCCCACCTTAAGAAACATCTAGTATGTTCATCCTGGTAACTTAGGGAATAGCTGTACTAACTTCCAGAACTACACGAATTTGGTGTGATCAACAATTTTCACGTTAATTTAAACAAGGTATGATAACATTTTAGAAGATAGAGATATTAATTTCGAAAATATTTTAAAAGTAGCTAAAGACACAAATCACTTTAATTAATGTAGCTTTAAAGAACTAATTAATTGATATACTGACAACTAACGTGAACACTCATAACATATTGATCATCAAAAACTGTGCAACAACTTTGAGAGAACAAGCTATGTAGCTCGAATCGGTGAATCAAACCGTAGCTTTTTTCGTTTTTATCCGCTTTGTGGAAAGCCTAGAAATTTCATTAAAAATGCACCGGCATACCTAAAGTAGTGCGGTGGCGTTGCACCCTTTCTGGCAATTTGACGGATAAAAAATATGCTATCCCGTTCAATAACATTGACAATCTTGTTAAGTACGGCAGATAAAATATTGCTAAATTAGATTAGAATGTCTATTATTCTAGCAGTTGCTCAATGATCATATTAATAGCTTATTTGAAATTAGGTAGCTAATACTCAGGTTTATTTTAACCAGCTATTGTTTTATCTTTTTATAAAATTCCCTACAATTCGAATTAGCTCGAGGGGTGACTGGGTGCTTAGTATTCGCAAAACATTGATACGGATTTAACCATTTCCCTTGTTCCGACGAGTGCCTTTTGCCGACAGTCTGTTCAAGTAGAAATTGCAACTAATTTAAGTGTTACGTTACCCCAAGTGACTTGACGCACGCGAGCACGCAATACCAATTGTTTGAATGAAATATTTTATACTTTTTCGAATATGTTCATTGTTCAGCTATTTTGATTTCCAGTGAAAGCAGATTCCACATGATGAGTTGTTCGCAATTGTAATCAAGTTATTAGTTCAAGAAGTCCATGCAGCTACAGGTCGATTAATAGATAGATCGTCTTTTCACCTAGTTAAGAATAATTAGATCAATAAGATTACGTAGGAGGTACATTTAGTGCTTGAATCGACTTTTACAATATTATACCCCGGCAAGATTTACATTATCGTGATTTAAAAAATGATATTTATAATTTTTTCTTAATATAAACGTGTCAATTAAGTTTCTTTCAAAGTATATATTTATTATATTACATAAGAAGGTAAAAAGCTATAAAATTGAAACAGAAAAATACAAGAGGGCTGTAAATATAAAAAGGTTGGTAACAGAAAAACAAAAATTAAAACTTGGAGCCTTTCATCAACTTTCTTCAGTGCCTTCGGTAAAAGAAATAAAAAACATATTTTATTATTCGTAAATTAGAAAACTTTTTTCAACGTGCTTTTTGTGAAGAACGGGATGAGTCAAAAGTGTTATGAGTAATTACTTGCGCAGAAATGAAAAAGGAAATATGAAAATTTACAAAAGTGACAACAGTTCTTACGTAGGCACGTGTACAGGTAATCAATCAATATTATGTTTCCATTATAGACGTCATTATACTGATTGATACAAAGCTATAAGGACGCTCATAAATTCCCATTAGATACACACACAGTCAATGCTAATTTATTAGATAAAAACAGTTTTATTCGTTATTATGCTCGTAATAATAACGGAAGTACACAACATTTTTAATAATACAATGATTATACTATTACGAGAGCTGCGCGTGTAAAACGGATAAACCAACTGATGTTACTTATGTAATATAAAGTTGAAAAATTAATAAAGAGGAAACTTCTTCATGTTACTTTTTAGGTAAGCTTGTAAAATGAATGGAAATAAAATTGTACTGCACAGGTGCGCCCGAAACCTTTGACGATATTAACTTTTTTCTTTAGTCTTAGTAATCACGCGCATCATTGTGCTCAACGTCTTGTATAGACGAGTTATTATAATTTTTATCATAACATTTACTAAGCATGCCGCACTTCTTATAGTCACAATATTACACAGGCAATGATAGAGATTTAAGTCAGACTGGATGCGAGTCACGATGAAATTGATTCCGTCGACAAAAAATTCAAAAGAATGTCTTTAATAGAAAATCAATCCAATCAGTATAATTCGTCATGCATCAATAGAGTCAGCAACAGTAGCACTTCATCCCGACTGTGTTCATTTGTACGCGTCGTATTGTAACCAGTTGAGGGCCGTTGTTGTTCAGGTATAGTTACGTCCACAATCATCCGTTTAAACCGACCCTTTGTTCACAACCTTCTCAAATTTCCAACGAAGAATTAATCACTCACATTTTTCTTTATATTTTTACAGCAGTAATTAATTTCGCTTTAACGATGAACGAAGGTGTCGATTGCGTTAAAAATTGTTAAAAATAATGAGCAGATGTTCTTTCTATTATTTCTACAAAGATATTGGATGACAAAACTCGTAATTTGGTAAAAATTAAATAAATACGATTTTTGACTTTCTAATTATTAAAAACAAAATAATTTTCTTTCAAATAATTATTATAAAATATATCTTACGGTTCAACGGTTAAGTCTCTGCATACACGAATGAACTAGCTTGACCAGGGAAGTATCACTTGATGTTGGTACTGTAGTAGCAGCATGGCGCTTTTATCAATATTGTTTTAATTTTTGAGCGTAAGGAAAAACGAACATACTAACAAATATTGAAATCGAATAAAGAGAAAAAATTGAATCGGTCTAGGCGGGGTTTAAACCCGCGATCTTTGCATTACAAGAGCAATGCTTGACCACTAAGCCTTGTAAAGCAAAAATTGCGGGTTCCCCGCCTAGACCGATTCAATTTTTTCTCTTTATTCGATTTAATTATTTAGCATTAAAGAATTCAAATAATAACAAATACTCAACTTGCATGCACAAATAAACGTATTCAAATAAATAAATGCATTATGATTTTCAGCCAGTAAATTATGCGCCCCAGAGAGGAGAGCGTTTGAATTTATATTATAAGTAATTGAGATAACCATTCTACATAAAGTTTATTGCTTTACTTACGTCTGTTGTAACAAAAAACTATTTATTCTCACTATCGGTGTTAGCTTTCTTTTTATTTCTATTACTTTTCAAATAAATCGGTTCACGTCCACCTTGTGAAGTTCCTTTTTGTCATTCCATGACCATTCGATCAAAACGAAATAAGAAGTGTTTCTTTTAAGAGTTTTTGTATCATCTATAACAACACTCTGTGAAAGTTAATGTCATTGTAGGTAGCAGACACTAAAACGTTTTGTATTTTACGTCTGGCAGCTGTTTAGCAACGTAACGTTGTTATAATTTAAGATATTTGAAGATAAAAGAAAAAGTAGGCATTAAAGGATAATTTTTATTAAGCTAAGCGCTCAACCATTACAGTTGTTTCAAAGAACAAATAGATTATAGCTCTCAAAGGAACCGGCAATTCTGTTTTAGAAGCGGCAAATGCAAAAATATTACGTATTCAAACAGATCTAATGGGACATTTAGGGGTGGCAGCGAAGTGAAACGGCAAAGGCCGAAGCTTTTAAGTGTATAATATTTAATTGTGACGCCCTAGGCGTATAATCTCGCCCGAGATAATAGGTTTCTGTTTCGAGACAACCCTCGATGTGACACTTGTGAGTGTGATGCCCTTCGGCTCAACAACACTGAAACAAATCGGATCATAATTGTGTTTTTTTAACTAACGACTGTTTGGTTCAGAGCAGTTTCTTTGATTCCAATTTCACAGCCTTACTTGAAAAATTTGAATATAAATTATTTTTTGCATAAGTCAAACATTTTTGAAGTAAAAAATTGGTATAGGTTATAAATTCGAGACTCACAGCATAAATTGTAAATGAATGTCGGGAAGAAAAATTGAATTCCCCGTTGAGAAAATGCTCCATCAAAGTAAGCAAAAAACGCGATTCCGTTTATATCTTTTATATCTCGTAAATTGCAGGAGGCGGCAAGCGTTGCATGAAATTGAATAAGCATATTTCGCAAAACGTCGACGTTTTCGGAGACAATTGCCTTACCTCACCTACTCTTTGCCTCTTCACGAACTTTGTCAATTTTCATGGAATCTTATTAGAGGATGTCCTGTACTTGAGACGTGTTTCATTTTTTATGCCTTAATTTGATACAATTTTTCGCTTCCTTCCTCAGCTTTTCTAGAAATCTCTGTCCGAATATGTTCCTACGTTTGATAATGATTATATTCTTTATCCAAAATTAGATTTCGATTTCATAAAAAGTTAAGATATTCAAAGGATAAAATTGACAACAAATTTCATTACATACTCGTGTATATTACGAATATTAGCATCAGTAGTACTGTCGCACGAATAACCCTTGTGCGAGCAATTTAATAACACTCGCTCAACCTGAGTGCTACGTTTTTAACAAAGGCAATATCGAAAATTAAATTAAAATGTGCCATACGGATGTGAAGTCCGTTTGATGTCAGCTGGCTTTTCCCGTAACTCTAATGACATTTTACAGACCAATTCACGAGTAGCTATGGTATGAAAGTGTATGGATGAAATTGCGCAAACCATTCTTCCCTTTCTAATAAAATTGTGTTAAAAAGAAATATATTTAAAAATTTATGAATTTAGCCTATGAAATATATAAAGATTTCCTATATTATATTCTAAGCTTTCTCACATAGAACTCATTTTTTCTTTATTTTGTCAAATCAGAAACCTTGGCGCAAGAGTTGGAGATGGAGCGCAAATCCCGCCAGCAAGCAATGGAGCGCGACGTCAAGAGCCCTCTGTCAGACCGCGCTGGTTACTACAAGAACTCGGTGCTTTTCAGTTCGGCTACTTAGCTGACAAACACGGGGGCCATCGACTTCCCCGACAATCAGGAATACGAGAAAGAAATCGACGAATCGAGAAAACCAATGATTAGTGTCAAACCTGAGTTTAGAGAGAAATAAAATCCAAAGATGGCGAGATTGGTGTACAGACTTATCAGTGGTGTCGAAGTTCCGGTCGTTAACAAAACTTTCTATAAGACATCAATGAAAATTCTAAAGTATCTTGGAACCATCTAACTGTTGATCTGATTGTGTATTAAACTAAAGTTTTTGGCATAAACGATCCTAATGAAACTGTTCTTCGCGCTATTGAGATTATACTGTAAATATTGTTATTGAATTCGAGGTAAGATAATAGATTTCGTGGTATTAAGACGAGGTGTCATGAACTCTTCTTCCATAGAAAAATTTGTAAATATCCCTTTATAATTATTAGCGTTAAGGCAATACGGTTTTATCGACGATCCGAGTAATTTATTCGTCAATATTTTAATCTTTTATAAAGAGTACCTTTAACTTATCGTTAAATGCCATATTTATGTTTTAAGTATCTATCGTTATTTACCTTTGTAAATTCTGGTTTACTTTCGAAGTAATCTGTACCTACATACATATCATATTCGAGAACTTTACATTTAATTTCCGGTGATTTATTGAAACAAAAGTTGGAATTGATCTAAGACTGCTTTTGGATTATTTTTCTAAAGTAACTGTCGCTAGTCTCTTAACTTCTTGAACGATAAGTGTTTAAGTTCCTATGATATGATTTGTCAAAAAATACGCAAGTATATCGTTAAACTGCGTAGGTACACTTTTATTTCTATCGTCGAATTATTTTCATGTTCAATAGAAAATAATTGTGATCTTCACTATCGTGTAATTTATTCAATTTTAGTGCAATGATTAGATTTAACTGATACTAGTGTATTTCATAAATCATAAAAATGTACGATAGATACGTTAAGTTAGTAGTTTTAAAAAGATACATTTCTACGATTCAAATTTATTGACTGAATGCAGAAGAGACAGTTTTTGCGTACAATATAACCTAAGTGTTTTGTTGAAACTTCATAAACTAGACAATGTATAAATAATTATAATCGATGTATCTCATATCCATTACGCAAAGTTGATGTATATGGGTAGTTATCAACAATAAGTTCAGTAGTTTAATATTATACATAAAGTATAAATTATAGTGTTATTTATATTGATGCTTAGTTTACGAGACTTTGATGTCTTAAATAGCTTAAAGTAAGGTTTAGACGTTGTATCGGGCGTAATATTGGCGCTTGGCTATTGGGCAACTTTTCTGACTGTTGATAAGTGTTCCATTTGTCTTATAAAACAAAAGGTACAGACTCGTGAATAGTCAAGCGCCGATTCAAACGGTCGCTTAATACGATAAATACATTTATTATCTGTAACGGATAATACGACGTAATGATTAAAACTTAGTTATTACTATAAATGTTTAGCTGAACATGTGTGATTGTGTAAAGAGCGTGAATGTGGTACTTTTGTATCAGTTATTTTCATTTCATTACAATAGATTGACAGTACTGACGTTAGTAGAAGTTGTTGAAAACGTGGCAGAAACGACTCGTATCCGTATTGTCGTTAGAAATAGTTTATTTCTTTGTCAATTAGATGTTGAGGCTTCTCAATGTACCTTATGTATTTCGGTAAAAGTATGCAGTTCTTAAAGCAAGTGTAACTATTTATTATTTTTATTATATTAATTATTATTAATTTACTTAAAATTGTGTGTGTGCCTTGTATCGTAGATGAAAATATCAAGATTAAAAGGGAAAATTATCAGTTTGTAGTTTTGTTTCATATTACTCCAAGATAGAGCGCATGTTTATCAATTAAAACAATGTGCATATTTTAGAGTATTTCCGTGTTAAAACAGGTAGAATATCCTAGAATGAAGCCAAAGCAAGACCGCTTATTGTGGAAATAATTGCAAATGACCTTTATCTTCAACAGTGATACCAATGGCACTAATGGCAGAGATAATTATTTTACAGAAAGGAAAGCCTATTGAATTCTTGGATTTAATCCAAAAATAATAACTAGACAAAAACATCATCAAAAATAAATACAAAATAGTTTTACATACATTCATGCATATACTCACGCCTGTAATAGTTTTAGAATTGTTCTAAATCCTATATGAATAGTAATCAAAATAAAGAAAAAATAAAATAAAGCAGCAATAGTAGCGATCTATATCACTTCCTCGCCTTAGTGTGAATTCCAGTTGCAATCAAATATTTTAATTAGAGGAAAACATACCTGCGGGTAACTGCATGTTAGAAACCCGCATGCGGCTACTAAACCGAAGGACGGCTGCCCACGTGGCTCCTACATGCGGTTCGTTTTCATACAAAAGTAGACATGCGAAGAGATGCAAGAACTCAAGTCTTTTAAGTCTTTTAAAAGAAACTCGACTCGTTACAACGACTTATGACGCTTCACAACTTGATCGAGTCTTTAAACATTGAGTCCTGAGTCTTTTACGAGTCTTCGACTACGACTCGAGTTTTATTTTAGACTCGAGTCTTTTAAAAAGACTCGAGTCTTTTTAAACGACTCAGTCGTGACGAAAAGACTCCTACATTTTAAAAGAACTCGACTCGTTGGACTCGTGAGTCGTGCTCATATACTATACATGTAATCGTTAAGTGTGCACAGGCGATTATACCGTAACTATTACAGATATCAAAAAACTTTAAACTGATATCTAAAGTGCGTCACCTAACGAATAAAATAACATCAATAACTTGTTAGAAATAAAGCGATAAATTCATAAAATTTTCATTTTCATCCATACATTTAGTACGAGATTAATAGAAAGGTACGAGTAGGTAACTTCCAATTTTGAAGTACAATTTTCAAATTAGTACTCTTTGATGTTCCTTTGAAATTTAAAACCTTTATCACAGGGTTTCGTTCCCACCACTAAATTTGCAAATGATTGTGTTCTTTTTAATTTGTGATTACTTTCAAATTCTAAGTATCCCAGTATAATATACGTTGTTCCCATAGTTGACGTCTTACAAGACCAAATGGCACAACGAATAAACAATGACGACGCAAAACACCTCAAAAATTGCGTGAAAGCTATGAAAGAAAAGTTGGACCAAGATTTGCCACATCAGCATGCACACATCTACAGATTTTGCCATATACGCTGTTATCTTAGATCCTCGTTTAAAAATGAATATTTTACAAATCATGGGAAAGAAGAATACTTGGTGGGCTTCAGACAGCATTTTGAAACTAATTATGTAAACCATTCGCAACAAATGGATTATGTGCAAAACGTACCAGAAAGTACACTGCCGCCAAGCATGAGCCAAACTGTATTTTCTGTTATTTATAAACAGAAAAATACAGTGCAATTTCAAGATGAAATAGTGAAGTATTTTTCTTTGCCATTTGAAACAGAGGAAATAGATGTATTGTCTTGGTGGTTTAATCAAAGGAAATACTTGCCAATTTTGACAAGAATGGCGTTTGATGTTTTACCTATTCCTGCAGCTAGTGTTCCCAGTGAGCAAGCCGTTTCGAAAGCTGGAAATCTAATCATTAAGAAGAGGAACCGATTGGGGAACAAAACTATAAGGGCTTCTATGTGCCTATCTTCTTGGCTCGAGGTATTAAAGGATAGGGCACGATTAAAGGATGACTAAGCTATAATTGGTTAATAAACATGGAAAATTGATTAAACTAATAAAGCTTTGACTTGAATTAATAATGCCTATTTGTACTAATTAAGAATTACAATACAATTTTTTAATTATTTATTACACTTTATTATTATAATTTTAAACAGCTCATCTATGCTAAACGACTCGAGTCCTTTAATAAAAAACTCGCGACTAAGTTGTGAGTCTTTTAATAAAAGACTCGAGTCGTTTTATTTCCGAGTCGTATTATAACAACTGGAGTCCCTGAGATTAATAAAAAGACTTCGAGTCGTATTTTTGGAGTCGAGTCTTGAAAATCGAGTCTAGTCCTAACTTAAGGGACTTAAAAGACTTGAGTTCTCACACCACTATGCGAGCCGCCTTGTTTGGCTACTCGCAATCGCGTTATGGGCCTAAAATCAAATTACATTATCTTTTTCAAAATCAGAAGAAATTCTCGCCAACTCGAAGATTACAGCCATTCATACAAAAACGAATCAACATAAGTATCAGGTACAAAGAAATAAAAAAAACTAACATCTAGCTTCTAGAGAACAAGGCCAAAAGACAATTTAATTTATTGCTGACCTTAAGAAGTTGAAAAAACTATATGAACTGAAGACACTTTTGACGTAGCAGTCGAACGCTTTACGCCCAGCGCCATCTAGCGGAGATACATTAAACTAACATGAAACTACCGATATTGTATTGCATTATAGTAACAATATAAATCAATATTGTATTGCAAAGTACCTACAATATCCTAAGATGTAAGTATTCAGACCATAATCGGCCTCTGATAGGTCTTCTTTTTGGAGTATCTCTTCTTCTCTCTGTCCTCTCTTCTCTTCGATGTGATAAGTAATAGGGAATATTCTGATTAAAGGAGACAGTGCTATTTAGAACCAAACTAAACATACTTTGTGATATGGGTTTGATCTGATAAAATGTACCTTCATGTGTATACATGTAGATACATTTTTTTCATATTTTGACACATAGCACATCTAGGAGCTAGACACATAATCACGCAGTACATATAGAGATATTCATGTATATGTGTACTATCCAGATATATTTGCACTGAGTGAAAATCGAACAGTCAAACGCTGCTACGCCACAAATATCCAAAGGGGTGGATTAAGTCATAACTGCGGTATAGGATAGACGACAAACGTTTTTATGTTTCATTCAGTTAATTCGATTCATATATCATCAACTAAGTCAACAGTGAGGTGAAACAAGGACAGGTTTGGACATTAACAAAAAAGCATATTAAATCATTCTTGTAAATAATTTTGAAAACTTTCCGTAGTAAGCATGTTTATTATCATCTCATCTGAAGTTTTATCTCGGAAAATGGGACCATTTATGGATGTAACTGTATGACCTCCTAATTCCGGAAGAAAAGCCTGTGCCGGAGCTTCGTCCATCAATCAGCAAACAACAGCTTGGGCCACAGGGTCTTGATAAAGCTTCCATACCACGTCTAAACACTTAAAGCTGTTTTACTCCTTTTTCGCTTTGTCTAATTATGAGATATAATTTATTGAAATATTTCACACAAAATAAGTTAGGAAATTCAACATAATTTAGAAAGAGAACTGAACTAATAAAACTAGGCAGCCATAAACATAAAAAGTCATAAGAACTCTCCAATTTATATTAGTGTTCAGTGGCGCAACATTGCCATTTTAAATCCTGTGGAATCGGAAAACTTCATATTTATTGCTAATAGATTTTCGGCCGATGAGCACCGGGTTATTTGGGATGCAATTTTATTTTGTCCATATGAATGATTTTTATATTTGGCCCCGGGGTGTCGGCGGACCAGTGTTCTCCCTTGCCGATTTCGGACATCATGCAATCGTCGACCCCTTCGAATATTAGGGAAAATATTTTTCAAATCAACTTCTCTGCTTGACTGAAGCAAGAAATGAGGAATTTGAAACGGAAAAGTAAATTGCAACTTTTCAGTTGTTCATTACATTGAATGTGAATTCCAGTGTTTATAAGTGATACTAGGTATGTTATTAGCATGACTAAACACTTTCACGCCAAACATGCATGTCATACAAAATTACAAAAATGGCTGTGTCAATGTCGTGTGTTTGGGTTAAAATCTAATATGTTCTATTTCGAATGCGTTAGGTGATTTTTATCACGAAATTGTGATGAATCTCAATTTATGATCCACCAAGACATGGATGTATTTGTAGGTTTGTAATGTACGTCACGATACAGAGATCATACGTATTTTTGTTCGACGTATATGGCAAGTTTAAATTGGGCAAGTCGGAATACTCAAAACTGGTAATTCAATGATTTACCATCATTGATTTAGAGCTCGTAAAGTAGCTAAGTATTTTTATTTTATTTAAGACAAGTTAATTTGACTACACCTCGCCTGATGGTAAGCTGAAGGCAGTAAGGCAGTGTCAGGAAAGAGAGTCATCGTTACACACACGTACCATGTTAACAATGGTGGCACTCAGCTTGACGGCTTCATTAAAAGAGGATTGTCGACGCAGCACCACGTGACACCGGGCACTCTGCCTACCCTGGTGGGATATAGACGTGAGCGTATGTATGTATGAATTTTAATCTAAACAGGCTGCATTCTGACTGCATTTCTACTAAGGGATAATGCCGCATTTTTTGCACAATCGGTAAATCGTCAAGAGAAATGTTGCTTTGTTAGGTAAATTTGATGCTTTGGTGCATTTGCTACAATGGGCCACATTGCCATAAACATTCATTTCGAGTAGTCATGAGTGGATTGAATTTGCATAAAAGAAAGCACACCTAGGTGCAAATTTACCTCAAGTATATAATTGGATCAAAACTAAGTGCATATTAATTTTAATTTAATATAAATCGCACAAGCGTTATAATATGTGACACTGTTATTTATGTGCGATACACTATATCCATGTACAAAAGGTAATTATTCAAATTGTCTCCGTTGTAATAACGATGTGATGACCTACTTACTTTGACACTATTGAACTGTGTAAAAATACTCGATAACTCTCGCTGGTAGCATAGGAATGGACTCCTATAAACAAAAATACCTTTTCTGATGGTAAGCGAGTACCGTATCTATAAACCGTGGCTTTTTTTTACCACTTATATGGCAGACAACCACACGGCCCACCTGATGAAAAGTCATTCCCGTTCCTATGGAAGTGTGCAACACCAGGAGCCTCATACCCTCGCTGCTGACCCTGTTAGAGAGCTTCTGTGCCATCAGTGTAGAAGTTAAAGCAGGACAAGCCTTAGTCTTCCTACTGATAGCACAAAAACTCTCTAGTGAGCTCTGGCTACCCTACCCACCGCCGGAAACACAACACAAGACTGTTTTTACCGCGGTATTCTGTAGGGCATAGGTACTTCCCCAGTCGGACTGCTCGATTGCACGGGAATACCATCCTACCTCCTTGAGTTTGGTACCTTTTAATACTAAAGTATATCCAGTTCTAGTAGGTATATATTAGGTATATCCTAAATATACCTAATATATACCCCCGGCCCGCATCCCGCGCCTCCCGGTGACCCTGACCAGGTCGTACTTCCACCTGGCCGTTGGGCATCCTACACTATCATTTGCTGGATGTTTTCTACCGTATGGAGAACTGCTATCTATTAATTGCTTTCTACGACACGCACGGCAAAAGATTCGGTGACCCTTTTCTACTCCATCGGCACCGAAAACATTGCATATGCATACTAACACTGGTTTAAGATTACCGATGCGACGACTGGTCGAAATTTATAATGAGATTTATTCTTAAGCGCCTGTAGCTTAGTGGTTAATGAGTCGGCCTTACGATCGAGAGGTCCCGGGTTCGAATCCTGGCGATTACACTACCGACGTGAACCCACTCCTAGCACAAGCAATTTAGCTTAGTTGGAGGGGTTAGAGGGAATATTAGTAATTTCGATAATTTCGGTTGCTAATATTCTTTAAAAAAAAAACATATATGTATCTTAAATTATAGATTATATAATCTTAGGTACGTTATTTAATTAAGTATTTAAAATTATATAATGTATAATGATGAATATAATGATAATAATTCGGCTATTTAAGAATATATAAAATTATATACAACACGATTAAATATTATATATAAATAAATATAAGCAAAATCTCATGCAAAAGTCTTTGGAAAGAAAAACCGGAGCCCTTTCCTGTGCCTAAATTCTTAATTACACTATAAAAGTAAATAATAAATATAAATTGATAATATACGTAGTAAGTTTAGAAACGTTTTCCAGTTAATACTGGTACAGCACAGTTAATATGGCTCGCATAAATATTGTCGCTCACGACAGCTCCTTGCCGCCTGTAGTCTCTATTGAAGTATGGCGTACGACTACAGGATGCGTGAAATTGAACGAGTTGACAATATAAAATGTAAAAATAAAAAGAAAATATTCATATTGCTTAGAACGCATGTGGTAATTTTTTTACATCATAATTGGAATAGATATAATAAACGACAAAATGATTTTTATTATACTGGTAGGTATCTAGTAGGTAAATAAATAAATAGCATGCGTTTGAAAATCCTGAAAACCACTCGAATTTTTAGGATTTCTTTAGTCGTTAATTTCGAATAAATTTCAGAGTTTCAGAAACATCATACATGCAGACAATCTATACATATAAATAAGGATTAATAGTCTCTTAATTTAGTTCTGCATGAAACTATTGAGTAATACGTTACACGGGGAAAAAAGTAGTTTTAGAAAATTATTTCCTATTTTTCTTAAGCCCACTCACTACAGTCTCAAAGCCTTTCTTTAATACTTATAGGATAGAGTGTAAAGAATGTGAACCAACTGGACAAAATATGTAATTCACTTTCATAAAGAAATGAGGTATTGGCTGGGCGGCAGTGCTATCGATGTTCGTTATTCAAAAACTTACACTCGTCACTGTTTCAGGGCTTCGGCTAACGGAGGCCCTAAATTTTATTGCAACATATTTTAAAAACAGAACATCCTGTACACTCACACGCAGAGACACACGCACCTGACGTCGCGGACTCCGTTGGAGCGCAATTTTCGCTCTCTGAAGCGCCACGGATTAGTTTTTCCTTACGATAATTAAATAACTTTGAGCTATGTTGCTGCGTGATGTACGGCCTGTTTATTGTCTTGTTCGAACTCACACCCTCGTGTGTTACCGGCTTTATATTATTGCTCATGTTTTGTGTGCTTTTAATTAAAATGTATGAACTTTAACTTGTCAAAATATTTCGCAAGGTGCGTGAATAATGTTGTTGTTTATAAGTAAATTGTACGTTGCGTTATTTTATTACTTCTTAATTTACTATTTAAACTTTATAAGACATAGATTTGTACTAGTAAGTTAATGATATTCGCATCATAGAACCTCCATAAACTAGACGTATATATTTTAGGTGTAAAAAGGCACTATTGTTCAATATCGTGTCTTGGTATGCATTTATTCTGTGATTTGCAATGAAGAAGTCAGCGACTCTGTCTTCCGGCAGAGACCCTCGATAGAAACTAGAAATTATGTACACACAAGATGATAAAAGGCGTTAGCATCATCATCACAGGTTTGTGCCCTTCGCTCAGCTCATACTTACATTTCATACATACTTTGGTCACCGGTGTTTCGCTATGTTCTTCCTCTTGATTTGGTTTAACTTGGCTTTGGCAGAAGTTATTTGGCTTGGCTTGGCTTTGGATGTGATCTCCCAACCAACAAAAGAAAGAAATGCTCTGATTATCGTTTTACATTTTGGGGTTGGTTTGAAAAAATAATTTTAATTTTATTTGCAAAAGCTCACAGCGATAAAACACCGGCAATCTTTATTCATTTCAATTAAAATGGCTACACAGAAAGGCGATTGTAGGGCGACACTCAGTTATGAAAACATCTTTAACCCTTTCTATAGGGTGGTTGTACCAATTTGCATTACATCTGAATTTGAAATACTTATTTCACTTTCAAAGACTCAAATAACACTGATGAAATAGACTTTTTCTTATGCCAAGACGCTTTAAGAATACTAAAACAGATGTTTTTTTTCAATTTACTGTTTTACTAATTTTGACACGTAATTGCCCCGTTATACCTAAAGAATGGTACATTTTTTTCTTATAAAACGTTATTTCTTTACAAATCACAAAAGTTATTTCAATTTTACACGTTTATATGCCTGTTAAGGGGAAAACAGAGGTGCATAAACATTTACACTACTATTTTTTTTCTCGTGTCAAATAATCCTGAAAATAATGTTTGTATCTAAAGCTTGCATGCTTCATCTGCCAAAACTAAAGTACTTACTACCATACCATACATACCAATGGGGACAAGGACTCATCTATGTAAGTAGATACCGTCAATTGCATTTTTTGAGATACTTTCTAGCCTCTCTCGTACCGTCAGACGCAGATGATAACCGGGCACGGTTATTTCGGGCGGTATCTGCATCTGATGGGTATTGAGCCAACGCCCGAGTGCCATCACTGCGACGCGAGCGTGGACTCGGGGCTGCACACGCTCACCGAGTGTCCGGCGTTTGAGACGCCGAGGCGGGAGCTTGTGCAGGCCCTGGGGGTGAGAGTGCTCACGCTCTCCACCCTGCTCGCGGCGATGGTCCGCTGCGCGGATGCGTGGGCGGCCAGCGCCTCTTTCTGCGAGCAGGTCATGCTCGCGAAGGAGACAGCAGAGCGGGCGCGGCGCGGTGAGCGAGAGAGACTCGCTGACATCGCTGCTCGCGCCCGAAGGCGGCTCGGGCGTCGGAGGGCGCTTACAGACCTCCGCCCCCCATGAGCGCGGGCCTGAGGGTGACGGGTGGAGCCACCCGTCACCCTAGCAGAAGCAGGCCACGGCGGCGGCGCGCATCGTAGGACGATGCGCGCCTCCCCACACCGGGGTTGAGTCGGGGACGGCGTGGTCCCCACCTCCCGAGGAGGGCCAGACCGAAAGGGATGGCCCTGGGTCAGCCGGGGTGCGAGGGATATGTCGCAAGACAACCTCACCTCCGGCCTAGCACCACGACCCACAGACGGCGTGCGGTTTAGTCAGTTCGAGTCCGACATAACCCACCCCTCCGGCTCCGGAGGGGCGGGTATCCGTGGGGATTTCCCGCACGTAAAAAAAAAAAAAAAAAAAAAAAAAAAGCCTCTCATAAATCATTTCGAAGAAAAATAATGTGCTTATCACAAACAAATTCCTTACGTATAATCAAATCTATTATAAACCTATAAGATAATCCTATCAATATAGAAGGATAAATGTATGAAGAAATTAAATGTAAGCAAAGTATTAACAAGTTTGGACAGGGCCGACCAAGGAGTCTTCAATTTGCACAAGTTCGCATTGAGAACGGCATCTAGATAAACTTACTTTGCTTTTAAGCCAGAGACCTTTTGCTGCTTATAAATCCAATTGGATTTCGCTAAGTGTCACACCGAGCTCGTCTATTTTCGAATTATATTTACAGTGAGGATTAAATTTATATTCAGGTACTAGCTGTCGCCCGCGGCTCCGCCCGCGTGGATGTCGGTTATCGCGAATCGGACTATAATTTGAGATTTGAACTATCCTATCTCTCAAGTTGGATCGAACTGCACATGGTGTGCGAATTTTATTATAATCGGTTAAGTGGTTTAGGAGTCCATTGAGGACAAACATTGTGACACGAGATTTATATATATTAAGATATATCTAATTATTGGCAACAAGGTTCAGGTTTAGGTAGGTTAAAGCCGCTGAATAGATGGACAAGTGAAAATGCCACTCGAGGAGTAAATGACGTTGAACATTTCGTTTTTATCATCATGAAGCCCAGATAGCTTAATTAGATAGATATCATATTTTTATTAAAAAAAATTAAACCTTACACGTTGAAAGGACACACAGTATGTATACTAAACTTGGTTATTATCATTATTACATACGATGGAGTAGGTACCTTTACGGTTTAATATAACTAATTTTATATTTCAAACAACAATTTTTATGCAATTTATTATCTATAAGTACTTAAGCGTTAATCCCAGTCGCATCCGAAGCTTTGAACTTGGAGTCTGGGGTCCGCTTTTTACCAGTCTACTAACTTCAATATTTTCCGTGAAGCGACTGCCATCTGACCTCCACTGCCACAACCCAAAGGCGATATCGAAGCATTGCAGCTAGACCAGATGTTGGATTTTTGAGGGCTCCAACTACCCGTAACGACTGCCATAGATGTTTGTATGACAACCGGGACCGACGGCTTAACGTGCTCTCCGAGGCACGACCAGACCAACGTAGATACCCATATTCATGCATACAAATATTTGCACTGAGCTGAGATCGAACCCGCGCCTCCTGCGCAGCGGCCGCGTTCACTACCGCTACGCCACGGAGGCTTTCATTATCTATAAGTACTTAATACTATCAAAACAATTACACTAACGATATACTAGCAACTTCTACAACTACCAGTGTAAGCATTTTGAAGTTTAGGTACGTATTTAAATTTCACGAATTACGTATAAATTCAGCCGACACGCAAAAAATGATTACAACTCCCTAAATCTCAAATAAAAATGTATTGTCTTACGTTAGATATCTTGTATTGTACAAAATAAAAGCCTAAAATTACCCAAATAATATATATGAAAAGTTTTGTGTTTGTGTATCACCACCCTTATGCAAGATTGTCTCGCAAAAGGAGTTTATCTCTATTAGCAATGGTGAGGGTCCATTCGTCTTTGATGCCCGATTGTTAAATTTAATGACGTCAAAAGTAATTATCTCAGAGACACCTAAACAGAACTTGGGTGTCAAGTTATTGTACTGTCATCAGGTACTTGCTTCACACTGAAACTTTATACTGCTAAGGTGCCATATAAACACAAGTATGAGTTGGAGTCGATAATAAATACATTATTCTAGGACATTCTTCACAGCGCTATTTAGCCCCAAAGTAAGCATACCTTAACTAGCTTGTGTTATGGAATCTATAATTCTGATAAACATACTTAGATATATTTCTTTTTGTAAACACATAGCATTAATCTGTAGAACTCAGGTGCCTATTAAACACGTTGCTAAGTTTACGCGAATATCACTCATTGAAATAAAACCACTTTTTAAATAATTCTATCGAGAATTATTGGTTATTATTTACTTTTAGACCGACGTTTCGGCTACTTTTCAGTAGCCATGTTCGCGGTTTGACTAAGGATGGTAATTGTCACACAGTTTGAAGTATATGTTATCGCAAAGTACCCGAATCATGATGAATTGTTGGTTTTACTATTTACGCAGAATGAGTTCACTGTGTCGTTAAGCCTTGCTGTATTTTACTGTTTACTAGGTTTGATTAAGTGGATGACTGGGTCCTAGGCTGGTGATACGCTCCAACCATCTCCCCTAATAAAATTTAGGTGGTTTTTTAAAATTTCAATAGCCTCGCGGATCATTATCGGTATATCTCTATGCTCTTTAGCGAGTATCTGTGGTTTATCGAACCTTAAGTAATGTTTGGTACCTTTTTTCACGTGTTCACATACAGCTGACTTTGTTGAGCGGTGGTGTTTTATGTCAGCTAAGTATGCCCCCCCCCCCCCCTCTCCTCCATAAAGCTCTCTCTCACCAGCAGAAGCCCACTATAATGATAGGACGACAGATAAACTGCTGTTTACTGTAATATGCAGGAAGGTACTAATCCAGTTGAGTTTGTTGTTTTCAAGTAAGTATTTAACAAAATTACGCTTCAGGAATATTAACAAAGACTTAATTCAATAATAAAAATAGATAATATTAACGAAGCGTGGTTCAAAAATCTCAAAACCAATTGCTAAGCATATCAAGAAAACATAGGTAATTAAGTTTACGCGAATATCACTCATTGAAATAAAACCACTTTTTAATGGAGAATCCATTAAATTATTGGTTACTAGCTGTTGCCCGCGGCTCCGCCCGCGTGGATTTTGGTTATCGCTTAGTGTTGATCCAACGTTATTGAGCATTAAATTCGCCACTCTACTCAACTTTGTCCTCGACTATGTACTCACCTCTGTTCTCGACTTTCTACTCGCCCCTATATTCGACTCTCTACTCGACTTTCTACTCGCCTCTATACTTGAATTTATACTCGACTCTCTACTGACTTCTCTGTTTCCCTCTCTACTCGACTTTGTACTCTTCTCTATACTCGCCTTTCCATTGGCCTCTCTACTTGCCCATCCATTCGATTCTTTTTTGCCTCTCTACTTGACTCTCCCCACTCGCCTATCTACTCGCACCTCTACTCAACTCTCTATTCGATCTCTACTCGCCACAACATTCATCTTTCCACTCGCCTCCCTATTCGCCTCTCTACTCAACCCTTTACTGCATTCTATTTGATTCTATACTCGCCTCTCCACTGGCTCTCTAGTCGCATATTTACTCGCCCCTGTAGTCGACTCTACTCGACTTTCGATCTTTACACGCCTATCCACTCGTCTCTATAACAATCTCTACTCGCCTCTCCACTCGTTTCTATATTTGGTTCGCTACTCGACTATATCCGTTCCGAAGCTCTAATTCACCTTTGTACCAAATTTCATAAGGACACCTTAAAAGAAATTCTTACTATTTATGCCATATTCCCCTTTTTGTGCCATTGAAAAGTGAAAAACTTTAATTCCATAGTCCCCCCCCCCCCCCTTTTACCAGATTATTCGCCATAAAAGGTAGCATATGTCCGTTCTCAAGCTCTAATATACCTCTCTACCAAATTTCATCAAGATCGGTTAGCAAGCTCTAATTAATCCCTGTACCAAATATATCTTCAAAACTGTCAAACTTACAACCCTTATTACCCCCCCCCCCCTGTTCCTCCATTTTCGCGTCAATAGGTAGCCTATATTCGTTCCCAAGCTTTAATCCATCTCTGTACCAAATATATCATCAGGATGTCTTCCAAAACTGACAAACTTTCATCCCCTATAACACCCCCCATTAACCTCGTCTTTCGCGACCAAAGGTAGCCTATGTTCGTTCCCAAGCTTTAATCTATATCTGTGCCAAATTTCATCAGGATATCTTCAAAAAAGAAAAACTTTCATCCCATAGCCATATTCCCCCCCCCCCCCCCTTCTACTCCTTTTTGCGATAAAAGGTAGCCTATGTCCGTTCGAAACTCTAAACTATCTCTGTACTAAATTTCATCAGGTAATCTTCAAAAATATAAAACTTTCATCCCAAGGCCCTAGCCCCCCCCCCCTTCTACCCCCTTTTCGCGATAAAAGGTAGCCTATGTGCGTTCCCAAGCTTTAAACTATTTCTGTACCTAATTTCATTAAGAAATCTTCAAAAATGACTAAACTTTCATCCCAAGGCCCTAGTCCGCCCCCCCTTCTACCCCCCTTTTCGCGATAGAAGGTAACCTATATCCGTTCCCTAGCTCTAAACTATCTGTGTACCAAATTTCATCAGGAAATCTTCAAAAATGACAAACTTTCATCCCAAGGCCCTAGGCCCCCCCTTCTACCCCCTTTCTCGTGATAAAAGGTAGCCTATGTCCATTCTCAAGCTCTAATATACCTCTGTACCAAATTTCATCAAGATCGGTTCAGTGGTTTAGGCGTGAAAGCGTAACATACAGACAGACAGACAGACAGAGTTACTTTCGCATTTATAATATTAGTATGGATTATTTACTTTTAGACCGACGTTTCGGCTACTTTTCAGTAGCCATGTTCGCGGTTTGACTATGGATGGTAATTGTCACACAGTTTGAAGTATATGTTATCGCAAAGTACCCGAATCATGATGAATTTACTATTTACGCAGAATGAGTTCACTGTGTCGTTAAGCCTTGCTGTATTTTACTGTTTACTAGGTTTGATTAAGTGGATGACTGGGTCCTAGGCTGGTGATACGCTCCAACCATCTCCTCTAATAAATAGCCTCGCGGATCATTATCGGTATATCTCTATGCTTAGCGAGTATCTGTGGTTTATCGAACCTTAAGTAATGTTTGGTACCCTTTTTCACGTGTTCACATACAGCTGACTTTGTTGAGCGGTGGTGTTTTATGTCAGCTCAGTATGCCCCCCCCCCCTCTCCTCCATAAAGCTCTCTCTCACCAGCAGAAGCCCACTATAATGATAAGACGACAGATAAACTGCTATATGCAGGAAGGTACTAATCCAGTTGAGTTTGTTGTTTTCAAGTAAGTATTTAACAAAATCACGCTTCAGGAATATTAACAAAGACTTAATTCAATAATAAAAATAGATAATACTAACAAAGCGTGGTTCAAAAATCTCAAAACCAATTGCTAAGCATATCAAGAAAACATAGGTAATCTTAAGCTGAACTCAGTTCTGAAATATTCAAATAAGTATAACTGCAGTAATCGATAAAATGGCGTCGGCCGATGAAGGCGGCACAGAGACAATAATAAATTGTAATTACAATTTAAAATGAGCAGGCGTTGCCGAGGGAGTGGCCTTCTGCCCCCACACACCACGCTACTTCAGACTTCACGTGTGTGCACTTTTTATATTCTTACTGCAAGTAATTAGCGTCGTGTGTGCGTGTTTGTAAACTTTGTTAATGTTTATTGGAAAATGCAGTAAAACATGAATTGAAACCTGTATTCTAAAGCATTATAGTTCTGGTAATATTCTCTCGTTTATTCTTGCTTATCGCCAATGAGTTGTGGAGATCAGATGTCAGTCGCTAGACGTCACGAAAAAAATCGAAGTTTGGCTAAATCTGCTGTTAGAGTAGAAAAAGCGGACCACAGACCGAAGTGAAAGCTTCAGATATAATATCTTTAAACAATAATTTTATGTCTCGCATCATAATTTTAACACGGTTTCAAGGTTTTCACATCGAAAGTTGGAGTTCAGATAGTTCTCTTTTAGCTCCTCTTATGCATGCTCGATGGCAGTCACTTTCATTATTTGTTTGCACAGTTTTCAGTCGATGGAATTTTAGCACGGCTACCTAGACACTGGGGTCTTCACCGAATACTAGCTGATACTGGAATAAATGAATTTGTTTCCATGTTATTTACAAAGTATTGTAACAAATAAAATACTTAAAAATAATATCTCAATAACGGAATCAACGATTATAATTAACGACATATTCTCTTAATAGTTCCTAAACCTGTAGTTTCTAAATCTTTCACCGGCTTTTTCCAAAAGACAAAAACAAACAGTTGATACCCGCCTTCCTTATGTGTTAGTTAAATACTACAATTAAATAATACGAAATACGTATAAGAATGAGTATATTTAATATATAATTCCAAACATATTACCATGTTTTGTTCCCAAAAATGATTTGATACGTATCGAATAGCTATTTACAAAATTACACGTTACAAAAACATTTACTTGCTTTATTTTCCATTCCCCTGCATTCAAGTATGATTTTTGATATAAAAAGACAAACAAGTGTAACGTGAGTTTCATTTGGGGTTTCGTAGGCGTTTTTTAATGATAGAACCACACTTTTCATCCAAACACATGGCAATAATGTTGAAGCCGATTCTGTTGCGCGTCTCCCAACATAAAACCATATCTAGAATTATTTATTTGAATTTCAAAACTATATTTTATTTGACATCACCCCATAAAAATCTTTGCGGCCAAACCCACCCTACCTGCAGGCCGGTATGCCAAATGATGGATTTTTAAGAATACCGCGGCCATAATAACCTCGTGTTGTGTCTCCGGTGGTGAGTAGTTGGCCAGAGCTCACTGGAGAGTGTTTGTGCTGTTAGTGGGAAGACCAAAGGCTACTTCTGTCAGCTTCTACACTGACGGCAAAGAAACATTGTCTTTACAGGGTCGGCAGCACGAGTGTGACTCCCCTGGTGTTGCACACGACCATGGCCGCGGTTGCCACTATGCATCAGGTGGGCCGTGTACTAGTCTGCCACCTCAGTTGTATAAAAAAACGGCAGTTTCTGCCATAAACGTCGTATAAGCCATAACAAACCACTCGGGTTCGGAGTTGAAAGCTTGGGATTCAACCAGGAACTATGCTAAGACGCTGATCGTCTAAGCTTCAGATAAGTTTATAGACGTGATAATATGGTTCCGAAAATATGGAATACTTTTTAAAACAACGTTTCTATCAAGGTCCTTACTATATATCTTGATCCAAAATGTTATGGATGCAGGGACACGAATAAACATATCATATATTATACAGCAATATTCCGATCAATTCAAAGAGACGCTTGGATGTAATCAAACCTGTCCCAGCCCTGTCATAGCATTTGGCATTTGTACCAAATATTGCCAACCAAAATAGAAACAGTGAAATATTGTTAACAAACTTTATTGTAGTATTCTAACACGGATTAGTGAAGAACCGTCTCACGGTACCCTAATAAAAGGATAGAGATTGTAATCTCCGAGGTTCGAGTTCGGGCCCGAATAAAATGGAAATACATTTTAATGATTATTATGCCCGTAAACGGTTTTGCCGTGAACGCTCAACCATTCAATCCATCTAATCATTAATTCCAATGTTTTTCACCTATTTCTGTTTTATATTCATAGGAATATTTATTACTGAAATAAAGTTTGGAAAATGTATGTTTGTTAATTTAGTTGCCAATTTGAAATAAATATAGGGAAACAAATAAGGAAGGGCTTGTCTTCGATATGATCTACATGAGAAATAAAAGCAAAAAGTAATTTTACTACTGATCACGTTTGTTGAATCTCAAAGCTTGTTCTTAAATAATAGGTATGTCATCAAATGAGATAGTAAACTTTCAATTTCGAACTTAAAATCGTTCGGTAAATTATTTAAAACATAAAACGCATGATTAATCAGTTAGAATACCTAAAGCTAAAGTATTTGCTAAAGTACCTACGTATTAAACTCGTAGCTAGTGAATTTTATAAGGATGCACTTCATCATCATCATTACGCTAGTCCTGATTGGAGCCTGAGGTCCGCTCTCTTACTCTTTCTATTAAATTGGCTTATTAAATCCGCCTATGTACTTGTGTATAAAGTTTAATGAATGAAATAAATTACGGCTTTTACGGGAGCCTATGCCGGACATTAGCCCTCTAGTCAGCTGTTCTACCGGCTAGCTCGAAGATCTTAGTGGAGCCGGGAAATATCATTTGTGCTAATTAATTAATTACATCATTTACTTTATTTATTTCAAATATATATAAAATGAATCAAGTTGCTCGTCTCTTGTAAGTATTCTCTTTCATTGCTCTACTCGTCATAATCTTTTATGTTCAATAAGCTTGTGAAAAAGGTAATTCGTGATCATTGGAAGTAATTTGTAACTACATTTTTATTTTAATATTCAGACTACTTTTATGTCGTAACACAAGATCCACGTAGTTCAAGAAGAATTTTATTTAATCTTTCTTCTTTTCCTTCCTCCTCTTGTCCTTTTGCCCGGTACTATACCAGAATGACACTCACACACTCCGATCAGAATCTGAATTTCGATTTTCTAATTTCATGTGCGTACTTTTTATGAAGTTGTACTTAGTTAAACGCTTCGAGCGAATTAAATTGCTTCCTTGGCTGGAAATACAGTCTATTAAATGTATATTTAATTATTATATTTAAAAATAGCCGATAAATGTCGTGTGATAACTAGAATATTAAATGACCGCCTTACAACGCTAGAATAAATTTCAAAAACCCAGTATTTAAGTCAGTAACCTAACCACCAATGCGGTTTTATAACGATAATTTGGCGCCACACACTGAATGATTGATAGCCGTCATAAACGTCAATTTTTTTAGTATCCAAAATAAAGGATCGAGCGGTGATCAAAACACCGTATCAGGATCAGTTCCGAATAAATATAATAATACGTTGATTTTGACAGCTTCAAACGATCAACAGATTTGTTTATTAATTTGTTCACAAATTGTTATCTTCTAACAAGAAACTTAACTAAGTAGGTATATCTATTTCATTGTTCAGACTTGCCCTTCATAAAATATTAAGTAGATATATTTTGAAACCCGAGGTCAATGCGCAAATAACATAACGGTGTTATTAACGTTGTCAGCTTAGCTTGCATCAGTTTCGTCATCAAACAAAATCTAGAGCCCCACAAGCACTAAGTAACTGCAAGTGGATCACGCTTAAGGAATTCTAGCAATCGTAGTAGCATGCATGTCCGTCATAACGTAAATTAACTGTAGGACAGCCGCCTTTGTTGGTGCCCACGTTTTGTGCTGGTGCCTTGCTATATAGTAAATTTAAATGTCTGCCAATGACACGCCGTGTCTCGGTAGGAGAGGTAGTTACAACAAGTGTTGGCTTGTCCACGTAGAGGGTGACATGAGTGCCAAAGGTCTCACCAATTTGGATGCCCAAGACCGTTAGAAGTGGAGAACTAAATGCTGGAAAACGGACCTCGACCTCGGATGTGACCAGGACTAACTCAAGTAAATATAATGATGAAATGTCTGGCCATGACGTATCTGTCAAACTTAATGACCGGTAGACTCATCAAGTGTAGTTTCTTTTCAACAAATAAGTTGCAAACAAAAACTAATATTACTATTTGCTAATACATTAATCTAAACAAGAGGTCTTATTGTATGGATCTATGTCACATAATCGTGCTTGACTGTAACACAAACGTTAATTACCAATCACGGCAAACTGAACAAAACAGAATATTGTATTCTACAAGCAGGATTATTAGGCTATATTTAGATATTAATTTTGTTTTCAGAACTATGAAAGAAGAGGCAATAGCTAACTGTTGCCTGCAGCCCAGTTTTTGTGCAATTTTGTTAGTTTTCGCGAGTAAGTGAGTTAGTAGCCCAATAATCGATTTAAAACGACACCCAGTCAATATGTTTTTCACTTTAAAGCAAAGAGACAAAAACAATGCTCTATACACGATCCTATTGATATCGGTGACTTTTTCTTTTGCCATACCATTAGGACCTGGAATGCCTTATCAGCTCACATGTTTCCTTCTTCCTACAGTCCTTGGTCCCTTAACCGGAAAATGACATTACATGAGGCCCTCAAGCTGAGTGCCAACATTGTATCATGTTACCTCTCTGTCATGGTGACCCTTTTTCCTGACATTTTGCCTTCAACTTATTTAAAATATATATTATATAAAAAAGTGCGTTCAAAGAAATCACAGGTGCTGAATGTATATTTTGAATCAAGCGATATGAGCTCACGAGTGCATGATGCCAGCAAAGGCACTCTTCGGTGCACACAATGCCCGGGTTTGTTTGTCCCTTCTGTTTGTAATACTTGCACCGAGCAATGGCGGCGAAACACACAAATTATAACTGAATTTTGTACCTCCATTTCAAAGGCACATGCACCGTTCATAAATTCATTTAACTAGTATGTTGATTTAATTTTAGAATTTTAGCTCTAACAATGGCAACCTACGGGTAGTTTAGGTACTAACCTACGTATATCTTTAAAATTTTAGATACTAATGAAACATTTTTTGTTCGTGAAACAGTAAAACTCAATGTAAGCACTGTAAATAGTTTGTAATGAGTTCCAGAATGAAATATTAAAAAGTAGAAATGCTCAAGAAATTAAATAACGTCCAAATTGCATATACACGAGACAGTTATTTCTGTTAGTGGGGATTAACAGTGGGACTACGAGTCCAACGGTAATGGATCCACTAGTCTGGTGGGATAAAATCGGTGCGACCACGAGACAATCATTACATTTAAAAACTTCAGATATTATGGTGTGTAAAAACATGTAGACAAATAGATACCTATTTGATAGATACATGTTGTACAGTCACAGTTCAATTACTTATGTTGAATAGATATTGGTTTTATAACCTGATTGATTAGTAGTCACATAAAAAAGACAATGCATTAATTATATAATGTTATCAACATGTTGCGTATTATTAAATCATTGTCTTTTTGTTTAACTAGAAATCTAGGAATATGCGCCTTTTTCGGAACTTAGAATTTAATTGCCCGATATTAACGTAAATTATCGTAACTGCTTTTGACCAACTTCACAAAAGTACTTTTGATTTCGAAGACCTCTTCTAGCATTAAATAATCTTTCATACATAGCACACTTCGTAGCAACACCTTCTACGTATTATAGTGGGTATCATAGAATCAAATCGAAACTAGATATCGATATTTCATATCTAATTTTGAAACTATATATTTTCTGAAACGATATATTGACCGACACACGTGAATCGTCACAGCGTCATTGTCATCGCACAGCGTGAAATCGTATCGTTCTATATTCGACATAACGGTTCAAGTCGCTATTTTGATATATGATTTGATAATTTATTGAGGTCCATATGGATCTGTCGGTCAATATAAATTTTCTACGCTATTTGACAGTGCTATTTAGACCCAAAATAGGCATAGCTTAACCAGCTGGTATTACATACCCTACATAGATATCTACATATTCACGCTTGTAAATCCCCGAAGGGGTAGGCAGAGGTGTATAACACCCACATTTTGCAAACTATGTTTTCTTGGGCCCATTAAATAGTGGCGCGTACCTATTGCTGTCAAGTGGGCATCTTGTTATAGCTGTAGGTGCTCTCATAGTGTGTATCTCATAGTCTCCTTTTACGACACTCACAGGAGGAGATGGAGTGGTTTCATTCTACTCGACCTAAAATTAAATGCTCAGCATAATAAACGTAATAATATTGATATATTTGATATACATAATTATATTTAATTTTTTCATCCTAGCGTTAATCCCGGTCGAATCCGAAGCTTTCACCTTGGAGTCCGGGGTCCGCTTTTTGCAGTCTAACTACGTATTTGCTGAACTTCAATATTTTTAACGAAACGATTGCCATCTGACCTCCGCAACGAATTGGTGATATTAACATATTGCATTTAGACCAGTTGTTGGACTTTGTAGTGCTCAAACTACCCGTAACGACTATCATAGAAGTTCGCATGACAACCGCCACCGACGACGACATAACTTGCTCTCCGAGGCACGAAAATACCCAGGCCAAAGCAAATTGTAATATTTATGCATTAAAATATATCCACTGAAAAGGAATCCAACCCGCGTCCTCTATGTAGTAGTCACGTTCACTACTGCCACACCACAGAGGCCGTCATACGTAATTATATTTTAACCAATTACCATAGTGACCACAGACTCACAAAGTGTGAGCTTCAAATGCGACTGGAATTAATGCTTAATGACATTCAAAAAAAAAGAAATGGATTAAAAATTATCATCTAGATTATTATTTAAGACGTAAAATAATTTTTAATATAACCCATAAAAATCGTTTACACTCTTTCTCTTTGCAACAGTATAATTAATAACCCTTACGGCCTCGTATTTCTATAAATTCAAATAAACCACTTCAACTCTTAATACTTATGAGTATAATATTACTAACAAAGGGACAAAACTGTTTAAGTGAAACTTGATCTGAAGTCGCCGCCATCGTCGCTACTCGATATGCAACATCGAGTAATATACTAACCTCATGTCAATATATCGTTTTGCCCGATATATAGTTTCAGTTATGGCCAATATCGGATTCATGATATCAATATAGCGTTTCAAAAACTAAATACGATTAGTATCACTCACTCCCACTACGTATAGTATTGAAACTTCATTTAACCAAGTTAGCCGTGCAATTGGTTAAATCTAGTAACGTTGTTGATGTATTTTAGGATAGTTAAAACTGAAGTTACAGTTTATATATTTTATAATCATAAATTGTTTCAACTGCTCTATAAAGGTATCAAACTGTCAGTCCAATATACGATATAGAAACTGAAGAACACCGATCGTAACCAAATTGCCCTCAGTGTAATTCCCGTGAAGTATCATTTGAAGTGAGGTTCAAAGAGGAAAGAATACGCGTGTTACTTCCCTAGAAGACCTATGCCAAGTTATTGGAGTATTTGGAATAGGGGCGATTTGTCGATCAAGGTGACTTGTCACCAAGCGTTTAAAAAATAAAGAAAAATTAAGAGGAAATAAAAACAAGTTGGGCAGTCGGTAGCCAATTGCATTTTGTAGCAGTGAGTACAAGTCGCGTGCTCCATGCCATTAGCCCGCCCTCCTGGGCTGTTTGCCAGAAAATGGCACATATTACGTATCATAGAAAGTGCCGTATTCTCATAGTTAGTAGACAACAAATTCTTAAGAAAATTCTCTTCATGGATATAAAGTTAAAAATAAATTTGTATCCAAAAATAGCACCTGCTAAAACTATTAATAGATGAATTAAGTTAACTGGGTTAGGTGCTATTCCGTTGGTTGCTGTAACTGGACTACACCGATTTTAGAAGCAAAAGTGGCAATATTGCCCGCAAAGTCAGAGATCACATTTTCTATTACTGTTAGATACAGGATTTATAAATATGCATGCATGTATGCATGTATTTAGAAAAATAAATAATAAGCAGTTAGTAACGCTATGATTACTTTAGGTCAAAATAGGATGAAAAATTTATCCATCATCTTCTAGCGTTATGGCCCACTTGCATTTAAATACGTCTATGACATAATTTCATAAAAGCGTTCAGTCGGCGCAAAACACTTGCCAAATACAATTTATATTTTTAACACGAAGGGAACTGGATTACCTAATAACTATGACACCTAATAACAACCAATGGTCAGCACGGAGTGGCGACACGTCGTCTTATCTAGAAACCTATTTATTATGTCTAATGATTTTTATTCTTTGGGTTACGCTGGTTTTACTGTAAAACCAAAGGTACATAAGCACCTTTTCTATCAATGATAGAATATCAATTCGTATATTAGATTGAATAAAGCAGTTGGTGATCTAGGTTACCACTCAATGCAATGTTTTCGTACTTTTGACGTTACTAAAGCTGAAAATAAAGTGTCACTTATTGTCCGTAATGTTGCCAAAATAACTGTTCCAACCATCAAGAGGGGGGTGCTAATTTATTTGCAAAACATAATACTAAGATAGCATAAAAGTATAATATTTATACTGAAGTATGTTAGGTTACTTCAATTAGATTGTATTTTGTAATGAATGAAGTAATTTCAACAAGTATCTTTTCAGTTTAACCATATGTGAACCTGTGTTCCTAAACTATAACTAAATGAACTGATATTTCTTCAATTTCATACCAAATTCAACAACTAGAATGAACTACGGAACATCTCACCAACATTCCCAACTCCACCCCAACTGGGTGCACCGTGCAAATAAATTTGGTTTTCATTAGTACTAGTAAAACACATTCCTCAAACAGTTGATTGTTATTAAACAAAGAAATTGCATCGTAGTTGATTTTAACAGTGATTCAGTCACGACATCGCCGAATGAAAAATTAGTTACACCGCGTTAGCATAACCTTGTTCCTAAATACACTTCGCTTTTATTACCATCGAGTTTGATTAAAATAATACAATTACCTATATTGTTCATGGATCATTACATTCTTGAAAATAATATACTACGAAAAAAAAATCGGGAGTTTTTTTCTTCTTAGTTTATCAACCGATTTTCTTGTGTTTGTTTTTTGTCTACTAGTGCTATCTTGCCATCAATAAAAAAAAATTGCTCATTTCCTAATTATATATTATTTAAATTTACTTATATAAACAGTATTACAGTTATTATAAACATCCCTAACTTTCATTATCCGAGTAATACATTATTTACTTCGGTAAAGATTCGAAATGTTTCGACATTTTAAAAATCTCTGTTTTCTTAGGTTTTCTACATAACTCCAATGAGGGGGGTCCACATTGTATATTTATTTATTTATTTTCTTACAATTGCAAATACAGGTACGTGGGATGTTAAGTTCATACATTTAGGTACACTATATTTAGCCTTGCGGCGTGCAATATTATATCAATATAAGTCAATTAAGGAAATACAAATTTTCAAGTTATATTAAATGTCAATGTGGGAGTGAATACAAGATCAATGGTAGGTACATGTCAATAAACTAATTCTACTATACGTTTTATAACATGTCAGTATATTAGTCTACACAATATTTAGGCTTGCGGCGTGCAATATTTTGAACCTACTGTAAGAGGTCAAGGAATATAAAATAGAATAGCGTGACATTTAGAAACAAGAATCAATAAATTTAAATAGTTATTCTGTTGAGTATGTATGTATTTTTCTAGGTCATATAAAAATAATAAGACGTGTATTAAATATTTGCATTACTTTTATAGTTATTTCATTCAACAGTAAAACAATATCGATGAGCAACTTGCAAGTGATTGGCATAATTTGTCAGCGATTACGTTTCGTTCACCACCGGAGAGTTCCCGGTAAAGTCCCATAAATAATATGGCAATAACCGATCACAGCCCTTTTTATTTAAAAAAAATCAATTATTATATTTTATGAATAAATTTATTCAACAGTTTCTTTTGTGATTAATAAGACATGCTGAAGTTACATAACATTGTATGGGTAAGATGTCCCATTTACTATGCAGGCAAAAACACCAAAAGATAGATAATTTAATAATAAATGACTACAAAAAGAGATCCAACCATAAACATTACGTAGAGTGATAATAATTTAGATGTATGGAATAATAAAAAAAATGCTGTGTGAGACCAATCGAGATGCAAGCCTGCTAAATAATTAATGCAAGGCCTTGTCCATTATTTCATGCAGGCTTTCTCACAAGAGAAAGTCAAAAGAAAAATCTGATCCCACTCCTTATTATAAACCTATATCAGGGATATTATTCCAGACTAACCAGCCAAATCCGTTTAGCCGTTTGGGCTTGTCTATGTATACATTTTCATATTTATCTAATCGATCTAATCTCTATGTATACATTTTCATATTTATAATATTAGTAGGAGAAAATAATATTGCAGAATAGTAAACTGTAATTGCAGTTTGATATACAATCTGCATTCTAATTATACATAATTTTTGTCTTCAAAATGTAAGATGTCATTAAAATGAGGGAGTCGAAAGACATGAGATGCAAGGCAATAACTCAATTACAGAGGGATGCGGGGGTGTGACAAGGCGGGGGAAGATTATAAGAACTTCGTTAGTCTCACGAAGGTGTCTAACTCCACTCTGAGACGGGAGAGATTATCGCTTTTGCCTTTAGCGGAGCATTTTGCTGTTAGTTTAGAATATTACATGTGATAGTGTTCTATTTGGTGTTTGGTTCCAATATTATTGTGTACTAGTTATAGGTAAAAGTATTATGTTTATTTAAATTAATTCAGGTCGAATTGAAGTGGTAGTAGTCAAATATTGAAGCAACTGAGAATGATACTTTATTTACACTACAGTCAGGTTTTTTTTTGTTGGAGACATAGACAATTGACAATTCTCTAATGTCATTAAAACTTTAATGTAAGCACACCGGTTATGCGAAGGTTCTGAGGTACAACGGCTGTCACTTCCGGAAAAGTCACAAATAAAAAGCTGACATATCAAAACTATGAGCAGACCTACAAGAAATCATAGTAGCACATTGCAAGAAATACGCCTACGCCTTCCTTTTCCAATGTTTCTGGTTGTTTCTTCATTTTGATAAACCACACAGGACTACGTGTGACAGGTTGTACTTAATAGTATGCAATTTTACCACCTTGATCCTTGATCACCGCTCTAAAGTACAAACTTCGGTCGCTATGAGAATGATGAGGTATAAATAATAATATGAGGTAAGGTATAATAGCACTCATTCCTGGAAGTAAAAACTCTACAAGAGACTATCAACAAAATCTGCTGGCCGTACATCAACAGGCGAGTGTATTGCAAACGAACTCATCAGGAACGCTATCACAAAGGCATCGTTACATTGCAGCATGCACCGCAGCGCAAACAAAACGTACCCGTGAAAGCTTAAACTCACCGAGGACGCAATCACAACTTGCGCTTCGATACCTAGGTAACTTAATGTGTAATCGCCTTAAAATTCTCTACATGCACGAGTTTGATGCCACTGAAGATAGTTTGCCAGTCTATTGATGTTAAATACAAATGAGGGCACGAAGGTGTGCTCACAGGAATATAATGTCACTGAGAACGTAATAATAATTTAAAGTTTATACCTACATGTCTAGGATGTCAATTACATAAGAATATGATTTCTGGTAATAATGTTTCCAACCGTATAAATGTATATAAAAATATTTTTTATAAAAGCGTCACATATAGTTGCATCATCAATTACTAGACTACTACAAATTTAAAAAATCATCTTAATGTAGAAAGAGAAGATGCTTGGAATTTACCACTAACTAGTAATCCAGGTATTTATACTCATATAAATTTAGCCTGGAATAGAAGTAAGCTACTTTTCATCTCGGAAAAAGGTTCATATAAGTTGTGGAAGCGGGAGTATATCACGCTAGTAGAGGAAGCAATACCTATTTTATTTATTATTGTAGAGTTAGTGTACCATCACTATAATAGATTACTTATGATTGCACGACTAACCAGGTGTCTTTCACTCCATGCTATTAGAATCAAATACAGTCTGGCGCTGCTTGCCCTAGGGAGCAATTATACTGTCAAAATTGTACAACCTTTAACACCCCAACTCAGTTGAACCGTGATACGTACGAGTATATTGTGTTTACTAACTCACATTACACAGTCCTGCATTGAGACCTCGAAAATTAGTGCATAATGAATTTGCGTACTACAGCTAAATATTGCGAGTAAGTGATTGTACAACAATCTGTTTTGATTTTTATGGAAAGTGAATTATTATTAAAGCATTTTTCTTTCTCCCTTTCTAAGAGTTAAACCTAATTATAAAGAAATATTACGTAATAAATGTAATGTAAGTGTAAATATTTAAAACTTGTGATACTCGTAAAAAATTTTGGTCATTAAGAAAATAGGTGATTGTTTAACTATAGAAGTTATCAAATTTAGGAGTACATAATTAATAACTTGCCACTATATTATTTTACAAAAGTGTCTAATAAATAAAGATAAAAATATCAAATTTGTGAATAAATAAAATATTATACCGTAAAACTACACATTCAGCATTACCATCAGTTCTTCATCACATAGGTAAATGGAAATGAAATTTTAAATACGATAATACAGGGATTGGAGTTATAGTAGCAAAACCTTTCGGAAACATCTCCGGACCACATCCTGTTTAAAGATGTTTCTAGAATTATTAACTAAGATTTGACGTAACAAGTACCAAGTTTCACTTATAAGGGATAAGGGTAACGTGTTCCGGTCCGTAGCCCCTGGGATATGTTATTGTTTTGCAGGCTTCGCAAATTTTAAGTAAAAGGGAGTTTGGATGAAGATTAAACTTTGTATTTCAAAATCGGAATATGATGTTTTGGTGGCAGTTCACATAGCTATTTGTGTTTTCTAATAGGATATAAAATAGATACTTACCGAGAAGCTGACACATTTAAGGTTTGCGGATGATTTTGTTCTTTTTAGTGAACTTGCTTCAAACTTAGAAAAAATGTTACAAAGCTTAGACTAGGAAAGTAAAAACGTTGGTCTACACATGAACGCATTCAAAACCAAAATTATGTCGAACAGTCACCAGAAAGCAATTAAGATAGAGAGAAACCCAGTAGAATATAAAAAAAATAAAAATAAAAAATTAAAAAATATGTTAAGGAATATGTGTACTTAGGTAAATTGGTGTGTTTTGATGCAAATAGCAATGAAAACGATAGTCAGACAAATAAGTACAGCATGGAGGAAGTACTGGGCGCAAAAATAAATTATAACGTAAACATGAAAAATACTATAATGGACTCTTGCATTCTTCCAAGCCTAACTTACGCCAGCCAGATATTGATAAAAACCAAACCGAACAAGTGAAGAGCAAAATTCTCTCCTGCCAACGTACAATAGAAAGAAGCATTTAAGATGTTCTATGAGAACGAAATTAAAAAATGCTCTCCATTTTAGTCCAAAATAAAAGTGGAACTGGGCAGAACATGTGGCCAGATACCAAGACAAGAGATGGACTCCCCAAACAACAAAATATTTAGGCCCAGAACGAAAAAGAAATGTTGGGAGGCAAAAGAAAAGATGGGATGATGATATAGCAAGCCAAGCAGGAAAGGATTAGATGCAGACTGCTAAGGATAGGGAAAAGTGGAAAGAGATGTAGGAGGCTTTTACCCAAGGGGGCTACAAAACGGATACTACAAACAAATGATGCCAACTTTAATTTTCTTTTACTATTATATATTTACCGTTCTGTTGATAAATAAACCTATAAATAAAAGAATAAAAATAGACGTTCGTTGTGTTTGGCACGTTGCTGTGTTTGTTCACTTTTTACTGTTGAAATGTACCCCTGGGCGTAAATAATTAAATAAAAAACTAAATAGCTTACCGTTGGTATTGGCCAAATTAAATAAAAAACTAAATAGCTTGCCGTTGGTATTGGCCAGCAATAAGGCAATATTTTCTTAAATACACTTTCCACACATAGTAATTATTGTTTGTCAATTAAGTCAAATACCCAAATACACATTGCCATGTTAAGTGACACCATTTGCGGTTGAATATGTGATTTATGATATACTAGCTTTCGCCCGCGGCTTCGCTCGCGTGGATGTCGGTTATCGCGACCAAACATAGCCTATGTCCTTTCTCAAGGTCTAATCTACACGTATACCAAATTTAATCAAAATCGGTTCAGTGGTTTAGGCGTGAAAGCGTAACATACAGACAGACAGACAGACCGACAGACAGACAGACCGACAGACAGACAAACCGATAGACAGACAGACAGACAGACAGAGTTACTTTCGCATTTATAATATTAAGTATGGATATATATGAGATTATTTTCTTTTAATATTAAACTTATTCAAAGCTTAAGTAAAGCAGGTTTTTATTTTTTTCTGAAACTATAATTACGCTAGCAGCTACGGCGTAGCTCTACGGTAGGGCGTAGACCTGTATCTCTTTTTGCTTAACACAGCTTTCTTCCTTTTTGAAACTTTTTAATCTCTACAGTTATTATTATTTCTACAGTGTGCATGCATATGTTGAGCATACAACAAAATACAATTTTATATTTCCTTATTAAACGAACAATAACACATGGTTGTAGAACCATGTGTTATTGTTCGTTTAAGGTAGCTCCTGGGACTTTAAACGTAAATAAATGCGAAAAAGTGCTAGAAAGTCAATAAATCAGTATTTTTTAGTTAGTTATGAATTCTTCATTTTAAAACTCTTGCACTGTCATTGCTATAAAGTGTGAATTGTATATGGAGCCATTCTTGTTATAGTTATAATCGTGCCGTCTAGAGCATTATACACAGTAGGTACAGTCATAAAAAAAAATACGCTGAAGAAATATATCGAAGGGGTAGACAGAGGACAGAGAGAGACACATTGCGACCGAAAATGGTGCACACAGTGCGGTTTAAAAGGAACTTCATGCCACGCTCGCTCAGGTTGTGGAATGAACTTTCTGCTGTGGTATTCCCAAGCGACTACAATATGGGGTTCTTCGAGAAGGGAATTCGAAGGTTACTACAGGGTCGGCAGCATGATCGTAATGCCCCTGATCAGGTGGGCCGTGTGGTTGTCTGCCACCTAAGTGGTATGAGAAAAGGTGTATATCAACACCCACATTTCGCCGCGATTTTCAATCCCACTTAATAAGAAGCGAGCCTATTACCGTTATGCGGGCACTTTATCATGAGCTGTATGTTCACTGTTGGATGAAGGGCAGTCGTCTTCTATGACATCCAAGGGGTAAGCGATGAGGCGACGCTATTCTACTCAACCGGGAATCAACACGGTTAAAGCAAATACAATGTTAATAAATAAAAATAGAAATTGATTTAAGTCTTCAACCCTTCACAGGCGCGGCTTCCGTGCGCGTCTCGTCCGAACGTTTCACCACAGGTTTCACCCACTCATACGATATTAAAGATCACTATCACAGGAAGGTGAACTATTAGTTTCGCTTGCTTCTCATTAAACCCTTTCGATATCGTGTACGAGTTTTGTTTATCAATTTCATTTTGTATTCACTGTGCTCGTTTATATTCATTTAGTTCGTCAATTTCATGAGTAGGCGCTGTAGGCAGGTGTTACTTATGTGATTTGTACGTTGTGTTATTTTCATCGTATATGTTTACTTTAAATTTTTCTGTTAGGTACTTTTTATAAAGAAGTTAGAATCCGTATCACTATACTTAGTATAGTTATCTACATTAGAATATCTTGCTATTATTTACTAGTTTTAGTTTTTCTTTTCTGTAAAAAATGCAGAATTAGCACAAAAAAATTATAAGCTAACAATAAATGTATAAGGTAATCATGGTGCGTGAAATATTCGCATAACTACAAATTGCCCTGTCTGTTTATTGAATCAGACACGGTATGCTACTTCTAATTGTCGACATTACATCGCTCGTAGTTATTAAAATCTTTATATTATTAATCCGTTTTATATGATAAGTATGAAATTACTGAGGCCTTTTATTTAATTGACTCACATTTTTGTTTCAGTTTGCTGCCTAATTGATTAATTACTATTTTTTTTGTATCAAACTTGTAGAATTTCATATGTTATATAGGTATTATTAATTTTTATAACGAACTCATAATTTTATTTGCATAGAACTTGCAGTTCGTAAAGCACTTTCATTAATTTATTTACCTAATCCAATACCTATATCAAGTGGTATTCATATTCACTAGAAAAAAAATCAAGAAAATCCTATAAACTCGATCAGAGCGGCATTTATCGGGTGTGGTAGGTAGATAGATATATATCAGTATTTTAAATTCTTAAATTTTTATCAAATAAAATTTTTAATAGGGCTGGTTGATCTTGAGAGCATTCAAACAAATAAATTGCACTAATGTCACTAGCGGATTATCAGTAATCGTACTTATATAAATCACGTGTACATTTCTTTAATTAACTCAAAAAGAGATACACTGCTTTAACCGCTACATACACCTTAATTTCGCAGGATAACTACTGTACATGTAAATTCGTATTACATAAAATTAAACGGCACAAGCCGTACTAGGTCAGCTAGTGCCGTAAAGTCAACTTATGTAGACGTTGTATACCGTCCGGTAAGTTTTTGCAGCGGGGGTGACATCGGTACCCAATCGAATTATCCCGCAGCCACCATCCAAGCAATAAATTAAGAATTAGCACGGAAGTTGATTATTTTAAAACATGCATCGGCATACCCTTTCTAACGAGGTTTCCGTCGGCCGCTCGTCCGTGATCTATTCCGACGTTCAGAACTAAATAGTCAATTAAAACTATATTGGATCATCATGAAATCGCAGTTTGCCGTTGCAATTTATATGAGTAATTCAGTTTTTTTTTTAATAAGAATATTAGCAACCGAAATTACTAATATTCCTTCTAACCCCTTCAACTTAGCTAAATCACTTGTGCTAGGAGTGGGTTCACGTAGAAATTCGAACCTGGAACCTCTCGATCGTAAGGCCGACTCCATAACTAACCACTAAGCTACCAAGGTTTATTTTATCTTTGATTGTCCTCACTCAAAATATATCTGTAGCATCTGTAATGGTAGCCAATATTCTTTGGACTGCACCCCAGCTTACCATTAAGCGGGGTGCAGTCAATTTATCACCCTAAATAAAATCAAAGGGCCAAGATTACCTACGTATTTATATTTTTTTTGTCAAGTTTACATTAAATCTACATTTATTTACAAAAGGGTTTCATTCTATAGAATTTATAGTTCGTTGAATAAATAATGTGTATTCACTTAAATCATTATTAGCTACAATAATTGACTGTGTGCCAATCATCTGAAAAAAAAAACAAAGATTTCACAAAAGCTCTAAGTAGATTTTGAAACTGGGCGGACGATAGCGAATTAGGAGGATGAGTCCGAACAAAAAATGTGAAATTTTAGTAATCATTGCATGGTTAAGTTAATACCTGACGTTATTAATGTTTATATGAATACATTCGTAATATGTTCAAGATTGGATTAACGATAAGTATACTTTTCCACTTTGTCCCAGTTTTGTATCAGCTTTGTATAGAGATCAAGAAGGATAAATAATAGATCCAGTAAGTATTATTAGAAGTATATTAATATATTACTCACATCAATTAAAATTCATTCAACGTGTAACTGACCTCCAAAATTGATAGCCATAGTGAAAAATCAGGTACCAACAACAGTAACAAGGCATCATTGCACTTAATTCTAAAAATATCAATAAAGGTTGGAAAAATAAATAAATAACTGCTTAAATCTAACCCTACATACGTTATGAAGGTAACAGTCATTTATAAAACCAAACAGGCAGGTAGAAAAATATAAGCAGAAAAAAATTGTTTTCATCTAGGGCAAATAATCACCGCAGCGAAATGGTATCGTGACAAACATCCATGCTTCAAAATGCCTACAGTAAATCAACGGCCAATGAAATCCAATTACTAACACAAAAAAAGTATTAGTTTCCTGAAACATACTCGTATATGTTCCTATCACACCGTTGTATGCTTAGTTTGTTCATAAGTACGTTTGCCTTTTAGATTATTTACGCAAATCGTTGTAGTAGGAATTATGGTATAGATATTGAACCCTTTCATGACTTCTTCATCGTTAATCCCAGTCGTATCCGAAGCTATCAACCTAGAGTCTGGGGTCCGCTTTTTACCAGTCCAACCGCAGATTTGGCTAAACTTCGACATTTTCCGTGAAGCGACTGCCATCTGACCTCCACAACCCAAAGGCGATATCGAAGCATTGCAGTTAGACCAGTTATTGGACTTCTTAGGGGTTTAACTACCCGTAACGACTGCCATAGATGTTTGTATGGCAACCGGGCCCGACGGCTTAACGTGCTCTAGTAACCAGACCAATGCTAATACCCATATTCATGCATACAAATATTTGCACTGAGCGGGGATCGAACCCGGGCCTCCTGCGCCGCGGCCGCGTTCACTACCGCTACACCACGGAAGCTGTCAATGCTTTCATGATTATATGCCTGTAAAAACGTTTGTGTGTCATCTGATTTTATACACACACAATTACTTATTTATAGGTACACAGACGCACGCACACATGCACAAGTTTTTATATTTTTGTTTTGTTTAAACTTTGCATAATTAAAAAAAAGGATTACGATCAAAAATATTTAAAGTATCCAAAAGTGCAGTCATATAATAAAATGTTTGAATTTCGCAATTTAATATTGGCTCGCTCGCTCACCGTTGGCCATAATTACCAATGCGGATCCAATTCATCATTCTTTATTACAAGCACAAAATTCCATGTAAATTTCATGCGCGTCCGATATAACTAATATCCAGTGAATGAGTATCGATATATCGCAGAAATCATCTTTCTTTAATGCTCTTTGTACTTACAATCAATTTAAAGATTTTTCGATTTTTGGTGAAATGTGGGCGAATTTTGAAGCTTTTCGAACTTTGGACTCTAGGCGTGCACAGAGTTCAGAGACGTGGTCAATGTAACACTGAGAAGCTAAGATGGTCACATGCAATTTCAAATTCGAATTTCGAATTCGAATTGACACCGTCGGACGGCAAACAGCTACAGGAGTTTCAGGGTATAAATCAATAAAACTAACTCAACACCTGTAAACTAATGCAAACGTCCTTTCACGCATATAAACACTTGCACAGAGCGAGAATCAAACTAACAATATAATATTGCGTAACGCCAACAATTTGTCACCCACAAAAGCCACACACAAACCCACAGGGAAAGTTTCACGTTTATTTTTCCTTAACAAAATGACTTTCAAAACGATTGTCTCAACATAAACAACGAGGCCCCCGCGTTCCCACTGAAAATGTCATTAATGTCTGAGTGAAATTCGGGGTCTAATCTCGTCACTGCAAAGCTTATTACATTTATACAACGGAGTAATCTTCGAATAAAGTTTTCAATGGAAAGTGTTGAATCATTGAGGATTGCGAACCCTTGCTCGCTGAAAGAACTCGACCTGCAACGGCACACGACGCTGTTATACTGTATCATTTTCATTTTAAGCCCTTTGAACAGTTCCTTTTAAATATTTTATAATGCAATCTTCATAAAAAGGAAAACTTATTATAATATAATGTATTGTCAAAAGATGTACGTATATCGGTAAGGTTTGTATTTGCTTTAGGATTTTAATTAACAGGGAATAACCAAGGAGACATAGTACTTAAAAATATTATACACATTCATCACCTTCAGCTTGCTCTACTACTCTTTTTCTTGATTCGATTTATCTGGGCTTTTGCGAGAGTGACTGCCCTCCGATGCCTACACCCCAGGGGTAAAGCCTGCGCGAGAGCCATATCCATTTACCAGCCAGTAGGTGAGGTTGCTTTAAGCCCAACAGATCGAAATGGGGCCACATATACTCTAAAACCATTATACATATCTATGAAAATTATTTGTCACTGTATAAATACCAAGTAAATTGCAAATAAAATATTTAAATAAATTCTAAAATCCATTTAATTTTTCAACTTACTTATTTTTTTCAGTGCCCTGGAACGAAATAATTTGCTCCTTTTGAATTCCAAAACTTCGAAAATGATTTTTTTAAATTAAGCTTAATATGTAGAAAGAGGTTTTACTTTAACGTTCGCGAAACGTTTTAATGTCTTCAAGAATTGTATTGGGCGATGACTCGACATCGCGACTGAAATCTTGCGTTTTTGTTTACTATTAATCAAATTTTCCATTCATTAAAACTTTAAACTTTATCTGTCAAGAAATTTGTACATTCAAGGCTGTATGAGTTTTAAAATTATTGTATTTAGATTAGGATTGTAAAGTCAGAAAGTTATCAACATAAGCTGCTTCTAATAGATGTTGTTATGTCGTCTTTATGTTCAAAAAATATTGTTTCTCTTTCGAGTATTGGCAAACAATTTTGTTTATGGTTCGTTTTGATAAAAAAAATTAATATCGACGGGTTGACTTCATGTAAGATTGCTTCGGAAAAAAAAAACAATAAATATCTTAAAACGTACTGGGTTCGATACTACAGAAGTAAATACGTATATCTGTTTAGAATTGAACATGAACGAAGAAGCAACAGCTAGTTTGGTATAAAAATATATTCCTCTTTCTTTTATTTCGTTAAAACGACGTAACGTGTCGACGAAAAAATTCAATAATCATATATAAAAAATTGACGAACCTTTGGCACTTTCCTTGGGATCTGTCATCAGCGCCACACAAACCGCATCGTCACTGCATCGCAATAATCAATTGTGAGCGTATTACGTGTCCTATCACAAAGCCTCGAGCTCTTTTCACAAGCGCGTATAGATGCTAGAACGCGCGTTTTATTGAAGAAATTGGGGGAAACCCAATATGCAGTACTAACATTTTTCCCTTTTTTTTAGGAATGACAAATCCAAATTTTATGATTTTTTTGTGTATGAATAAGACAACATTAAGCTAACAGCAACTTTTATTACATTTTTGAAAAGTGACAGCTGTAAAAAAGTTATACGAAATTTATCATCAAAATGGATAGCATTTAGGAAGTACTGTTTTTGAAGATTGAATTTAATTTATCAAGCGGCCAATAAAAATAAAATTTAATACCGAGTTGTAAAATCTTGAAATCAACTTTCAAACAAAGTATAAATTATGGAAATAGCAATTAAATTACAGGAATAACGAACTCTTGAATCTGTAAGAAAATTTCGGCAATTTCATATGTAACGACCCAATATTTTCGCATGATTCGTCCACGAATTTATTGAATTAAAAATGATGAATAAATATCGAGAATCCCGTTAAATATAATTCTGATAGAAGGTAAAATACTTCGCCTACCTTGACAAATTTATAATTCACTGGAGATTGGATATTCAATCTTACAAAGTTATTACTTTGGTTCAGTACGATTATTTCTGCTGCTTCGATGTGCAAGTAAAGCTAGCATTTCGCTTAAATCTATTTGACGCAGTTCATTCAGTCTCAAATCACATCGATTTATAACATTGACAAAAATTACTAGTAGTTAGGTTAAAATTTTCTTAATCATCGACTTGTTATGGTTCAGAATGATTTTGATGAAAAATTCAATATTTTGTCTTTTTAATGTATAAACAAAATTCCATGATTACGATGCACGAAATCGTTAAATCGGCAACTTTATCCCAACCGTGACAAAACTAAATAAATGAACAGATTTTCAATTACTAGTATCTTTTATGGTTGAACACTGATTTGAACCGTGATTTCTATTTAGATGAATGAATAAAAAATAGTTAACGGTTGAATGAGTGTCTCATCATTTCATCAATGAAAATATAAGAATGAATTTTTGAAATAGTCAATCTTATTTGCATCTAGTCGGTTCTATATCCATGTATAGCTTTTTATTACTTTGACTGTGATGCGACAAAGTCGTTTTTGCGCAAACATATCGGCGACAATGGGAAACGGCGCTTTTGTATTTTTTCCTTTGATTGATGATTTTAATTTCCTATTTTGGTTCGTTGATTCTGCGTTGTGGGTAGAATCATTGATGGAAGGTTTTATTATTATTATTTCACCTTTTATCTCTTTTAATTGCTTAATTGTCGATATATTTTCACACTATTAATATAAATAACATAGCGATAATCAAAAAACAAAATGCTAATTTTGTGAGTTTTTCTACATACTGATACCGAAACTATGGCAAATATTTCGATAGAAATTTTACTCTTTTTAGGGCATAATATTAACAATATTAATAATATTTTATAATATTTTATATCTTCTGTTGTTCATTATTATTTTGCAATATTACTTAGCTATTTTATTTTACTGTATGTCTTACTCTAAGAACCACAATTAAGAAGGCATTTAAAATTCCGTGAGTGTTAGATAAATCGAACTTATTTCATTACAGAACAAGTGCTGGTTCTGAGATTCACAGCTTCAACAGCTTCAAGTCATAAAAAACTATAGTGACTGGCCTTGTTTATAGATTTTAAAGGATAGACTACATGATCCTAAACGCAATCTATACTGAAGATCTTTGACTGCTACTGGATATGTACAACTTGTACTTTAATTTCGTCCGTGTTTGGACTACACTACAGTTAACTGGAATTTTCCAATTATTTATGGCAAAAGTTAGTTTCATATAAAAAAAAAGACGGGTTGCACTCTGGGAGTGCCGGCAGAAGTGAAAACATTTTCTTTATTTCTTTCTTCGTTAAATACATAGAAAAAGATAAAAAGAACATACCATACCATACCTATAATATAGCGCCAATCATAGAACCTATTACTAATTTTCTGCTAATTTTCTGTCAGAAAAAATTAATAAATTACAAAAAGAAAAGATAATCACAATAAGTAATAAATTACAAAAAGAAAAATAATCACAAAAAATCCCTGAAGGCCAGGTGGTTTGAATCCGATACTATCTGAAACTATAAGGACTTACAGTCTAAGTGCTTACCGTTTAAGCTACGACGCTATCTATCGTAACTTGTAAAATAGATAGTCTGTACCTAATCTTGTATGACGTCAGTCGTCGGTTACGGTTCAAAGGTCAACTAATCCTGACGCTTCCTTAACATTTTACACCCATCCAACGCCGCTAAAGAAGTTTTCACTTCAATAATCTGTATAACTCCGTGAATATTAGCTGTTACGCGATATGCGGATGTGACAGAAGCGATTTAAATATGGCGGCGGGCGTCATCCCGCCACTGACGGTGCGGTCGTCCATTTATCACTCTCGTAAGCCTCCGTCGATATTATGATCAATGCCATTCGCCCGCCCAAACGACTCGATTCCGTGTCACTATAGCAATGCTATTATTTTTTAAATTGTTTATTGGAACTCTGAATTCACTTAAGAAAGTAGAAGGAATGCCTCCATACACTTCTCCAGGGCCCAGGTGTTAGGTAATTGAATTAAACTACTTTTATTGCGTGGTTACAATAGCAACTAATTCTGATTTGCTGTAATATACATGAACGTTCATTATATTTTGTTACACGTACGTAGCTACAAGTAGCTAGAATTAGAGTCTTTTATCAATTTTGCTAGCATATCTCTTTTCTGTAGGTACTTTACTCCCTCTATACCCAATGGTATTATTTATTTCAATACTCTAGTCTATAGAAATTTAAGGAAAATAATATATAATATTCATTTCAATATTATTAGGATTTGTTGCATTAAGTTGGTTAGTATAGTTTCAGAATTATAATTTCAATCAATTATTTTGTAATAATATACGTTTCTAGGTGTCATGTTCGAAAACAAACATCCCAAAGTATTACGTTTGCCCTGGTACCAATCATTGACATCTAATAGGGGTTAACGCGTATCGCCCGCCTTGCATACTTTGTATTCTCCCAGTCACCATCTGCGGGTAGTGGCTTTTAAAAAATCTTTTACGTTTCACTTGATCTAAACCTAAATTTTTATTATGAAGAAGTCAAATCTTTAAATAGTATTTCAACTAATAGTAGTCAAATTCTTTAAGTATTTTATTTTATTTTATTTTATTCGGAAAACCAACAGCATCAAAAAGTATGTAATATTACAACTTGCATTACTAAATTCAAATTATTTTTATTTGCATAAAACAGGTATACAAAGAGTTGGACAATACATAATAGAGTGCAAGTGCTCTGCTTATTACCTTTGATAGGTGTGCAAATTTATAAATACATTAACACGGAAAATTAGAATGTTTAAAAAAAAAAGAGAGAAGGTTATCACAAAAAATCAATAATAATAGGTATCACATAATTCTGAATGTCATAGTTATAATTCATAATATCGTAGTGATAATTAATAATGTCATAGTAATATTTAATACTGTCAAATATGAGGTCAACAATGTCAAAATTATTATGTTTCGCAAGATTTATCCTCTAAGTATTCGTGCAATGAGTAATAGCATTTATTGACCAGGAATTTTTGCAGTCTTCTTTTAAAGAGGTTCATATTCGGAAGATCTTTTAACTCCTTAGGCAATTTATTATAAATATGAGGAGCGATACAAAAAAAACTTCTATGCATTAAGGCCGTTTTACAAGGTACGACACATAGCTTTTCAACGTGGCGTATCCTTGTTCTTCTCTCAAACAGTTCCAAATGTTTTTTTGTGAATATAACACATTCTAATATATAAATACAGGGCACAGTTAATAATTTATAATCTTGAAAGTATGGCCTACACGAATCTGTACGTTCGAGGCTGAATATGGCTCTGATACAACGTTTCTGGGCTATGAAGACACGTAGCCAGTCAGTGGCATTCCCCCAGAATATAATTCCGTATCGTAGTGTTGAGGAGACCATTCCATGATATGCTGTTATTATTGTCGGCGTAGTCGCTATCTTTCCTAATCTATAGAGCCCAAAAGCATGCTGATGGACCTTGTTACAAACATAGTCTATGTGGGCGCTCCAATTTAATTGATTATCAATTTTTATTCCTAAGAAATTAGTTACATTGTCTTCTGTAATTTTTTGACTTTTACAATTAATATCTATATGAGATACAATCTTTCTCTGTCTGAAATTTAATATTTTAGTTTTCTTAACATTAATGTTTAAATTATTCACCTGTAGCCATTGCATAATTGAGTTAATTGAATTAATGATGTCAGTTTGGAGTGATGTCATATTTTTATTTGAATAAATATGGTATCGTCAGCAAATAAGGTCATATTGTATGTCGTAGTTGTAGGTAGGTCATTAATATAGGTAATAAAAAGCAAAGGCCCAAGCACACTACCCTGTGGAATGCCAAATTTAACAATTCTTGGATCTGACTGATGTATATTTTCAGTTTTTGTGTTAAGACATATATTGGAGAAATGCACCACTTTTTGTCTATTGGATAAATATGATTTCAGTAGGTTGTAAACATTACCTCTTACACCATGTCGATATAGTTTACCTAATAGTAGATCGTGCCGGACATAGTCAAAGGCTTTGGACATGTCCATAAACATACCTATCGTTGGCAGCCTATTATCCAGACCAAACATCACAGGTTTGAGAAAATTATAAATTGCCATATTAATATTTTTGTTTTTCCTGAATCCATACTGTTCGGCTACCAGAATACTTTCCTTCTCCAGAAAACCATACAAACACTCAAAAATCACCTTTTCAAAAAAATTTTCAAGTGTAGGGATAAGCGCTATTGGTCTATAGTTTCCCATATCTTGTCTATCTCCTTTTTTAAATAGGGGTTTTACGACAGTCATTTTTAATTTTTCCGGAAAGATCCCTGCTCGATACACATATTGATGATGTGACATAGAACAGGTGTAATGGTATGGTTCACATCTTTTACTATTGCTGTTCTAATACCGTCATATCCTGTACTGTTGGTATTTTTTAAAGAATTAATCATATTTAAAATGTCGTTCGGTGTAACTGGCGCCATATAAATAGAATTACAAATATAATTTAATATATCATTGGATTTTACTTGATTCTTTTCGTCTACCATGTCAATGTAATAGTTGTTAAACGCATCACAGATTTGTTTTGTATCATTGATTAATGTACCATCTAAATTTATATTAGTTATATTAGTCTTAGGCAGGTTTTGTTTGGTTGAATTTATAATATCCCATGTCGCTTTAGTTTTATTCTTTGATAATTTAATATAGTGAGCATTTTTGGCTTTTTGCGTTAATCTTATTATCACTTTTAGTCGTTTAGCATAACATTTATATTTGTTTTTGTTTTCTGACGTTGGTGCTTTCCTGCACTGCCACATCATGTTACGTTTTCTCGCGCTGCATAATTTCAAGCCTTTTGTCATCCAATTAGCTTTACTTTTAGTTAATCTCTTAATTCTTTTTAATGGGAAACACTGATCATAGAGAAGTTTAAATATCTCAAAGAAATTATTAAAGGCTTCGTTTGCATCATTTTGTTGGTAAACGTCAGAGAAGCTCAGTTGCTCCATGTAAAGCTTAAAAAAAATTCTATTTTCTGTCGAAAAATCTCTTTTTGTTGTGTACCAGAACTTGAGAAGACATTGCTTTTGCACTGGGCAAGTTAGTATTTGAGCAGTGTGATCTGAAATACATAAATCAACTATTTTACCCTTGCACCCTGGAATATTGTGAACAACATTATCAATACATGTCTTGCTTATAAATCTGGTTACTTCCCTAAATTGGGGTTTTAAATGATACGCACTTAGTATGTCCTCAAACTCTAAAGAAAGCTTACTACGTGGCAGCAAATCAATATTAAAATCACCGCAAAGTATGACTTTTTTATTTTTATTTCTGTGAATCATAGATAAAAGTGTATTTAGTTTCTCAAAGAAAGTTTTCACAGAATACAGATCATGTTTTGGTGACCTGTATATAAAGACAATACAAATACCATGCAAATTTAGTTCTACTCCTGAGCATTCAAATATATTTGGGACCGATATTTTGCTTACTTCATCCATTACTCTGAATGTATAACCATTTTTGATTAAAATGCACGAACCTCCATATCTATTTTCTCTCATGTAAAAAGAGGCTAGATTATAGTTTGGTATATTTAAATATTGCTGATCTCCTTCTATCATTCTGTGTTCAGTAATACATATTACGTCGATATTATATTTAAACTCATTTAAATGTATGCTTAGTAAATTTGATTTGCCCATAAGTCCATAAATATTTTGATGAAATATACACAGTTTAGTATGCACGAAATAACCGGTCAGTCTCTTCAATTACATTATTTGAATTTGTGTCAGATACAGTATGGTTGTTTTCTTTACGTACAGTCAGCATCATTAAAATGTTGCTAACAAAAGTAGTCAAAATAATCCAAATACCAAAATTCCAATTTTATATTGGTTATTAGAGTACTCAAATAGTTGTAAGTGTCCAGAGTGGTCCAACTATCTTATCAATCGGTCTTCCAGAATTATGTAAGTTAGTAGAGTATTCATATTCATATACACAATCACGCAGGTCGATGGTATCCAGACAAGTATAATTTCAAAAAATCTAGACATTCATACTTTTCTTAATAATGCAAGTTGATAGTTCGTGGCTAGTTCAACTGTCAACTTAAAAAAAAATACAATAGACATTGTCAATTGACACATTTTGTATCTTTTTCTTACTCATATACCCATCCCTTATCATCCCGCTATTGTGTGAAAGGGATGGCTTTACAAGTAAGAAAAGGATACAAAATGCGATTAAATGACAATGTCTAGATTTTTTGAAATTATACTTGACTGGATACCATCGACCGGCGTGATTGTGTATATGAATAAGAATACTCTATTAACTGACATAATTCTGGAAGACCGATTGTTAAGATAGTTGGACCACTCTGGACACTTACAACTATTTGAGTACTCTTATAACCAATATAAAATTGGAATTTTGGTATTTGGATTATTTTGACGACTTTTGTTGGCAACATTTTAATGATGCTGACTGTACAATATTTTCCAGGTTTTTGAATATATTTTTCATACCATTATTATTGAGTAAACCATTTCGTTTGTACATGCTATAGTCACAAGACAGATCAAGATTTGAATCTAGTAATAGTGCGCATTTATATGTGTAGATGTCAAGATAGAGCAGATTGTTGAAGATTTCTACTCTTCCATTATACATAGAGAAATATTTACTATGCCTGTAAGTTGGCAAACAAATAATTACGTTAGTATGTTGTACTTTTTGTAATATATCTCTTATTTCTATTACCAAATCAAAATAATTATTGCTACTACGAAAATCTTCATCTCCTATAAAAACAAGACAATAGTCCCTCATTGAGTAGGTAGTCAGCAAGTTTCACATTTAAATTTCTCAACAGGTTCTTAATGCCGCAGTTTGGTGTTAGGTAGTGACATATTTGAAATGTCGGGAAGGTTTCCTCTGCTAGAGATAATACTAACACTAAAAACCATTTATAAGTTTTCACATCCATATAACTAAAAATATAATAGACACTACACGGTTTTGTTATTACAATACTAATGACTATATTTGGAACAAGTAAGTAAAACGAAAGAACAATCTAGTACCTCGACAAAGAGCATCTAGAAAGCCAATTTAAGCCAGTAATCACTAATCACCGACAGTACTTTTGTATTTAGCAGGACTTGTGTTAAATAAATCTAGTTCCGGATATTCGGACGTTCTGTCGTTCTATTCACAAACTTGCAAAACTTGCTAAGTAGTATAGTAAATTACCATTAATTGCCGGATATTCCATAATATTGAGGAAAATAGGAATAGTATAAGTTTACGGAGAATTTCGAATATCCAGAAGTTGTCCCAGCATAGGTTAAGAATATCTACTTATACCCTCTAAAAAGACACTGGTGGCAGGCTCATCTCCCATTCTGAATGTTTAGTTTTTTGATTAAAATTCATATATCTAGTTTTTGATATAAATAAAAATAATCTCCTTATCTGTATTAGATTTCAACGTGATTATAGACTGAATTCACAAGAAATATCACAACTAATTTCACCCCGTCGTACCAAAGCGATATTGTAACAAAGAGATCCTCGGATATCAAGTGGCGACACCCAAAGAGTGGTCCCAACAAAAGAATGAGAACCGGAAAGCTAGCTGAGTGGTCCTTGAAGTGATACTCTCGGAGATTGCTCTGAATGAAATGGAGTACGCCTAGCTATCGAGGACACAATCTGCGTGATCAATTGATACAAGCACGGTTCGCTCCTTGCTGATTCTGCTTCTTATAAATTCTCTAAGAGTTTACATTTTGATCATTGAAAAATTGTTTTTAAACAAATAAAGTGAGGTATATACTGCTCCACCAAGATTTTTGGGAGGTGTTTTTCGTGCGTGAAATCCTTCCTGAACGTATGAGCTCTTCCAATTGGTCCCGCCCTCTCCTTTCCTACACAGGACAACACGAGCGGGACTCAATACGGTGCAGAATATTCCTTCAAAAAGCATTGCGTTGCATAGCGGTGCTTGAAAAAGCATTGTTAACATGGTACGTGTATGTAATGGTGACCCTCTTTCCTGAGACTTTGCCTTGAGCTTACCATCAGGCGAGGTGAAGTTAAATTGACGTGTCCTATATAAAAAAGACGGGTTGCACTCCGGGAGTGCCGGCAGAAATGAAAACTTTTTGTTTCTTTTTTTCTTCATTATACAGGGTGTATTTTTGAAACTGGGCAGTAAGGGCAAGTACCTTAACCGTTGCAGTTACAGCAAAACGTTCTTAAAAGACCTTCCCTAACTTTTTGGGACATTTTGAACTGCATTCACAGATTTTGTAAAAAAACTTACAGTTAGCAAAAAAAAATGCAAAACGTTCAAACATTTTTTTTTTATGCCAATCGATTCTATTTCATGTGGGGATCAAAAAACTCTATGGGACCATTTTAGCTTTCAGTACTAGAAAAGACAGAAATCGCCAAAGACCTTTCCCATACATTTCGTACGGCAATATGATAAATAAACTCGAAACTCATAGGTCAGGTAAAATTTTGAACTTTTTAAATAAAAAAAATCATTTAAACATTTAAGAAATTGGTTTATGAAATAAATTGCTCAAAATGATTTCCATTTTCACGAATACATAAGTCTATCCTTTTTTGCACTGAACGAATGGCGGCTAATAATGTTCTGGGATGAATATTACGTAAAATGGTCATTAATGCATCCTTGAGCTCTTGAACACTGGCGTACGTCGTCTTATACACCTCGTTTTTCACGAAGCCCCATAAAAAAAAATCAAGTGGTGTTAGATCGGGGCTACGAGGTGGCCACTGTGTTGGACCATGTGTACCTATCCACTGTTGGAACGTGAAAGGTGACTGTTATGTGGCGGAGCACCATCTTGTTGAAAATGAACTTTTCGCAATTCCGACAGGGGCCATTCGTCCATCTCGTTTTCAAGATGGTGTAAAATGACTTCATTATACATGGCAGAATTCAGTTTCCCTTCATAAAATTCCACCATTATGACTCGATTGGACATTATACCACACCAACAGTTGAATGAGAAGCGAACCTGATTATGACTTGCCGTAACTCTAAGTGGATTTTCTTTGGACCAATAGTGGTGATTTTTTCTGTTGTACATACCGTTATTGGAAAAATTCGTTTCGTCTGACCACAGTATGTAATTTAAAAATTCATGATCTCTGCTTATTTTTCCTCTTAGCCATCTGCAAAAAGTAAGCCTTCGAACATCATCACCCGGATGTAACACTTGAACTATGCGCCCATATCGATAGCACTTGTAGCCGTATTTCTTCCATATCTTTATCACAAGGGAGTGGGATACACCTACTTCAAGGGCGACTTGCCTGGACGATACCTCTGGATATGCTTCGACATAAGTTAGAACCGCAATCTCCGTGTCCATGTCCACACGAGGCTGCCGCTTTCTTTTGAAAGAACCCTGCAATTCCAGGTTTTTCAAAAGATTTGTAATAACCTTTCTTGTTGGCACATGCCGCAACGGATACTTATTGCGGTACCACACTAATGCAGCTCCCGCATTTCGATTATTGACAAAATACGCTTCTAATAAGTCAATTTTTTCACGATTAGAAGACATTTTTAGCGAAAATCCTTAATTAATAACTCATACGAAGTTTCTCAGCTGAAACTAAGAATAACACACAGATTTTCGAATCAAATTCGAAATTTGAGGGTAAAAATTCTTTTTATTTACTTTACAGTCAATTTTACCCACTTCCTGGCCATAAGAAAAAGTTAGACCATCGTAGAAATTTGTTTCTGTTGCCGAAATGTATGGGAAACGTTTTTGGCGATTTCTGTCTTTCCTAGTACTGAAAGCTAAAATGGTCTCATAGAGTTTTTTGATCCCCACATGAAATAGAATCGATTGGCATAAAAAAAAATTTTTGGACTTTTTCATTTTTTTTTGCCAACTCTAAGTTTGTTACAAAATCTGTGAATGCAGTTCAAAATATGTCAAAAAGTTAGGGAAGGTCTTCTAAGAACGTTTTGCTGTAACTGCGACGGTTAAGGTACTTGCCCTTACTGCCCCGTTTCAAAAATACACCCTGTATACATAGAAAAAGATAAAAAGAACATACGATACCATACCATACCTATAATAAAGTGCCAATCATAGAACCTATCACTTATTTTCTGTCATAAGGAATTAATAAATTTCAAAAAGAAAAAATAATCACAAAATGTAATAAATTACAAAAAGAAAAAATAATCACAAAATGTAATGAATTACAAAAAGAAAAAATAATCACAAAAAGTAATAAATTACAAAAAAGAAAAATAATCACAAAAAGTAATAAATTACAAAAAGAATAAATAATCACAAGAAGTATCAGAAGCCCAAGTTCGAACCCGCTACTATCTGAAACCATAAGGACTTACAGTCGAAGCGCTTACCGCTAAGCTACGAATCTTCTTAGCGTACCTAGCAAAATAAACGCTCTGTAGCTAGGAATGTTGTATGACTTCATGTCGTCCTACAAAGTCGTCGATTACGGGTCAAAGGTCACGTGATCCTGAAGCGAGTTTAACACTTTTTACCCATGCAACGCTGCTAAAGAAGTTTTCACTTCAAATAAAATGCGACCCCGAGAAACATAGATGATGTTAGGTGCTAGGTAAGAAGTATATTTGTCCGCCTATTGGGGGATATAGGTACATATTGAAAAGTATAACAGCGTTTCCATATCAACATATTGTTATGTATTTTAATTATAAAATGTTGGTATATACTATTACTTTATATGTGTACCTATCGACGAATATGAAAATATTCGATAGCTCAGCGCCTTAGAAATTTTACATAGCAATGTAAGTGACGCGCATTAAACATGTTGAGGTTAAAAGGCGTTATATTTTGAGAGTACTTTTTGTTACGATTTTCAGCTAATAAAACACTCCAAATTGGAAAGTCATCAGAATTATTCGCATAAAATTTTATTCCAACCACATTTTTTGTTCACAAAACTAAATCGCTCTCAATTATTCACCGGCCCCTCGGAACCACTTGAAAAAATCCAATCAGCATAACTCGTCACTTTAATATCGATCCCCAATTTGCGAGCACTTATCAAATAGCTTTATGCATAGATATAAAATAAAAGCAAACTCTAATTTGCTGATGCGATACGCAACTATGTACCTTATTGCATACATTGTAGTATTATATATTCTTTCATTGAGGTGTGTATATCTTTGTGAAAGTACAAAGCCGAGTGGTTTACTTAGAGTTTAAAATATTCATAGCTTGTACTGGATCGTATTTAAATATTTACATAAGTGTCACGCAGCGTCACTGACGTTTGTCGATAAAATGTATTGAGTGGAATGGCTGAGTCGGAGTAACTTACGTTGGGGTGGCTAAGAACTCAGAAAAGAAAGTGATTAGGCGATTTCATGATTAACTATTTGAAAAGGAGAATTCTTTTTTACTTGCCGCGCAATACATATTTAGCGCTGACTAAATGGAACCCTGAGAATAGGACGCACATCGTTAGGTGAATTATTCCTTATAACCAAATTAAAAAAGAAGGGGGTCTCAATTCGGCTTATTTTTTGGAAGTACCTATTTGCTGTTTTTTAGAAAATAAATTTTCATATTATATATTTATTTACAAGAAAAAATATTCAAGTATTTTTATCCGCACTCTAAATTCCAAAACACAAGCTAGTTAAGCTATGCTTACCATGTGCCTAGTAGCGTTGGGTAGAATGTTGCAGAATATTTGTTTTTTATATTTATATAACCTGTGATTAGATCAGTATCCAGATGTGAGGCAGGTAGCATACACTTTTTGCTCTTAAAACTTTTACTCCTTTACCCGGAGGGCACACTCGTTTTGTATCTAGGTGTTCTTAGTTAGGTGTAGCTGATCAACTAAGATTTTCTGAGAAAAATGATTATGCTTGCACCTTGCGATCTACCCTCCTAAGCAGAATATCAGAGCCCTAGTGACCGACAGGTGCAACATTATATTGTATAGCATACTGTATTATACTGTACGTTTTATCATCTCAATATTAAATTTAAATACATGGGCACTCTAAATGTTTAAAAAATATTCTCAATTTTTATAAGTAACTTCATTGTCACCCCTAACCGAAGTGTGCCCAAACGTTAACACTCAGTAGGCAGGGGGGTGATACTTGTACTAAGCATCGTGTATTCCAGCCATAAAAAATAATGGATCTGCGAATCGTCGAGATATGCACGGAAATATGGAGTGAGGTGAGCGCTCGAAAAATCGTAATGGCAACGAGAAAATGGGGATTAGAAAGCGATCGAGTCGAAATCGATGCGAGTGTTCAAACATTGACTGCTCGATGTGTACCTTAAGGGCTGCTCGGTTGTTTAAAAAAACAAGAGGTAATGGAACAGAATCATAATATCTTATATCTATTTCGTCGTATTTTTTTCTTACGCACCTGAAAATGGGCATATTTAACGGAATGGTTAAAAGTTTAGAAAAACAATTATTTTCGCGTCACTGAAGAATTTGCTTAAAACGTATTTGTTTCTTAGGGTGTAGCCGTGTAGGTACCGTTTTATTTATAACTGTTTCTAAGTATTTGGTCTGGTCTTGTGCGCCCCCAATGATTTTATATGATGTTTCAACAGCCATGTATTGTCGATGTTGTATGGTGTACGATAACGAAGAGTCATGAAAAGCTTTACTCTTAAGGTTTCTCAAATAAGGTTTTTTTTTCTTCCGACTAAAAGCAAATAGCTAGGTAATTTAATTTTATGCATGCTATTGTGTTAATAATTATTGTATGTAAACCTAACTGACCGTTTTGTTTAGTACCATGCAAGCCCTAGTGGTTTATAAAGGCTGATTTTAACTTAACTGTTTATCAAGGCTTTTTGTGATAATAAATAAGTAAAAAAGAAAAAGTGTGTTAATCGTTAGATTTTAAGTCACCCTTTTACCGTATAGGATAATTAAAAATTTATGATCCGAACATTTAAAAATTATTTCGTTCTTGTAAGTCAAAATATAATTTTAAAAGTAAGTTCTGATGTTTCCCCAGCCTAGGGGAGACAACAGGACTAAAAAATCCTGATTTCTCTCCTAGGGGGCCAACAGGGGAGACACGAGACTGACACCTCAAATATCAGAACAGCATCGCTTTAATAATAAATTTAAATGAGTGAAAGCTAAGTAGGTATGCTCCGTGATAGTGTAAATAACATAAAACGTACTAACCTAATTTCAGGTAATCGTGTTTGCACGCCGTGTGTAAACATGTGCTGATGTAAATGACGGCGTTATCCACATACTCCGACCAACTTAGACAAAATACAATTACCGAGCTTTATGGTAATACACTCGAATATTTACAAATTGTAATACCGTATCCTATGAGGCAAGATTTCATCGTCATCTTAACGTTGTTCCTAATTGCGTCCGCGGCTTTCACCTCGGAGTTAGGAATCTGAATATTCCTCCTTTTGCTCATGTGGTGCAGACTGCAGCTATTAACAAAGTCGGAACTACATTTTGGCGATTTTCGTTTTATTGCTCCTAAGGTCTTCAAACGTCTATAACTATGTTCTCGCAAACTTTCAAATTTGAAACTAAATGCTATCATAGTATTTCTAGATGAACAAAGTCGGATTTTATAGGAGCGTACGAATAATAATGTCGGTAGGCATGTTACTACAAAGTTCGCGGGGCTAAGAAGGGGAAGGGGCGCGCGCGCAACGCGCGGTTCTGCCAGTTCGCTCATTGTTAACGGAGCGACTGAGCGTGCGTGTTTTATATTTTTATACTATTGTTTTACGTAAATGTGTGCAGTATTTAGCATAAATAACAATGTCTCGATATAGGCGTACTTTAACGGTTAAGATTGTAATATGTGTCAAATCCCACTTTGTTAACGGATTATTATTTTATTACCTGTATCGAATGTACCACATTCTACATTATTGTGCGCTTAGAGTTCGTTCATTTTTGTCGGATATGGCACTACCGACTTTGTTTCTTGTACCTAACATTCCCGTTTTTGTCGGTTATGGTACTCTCGACTTTGTTACTCGTTCTTCTATTAAACGTTTTTGTCGGATATGGCACTACCGACTTTGTTATGCGTTCTTATAATGAAAATATTTGTCATATATGGTACTACCACCATTTTTAATTGTACATTACTAAATTTAGATGTTGGATGTGTTAGTATCGACTTTATTATTCTAAAACAGTTATACAATAATGTAGGTTGGATATGGTATATAGTGCTAAAATTAGGAAGAGTTGACTGGTTTTCTATTGCCTCATGTGACATTTTTAATTATAGGTATGTTACTTTAGAAGGTGGGACACGACGGTACCTCCCGTTACAACTGAGCAGTCCGACTGGGGAATAACCTTCGTCCTACAGTTGTGTTCCCGACGGTGAGCAGGGTAGCCAGAGCTCACTGGTGAGGCTCTGTGTTGTCAGTGGGAAGACCAAAGGCTTTGGATGGCACCACTGACTAACCACCACTGCGGGAGTGAAATGTTGGCGCGGCGGTCAGGGAGACACGGTGAAACGGTTAACCGCTGGCCGCCCGCACGCTGTATGGTTCCCGAACCCGGGGATCACATAATCTCCGTTCCAGGAGGCTGAACCAGCAGCCTGTGGAAAGTTCCCGGTGCTGTAGTCGTGCCGGAGAAGGAAACCGGAGTAGACTTGGCAGTATCTGGGAGGAGACCCGGGGCCCGTCCACCCACCGCGCCAGCCAATCACAAAACCCTAGCTCGTTTGCAGTGGCGAGAAACCTTACTTTGTCTTCTACACTGACGGCATAGAGACTCTCTATACCTCCCCCTCCCATTTTTATTATTGCCAAGAAAAATAAGAATAGACGTTCTACAGCGGCACCTTCATCCACAATGAATGTTGACTTCTGTAACATCAGGGGCCTCCACATCAATCATAACAATGTCCATCACCATCTTGAGACAGCAAAGCCAACCTTATTCTTTCTGAAGGAGACCCAAATATCATGCCAGGCCGATACAGCCTACCTTATGTACCCCGGGTACAAACCCGAGCAAAACTCCCTGAGTAAAGCCGGGGTATGCATGTACGTCCGGGAATACGTTTGCTGTCGCTGTCTAAACGGCCTTAAAGACAGGGATCTGTCCACTCTATGGGCACGTATGGATCACGTTGGCCACACCCGTATCTATGCGTGCATCTACAGGTCCCATAGCGGTGACCTGGGCACGGCTCAACTGTTTGAGCACCTGCAGCGGTCGGCGGACAGAGTAATTGAGCAGTACCCTGCCGCGGACTTGGTATTCTTGGGGAACTTTCACGCTCACCATGTGGAGTGGCTGGGTCGCACAGAACTGATTTTACGGGAAGGGCAGCTCACTACGCCCTGACCTATGGGTTTTCGCAACTGGTGCATTCTATCACTAGAAAACCAGATATCGAGACCCACAGAGAGTCTTTATTGGACCCTCTACTGACTACGTACCGAGTGGAGGCACCACTCGGTACTTCGGACCACAGCGTCGTCTGGGCGCAAGTGACTCTCGCGTGGCCAGGACCACCGCAGCCAGCTGAGTGGCGGCATGTCTGGCACTACAAGTCGGTAGACTGGGACGGACTGCGAGAATTCTTCTCGTCGTACCCGTGGATGCGGCTTTGCTTTACTTCAAACGATTCAAGCTCTTGTGCAACAGCAGTCGCTGAAGCGATTCTAACGCTTATGGAATGCTATATTCCCAACTGCTACTCGGACCACATGGACACAAACGCTGGTCTCCCACAGGGCTTCGTGTTGTCTCCGACCCTGTTTCTGCTGCACATAAATGACATGCTGTCTGATGACTCCATCCATTGCTATGCGGACCACAGTACCGGGGACACGTATTACACGGGCAGTGCAAATATCTCTCAGTCTAAGGTGAAGGAGAGTGGCGAACAACTTGCGACCAAAATCGGGAGTATCCGATTGGGGTCGACTAAACCTAGTCCAATTCAATCCCACTAAGACACAAGAATGTGTATTCACCTCTAAGAGAACCCCATTTGTTGTAGCGCCGCAATTCCTGGGTACACCGCGTACCATTTCCTCGAGTATAGGGATCCTAGGCGTCGACATCTCAAGCGACGTCCAGTACCGCACCCATTTGGAGGATAAGGCCTAGCTGGCATCGAAGAAACTTAGAGTACTTAACAGGGCGAAGCAGTACTTCACTGCGGGGCAACGACTCCTTCTTTATAAGGCAAAAGTCCGGCCCCATATGGAGTACTGCTGTCACCTTTTGCCGGAGCATCTGCTTACCAGCTTGACCCCTTCGAAGCCTCTCAGCCGCAAGAGGGACTGGCATCCCACACGGCAACAGAAATAGCATATCACCCCTTCGTCGTCAGTGGTTCTGGACTGTAATTACTTGTACTTTCCATTACTATTGTGAATTTTTATGATTTTTAATCTCTTCGATTTACTAACCTCACACTAACTTGATTTAATTTACATTTAATTGGATATTAATAAAACAATTTACCAGTTTTGAAGCCTTCTTTTAATACATAAGGCTTATGAACACCCCCACATCCGACATAACCTTGTAATTACGTACCGTGAAAAATTGTTGGATGTGACACTTCCGACTTCCCTAGTACGTGAAACATTGTAGGACGTGCCACTTACGACTTTCATAGTACGTGAAACATTGTAGGATATGTCACTTCCGACACGTGTTCTTGTATCGGTTTCGGTTAACAATGTAACAACTGCTTTTTCTAGAATTTCCTAGATTTATTTTTGTTATTCACATTACGACCTTCATTATCTTTCAAAACTGTAGCACTATGCGAAATTTGGTTTCAATATATGGGCATTTGTGAATTTGGTGCAAGTTCAAAACTTTATTTGGCCATACTGAAAAGTAGTGTTTTTGTAGTTCCGACTTTGTTAATAGCTACGGTCGATATATATTATATATATATATCGTATAATTGTGGTTATTAAACGAGTTTCATCTGACCTTCCAATACCGAAAAGAACGCCGGCAACAGAGGGTTATCGCGTCTTTTATACCACTTAGGTTGCAGAGTAGCAGACGATCCACCTGACTGAAAGTGATAACCGCAACCTATGGACGTATGAAACACCAGGGGCCTTACCCTCATGCTGCCGTCCCTGAAGAAATTTTCTAATACCCTTCTTAAAAAACCCCACACCTACATGTACCGACTTATAGGTGAGGTAGATTTAGCTCTATATGTCTTTGTGCAGCCCCGTATACCCTACAAATTAATACCGTTTTTTAAAAAATACCTTAGAGCGACAATACATTATGATGGCAACCTTTATATAGTTCTGAAACATCGGGTAATTTTATATGTTTATCTATTTTTTCTAAAAATAAAGGAATTGCCATTACCTATGCCCATGAGGCACATGACAAACTTACACACTATGTTTGTCATGAGCCCCATGGGCGTCTGCGCACCTTGTGAATTGACAGTACCTAATAGTATAGGTGTGTGTAAATCCTCAATATCAAATTAAAAAAATAACGTAACGATCTCACGACTAATTCCAAATTTTTAAAAGCCGTTATTATATTACATTACAGACATTTTTTGAACATGGTTTGCTTGCTAAACTTATCAATTATAATACAATGCATCACCAATGACCTTTGCTTTCTGGTTAATGATGAATAGTATTTTGGCAAAGAATGTTTGAAATACTTCAAAGTTACAGTACATTAGCATAATATACTTATATATAGATGACTAACTTTTGCCCGCGGCTTTGCCCGCGTGGATGTCTGTTTTCGCGACCAAACATATTCTATGTCCTTAAAGATATCGGTTCAGCGTTTAAGGCGTGAAAGCGAAACATACAGACAGACAGACAGACAAAGTTACTTTCGCATTTATAATATTAGTATGGTAATATGTCAAAACCAATGCAAATTGACTATTATGCATACAAACGGGGCCAGTTTCCGAAGATGTGGAGGACGGGGAAACTGGTCCTCATCCGCAAGAAGGGACGCCCGGCGGACGAGCCGTCCGGGTACCGGCCCATAGTGCTGCTCGACGAGGTGGGCAAACTCTTCGAAAGAGTAATTGCCAAGCGCCTCGTCGAGCATCTCTCTAGAGTGGGGCCGGACCTGGCGAATACCCAGTTTGGGTTCCGCCGGTGGCGTTCCACTGTGGATGCCATCATGCGTGTGAGGACTCTGGCGGAGGATGCGGTTGCCCGGGGCGAGGTGATGTTGGCGGTGTCCTTGGACATCTCCAACGCCTTCAACACCTTGCCCTGGAGTTGCATCAGGGAGGCACTCGTGTACCACGGTGTGCCTCTCTACCTCCGCCGCATAGTCGGGGCTTACCTGACGGAGAGAGCCGTCGTCTACCCGAGTTCGACCGGAGTCGGTAGGCGTGAGATGTCGTGCGGTGTTCCACAGGGATCGGTCCTGGGGCCGTTGCTGTGGAACATCGGTTACGACTGGGTGCTTCGCGGTGACTTCGCGTACGGTGCCACCGTCACGTGTTATGCGGACGACACGCTGGTGACGGTGAGCGGGGCTACGCACCGCGAGGCAACCCTGAGGGCCACGACCGCGGTTGGCCAAGTCGTCGAGCGGATCCGGCGGCTGGGTCTCGAGGTGGCTCTGCACAAGTCCGAGGCCATGTTCTTTCATGGTCCTCGGCGCAGGCCAGGCCCGGGAGCCAGCCTTACAGTGGGAGGCACTCCCATCGACATCAAGCCCCAGCTGAAATACCTGGGGCTCGTGCTTGACGGTCGATGGGACTTCGGACAACATCTCCGAAGCCTGCGCCCCAAGTTGGTCACCACGGCGAATGCCCTGAGTCGGCTGTTGCCCAACTTGAAGGGCCCAGGGGCCTCCTGCAGGAGACTCTACGCGGGTGTCGTGCGGTCCATGGCCCTATATGGGTGCCCCGTGTGGGCGGACACCCTGGGGGCCAGATTCCTGCCTCTGCTCCGTACGGCGCAGAGGACGATGGCCTCCAGGGCCATCAGGGGATACCGCACGATATCCTTCGAAGCGGCGAGTCTCCTGGCCGGATCGCCACCGTGGATCCTGGAAGCGAGGGCCCTTTCGGCACTATACCAGTTCCGAAAGGAGGCGCGGGAGCGGGGATTCGATCCCGAGCCCGAGGACATTCGGGCCGAGAAATCCCGGCTCCACCAGGTCATGGTGGCCGAGTGGGAGCGACGACTTGGGCAACCACGCGCAGGGCACGCCGTGATTGCGGCGGTAAGACCCATCATGGGGGAGTGGCTAGAGAGGCCACACGGGAGCCTCTCGTACCGTCAGACGCAGATGATAGCCGGGCACGGTTACTTCGGGCGGTATCTGCATCTGATGGGTATTGAGCCAACGCCCGAGTGCCATCACTGCGACGCGAGCGTGGACTCGGGGCTGCACACGCTCACCGAGTGTCCGGCGTTTGAGGCGCCGAGGCGGGAGCTTGTGCAGGCCCTGGGGGTGAGAGTGCTCACGCTCTCCACCCTGCTCGCGGCGATGGTCCGCTGCGCGGATGCGTGGGCGGCCAGCGCCTCTTTCTGCGAGCAGGTCATGCTCGCGAAGGAGACAGCAGAGCGGGCGCGGCGCGGTGAGCGAGAAAGACTCGCTGACATCGCTGCTCGCGCCCAAAGGCGGCTCGGGCGTCGGAGGGCGCTTACAGACCTCCGCCCCCCATGAGCGCGGGCCTGAGGGTGACGGGTGGAGCCACCCGTCACCCTAGCAGAAGTAGGCCACGGCGGCGGCGCGCATCGTAGGACGATGCGCGCCTCCCCACACCGGGGTTGAGTCGGGGACGGCGTGGTCCCCACCTCCCGAGGAGGGCCAGACCGAAAGGGATGGCCCTGGGTCAGCCGGGGTGCGAGGGATATGTCGCAAGACAACCTCACCTTCGGCCTAGCACCACGACCCACAGACGGCGTGCGGTTTAGTCGGTTCGAGTCCGACATAACCCACCCCTCCGGCTCCGGAGGGGCGGGTATCCGTGGGGATTTCCCGCACGTAAAAAAAAAAAAAAAAATTATGCATACAAAAATGTACATTGTGCTGGAATCGATCGCGTCACTTCTGACGTTTTACGTGCCACTAGTATATACAGTTGGATAGTTTAAGGTTTATAGTAGCCTCACAAGGGCCGTTCGCGCCCTCAATATGATAGCCGAAATAGTGGAAATGTTTACGGGTTCTCTGAGTGAGTTCACAAGGGCATATATTATTAGGGTAAGGTTGCGATCATTGGACCGGTTCTTTCTTTGGACCAGGTAAGTATTTGCTAAACCATTTACTTTAAAAGTAAACCGATACTTGCAAACCAGCGCTTTTGGCCCCGCTAGTAACCCCCGCAACTGCCAGTGACGTACGAGTCGCGATGTATTAAGGACGAATGCAAAAGTGTTTTTGATGCTCTAAGTCTACAAATTCCTCGCTATTTCTCATATTAGTCCTGGAAATCTCATTATTATTAATTATTTTTGGTTCTAAACTAACATAAATTTATCTAATAAGACAATTGTAAATACAGATTTATTTAATTGTTTATGGTATTTTTTTTGCCATGTGATTTTCGAAACTAGAGAAAGTACTATCAGTCGACCGTTGTTAGTTTCCTTATTTGGACTGGTTCAATCATAGCAATATATACAATTACCACTATTATTTCTATATTTACAATATAGACAAAGAATAATGTTAGTAGGAAGCCAATAATTAAAAATAATAATGCTATTTACAGTACTTATGTGGGAAATGGTTTCTGACTGATAGATAACGTTAAAGAGTAAAGACTATACCTACAAATAAAAAACGCAGTTTAGGTATAATTTGAACATTGTTATATTCTTATGGTAAAAATCTTATTTTTTTATTTCTCCTTCATTGGACCGACAGGTGAATTTCATCGAAGTCCAATCATGGCAACTCTAAGGTCCAATGAACGCGACCATGGTCCAAAGAATGCAACTACTTCGTAGTCACGTTTTGTACTATTTCTTTTTATAGGTTAATTATTGTTTTTTTTGTATAGGTTAATTATCTCTTACAAGTATGATTTGAAGTTCAAATATAAACCTACATTAGAAATAAAGAATTCCTAAAATATGTTAGATATTTTTCAATTTAGATCCGTTAAAAGTTAAGTGGTCCAATCATCACAACCTTACCTTAGTTACAACTAATTTATAAGTAATGTATCATATTTGGTATGAGTTGTATTGTATAAATTGTATTGTATGAGTTACTAACTGCCGCATTGGGCAACCTGTAATGGCAGTTGGTAGATTAAAATAAATAAATAAAAAAATAAAAATAAATAAAGATTTGCGAGGCCCTAGTCAACTTCGCCTTCAATCTAGTTACCTCACGGTATATTACCTTACAGGTATAACTCAGAAAGTAAAAATAGAGAGTTTTGTGAGTGACGAGCTTCCAGTGAATCACGGGGCTCCGCAGGGTAGTATCTTAGGTCCAACCTTATTTTTAATTTATAGTAAAACTTGGTTAAACGGCACCTGGATAAGTGAGAAACCGCCATAACTGGAACTCTTGCTGAGGTCCCAACACTACCGCACTGAATTACCTCTGTTAGTGCGACGAAGCAAACCTCTCTATCTGGGATTAGTTCTTTCGATTTTATCGTCATAGCTACCTCTATGACTGAGACAGGGAGGATTTTTATATGCATTTACCTCTGTAACTGAGATATCATAGTTTTGTTTGTTTACTTACAAATTCCGCACTTTGTTAATGACCTGCACTTTTAGTTTTACATATTACTATACGGATGTTTATATGGAAAATGCCGATTGTACAGTTTTTTGAAAGGACGTCAATTGGTGAGCAAAGCATAGGTAGGTATGTTATAAAATTTAAAATTTCGGAAAACATCTAATGGCTGATATGGCTGGCACCTACGTCCAAAAGACAAACTAAAAATTTACAATAACAGATTTTTATTACAATTGTTACCATGATACATTTTTGTATTATTTACAAAAAACGTGCCTTTTATTACCTTTATATCATCTTTCTTTTAAATTACTGTATTGAGTGCTGGGGTGGGGCTGGTAAAACAGTTAATTTTGTAGATGAAAGAGCGCAAAAGCCTTTTTAAAAATAAGTTATTTAAAACCGATCTTTATTCTACAGAAGAGCTTTATAAAGAATGTGAATGTCTCTCAGTTCATACATTATTTATATTGTCTATAATAATGAGACAATAGACCTTGACCGGTTCGCCTTCTCTTTTAGAATAAAATCGATAGAAGGAGACATCTGGATGTATTTCAACCGGGTGTTTGTAAAACTTCTTTTGCACAGGCATTTTTCCGTTCCTTGGCCCGCGTGGATTACCCGCGTATATTATGAATAGAAAAATGGAAATTAGCTACATGACTAAGAGTGAATGCAAGATAAACGACAACTTGGCATTTATCTTTAACTTATGAGAAGGCAAAGGAACTTTTGACTGTTCTGCCGTAATTTAAATCTTGAGTTACCTAACAAGGTTCACTATTGTTTACAATAAACATAGGACAGATGATTATTTTACAAACAACGTTTGAAAAAACTTTCATTTTGCAAACATACTTCAAAAATAATCATTTGATAAATGAAGGTTTTGCTAATGTATCATATAGAAAATATTTCAATTGTTAAAATATTATTTTAATTTTTTTAATAAAGTCAGTTAACAAACAATCAAACAAGCAAGCATGAACCTCGCGTATAGCATACAGTAGGTATGTAGCACGTAGCAAACATTGTTTCTGACACAGCTCCGGTGCTGCGGGGCTCCGACTTTCGTCGCAGATAGTTGTAACACCCACCACCGCAGCTTCGGCTTGCTGGTCGGCTCTGCCGGCCTGCCTCAGCCGCGGCGGTGGACTTTATAACCACCCGCTGTTCAGCTCGTGGGCCGCCTCACCCTGCACGGGCTTAAATAACACTCTAGAGGGGTAGGGCAAACAAGACCACGCGATGTCGGATTTGCAGAGATTCATTTCTGTCACTAACTTTTGACTATTCATGACAATAATTGAAGGGTAAAACTTGTTTTGCCAATTAACATGTTTAAAAAATAATCAATTTGTGAAATGATGTTAAATCATAATGAAATTTTTCCAAATAAATATTTTATGTTATGAGTAGTTTATTTACAACTAGCTTTTGCCCGCCGCTCCGCCCGCGTGGATATCGGTTATAGCTTAGTGTTGAGCCGACACTATTGAGCATTAAATTCGACTCTCAACTCGACTTTCTACTTGCCTTTATAAACTCGTGTATAAATTCAAGTATAGACTTGAATTTAAACACGACTCTCTACTGACTTATCTGCTCCTATCTCTACTCAACTCTGTTCTCTCCTCTATACTCGCCTTTCCATTGGCCTCTGTACTTGCATCTCTACTCGCCCATTCACTCTATTCTCTTTTCGCCTCTCTACGTGACTCTTCCCACTCGCCTATCTACTCGTCTCTCTACTCACATCCCTCTTAGAATCTCTACTCAACTCTCTATTCGATCTCTACTCGTCCCTACATTCGTCCTCCCACTCGTCTCACTATTCGCCTCTCTACCCGACTGTTTACTGTACTTTATTTGATTCTATACTCACCTCTCCACTGGCTTCTCTAGTCGCATATCTACTCGCCCCTGTAGTCGACTCTACTTGATTTTCTATTTGACCTCTATACGCCTATTCACTCGCCTCTATAACGATCTCTACTCGCCTCTCTACTCGCTTCTATATTTGGCCCGGTACTCGACTATGTTCATTAAGCTCTAATCCACCTTTGTTCCAAATTTCATGAGATATCTTCCAAAAAAAAAACCTCATACTATTTATCCCCCATTCCCCCCTTTTTTGCGCGATTGAAAAATGACAAACTTTAATCCCCTAACCCTACCCCCTCCTTCTACCCTCCTTTTTCACGATAAAATGTAGCCTATGTCCGTTCCCTAGCTCATATCCAGCTCGGTACCAAATTTCATCGGGATATCTTCAAAAATCACAATCTTTAATCCCTTATTCTCCCCCCCCCCCCTTAACGCCCCTTTTTTGCGATGAAAGGTTACCTATGTTCGTTTCCAAGCTTTAACCTATCTCTGTAGGTACCAAATTTCACAAATAATAACATTCATGGCCTCACTTCTCCCTTCAACCCCCCTTTTCGCGATAAAAGGTAGCATATATCCGTTCTCAAGGTCTAATTCATCACTGCACCAATCAAATATAACAAACTTTCATATGAACTTTCATCCCATGGCCCTACTCCCCCCTTCCTCCCCCCCTTTTCGCAATAAAAGGTAGCCTATGTGCGTTCCCAAGCTTTAATCCACCTCTGTACCAAATTTCATTACAATATCTACAAAAATGACAAACTTTCATACAAACTTTCATCCCCTATACCCCTCCCTTAAACCCCCTCTCTCGCGATAAAAGGTAGCCTATGTCCGTTCTCAACCTCTAATACACCTCTGTACCAAATTACATCAAGATCGGTACAGTGGTTTAGGCGTGAAAGTGTAACATACAGACAGATAGACAGACAGACAGACAGACAGACAGACAGACAGACAGTTACTTTCGCATTTATAATATTAGTATGGAAGTATGGATTACAAAACATAATTACTGTAAAAAAGTGCTATGTAACGAGAGAGGCTCCTAACATAGGCATTTTTGTTTGCCTACAAGGGGTCTCACGACGATTACGATTTATACGATTACGATAATTTCAACTTGTACAAGTTGAAATTATCTATTATGTAAATACGAAGTTGCATGAAATAAGCAAGTAATAAGTAGGTATCTTAATTTATTTTTACTATTGAACATGACCTTTTTTGTATGGAATTTTTTAAGAAAAAATCTATAGCTCACTTGTGAATTACAGCAATGAAAAAGTCATAATTTGAATACAGGTGTCATTATATGGCTAATTGCGACGAAATTACAGCCACTTTTTGGGCAAGTGTGTTGAATATTAATTAATTGGCTAATAAACTTTCTTACAATTATTATGTTTATGTGTTCTGTAACTCTCGGGACTATGGAGTCCCGGGCCTTAGGAAGGCGTGCGTGGGGCCGAAGCCAAGACGTAGAGGCCCTACTAAGGGAATTTAATATGCAAGGGACACACACATACTGCGGATACACCTGGAGATGGTCCCCGCCAGGAGCAGAGGCTATTGAATGATAGGAACTAGATTATGCTATGGGGTTGAATATTGGATGAATAAGTAAATGGGCTATAGGGGCAACAGCTCGCCACAAGCTGCAGCTGCGATTCAATTGGCATCGCGCGATTGCTCAGCCATATTGTTCATGACAGTACTGCGAGATGATGATACTTTTTACTCCTATATACCAGGGTGAAATATGTAAAAGTATGTCAAGCCATTCAGTTTAGCTCTGCCCACTATTGCATGTCTGTTTTTTTTCTGCAGAATGCAAAAAAGAGTGACTATAAAAACTACAAATGATTGTAAAAAAACCTATAATTTAAAAGTACTGCTTGTAATTTATAAATGGAACACAACGCCAATGGTCATTTAAGTTAACGACTGTTTATGACGTAGGTAGGTTAATGTTCAAGAAATTCGTCTCAAGTTATCGACGAACAAACAAAGTTGCGGCCGATGGGGAGCGAACCCAATTATCTCTAATGAAGACAATGATATAAGCGCGGTTATTGATCTAGATTTAAATTTCATGACGGGTCAGTCCCTACGATGTGCGAGCCCTTAATGCTTCTTACGAAGTTTCGTGTGCTACGGCCGAGGAATCTTGATACTGTAGATGCGTTGATAGTAATTTAAGTAAACACAATGCTAGGAAATGTAAAAAAGGTATTTAGATTCTGATTAGACATAACCGGGAAGTAGATGAGAAGAAACCAATACCATATTCTATTATTTATACTTTCACTATTTATTTTCAATAGTCATGTCAATCATCACAGAGCATCACAGGTAATCTGAAACCCTGCCCAACATGCTGTATACTTATAATTTTAAAACAAATTCATTGTCATTATCACAGCGTCCACATGAATGAAACGAATCTACAACAGAAAAGAAATTTCTATCTATTCCTTTACCTACTCTTTACAAAATTCGTATCATAAAAACCGAAGTATCAAAACTATTCAATCCAACTCTCACCAAGTTTAATGTCCACTAACTAATTTCTTATCCCCAAAACATAATAATATGAACCAACATACACACGAACAAACATGCGAAATTATGATTAACGAGCGCACTCACACATAGACGTATCTAACAGACCTTTGTACACATGGGTACATAATGAAATAGATCACTATGCTGGTATGGTTATCAGTTGATGCTCCTTATGTTATTGATACAGTATTAGACTTTCAAGTTTGGGTTTAATACTAGCTGATACAGGTATAGGTACGGTTATATACCCTGTACACAAATGTGAACTATGAACTGCGAGTATTTGTGAATGGGTATATTTAATTTTTCAGAATCAATAGCTTTTGGTTTCCATTTTTCAAAAATTCAATGATTAGTTAACTTTCATCAAAATCGGACACTTTTTTGACCATTCGTTTTCCTCATTATTTCAGATTTGGCCACCACACACACTTGAAAAATATACCCTGTATATAACTAACGTATGCCAACATTTCAGTAATGCATAATACATTAAACGTTATTGTTAATGTCAACAGTCTGACCTTTGCATGAAATGTTTGGCGTACGCTTATTGCTAGAGAGGAAGGTGCATACTAGAAAATTACATTTTTAATATGAAGCCAACATTGCGTTGTTATGCCTAATGTTATTTATCTTGGCTGTTGAGCGAGAGCTGTATCATTTTCTAACCTCGAAAGCTTGCGCCAGAGCTTCGTGAGTTATCAGCATTTGAATTGACTCATAGAGGTGAGGTTGCCTTAAAATCTGAAGGAGTTAGCGGGATCCCATACATCCCTACAGGAAACAAGATTAAACACTCTATTAAACTTATAGTCACTTGGTAGGTATGTATGATAGTATGTAATCTTTCAACTAGATTTTGGAGAACTTACAAACGTCGCATGGCTTCGGATGGATATTTTGGACACTTATCAAGATGACAAATTCCTTTCTCATCTCAAACGCAATAAAAACCATTCTTTTTACTTTTTAGTTTGGTCTTATATTAAAGTGTGCTTTTGTTTATTTTTATAACCCCCTACTCCCCCCACTCATTCCCACTCCTCGTAATGTAAAGCTCATTATTTCTATTAAAACAAATGAAAACTTCTGTATCCACTGAAAATGTTAAAAATGATTAACATCAATTAAGTTCTGACTTCCCCGGGGAAATGTATTCAAATAAACTGCAGTTCTAGTCTTGTGATGAGACTTAATAAAAAGCATTTTCCTCCCCTTCTTAATGAAATTGCAATTAGGTAATAATTAATAAAAACGTAATTTCAAAGTATAGTACAGTGCGTGGTCTAATACATTTCCGGGTCATATTACAAAGGTGTTTAGTATCGATCGTTCAAAGTGTGGGTTCTAAGACTTACACTTGGTGAGATGGTAATGGTTTTGCATAATAATTGCATCCAAAGGAAAGTTCACTCACGCCCCTACTCAGATCGCATTTCAATATAATTACTGAAGATGTTAATATAATATCTAGGTTGTTCTCTAAGAAGCGTGGTGTTTTTTGTTAATGACTGTAGAATGTTAGCACCAGTTTAGTTTAATATATGTATATATATGGACGGAATTCTTCACCAACATTCGTGTTTCCTTCTTATTGCAATCTCGTGAGACGTCAAACTGAGAGCCACAATTATTGTACCTACTTAGTTAGCGTGGTGTATGTAATGATAACCCTATTTTCGAAGACTTTTCTCTTAGTTTACTAAGTAAGGTGAAGTGGTATTGACGTGACCATCACAAAAAACTTTAATATCCATAAATACTCACACCTTTTCTCAATGAGGTAAAACAGCTACATATTCAGATATATCACGTTCGCATTTGCGTGTCGCACTTACGTACTATAATACGAGATAACGAGTACGTTCATTATGTTAAAGCTTTAAACTCACTGAGGGTTGACATTTAAAAAATAAAATTTTCTGATGTAGGCATCATTCTTTGAAACAATAATAAACAAAAATAAAAAAATAAAAAAAAATATATCTGAAGATTATGTCCACTGATTACAATAGTGATACTTATAATTATCATATACAGCAATTAAATAACTGATGTACTAGACTGTGGTAAGTTTAGGGATTTGAAAAAAACCCAAGTAAACTAAGATATAGAAAAATAGTTTTCGATTTATGATTGTACTACAGTGTATCTACTCACAAAATTGAAGATGAATTATGAACCTACACGAAAACAATGAGGTATTTTGGAATGACGGCAATCCCACAAAATGTCTTTATAGTTCTAAATACTAATCAAAATCCTAAATACAATAAAATAATTATTAAAAATAAAAAACCCGACTGATGCAGAAAAGATCGAAACAAGTGTTATAGCAGGCGGTAGCCATTAATTTTCATCGGGTTTGAGATTTGCAAATAGTTATCGCCTGCTATAAAGCTTGTTTCGACCTTTTAGCATAAGTCGGTTTTTTTTTTCATTTCAATTCATTTTATATTTTTTAGTTATGACATATATATTTTTGTAATCGTCTTTTAATTTCCTTCATTTTGATACCCAACTCGATAAATTTAAGTGATTTTTTTTTACTAAAATCCGCCATTTTGCTTCTTTTTATTTTGATATGCCCAGTGTCACTCTCACAGTAAATAAATGTAAAAACCTAATCTAAAATTCAGCGAGCCGTTCAGGCTGCAGAGCGTGCCAAACAATTATACACATACATTTATTTTTTAATCACATCACACATACCCTTTCGAAAAACATAACCCTCCTTCTGGCGCAGTCGGGTAAATACTTCTTCGCTGTTGTACACAGAGACTAACGTTTGAAATGCGTCGACTAAGCTTATCTTCTGATACAAGAATTAGCCATCATGTGCGTAGCTAAGACATCTTAGCGAACGCATGAGTCTTCCCTTATATAACATTTTATACCGTCATTATAAACTCGTTTAAATTAATGTTTTAAATGTTTTGGTAAAATGATTGATTAAGTAGATTTCTATTTAAAATGTATTTATATCATAGGCTATTGATATTTTTCATAATGTTATGGCTAAAAGGCCAGTACCCCGACGCTGCAGTTTTTGAACGAGCGTAGAATGACAGATTGATTACCGCTTGGGCCATACGAGTGAGTGGTCACAATAAGGAAACTTTGAATTTTGACGAATACCGGAGACATCTTGGATGGCGAGGATGTCTGACTAGGCATCTGCTGGTATCTACTTGTGGATGGCGGTGATATTTGCCATTTTTGTGAACTCACTCAGAGAACAAATAAAAAGGTCTGTACCAACCGCTACTTCATTGAGTATATGTAAGGTACGCGTTAGTAATATAACGTTAACGACCCACTCGTCAAGAGCCTCAGTTAAAGTTAATCCTTAAGTAAGTAATATATATGATCCCTCCCATTCTTGCTTCTTTATTTTGTTGACCATTTTATAAGTTACCTTTGATACACCTTATCTTCCATAACATATACATATACGCAGGTACACTGTTTAATTAACTGAAAATGAAACTTTTTGATCTACATCTACACTACTATTATAAAAGGGAAAGATTTGTATGTTTGTAATGAATAAACTTAAAAACTACTCTGCCAATTTTAATTTATTTCACCATTGGAAAGCTACAGTCACCCTGAGTAACATAGGCTATATTGGATTTCTACGGGAAAATTTTTACAACCCGTGCGAAGCCGGAGCGGATCGCTAGTCCTACATATTTATATGGGATAACAAAGTTATTTATGTAATTCATGTTCCTAGAAAACTAATAAAATCAGGCCGTTCATTGAATGGCGCCGTTTAGTTTACAGCCTAGGCAGTTAATTGAACGACTGATTAAGCTAGTTGGCGGCGACATATAAATAATTAAGGACTCATAAAATGTGATTATAAACTTATTTTTAGTAGTTGTGTTACTTATCATGTAAAAGAATAATTTCACTAGAGGATCAAGAAAGAAGATACAGGAAGTTATAGTAGTTACAGTGGTTCAAGAAGAGAATAGAGATTTTGCAGAAGTATCAAGTGTGGAAAGAAATAACAAGTGTGTAAAGTTGGTGATTACCGATGACTGAGACCCGAGCCGTTAGGTGAGGGTCTTAAGAGAGCCAAGAACGGTAAATCATTAATACACATGTGTATCATACGATGTTTTTCATCAGTATTGTGAATAAAATAATATTAAAATAGATATTTACCCTTGCAGTGTTCAGGTAGTGAACTTTCCATAAGTTTTGTTAAATACGAAGTTGCATGAAATGAGGCAGTAATAAGTATATTAATTAATAAAACTATTGAACACGACCTTTTCTCTATTGAAACTTTTTTTAAAGAAAAAAACTAATGATCCTAAAATTAATAAAAAAGAATCTAAAACTCATTTGTGAATTAAAATAATCAAAAAGCCACTGTTTGGTTCTAGGTGTCATTATGTGCCTAATTGCGGTGAAAATAGACCCAGTTTACGAGCAAGTATGTTGAAAAATAGATTAATACTATATCATACATACTTACAGTAATAAAAACACGCTATCTATTTCTGTCCTTAAACTTAGACACACTCCCTGACCTACCTCTACTATCATTAAACATTTAAGAAGATTTTGCACTGAAATATGTAAACACTATGTCAGGACAGGCCGGAGGCTAAGCAAACAGTGTCAATAAAAAGGCAGAAGGGACTTCAGCGATGAATGGAAGGAAGTCCTACGAGTACAGCATACAGGCTCTAGAAAACGATGAAGACATGGAGCTCTTTGATTTTAATCAAAATGTTTGTGCCATATAAGAAAAACTGCGTAGTAATCCTGCGTTTATAAATATCAACAATTCTGCATTGGTCAGGTACTATGAGATAACTAACACTTGAAACTATGTGATTATAACTGCTGAAAAGTAGCCGAAACGTCGGGCTACGATATAAATCGCTATAGAATCCGTTAAAAAGGGATTTATTTGAATGAGCTATGACACTATCGTGAAGAACAGTGCCCCTAGCAGGAAAACTACCGTAATCGTATCGTTGACGTTTCGAGAGAAAGGAGCATTGCAATTGGCCGGCTTCACACATACACATACACATACACACATACACATACACACACAGGTTCACAGTGGGCAAGCGGCTAATCGCAGTGCTCCGTTACCTCAATATGTTTACGTTGCGATTACGATAATATTTTGTGCTAGGGGTATTGTACTGCAATTTGTAAATTAGTAGGTCGACGAAGTGTTTTTAAAACAAAATACTTTTAGCGGATATCATTTGGTGTTATTTTATTATGTACACTGAACCCCACGTTTCAGTTGCTTTCCAGAAGCTATGGTCACCCGGGGATTGTCTCATGTGGTCACTATATGGAATAATATGGAATAAATTTTGTATATTGCACAAGATATTGGTTGCTTTTCGGAAGCAGGAAGCAGGAAGTGTAAAGATGGTAGTCCATCTTTACACTGCTACTGAAAAGCACCTGAAACGTCGGGTTCATTGTAAATGATAAGTTGATAACATAACGTAGAGATAGAATTTATTTAAAATATTTTTGGTTCAATGTGTACTCAGAACACGGCATGTCGAATGGGAATACCCGAAGCGAAACTATTTGTTCTTAAAGGGTCGATAGCACGAGTATGACTCGTCTGCTGTTGCACACGTCCATAGGCCACGGCCACGGTAATCAATTTCGATAAGAGGACTTACTTATATGTTTTTTCAAGTTGCTTACCAAAAAGTATATCTTCGTCATAAAATGTGTATTTATCAGTACTTAGATATTTTAAGCTCTATTTTTATACAAACTTAGACATTATTTGATAATTGCGTCTTAATGTAAAACTTGTTTGAAAAAGCCATTTGGCGCATATCAGAGCCATGTTTGATGTTAATTTCTATTGAGGCAAATATTATGAATCCTGTTTCTGTCTTAAGTACCTAACTTACCTTACCTACCTACCTAACTTACCTAACTTACCTTAGTAACTAAATCCTGGCTAACTGGCCATAGAGCTATTTTGCTGGCGATGCAAACGTGTTTACCTAGGCAAAAATGCACACATAACATGACAACAGTGAATATGTAATGTGTGTAAGGTTAATTTCGACCCAGTTTTCAACTCAAACAATCCAAATACTTTACTGAACTACTTTATTCATTCTCTGCAATCAGCCATACTACAAAATACACAAACAAAAACAGTACCTAGAAAATATAAGACCATTAAACAATGGATTACACCTGGACTTGTCCGCTGCATAAGACATAGGGATAGCTTACATCTTAAACTAAAACTAACGCCTAATAATGAAATACTTGCTATTACTTATAAAAGATATAGAAACTTTTGCAACAACCTTCTTAAAAAGTTGAAATATCAGTTTGAGAGAAGGGAGCTACAAAAAGCAGGTAATAATAGTAAGCTTATCTGGAAATTCTTAAAAACAAAAACACTTAGAATGAAAACACTCGAGCTGCTATATGCAAAAGAAAACCCACACAACACCATAGACCATATCAATGAGTTCTTTATAAACGTTGGTAAAAACTTAGCCGAAAACTCACTAAAATCATGTAAACACACCAATAATACAAGATATCGACCTACTAAAACTCCAGTGAATTCTTTGGTTTTGTTAGATACTGATACTCAGGAAATAATAAGAATCATTACTGGATTAAAAGATGCTTGTGCCACTGGATCGGACAACATACCTAATAATATACTTAAAGCATTCAGGCTGCTTCTTGCACCTCCTCTGACCCATATATTCCAATTATGTCTAACTCAAGGAATATTCCCGGATGAACTCAAAAGAGCGGTTGTCACACCAGTGTTTAAATCTGGTGATAAGACTTGTTGTTAATAACTATAGGCCTATCTCTGTCTTAACAGGTTTATCAAAGATTCTGGAGAAACTTATTAATAACAGATTAATAAACTATCTAGAGAAAAATAACCTACTATCGGATTGTCAGTATGGCTTTAGGCCGGCACGATCCACCACCCAGGCAGTACATAAATTAACAGAATATGTTACTAACAATCTAGATAAGGGCATGCATACCATGCGTATCTTCCTCGACCTTGCCAAAGCCTTTGATAGTATTTCGTGCAATATTCTACTACGGAAGCTTGAATTTCTTGGAATAAGAGGAATTCAACTTCCATTACTAGCCGACTATCTTAGTAATCGCAAGCAATCGATAAAAATTGAGGATCGCACAAGCAATGTGATGTCTAACAGTAACTTTGGCGTCCCACAGGGAAGTGTGTTAGGAAGTACCTTATTTTTAATTTATATTAATGACCTCTGCGCCATCCCATTACATAACAGTATGATAATATCATATGCTGATGACACAGTTCTGTTATTCGTCGCAAAAACACGTTCAGACTTATATAGTCACGCCCAATGTGGTTTTCATTTTGTGACGAATTGGCTTAATGAAAACCTACTCACATTAAATGCAGATGAGACAAAATACGTATTATTCACAATGCGCAATAATTATAAAACACCACACCACCTACACATATTCGCGCATAGGTGTAGAACTGCTGACGCACCATGTCTGTGTCCCACTATAGACAAAACCGATGACATAAAATATCTCGGCGTCACGATTGACAAAAACCTAAATTTTCGTAAGCAAACAAGTTTGATATATACCAGAGTACGCAAACTAATATACATATTCAAGAACCTACGTGCTATAGCCAATGACAAGTTAATAAAACAGGTATATTTGGCTTTGTGTCAATCCATTATCACGTACTGCATAACGTACTAGGGTGGTGCAGCGGCTTCAATCCTACTCCCGCTGGAACGCTCCCAAAGAGCCCTTCTTAAGGTAGCCACTTATCGGCCGCGTAGATTTCCCACCCATCAACTGTATACGAAATGCGATGTACTCTCAGTACGACAATTGTATATATTAAGTATTATATTATACCAGCATACCAAACTCACGCCACCTGAACAGACCGGGGTAGGACGACGGAGAGACCGGGTTTGCACCATTCCACTCTTCCAACATGCTTATGTAAATAAATTTCATATATTTTTAGGCCCTTATTTGTACAACAAGTTCAATAAGAAATTAACCATCAGTAACTTAAATTATAGAGAATGCGAGGCTTTGGTGACTGATTACCTAAAGAAACTAGATTACGAGGACACGGAAGAGTTGTTGGAGATTGTAAACTAAAAGTTTGACTGTAAGCTTATAGTATCTAGTCTAGACTAATTGTATTATATTATATTAATTAACATTAATTAGTACTATGATATTTGAAATGAGAACTGAGAAGGTCTGAAACACAGGTTTGACATAAACCTAGATCAGGCTGGTCCCAGTATATCAAATAGATCTATATCTAACCTCCTTGTATAATCTCATTAAATGTTATTATAGTAGTAAAATGAAAAAATGTAAAAAAAAACCGTTAAGATAGAATATAAATTAACTTGTAATGATGTATATCAGGCAGCTAATAATTTTGTACTCTACGTTTTGTAATGTAACTGAACTGATTGAAAAATAAACATTTATTATTATTATTAGTATTATTATATTAAGCCTCCCTAGCCGGTTTAGCCTGCTTTAAGGATGAATATGATTTTTATTTGGTGCAATTTGCTATACTTTAACTTGATGATAAATGTGCTCAAAAATGAACTACTGCTACCGGGCCTTAATAGTACTGAAGTGCGTCAATGGATAGGTTATTGACGTAATTTGGATAATTGTAATTCAATGAAACACGTAATTGTCAATACATTAATTTCATTTGTTTTAACGAAATTAATGTAGTTTTGACTAGACAGTCAACCCAAACTTCGGTTATTTTAGTTCAATGTCAAACATCAAACGACAAATTGTGGTTCCAAAACATGAACCAGTTAAAGTCAGTTGGGAGTTAGCCCCTTTAGACAAGTGGAAGGTCGTTGGATGACGTATTGTTTAATGAAATGTCGATTTATGGGATTGACAAGTATTTTGATGTTTATGACAGTCGTGAACGTATGTCGATCCCATACAATTATCAATCTATTATATTATCTTATTCTATAAACGTATTGCCACTTGTTCAGAAGGGCTGACTTCTAACTGACTTTAACTTATCATGGTCTGAAACCATTTGAATTACGTTTTAATAACGTATGATTTCAAACTTTATAGGGCACATATCTTGTACTAACTCGCTAGATAAACGAGGCCTGGTGCCCGCGGCTTTTATTATAATAATCCACGCTTGGTGAATTGGAGCTCGTCCACCGCCGGTACTGTAGCACCTCGTTCCATCTTCAAGAGATACCCAAGAAGCACGTTCTGCGCAAATAGAGCACATTTTTATAGTTTTATTTTATTTTATACAACTGAAGTGGCAGACAAGCACACGGCTCACCTGATGGAAAGTGGTTACCGTGGCCTACAGACGTGTGTAACACCAGGTGGGTCAGAGTCGTGCTGCCGACTCTGTAAATAAGAGTTTCTGTGCCGTCAGTGTAGAAGACAAAGCAGGAATAGCCACTGACAGCACAAAACCTCTCTAGTGAGCTCTGGCTGCCATACTCACCGCCGGGAACACAACACGAGGTTATTATCGCCGCGGTATTCTTTGAGGCGGAGGTACTTCCCCAGTCGGACTGCTCAATTGGACGGAAATACCGTCGTGTCCTACCTCCCTGTTATTAACAATTAATGGTTCAACCATAGACTTAAAATTTATTTTCTTAAATATGCGCGGAAATATTGTTACTTTTAATTAAGAACACGCAAAGTACCTATCATATTTACGTAGACTGAAAAACCAATAGTACATTACTACAGAGGCCGGGAAGAAAGGGGTTGCCGGCCGAAGACATATAGGTTTGAGGCAACCCCATATTTCCCGCTAAGGTATATAGAGGGCTTTTCTCAAACAGGCAATGAAATAAACAACAAAAAAAATTAAAGATTTATTTTTAAGGAAATTAAAAATAAACAAGATAAAAACTAAAACTCACGTGTATATTACTATTTCGTCTATTTTAGCTTGATTTTAACAGAAAACAGTTATATTTATGTTTATTATCATGTTACTTCTTAAAAGTATAAAGACACGTTTCTGAACGAACCTTTAGAATTGACAGTAGCACTTGTCATTGTTATAAATGTCAATTTGTTACAACCAAATTAAATATTAATATTTCAATGTTTATATGTATAGTTAAGAAAAAAATTGATAATAATGTTGTTATTCGTTGTGTTAAAGTGGATTTTTATGTAAATAAAACTACTGTAAGTACATACCAAGTCGTTTATTTTTTTTTAACACGCATAGTGGCAGAGTGTCGATGCCTTTGCAACAAATTTATGTGGAATCGAAATGAAAAAAGAGGACTTGGAGGAGAGGTTTGTATGAAATTCCATTAACGACCTCTGGTCCTAGCCGCGCCTGAAACGTCCTACTTCGCAGCCTATTATGAGGAACATAACATCAATATTTCATTGCATGTTAGAGAAAAATCCCTTCCCGGCGCGTTCATTGAATTTAGAACGAAGAGCGCGCCGGCAATGTTGTATAAAACGGTGTACCGTTTAAATTTAGAACTCTTGCATCTACCGTACACATTGCGTTCTCGTAGCTGTATAGCCAGCCACAGATGCGTATAATATTCGGCAAAAACTGTATGAAAAAAAAATTGGCGGTAAAGCAGAAGTCGTTGTTATTTTGTTAACAAAATAATTAAAATGAGTTCCGATGATTCAGAAAGTGAAAATGAAATGAACATTGACTGCACTCCACCAGATTTAAGATCGGCAGCTAAATTAGCGATGGAAAACCTGCTTCCAGCAAAATGAAAAGAAAAATATATGACAGTATATATATATATGAAAATTTAATATTATATTTTATATATCAGTAAACATCTAAATAATTATCCTTTCTGATTATCTAACAAACCTAACATTCCTAAAAAAACTATACTTTATGTTTTATTTTACATAAACCCTTAGTAAGTAGACCTGTGGGCATCTCGAGAGTGGACAAGTATTTAATCTTAAAATTTCATTAGCAACCTTTTCTCTGCAAAAATGATACCGTACATCTATATGCTTAGTTCTCTAATGAAAAATACGGTTGGCTGTCAACTGATGTGCCGTCTGATTATCATTCAAAATCGGTATAACGTAAGTCTCATTAGCTAATTCAAATATATATCAGCATCCGTACTGTATTTTGTTCCCTTATCTCCCAAGATATTACACAATTTGACAGCCTAAAAAATATCCAGTTTAGTATCTCCGATCAATTACTTTACTGGCCCAGTCAGCATCTACATAAGATTCAAACCGACTAGTACCACTAGAAAAAAAAAGGCGGGTTGCACTCTGGGAGTGCCGGCAGAAGTGAAAACATTTTCTTTTTTTTCTTTCTTCGTTATATACATAGAAAAAGATAAAAAAGATCATACCTATAATATAGCGCTAATCATAGAACCTATTACTTATTTTCTGCTAATTTTCTGTCAGAAGAAATTAATAAATTATAAAAAGAAAAAATAATCACAAAAAATAATAAAATACAAAAGATAAAATTATCATAAAAAGTAATAAATTACAAAAAGAAAAAATAATCACCAAAAGTAATAAATTATAATAAGAAAAAACAATCACAAAAAATCCCTGAAGGCCAGGTGGTTTGAACCCGATACTATCTGAAACTATAAGGACTTACAGTCGACGTGCTTACCGTTTAAGCTACGACGACATCTATTGTAACTTGCAAAATACATAGTCTGTACCTAATCTTGTATGACGTCAGTCGTCGGTTACGGTTCAAAGGTCAACTAATCCTGACGCTTCCTTACATTTTACACCCATCCAACGCCGCTAAAGAAGTTTTCACTTCAAAAATATACAGAAATATTTAGTTTTCTTTATGTACCTAAGAACTCTCCTTGCATATGCATATGCATGCATTATAACAGTTATTTAACTGGCACAAGAAATTTACACATACAATATCAGGACGCGTGAGCACAGCCACATACATAGGCGAACCAATCAGTATCTCTTTCTGCCATAATGATTTTTACATCTTCATGAAACTTTGTAAACAGGCATGGTTCAAGTTAAGATTTTTTATAACCTAAGGATTGCAACAATTCATTAACTCGTTGTTACCATGCCCTTGATGACTGTTTTCAGCCATAAATAGCACGGTATCATCGCAAAACCTTGTTTACATCGTCATTGTTCCTGTAAACCTGCCGGTTTCATAATGTACACAGTTTCATTTCATTAAAAGCCAATCAGGAACGCAGTGTTAACATTGAAATGACAAATATCCAAGCGAAGCTGCACTGCTAAAGCAAATAACATTCTCAATATAAAATACTCGACAATAGGTGAAAAACATTCATCAAATCAATGCCCGGCCTTTGGGTTAAGCCCTTTGCTGCTAACCGGGCTATGTACCTGACTTTATTATCATTATCAAATTTACGCTTAACCCATTTACATTATACAATGGGCGGAACATCAACTAATTCCCAAGCGTCATTTTCTTCGAATGATTGAAATTTACTTTGCATAGGTAATTTCCACTGTTCACTTTCTGGTTCATTCAATGCTTCATCTATGTAGTCATATGTCATCTGCATTTGTTTCACTGGCTTGATACATACATATAAGTTCTGGCTGAGTTACGTGATCTTACACAGACTCCGCACGTTCAGCCCCCTGTAAATCTCTGTAGTATTTAAAGTCCTATACATCAGTCTCAGAACGTTCATTCTGCTCCCGATCTTCCAATTTTCTTATTTATCTCATGACATCCACTCCTTGGGTACATTTACCTATCTCTTTCTTCCTTTATTGAAAAACTAGCGCCCTCACCAAAGTCAACGTGTCAAAAATGCGTTCTAAGATGTCAAAAACCACCAATGTCAAAAAACATCTTGCTTCTGTTCGATCCCCTCCTCAATCACAACAATATCTCTTGAGATTCTCTATAACCTTTTACCTTAATCATATTCTGTCCTCCTTGCCTTTTACATTGTCTAAGTACCCGACAAGAATACATTGAGTCGCTTGTCTGTCAAATTCCAATCTTTTCTCCTTTGGTATATGTACCATGGCCTAACTTCCAAAGATACGTGGATTACTGATATAGGTTTAACTCCAGTCTGGATCTCCATAGGCGTTTTGTTGTTTAATCCTAATGCAATCGACCTTTTTCGCAAATATACAGCAGTGTTCATTGCCTCTGCCCTAAAACGCTTAGGCAAACCTGCATCAAATAACAAACACCTTCACCTTCTCTATCACTGTACGGTTAAACCGCTCACAGAGACCGTTCCGCTCGGGCGAGTAAGGACAAGTTTTCTGATGAATGATACCAGACTCTTTCAACTGCTTCTTCATCATATCTGAACAGAACTCCCCACCATTGTTGCTTCTTAATGCCTTTATTTGGGTTTGTGACAAGTGGGCGAGAGCTACCGTGCCTGAGCCGGGTACGGCAAAAGAAGATAGGCCGAAATCGTGATGCCCAAAAATTCCACTTCACAACGTGGAACATCGGCACGTCGACTGGTCGCACAAGTGAACTGGCCACCGTACTCTCCAGGCGGAGGGTAGCCGTGGCTTTTTTGCAGGAGACTCGATAGAGTGGTAATGTAAACAGGTGCACCTGATGGGCAGGCCAGAATGGGTATGGTCCTCTCCGGGGGGCTTCAGGATGACATCTTGTGGGTGAAACATTATAGCGGTCGACTTATGGTAGTGAGGGTGCTTATCGATGGGTTTGTTACGTACCTGATAGTGCCTACGCTCCACAGGCCGGGCTCAGCGAAGCCGAAAAGATCTCATACTGGAACCAACTCGGTAAAGTGCTTAGTGGCATTCCGCTGTCACAGGGAATTTTCTGGGTCTGAATGATCATTGTGGGTAATGAGTGTGAAGAGTTTGAGCGTATCAACGGCGGTTTTGGTTACGGTAGCCGTTATTCAGAGGGTGAGCACATTCTTAGAACGTGTGCGGCTGTTGACCTTGCTATGGTAAACACGTATTTCCAAGAAATCCGAACTCCTTATCACCTTCAAGCATAGGAGGCCCGCTATCCAGATCAATTTCCTACTCACTAGAAAGCACAGCATCAACAAAGTAGCAAACTGCAAGGTTATACCCGGGAAGAGTCTCACTTCGCAACACCGTCACCTAGTTATGGACCTCTGTGTGAAACTCAAAGGCAAGCGTGTTGAGCGCGGCCAACGCAGAATCAGGTGGTGGCTGCTTAATGAAGCCAAGTCCCAGAGTTTTGTCTCAGCCATTGGTAACAAATGCGCCGATGCTGTTGACGGACCGGTACAAGATTACTGGGACAAAATTCAAGCAGCTATTCTTGAGGCGGGAAAGGCCATGCTCGGCGGCATGTCTGAGGGTGGACGCAAGTGTGAAAAGGACACTTGGTGGTGAATTGACACAGTCCAGAGGGAGATCAGCGCGAAGAAAGCCTTTGTCTAAATCTCCCGAAGACTGCGATGCGTTCTAAGATGCTAAACGCACCACTAAAAGAGCCATGGCCTAAGGAGACCAGTTGTAACCGCTGTACCACATGTTGGAATCGTCTGAGGGGCAAAAGATTATCTATAAGTTGGCGCATTCCAGGGCTTCTGCCACAATCCCATTGCAGTTGATTCATTGGTTATATGCATGAATAAACAGGGATCAATAGTTAAAACTATTTTGACTTTTGCTTTTGCGTCATTTGGATCGCCGGCGACCATTATGCACTTTTGCATACCTTACCTTTCCTCTGCCTTTCACATTTGCAATACTTGCAATAAGATTTGATGACATTTTTGGATTATATTTCCACCAAAATAGCATTTTATTGCGATAAGCCCATAACCTGTATGAAACAAACAATGTTTGAACCATAGACCAAACATTTTTTCAAACACAATTACATACATTTTGTTATATGTACTAGATTATTCAACAATTTTGAGGAAAATTTAGTTTCAAGATAAATGTCCCGAGGTATATCATAGCCGCGTAGCCGTGGGGAGGGCTAAGAAATGTATCGAGCCCGCTGTGACCCCCGACCGTGAGCCGCTTTCTCAATGATCCCATATCTGCTATAACACTCCTATTCCTTATATAAATACTAGCCTCTATTTGAAAAGATATTACCAACGTGATTTGTTGCAAACCCAAACCTGTTTATTCCACTATTTTTCAGATATGGTATATATAGTCGTAGCACCGGTAGTGGTTAAGGTCACCCTTGCGATTGAGAGGTCAATAAAACTAACGAATAGATTTTTTTTTTTTAATTTAGTTTGAACGCAGCCATCTGGAGGCCCAACCCAGAGAGCAAAGCCTTCCTCAGAACCTCGTGCATCAATATGTATGTGTGCCGACTTGCCGGTGAGGTCGGTTTGGGTGCCAAAAACTCAATTAAAATTAAAATACATTGTGTTAAACAACGCATCTAATTCCTACAAAAGTTATTGACTGTATTGAGGGACTGAAACATTTATCGTGCACAAAATAAATAGGTCCCTCGACAATGCATACGGATTGTACACTCAGAATACACTGAAACACAGTATGAAGACATATCTGAAGATACATTATATGTAGCAAAATTGGTTAGTTCGATTTATAATTTTTTTGTGTCCGTACTTGAAAATACGAGTATTTATAAATTTATTTATTATCCATACAATTATCATTATAGACATCCAAATGGCAGCAACTTCTAGAAAACCGCATCAAAATCCGTTCAGTACTTTTTGCGTCCGTCATAAACAAACAGACAAACAAGAATAAAAAAAAATTGGGATTGACCCAAGTATTTTTCACACAATAATCGAATTATTTATAATTTTATAATAGTATTTATTGTTAAGACTGAAATTAAAACAGTAAAGTAAAGTAAGTGTTAGTAACACAGGAAAGTAATTATATTTTAAAATAAAGGGGAGCGACCACACGTCACACTCCTGTCCCTAATTGCCCGAATAGTCGTGTGTTTATCGATCACTTGACTCAATCGATAGCTCTGCGCCAAGGGTTGGGACAGGTTTATATTCATATACATATTCAAAATATACTATAGATACATCATTTTGTTGATGAACTGACTGTCAATAAACAGTTTGTTTACGTTTGTATAATAATAAAGTGGTCGTGTCTGTCTACAAAGTGTACATTGGAGATGTTTTAAAAAAGTATATTTAGTTTTGTTCCCGTCCACTTCCCATGTTGTGACGTACAAGGCGACTGAGGGAAAGGGCTGATTAACTTTAACATCAGACAGATATGTATAGCCCAGACTTAGCCTCAGATGTATGGCTCGAGTCAACAATAGTGCCCGGAATATGGCAATAGGCTCACCCCCTATTACGTTGGACCGAATACAGATTGGTGAAATGTGGGTGTTTATTTACCTCTCCGGGGATAAAGCTTGATTATATTTATGTATGTGTGAATTTTGTTATAGTAATGATACCTACTGAACACGAAACTTTTTAATAAATTCTTATCTGCGGTTAACGTATATTATTGCGATTTTTTGTTTGAAAGGTCTTTGGTCAGACTTAATAATCTTACGTTTGTTTGATCGCAACTGATCAGTAAGACCGGAGATATGAGCAAAAGTCGCGTTATCCGACATCCTGTGGAATGAGCAATAATTACATTTGGTAGACACAAAGACCACTATATTGAAAATATTTATAATTATATATTTTTTACATACCTACTTTAGTACAGGTAATATCGCTGAGCGACACACAAAGATGCAAATAGAAAAAAAAAGATAAGTATAAATCTTTTTTTTATAATAGAACATAAAGTTGGCATGTTTTAAGTCGCCAATCTCATGTGTATCACAGAACTCAGAAGAAAACAAAACAGGCTCAATCTATTGCAATAGAGTGGTGCCCCGCGGGACGGCCAGTGGGGGCGCCGGACGTGTGGGGGTGTGAGGGGATGGCTCATCAATCTGCTATCCTCTCTGTGTCGATATATTACAAGTGGCCTACATACCGGTCCGGTTTCATACGCAGATGTGACCTAAAAGCTCCGTGGAAATTACTCGATATGTTTTAATAAAACTAATGAGAAAGAACAAAAGTAGTACTTCGATTATTGGTTAATGAAATGTACTCTATAGTAGTATAAAATACTAAAATATTATAAAGCTAAAGAATTTGTTTGTTAATTTGTTCGTTTAGTTAACAGTGGTAATCTCAGAAACTGCTAATCCTATTTGAAAAATCTTTTGCTTTAGTTGTTAGCGTTAGGTTTATTATTCCAATTTACTACTTTAAACTATGTACCTATATTTATATTACGCGTGTTTACACGCGAGCCTACGCATTTGCCACTATGTAAGACATTATGTAAATAAGACAGAAAAAGTTTAACACTAGTAAATTTGAGAGGAGTAGATACAAATGATTAATTAAATGATCAAAATCCCTATCAAGGCTTCCCTGAACGTTTCTTAATCGAAATCATAATTGTAAAAGTCAATGAATAGAGCCTTGAATATTAAAGAAAATAAATTCTTTACCACAAAATAATTAATTAAAGATGAACAAGTTATCTCAAGGCGACACCTAGCGGCCACCATTCTCTTTTGTGTAGCCATCTTTTCATCGTCAAAACTCATTTCAATTAATTTTCTTAAAGTAAGTAAATGATGTGCCCTTTAAAAGCGAGATATCATTAACACTGATGAGGGGAAAGTGGGGTGGAGTGATCCGGCCGCCAGCGCTACATCAAAATACAAAATACAAAATGAATATCTAAGAAATCAGACGTTACCATATTTATCTGTTATATATATATAACTTAAAGGTGACTGACTGACTGACATAGTGATCTATCGACGCACAGCCCAAACCACTGTCGGATCCGGCTGAAATTTGGCATGCAGGTAGATGTTATGACGTAGGCATCCGCTAAGAAAGGATTTTGAGTAATTCTACCCCCAAGGGGATAAAATAGGGGATGACAGTTTGTATGAAACTTTGTCAATTTTAAACCGATCGGGCTGAGGCTTTGCATGCATAAAGCAACTATGTTGACTCAACACTAAGCGATAACCGACATTCACGCGGGCGGAGCCGGGGGCAACAGCTAGTACCATTATAAAACTGTAAGTAACATGTAACTGTAAATAGGTTGTACCTTGGCGAAATTTGAAAAGAAACCTAGTGTCTGATTAAGACTTCGAATTTTCATTTGATTGAATGAAAATAAATCTGTAGCTACATAAAATATTCATTTTGCAATTCTTGTTTGTTTTTGGTCAGTCATAAAATCTGTCGCGATAACCGACATTCTCGCCGATAGAGCCGGTGCAATCAGTTCATTAACACAAACCAAAACTGTAATGAGGTAATGATTCGACCCTATTAAGGTCACCTTGTCATTTTACAGGGTCGTCACCGCATTATCATACTATATTATAATTTGGACGTCATATAGAATTACAATAATAAACAAAGCAACAATCATGTAGATTATTTTGTTTATTATTATAACGTATATATTAACACGAATTAATTTCCAATTCCAATAGCAGACATCATCATCATCGTGAAGAAACAAAGAATAGAAATTTTATTTTAGTGCAACACTAACACAAACATAACTAACTGAAATTGGGCACATCCATGTTGCACCAAGAAAACACCGGTTCAGCATAATGCCGGATACGAGTACCTAGCGCTGGTTTTCAATTGGCTCCTTTATCATTCATCTTTACGTTAGCCGGAGGAGGTGGTTATGTCGAACTCGAACCGACTAAGCCGCACGCTGTCCGGGCGCGCATCGTCCTAGGATAAGCACCGCCGCCGTGGCCTGCTTCTGCTAAGGTGACGAGCGGCTCCACCCGTCACCCTCAGACCTGCGCTCAGGGGGGCGGAGGTCGGTCTGCGCCCTCCGACGCCCGAGCCACCTACGAACGCGGGCAGCGATGTCCGCGAGTCTATCTCGCTCATCGCGCCGCGCCCGCTCTGCTGTCTCCTTCACGAACATGACCTGCTCGCAAAAGGAGGCGCTGGTCGCCCACGCATCCGCGCAGCGGACCATCGCTGCGAGCAGGGTGGAGAGCGTGAGTCTCGAATGCCGGACACTCGGTGAGCGTGTGCAGCCCCGAGTCCACGCTTGCGTTGCAGTGATAGCACTCGGGCTCTATGGCCCTATGCCCATCAGATGCAGATACCGCCCGAAGTTACCGTGTCCGGTAATGACTTGCGTCTGACGGTACGAGAGGCCACCGTATGACCTCTCTAGCCACTCTCCCATGATGGCTCTTACCGCCGCAATCACGTTGGTCCGCACGGTCTTGGGTACCTACCTCACTATTAAGTCTCACTTTTGGCACGCATGTCTTTCGCTACTACATCAAGCCAGCACTTCTACGGCTTACCGAATCGGAATTCGAACCAGTGTAACAATCGCAGTGTTATCGTTAAAAGTATAATTATGTACATATAGGTTCATTGTACTAAAATAGGTACAGAGGAAAATAAAAGTCCCCTGATCCCGTTCGCCACCCACCGTACTCCCACGGGAGAATCATTAGGAAAAAATCGTGTTGATGGATTTAATTACAAAAATAATTATTCTAAAGAAAGTTGGCTGAATAAACTCGGACGGAGCGGGTTCTTCGATTCCCCCCTTAATCGGATTAATTTATTTTTAAAAAGCAGGGGGTGGTTGTTGTAATTAATGGAATGATAACATTACCCACCTCGTGGTTGGACGCTTTTTGAATTAATAAAGATAGAAATAAAGGTATACCGCAGTGGTATTAAGACAATACAAATAAAACTTTTCTCGTAGCGCTTTTCGAAATGAAATTTTAATAACTTAACCTAAGGCATTAATCTGCCTGACAATAATATTTTATACAATACAAATACTCTTTATTTTACACTATATGTATAACTAGCGATCCGCCCCGGCTTCGCACGGGTAGTAAAAACGTTTCCGTGGAAATCCAATATAGCCTACGTTACTCGGGGTGAATGAAGCTCTCCAATGGTGAAAGAATTTTTGAAATCGGCACAGTCGTTTTTGAGTTTACTCATTACAAACATACAAATCTTTCCTCTTGATAATAGTAATGTAGATGTAGATAGATATAGAAAAATACAATAGCAATAGAAAAGTAGCAGTATAAACGGCGGTCTTATCACTAGACACGATTTCTTTCAGATAGCAGTAATGAACATGATGTGTGCAATGGGCAGTTAAGGGTACACAGTTTAGAATAGTAGTAACGTAAGCACCTAGTCGATGTATTTCAATTGGCTCGTAAATAGTGAACATACAGCCTATGCAAAATCATCAGGCGAAATGTGGGGGTAATACGCCTCTGCCTCTTCGGGGATTTACAGGCGTATATATGAAGTGTGGTCGGAATTTCGGCGGGCTAGCCAATTACACAATATACCTACTTTGTCTAGAACTCTATCAAAATGTGCCAAACACGTTCGTAATTTTTTTGGCACTTATGAAACAGTCATCAATAAGCGCTCAAAATACCCCGCAGCCATTTGTTCGTCAAAACTCTTGGTTGGCGACGCCACTCGAATTCTTACGATCTCCAGTAACGGCCCCGATGAGAAGCGCTTTTTCCACTCGGTTACCGACCGGTGATCTGTTCGGAACGCATCTCCACTGACGCAAATCATATTGCGAGGAAGGGTTCGGGATTGGGAACGCAAGGTGGAATCGTCTAGTCATCGCCGCAGATTTTTCTCGTTCTCTCCCACCCTGTGACGTCAATATATAGTAATGTCATGTGCCATTATGGACGGTTCGTATAAATATTGTGGAGCTTTTTATGTGAGTTGTGAATAGCGCTGGTATATAAATAACTACTAGAAGTATTTATCTGTTTTGTTCATCCAAAAATAGCGATAAGTAGTAGTGCCAAAGGATTTGCTCTACCGTAAATATGTGATAATTAAAGAGAGGTACGATCCACATTCCTAGTAATGTGGACGAATAATTAAACAACACGGTTTTCTTGTGACGAATAAGGGAGATATTTCAGACCCATATCTTTTTATTTCACTCGTCCATAGTAACTACGCATGTAGGCAGATACGTATTGCCTAAATGTTATGCCTCAGAATTAAGTATTAATAATAGATTTCTTCACAACAAAAAGGTAAAAGTCGATATCTATAGGTACCTCGTATGCTCAGGTTGATAATGTAAAAAAAAACTAGAAAATTTTGATACAGACCTAACCTAGACGATATTAATACCAACAGACGTTGCTTGCTAAATAAGTTTGAAATCTAAATAACCATTTTTGAAACTTCCTAATCTGGGTTGCAGCATGGTATTTGGTTACAAAACGAAAATATCTTTAAAGATGTAAAAATATAGAAAAAACCTTTTTATCAAAAGTCATTTATTAACTTTGATCTTATTTGAAACAAAAGTAATTCCAGTTCTTCGCTATGTTGTTTTTTTTAAAACTAAATCTATTCTATTCTATTCTATGAAATTCGATGTTAAAAATTGATAAGTTATAGAATAGAAACGCATAGGTATGAGTTTAGATTGTGAGTTGGCAAACAATTCAACCCTAAATTGCCAAAGTTATTCTGCAGCGGTACGTCGTGGAATGGACGATATTTTTCTTGCTTGTGCTGTCTCATGTCTCGATCATTCTTTACGTTTCGTCTATCTACTCGTATGTCCAATGTGGGTGGGTATTCCGGTGCTCAAACGATGTGTTGTCGGGATTTACAATTCTTATTTAAACGCAATTTATATCTGTATGTTATTTTCATGTACGAAAAGAAGATAACTGTATTGTTTGTGGTAGCAAGGCATACAAAGAGTAGACACTTTTGTTAGAGGCGTCGTTCCTTTTTACGCTACACAATACTTAAACGTCTCTTAAATGTATACTCCTTTCAATTAAAGGTAAATCTAACTTTGACTCGTTAAGTATAATTCTTGGTCTACTGGTTCAAATTGAATAAAATTTAAAATATGCCGTGTTTATGCAATACCTGCTTGGTTCCTGAAAGTTTAGATTTATAGTTTTATCCACAACGAAGTTAAAAGGGGTCAAAAATGGCCAGAACTGCTTCGAGAAAAGAGTGATACGGCCGTTATTATAGCTCGACTTGGCGATGGTACTGCCGTGATTTGATAAACCAAATCAAAACTTGGAAAAAAGGTAAGCAGATGGAAGTCTGAGGTAAAAGGCTTGATCCTATACAATCGAGAACAACTTCAAGATAATCATAATGACTGAGTACTCAAATCAGTAGTTTGAATTCTCAAAAATATATTCATATTTTTGTTCTAATCGCGACAAAAACTCATGGTTGATTTCAATACAAAACAATCATGACTTTGACATAAACATTTTTTTTGGATTCTAGTTGTGTGTATTTAATGCCATTTTATTATTTAAATCGATACAAAAGTATTTGAATGGATTTTTCGTCTACCCGCTATCGCGAAACTCGCGAACTCGAGCGACCCTTTCTAATATCGTCCAAATAGTTTAAAAATGGTTTTATTTCAATGATAATATTCGCGTAAACTGTCGACAATATCCATTTTAACTTATCAGAATTCATTCAATTAATTTTCCCTCGCCGCGTTAGGACGCATGGACGCGTGATGGAATTTCTTACAGATATTAATGACATACCTTCACGTGATAATGCCAGGTACTTGTGATTCCAAAGATTTCTAATAAATTAATTTTATTCATCCGTGTGGTGACGGAAAAAGAATACAAGTATCGAGATAATAGGTTCAGGCCGCTAATTGAACGGCGCCGTTTAGTAAAAAGCTTAGGCAGTTAATTGAACGGCTGATTAAGGTACTTGGCAGCGACATATATATAGATAATAATTGATGTATTTATTTAGGTACAAGTTGATGCTTAAGGCTACACCCGCGTGAATGTCTCTTTTCATGGATTTTGGTGGACCCATTACGATCAAACAAATGAAAGATTTTCAACTCATGAACACTTGTACTTTTTCCACAGTATTTATTATTGAACTTGAAAAATTAAGTACACCTGTTGAAAACCAAAATATGGGGAAATAATTATAAGTTTGCTCTAAAGATTTAATATTTAAACGAAGTTTTTATAGAATTAATACATATAATGTATTTATATGTAATATAATTTGAATTTGAATCACAATGTCACTAAATGATTATAAATGTCAAATTGAAAATGTCATATGAAAATAATAATGTCCAATAAAAATTAACAAATGCAAATGAATAATGTCAAATGGAAATTAAAAATGTCAGTGTTGTACAAAATTAAGAAAAACTACGAAAGCTACACAAAGATTTAAAGTCTTATCAAGACCATTGTAAACACCCTCATCAAAATCCGTTCAGTAGTCTTTGTGGCCATCGAGAATAAACAAACAAGATTCCAAAATACATATGTTTGTGTCAAATATTGTTAATTTTATATTATAATCCAAGTTTCTATTCAAGCTTTTTCACTTTTCCAATTAATATGGTTTTATCACTCGCAACGAGGCCTGCAGCTACAACTAGCTGACAACTAGGGTCTCTGGCCATCTACTAGGTTTATTCTGGAGGTCAAAATTTCCAGAAACCAAGTTGAAACCAAAAACATACTGTGTTTTCTTTAACAGTGGTCTTTCCGTACACATCATAGTGTTTCTGTAGCGCTGGTGCCGCGAAGAAACTCGTATTCGAAAATAATGCGATATTTTTAAGTTTTCTACATTGTGCACAGAACGATGTCAAAGCAAAATTAAATTGTACGAAAACAAATGAATTATCACATTCGAAACACAAATGGACAATTTTAAAATTTAAATGAATTTGAATTTGGAACTAACTTAACCAAACGCAAAATTTTTGATATCATAATGGACAGTTCGATAAATCGCCAATTTCATATGTTAAGACCTAATATTATACTATTTTAAGTCAAAATTAAAAAAAATACTTGACCACACCACAGGAACCACCAAATAGACCATAAATTTTAAGAATAAGTACAGGCATGTGATATCAGTATTTATTATGAAGTTCTTGTTATTTTGTAAATTTTAACACGATTCAATGCCTGTAAGCTGGTAAAACTTGGAGGGGTTAACGGGAGTACCTACTAGTAATTTCAGTACATGTACTCCGTTATAAAAAATATATCTCAATTCGATAAAATAAAACAAGGAAACAGAACAATCTGTTGTATTCCTTTAGTTCTTACACGAGAACTAACGTAAGATGAGAACTCATTTTGTTTTAGTAAACAATCCACAGTGCAGTAACAGTTAATTCAACAATGCCTATTGCCATAGCAACCACTAGTTATAGAAACATTTCACAAGTATCCAACAATAAAGCACATTGTGCAATCAGAATTATACGTAAGAAACGCGATAACGACTTAAACGAATTATTTAAAATTTACATTTACGGAAAATTTAAATCGCTCAGTAAGGACAATATCAATTCATTGTCTATCAGTTCAGTCATGATTTCGGTTACATACAAGACATTCAGCTGCAAATATCTAAGTACACAGCGTTGAGCACAGCGCTGCAACGGCCTTGATAGAGATTGTCATTGGTCGGACTGGGACGTCAATATTGTCCTTACTCAATATCAATTTACTGTCTATCAGTTCAGTCATGATTTCGGTTGCATACAAGACATTCAGCTGTGCAATTATCTAAGTACACAGTGTCGAGCACAGCGCTGCAACGGCCTTGATAGAAATTATCCTTGGTCGGACTGGGTCGTCAATATTGTCCTAACTCAATATCAATTCATTGTCTATCAGTTCAGTCATGATTTCGGTTGCATACAAGACATTCAGCTGTGCTGATTATACAATCTACTCGTAATAAATATCTTCTGTGGCAGTAAGATAAACTGTAACGTTAAAATAAATCATCAGTAGTATGATACAGCCCAACAATAATTCGTGATTATAGAAGCAATGGCGGAATGTAGGACGCGAAAACTGTAAATGTTAGCGTTATGTGTTACTAAATATAATGTTGTGTATGTAGGTATTGGTTGGTAGCCCACTACAGACGTATGCAGTAGATACCTAAACTTTATGTTTACTTCATTGTTTTGATTTATTGCGACTTCTCAATGGTGCTGTTTACCCGTATTGAAGTTTAAGAAGTAATTTATGTGTAATAATATAAAAGTGCAGTTTAGGCTTGCGGTATTGATACTCTTTTATTATATGGACCCTATGTGCAGACTGATGACGTTTCGTATCTTTGCATACATTACTTGTTGAACTTCGATACAGATAAAAGGGACCATTGAGAAGCCACAATGAATTATAACAATAAACATTAGTATCATATACAAGTCTATATTACGGTACGGCACGCGGAGCGGTTACGAAATAATACCTTTATGACTTGTGTTTTGACGTAGGTAAGTACATCTTTTTACTTTTAAATGAGAACTCTGCGTGAGTCATTTGTAATTCCAAATGAACTAACCTCAAATATTGGATTTGAATAAGTAGGTACTAGGGATATTATTCATATATGTAAATAAATTGGTTTTTTTTTTTCTACTAGGCCTACATTTTCACAAATTTAAAAGTCCAATTAAAATTAAACTGTTAGAAAAGCTACGATAAAATTCAAGAATATTTAAACGACAAACAAGCTACGAAATGAATTATTTGCTCCACTATGCTACTAAAACAATACAATGTTTGTAAATAGATTTAAAAAAAACCGCTGAGTTTCTTGGTTGGAGTCGCGTTTCGAAACGGTCAGTGGTCTATTTGCACGTATAAAACGTCAAAAGGGAAATATACTTTTTTTTTCTTTTGACGTTTTATACGTGCCGTTTTAATGGTCTATACGGATTAAAAGATTGTGAAATTGACCTAGTCAGAGAAAGAAAATCTCTATGCAGTAATTGTTTACGAAAGTGTTCAAAATATTTTGATATTATTTGACCTAAATTAGACCACTGTGTGGATTAGGGCGATTTTGCAACCTGACATAGCCCTGGGCTGGGGTGCGAGAGACATATTACTAGCTATCTCACTTCTGGTAACTAAAAACCCAAAGACAGCGTGCGGTTTTAGTCGGTCCGAGGTCAACATAGCCACCCCTGCTTGCTCCAGTGGATCTATCCGGAGGTATCCAAACGGTTTTCCGCACTATAAAAAAAGACCACTGTGTGACCTAGGGTTTGGATGCAACTGAAATGTACGTTCAGATTAAGAGGACCAACTAAGTATGTAATGATGTAATCGTTGTAATCATCCAATGTTGACATGAAATATGCGCTATACCTTATAACGTATTTGTAATTGTAACTGGCTTGCCAATAGTGTGCAGTATGTCTTATCACAAGGTACCTACTCGTTATTGAAGGAGTATAAATACGTTTACGAGATTTGCATTCAATCAATCGTGTTTATATCACCGATACTACAGTACTGTATTTTTTTACCTCTGTGTACTGAAAGAAAAAAGTGAGTTACAAATATTTATTTTTTAATTTTGTATTTCTCGGCTGTGTCTTGTTACAAAATACATATTATATTACAAATTGATTAAAATAGGAAAACTTTGAATCGGTCTAGGCGGAGTTTGAAACCGCGAACTTTGCCTTAAAGGGGCAATGCTTTGACCACTTAGCTACCAGACCTCACCTGAACCAATTGAAATTTCTCCTTCTATATCTGTCTTTGAGGCGACAGTAGTGTCTACCAATATTCTTACTACAAAGATCGCGGATTCAAACTTTTCCTATTTTAGTCAATTTGAATACTTAGCATGCATAATGCTTAAAAATTCAATTTAAATTGTTTGGGCGGAGTAGTCAAAAATCAATGTTTAAAAATGATTGAAAAATCTGTTATTGCTTCCGATAGTTCGTAAGAATATTGGTAGACACTCCACTATGGCCTCGAAGACAGGTATGCTTCCGATAGGTCGTGAGAATATTGTAAGACATTCTACTGTCGCCTCAAAGATTGATATAGAAGGAGAAATTTGAATTGGTTCGGGCTAGGTAGCTTAGTGGTCAAATTATTGCCTCTGTAAGGTAAAGATCGCGGGTTCATACCTCGCCTAGACCAATTCAAACTTTTCTTATTTTAAACAATTTGAAAATTGAGCATGCAAATGCTTCAAAATTTCAATCAATATATAATAAATAATTTGGTGCATAAGCAGATCCCAAGGGGGAAGCTAAAATTTTTCAGAAATCAAAAAATCTAGAATAATGTTATGTCGGACACATATCTTACTAGCTGTTGCCCGTGGCTGCGTCCGCGTAGATGTCGGCTATCGCGACCAAACATAGCCTATGTTTTTTGTCTATGTCTAATCTATCTCTATGCCAAATTTCATCAGGATCGGTTCTGTGGTTAAGACGTAAAAGACGGACAAACAAACAAACACACACATACGCTTTTCCATTTATAATAATAGTATGGATTTATACAATCAACATTTTTATAAAATAAAAGAGTGAATTTAAATGATCAATTAGTAAAATGATTTTCGCCATACCTATATGCTTTTTACAATAAAATTACTGCGGCATACTATAGTGATCAAAGATATTTTAATCCTTTGTCCGGAACCTATTCCCAGAGTCAAAAACTACTGTTACGTATTACTCCAGACTGTAACCTATCCCTATACCATATTACAGCCAGATTCCTTCAGTCGTCCATTGAATAAGGAACATCTTCACAAACTTTCAATTTTATAATATGCATTAAGTATCTAGTATAAAAATTCTCGAAATGAATTATTCTATTTTATTGGTTTGACGTAATGAACACCATGCGTGCATTTATACATTCAGATTTACTACGTGCGCATGTGTTACGATCATGCCGGTTACGATTTACGGTAGCACCGTAGAATCGATTCGAGTATCGCTACGGCCTTAACTTAAGTCATGGTTATGTCCAATTGTATTATGCAATGTAATCGTAACCTTTTCAATGTCTTTATAGTACATTCACCTTTATGTTTTAGTTTCGAGTGGAAAATCCAGCTATACGTCAATTCAGAGTACAAAAAAAATGTTATGAACATTATAATGGTACTTACAAAACGTCAAAGATCTAATAAAATGATAACTATATTTATAAAAATTACAACTCAACAGATCTAACACAACCGCGGTCATAAAAATAAATAGACTATTATTTTCACATATAACCATCGGAAATCCGAAACCATTGGAGACACAAGGAAATTGATCATAATCTTAATCAGTAGAGTACATGCAAACAAAAACGAAAAACACATATATTATCATGTAAGTTTTAAAATGAATGTTAAAATAGATTTCATATTTTTTCTTAAATTGAAGAAAGACCTATAAAGCAAAGTCACATTGCAAGGTTAATACAATAATATTACTCAGTAGGTACGCAGTTAACTGCAGACTGTAAGATACACAACGACTCAAATATCCAAGTACATTGCAAAAATCACACATAAAAGCGAACTTCCATAAAAGTAAAGCGAGCTTTTCTCATTCTCAGATTGTTACCGTTGGCGTGGGCGATACATAACTTTAACTTGCGAAGCACACGCTCTGAAATATTTATTCCTGAAACGTAAAGATCGGGTGGTGGGGGGCGGTGGTGGGGTAGGTTTATCCCGCGGTTTCCTTCCCGCCGTGTTTTACTTCGAGAATGGGAAGTCGCCGCCGACGGGTCGATATTGCCAAAGATAAAGTTAGGGTTAGATGCGATTTTGTTGATGAAAAAAGAAATTCGTTGGTAAATAGCAAAACAACAACTAATTAATAAAAAAAATGTTGACTACAATAACCCTAAATTATCACGGCACTGTAATTTGATTTATAATTTTGTAATAAGTACTTACGTTTTAAATTTTTTCTAAGGTGAGAATTTTTGTTAATATTTAAGTACAATTTCAGACTATTCCAAATAAAAAAAAAACATTCATACGTATTGCATTGCAGATACACATATTTAGAAATTAATTCTATAAATAGATTTTTACCAAATTAACATGAGAAATCTGAGGTACCTAAAGATAGAATATAAATTGAAATCGGTCTGCGTGTTGAGGAAATATTGTACATAATCTAGAGTGACTTTTTCATTTTTTTAAAGTCTTGAAAAAAATACGCTGGAAGTCTGATTTTAAGACCATTAACTCTTGAGAACTATCTAGCTAGATAATATTTTTAAATGTTTGACAGTGTTTTACGCCATTAGACAGTACCATTGATGGTACTGTGGCAATTTTGATTTGCCGTGGTACCATTGATGGTACCACGGAATTCATAATTTTGCCATGGTTCCATAGATGGTACTACGGAATTCAAAATTTTGCCATGGTACCATTGATTCACTACGAATTTTTTGTTGTGCCGTAGTACCATTACGAGAAGTTCAATGCAATAAGTATTTTAATACAGGAACCTTTTTAAAACAACAACAACAACGACAACTTAATAAGATGTGTGCAGATGGAGTTAATCAATGACGAGATTGGAGTTGGATTTGCATTAGAAAAATTGCGGGTTGAGTGTTCTAATGTGTTGTGTGTTTAATGGTAGCACGGAAAGCAAAACTTTTTACGTAAGCTAATAATCTATTTCCTATTTTGTGTATCCTGAGTTAGTTATCACAAAGTTGTCACTGAGTGTGATTAGAATTCTAATATTAATATTCTATAAAAAGAGAATACTTAAGTACCTAAATTCCGTTACAATACAACATTATTTTCAACCTACTTTCACGTCTTCAACTACAGTCATCGTGCATGTAATCTGTGGTGGTTCCCCGACCTCCAGTGGGGGGCTCCCCCACCGTTCGATTGTCTGCGGAGGCTGCCCGCCGGTGCCATCTGATGTGCCGAGAGCACTCCAGATCTGCATAGATCGTTGCCATCGTTTTTTCCCTATCGAAAAATCAATACTCACACTTTTATAAAGTCAGAGACACTCCTTGATTTCTTTACAGGTTAATTCCCTTGATCATTTTTGAATTATCTCGATACATATTTTTCTTTTAATGTATTTTTATTCGATATAAGTTACACGTTCAATTAGATGTTAGACTTATAATTTAATCTAGCCAGTTCGCATTTATTCAACGATATGGAGATAGTATCATAGTACAATAGTACCTATATGTAGGTCATCAAGATGTAGGTTGTAAACGTCTCGGTATATAATGTGAATTGCCTCATCCCAAAACCATACCGAGCTTTCCGCCGGTTCCACCCTCAAAGGGAAAGAGGCTCAAACACCATGCAATAAAGCCTTCGGATTCGGCAAAACAAATACAGCCAACATTCCAATGCTAGATATCACTCGCCCCGCCTACACAGTTGGCATTACGACTGTAAGCGCTCCCATTGGTTGCCGCGGAGCTTTCTGTATTTCGAATTGGTTATTTTTTTTCTACGATTGAAATGGGAATTGTCAGTTTGTACTGTACGAGTGTGGTGCGCATGCGTCGCGAGGAGGCGTCTACGTCACGTACACGTAGATACGGTTCGAGGGCTACGAATGTTTTATTGGATTTCACTCTCTGTTCCGATTCGTATTTGGAATTCAGATCTGGATTTGTTCTCGTATTGCGTTTAGTGCGCAGACGTAAAAGCCGCACAGCCTTCTATTTTTCTTCGGTGTTATATGTAAGAGTATTTATTGCTTATTGTAAACAGCAAGATAACAATAAGCAATAACGAAGGTAACTTGTAAAACCTTTTAAATAGAATAGACTATTCTTCTTTATGATAACCGCATGTTTTTCTTTAAATAGAACGAATTGTATTACCTAAATGAGTAGGTAATTTGTGATACATTCATCGTTGTTCAAGATTTATTAAAAGTTTCAGTCACCTATATCATTAAGAAATAGAAAATTAGAAGTCTTCAGGTAATTCGTATTAAAGGATATAGTTTCAACTCTGCCTAATTTTAATTAAAAATCTACTACTCTATTATAATCATAAACTAAAGTCTAAACACTCTGCCCACCGTAATGTAAAGAAAATTCGTACTAAACCATTTCATTAAAATTCCACCAAAACATAGGAAACAGCCCAGTATACAATAATAAACCTGCAACTACTCTCGCACAACTGAATACTTCCACAAACCAAGCATAAAACCTTAGTACTAGGTTTTACAGCTCAGAATATGCCAGCGTGCTCTAGGGACAACTGTACACCACGTTGGCATCCACAGCTAGCTCTGTCCGGAACAATTTCATTTGCGACTGGGCGAGGATAGCGCTGTAATTACAACAACAATCGATAGAGGCGCCACCGTCTGCCGCACGTTTAATCTCGCCAGAATCAAAGGACCGTCGCCTCACACCAACCCCTGTACCGAAAAGAAACGTATGACATCGCATTCCTCGATCCAATCGCCTTCTACGAGATCCATTGCGTTTTTAGTTCCAGGAGGTGTTAGGTAAAGCTACACTGAAGAGCAATGAACTTCGTAGTATAGATAAAGTTTGTTTCAAACTCCGCACTTAGTACATACTTTGTCTCCAAGCCTATATTTGCAAAGGTATGTTTAGTTGTCCCCCGGCCAGATAGTTGCATTTCTAGTCTGCTATGTCTATTTCTGGAGTTTTATTAAAGCCTAACGTAATTACTACACCTTACTGAACCACACCTGCTACACAGTTGTAAGCAGCACGTCTTCTGCTCTTTCCATATAAAGGAAGGCAACCAAACTACTAGTACTATCTCCTAGATATCATAGTATAGGACCTATTTAAATATAAAAACTGGCCAAGTGCTAGTCAGAAAAAAGGTCTTCACAGACGAACAGATGGACAGCGAAGTGACCTACACGGATTATGTCTTTCCCTTGAGGGGCTTTTGACCTTAGAAATTGCAAAATGTTAATTTTTTCCATTATTTAATAATTTATGTCTATATAAAGTTGTACTGAGTACGACTATGCTTCAGCAAGTTAAGTTAGCTTGGGATTCAAAGATTTTAGTGGACTATCGTGTCCACCCAAAACCCACCTATAAGAAAACCCCAGTACACGGATGGCGCAGCAAAGTACATTTCAATAATTACTAGTACATAAATTAATCCTTACTTGGAAATATAATTACTAGTGTTATTAACTTAACCGCAAATAATTGTTCTGCATCGGTATTCTATTAGGTTCTTAGGTGTTGTAGGGATTTTCCATTTACCACAATACGGAAAATTCCAAATGGTGGAAGTAGGTACTTAAAAAAACGTTACATTTTGAATATAAATATTGAATTTCGATTAGTGAAAAAATTATATACCTAGATTAACCTAGGTATATAATTTTTTTTAATTTTTATATTATTTAATTATTATATTATTACGTTTATCGTATTATTTTTTTTGTTCATTTTAAACTTTTTTCCGAATATGTTTAACAAACACAACAGAATTAAAATAATATCTTCTTGAATGTGTGAAAAAAGAATTACAATAGACAATAATTATCGAGTATACCTATAAAAATGTACACACCTAAGTACCAAGTATCGAGCTTTTTCCACTTTTTCCACTGAAATTTAGTTTTATATAGGTACATAATGCGACTAACAATAAAATTGTCATAAGGAGTAATAGAACATCTGCGTATTCGAAAGGGATTTTTACAAAGGATGTTTGAATATAATAGGTGGTATAAAAAATAGGTATTCAATTTATTCGTACAAAACGATGATAGTTTTAATAACAAAAGATAAAGTAGGTTGTATAAACCAAGTCTTATCCATTCATTTACCAATCATTGTAATAAGAAATACCTAAACTGGCTCTATATCGAAAACAATTCAAATTATATCATAAATCACCTTTTTATTTAATTAGGTAAATTTGATTTTAAAAACAAATCCAAATAATATGAATATTGGGCATTGATCTTTAACTTTATGTTAACATTGATTACATTTATACCTATATATAGATATTTTAGAACAATAATTGTGTATCTTGTATGAAACTAGTACAACGTTGGAACAGTGCAACAATAAAGCACCCAGCTCTAACCGCTCTACAGCACAGTGCCTCTTGAAATCCAACAGAGTTAGGACGTAACTTTACAGAGATGGATATTTTCACCTAAATCTATCAAACATCTTACGGATAGTGAAAGATATACATATATCAACTAGGACACAATTAACTTACTAGGTATCTTGCAATGAATATATATGTACATATTTACAAAAAAAAAGTTTATATGCTTTCCAGATCCCATAATATGAGCTGGTAAAGTGATGCTTACTTTGTGTCTAGATAGGGTAGTGCAGAATGTCCCAGAATATTTATTTATATTATATTCTGTCTCATTGATAGTAATCTTCCCTTACACATAAATTATGCTACTTAAGGTGAGTTTCCATTCTAAAGTAATAACAAAAACACAAACACGCGTTAAGTAAATCTTAATCATAGATATAAAATATGTGTGTATAAAAATCCTGCCTTATCATAATCATCCATTTCACTTAAAAAAAAAAGCCTTTGTGTTCCTTTTTCTAAACGATACATCGAGGATACCTTGGACTTGTTTGAAAAATAGAGGCCTTCATTATATCATTGATCATAGAACTCCATACATTGCGATTTTGAAACACAATACCAAGAAGTCACTAGTTTACTTGATGATTTCTCATACTAGTGTTTAAATGTATATTAAAATAAAGTAAATGCCTGTTATCGATACAAACAGACTCTTGCAAACAGATTGTTATCGCCAAAATAAGGTCAAGGACGTCCCAACTTGCGAATCGATATTCTATAATCGATTTGATTACAACACGAGTCGTCCACCGAGTAACTTGGAAATTCTAGCGTTACGTTCTAGAGGCCACGCTACTTATAGAATAGGAAGCGAGTGTAGGTAATGGCGCAAAATAGTGACGCAGTATTATTGCAGGGGGTGGTGGAGGTCCCACACTCCGTGCTCGGTGACTCCTCTCTCCACCCGAGAGCGACTGAAACGTCCGCGAGAAAAATAAGATCCGTACTCCATCCCGCTTATTCTTAGGAAAAAAGCTTTTGTGTATTTTTTAGGTTGATAGGTTGGTACGTCTCTGTGTGAGTTGGTAGTAAATAAAGCTTTATGTACAAATGTCCATGTGCTACGTTTTCAGAGGAGACTTCGAGTGCAAATTATTGTGCTATAGCTGTTATGATTGTTGTTTTCTTTTCTGTCTAATAGTGGTCTTGCTAATTTCACTTTTTGTTTAGCTTTGTAATTTTATTATATCACCACCAATCGCGGTTGGTCCCCAAGTTGTGTGGAACTTGGGGACCGCCCTTCTGCTTTTCCTTTCCATAATTTTGCTGGTGTTTACGGAAGACTGCCATCAGACTCCCAACCTCAACAAAAATAGTAGGTGTAACTAGCACCTTGCAAATAAGGGTGGGTTGGGCTACGGATTTGTTGATGGACTTATTCAATGTTTACAGGGAATTTTCAATATTATATATAACAACAACTTGAAATAGAATCAACAAATTGAAATTATACATATAATAAGTAATTTTCATTAATTTTCATCTGGTTTGAGATTTGCAAATGGAAACCGCCTGCCATAAAGCCTTTCGATCTTTTCAGTATCAGTTAGGTTTTTTATTTATAATAATTTATTTTATTTTACACTTTTTACTTGTGAAATATATATTTTTTTTCTAATTTCCTTCATTTTAGTAATATTTGATAAACTTGAATGATTTTTTTGACTAGGTACTTACATTTGCGCCACTAAAGAACTAACGTCGTATGTATTATAGTGTGTAAGTATAATATATTTATTATTATTTTGTAGAAATTAGACCTAGATTAAAAAAGGATAATCCTTTTAGTAAATACTTAGTTGACTCTTCTGCTTAGTTGCTACCTCAATGTATCTCTGCATCACCCTAAGATAGACTGTAAGAAAATACCTTTGGCAATGTGCATAAAGTTTAAAAATAAGATAAATAAATTAAATGTACCCAAGAATACTTAGGCAATAAATACCTAGTAAGTTAATCGTTAAAATCCGTACCGTGGTTAAAATCCATACATATAAGATACAGCGAAAAATATAATCCTTCCTGGCAGTCGGGTAAAAAAAGTATATTTGATCCCACGTAACTGGGGATAAGCCTGTTACACATAAGACGTTAAGACTATTGATCACGTTCCCAGGCATCCCACAAAAATTGATATAGTTTAATTTATACTCGTATGAGTTACCTATTATTTATTGATTTATTACCATATTCAGATTTCCATATTAAGTTTATTTTGTTAGTGTTCAGCAAATTCTAAGAACGTATAGAGCCTGTACCTACCTAATAAATTTTTTTTTCTCAAACATGCAATGACATATTGACATTACGTTCCTCTTAATAGGCTGCGAAGTATGAAGTTTCAGGCGCGGCTAGGACCAGAGGCCGGTAATGGAATTTCATACAAACCTTGCAGGCCCAGGCCGGCAAAGTCCTCTGTTTTATTTTCGATTCCACATAAATTTGTGGCAAAGGCATCGACACTCTGCCACTATGCGTATTAAAAAAAAACAGTAAACGACTTGGTATGTACTTAGAACAGTTTTATTTAAATAACAAATCCACATTAACATAACTAATAACACAATTGTTTTCTTAACTATACATATAAACATTGAAATATTAATATTTAATTTAGTTGCAATAAATTGGCATTTATAATAATGACAAGTGTCACTGTTCGTTCAGAAAAGTGCCATTATACTTTTTGTAAGTAACATGATAATGAACATAAATGTAAATGTTTTCTGTTAAAATCAAGCTAAAATAGACGAAATAGTAATAAACACGTGAGTTTTAGTTTTTATCTTGTTTACTTTTAATTTCTTTAAAAATAAATCATTAATTTTTTGTTGTTTTTTTCATTGCCTGTTTGAGAAAAGCACTATACATACCTCGGCGGGAAATATGGGGTTGCCTGCATCAGACCTAACCGGCCTCGCTTCGCTCGACCGTCTATATGTCTTCGGCCGGCAACCCCTTTCTTCCCGGCCTCTATACTAATGTACTATTATATATTCTGTCAAAAACGGTATCTTTGATAGATAATTTATTAATGGTTTCAAATACATTTTTTGTTTGGTGTTATATTAGCACAACTGTTTTCCATTTTGGCGCGGAGTTTGAGTTACATCTGTTTATTTATTACAATGCTGCTTTTAGTTAAGTAGATCATATCTAGTGGGTATTGCTAATCCAATTTTGAACAAAAAATAACGAACAAAGAGTTTATCTTAAATTTTGCACCACCAATGAAATTTCGTGTTCGGGATGACTGAAAATCTTACAGAAGGCTTACGGTCGGTAAAATACGTATTTATGAGTCCTACAAAGCGTTTAAAAGTGTTCGAGATGTGATAGAAGATTGGCCTCACTTTGTTAGACCAACGACGTCTTCAACTGAAGTTAACATTGCAAAACGAATGATTGTTCAAAAACTCAATACGACTAATCTTCTAAATCACTGGATATGTCTCCAACTGACTTCTTTCTTTTTACTACTTCGTGGCACACTTTTACATACGGTAGGAGCTGATCGAAGCGTAGGAGACATAAAGGAGGATTCGCGACGAGAACTGAACTTAATTCCGGAAAGCGTTTAAATAATGTTTTCATGATTGGACTTTTCGTTGGTGTGAGTGTATCGTTTCTGAAGGAGCATACTTTGAAGGCGATAAAATAATTTTAGATGAATAACTAACATTTTGTATATAATTGATATTTTCCCGGTAGTTTCTTGACTGAGAAGTTAATAAAGAAAATAGATAATAAACGAAATACTCTTTTCTGTAAGCACAAATAGTTGCCTCCTAATAGAAAAAAAAAAACAAAGTGATAATAAATATCATAAATGCATAAGTTAGTTTGTCTGCCTGCATTACGTGTACTGATTTTATTAATATTTAATACAGTGATAGATTAGACCTTGAGAAAGGACTTAGACTATGTTAGGTGGCGATAACCGACATCGATACGGGCGTAGCCGTGAGCAACAGCTAGTTTACAACAAAAATAGGTACAATAGCCGACTTTTACTAAACAACCTGTGAATAGTTTAATGTTCTCGGAGTTTTACGAAGATTTTCCATATTTTCCTTAATATTTCTATAATAATAATCTTACTGTAAGTAAACTATTATATTGTGAAAGTGTAGATTGATCGATTGGATGACAGGAATCTTTTTTATTAATAATCCAGGGCACTTAGATCACCGGCTAGTTGGTATTATTTTATTTGACGAACTAGCTGTTTCCCCTCTAGATTCGGAGGTTAGACTGCAGTCGCTCCCGTAAAAGCCAAAATCAACTAAATTATGAAAAGAAAGATTAAAAAGACATCGCTGTCTCCGAGGGGCTTTGAATCTAAACATTTTATAATATTCATTAAATGAAGGTCCGCGAAAGGTCTCTATCTTACCCGTTAGTAAGTGATGATGTGATCCTAAATACTCTTGTCTGGACGCAACCTGGATAGGTTGCTTCTGTCTAGTCGTTAGACTTGAAGACTTCCAGGTTTTCCATATTACAGACTCAGTCCTGCGTGTCATTCTTTGCTATAGGTAAAATAAACGTTTTTCTGAAATGCTTCGAGTGTACGAATGGACTTCATTTATCCCTTTACGTATTATCTATTCTTAAAATAAGATGACTGGTTGACTAAAATCTCTGCCTTATTCTAAATAGCTTTCTATAAGTAAGGTAAGTGAGAAAGTGCTTGCGTCTAGTTTGTTGTCCCTCTGGTTTTAAGCTAAAATTAAAAACAAGAGAATACCATGAGTAAAACGAGTAAAACGCCATCTTTGTGAATACAGTGAAACCTTGTGAGCTCCACGTTTCGTACGGACTCTACGTTGGCTCTCGTTAAAAATAACACGTGACGCGCTACAGTCAACGCATTTCGAATCAAAAGTATAGATGGCGATTATGAGGCAGACTATTAATTATATTTTTATGAAAATGAAATAAAAAAACCAGCTTGTCTGTGACTCTATCCGTGAGAAATACAGTTTTTGGGTAATTCTTTCCATTGCTTTTTCCGGAAGAACCTTCTACGAAGTATTAGAAGGCTTGAATAGATTACCTTTTATATTGTTTGCAGAATCGTTAAAATAGATATCTAAACAACTAAATATAGTTCTGTAAAATTGAAGAAAATTTTGTGTGAATTTCACTTTATGCTATGCATAAAATTCCTTTTTCTCTTCTTTCTCAACTTAATCATAAGTACATAGAAATACTTCTTTAGTACAAGAACATACACTTCAAGCTATCTGTGAAACCTTAAATTGGCCATCACTAGGTATATGCTATTGTTAAAATTAGGTGTGAGTTTTCCGAAATTCTAAACTAAAATAAAATAAAATCGGTAAATCGGTCCTTTTTAGGTAATAAGATGAATTTTTCGATATGTCGTACACAACTAGCGTAGAGCGAAGCCCCACTTGCACGTTGCGCTGCGTTGCGTCGCGTCGTCGCATCGGAACAACGCATCGGGTGTGGTAAACAATGCGTTGTTCCGATGCGACGACGCGACGCAACGCAGCGCAACGCGCAAGTAGAGCTTCGCTCTTAATTAGACGTTCAATTAACCACCTAGGCGCTTTACTGAATGGCGCCTTTCAATTAGCGGCCTGGATGGTGTTCAGCCATTTGATTTAACGGCTAGCTTCGATCGATAACGTTTAATTACTTGCCTAGCCATTTAATTAAACAGCTAGAAAAAGGACTTTTCTGCATGGCTATAAAAAAATCCACGAAGGCTAATCCAGGAGCGGAGCTCCCGTATTAAACCTTCTATGCTAACCTATTTTACTCGGATTGCGTATCTTTCTCAATAAACCTATCACTAATTTTCTGTAAATACACCTGTGCCTACCCCCTCCGGGAATTACACGTGTGAGTTTACATACGTATGTAATTTTCTGTCTTCTTTCGAGGTGGTTAGCCAGCCAGTTTACTAAATGTTGTAATAAACGTTACGGCTGAATATACTTATAGCCGTTAATTGAATGGCGCCATTTAGTTAACAGCCTAGGCAGTTCGGCAGTTAATTGAACGCCTGAAAAAGCTAGTAGGCGGCGACAAATAGATGACGTTTAACTACTTACCTAGCCATATAAGCAAAAAGTTAGCATCGACTCTCACAGTGACATTAGAACTGTCGACTATCATACAAACTGTTCTCAGATCTAGTTATAAATTGAGATTTAGTATCGATTATCGTTCTGGAATACGGGCCTAATGTTACGGTGTTACATGTACATGCGTAAATGATTTTTATATACGCATGCAACATCACAGCAGCGCATTTATAATAGCAGCAACAATGTACAGTCGACAAAAGACATACGGTTACGATACGATAAACTAGGTATACTTAATAAGCATGTTAATACTTAGAATAGTTAGATAGTTAAATATATAGACCTTTACATATACTTCATATAAAAAGTGTAGCTATAATTAGAAAAGAAAGAAAATAAAGCAAAGAAAATGTAAGATGCTGGCATTTTGTATACCTATTGTGAGATACTGTGAATATAAATTAATCACGTTGAATAAGTAAACTTTTTTAAAATTAAATTCTTGTAGATAATATATTACGCTTATTTTAAATCATAATAAGGATCTCAAACTGTCAAGTAGGTAGATCTCGATTAACAAATGTATATGCAAACATACTATTACCTAGCTAGCTTTGTGTGTCAGTTAAGTATTGATTACCAGGCAGTGAGAGAAAGTACCTACACACATAACATGGATGATTTACGTAATATCTAAGCCTACCACAACTCTCCTTTATGACCTTAGTCATAACCTGCCTTAAGCCCCGAAACATTAGGACGCAAATAAGAGACGAATTTAACCGTCGCGTCGTGATGACAAAATGACCTGCCACTCTCTCACTTGCACATATTAACGAAGTACGTAAGTAAAAGAGACAAGAAATAATTTAAAATTTGGGCAGTAAATTCGTGGGGCATTGCACTCACTGACTGGTTGTGAGAGGACGAAAGTACAAATTTTTTTAATAATAAGAGAAAGATTGTTTTGGCACGCATTACGTTGCATTTTAAAAAAATTGCCAGAATGCAAGGGTAATAAAAGGACCAGACTGCTAATAAAATACCTTACTTTGGTCATATGACTTCGATATTTAATTTGTTTGTTAAGGAAAAAGATACATACCTAAATAGCTTAACCACTTCTAAACTTTTGAGCCCAGGAATTGTTTTATATATTATCACTATAAGTCTAAAAGCTATCTACAATGCTGCACTAAGCTCTTTGTTTTATTTCATAAAGTAGCTTTAATTTGAAGAGCTTTAAGCATAACGTAACACAGAATAGATAATACCTAGTACTGATTACGGTCATGGATGAGGTTATTAAACCCATAATATTTCATAATAATGACTTAGTGTGCATACAGTACAAATTCTCTCTAATTCCATTGGCATTGATGCATTGTTGTATCCAATAGATCATAAATTCGAGTATTTATATAATGCATCTCTTAAACCTACGTAATAAAACAGATTACTTAACAGTTAAAAGTAAATAGTATGCTCACTATGCTAGTTATAAGAGGTGTACGTTACCATCAATTAAAATTTTAAGTAAAATCCACTTACACTTTGTTTCCTTAGCGTCATCATAGTCAAAAAGGTCTGGCATTTTTATAACTTTCACTGCTTTGTTGTTTAAACTAAAACCTGATGGCAGATAGACGGTCGATGATCGGAATGCCACAAAAGATTTCATAACTACATCTATCTATCTATAATCTTTTTAGGATTATTTACAAAATATTCACTACGAGTAGGTTTTTCTGACCGCGTGTACTGAAAGTTAATTATGCTTATTCATTATTATTATATGTATATGTCGCCGCCAATTAGCTTAACCAGCCGTTCAATAAACTGCCTAGGCAGTTAACTAAACCTCGCCATTCAATTAACTTAGATTGATGACGTTTAACTACTTGCCTAGCCATTTAATTACACAGTTAGAAAAATTACTTATTTCTGCATGGTTATAAAAAAAATAACCACCTTCTAACCTAACCTAACCAAGTCGAATTGTGCAGCTATCACAATAAACTTATCATTAATTTTCTGTGAATACGCCTCTGTCTCTCCCTCGGGGATTTATAGGTGTAAGTATATGTACCTATGTATGTATGTATGTAATTTTCTATCTAATTTCGAGGTAATGCCCCATCTTACGATTGGCCTAACCATTAGCCAGCCAGGTTATTAAATGATGTAATAAACGAGGCGGCTGAATGTCATTCAGGCCGTTAATTGAATGGCGCCGTTTAGTTAACTGCCTAGGCAGGTAATTGGATGGCTGAATAAGCTAGTTCGCGGCGACATATACATCTTTTTGTGATACATGACAAGACAAGATTTTCCAGTACAAAGGCCATCTTAACTCTTTAGTTTGCTTCTAACAAACATTAGAGTGATAGAGGAGAGTGAAATTAAAATAGATCAAAAATCTGCCGAGAATAAACAGCACTTGTCTAAATAGCTGCACTGATAACAACATCACTCTGACTGATCAGAGATCTTGTTATAAATCAGCTGGCTGTAATTGTTCTCCTATTGAACATGAACAATTGCGTTATTTTTTCCTGAAGAAACACTTATTAAATTATATTAGACGCATCAGATAGATAATGCGTCAAACGTACTTCATGTTAGCCTTTCAAAATTCAAATTTAAAATACAGCGTTAAAAATAGAAAAATACCTAATTGTCATTTCACTTTTTGAGAGGAATTGTATTGTATTATGTCCGTAACAAACAATAACAAATTGTCAATGAAGAGAATTTAATAACTCATATGTTTAACTCTTTAATATTAATGACTCTTTAGAAAGAGTTAGTGAAGTGGGTACTTGGTACAATAAAGTTCCCTAAATATGAGCCCTTTTTCCTGCCCGCGTTCGGTGGTTGAACCCGCTCAGGGTGACATTGCTGGTGATTACGTTCTTGCAATTTTACATACGGTTTTGGTACTTGAACATTACAGTTTTCTTACAAGTAGCTTATGCTATATGCTAAACTGTAGTAGTCCAATGAGTGAAATTTAACTATCTACATTTACCCTTCTATTAAAAAGAGGAGGAAAGATTTGTATTTTTGTATGTTTGTAATGAATAAACTCAAAAACTACTGTGCCGATTTAAAAAATTCTTTCACCATTGGAATGCTACATTCACCGGAGTAACATAGACTATATTGGATTTCCACGAAGACGTTTTTCGCACGAAGCCGGGGCGGATCGCTAGTGTCAAATAAAATCATTAACACTATGTGGATGGTGACACCGTAAGGCAAATCCTTCACACATTGCTGGGGATAAACTGATTGAATTATTATTTTGTACACTTCTGACAATTTGCTCTAATATATAAAAACGAATCGCCCAAACAATGTTCGCTTTTCTTGTTGTGTTCGTAATTTACAATTGCGCCAGGTCGCGCAGCTAGTATTAATTAAAGATAGTGACTGATAAGGAACGATGATCCCATTATGGAAATCAAATCAAATTTAATTTGAAAATTCCAAATTCATTCATAATAGAACAAAGAGCAATTCATTCAATGCGCATCTGTGCCCCAGAAATGCCCAGATAAAGTATATTACAAGCTTGCTCTAATAAATAAAATTATAATATATAAACTCTAATATATAAATAATAAGAATTATGTTGTTAATTTTAAATCGTATGAAGCACTGGCTAAAAGAAAATAAGACGCTCTTGTTGACATTGCAGTACGTGTAGTCGTTAAAACCATTGATTCATTCTTTATATATTACGGTCTGGAATCACGTCCTTTGGCCCAGGTATATATTCATTCGGTGTGATAGTTTTGTTACCAATGATAACGAGTACCTATTAGGCATATCTGGCTTAGCTTATGTGATGATCATGAAGTTCCTAGTGAAAAACTAATAGCAATACTGTCTGTAAACGATAAAATGTATAAAAAACAAGTAGAAAGTTATTATGTTTAATGTCCAATATCTTTTGAACCGGTGCTTTATATGACATTAAAGCTAGATATCATATAAATACTATTAAAAAGTTATCATATGACATAGAGCTGCAATTTGGGCATTGCATGGCATTGCTGTCTTTCAGCTCCATACTAATATGGGCATGGTCCTTTCCACTCGAAACATAAAAAAGGAAAGTGAATTTTCACAAAAAAAATCTATGAAACGAAATCTATCTAACTATACTTCTGAACCGACCGAATTTATCCAAGTTCGTAATAAACTATTTCCTCATCATATGTTTTCCATTAAAATGCCATTGTTTGGTGACTCCTCATACTACCACAACTACTACCCTGTTTGTGAACATAGTCCAGTCTCCTCCTAAGGTTACCTGCAAGCGATCGCGTTCAACTGTAAGGCCACCCTTTCTGCATTGTAATAACCTTATAGATAATAACTACACACATATGCTCACGCCTATGAATCCCTGAAGGGGTAGGCAGAAGTGTATTAAGACCCATGTTTCATTTTTGGTGCCACGTAATAGGAGGCGAGCCTATTGCCGTCTAGGGCTGTATGCTTACTGTCGGACTATTAATGTACTAATTATTTATATAATAAACATATTATACCTATTTATTTATTCAAAAGTAAAAAATTTAAATGACTATGATCAAGACAGCAAAAGCGTTCTACCTCAATGTTCGATGCACTTGCATTACGGCGTATGGATGCACCGAGTTGAATCTTTTTCACCAGTTTCAACCTTGTCCTTGAAATACGAGTTTAGATTACAACAACTTGCATATATTTCGGTTTAAAGATATACTTACGTTATTCTTACTTAAATTTTGGAATGTTAATGGTAGGTTGAACCCTTATTCCCCTAATCGTAAGAGATAATGCAATTTTAGATACATTCATCGGAATACGCTTACTTAGAAATTATAGTCACTCCCGATTTGGTCGTAGTTGATTATAGACATCATGGTTCTCATCTATTTTAATGGAGACAAAAGTAGGATATTTATAGATCTTTAATTTTGTGTTTACTAAACTCTACAAAGTGGTAAAAAACTTGAATTGAATATTAGCTATTGATGGATACCGGGGATATTCATAGGTTATTTTCAATTTAAGGTTTTTGTCAAAAATAAAGGAGGATCGGACGAAATGCCGCATATCGGGAGTGGTCTATGTCCAGCAGTGGACTAATTGATGGATTGATTGTAAAAAATATAATTTACGGCATAAGTTTAAAAACTGATTTTCTTGGAAAAATACAAGTTAAAGTTGATAAACAGATTAAGTGGCAATAACGTAATGAACTTTCAAAATGCGTCAATTGCACAATACATAAAACAAACTACCTACTTCATTTAATAATAAATGTTAACTAACTGTTATAAAAACGTCATTTAATGCATTACATAACATCATCAATATAAATTACATTACGCCAGGTCAGGCATCTTTAAGCGAGTAGATTCTTCGCCACTGCCAACGCAAAAACATTAGTAAAAATACAAAAAATATTGGGCCTGCGCAGGGCAATGCACTTTTTCGTGAACGTGCAAGCTGATCGTTGCGCTGCACTTGTGATTTGAATGTCAATTCGGTGTACCCGACGGTCGTATTGTACTGCAAAGCTAAATACATACTTTTGTTCCTTATACTAAGTACCTAAAATATCTGGATGAAAGTTTCTGAATTGAGAGATTGAAGATGAGTCTTTGCAACGCTGCCTATGCACAATTTGGTAATAAATAAGTGTTCATGAAACTCAACCATAATTTCTCAGAAACAATCTTTTAGTATCCGCACTTTTTGCATAAATACTAAAGTCTTTTTACCGGTTTGTTACTGCGATTAAACATCTGTGTCAAATACAAAAGGAGTTTAACCAAAATCCACTCAGAATAAATCACGGGTAGAACTTAATTATCATAACAAAGCACAGTGCGACAGAAAAATGCATTACAAGGAGCACTTAGGTATATTATAGATGCTACTTAATCGAAAGTTTCGTTTCAAATTACGCTTCAAATTTATGACGGTGATTGTTCACATCAATCAATTAACGTACCTATAGCAGTACCACTCACAATATCTGCCATTGCATCCATTCTTCCACATCTAAAAGACAAAAAGTTTATTGATACGTGGTGACGACTTTATATCTATTCTTGTACTATCGTAAATCGTACTATCGTAGGTAATTTTTTAATTTCATCATTATCAGACCCTAAATCGTACTTGTTAATTAAATTACCGTAACTATTAAAACATTAAGGGTATTTTTTAGGTAATTGTCAAGATTTTTTCTTGTTTCCACTGTCTGTAGTAAAATTTATTTAGAAAATAATAATAAAATTAGGTATGCAATATTATCATGGGGAAGTCGACAGGTAATTTGGTAATATCTGCTTCAAATAATTAGACCAAGTCAGAGTATCAATAACTAAGTTCTGGTTGCTATTTTGACTTGGATATATCTAGGATAATCACTTACCTTACTTTGAATAGGTACCTACTACCACAGTCCACCATACTAATTTTATAATGCCTGAGTATACGTACGTATCTATTAGACAATTTGTACATTGACCAATTTCACCAGAAAATATATCATGAATGTAGTTTTTATTCAATTATTCTACTAAAAATTACTAAGAATGTTTAAGTCAATTTAAAACGTCGGAATTTACTTTTCTTGAATTCGTTACAACTCATAAATACTTAAATATTGAGACATCGCCTAATATTATAATTCATTGCTCAATATTTTCTTTAAATGCGTTTGTAGATTTCGTTCCTGACTAACCTAACCTTTTGTGAACTTGTCTTTACAAACATATAAATAGAACAAAGCATAGCATTTGCGCAGCGGACTTTCATGTTCTTCAGAGCTAGAACAAAGTTATATAAATACCATACAGATGAAGGCCAATGATTAAATAAATAGTTGTTATCACAAAAGACTATTGACAAAAAAGCAGACGTCGTTGATTCCATATTGATAATTCGGTTCTATTTTCGGTTGTTTAGTATGAAATCTCCTTGTTACACTGTGGTTACAAAATCACAAACAGGAAAATGAATTTTACTATTGTCAATGAAGCCTAATGATACAGATTGTATTGTGCGATTCCAAAGACTATTTGCGTCCTAATTTCCAAATCAATAGGCTTAACATACTGTCGACATACTAGTATTCCTTATTCTTTGTTAAACATTGGAAATGCACTTAGATGGGGTAATCTATAATGAAAACAAGAACAACTCTTTGCGCAAGAGATACACAAGGGTTAGTAGTAGGTACCGGCGAGTACCGTTATTTTTATAAAAGGAATCTACTATTCCTTTTTCATATCTGTGGAACCAAAAATAAATAAAATAAAATTTTATCATTCATATGTATTTTAACATTTTTTATTATTATTTATTTATGTAATCTAAAAATGTCAAGGTTTACAATTTAAATAAAAGAATATTACTAGTACACGAAACTCACTAGTACAAGCATTAATCCGTCGCATTAATGTAAAGCTTTCTACAACTCCATTACAGATAGCGAGGTTCCGATTTTTGCAATCTGTAGCCCAACTCAATACGTCGAATATTTTGTTTCATTTTTTCGATATCGCTTTTCGTTTTCGAGATATCGTCAATTCAAGTTGAGAAGTCTCAAAAAAATCACGTCATATTGCCAAGCGCCTCGTCGAGCATCTCTCTAGAGTTGGGCCGGACCTGGCGAACACCCAGTTTGGGTTCCGCCGGTGGCGTTCCACTGTGGATGCCATCATGCGTGTGAGGACTCTGGCGGGGGATGCGGTTGCCCGGGGCGAGGTGATGTTGGCGGTGTCCTTGGACATCTCCAACGCCTTCAACACCTTGCCCTGGAGTTGCATCAGGGAGGCACTCGTGTACCACGACGTGCCTCTCTACCTCCGCCGCATAGTCGGGGCGTACCTGACGGAGAGAGCCGTCATCTACCCAAGTTCGACGGGAGTCGGTAGGCGTGAGATGTCGTGCGGTGTTCCACAGGGGTCGGTCCTGGGGCCGCTCCTGTGGAACATCGGTTACGACTGGGTGCTTCGCGGTGACTTCGCGTACGGTGCCACCGTCACGTGTTACGCGGATGACACGCTAGTGACGGTGAGCGGGGCTACGCACCGCGAAGCGACCCTGAGGGCCACGACCGCGGTTGCTCAGGTCGTCGACAGGATCCGGCGGCTGAGTCTCGAGGTGGCTCTGCACAAGTCCGAGGCCATGTTCTTTCATGGTCCTCGGCGCAGGCCAGGCCCGGGAGCCAGCCTTACAGTGGGAGGCACTCCCATCGACATCAAGCCCCGGTTGAAATACCTGGGGCTCGTGCTTGACGGTCGATGGGACTTCGGACAGCACTTCCGAAGTCTGCGCCCCAAGCTGGTGCTCACGGCGAATGCCTTGGGCCGGTTGTTGCCCAACTTGAAGGGCCCAGAGGCCTCCTTCAGGAGACTCTACGCGGGTGTCGTGCGGTCCATGACCCTATACGGGTGCCCCGTGTGGGCGGACACCCTGGAGGCCAGATTCGTGCCTCTGCTCCGTACGGCGCAGAGCACGATGGCCTCCAGGGCCATCAGGGGATACCGCACGATATCCTTCGAAGCGGCTAGTCTCCTGGCCGGATCGCCACCGTGGATCCTGGAAGCGAGGGCCCTTTCGGCACTATATCAGTTCCGAAAGGAAGCGCGGGAGCGGGGATTCGATCCCGAGCCCGAGGATATTCGGGCCGAGAAATCCCGGCTCCACCAGGTCATGGTGGCCGAGTGGGAGCGACGACTTGGGCAACCACGCGCAGGGCACGCCGTCATTGCGGCGGTAAGGCCCATCATGGGGCAGTGGCTAGAGAGGCCACACGGTAGCCTCTCGTACCGTCAGACGCAGATTATCACCGGGCACGGTAGCTTCGGGCGGTATCTGCATCTGATGGGTATTGAGCCAACGCCCGAGTGCCATTACTGCGACGCGAGCGTGGACTCGGGGCTGCACACGCTCACCGAGTGCCCGGCGTTTGAGACGCCGAGGCGGGAGCTTGTGGCGGCCCTGAGGGTGAGAGTGCTCACGCTCTCCACCCTGCTCGCGGCGATGGTCCGCTGCGCGGATGCGTGGGCGGCCAGCGCCTCCTTCTGCGAGCAGGTCATGCTCGCGAAGGAGACAGCAGAGCGGGCGCGGCGCGATGAGCGAGAAAGGCTCGCTGACATCGCTGCACGCGCCCGAAGGCGGCTCGGGCGTCGGAGGGCGCAAACTGACCTCCGCCCCCCATGAGCGCAGGCCTGAGGGTGACGGGTGGAGCCGCCCGTCACCCTAGCAGAAGCATCGTAGGACGATGCGCGCCACCCCACACCGGGGTTGAGTCGGGGACCGCGTGGTCCCCCCCTTCCCGAGGAGGGCCAGACCGAGAGGGATGGCCCTGGGTCAGCCGGGGTGCGAGGGATATGTCGCATGACAACCTCACCTTCGGCCTAGCACTACGACCCAGAGACGGCGTGCGGTTTAGTCGGTTCGAGTCCGATATAACCTGCCCCTCCGGCTCCGGAGAGGTGGGTATCCGTGGGGATTTCCAGCACGTAAAAAAAAAAAAAGGCATATGACTGACGGTATGAGCAGAGAGCGTGAGAGAGTCGAAACGTATGACGCATCCACTAGTGTTAAGGTGGCTACTTAAGCTACTAGCGTCTGCCTGCACAGAGAACCTGGGCGAACTTGGTAATAGAAAATACAATTGATTCTCCTTGTCTACCAGGGTATACCGTGGAAAAGGAATATTTCCCACGGTATACCCTAGTTCTCTTTCATAGGGCTGAGCTGTTAGCTGTAAGCTCATATTAAGGTGACAGTCGGCCATGCGATACTATATGTACGTTAATCATTTAAACACATGCATTTTGATAGTTTTGCATTTTCCTTTCTTACGGCGTTTTTTCTAATTTGCTCATTAATGCTTTCAGTCGCTATGAACAAGCCTGAATTATACAATGCGGCCAACGAGCTGCAAAGAAAAACTGTTCTCTCATTATTGAGAGAGTATAACCACAAAATTAAGTGGAACCAGATCGAAGATACAGCTATTGATTTAGGATGCGGGGACGGAAGCATCACCGTTCTTGTGAAGAACTTCACTCCTTACAACTACAAAAACTTCGTAGCATGTGACATTAGCGAGGACATGATCAAGTTTGCCAATAAGGCATATGCAAGTGAAGAGATACAATTTAGAGTGATGGACGCAGGAGGTGATATGCCCGAAGACTTGAAAGGAAAATTCAACCATGTGTTTTCCTTCTACGCACTACACTGGATTAAAGATCAAGAGTAAGTAATACTGTCAAACTTTATCAATGTTCACAAATTGTATGTTATTATTAGTATTGGATACCATTTAATAGTATATTTTGGTCTGATAAAAAAAGATAAGCAGGAAAATGTACCACGGGATCCAGAGTGCGTTGAATGCTAGAGGGATTGGATAGAAGAGGATATTTTAAAATAAAAACATGTTTTACAGGAAAGCATTTAAGAACATTTATAGTCTGATGTCAGATGATGGCGATTGTTTCATAACGTTCCTAGCAAGTACTAGCATCTATACCATTTACGACATTCTTGCTAAATATCCCAAATGGAAGGAATGGCTTAAGCGAGTTGACCTATTCCTATCTCCGTACCACGAGATGAAGGTATTTATTGTTTTGTTATTATTAAGTTTTATTAACATTATTTAGATGCGATACTTTATAACATTATCATGAAGTTTACGCGAATGTCACTCATTGAAATAAAAACTAAAAAAGCTGTTAAAAGGATTCTTAAATTAATAAAACGAATAAATCGCGAAAGAACCCACTAAAAAGTAGTTCAATTTGAATTAGGTCAAAATTTTTGTAACATATTCAACACTACTTTTTGTGCGACATGATTGTAGCTAGGTTTCTCCAACTTTTTATTAGCAAAATGTTTACAACTTGTAATAAATAAAAACTATGCTACAATATCTTTCTATGCAAGTATCGAATGTACCTATACTAATCAAAATAAGTGTATGAATCACAAAACGTCATCGATCCAAGTCATTTGCCGAGCTGTTTGATCAAATGGCTTAATATTAAGGCGGTTAATTAAAAGACACTATTTAGTAAACAGGCTGGGCAGTTAATTGAATAGCTGATTAAGCTAGCAAGCAACGACATATCTACATACCACTGAGTTAAACAAGTGGCTGGCCTTTTGGCTCTACCTAAGGATGCTTGCAATCTTACTTACAAATATAACAGTACGGGCTGATATCACACTTGCTTTCTTCACTATTCATGCGAAGATTAAAAAATATTTGGAATAATACATCTTTAAAAAGCTCTCACTGCCTTGACTCTTCCAGTATTTATGCACTCCATATTTTCTTGTTCAATCTCTTTTTGAGGTACATTCCCTAGAGTAATAGATTGACCATTTATACTAATTCGGTCATTTTCACTCTCTTGATTTTGTTACATTACTAAAACTATAGATTGACCTATTTAATTTACAGAACCCGGAGAAGAAAGTTGCAGAAATAATGGCAAAATGTGGATTCAAAGATATTGATGTACAAAACAAAATATTGACAAATGATTTTGACTCTATACAGGCACTAAAAAGTGAGTAACTTTTTTCATGTGGATATCCCCACGGATATTCCCGGCAATTTCTTTTATCTTGACTTAGCTAATTTTTACCATATTACGAGTACAAGAGATTCTACTTCTATTTTAGATACTGTTAAATCTGTGGAGCCATTCGATATGCCCAATACGGTGTTCAATGAATTGTTTCAAGACTATTTAGCTGTGGGCCAAGAAATCGGTATATTGCGCCTTAGCAACAAGGACAATTTAGAAGAATCAAGAGTCAGTTACGACTATGCTAACCTAGTCATACATGCAACCAAATGAATGATTTGTACCTACTAAAAATAAGAGTTGAACATTTCCATTTGCAAAATTCTTAAACATTTTACAAATCTTCTATGAACAAAAAACTATCGCAAACAAACAAACATGAATTAAAATCTCCAATGTAAAGACACAACTAATTGGCAATGTTATGATAGTAGAGTAATAGACTGGTATCAGATCTTATAAAAATGATAAATAGTAAAATTGGTGACTTTCCAGTTATCCAGACAAAATAAACATTTGAGATTGCATGAATTCGCATAGAACTAAAAATTGGTAGAGGCATTAAATATACCATAATAAAGGAAATAACAAGAGTCAAGGCTCAAAAATATTGGATTCTTACATTTTTCTCGTAAGCAGCAACTCTTATTGCAAAAGTGGGTGAGACAAAGTTATAGATCATGTGATTAGGAGATATTACCTACAAAATTGTTCTCATTCTTTTTTTTGAACGGATCATCATTTCCGAGCTAACGCGATTTCAAAAATAGGACGAAGAAATATCTATCAAATACAAAATTACCTGTTCCCATAGCGCATGAGCGCGATTAAGTTCTATACAAACTTTCTTCCTATATTTTACCACCTTGGCAACAGTATTTGGAAAAATCCTTTCTTGATGGATACTAGCAACTTAAAATGCATCTACTGTCAAAATTTCAAGTTCATATGACCAGCAGTTCAGGTTCTGCGTTGATGAATCATACTATAAGGAATGAAAATTTATACTAATAGAATATAACTTCGCACAAAAAAGTTTGGACCAATTTTGTAGGTAATTACATGTACGAAATACTTCTGCGTTAACAAACACTTTCCGTTTAGGAGAAAAATGCAAGAATCCTTTTTTTATTTATACAAGCTTACTATTATATTTCGTTTATTTTGACTGCATTACAGTCGTCTACTAAGATTTGATTTCACAATTTTTTTGAACGGTTTGATTCTCGATAGAGAGTCGGTAGCTTTATTTGTATTTTTAATAATTGTACACTTTGGCGATACTTTATTTAAAAAATTATAATTGAGGATTTTAATACTTTTTTAATTCAAACTATCAACCGACTTATTGTCTTTGTACAAAAAAAAAACATAAACAGAAAACTACTGGAACAAACTATATAATTTTTATGGGACCAAATGGCCACTATTCCGCATCGGACTAAAAAAATCACGTAAATCGAATACTAAATCTCAGAGTAATCTGTGTAGATACATAAAAAATACCGATCGCATTAAGAACCTTCTCCTTTTTGGAAGTCGGTTAAAAATCTGTGAAAATATTAAAATAATTATTATAATCTTAAATTAACTTTTTTTATAAAGTATCGCCTACAGTATACAATTATAAAATATACATATAAAGTTAACCATTCTCTATCAAAATTCAAACCGTTCAAAAGATAAGAATTTTGGTTTGATTTACTTTTCTGTTAGAAGCCGGTGTCAACTTTGTTTGTGGTGCCTGAACTACTATGCTGGAACCAATTGAAATATGACTCTCGGGCTAGGCACCAACTTCCAACAGAAACAGTAAATCTGTAAATCAGTAATTTTTCTCTAAGTTATTTTATACTTTTCAGTTTTTGAAGTCGGTTTTTTAAACGCAGTTTTTTTACCTATTGTCTGTGAACGCAATTAAGCTAATAACTCTATTTATAATAATAATTATAATTGTAAATCCTTATTTTTAGTTTGCAGATCAAGAAAGTTACCTAATACTTAAGTGGATAGCGGAATTTCCTAAGTCGGATATTTTTTTATTTTATTAATATTCATCGTATGGAATGTAAAGTCCCTATTGAAGTTAATTTGTTTATAAAATTTTCTATTATCGTAATGAATCAATTTGTAGAGAACACGTACCTATTTAATAGATCACTTAAGCTCACCGTTATTTCTTTGTTATCATAATTCACCTAATACGTGAATAACATTACGAAAACTACCCAAAATAAGTCTATGAAAAAAGATCTATGGAAACTGAATTTAAATTATATATGATAAATTTTATATTTGAATTAAAATTTATGTGATATTATTTGTAAAGAATATTTTTTAAAAGTCAAACTAATCATCAATCCTAATTAAAACCTATTTACTAGGCATTCCCCCTTTTTGGTGTAAATATTTTAGTCCATAATTTTGTTTATAATTCATTTAATTAATATATTTTGAACAAAATAATTCCAAATATTGAATTAATGTAACTAAGCTAATTATTGATATATTTTTTTAACTGTTGCTTGCATAATTATTTGCATAGTTGAACCTTTTTAAATTCGAATCTAACCGACATAAGACATACTAAACGGTTATTATAATGTTTATTATAATTACGTATCTGTAAATTGGTGAAGGCACTAAACTACCAGATTCTTATTTTGAATAAAGTTACGAAAAGATGCTTTCTTTTTATTTCTCCTTCTACGTCAAGCAGGGACATTGTTTCCTATATCTATCAATATTTAGGATAAATGTAAATATTATAACAACATTTCAAAGATTTAATGATAATCTCAAATAACAGGACCATAATTTTAAAAGTAATCTGTAATATTGACAAGTCATCCAGTTTTATTCTCATGAAATGAGTGAACAAATGCAAAATTTTTGTTTATTTTGGACGTATGGAAACCCAACCATGGAATACCATGAGGTAAGCAGTGAAAAGGCTAAGTAATCGCAACTATATCTGTAAATCAATTAAAACCGCGCTGTGTTCCGTAACGGGAGTCTTATATCGGGGGCCCCGAGTATACCCTAGGTAACACCTGTAGAATTTGACTATACGTCATGTCTCATCGTTAAAATAGGAAGCAACCGCCGTCCAAGAGAGACGAGCTAGTAACACATTAATAAGGTTTTGGATTAGGTGCCACTCTTTCAATAGCAACTCAGAGGATTCTTTGTTCACATTTTTTTAAGAATACTAATAGGTCATAGTCTTGACTGAAGTTTTCACCCTGTGTACCTACTCAAAAAATAAACAAGTAAATTGTATTGATTAATTCTAATAGTTTTAAAGCACGATCTGCTCTAAAGAGGAAAAAATAGTAAAATAAACTGCTCTTGAATATGATTCAGGCTTTCAGACTTACTACGGAATTGCTGAACCTCGATATTTTCCGTAAAGTGACCGTCGTCTGACCTCCATAATCATCTGGTGATATCGAAGTTCTGTCGTGAGACCAAGTTATCAGACTTTTTAGGGACCTAACTATCGGCAACAGCTGCCATCGATGTTTACATAGCAATCAAGATCGACGGTTTAGAAGAGAGACAGAGAGTACCTACACTCGCCCACATACAAAGGGCGCTCAATCTGTTAAGAATGATCACCCATCCTAATAATGACCTAGCCAGTGTTGCTTAAATTTATAATGTGCTAACCTAAATGGCAACTGCACTTAGCCAGAAGCCCCTCATTCCTCAAATTGAAACTATCAGCACACTCGCCTTATTGCGGCAGAATGATAACCTGATGTCTCCTTGTAACGATAGACATTTTTTTGGAGTTTTGTACGAACTACAATTAAAATTACTCTCTGTATACCTGTTTCTGTACATTGAGTATATTTTTCTATCAATGACCGTTCTACAAAAACAAAGCATCGTGCATCAGAGCGGTAAGATAAACATTAGTCAGACCCCAAGATGGACGCCAAATTGAAGACTTTATACAACCGGGATCACCGCTATGATGATGGTGATGCTGATAAAATATTTTACAAAAGTGTTGGTTTTTAATCATCTTGTAGTAGTAGTATCGTTAAATCTACTGGGTATAATCGCTAGGTATTTGTTTTTTATCAATGAATTTTACCACAGCTATAATTATCCATTACTTCCTTTACTACTAAAAAAGAGTTTCCATACCAATTGCCATGCCTTACGATAATAGAAAATTATTTGCAACATAAAATATCTCATAAAAAGCAACTCGTCACACAGCAAGTAAAACATATATGTAAATTGAATAATTATGACGATGACAAAATGATTACGACTATTGATGACGACTATTGAGAACTACGAACTAATAGTTTAGAAGCGTCGGTAACTTAGTGGTTAACGAGTCAACCTTGGCCCCGGGTTCGAATCTTTGCCGTTTTACTACCGATAAACAATTTAGCTTAGCTGAAATGGTTGGGAGAATACTTATGATTTCAGTAACTAAAAAAATTGGTATATTGCAATGAATATGTTAGGCCTCACTAAGTAAGTATCCAGGAGGATTTTCACTCGAAAAGATACAGATACATAATTCCATATTTTGATGAGGAATCTTCTACCTGTACCTTTTTTCAAGCGGAAATCTTCCCGGATAACCCTCCAAGCGGGGCGGGTATATCGAACTCGAAACGAGTAAAAATCGCACGCCGTATCATCGTAAATATTTTTGTCACCTCGCAGCCATAATAAGTAAAAAGTATGAACTCATTTCTATTCTCCCATTTTCCTATGTTTAATTATACTTACCTTTCCTAGAGCGTATGAAATTTTAGGTGATGCAAAGGTAACTAATTACCATCAAGAGGGATGAATGCTTGTCACTACCTTAGGACTATGAAGGAAAGAAGAAGTACCTATCTACAAGGTAATAGGAACCCGGTATTATATCTGAAATTTGATATTGTTTACAATTTCAGTTTATAAAATAGAGAAAAATATTAACGTGTAGTTATATTAATTCTAGAAATATATGCATATTTAAAAAAAAAAACTTGCTAGTACCTAACCAAAATCAATCGTAGTTATTCCCTCATGTCCTTTTACTACTATGAATGCTCTTGTTAAGGTCATTTCTAAGAAAATATTAACTACATCATATTGTTTTCATGAAACAATGAAAAATAATTTTCGGGTATACCCGGCTAATCGCGATTACGCCAGTTCTTGTTAGATTACGATGACCAAAGTTGTCGCGTTACATTACATCCGTAACATAAAAAAATTCGAGTTATATAAGAGCTGGTTAAAAATTAACAGAAATTTATACATTATTCACTAACTAAACTGTCAAATTAATGCCCTTGAAATACGTTCGTACATAGCGTAACTTAGTTGTACGCTAATTTCTAACTACGTAGCGTACTTACATAAAAAGCCTATTACATGCGTCACTATGTTTCGGAGCGTACGTCGCTGCTGCATATATAAATCTTGCTGGCATCGTGACTGTCCGCTAAAACCGCTCTCAGTAAGCCGACGAAGCACACGCGCTCCCGAAAATAACGCACAAGAAAATTGAACGATACTGACAAACTTATAAGTGCCATAAGTTAACACAATGCAAAATGCCAACCTTTATCAACAAAGCAATAGTATTCAAAAACGAGATGCACTACAATGTTTGGAAAAATACGCACCAAAAATGAAATGGAAAGAAAGCAACAATAGGGTCATAGATATAGGGTGTGGGGATGGTACAGTTACAAAGATGCTGAAAAAATATATTCCCGCAAATAGCAGTCTAACAGGCTCTGATACCAGTGAGAATATGGTGAACTATGCAAATGAACATCATCGTAATGAGCAGACTTCATTCGTTGTACTAGACATCGCAGGCAGTATACCGCAAGAGATGAAGGAGAACTTCGACCACGTGTTCTCGTTTTACGTTCTGCACTGGGTCATAGACCAAGAGTGAGTACTTTTTTTGTATTGAAAAAAAAATTATTTATCATTTTAAGTCAAAGGTGATAGCAAATAAGGATTGCCGTAACGAAAATTTGCCATATTCAAAAATTAAAATATAATTAACTGAGGATGAAAAAAGTGATTTGAATATAGAAGGTTTTTTTAATTTTTCGCATATATTTTTCTTACCTACTTGCTATAATATAACATTTATAATAATTCTATATTGATAAGTGATATCACATATAATATAATTCTTGTGAAATGCACATTAGTTAAGTACAGTCAGCGTCAAAGCGATCTTGACTACAATGTCTCAATTTTTTATAAAGAATTTTACCGAAATTACTTAAACTAAGGTAGGTATTAAGAGCAAATCAAACTGGTTTATTGGTTTACATCCGAACAATAGGTATTTTGATCATTTTGAGTACTTTATTCGTCAAGATTGATCTGATGCTAACTATACAGTCAGCGTCAAAAGAAAACGATAATTGCACATATTTCAAAGAAAAATATGTGTTATTCTAAAATATTATATGAGGCCCCAAAAGTAGTCAATCAGATTTTTCATTTAAATACATTTATTCTTCTCTCAAAAACTAATTTTTAAACCTGAAATTGATATTCATCTTTGGACGTTGACTATAAATGTGAAGCGCAAATATTCGTATGCATGAATTTCCCTATATGTATGTGCACTGTTCTGGGTGTTTGTATTGTATTATATATACGTATTCATATTTAAAAATATATATCACAGTATGTTTATCCATATTTCTAGAATCCATACCTATCATAAGGTAGTTCAGCTATTTAAAAGCCCCTACTTTGGGTCTATGAGTGTCCTAAAAAATTCATACAATTGTAAATCTGTAGACCAAAATAAAATTTGTATGTATGTACTTAGTCACATAACTTTTCGAAAACTACATCAAATTGATTTTTTTTGTGTTCATTATCATCATGACAAGGTATGTTTATAAAAAAGAAAGTTAAAAACTTAAACAAAACCATTTCAGCTTCAGCACAGTTTTTTATACTACTGAGGTGGCTGACAAGCACACGGTCCACTTGATAGTAAGTGGTTACCGTGGCCCCAACACCAGGGGAGTCACACTCGTGCTGCCGACACAGAGAATATTTGTGCTGTCAGTGTAAAAGACAAAGCAGGAATAGCCTTTGGTCTTCCCACTGACAGTCCAATAAGCTCTGGATACCCTACTCACTGCAGGGAACACAAAGCGAGTTATTATGGCCGCGGTATTCTGTAGGGCGGAGGTACTTCCCTAGTCGGATTGCTCAATTGGATCGGAATACCGTCGTGTCCTTCCTCCTACAAACATATACCTACTACATACCTCCAACAAAGAATATGAGTTGGGTAGTTTATTATGGACCTCGATTACCATTTTTCACCCTTAACTAAAAATAAGTGCGAAGAAGGCTCACGGGGCCGCGCGGCTCCTCTTTCGCCTTTTCTTCTCTCGTAGATAAGGTTCAAAATGGTTTGTAATATTTTCTCTTAAAAGCCGTTGCCAGCCGCTGCTCTTTTAAAGGTTATTGACCGTTAGTTGGCTACTACCACTACCATCTCTCCTCTTACCCCGAAAGTGAACCCTGCGCCAAAGCCTCGTTATATATCAACAGTACTTATCTCAGTTTAAAGAAAGGTTTGATTCTCATCAAGTATATCGTACAATACTTATGGCAAAATTGTCGAATGTTTGACTGCAAAGGCAAAGGTTGCAAATGTATGCTCAGCTCATTTACATTAGTCTAGGTGTTTCTATGTGTATATTACATGTATGTATCTACAGAATGCGTAGTTATATGTCTGTCCATATGAGTGTCTGTTTCTTCCACAGAATCCATTGTACAATCTACGCTTAGTGTCGATCTAGATAGCGCTATGTATTAAGGAAAAAATAATCTGAGGCGTTACCATCATCATTTTTCCCTTTCATAAGCAATCAAAATGTGGCATAATCCACTAAACCCTAAACCCATTGTGCTTGATTATATCAATCAATTATCGCAGCTCACTTCTCTATTTTCAACACAGAAATATGCACAATAAATAAGTTCAACATGCATTTATGTGACATGCATGTCACAATAGAATACTCTATTATCGTTAAAGAACTTCACTGTGTTTCTACTTATTTCTGTACTATATGCTATAGTGCCCGTAATAACTCAATCTACACATTCGTGATGTTGTCATGAAGGAGTTACATTGTGTACCTTTGTAGTCCCAGGTGTGTCTGCACCTGCAGTCTTTGACCATAATTGATCGTCAATCTAATGAAGTAATAATATTTCAGTCACTATACATTTCCTATTCGATTTTTAGTAATACTTTATTGAATTTTCGAACCTAAAACTCCCATATCCATAAAATAAACATTGTAATTGTTTCATAAACAAACAATATATATTAATTAATTTATGATCAATTTTTGCAAATTCAAACATCTACCCAAAACGCAAATCTTTCGTCGATCCCGTTCCCTCTTAATTTTTCTTTTGAAAGTTCCATACGCTTTAAATAAACATTTAAATTATTTCATTCATAAACGAAACATATGAATATACCCATTTTCTGATATTTTTTTGCAAATTCAAATTCTACCCTAAACGCAAATTGTTCGTCGAATCCGTTCCCTCTTAATTTTTCCTTCCATAAAAATATTCTGCAAAATATTAAAAAAATATAAATGTTAAGTTATGTGGTGACCATTGTGACCAAGGGTAGGGTGACGTAATTTCATATATCAATCAATAGGTAGCACTGCTGGGCAATGGACATAGGCCTCTCCAAATTTTCACCATAGCACACGATTCTCCGCCTTGAGTACCCAGTCTATTCCAGCTAATTGCCTATGAGCTAGCTAGAGCCATCGGCAAACTATGAACAATAGACTCAAGGGTACAGCTACAGACCTCCAGAAATCAAGTTACAGGTTTTCAGGGTTGTTGATTGAGGATCATAGCTGTAAACCAATGAACAGTTATGGCTATTAAAACAATGATCGCTAAATTTACATCCCATAAATCGTCTACGTTATTTTGATACTCTTTCTCAGCTTTCACGAGATGCGCATTATAAAAGATTGTAACATGAACAAACAATTATGTAATCGAACAACTAGTACGATTAAGTAGTATAAACTTGTACAGTACAACAATTGTACCTCACTCAAACTTTCAAATTAAAAAACAGTCTTGTATTGATCGATTCTAGAACTCACTACCTAATAATTACCGCTATTGCTTAGTGGAAACGATATACCCCCTTGAATGAGTCTCTTGACTCTGACTTTCTGTTCAAATGAAATAATCTGTTTATTTTTTATTTTTTATGTCGGACACGTCAATTTCATGATCGAAATAACTCATTTTATGGAAATCGCACGTTTGACAAAAGACCATGAGACCTTTTCGTACTGTTCCAGTAAAAAAGATACACTGAATAGTGCATATTGGTGGAGTTGTAGATTAACTATTTTCCTTATATTTCAGTCGCGCTTTCAAGAACATCTTCGATCTGTTGGACAAGGACGGCGAATGTTTCATGATTTTCCTTGCGTGCAACCCAATATATGATGTCTACCGTATTTTGGCGCAAAATAACAAATGGAGTACTTGGCTGAAAGATGTAGAAAAATACATTTCACCATATCATGACTCAGAGGTAGCGCATTATTGATATATTTATAAATTATTGCCCTAACTTGGAATGCTCAGTAATGTTAAACTGAGCATTCCAAGTTAGGGCAATATTAACAATAATCTGCATGGCGAATGTGCATAGGTATAGGTAAGTAGTAGCTATCGGTGTCGAAGGGCCCCTATAAACCAATTCCTGCCGGTTTGTTCTGTAAAGAATATATGGTATAGCAGAATACCCAAAATGCCATACATGCTATGGTCGTTCTATATAGGTAAGAATTATTCCAAGGGCTTCTAAATTTTCCACTTCTACTGATAGCCTGTTACTGTACATGACACATAAATATAATTAGCTACTTGTAATCGTTTTTCTTTGATATTATATGCCTTGCCTTATAATTTAATTTCCAGCATCCAGACAAAGACATTATAAAAATGATGGAAGGCATTGGATTTGCAAACATTGATGTGGAGTGTAAAGATATGGTCTTTATGTACGATGATATGGATACTATAAGAAGTAAGTTCATTCTTTTACTAAGATTAATATAATGTAATTTCTAAGTAAACTTTTATATAAATTCTAGCTATTCCCCACGGCTCCACCAGCGTGCAATTCTGATTCCGCTCCCGCTACCTATGGGAACCTCTTCCAGAGACCAAAATTAACCTACGTATTATTCGAGACTAAAATTTATCTAGTGCTTCTTCGTCTCTGTACAAAATTTCTGCCAGATTCCTTCAACGGAACCATGTCCTGCATCATAGTTGTCTGTGTTGATTACAACGATCCAAATTCACAGAGATCTTTTAATTGGACCAGTATTGACACGTAATCTTAAAAGGTCAAGTCAGGTCAAGTCATCTGGGCCACCAAGTCAAAAACCAAGTTACAATAAGCCAATTCTGATTTTCATAATGCATTTTATGTTATTTTTCATTGTTTTATATATTTCAGAAGCTGTAACAGCTGTTAACCCGTTTAAGATTCCAAAAGACAAGTACGATGAGTTCCTGGAAGATTATATTCAAGTTTTGAGAGATATTGAGCTAATAGACAAATTTAACAACAACGATTCTCCTAAGGATGTGAAATTCAATTATAAGTTGCTCATAGTATATGGTACCAAACCAGCGAATACAGAAATATCAGAACTTGAAACAGCAATTAAAAATATGTCAACAAGTAACTAAAATAATTCGGATATAGTTGAAATCGTTATATATGCAGTAGATATATCGATTTATTTAGATCATAAATTATTTATTTATTGTGTGTAAGTAACGATAGCAAATAATTGTATTACCGATAAGTATTTGAGGTTCACTTGTACCTGTATCGATAGAAAATTGTTTCACACATTGATTAAGTTTTATATAATTTTATTTTATACGCTTAATTTAAATATTTTAACAATATTAAGTCTGAAACAAATTGAAACATGACATAAAACTATTTTTACCTCGAAAATGCTTAGTTAGCGACTAACTGCAAAATAACTATATTAGTGATTAAATATATTTAGAAGAAACCATATATCACAGCACATTTTTAAAATGAAGAATTAATGACTTCAATAAGCAATAAATTCTAAAAGTTAGGAGGTAGGCATCATTCCCGCGCTGAATTGTTGTTGAAAGCCATCACGCGAGAAGACTTTCCGCATTAGGATCGCCAATTTCTTCCTTCAATACGAGTAATCAACTTATCTTAGTATCTGTGCTTGAACCTTAGAGTTTCGACGCTAACCGGTGATGAATTCGTATTTCGATTTAGGATACTGAATTTTTTATTGAGCTGGTAAAATATAAATTTACTTACTAGAATGTGAAACATGACTGCAACTAAATAATTTTTATTTCTCATTTCTTATATGTTTTTAAAAATAATAGTACAACTGTGTATGAAATTGCTCGATGGGGAGTACTCTCCTTGGTGAGTAGTTGAATTTAAAAATTATCAAGGCGTTTAGACGTCTTAACCTATCTAACCTAAGTAATAAATTCAAGTCTGACTGCTCTGAGTTATAGTGGCCGCCTACTAAAATCCTTAAGGCCTACTAATTTTGAAAAGCTGATGTAAAATAATATTCATTTTTAACATGATGATACATTTACGTGAATAATATTGATTGTGTGGCGAATATGACGAACTTCAAAGTGCCATTTGTGCTACGTATGCGTGACAGCATTGTCCTTTAAGGCCCGTATTCTAGAATGCTACTCAGCTGAATTTCAATTTATCTGGGGAAAGATTGTTTACACATTGACAAATTTGACAGGTTGTCTGGCAGATTGTCAATGTGTGATAAATCGAGATTCAGCTGAGTAATTCTAGAATATTTTAGAATATGGGCCTTAGTGCCTTTGTCCTCTTTGTGATTCGATTTATTTTTTATAGTCATGGTTATTTTATCAGTGCGTTATTTAATTACTTCAAGATTTATTGAAATAAAACCACATTGTTAATGAGCCACAGCTCACTGGAGAGGTTTTGTGCTGTCAGTGGGAAGACCAGAGGCTATTCCTGCTTTGTCTTCCACAAGACGGCACAGAAACTCTGTGTTTACAGGGTCGGCAGCACGAGTGTGACTCCCCTGGTGTTGCACACGTCCATAGACCACGGTAACCACTTAGCATCAGGTGGGCCAAATCATTAAAAAAACAGTATTACATAAAATGGCAGCCACACGGTTTTTGAACATGAAAATGAATCTGCATACCGTAGTATTTAATCAACCCACCTTTTAATTTTACCTTATTTATTATAGTTAAGAAATCATCGTATATTCAAATAAGATACAGTCATTTTGATTTGAATATTTGCATGAAGAAAAATGTGCATGATTCATTCACACCCATAAGTAAGATTACAAGTTTATTTTAAGAATAAAAATTGTTATAACATTTAAAAAAATAGTTAAGCATATAAACATATTAAATACCTTGTTAAAAGCAACTTTAATGCGTTATTAATAAAATAAGTGGTTTTCAACTTTCGTAGAAATATTCGCTACTTTTTGATATAGGACATTACTATATTTCTTCTCTGTTTGTTTGCCTCAAATAACTTTGAACATCAGTAACGTGTATTTGGTAGACATTTAATAGTATCTTGTATCTCTCTTAATTAAATTATCGTTTTTCACCCTCATGAACATTTTTAAATTATGGACAGTAGTAAGTTTTCTGATGACACCTACTTGAACCGATTCTATTTTGCCTATCTTTATCGAAGTTTTCATAGCTACGAAAACTTAAGATGTTACAGTATTTTCAAACAAAACGCCTATTCAAAATAAGTTATATTATGTAATTGTTATGGCTTTAAAGAATCGGTAATGTAATTGTTATGGCACAATTATTGTTCTGTTACAAGCACTAGATTAATATTTATATTTAGCTTAAATTTTATTAATAATAAATATAATTTAACATAAGTTAGGAACTATTTATTATTAGGAATAAAACAGATTATTTAATAATTCATTCCATTTCATTTTCTGAACTCATTATAATAAATGTTACCGTACCCATGTTATGTGAAAATTATTTATACCTATATTGTACAATACATACTTAATATCTTTTTACAAGCTTTTGTTAGTTTTGAAAGGCAAGTTAGTTTAAAAATACAACTATAAACAAACATACCTACTAGAGCTGGCGCCAAAGGCATCTTCGCTTACAACATTAGGGCCCCTCAAAACCTCCAGTTTCCTGAAGCGCCCTCTCAACTTTGCCTCTGGTGATCGGGTATATATTACTGGCTTAACCTAGAAAATATTAGCTGTTGAGATTCAACTAAGGGTATTGTTTGTTGGGTAACAAATGAAACCAAATGTAGCTAAACAATATTTTCTTTACATATACAATTACTTGCGCTGACAGGTTTACTGATTATTTCACCATCGCAGAGCCTAAGCCGCTAGGGCTACAAACTTGAAATTTTGTCAGTTGATACCTATTATGTGGTTAAAATCCAATCAATTAGCCCACTGCAGTCCACTACTGGACATGGACCTCTCCCAATGTGCGCCATTTCATCCGATCCTCCGCCTTCCGCATACAGTCTATCCCAGCTACCTTTTCCATTAGTTAGGGGGTGGCAAGGGGGTGTCCTACTGCCCGTTTACCTTCTCGCGGTCTCCACTCTAGGACTCCTTCCTCCGACAGACGTGGCCAACCCATTGCCGCTTCAGCTTGCTTATTCCTGCGAGCTATGTCGGTAACTTTGGTTCTTCCTCGTTTCGAATTCTTTCCTTCAGAGTAAGTCCAAGCATAGCTCGCTCGATAGTCCGCAGCGTGGCTCTTAGTTTATGGACTAGCTCTACGATTAGTGACCAGGTTAACATCCACCAAGGATAAATTTTCAGTAATTTCTTCGTCTACGGCCTTAGAATAAGATTTGAAGAGTTGTATGAATTTTGTATGTCTACTTCTGTTTAAAAATAAATGCAGCATCTATTACAGCGTTATTCAAATTTTCACCCCTAAGAGGGTGAAATCATGGTTGAAAGTTTGTGTGGAAAGTTCAACGTTTTCAAAGTAAAAATCGCCTAATATCATATACTTAACTGATTTTGGTTGGAAATAAATGGATACCTGTATCGACGTTTTTTTAGTCGCGTAAGTAGGTGAAATATGGTTTGAAGGTTTATAAGAATATCTCATCGCTTTTGAAGGCAGAAGGCCGTTAATTGAACGGCGCCGTTTAGTTTACAGCTTAGGCGGTTAATTGAACGGCTAGTTAAGCTAGTTGGAAACGACATTTAACTAGTCAATAGCAGCAATCGCGGTGGGCTCGCTGATATTTATTGAAGAGTTACATTATCTATCTTCAAAACTCATCGTTATATATATAAGAAAATATATTAACGAAATACGAATGTGGCTATTTTGGGAGAAACTTTCAAACTAAAAATCAAAATCAAAACCAACATTCTAAGAAATTCTTTAAAGCAAAAAATATCGAACAGAATCGGTAGCCCAGATATTTAGGATATATTGCCCCGGAAACCAGAAGTAACTTATATAAGAAGGAAAGTCCCAATAGGTACCTAGTTCCCACAGCCCTTGTACAATCAGCATAAAATTGATCTTGACCAGCAAAGTACTCATAATGATCTTAATCATAGTATTAAGATCTTTTTGAGCACCCTGCCAGTCAAGAGCGATCTGATGGTGACTGTACGCTTATCCTCCTGTCAATCTTCAGTATGTAGAGTTGGCTACAGTGAAGTTTTAGGCAGTTTACGCACTGGAACTGTAAGAACAATCATATAGAATAAAATTTAGTTTCTCAAGGAGCGGTGGAACTACGTCTAAAAATATTTCCTCATGGCCTGGGTGATTTTGATAAGACCATGGGTAAATGTCGTAGTTTTAATGAATTAAGTCAAATGAGGCAAAGCGCTCAGTATACATTTGTAGTTCCTATTGTTATCTCGGCTGGTTAAAATCAAAACATAGAAACTCCTTTCAACCAAATTGTTGACATTTTAGTTTGCGTAACTCGTAATCATTTAAGGCCCGTTTTCTAGAATGCAACTTAGCTGAACCTCGATTTTGCTGGAAAAAAATTGGATACACATTGAAAAATTTGACAGGTTGTCTGGCAGATTGTCTATTGCTGAATGACATTCTAGAGTATAGCCCTAGAGTCAACGCCACAAAATACTAAAAATGACATCGCTACCATACTGTTTGTTTATTGGTTGGAGCCATGCCAGAGTTGCAAGTACATTCTTTTATGTTGCACTAGTGGGACTTATACTTACCATGTAGGTACTCTAAACGCATAGTAAGTGTCTTTTTGGTGTCTTTTGAGGATAGCATGAGGTGGTACATTATTATGGTATATGTATATAATTTATTCATCAGAAAGAAGAGTAGCTGTCGCTATTTTAATTGTCACATACGTATTCAGATTCTGTATCACTCTCTGTTGATATGTTGTTGCATCTATTAATTCATCTTTTTTAAAACAATCATCTTCTAGGTGTTTCACATGATCACATTCTAACGTTGTAACCTTGGAAATGCGCGAATATAACTTCTTAAGTTTTGTGGCTCTACTACTATTATATCTGAATAGAAGATCGGGTTAAATAAAAAGACGATACTGGCAACATTACATGATGCGACAACCACGCCGCGGCCAAGGGACTTATTTCGTGGCGCGTACTCTAAGTGTATTTAAATCGCGCATATTTTATTTTTATTTGTGAATTTACCCAGTTAAGACTGTACAAACATATCAATCATATCAAAATTTAGTAAGTCTGCTTACTAGGATATCAATTTGACATTCTGCGGCAAACGTAAACACCAGACCCAGACATCAAGGTCCCCCTGGGATAGTATTGAATCTCTGGGTGTTCAACGTACGTACCCAGTAACGACGTTTTCTCTTCTTCTTGTCTAGCACCAATAAAAGAGTAATAGCAATAAATTCATGGTCTTCATCCGTAAGACCTGTATGCTTTAAAGAAGCAGCTTAATTCGAACTGACCGTATAAATTCTTAACACAAAAAATGGATGTATGCGCGGAATTTCACATTTTAATTCCTGAAGAGGAAAACGATTACGAAATCCGAACTAAAATTTATATAATCCAGGTCTAAAATTTATTCTCTGCCGGTAGGATTTGTTCAAGCGATTAGATCGGGAGTTCCTCCTGGTAGCCGACATAGTACAGGCCTGGGTCCTTGCGCAGAAGAGGCTTGTCCAGATAGACGATAAGGGCAAAGTGGTTTCGGAAGGCCAAAACCCGTGTCTGCGACGCTACCGCAATGCCTAGAGCTCCACCCTATAATCTAAGGCGTCAGGTCTTCTAGCGGTCGCTGGAGATGGCGAGGGATGTTAGAGACTGAGGCAGTGGGCCCGATTCCTTTCTGAGAGATACATAGAGGCCAGAAAACTACCCACTACTGCCGGGCGGAGAAAAAGCGAGCCAAAGTCGCAGCCCGCCGCAAAATGCTGGAGTGGATATACTTCGTGATACACGAGCACCTCCCAAATGCAACTCCAGGGCAAGGTGTTGAACTGTCTTCCACAACTGCGGACACTGGAACCCCCTCAGTCGCAGAGCGAAACACTCGTCCACCATTGATACTGGACCTACTAAATAAAATAAAAATTTATGTTACAAATTATTTGGTGCTAAGTTAAAAAAACATAGTCAGTGGTTATTTCAAATTTATAACTCAATAAGTCGCTTGAACTGCTAGCTAGCATTTTGAATTTGTATTTTGACGTACCTACTAGGTTTAGAATCTGTATTTCAAGGAAATTTTCGTAATTACGCCAAATTGCTTAGACTTGCTTAATTATTGTTTTAAAATTACATATGAAACTGCGTGTTTCAAAGTTCAAATACTCTCAACTTCAATTTCTTCAAAATGGCCTCTGCAGCAAATCGCCACAACTCGCCAATGTCAAGTAAAATGTAATATAAAATTATTAATGGCGACACGCCTATGTCGTGTGTATCAAAGCCATGTTCGTATTCGTATGAATTTATAACAAAAACAGGCACAACGCCATCTTTCAAACCGTTACGAAAGCTCTACGCGTGGACCATACGTATATAAATGTGTTAATAAACATTGCTACTAAGCAAAAATATAGAGGGCACTTGGTGCAATTATAATTTTTCCGAGCATAGGCTGCCTTTACACCAGAGATGTGCTATTGACAGATGTCTGTATATAATTAGGTTCTAGACGGGTTCTAGTGTGTCACGGATGACAGAATATGATTACAACTCTGTCCATTCGTTTATTTTCTTTTTGACAGAACCTGTGGAAACTTGTACGAGCATCTTTTTTACAATATGTATGGATTTTTTATAAAAATATGACGCTTATGCACGTACAAGGTTATAGTGTACCGAAAACTTAGTGAAGTGCCCTGTGTATAACAAACAGACACAGACTATAAAAGAGATCTTGACATAAATGATAAATCGATCAATTGTCTTCAACTCGATTATTTGTAAATTGATTTATTTTCTTTTCGACAGCTGCCTTAGATTGTAAGTATGCACGTGTTAGTGAAATTTAATTTTAAAACGCATAGTTAATAACGTCTACGTCAAGTTTAAATCAAGAGTTATGAACGAATATACTTGGAAAATCACATATATTTATTTAACAAACTAGCTAGGTCATTCGGTATACAAATTAAACAAGTAAATTTATTAATATTATTTATTACACTGATTCATAAGACTCTTTTTCATAAGTTACACTAGACTCGTTAGTTGAGTCCTCTGTTACACGAATAATCAATTCTTGTTCTATTATATTGTCAATTGCAACATCTCGATCCCAATCAGATATTATTATTTTTCTTGTTCTCTCCACGACACTGGCCCAGTTTTCAGAAGTCACATCACCACATGCACTATTTAATAATTGCATCATTTTATTCGCTGTAAACGGCGGCGTTGTGTTGTTTCTTGCTACCTTCCCTTTGATTTGTGCCGATATTAATTCGATGGTATTGTACTGACAGTGATACGGTGGGATTCTAATAACAGTATGTTCATATTCAGCTGCCATTTCATCGACGACGTATCTTTTAGGCTGACGTTTCGAATTTAAAATTCTTATTAGTTCTGCTTTCAATAATGAATTAGTCACATCCTCGCCATTATCACGAAGCCAGTTAATAATCTCGTCTTTGGTATTAGATTGCGTTGGCTTTTTATTTATTTGCCGTGAATGATAGGGCGCGTTATCCATAAATATAATTGAAGGTTCTTCTAGTAATGTCAACATTTCCCTGAACCAATTTTCATATACTTCTGAATTCATCTCTTCATGATAGTCGCCAGATTTTTTGGATTTGAAAGTGAGTAGAGCATCTGATACAAATCCTTTTGCACTGCCTGCGTGGCAAATTATCAGGCGTTCGCCCTTGCCTATAGGTACAGCCGAAGTAGATGCTGCAGTGTCGTCAGTCCACGATTTCGATACAGTATGATTAGCATTGAGCCAAGTCTCGTCGGTGAAAACCACATTCGACCAGTCTTCGATTTGTTTAGCTTTTCTTAGGAAGTCACATCGAGCCAGCGCTATGTCGTGGCGTTCCAATAAGATTTTTCTCTTATCAGACTTTTTGAAATAAAATCCAATTTGTCTCAGCACTTTAGCTAGCGACGATTTTTGGCCACGGAACAAACCACTATTCCTCAGTGAAATTACCATTCTTCTTAGAGTCGGAATTTCTTTACGTTGGTAGTACTCGTATATATGACGACGAATAGCATCGGCGTCGAAATCGTCAATGTTTGTAACTTTACAGGGCTGGCGTTTTTTCTTGGGTGTAGAGAGCATATTATGCTGCATACCACTGCGGCCGTAGGCTTCTTTGGCAATTTTTGTAACTGTTGGAACACTGATTCCTAAGGCGGCAGCTACACGGTTTCGAACCTGCGATATTGGTAGTAGCGGTGCACCATTACGACATTCCTTCTCAAAGTATTCTTGAAGGCGTCTCACAAACTCCCTCGATTGTCCTTTTAACACAGTTCTTTTCGGCATATTGAGAACTTAAGTATGCTCAACTGAAGAATTTACGTATCGATAAGGAGGAATATAAATACTCAACTCAACTTATGATATTGTAAAAGAATACACAATGAACCGAAAAACAGTGACTGTGACACAAGCGTCGCATGGCAAGTAACAACAATATGGCGTCGCCGGGTCAGTGACGCAATGTGTTATGATATTGCTAGTGATACCCTGTTTATAATGCGCTTATAGCTTATATTTTTTATATGTATAAATAGTATAATTTTATTGATTTATTATTTATTTATTTCTTATATAATTTTTAAAATCCTGATAAATGCTAGTTAAATATTTATATTAAATTATGTCGACGTATTAAATCGATTGAAAGTTGTTCTTAAATAAAATCGATAATTGTAAACTGCTTCCGGGCTGATTGGCCGTGGTCTATGTGAAACTTGCGTTAATACTCAACTCAACAACACATCGACCACGCCATCGCCAATCAGCCCGGAAGCAGTATATTCTACATGCAACGCCGGCCGTGAAAGCCTGAAGACTTATATAAAATCGATAATTATTTTGAATGGAATCGGTAACGTGCGAGGGCGTCACTAATTTCGAACTGTCTCAAACTGTCAAAAATAAAATAAACGAATGGACAGAGTTTTTTATAAGTTTCCTTCTCCATGGTACTAATACATTCCTCCCTCGTATCATGTACTTACTTCAAGTATATATCATATATTCAGTTGTGAAGTGAAATGATGTGACATTTTGCACCACAAATCGGTACTGAACAATCTAATTAGTATACTAACTTTTCCCCTGCAGCTTCTCCCGCATGGATGTCGGTTATCGCCATAAATTTATTTTAAAGATAACGTATAAGACGGGACCCTCAACCTGGGAACGGGACCCTATTACAAAGATATCACATTTGGTCTGTCTGTTAGTCTGTCCGTCTGTCACCATGCGACTAGGATTAACGCTAAGATGAAGAAAATATCGTCAATGAGTTGTGGAGGTCATGTGGCAGTCGCTTCACGCAAAATGTCGAAGTTCAGCCAAACACACAGTTAGACTGGAAAAAGCAAATCCTGGATTCCGAGGTGAAAGCGTCGGATACGATCGGGACTAATGTACCTAGACCGGAGTCAGCTTTTTGGCTGAACTTCGACATTTTCTCTCCTATCCATGGAAACACATAAACCAATGCAAATATACATTATTCATATATGCAAATATTTGCACAGAGCTGAAATCGAAGCCGTGTCCTCTGCGTAATAACTGGCGTTATCTACTGACACGCCGAGGCTGTCATGCAATATAGTACCTATAACACACATAATTATATCAAAATTGATTTTTATTTCTTCCTGCTTAATACATACCGCCTCCATAAACACGAACTCGGTTAACATTTTAATATTGTAGTGGTAACTAATTGACATACCTACCCATTACAAATGAAGACTTTTGTGAAATTATTTCTTTTCAATCAAGGTAAGGTTAATATTATGATGATTCGCGCGTATGAGCACGAAGCGCTGCCGCCAGGAGCCTGCTTCATTTACGGCGATGGCTAGCCCACTCATGGAAGATTAGGATCGTTCTCTGATCTTCCTCGCCCGGTATACCTTCTACGGTACGAGAAACTGCTAGATGAAGGCGGCGACGTTCCACAAACTATCACTGCCGACCATAGCCAACGCCAGGATCTGCAACGTGATGCTTTCCGCTCCAACGGAGCTGCTTTGAGGACAGGGCACCGCTCTATACACTCTGGGCATTCTACCAGCTTGTGAAGTGGCGTGTCAGCGGAGCAGCCCCGGCAGTAGTTTCACTCTGTTGACTTCCGACCTATACGATGCAGATATTCACCTAAATAGCCATATTCAGTGTGCAGTGACGCCACGAAAGCCCCTTCTACCAGTTGCGTCAGATGGTAGAAGGGGCTTTCGTGGCGTCTCTTGGTCTTACATAATTATTTCCTATCACTCAATTAAAATGTATAAATAACACAACGTAAAACATAATTTAAACAAAACCAAAATAACACAAATAACATTACAAACACTGCCTAATTTAACTGATTTGCATACTCATGGTCGTAATATTTGAGTTATAGACAGTTTTGACAATGTTTTATTTGATTGAATTCCAACTCTGTAATTTATCATTTGTTGGATAATCCTGAAATATCCCTAGTTTGCAGGTTTACATTATTTTGTGAATTCGCCACATTTTAATTGCGAAAGTTGCTTTTCGGCAACAAAGATAAATTCAATAAACCAAAGATCATGAAAATCTGTTCAGCCGTTCTTGAGTTACGTTCGTCGAAACTACGCTTTTGCCCTTTTTAGGCCCTTAGTGTTTGAATTTCAAAAATACCCTTTCTTAGTATACCTCCACGCACCAAAACAAACAATCTCTACAAATTTCAAGTCTCTAAGACCAGCGGTTTAGGGTGTGCGTTGTCTCTAATCTCATCAATTTTTATAACATGGATCTCAGAACTTTTTACGGTAGAACAACTGAGGCGAGTCTTGGTAGGCACGGGTGGTAAAAACGTTTCCGTGGAAATCCAATATAACCTATGTTACTCAGGGTGAATGTAGCTCTCCAACGGTGAAAGAATTTTTGAAATCAGTACAGTAGTTTTTGAGTTTATTCATACAAACATACAAATTATAATACTAGTGTAGATATAGGTAGTGTAGATGTAGAAGAACCCTCTTACTAAAACGTACGTACCTACCTAATTATAGAAAAAGTTTTAGCATTTTTGTAATTTCTAGTACCTAATCATACCTTAAATTGTGTCATAGAGTTATTGATAAGATTTTGGTTCCCACATGAAATAGGATCGATCGGTGATTCCTTTTTTGCTGACTGTAATATTTTTCATAAATCTGCGAATGCAATTGTGAATACTTTGAGAAGTTATGTGTGGAAAGTATTCCTCTACCTAAGTAACGGTCAAGTTAAGGTACATTATGGTACCTGCGCTCACTGTCTCATCTCAAAAATCCATCCGGTACAAAGGATGTCCGTTTTTCGCTCAAATAAAAAGGATTTCATTGCTATGGTGTATTCAGTTGGCAACAAGCACTGTATCGGTAGTTGTGTTGGTTTGTATCGTAATCATAACACTACAATGCCAACAACTCATACGATTATATGATTTCACGCGCAGAACTGAGCTTGTTTTTGTTCAATGGAATAATGCAAGGGTTTGGTATTTTTTCAACAAAACTAATCAAGTTTATAATTAAGAAAAGAAATATATGATATAATATGTATTTTCCAACTTAATTTAATTCACATCACTTTTTTGTAAAAATATACACTTCAATATGGTGCAGGAAATGACAGAGTTCTTACCCGATAATATCGACTTGAAACTGAATGCTCCGTAGAAAAATTGCTTCCCCAAAAACATAGTAGCAATTTCAGTTACAGACATTCGCATGCTATAATGTCCCTGAAATTAAATCATTACTTATTATTAAATCTAAGGTAGATATTCACTGAAAATAAACACCTACAAAACTTACGTAAGAGATTTTTTACTTCGATCCACTTTTTAGATCAAATGTAACAATTGAAATTTTACTCTCTTCGTCTTATTGACTAACAAAGCTGATAGTACACACCATTAGTTTTGATAACACTAAAATATTTCAATAATTTAAACCGATTAACTTAATTATTTTTCAATTGTTACTTGTTCTCTTTTTAATTTTTGCCCCGAAAACTTGCAAAATTAATATTTTTTCAAAATGAAATTGAATACCAACCAAACTATGAGTACCTAATTCAAAAAGTTTAATAAGCTTATAAAAACGCAGGTTAGTATAACTCGTACTGAATATATTTCTACTGATATTTTCTTGCTTATTGAATTGAAACCAAACGTTTTGAATATGTAGCGATACTGAATTGAGCCCCAGCTTCTCACCAGCATCAATTTGATACAAACACTCACCTTCTTGATAATACAGCGACGATCAATATCCAAGTTTCCCTTTAAAATAAACGCAGTGACGGGATGGTCACATGGATTCTTTATTACGTATTTCCACGCGTACATTGATAAATCACTCCCTCTGTACACGAAAATCTTTATCTAAAACACAATTTTAGTATAAATTTTCTAGTCAAATTAATTAAGGTTAAACCTAATAGTCTGCACGGTACCTATACTATGCAGCATACCACTAATTTTTAAACCCAATCATCTTGTGGAGAATACATCTTGGCTATGAGTGTTGTACTATGTAGTATTCTCCGTGAAGAAATTCATCATCATCATCATCATCTGAAATCCGAGGATTGGTCTTCTGATCTTCCACTCTTGAGAGATACAGAGCCTCGACCCTTGTTAGCTGGTGCACTCACTAGAGCACCAGCTAACAAGGGACGAGGACTAGAAAATTTAAAATTAGAATAAATTAAAAGACACTTACAGAAGTCAGTTGTAAACTATTGAGAAACGATACATTCATGACGGAAACATAATTTGCGTGTGCTGTTTGCTCAAGGTAAACTATAGCCTGTGTCTGTTGAAGTTTCACGCCAGAGCACATTTCAGTATGTGTCACGTTCAGTTCATAAGTGCCCTGAAAGTAAAAACACTTTACAATTTACAACTATTTCAAATTGTGAACGTTCTGCTTCTATGGCATTCTAGACCTTCAGACTTAGAGAATTCAGACCGGGAAAGTCCCACCTTCAGAATGTAAACATGGTTTTTTTTAATATCAGACCAGCTGTTCCATTGACATTATTATAAGTACAAGATTCGACTGATGCTAGAAAGATTGAAACAAGCTTTATACCAGGCGGTACCCATTAATTCTCATCAGATTTGAGATTTGCAAATGGGTATCGCCTGGAATTCAGCATCAGTCGGGTGTTTTGTTATTTTTTTAATAATTTATTTTATTTTATACTTTATAGTTATGACATATATACATGTCACCGCCAACTAGCTCAATCAGCCGTCCAATTAACTGCCTAGGCAGTTAACTAAACGGCGCCATTTAATTTCCAGCCTGAATGATATTCAGCCGTCTCATTTATTACATCATTTAATAACCTGGCTGGCTAATATAATAACCTCGAAATAAGCTAGAAAATTACATACATACAAATATATACTTTCACCTGTAAATCCTCGAGGGGGTAGACAGAGGTGTATTCACAGAAAATCAGTGACAGGTTTATTGTGATAGCTGCGCAATCTAACTTGGTTAGGTTAGATTCGGGAGCGGAGCGGAGCGTAGCTCCCGCATTAAGCCTTCGTGGTTATTTTTTTTATAACCATGCAGAAAAAACTCATTTTCTAACCGTTTAATTCAATGGCTAGGCAAGTAGTTAAACGTCGTCGATCCAAGCTATTTGCCTAGCTATTTAATTAAATGGCTGAACACCATTCAGCCCGTAATTGAATCGCGCCGTTTAGTTAACCGCTTGGGCAGTTAATTGAACGGCTGATTAAGCTAGTCGAAGGCAGTATTTATATATTTGTAACTAGCTGTTGCTCGCGGCTACGCCCGCGCGGATGTCGCTTATCGCGAAGTGTTCCCAAGCTTTTATTCACCAAATTTTATCGGAATATCTTCAAATTGCAAACGTTCATCCCCTATTCTTCCGCCTGCTCGACCGCCAACAGCTAACTCCGCGCGCTTGCGCGATGCACATCGCCGTGGCTTAGCAACAGAGAGAGACGATATTTTTAGCAATCCATGGATTCTCCGTGCGGGTGCCGGGTCCATTGCGTTACTGAGTGGGGAACTCGGGACAGTGCCTGGGACTTGCGACCCAAGTGTAGGTTTAGAAGGGGCCCCTTTTGTTGATGTACATCAACAATCACCTTCACTACCCAAGTTCCCCTCCCTGCCTAACCAAATTTGATACGAACCTACTAGTGCCGCTTTAGACATTCGTCCTAGTAATGAGCTTATTGTAGCTCTACACTGTCATTTCTCTGTAAATGCCCGGAATTGTTAACATTAATTATCACTGCTCCGTTCCCTTGAGTAATAGCGTGATGATACATAGCGTTTGTGTTATTCTGATGTATATGCTATATTATTGCAAAGGTTCATTAAAATCCATTCAGTAGATTTTACGTGAAAGAGTAACAAACATCCATCCATCCATTTCGCATTTATAATAGTAGTAGAATTTGTCTTCTAATTTCCTTCATTTTGATACCTCACTTAATGAATTTGAGTAATTTTTTTACCACATACATTTTGGCGCCTTACAACCAACATACAGCTTTAATTCTTATTTTATGTACCCAAGAACACTTGGGCAATAAATACCTTCCGTTTGAGTTACGAATCATTTCAATAATAAAGAATATTACAAACATACATACAAGATACGCGCTAAAAACATAACTCTTCTTAGCAGTCGGGTAAATAAGGAATGTGCCAACGTTCAACGATTAAAATTGAAATTGTATTAACTTAGCGGTCATCATTATCATCACTACAATGTTAGTCCACGTTGCACCCAAAGCTAGTAGGTACTTGAAAGGCCGTCTTCTACTATTTTTCTTGATTTGGCTTAAAAATATTGGCTTTGAAAACAAGAGGAAAGCATGCAGAAGAGTCTCGTCCGATAATCAGTCGGTCTACCAGCCGCAGCCAAAATTGGCTTGGGCTACATAAATCTTGGTCGTGATTTTGAGGCCCCATACACCCGTTAATTAAACGGTAAGTGTTGGAGTTTATAAATCTCATGTTATTACAAAACTCATTTCTACTTAGTAATATACTCACATAGTTAACGCCATTTTTGGGCAATAATTGTTGAAAATTACCATATGTTGCGAACAACGTCAATAAGGCCAATGACAAAAAACACATGCTTTCATCAAAACTATCTGAATGCCAACTAAGTTGCAGATAGAATTACACTAATCTATTTTTAATATGTACGTGCACACATGAATGTCCATTGGCACGTTTTGTTTTTTTAGGGTTCTGTACTTCAAAAGGAAAAAGGAAGTCTTATAGCAACTGATTAGGTATTTATTAATTGTTTAACTAACTATCAAGAACTTGTTGGAAAATAGAGGTCGAAAGCTGTGAAACCACACTTCTAGGCAAAGAATATAACTACTACTTACTCACCTACTAAACTTACTAAGTCAACGTCACCAAGTAGGTGACCAGACCACAGGAATCAAAATATAATTTAGGGTACTTTCCTGCACCGTTTTAAAACCCCCATCAACCGTCTCCATTAGATCGTCTAGATCAGTGTTTCCCAAACATTGTTTGGCCATGGCTGATAATTTTCACACTGCCCCTTCGTGACCCACTGTATACATACTTTTAACCCAAGCTGGTTCCATTCATAATACTAGGGTACATACAATATTTTGGTATCACCGATTTAGACACTAATCTACATCTTTAAAAATAACGGTGATGTGCAAGACTGCGGCAACTATCGGGAAATAAAGCTTATTACACACAGTATGGTAAGTTTGGAAGAAAGTGATACATAAGTGTGTACGAGAGGAAAGCGTGATTACCTAACACCATTTCGGGTTCATGCCTGGTCACGGGACCGCAGACACCATTTTTGCTCTTTGCCAACTGTGCGAAAACTTGCTCATGGTGTTTGTGGATCTCGAGAAGGCATATGACCGCGTACCCAGAACGGTTTTATGGTAGGCTCTGAAAGAGAAAGGTGTGTCTGGGAAGTACATAGAGTTGACCTGTGCAATGTACTACCGCTCAAGAACCTATCTACGATCCGCTGGTGGCAACACCGACAAGGTCAATGAGGCTCAGCATCAGGGCTAGGCGCTAAGCCCCTATCTCTTCCTGTTGATAATGGCTGCCTTGACATCGAAGATACAGGAGAAGAGCCCCTGGTGTATGCTGTTTGCAGACGATATTGTCCTCGTTAGTGAAGATGGGCTTGATGTACAGAGCAGATTAGAGGAATGACAGTGTACACTGGAGAGTGTAGACTTAAAAATCAGTAGAACCAAGACTGAATATTCTGTGATATCGGTGGTCTCTCCAGTTCTACACCCATGGTATCAGATGGTCACCAATAGCAGTCTGCTCCAATTTCCGCTACCTCGATTCTCTTATCCAGGCGGATGGAGAAATTGGTCGAGCAGTGAAGTACAGAATAGATGCAGGGTGGATGAAATGGCGGCAGGTCACAGCCACAATATTTGATCCCCAATTTCCCCTTAAGCTTAAGGGGAAAATCTATGAATTCATGAGCAGACCTGACGTAATATATGGATCGTCATGATTGGCCTTGAAAGCGACGAATGATAGACAACTGCATGTGGCGGAAATCCAAATGTTAAGGTGGATGTGTGGTGTGACGAGAATGGACAGAATAAGGAATGACAATATTAGAGGAAGTATGAAAGTGGCACCAGTGAATAAAAAAATGAGAAGTGAGCGACTGTCGTGGTATGGAAATATTATGAGAAGAGAGGAATGTAATGTTGTAAGGAAGGTTCAAAGTATGAATGTAGAGCAGAGGGCTTTAGGAGAAGAGGTAAACCCAGAAAAAGATAGATGGATTGCTTGAAAGGAGAAAGGAGTAACTAAGGAAATGACATCTGATAAGAATTTATGGAGGAGAATGACATGTTGCGCCGATCTATTTTGGTACCAGAGCAAGTAGATGATGATGATGACCTATTTAGTCACTAAATTTTAGTGTGAACGCTTAAAAAGTAAGCTACAGCTCCATACGAGCTGCTGCTTACTTTTTAAGCGACTTCAATAATGGAGGAGGTTCTCAATTCGTCCGATTTTTTTAAAATATATTTTCAGCGACTTTAACGTTTTTTTAGCTAGTTTTAGGACGATCCTGTGACAAGGTAAGCTACATTATGATAGTCAAGGATGTGCTGAAATTACCAAGTCTTGAACTATTGAGGTAGACAACAGAACTAAGGAGTTCAATAACATAAATAACATAAACGACACATTCATATAATTAAGGAATTATATGAATGTGTCGTTTATGTTATTGAGAGCATTATGTCAATCTTATGAAACAAATCTTAAGAACTATGATCAAAGGCATGCTGGACTGGATTAAATCACCAATTGGGATAAACACTGAAAAGCAAAAAATAAAAAATGAAACTACATTTAAAACAACCGAATTCAAAAACTCAAAAGTATAAAATAACTTGGAGAAAAATAACTGAATTTACAGACTTACTGTTCTGTTAGAAGTCGGTGCCAACTTTGTTTATGGTACCCGAACTACTAGGCTGAAATTTACGTTTGAGTTTACTTTTGAGTTTTTGAAGTAGGTTTTTTAAACGTAGATTTATTTTTATTACTAAAGAATCCAAGTTAGCACGATAGTGGGTATTTTGTTAAAGACAGGAATGGTGCACCCTGATATTTTATTTTGATGGCCCAGTACTGGATCTCGACCCGGCAACTGGCAAACGCTGGTCTAGACTTAGAATTATGGAAGGAGGCATGGAGCAAGTTTGGCAAGGATTTTGGAATTTGGCAAGGAGTAATGTGAAGTACCCACTAGCAAGTACTAATTAAGTAAGACTCTCTTACCAAAACGTAGTAGGTACCTTATCAATGGAAAAAGTTATTGGGGATTTCTGCCCTTTCTAATAAGTGGGGAGATAAATCCGATCAAAAGGATGTCCGTTTTTCTCTAAAATAAAAAATATTTCATTCCTGTGGTGCGGCTACCCACGTGACTGCAGTAGGAAGCAAGCACTGTATGGTAGTTGTACCATAATCATAACACTGTAATGCCAAAAACTCTTACGATTTTACGCGCAGATAACAGTTTTTATTCAGATTTCATTGGAAAAGCGAAAGGTCTTGGTATTTTTTCAAGTAGGTACAGTAATCAAGTTCACAAAAAGAAAATAGATTTTTTCAGCCTAATTTAATTTGAATCACTTTTTTTTGAATGTATATGTACTAAAAATGCAAGAAATGACAGAGTTCTTACAAAACAATATCGACTTGAAACTGAATGTTCCATAGAAAAATTGCTTCCCCATAAACGCTGAAGTAGTATCAGTTACAGATATTCGCATGCCATATTGTCCCTGAAAATAAATTATTGTTTTTACAAAAAGTTACTTACTAAAAATAAAAACCTACAAAACTTACGCAAAAGTTTTTTCAAGTGAAAACTTCTTTAGCGGCGTTGGATGGGTAAAAAGTGTTAAATACATTTCATACAACATTAGCTACAGACTGTCTATTTTGCAAGATACGATAAGTAGCTTTGTAGCTTACCGGTAAGCACTTCGACTGTAAGTCCTTATGGTTTCAGATAGTACCGGGTTCGAACCTGGCCTTCTGACACATTTTGTAATTTATTAATTTCTTCTGCCAGAAAATTAGTGATAGGTTCTATGATTGGCGCTATATTATAGGTATGGTATAGTATGGTATGTTCTTTTTATCTTTTTCTATGTATATAACGAAGAAAGAAAGAAAGAAAAAGTTTTCACTTCTGCCGGCACTCCTAGAGTGCAACCCATCTTTATTTTTTGTACTTCAATGATCTGCTTGAGGAGTCAAATAATATAATTGAAATAATACATTACGTTTTTCTTCTCATTGACTGATTAAATTGATAGTTAGTACACACCTTTAGTTTGCTAACACTACAATTTCCATAAATAGCATCATTTAACTTAACTAATTTTCAAGTGTTAGGTACCACTAGTATAGCTCGTTTTAAACTTTTACACCAGAGGCTCTATTCAGAAAAACTAAATATTAGGGGTTAAAGTATGAAATTGCCGATTTGTACTGACAAATTGAAATTCGTTTTTTTTTTAATTTAACGTATTTATTTAATCAAAATAATTACCATTATTATCTATACATTGCTGCCATCTAGTAGGAAGGTCATTTATGCCTTTGCGATAGAACTCTGGTGATCTAGATTCGACAAACTGTGTGAAAGCATTTTGTACTGCCTCCTGAGAAGAAAACTTTTTATCACATAGAAAATTGTCCAAATCACGAAAAAAATGGTAGTCTGTTGGAGCAAGGTCTGGCGAATACGGAGGGTGACGGATAGTTTCTAATTGCAGTTCCTGTAGAGTTAAAACGGTTTCTCGTGCTGTATGAGGTCTCGCGTTATCATGGAGCAATAATGGTGAAGATCGATTCATGAGTCGGGGCTGTTTCACTGCTAGTTTTGCTATCATTGTTTGGAGTTCGGCACAGTAGACATCTGCCGTTATTGCTTGACCAAATCGTAGAAAGCTATAGTGAATAACACCATGCTGAGACCACCAAACAGTTACCATTACCTTTTTATTGGTAAGCTTTGCTTTAGGACACTGTTGTGGCGTTTCACCTGGGGTCAGCCATTGCATTTTTCGCTTACGGTTATCGTAAAGAATCCACTTTTCATCACATGTCACAATTCGATCCAATATTCCTTCATTTCTGTATCGATTCAACAAGGCAACACAAGTTTCAACACGCATTTCTTTCTGCAGATCAGTCAAATCATGAGGTACCCATTTTTCACATTTTTTTATTTTATTGATTTGACGCAAATGAGTCAATATTGTTGGTAAGGTAACGTTAAACCATGCAGCTAATTCCTGGGTAGTTTGGCTCGGATCGGCTTCCACCATGTCTTTCAATTCATTGTTATTCACCTGTGTGGACGGCCTTCCTCGTGGTTCGTTCTTCAAATCAAAGTTTCCATCACGAAAGCATTTAAACCAAAATCGCACGGTGCGTTCATTAGCAGTCACCTCTCCAAACGCAACATTGATATTGCGAGCTGTTTTTGCCGCGTTAGTTCCGCGTCGGAACTCGTATTCAAAAATCACTCGAATTTTCGAAGTATCCATCTTTCTTGTCTAAGCTGAATAAAAAAAACAACTGAAAGTCGATAATCAAATGTTGCACATTTTTAAATGAAGAACTACATAGGTACCATGTGGAAAAAGTTTCACTCAAAAATCTCAAACCAACCATGAAGGTTCTATGTCAATTCGAAGTACCTATTACAATGAAACGGCAATTTCATACTTTAACCCCTATTATTTTAGACGTGTGACTTTAGAACTTACGAAGGTGCCTAAAACTTACATAATTATAATTTTATCGAAACGAAATTGATAAATAAATCAAATTATGAGTGATTCTTGAAGTTTAATCTTCTTCATCATCATAGCGTTAATCCCAGTGGCATCCTTAGCTATCAACTTGGAGTCTGATGTCCGCTTTTAACAGTCCACTTGCGGATTTGGCTAAACTTCAACATTTTCCGTGAAGCGACTGACATCTGACCTGCACAACCCAAAGGCTATATCGAAGCGTTGCAGTTAGAACAGTTGTTGAACTTTTAGGGGCTCCAACTACCCGTAAAGACTGCCATAGATGTTTGTATGGCAACCGGGCGGCTTAACGTGCTCTCCGAGGCACGACCAGACCAATGCAAATACCCATATTTATGCATACAAATATTTACACTGAGCGGGGATCGAACCCGCGCCTCCTGCGCAGCGACCGCGTTCACTACCGCTACGCCACGGAGGCTATCATGATTCTTAAAGTTTAATAAAGTGAGAAAGGTTTTGTTTTGTCATATTATCATTATATTATCATACTGAATATCGATTTTTTTTCTTCCTAATCTAATTGAAACCACACGTTATGAATATGTTGCGTTACTGAATTGGGCCCCTGCTTCTCACCAGCATCAATTGATACAAATACTCACCTTTTTGATAATACAGCGCTGATCAATATCGAAGCTTTCCTTTAAAATTAACGCAGTGATGGGATGGTCACATGGATTCTTTATTATGTATTTCCACGCGTACATTGATAAATCACTCCCTCTGTACACGAAAATCTTTACCTAAAACACAAATTAGGCCTAAATTTTCTACTCAAATTAAATAAGGTTAAATTTAATAGTCTGCATGGTACAGTCAACTCCAAAAGTAGCTTAACAAAATCTAATTTATTGATCACTGTGGCTGCTAATCCTCTCATAATTTAATGAAATGAAACATTAAAAATATTTACTTAGTGCTATGGGGACTACAAAACTATATGAAGGCACATGGGGTTTACTTCGGGGTCTGGGGCCTCTTAGTAGCCCATTGTAAGCTTGAACTTACAATCCGCGTGGATATGCGGGCAAGGAGATAGGACAACCTAATACACGAATCACCATACTTCAATCACTGACTACACATTTTACAGCTAGACACACTCGCGATCTATAACCAAGTATATTCAACCGAACTAGGAACGTTCTGCTAGACACGTAGTGCTCGGTCGAGGTTCACAGCAACACTGATCACGATTCGCCGCGCGCCCCACCAAAGTCAATGATCTGTCAAACTCAAATTGACCGAATGAACGAATGACGTCACACTCGACCATAGAGCACTAGTAGTCTTGCATTACGCCAGAGTGAATTTCATTCACCCTAATCACACAATAATTATAACGCGCCGTCACGGCCAGACTGACATGTCGCTCGTCCTCGTGCGACCAATGCCAGAGATCCGTCTGTGAACAAATGTACGAGGCTTTAATTCTTCTCGCACTGACACGCTCGTCCATCACTGACTTCCATCGCCGCACGGGCCTAACATCTCTCGTTGGTGTTCTTCGGCCACAACGAGCAGAACCGGGCAGCCACTCATTGGTGCCCCTACGACTATGAACTAGTCGGACCGGGCGACCACTCATTGGTGCCCCTGCGACCATAAACCGGTCGGAACCTGGGCGACCACTCATTGGTGCCCCTGCGACCATAAACCGGTCGGAACCCGGGCGACCACTCATTGGTGCCCCTGCGACCATAAACCGGTCGGACCCCGGGCGACCACTCATTGGTGCCCCTCCGACCATAAACAAGTCGGACTCCGGGCAACCACTCATTGGTGCCCCTACGACTGCAAACCAGTCGGGCCGGGCAACCACTCCTTGGTGCCCCTACAACCACCTACACTGTCCTCCAAAGCTAGCAACATTACATAGTTCGAACATCGACCCTCGTGGAGCCAGTCCAAACATGAATGTGAGTCTAGACCTACGTACAACCACTCGGTGCCCCTACAAACACCTACACTATCCTGCAAGGCTAGCAACAATACATAGTTCGAACATCGACCCTCGAGGAGCCAGTCCGAACATGAAAGTGAGTCTGGACCTACCTACTTACAATATGCATCAAGATCTGTGGAAGGTGGACTAGTAGTAATGATGTGAGAATTAATCGCTGAGAATGTGTCGTTGTCGTGAATTCTTCCTTCGTTCTGATTATAGACCGCCGTCTCGGCCAGCTCGTTGTCAATTTCTACTACAGTGGTATGACTAATCTCTCGAGATCGGATTGAGGCATTGGGGTTCGAAGCTAGGAGATGAAATGTACTGAAGTCTGCCCAAACACGATGTGTCCCAGCTCTATCCGCCATATTGGAAGCGAGTAGCGTCTACATCCTAGCCCAAGCCGCGGCCAGGCTTTATTTGAATAGGTTTCCAAAGGTAGTAGTAGCAAGTAAAGCAAGACTGGAAACCAATAAACCAACACTGACTATACTCCATTTAGTGCTCTATCCGCATACACTCGAAACCGATTAATTAGAACAAACTTATGGTTCAGAATTAGTTAGGAGCCAATTTTGTTACACTTCGCTTTCCTGTACCAAACTACCATACGCGCTTCGTTTCAAAAGAATATTAGCAACCAAAATCATCGAAATTACTAATATTCCCTCTAACCCCTCCAACCAAGCCAAACTGCCCGTGCCAGGAGTGGGCTCACGTCGGCTGTGCAACGGCCAGGACTCGAACCAGGGACCCCTCGATCGCAAGGCCGACCCCCCAACCACCAAGCCACCGACGCTTCTCTCGCAGAGGCTCTCGTAACCGCTCCATTACCCTGTCTATTAACGAGGGCACGAATCACGACTACGCTTCCCCGGACCATTGGCGGAGTCGCACGGATTGCACATCTACGCTGTTACTTTACATCACTCAATCATTAATATGGAGCGAAATAAGACGCATGGAGGAGCACACCGCCCTCCCACATAGAACGGTTTCATTACCACCCTGGCCATCATCCGTGTGTTGATCCATCGAAGTCACTATTAGATCAACACGATCGGCTGTGGAGCGAACATATCTATCACACTTACGGGGAAGCTGTCATTTTCATCTAGCTCATTGATTGCCTATTAAACAGAGTAGCCCTATGACACCGATACTACCCTGTAAAGTAAGAGAAGTCACCCAAGCACGCGTCTGTTTGAAGTAGTAATCCTCAACCTGGATGTCTCTGCCAATGCTTGTCAGTATCTGGAACTTTAGGTCTTCTCCTGTTCTAATCATATAACATAGATAACCCATATCCATGTAGTATTTCGAAATGGCGCACATTGGGAGAGGCCCACGTCGAGCAGTTGACCATGGTGGCCTAGTTGGTTGATTGATTGATCGATGTAGAATTTCGTCTATGTGACCACGTACGACGAGAAACCGTTACTTGAGATAACAATGAAACATTACTTGCTAATAGAACATCTTTCCCTAAATCTTAGGTACGCGAGGGTATTGAAATCAAAGACGTCCTAATTTCACCAAATGAGACATCTCAAAGCAAAGGCACACAGCTTGTGACGACTTTATCACTCATACCCGAGAACACAGTACCAAAGCACTTTATTTTCACTCCTTGTACACCACTTACTGATGTGACGGATTACAGCCCCCTTCATCTGATTATAGTCTGTACGTCAACCTCTGACATCTGAGCAATGATTCGTACTTAGACCCAATTTAGACTGAAATTTCGTAACAGTTTGAAATTTACGTGTTAACGCTTCAGAACGCATCCCGAGCGGCATACCATCTTGTATCCGCTTCCGGAATGAGTCCGCCATACTGCTCTTACATGTCAGCCACACAAGTCACAAGCACTAGCTAGTTACCTTAAGATTATTGTAAAATATTGCAAACACTGTCCCAACCTTAGAATAAAAGACAGTTAACTAAAGAATCTTGTCTAACTAAAAAAACCCAAACAACACGAAATCCTCAACATTACGCACCTCACCTTGTGCCCGTGATTGCAGTGAGTCGGGTTCAGTTTTCCTACCACCAGAAACCTTCTACAGTTAATAACCTAGTGTCAATTTGTTAGCACTCAGATAACGCGGAATCAGCTGGTAGCCATTCTGGTGGTGGTGGACCCGTAATTACACACTTTACTCCACTTCATCATAATGGAGGGTATATGACAAATAAATAGCAGCAACCGCCGCTCCTAGCAATCAACTCCAACTCATTCTATCGTCAATCTCCGAACCCTTTTCTCGACCTAGTCGGTCTCGGCTCTCCAGTACAAACGCGGCGCGACTGGATCTCTAAACACCCCGAAGCGAAGCGACCGCCATCCGATCCCCACAACCAAGCGGCACACCGTTGTTCCGCAGCTACACCAGTCGGACCCCTGTGGGCTCTAATCACCCGTAGCGGCCGCCACAGACGCTCGCATGACAACCGGGATATATGACGCAACAGGCCCTCCGTAGCACGTAGACCAGACCAATGCCAGCAGACCCATACGAGCACACAAACACCCGCACCGACCGGGGACCGAAACCGAGGCCTCGCGTAGCAGCCGCATCGACCACCGCTATGCCACAGAGGCTTTCACCAGAATGTAGATCATATATAATCGCCCAGTAAAGACGAGAGACTACTCGGGGCAGTTTATCGGCCTCAATCTGCCAATTTGGCGACGACAACTATTCCTTTAGTCGACCCGAAATATTTGGTTACCAAACTGTTGGTTCGTGTATTCTTGCTAAGAATCCGCCACGCCTTTTCTACCTAGGTACACAATAGTGTGACCTCAAAGTGAAGTACACCACGGTGAGTCTACCCACTACCCACTTGAGAAATATTTCACGAACAAAACCCGTCAGAGCCGATACTGCATGGCTCCTTCGCTACTCAGCATCATAGAAAATTAGACTGACAATCCAGCACGCGATTATTAACAGAGTTCAACCTTCGTCATAGGAAGCTATATCTTACACTGTACAGCTACATTCACCTATCTGTCCACCAACAATTAAACACAGTTCGAGCACTCCGAGGGACCTATACATCTCAAGACAAGACACACCGGGTCAGTACCTGCTACCGAAAAGATATGGAAACCAAAAAAGCAAACGCAAAAACCAACACGTAATACATCGTGATATAATCGAAATCGTCCTTCGTTAGTTTTTTCTGCAAACTACTCACTTTTACGTAAATTATGTCACTTAAATAAAAAGATTAAATCGAGAACTGGTTCCTTTTGTCTCACTACCCTCCCACTCAATGGAAGACGATTTAACACGAGCCTTTGCACTATGGTGACATGGCATCTGCGTACTGACAATAAAGAACTCACTGATGTTAATATAGGGTAGTTCGTTAAAAATTATCGTTCTCACTTCTTGTACGTACTGATTGCGTCACCGCATTCCAAGCTAATCTAAGCAATCACAGTAACCTTTTGCAGCGTACCCTACTCAATTCGAATAAGTCTTCTCACCGTATTAACAGCTACAGATAGTATAGAATCTAGCATAGTTAGATATTCGGGATATTTCGAAACTTTCTCGTGTAATGACAACTTAACTTAGCCCCTATATAATTAGGTGCAAACTCCGCTACCTCATAAACCTCTGCTCACGGATTGCCAGAACTGCTATCGTCTCTTCTGGCACTATATGGAATAGTAGAAATAGGATGAGACTTTTTATTCAAACACGAATTTGTACCCACGAGTAATACCTTTACAACTATATCTTTCCCTGGAGGGTGGAATGCGATATTCCGCTACCAGGAAATTATTTGGTTATACCACTTGTTGTTTAAAAAATAAGCACTCACTATCTACGAAATAAAAAGGAACGGGCTCACCGGGTCTTGTAATCGGGATGCAGCCGACAATCAGGACAGTCACCGTTTCACGTTATTTCATGTAAACCCGACTAGCGAGTCTTTTGGTTGCCACTGCTATTCTCCTCAGCTTGTTGCCCTGGTATCCCACTTCTGATGAAGGCACATGGGGTTTACTTCGGGGTCTGGGGCCTCTTAGTAGCCCATTGTAAGCTTGAACTTACAATCCGCGTGGATATGCGGGCAAGGAGATAGGACAACCTAATACACGAATCACCATACTTCAATCACTGACTACACATTTTACAGCTAGACACACTCGCGATCTATAACCAAGTATATTCAACCGAACTAGGAACGTTCTGCTAGACACGTAGTGCTCGGTCGAGGTTCACAGCAACACTGATCACGATTCGCCGCGCGCCCCACCAAAGTCAATGATCTGTCAAACTCAAATTGACCGAATGAACGAATGACGTCACACTCGACCATAGAGCACTAGTAGTCTTGCATTACGCCAGAGTGAATTTCATTCACCCTAATCACACAATAATTATAACGCGCCGTCATATATAAAACATGAAAAATGAATACATATTTTACAATTTTATAAAAGATTTGTGTATGTTAGTGTTAATCAACTTACGAGGCTGACTGTACCTACACTATACCACACCTATACTATTATATATAGTATTCTCCGTGGAGAAATTCACTGTCATCATCATAGCGAGTTCTGGAACTCAACGTCCGCTTATTGTTTTCGATTCGATTGATTTGATCTTCTGATCTTCTAATCCTGCCCCTCTAGACAAGCGGCAATTCGCTAGCAGGCGTTTGATGGAATAGAATGACGAATGTATAAGATTTGACGTATTTGACATGCGTTAACTACTGTCATTTACGTCAAATCCCATACATTCGTCATTCTATTCCACCAAACGCCGGCTAGCGAATTGCCACTTGTCTAGAGGGGCTGAGCGGCAAACCTCAGTCGTGCGCGTTCGCGCAGCGGAATGTTGTTGAATTTAAAGATTTTAATTCTGCAGATATTTAGTGTATGAAGTTGAGTATCGTAAAAAATTGATACTTGGCAACGTTTTGCAGACACTTACAAGGTTTATATAAACGTGAAAATCTAGACCCCAAAGTGCATACTTTACGAACTAACCTAATAAGCGTATTTTACGTTTACATTTTTATCTTTTAAACCCTACGATTTTTTCTAAATCTGTTTTTTAAACAAATATAAACAAATTCAAAACAACGCTTCAATCTACAGCTCTCTATTTAAGCGCTTTATTATTATTATTATTATTATTTTATTCTTTATTGTACACCAATTAAAATACATTATTATTAAATTATATAAAGGAATCAGTACAATGGGCGGCCTTATCGCTTCAAGCGATTTCTGCCAGGCAACCTTTGGATGGTGAAAAAGTTGCAGGAATGAGTGGTAGTTGTTTGGCGTTACAATGCAAATACATATAGTAAGTACATACTTGGTATATTTATACCTAATACACACATAAATAAATTTACATATATACATAAATACATATAATACCGTAACCTATCTAATACATACACATAATAAATATACTTTACATAATTATAATACATATACAATATATATATCAGATAATAAATGACAAATAGTGCTCCCTTACCAAAGTTTTAAATTTATGCAAATTCTGAGCTTTTCTTATGTCTACTGGTAACTTGTTCCAGAGACGGATCGCCGTAACTGTGAAGGAGTTGTCGTAAAATGTGGGTTTATGCGACGGCATCCTTAGCTTTAAGTTTTCTGATGACCTTAGATGTCTCGAATGAGCATCATGTAGGAACTCAAAACGTCCCTTAAGATAAGACGGGGTTGTCGGTTTGAATAATATGTTGTACAGCAAAGAAAGGATGTGAGTATTCCGGCGAAGTCGTATGGGTAGCCACTTAAGCTCTGTTCGAAACTGCGAAACATGATCATACTTGCGTAAACCAAATATAAATCTTATACAGACGTTTTGGAGGCGCTCAAGTTTATCTAGCTGGCTTTCGGTTAAATCAAGATAACTGACGTCCGCATAATCAAGAATGGGGAGTAACAATGCGTTTGCAAGCGAAATTTTGGTTGCAACAGGAAGGAAGTATTGCAGCTTTCGTAGTGATCCCATCGACGCAAACATCCTACGGCTCACCTCCTGGAGTTGCGTGTCCCAGGAAAGATTGGAATCTATAAATATGCCGAGGTTCCTGACTTTATCTGTAATAGGGACTACTGTGCCATCAAACACAACCGGCGGAAGCTGCGAAGCATCTACCCTTGTTCCTGCAAAAGAGCTGCCTACAATGGCCACCTGAGTCTTCGCGGGGTTGACTTTAAGGCCATAGGTTTTACTCCAGGCAGCTATCCGAGCCAGATCCTCGTTGACCATCTCCACAGCCTCCGCCAACTGTGCGTGTGGCGCCTGTGAGTATATTTGCAGATCATCTGCATAGAGGTGGTAGGAACAACGAAGTTGATTTGTGATAGAATTGATAAAAATTGCGAAGAGTAAAGGAGATAGAACGCCGCCCTGGGGTACGCCAACGGAAGTATTACACCAACTAGACAAAATATTTTCGTTACGTATACGTTGCCGGCGACCACACAGGTAGCTACGAAGCCAATCAATCACCGTCGGAGATATGTTAAGAGAGTGCAATTGGCAGAGCATAATATCAAAGTCAACCGTGTTGAAGGCGTTGCTGAAGTCAAGCAAGGCAATGACTGTCAGCCTCCCGCCCTCCATACCAGACCTGATGTCATCCGTAATTTTGACTAAGGCTGTTACAGTACTGTGTCCAGGGCGGAAACCTGATTGGAAGGGATTGAGGATATTATTTCTAGTGATGAATGCACTAATTTGGTTATGTACGAGACGTTCGAGGACCTTTGAGAGGAATGGGAGTATGGATATGGGACGATAGTCCGTGAAAGATTGTGGTTTAGATTTTTTAGGCAAAGGAACAATTAGACTATCTTTCCATGAGAATGGGAAAGAACAGCTGGATATGGAGTAATTGAGGATGTAGCATATGATAGGAAGGATTTCATCGAGGATGGGAAGGATCATCTTACGGCTGATACTGTCATCTCCAATTGCATTTGATGTGATTGCCATTACGCTCTTCTTAACATCACAAGCAGTGAAAAGATTAAAGACGCAAGGTGAGTAGCTGGGCGTTGGAAGGGATGAAAGAAAAGCCAAAGTCTGCGCTTTTGTGGTCCTACCAAGGTTGGACGAGGCGGCGAAATGTTGATTTAGTAGATCAATATTCAAAGTTTTTGGAATGGTGTTTTCACGTGTTTTTCCAACGCCCAATGTTTTCAGAAATTTCCAGACCTTTGCCGGATCTCCATTTTGAATACTATTATGAATGTGCTGGCGTTGTGCGTTCCTACACACCCTATTGCAATGATTTCGTATTGTCACATATTTCTTGTGATTAGCCTCGGTTGGCTTGATTCTATATTTAAATTTAGCTGCTGCTTTTTTGGCTATGAGTCGCTTGATATCCGCGGTGAGCCATGGCGATGGTGGATGTTTAATTTTAACTGCCCTTATGGGCGCATGTTTGTCGTACAATGAAATGACGTTCGACGTAAATATGTTCACTTGTTCATCAATTGACTCGGAAGTGACAAGTGGAGTCCAATCGATATTGCCAGCATCCTCACGAAGGCTTATATATATATTATATTATATGAAAACTAGCTAATGGCCAAACGTTCGCATAGCGAAAACTTGAATTTCTCCGAAGTTTATGCATGCACTAATTTTATTCATACATACATAATTACACACTAATTTTTGGACAGATTTTTTTTTCTTCTAAGTCCATGGAATAATAAAAGTTTCGCCAGGACAACGTACGCCCAGCGGAATCAGTTTTTAGCAAATTTCTCCACAATGGCTGCAGGCACAATTTTTTTTGCCATACACAATTATCCGACGTCATACACTAAATATCTGCATAATTAAAATCTTTAAATTCAACAACATTCCGCTGTGCGAACGCACACGTCTCCGTCAGAGCCTCTTCCATTGTTAGCTGGTGCACTCACTAGCAGGTGAGGTTGGCTTGGGCCCCTCGTCGTTGTACAATGGTAGAGAAACAAATTAATTTTTTAAAATTAAAATAAAGTAAAAAACACTAACAGTAGTCAGTTGTAAACTATTGATAAACGTTATGTTCATGTGGCCTTCATATTTTCCGTGTGGTATTTGCTGATAGTAAGCTGTAGCCTGTGTCTGTTGAAGTTTCACGCCAGAGCACACATCAAAATGAGTCACATTAAGTTCATAAGGGCCCTAAAAGTAAAAGCTCTTTATTATTCAAAACTATTTAAAATTATGAACGTTTTGCATCAATTGCTTTAACTTCGAGGCAGTTCTTTAGGCATAAGTCAAGTTTTTTTAAACAAGGGCGCAAGTTAGTGCGACCAGGAAAATCCCACCTTCAGAATATACATATAAAGGTTTTTTCTTAATATAAGAGCAGCTGATCTATTGAAAAAGGGAATGTACCAATGTTCAAGATTAAAATTATGTTGAGAAAGCGGTCATCATTATCATTAGCACAAAGTCAATCCACGTTGCACCCAAAGCTTGTAGGTACTTTGAAGGTCGTCTTCTATTTTTTCTCTTGATTTCACTTAGAGATGTTGACTTTGAATACTAGAGGAAAGCCTGCACCTAAGTCTTGTCCGTCAGTCGGTATACCGGTCAGCAAATCTTAGTCTTGATTTTCAGGCACAATCCATACACCCATTGCCTAAACGGTAAGTGTTGAATGAATTTTTTTCAAGCATTTAGTATGCTAACTATTCAAATAAATTAAAATAGGAAAAAGCGGATCGTCGACCCAAGATGGAGGACTCGGTGGCTCAGTGGTCAGAGCATTCCTCCTGTGAGGGACAGATTGTGGGTTCCAGTCCCGTCTGAGCTGATTTGCTTTTTCGTATCTTAATCGGGAAGTATTGAAGATTATAAATCTAAGGTTTTGTTATATCAATACTTAATTCTATATAGTAGGTATACTTACATAGTTAACGCCATTTTTGGGAAAAAATTGTTGAAAATTACCAAATGTTACAATCACCGTCAATAAAACTAGTGATAAAAAATACATGTTTTCGTCGAAACTACTTTCTGAATGTCAACAAGTTGCATATAGAATTACACTAATCTGTTTTTAATATGTAGGTGGACATATAGACGTCAATGGGAACGTTTTCCTTTTGAGGGTTCCGTTCAAGGATCCGTACTTACCTGTTCAGCTTGGAATTGAACGTTTTGTCGGACAGCATCAGAGACTTACATGAACAGCCTCCTTGGTTGCTCATGTATGCTGATGACATTAGGTTGATGGACGTGTTGAAGGTTGTTGCGACGGCTGAAAGCGTGGAAGGAGGCGCTTGAGAACGGCGGTATAAAGCTAAATGTGGCGAAGACAGACTACTTGGCTTTGAAGTCAACAGATCCCACACCCGTTCGCATAGGCGATGACGTAATCGAGCGCACGGACCAGATCAAGTACCTGGGATCTGTACTTCACGTGACTGGTGACATCGACTACGACGTCAAAGCACGTATTACCGCCGCGTGAGCCAAGTAGCGGGAAATGACAGGCGTCATATGCCATCCTCGAATGCCAGTCAGGTTGAATATGCTGCGGTGGATGTGCGGCGTCACGCATAAAGATCGCGTGAGGAACTCCCGCATCCGCGGCGGCCTTCATGTCCATCACATCGTAGATAAAATGCAAGAGAGTCGCCTTCGCTGGTGTGGCCACGTCTTACGGCAACAGCCAGGCCACATGGGTAACAAATGCCTGGCAATAGCGCCCCCGCCGGGTCCAGGTAGAAGGGGTAGGCCAAAAGTCCTGGCTTGACGTCGTGTAGGATGACATGCGTGCGAATGATCTCACTACTATGGATGCCCAAGATCGTGCGTAGTGGAGGTGGAAGAGCGGAATTGGGCCCAAGCTTCTCAACAGCATCAATTGAAACAAATACTCACCTTTTTGATAATAAAGCGATGATCAATATCCAAGTTTTCCTTTAAATTTAACGCAGTGACGGGATGGTCACATGGATTCTTTATTACGTATTTCCACGCGTACATTGTTAAATGAGGAACGCCTACGTCAGAGCCTCGTCCATTGTTAGCTGGTGCATTCACGAGAAGGTGAGTTTGGCTTAGACCTCGAGGACAATGGTAGATAATTCAATCAATTTTTTCAATAAGAGTAAATTAAAAGACACTGGCAGTAGTCAAATGTGAACTATTGAGAAATGTTATGTTCACATTAGATACATATTTTCCGTGTGCTGTTTACTCATAGAAAACTGTAACCTGCTCCTTGAAGTTTCACGCCAGAGCACTGCACATCAAAATGAGTCACGTTAAATTCATAAGTGCCCTTAAAGTAAAATTACTTTATTATTTAGAACTATTTCAAATTGTGAACGTTTTGCATCTGTTGCTTTAACTTAAAGACAGCTCTTTATGCTTGAGTCACCCAGCCTGGTTTTTTGAAGCAAGAGCATAAGTTAGGCGATGCGACCGGGAATGTCCCACCTTCAGAACGTAAACATGAAGGTTTGTTTTCTTTTTTAATATTAGAGCAGCTGCTCCATTGAAAAAAAGGAATATGCCAACATTCGGCATTGGAATTATATTGAATAAGCGGTACCCTATGTATAAGTATAATGACTCGGTCTCGGAAATCTCACACATTCACACTGATGTATCTGAAGTCACCAAAATCCTCAAATCCCTGGACATCAACAAGTCGGCGGGCCCGGATAAGATACCACCTAGTTTTTTAGTTAGATGCGCCGACACTATATCGGTCCCTGTGACGTTGTTATTTAAAAAATCACTGTCTGAGTGTACTGTACCGTCAGTTTGGAAGGCAGCCTTTATTACCCCAATTCACAAAAAAGGATCAAGGACAGAAGTCACCAATTACAGACCCGTATCCAAATTATGTGTATTGGCAAAGGTATTGGAAAAAATTGTATACAATCGGTTGTATGGTGCGTTAAAGAGTAGCTTTAGTGGTTTTCAACACGGTTTCCTAAGGTGTCGCTCAACAACGTCTAATCTTATACTAAGCAATGATTATATATCCGATGCTATGAGTAAATCTAACCAAGTCGATGTCGTTTACACAGATTACAGTAAATGTTTCGATAGAATTGATCACACCATATTAATTTCAAAGCTAGAGCATATCGGCATACGGGGTGACCTACTTAGGTGGTTTGCATCATACATACTTAACCGTTCCCAAGCCGTCGTAGTCGAAAACTACATATCCAGTTGGGTTATGGTGCCTAGTGGCGTGCCCCAGGGCTCCCTGCTAGGGTCACTATTGTTCCTAATCTGTGTAAACGACATCGAGAAGTGCTTTCTCAACTCTCATCTCTTATTATTTATTTTTTTTTAAACTCTCGCGTTCCATGATATATAATTAACGAATATATATTTAATTAACGAAACGAAACGAATGAAACGAATATATATAATTAACGAAAGTCAGCCTGTGACCACGGCCGGTGTAACCTGGTCGAAACGTCAGGCAATCAAAGGTATGTAAGTACCTATACCATGATCGCGTTAATTCCCGTTTCGTTAATTATATATCTCATCTCTTATGTTTTGCAGACGATATGAAAATTTTCAAGTACATAGCTACTTCTGCTGATGTCATTGCACTCCAAAAAGATCTGGCTCGGTTGGACGACTACTGTATTAGAAATAAATTAGACTTAAATCTATCTAAGTATACAGTAGTGACATTCAGTCGGAAGGCAATGAACATAGCGTCGGAGTATTATCTGAAAGGGTTTAAAATTCAACGGTGCAACAATGTGCGTGACCTGGGCGTAACTCATGATTCCAAACTACTATTTGATGATCACATAGAACAGATGGTTAACAAGGCATATCGGGCCCTAGGATTCGTGATTCGTACCTCTAATAGTTTTAAGGAAGTTAAAACTATGAAGATACTGTACTGCACATTTGTACGTAGCATATTAGAGTATAATAGTCAAGTGTGGAACCCTAGGTATGATAAATATATCACCCGTATAGAAAGTATTCAAAAAAAGTTTGTTAAATATCTATGTTATAGATTAAAAATCAAATATACATCAGATGACTACTTGAAACTATGCGCTAAGTTCCACATTCTCCCTTTGACCGTACGCCGCGAGATAGCTGATATAACTTATATTTTAAAAATACTGAACGGGTCTATTGACTGCCCAGTTCTGTTATCTAAAATAGGCTTCACTGTCCCTGTCAAAGTGTTCAGACACTATACACCTATCCAAATTGGTTTTACCCAAAGCTTGTAGGTATTTGATTTAGAGATGTTGATTTTGAAGGCAAAAGGAAAGCCTGCACCTGAGTCTCGTCTATTAATCAGGCGGTATACCGGTCAGCAAATCTTGGTCTTGATTTAGAGGCCTCATCCTTCTTTTTTTCACATGTTTGGTATGCCAACTATTCAAAACGATCAAGATAGATAGGTAAAAGCGAATCAATTCAGGTGGGACTCGTCGCCCCAAGACGGAGGTATAGGAAAATTTGAATAGCTTCAAGCGTGATTCGGTGGCTCAGTGGTCAGAGCATATGTTATAGTACACTTATTTCTGTAAAGTTATATACTTACATAGTTAAATGAAATTTTCAACAATTATTTCCCAAAATAGGCGATTTTGGGAAATAATTGTTGAAAATTTCCAAATTTTACAAACACCGTCAATAAAGCTAATGATAAAAAATATATGTTTTTATCGAAACTACTTTCTGAATGTCAGCAAGTTGCAAATAGAATTATACTAATCTAATTTTAATATGTACGTTTTTAATAAATATGTAGATAGGTAGTTAAGATCACAAAATATCACAGGGGGCAGGGGGGTCAAACACGCCACGAAATAAGTCCTATGGCCGTGGCATGGATTTCGCAACATGTAATGTTGCCAGAGTCGTCTTTTTATTTTTTTCAAATCTTTTATTGTTCAGATATGATTATAATAGTAGTTGAACTTTAGTGAAAGTTAAATTTAAGTGATTTTTTTTACCACATACATTTTGGCGCTAAAAACTAACATATAGCTTTAATTCATATTTTATGTAGGTACCCAAGAACACTTGGGCAATGAATACCTTCCATTTTAGATATAAATCATTGAAATCCGTACGATGGTTCAGAAGACATGAGGTAATAAAGAATATTAAAAACATACATACAAGATATGTGCGAAAGACATAAACCTTCTTGGCAGTCGGGTAGGGGGTGCTCGTTGGGTAACCTCCACGTCGGCTTCTCCGTTTCTTCCCCCTTTGGACCGCGGTCCTGGGGAGCGGAAGCGGGGGGGCTGGTGCACCCTGGACAACGGCTAACATACTCCTACCTTGGGAGTTCTGTTGGCCGTTGACGAATAACCCAACGGCTGACCTCACGAGGAGGTCGTGGGATGGCGGGCCTGCAAGGCCCGCGGGAAGGGGTCCGTAGGATACCCTTCCATTTCAACAGCCCTTTTTAGGGCTAGCTGACACCATTGCACGAGGGGGTCGTGGTATGGCGGGCCTGCAAGGCCCGCGGGAGGAATTCGTAGGGTTCCTCCCTCCTCAACAGCCCTTTTTAGGGCTAGCCGTCGCTCCCGGTACCCCTCTGCTTCAGCAGAGGAGACACGGGAGAGGCGATGGGATCCGTTGGATCCGGGGACGGGTCGGCCTACTGCTCGCGCAGGGGCTGACGGGCATTCGTGCCACCGTTGGCGTTGGGAGAGCTGGCTACTCCCCCGCATCGCGTAACCTCCGAGATATCGACAACGACCTGAGTGCTAGCCACACTCGGGAACGCCGATATCCTGGAGGCCGTGGGGCTTGCCTTAATTGGCCGGCCCACGACAAGGAAAAGTCTGAAAACCCGACAGCGAAGTCGCTTAAAACCTGTGGATACCTGGGGAGCTCCACAGTATATACCCCGCTTCCTGGAATGGCCGTCACCCAGGAAGTGTCCTTAGTACGGTTCTACTCGTGGGACATCATGGAAGCTCTCTTTAATACAAAACCAAAAACCCAACCCAGTGAAACAGTCTGCGCGGAGGTCGCGCAGCACCACGACGCGGAGGTCGCGTCCCAGACGGTGTCGGAGAATTTCGACACCGCTGATAGCCGAGACAGAAGTCCGGTGGGTCTACGGACCCGAAAATCCTTGCGGCGCAAGAGGACTGCCCGCAAAAAAGTCCCTCACCGACAGAAGACGGAGTCGGAGGCCGAGTCTACGCTCGCCGCCCCGTCCTCTTGCACCAGCAGCTGTCATAGTGGCGACGAGCTGCTGCGCCCCCCCCCCCCCCGCCTAAGCTGGTGGCGGTCAGCCGCCAAAAGGCGCGGGGTGGCCAGAAGGGTGCCCCTCAAACCCATCCCTCACGGGCCTCTGTCCCGGAGGATGTGGTGGCGCCGCCGAGTTCCTCCACCTCGGCGGCGCCCTTGCCATGTACCGGTGACAGCACCTCCACAGAGGTGATGGAGGCCCTTAAAGGTCTGGCTAAGGCCCAGACCGGGGCTATGAAGCCGGAGGAGGACCGGCTCATGCGGACGACGTTGCGCCTCATCGAGCACTACAACCTGCTCAGGGCGGAGCTGGCCAGCGCGCAGCTAGAGCGGGCTGAGCTCAGTAGGAGGCAGGCTGCAGTGCTCGAGGAGACTGAGCGGCAGGCGGCGGAGTACCGCACGGAGATGGCCAAGATGGCGGCTGAAGTGGCAGCGCTCCACGAGGCCATCGCCGTGAGTACACAGCTGCCGGACGAGCGTGTGACCCGTGCGGCACGGCGAAGGCAGGAGCCATCTCTGGTGCCGCCGTTGCCGCCGGTGCGGTCGAGGTCGCCGGTGCGGCCGTGATTGCCGCCCCCGGCGCAGCCGTTGTCGCCGGCGCCGCCGCCTGTACCGGCGCGTTTGCCGGTCCCGCCGCCGACGCCGCCGCGTCTGCCGCCGCGTCTACCGCCGCATCTGCTGGCCCCGCCGCGAATACCGGTCCCACCGCCGCCGGCGCATATGGGGCCCACCAACCCGGTGGAGGCCTGCATGGCGACGATGGTCGCCATGGAAAAGCGGCAGGCGGTGCACGAGGAGTGGACGCGGAGTTGTCTGGAGGCCCTCATGGACTCCATCCGTCCTCCCCCCCCTGGCGCCGCCGAGTGGGGGATATGCCGGAGCGGTAAAGCGGGGCCCCAACCGTACGGTGACGGCGGGGACCTCGCAGGAGTCGGCCCGTAGCGTGCCCACTGCGCCTGCTGCTCCGGCCACTGTCGCCGCGTCGGCCGGGAGCGCCCAAGCCAAGGGCAGGGGCAAGGGAAAGGGCAAGGGGAAGTCGTCCTCGGTCCCTGCCCCGGCCCCAGCCCGGGCCCCAGCTCTGGCACCGGTTTCGGCCCCGACTGCCTCCAGTAGCTCTGCACCGGCAGGGGGCTGGGACGTGGTCGGCGAGGCCAAGAAAAGGCGGAATGCTCGCAAAAAGGCAGCCAAAAGGGCCAAGAAGGCCCTGGCAGCTGCGAAGGGAGCGTCAGGAAAGCTGCGCGTCCCCCGTACCACCGCTGTCGTCTTAACGATGACACCGGAGGCTACGGAGAGGGGCGTGCAGTACCCCCAGTACCCCCTGGAGGCGAGGGGCCTCATTGAAATGAGGGCCCTCGATGTGTCGGGGACCCTCCGAGTGACACACACTCGGACGGGTGCCCGGCTCATCCACGTCCCTGGCGCTACAAGCGGTCCCAAGGCCGATGCCATAGCGGCTAGGTTTAGGGAGACGCTGAATGCAGCCGACGTCCGGGTGTCCAGGCCCACCAAGTGCGCAGAACTGCGCATTTCGGACCTGGACGACTCCATCACGGCCGATGAAATTCGGGCCACCGTGGCGGAGGCCGGGGGTTGCCCCCTGGAGGCGGTTAAGGTCGGAGCGATTCGCTACGGCCGTCGCGGACAGGGGGCAACAGTTGTCGGCTGCCCCATCGCAGCAGCCCAAAAGGCTGCCGACCGGCGGATTCTCGCGGTAGGCGGCGTTGTAGGAGTCCGGGTACGGCTCCTGCAGGCTCGGCCGGACAGGTGCTTCAGGTGCCTGTCGGCCGGCCACGTGGGTGTGCAGTGCAAGGCGGAGGTGACGGTCGGTGACCGTTGCTTCCGCTGCAGCCAACCCGGTCACAGGGCCGGTAATTGTGAAGCTCCGCCGCACTGTTTCAGGTGTGCGGCGGAGGGCAAGCCGGCCGACCATAGGGTTGGCAGCAAGGCCTGCACCCGCGGGGAGCCGCCGCCGCGAGGCGGGCGTTCCGCCAATGGTTCGGGGCGGGATGCGGAGATGGTTCCATAATGGATCCTCATCTCCGCATCCTGCAGGCGAACCTGGGCCACGGTGTCGATGCTCAGGCACTTCTGCTCCAGAGCATGGCACAGTGGTCCATCGACGTCGCCGCTGTCGCCGATCCGTACACTCACCGGCCCCTCGGGCCTGCCTGGGTGGTCGACCTGGATGGATCGGCGGCACTGGTGCATAACGCCGCTGCGGGTGCCCCTCCCCTTGTCGTGATCGCAAGGGAGCATGGCATCGTAGCGGCGCGGGTGGGGGAGATTGCGGTCGTGGCCGTTTATTTCACGCCGAGATCACACCGACTCATAGGGCAGTATCGGCGGTCGCTGGAGCGGCTGACCGACGTCGTCAATGCCTGCACGCCTCGTCCGGTTCTTGTGCTCGGGGACTTCAACGCCTGGTCTCAGGCCTGGGGTTCCCGGCGCACAAACGCGCGGGGCAGGGCTCTGGAGAGCTGGGCCGATTCTCTCGGCTTAGTTCTCCAGAATCGCGGGGCCGAAGCCACGTATATGGCCACGTTTGTGGCGGGGGAGAGCAGTTCGATCGTAGATCTATCGTTCGCGACCGCTTCCCTGTCACTCCGCGTGCGGGGCTGGCGTGTCGCCGCGGAAGTGGAGACACTGTCGGATCACCGATACGTTCGGTTTGATGTCTCCCCTCCCCCGAGCGATGCGCCAGTCATTTCGGCCCAACGCGTGCCGCGCTGGGTGTTGGGGCGACTGAATCGGGAGGACCTCCTGGAGGCCGCCATCGTATAGGCCTGGGCCATTGCGCCGGACAGGCCTGTCGATGTCGACGACGAAGCGGCGTGGTTCCGGGAGGCCATGACACGGGTCTGCGATGCGAGTATGCCTAGGGCTCCAGCCTATAATCCGAGGCGTCGGGTCTACTGGTGGAATGCGGAGATCGCGAGGCTGCGTATGGCCTGCGTGATCACGCACCGCCGGTGGGCCCGATTCCGTAGGAGGCGTACTCGTCCCGCAGACTCGGAGCCCCGATTGGCGGAGCTTCATGAGGGATACAGGGAGGCCCGGAATGCCCTTCGAGCGGAGATCAAGCGGTCAAAGGCCGCTTGTTACCGGGAGCTCCTGGAGACGCTGGAGCGGGACCCATGGGGGCGGCCTTACCTTATGGTAAGAGAAAAGCTGCGCCCCCGGGCCCCTCCGCTGACCCAGGTGCTCGAACCGGCTCTGCTCGGAGGAGTGGTGGAATCCCTGTTCCCGGCGCGAGCGGAACATGTTCCGCCGCAGATGGCTCCGCCGCCTCGGTCACCTACGGCGCCCAGTGTGGTGATTGACGACGACGTGCCCGAGGTCACTTGGGTAGAACTAGAGCTGGCGGTGCGAAGGCTTAGGGCCAAGAAAAGCACCGCCCCGGGACCCGACGGCATTCCAGGCCGCGCGTGGGTCCTAGCTCTAGGGGAGGACGGCCTCGAACCCCGACTGAGAGGGTTCCTCAGCGCATGTTTGGAGCGGGGCCAGTTTCCGAAGATGTGGAGGACGGGGAAACTGGTCCTCATCCGCAAGCAGGGACGCCCGGCGGACGAGCCGTCCGGGTACCGGCCCATAGTGCTGCTCGACGAGGTGGGCAAACTCTTCGAAAGAGTTATTGCCAAGCGCCTCGTCGAGCATCTCTCTAGAGTGGGGCCGGACCTGGCGAACACCCAGTTTGGGTTCCGCCGGTGGCGTTCCACTGTGGATGCCATCATGCGCGTGAGGACTCTGGCGGGGGATGCGGTTGCCCGGGGCGAGGTGATGTTGGCGGTGTCCTTGGACATCTCCAACGCCTTCAACACCTTGCCCTGGAGTTGCATCAGGGAGGCACTCGTGTACCACGACGTGCCTCTCTACCTCCGCCGCATAGTCGGGGCGTACCTGTCGGAGAGAGCCGTCATCTACCCAAGTTCGACGGGAGTCGGTAGGCGTGAGATGTCGTGCGGTGTTCCACAGGGGTCGGTCCTGGGGCCGCTCCTGTGGAACATCGGTTACGACTGGGTGCTTCGCGGTGACTTCGCGTACGGGGCCACCGTCACGTGTTACGCGGATGACACGCTAGTGACGGTGAGCGGGGCTACGCACCGCGAAGCGACCCTGAGGTCCACGACCGCGGTTGCTCAGGTCGTCGACAGGATCCGGCGGCTGGGTCTCGAGGTGGCTCTGCACAAGTCCGAGGCCATGTTCTTTCATGGCCCTCGGCGCAGGCCAGGCCCGGGAGCCAGCCTAACAGTGGGAGGTACTCCCATCGACATCAAGCCCCGGTTGAAATACCTGGGGCTCGTGCTTGATGGTCGATGGGACTTCGGACAGCATTTCCGAAGTCTGCGCCCCAAGTTGGTGCTCACGGCGAATGCCTTGGGCCGGTTGTTGCCCAACTTGAAGGGCCCAGAGTCCTCCTGCAGGAGACTCTACGCGGGTGTCGTGCGGTCCATGGCCCTATACGGGTGCCCCGTGTGGGCGGACACCCTGGAGGCCAGATTCCTGCCTCTGCTCCGTACGGCGCAGAGCACGATGGCCTCCAGGGCCATCAGGGGATACCGCACGATATCCTTCGAAGCGGCGAGTCTCCTGGCCGGATCGCCACCGTGGATCCTGGAAGCGAGGGCCCTTTCGGCACTATATAAGTTCCGAAAGGAGGCGCGGGAGCGGGGATTCGATCCCGAGCCCGAGGATATTCGGGCCGAGAAATCCCGGCTCCACCAGGTCATGGTGGCCGAGTGGGAGCGACGACTTGGGCAACCACGCGCAGGGCACGCCGTCATTGCGGCGGTAAGGCCCATCATGGGGGAGTGGCTAGAGATGCAACACGGTAGCCTCTCGTACCGTCAGACGCAGATTATCACCGGGCACGGTAGCTTCGGGCGGTATCTGCATCTGATGGGTATAGAGCCAACGCCCGAGTGCCATCACTGCGACGCGAGCGTGGACTCGGGGCTGCACACGCTCACCGAGTGCCCGGCGTTTGAGACGCCGAGGCGGGAGCTTGTGACGGCCTCCTTCTGCGAGCAGGTCATGCTCGCGAAGGAGACAGCAGAGCGGGCGCGGCGCGATGAGCGAGAAAGGCTCGCTGACATCGCTGCACGCGCCCGAAGGCGGCGCGGGCGTCGGAGGGCGCAGACTGACCTCCGCCCCCCATGAGCGCGGGCCTGAGGGTGACGGGTGGAGCCGCCCGTCACCCTAGCAGAAGCAGGCCACGGCGGCGGCGCGCATCGTAGGACGATGCGCGCCTCCCCACACCGAGGTTGAGTCGGGGACCGCGTGGTCCCCCCCTTCCCGAGGAGGGCCAGACCGAGAGGGATGGCCCTGGGTCAGCCGGGGTGCGAGGGATATGTCGCATGACAACCTCACCTTCGGCCTAGCACTACGACCCAGAGACGGCGTGCGGTTTAGTCGGTTCGAGTCCGACATAACCTGCCCCTCCGGCTCCGGAGGGGTGGGTATCCGTGGGGATTTCCCGCACGTAAAAAAAAAAAAAAAAAAAAGGCAGTCGGGTAGAAAAGAAATGTGCCAACGTTCAAGATTATAGAATTTAGAAAGCAGTAAAGTGAAATATCCACTGGCAAGCACTAATTAAGTAATGCCCTCTTACCAAGACGTAGTAGGTACCTATCTTATCACTGGAAAAAGTTTTTGGTGATTTCTGTCATTTCTAATAAGTACCATATCTTATCTATCATATAATAACTATCATACCTGACTCGGGGCTGCACACGCTCACCGAGTGTCCGGCGTTTGAGATGCCGAGGCGGGAGCTTGTGGCGGCCCTGGGGTTGAGAGTGCTCACGCTCTCCACCCTGCTCGCGGCGATGGTCCGCTGCGCGGATGCGTGGGCGGCCAGCGCCTCCTTCTGCGAGCAGGTCATGCTCGCGAAGGAGACAGCAGAGAGGGCGCGGCGCGATGAGCGAGAAAGACTCGCTGACATCGCTGCACGCGCCCGAAGGCGGCTCGGGCGTCGGAGGGCGCAAACTGACCTCCGCCCCCCATGAACGCGGGCCTGAGGGTGACGGGTGGAGAAGCCCGTCACCCTAGCAGAAGCAGGCCACGGAGGAGGCGCGCATCGTAGGACGTTGCGCGCCTCCCCACAGCGGGGTTGAATCGGGGACCGCGTGGTCCCCACCTCCCGAGGAGGGCCAGACCGAGAGGGATGGCCCTGGGTCAACCGGGGTGCGAGGAATATGTCGCATGACAACCTCACCTTCGGCCTAGCACTACAACCCAGAGACGGCGTGCGGTTTAGTCGGTTCGAGTCCGACATAACCTACCCCTCCGGCTCCGGAGGGGTGGGTACCCGTGGGGATGTACCGCAGGTAAAAAAAAAAATAACTATCATACCTTAAATGGTGCCATAGAGTGTTTTAATGTGTTTTTGATCCCCAGATAAAATAGGCTCTATCGAACTATTCCCAGATTATTATTCTAATTATGTTGATAAATTTAAGGGCACAGATTATTATTAGATTATTAGAGAAAAATTATGTTGTTTTGATACTTGTGCTTACTGTCTCATCTTAAACATCCATCCGGTACAAAAGATATCCATTTTTCTCTCAAATATAAAGTATTTTATTCCACGTGACGCCAGTAGGAAGCAAGCACTGTATCATAATCATAACCCTGCAATGCCAACAACTCATGCGATCTTACTCGCAGATCACAGTTACTTTTTATTCAGATTTCAGTGGAATAGTTCAAGGGCTTAATATTTTTTCAATTACAGTAATCAATTTCACAAAAAGAAAATAGGTTTTTTCAACTTAATTTAATTCGCATCACTTTTTTATGAATGTACATGTAAAAATAGTGCAAGAAATGACAGAGTTTTTACTAAATAGTGTCGACTTGAAACTGAATGTTCCATAGAAAAATTGCTTCCCCAAAAACGCTGAAGTAGTTTCAGTTACAGGTATTCGCATGCCATAATGGCCCTGAAAATAAACTACCATTGTTACAAAAATTACTTACTAAAAATAAACACCTACAAAACTTTCGCAAGTGTTATTTTAACTTGAATGATCTGCTCGTGAGGTCAAATAATATGTATAATAGAAATTGTACACTTTTCTTCTCGGTGGCTGATTAAATTGATAGTAAGTACAGACCTTTAGTTTGATAGCACTACAAGGTCTATAAATAAAATCGTTTAACTTAAATAATTTTCAATTGTTAGGTACTTGTATAATTCTCGTTTTAAACTTTTTACACCAGGGGCTCTATTCAGCAAAACTACATATTTTAGAAGTGTGACTTCAAAACTTACGAAGGTGCCTAAAACTTACAAAATTATAATTTTATAGAAACGAAATTGAAAAATAAATCAAATTATGAGTGATTCTTGAAGTTTAATCGTCTTCTTCATCATAGCGTTAATCCCAGTGGCATCCTTAGCTATCAACTTGGAGTCTGATGTCCGTTTTTAACAGTCCACCTGCGAACGACTGCCATAGATGTTCGTATGGCAACCAGGACCGACGGCTTAACGTGATCTCCGGGGCTCGACCAGACCAATGCAAATACCCATATTCATGCATACAAATATTTGCACTGAGTGGGGATCGAACCCGCACCTCCTGCGCAGCGGCCAGGTTCACTACCGCTACGCCACGGAGGCTATCATGATTCTTAAAGTTTAAAAAAGTCTCTAAGGTTTTGTTTTGACATAATATATCATACAGAATACCGATCTTTTTCTTCCAAATTTAATTAAAAACACACGTTACGAAAACTGTGGCGTTACTGAATTAGCTTCTAACCAGCATCATTGATACATTTACTCACCTTTTTGATAATACAGCGATGATCAATATCGAAGCTTTCCTTTAAAATTAACGCAGCGACGGGATGGCCACATGGATTCTTTATTACGTATTTCCACGCGTACGTTGATATGTTACTCCCTTTGTACACGAAACTCTTTATCTAAAATACAAATTAAGCCTAAATTACAATTAATTAGGGTTAAATTTAATTGTCTGCATGTTACCTATACCAGACCTAAACTATGCAGCATATAACTAATTTTTATCTTGGGCTATGAGTGTTGCATACTTTGTACTATATAGTATTCTCAGTGGAGAAATTCACCATAGCGAGTTCTGGAGCTCGATGTTCGTTTATTGTTTTTTAATTCGATTGATTGATATTCTGATCTTCCATTCCTAAGCGGAAAGACTCCTTCAGAACCTCGTCCATTGTTAGCTGGAGATAGGACACGACGGTATTACCGTCCAATTGGGCAGTCCGACTGGGGAAGTACCTCTGCCCTGCAGAATATCGCGGCCATAATAACCTCGTGTTGTGTTCCCGGCGGTGAGTAGGGTAGCCAGAGCTCACTGAAGAGGTTTTGTGCTGCATGTCAGTGGAAGACCAAAGGCTTTTCCTGCGTTGTTTTCTACACTGACGGCACAGAAACTCTCTGCGTTTACTGGGTCGGCAGCACGAGTGTGACTCCCTTGGTGTTGCACACGTCCATAGGCCACAGTAACCACTTACCATCAGGTGGGCCATGTCCTTGTTTACTACCTCAGTTATATAAAAAGGTAATATTGGCTTAGGCCCCTTGCCGTTCATAACAATAAATTAAACAACACTAACAGTAGTCAGTTGTAAAGTATTGAGAAACGTTATGTTCATGTTGCATACATATTTTCCGTGTGCTGTTTGCTCATAGGAAACTGTAGCCTGTGTCTGTTGTAGTTTCACGCCAGAGCATAAATCAAAATGAGTCACGTTAAGTTCATAAGTGCCCTAAAAGTAAAAACACTTTATTATTTAGAACTATTTCAAATTGTGAATGTTTTGCATCTATGGCTTTAACTAAAAGGCAGGTCTTTAGGCATGAGTCGCTCAGCCAAGTTTTTTGAGATAATGGCACAAGTAAGCCGGTGCACCTGTGAAAGTCTCACCTTCAGATTATATATTCACCTTAATATAATATTAGAGCAGCTGCTCTATTAAAAAAAGGAATGTGCCAACGTTCAAGATGGAAATTATATTGAGTAAGCGGTTATCATTTTCGTCAGCACAAAGTTCACGTTGCACCTAAAGCTTGTAGGTACTTTGAAGGTCGTCTTCCACTATTTCTCTTAATTTGGCTTAGAGATGTTGACTTTGAAAACAAGAGGAAAGCCTGCTCCATTAGTCGGTAAACCGTTCAGCAAATCTTGGTCTTGATTTTAGGGCCCCATCCATATACCAGTTGATTAAACCGTAAGAATTGAATGTTTTTTTTTTTTCAAAAAATTAATTTGCTGACTGTTTAAATTTATTAAGATAGGTAAAGGCGAATCAAATCAGGTGGGAGTCGTCGCCCCAAGACGGAGGTATAGGAAAATTTGGATAGTTTCATGGTTAATACTTACATAGTTAACGCCATTTTTGGGCAATAATTGTTGAAAATTACCAAATGTTAGAAATACCGTCAATAAAGGTAATGATAAAGAATACATGTTTTCATCAAAACTACTTTCTGAATGTCAACAAGTTTCACATAGAATTACACTAATCTATTTTTAATATGTAGTTGGACACGTAGACGTGGGTACGTTTTCCTTTTTTTCTGGGTTCCGTACCTACAACTGAAAAAGGACCCTCATTGCTACTGATCATTTGTTCATTATCTGACGATCAAGAACTTGTTAGAAAGTCTAGTTCCAAAGCTGTGACAAACCACACTTCTAGGCAAAGAATATAAGAATATAACTAGGTACTACTCACCTACTATACTTACTAAGTCAACGTAACCAAGTAACCAGACCACAGGAATCAAAATAGAGTACTTTCCCCCACTAGTCACATCAACCGTCTCTATTAGATGATCTAGACTTAGAATTATGGAATTTGGCAAGGAGTAAAGTGAAGTATCCACTGGCAAGGACTAATTAAGTAAGCCTTTTACCGAAACAGTCCCTTACTTATGGAAAAAGTGTATAGCGATTTCTGTTATTTCTAGTAAGTAGGTACTCATACCTTAAATGGTCCGATACAGTGCTTTGATCAGCTTTTGATCCCCACATGCAGTAAGATCGACCGACATATTCTTATATTATTATAATAAATTATTTTGATAAATTTAAGGGCTTAGGTATTCTTTATTTTAGCTGACAAAGATTTTTCTAAAATCTGTAAATGCAATCGTTATTCCTGTAACCAACGGTCAAGGTACATGATGATACCTGTGCTTATCTATCCGATACAAAGGATGTCCGTTTTTCTCTCAAATAAAAAGTATTTCATACCTGTGGTGCGGCTACCCACGTGACTTCAGTTGACAACGAGCACTGTATCGGTAGTTGTATCATACAACTTTATGCGCCGAGCACAGTTAGTTTTTTAACAGATTTCAGTGGAATAGCGCAAGGGCTTCATATTTTTTCAACAATAGTAGTCAAGTTGATAAAAAGAATATAGATTTTTTCAACTTAATTTAATTCGCATCAGTTTTTTGTGAATACACTTGTCACAACAGTGCAAGCAATGACAGAGTTCTTACTTAATGATACGGATTTGAAACTGAATGCTCCGTAGAAAAATTGCTTCCCCAAAAGCACTGAAGTTATTTCAGTAACAGGCATTCGTATGCTATAGTGTCCCTGTAAATAAATCATAGTTTTTACAAAAAGTTACAAAAATAAACACCTACAAAATTTACGCAAGAGTTTTAAGCTATTGCATAGCTTCTATCGAGGGCCTTGAGCGCGGGGATCGAATCCAGAAATTCCGTAACGAAAAAACCTCACGCTCCCCACTCCGACGGGCACGGAGGTGTGGCTAAAAGGCCGTGCATTGTCTAACATACATATACATACATATACATATACATTTACATATACATATACATATACATATACATATACATATACATATACATATACATATACATATACATATACATATACATATACATATACATATACATATACATATACATATACATATACATATACATATACATATACATATACATATACATATACATATACATATACATATACATATACATATACACACACATACACACATACACACATACACACACATACACATACACATACACATACACATACCCATACACATACACATACACATACACATACACATACACATACACATACACATACACATACACATATACATATACATATACATATACATATACATATACATATACATATACATATACATACATATACATATTATATTATTACCTACATATTATTATTAAATAATTATGCAAAAGTTGATAAAAAATATGCAATAGCTTTACCGCGGCAATCCCCGAGTGCCACAGTCAGTTTTTTTTTTTTTACTTCAATGGTCTGCTTGCGGAGTCAAATATACTAATGGAAATTGTACGCTTTTCTTCTTGTTGACTGATTTAGTTGATAGCTAGTACACCTTTATATTGTTAACAGTACAATTTCAATAAATAATATCCTTTAACTTAACTTATATTCAAACTAAGTACTTAAATTTTGTTTGACATTTTAAATCATAGGGAATACCGGTTTTTTCTTCCAAATCTAATTGAAACCACACGTTTTGAAAATGTGGCGTTACTGAATTGGGCCCCAGCTTCTCACCAGCAACGATTGTTACAATATATTTACCTTCTTGAAAATACAGTGTTGATCAATATCCAAGCTTTCCTTTAAAATTAACGCAACGATGGGATGGTCACATGGATTCTTTATTACGTATTTCCACGCGTACATTGATAAATCACTCCCTCTGTACACGAAAATCTTTATCTAAAACATAAATTAAGCCTACATTTTCCAATCAAATTGATTAAAGTTAAATCTAACAGTCGGCATAGTACCTATACCATACAGTATACAACTAATTTTTAAGCCCAATCTTCTGGTGGAGAATAAATCTTTTACTATGTGTGTTGCACACTTTGTACTATATAGTATTCTCCGTGGAGAAATTCACCGTCATCATCATAGCGAGTTCTGGAACCCGACGTCCGCTTATTGTTTTTGATTTGATTGATTGGTCTTCTGATCTTCTAATCCTCGGCGAAAGCCTCCATCAGAGCCTCGTCCATTGTTAGCTGGTGCACTCACTTGCTGGTGAGGTTGGCTTGGGCCATTGTCGTTGGACAATGGTACACGATTCAATTAAATTGTTCAAAAAAAAAAAAGTAAAAACCACTCACAGTGGTCATTTGTAAACTACTGAGAAACGTTATGTTCATGTTGCATACATATTTTCCATGTTCTGTTTGCTCATAGGAAGCTGAAACCTGTGTCTGTTGAAGTTTCACGCCAGAGCACACATCAAAATGAGTCAAGTTAAGTTCATAAGTGCCCTAAAAGTAAAAACACTGTATTATTTAGAACTATTTCAAATTGTGAACGTTTTGCATCTATGGCTATAACTAAAAGGCAGGTCTAAGGCATGAGTCGCTCAGCCAAGTTTTTTAAAATAAGGGCACAAGTAAGCCGGTGCAACTGGGAAAGTCCAACCTTCAGAATATAAACATGAAGGTTTTTTTACTAATAGAGCAGCTGCTCTATTGAAAAAAGGAATGTTCCAACGTTCAAGATTGAAATTATATTGAGTAAGCGGTCATCATTATCGTCAGCACAAAGTCAGTTCACGTTGCACCTAAAGCTTTTAGGTACCTTGAAGGTCGTCTTCTACTATTTCTTTTAATTTGGCTTAGAGATGTTGACTTTGAAAACAAGAGGAAAGCCTGCACCTGAGTCTCATCTATTAGTCGGTAAACCGGTCAGCAAATCTTGGTCTTGATTTTAGGGCCCCATCCATATACCAGTTGATTAAACCGTAAGTATTGAATGTTTTTTCTTTTCAAAAATTTAATTTGCTAACTGTTCAAATTTATTAAGATAGGAAAAGGCGAATCAACTCAGGCGGGAGCCGTCGCCCCAAGACAGAGGAATAGGAAAATTTGGATACTTTCATAGTTAATACTTACATAGTTAACGCCATTTTTGGGCAATAATTGTTGAAAATTACCAAATGTTAGAAATACCGTCAATAAAGCTAATGATAAAAAATACATGTTTTCATCTAAACTACTTTCTGAATGTCAACAAGTTTCATATAGAATTACACTAACCTATTTTTAATATGTAGTTGGACACATAGACGTGGGTACGTTTTCCTTTTTTTCTGGGTTCCGTACCTACAACTGAAAAAGGACCCTTATTGCAACTGATCATTTGTTCATTATCTGACGATCAAGAACTTGTTAGAAAGTCTAGTTCCAAAGCTGTGACAAACCACACTTCTAGGCAAAGAATATAAGAATATAACTAGGTACTACTCACCTACTATACTTACTAAGTCAACGTAACCAAGTAACCAGACCACAGGAATCAAAATATAGTATAGAATAGAGTCGCTCAGCCAAGTTTTTTGAAAAAAGGGCATAATTAAACCGGTGCGACCAGGAAAGTCCCACCTTCAGAATATAAACATGAAGTTTTTTTTTAATATAAGAGCAGCTGTTCTATTGAAAAAAGGAATGTGCCAACGTTCAAGATTGAAATTATATTGAGAAAGCGGTCATCATTATCATCAACACAAAGTCAGTCCCTAGTCACCTAAAGCTTGTAGGTACTTTGAAGGTCGTCTTCTACTATTTCTCTTGATTTGACTTAGAGATGTTGACTTTGAAAACAAGAGGAAAGCCTGCACCTGAGTCTCGTCCATTAGTCGGTAAACCGGTCAGCAAATCTTGGACTTGATTTTAGGGCCCCATCCATACACTCATTGATTAAACGGTAAATATTGAATGACATTTTTTTTTCAAGCATTAAGTATGGTAACTATTCAAATCGATTAAAATAGGAAAAAGTGAATCAACTCAGGTGGGAGTCTTCGCCTCAAGACGGAGGTACAGAAAAATTTGGATAGCTCCAGGCGTGACTCGATGGCTCAGTGGTCAGAGCATTCCTCCTGTGAGGGACAGATTGTGGGTTCCAGTCCCATCTGAGCTGATTTGCTGTTTCCTATCTTAATCGGGAAGTAAATCTAATGTTATATCAACACCTATTTCTAGATAGTATACTTACATAGTTAACGCCATTTTCAGGAAATAATTGTTGAAAATTACCAAATGTTACAAACACCGACAATAAAGCTAGTGATACAAAATACATGTTTTCATCGAAACTTCTTTCTGAATGTCAACAAGTTGCATATAGAATTACACTAATCTATTTTGAATATGTAGGGTGGACACATAGACGTCAATGGGTACGTTTTCCTTTTTGAAGGTTCCGTACAAGGATCCGTACTTACCTGTTCAGTTTGGTATTGAACGTTTTGTCGGCCAGCATCAGAGACTCACATGAGTAGCCTCCATGGTTGCTCATGTATGCTGATGTCATTGCGTTGATGGACGCAGGCAGGAAGAGATTAGTGCGACGTGTGAAAGTGCGGAAGTAGGCGCTTGAGAACGACGGTCCGCATCCGCGGTGGCTCTGATGTCCAAGACATCGTAGATAAAATGGAAGAGAGTCGCCTTCGCTGGTGTGGCCACGTGTTGCGGCAACAGCCAGGCTACATGGATAACAAATGTCCGGCAAGATAAGTCAGGGCTACGAAGACAAACTGTCAATGATTCTCGCGAATAATGACCTAATCAAGAAAGAGAGAACATTTGACAAGAAATACAGAGTACATATAGGACACAGAGACGACTGGAAGATAGACACAAATGGCACTATCTGTTACACAGACGGCTCCAGAAAGGAAACAACAAAGCTCGCTGGCTCTGGAGTGCACATTAAATGTGAGGACGGGACAGAGATAAACAGATCAATACCATTGGGTAAGTTTGCAAGTGTATTCCAAGCAGAAATCTTTGCCATTAAGGAGTGCGTGGAAATAATAAAGGACCTGAATGCCGAGAAGATCACACTCTACAGTGATAGCCAAGCTGCGCTGAAAGCTCTGGACAGAATAGAGACCATCTCGGCAATGGTAAAGGAATGTAAAAAGGCATTGAAAAGACTGGCCATAGCAACCGACGTAACACGGGCAACGAGGTAGCTGACGAGCTGGCCAGGAAAGGAGCTGATGGAAAGCAGGTGGGCCCTGAACCCAGGTTGCCAATAGCCCACAAAATCACCAAAGGAGTCATCAGCCGGAGCATAGTGGCGGAGACCAACCGAAGATGGAAATCATCGCCTGTCATGAGACAGTCGAAAATGTTCATAAAAAATTTAGACACAAAAAGAACAAGCCAACTTATGAAACTATCTAGAAGAAACATGAGGCTTGTCGTAGAAGTGATAACAGGACACTGCCGATTGAACAGGCACCTGACACTAATAGGAGTGAAGACTGATCCCAGATGCCCGCAGTGCATGGATGCCGAGGAAACTAGCATCCACCTGCTGGCCGAATGCCCCATGTACGCGCTGAAAAGATGGGAAATCTTGGGAACGGATGAATTAGATTTGGAAGACTTTTCCAATCTGAGGGTGGAACAGATTGTAAGTTTTTGCAAGGAAACAGGTAGGTTCGACGAAGCGCCGTGATTGCCGGACACCCCTATCCCTTACAGGAAAAATAGGGGAAATGGGTGAAATGGCCCACAATGAAGGGCAGATCACCCGTCCGGTTGCGGCGTCCCCTGCTGGCAGTAAGTAAGTAAGTAAGTAAATGTCGTGATGATGATGGTGACCTACAAGGGAAAGAGGACCCTTATAGCAACTGATTATTTGTTTATTATCTGTCGATCAAGAACTTATTAGAAAATCTAGTTCGAAAGCTGTGACAAACCAACCATTGATTAATTATTGATAATTTATAATTAATCCATTGATTAAGCGGTAGGTATTGAAGTTTGTAAATCTCATGTTATTACAGCGCTTATTTCTATTTAGTAATAATCTTACATAGTTAACGCCATTTTTGGGCAATTATTGTTGAAAATTACCGAATTACATTAAGAGATACAATAGAGAGATAGAATTACACTAATCTATTTTTAATATCTACGTGCACACATGGATGTCCATGAGCACGTTTTGCTTTTTAGGGCTGTGTACTTGAAAAGGGAAAAGCTAAGCCTTATAGCAACTGATTATTTATTAATTGTTTGACTGAGTTTCAAGAACTTGTTGGAAAGTCTAGTTCGAAAGCTTTGAAACCATATTTCTAGGTAAAGAATATAACTATATATGATTTTAGATTGACATGGTCATTTACATTAAAATTAAAATTATAACCGGGATATTTACCATGTTTATTATCTTTTTGGAGAATCCGATATTTCGGCACTGTTACAAGTGCCATGATCACGGATGTACTGAAGTTCTGCAAGCTAGTTGTTGCTCGGCCAACCGTATCGGTCTACCCTCTTCCTCACTCGTTTCTGACGCGCGTCACCACTACCACTGTCCGCGTTCTCACTACGCACTCGATCACGTTCACGACACACAACACTCACAGTATCGGCTCGCGCGGTTTTTGGAATTGTAGTTTGTTTGGGCCTTGTGAACATACGGATCACTGGATGCCAGACACTCGACAGTTGAAACCCATCTTCCCGGTTGAAGTTCTTGTACTTTTTTATTTCAATTGCTTCTTTCACCATTCTGGGTATGTAGTGGCGTTCTGTCGAGAGAATCTGAGGGTTATGTAACTCAATCCAGTGATTCGTCCCCTCCTCCAAAAGATGTTGAGCGATAGCCGATTTCTGTGGCTCGTTGTTTTTGACCGCCCTGATGTGCTCCTTGATCCGGCTTGAGACAGTACGTTTGGTCTGGCCTATATAGGAGCTCCCACAGCTGCAGTCAACTTTATAAACACCTGGATGTTCTAAGGGAAAACTAGTCTTTGGGTGTGCGTAGGTATTGAGACAGTTTCTTAAAAGGAGTGAAGACAGTTTTTACTGAGAACTTCTTTAAAATATTAGCGACCTTATCTGTCACTCCTTTCACGTATGGTAAGTACGCGGGTTGTCGTTCAACCTTAACACCTTAACAGTTAACAGTGCCGAAATATCGGATTCTCCAAAAAGATAATAAACATGGTAAATATCCCGGTTATAATTTTAATTTTAATATAACTATAGCCACTTACTAACTCAACATAACCAAGTGACCAGACCAGAGGAATCAAAATATAATTTGGGATACTTTCCTGCACCGTTTTAAATTTACCACCAACCGTCTCCATTAGATGGTTTAGAATTAGACTTAGAATTATGGATTTTGGCACGGAGCAATGTAATGTATCTACTGGCAAGTACTAATTAAGTAAGACTCTCTTACTGAAACGAAGTAGGTACCTTACCTAAGGAAAATTTTTTGGCAATTTCTGTAATTTCTAATAAGTACTAATACTCATACCTTAAATGGTGCCATGCCATAGTGTGTTTTAATAAGTTTGTGATCCCCAGATGAAATAGGATCATATCGAAAAAGGATAAATTGAAGGGCATAGGTATTATTTAATATGTTTACTCTAGGAGCCTATTCTTGTAACAAACGGTCAAGGTACATGATGATACCTGCGCTTTCTGTCTCATCTAAAAAATCCATCCGGTATAGAGGATGACCGTTTTCTTTTTAAGTAAAAAATATTTCATTCCTGTGGTGCGGCCACCCACGTGACTTCAGTAGGAAGCAAGCACTTTATCAATAATTGTATCATAATCATAACACTGCAATGCCAACAACTCTTACGATTTTACGCGCAGATCACAGTTAGTTTTATTCAGATTTTAGTGTATAGGCTTTTCAACTACAGTAATCAAGATCATAAAAAGAAAATAGGTTCTTTCAACTTAATTTAATTCGCATCACTTTTTTATGAAAGTATTTGTACAAACAGTGCAAGAAAGGACAGAGTTCTTATTAAATAATATCGACTTGAAACTGAATGTTCCATAGAAAAATTGCTTCCCCAAAAACCCTGAAGTAGTTTCAGTAATAGGCATTCGCATATTATAATGTCCCTGAAAATAAACATCATAAATATCATAAATATAATATAAATAACATCCCTGAAAATAAGTTGTTACAAAAAAGTTACTAACTGAAAATAAATACCTAAACTTACGCAAGAGTTTTTTTACTTCAATGATCTGCTTGTTTGGTCAAATAATATAGTATATATATTTTTTTTCTCCTAGTGCCTAAACTCGTAAAACTTACAAAATTATAATTATTTCAAAACGAAATTGAAAAACCAATCAAATTACGAGTGATTCTTAATGTTTAATATTCTTCTTCGTCATAGCGTTAACCCCAGTGGCATCCGTAGCTATCAACTTAGAGTCTGATGTCCGCTTTTGACAGTCCACCTGCGGATTTGGCTAAACTTCGACATTTTCCGTGAAGCGACTGACACCTGACCTCCACAACCCAAAAGCTATATCGAAGCGTTGCTGTTAGACCAGTTGTTGGACTTTTGGGAGCTCCAACGGGTAGTTTAGTAAAGACTGCCATAGATTTTTGTATGGGAACCTGGACCGACGGCTTAACGTGCTTTCCGAGGCACGACCAGACCAATGTAAATACCCATAATAATATTTGCACTAAGCGGGGATGGAACCCGCGCCTCCTGCGCAGCGTCTGCATTCACTACCGCTACGCCACGGAGGCTGTCATGATTCTTAAAGTTTAATAAATGTACAAAGGTTTTGTTTCGGCATATATTATTATATCATACTGCATACCGATTTTTTTCTTCCAAATCTTATTGAAACCACACGTTACGAAGATGTCACGTTACTGAATTTGGCCCCTGCTTCTCACCAGCATCAATTGATACAAATACCCACCTTTTTAATAATACAGCGATGGTCAATATCGTAGGTTTCCTTTAAAATTAACACAGTGACGGGATGGTCACATGGATTCTTTATTACGTATTTCCACGCGTACATTGATAAATCACTCCCTCTGTACACGAAAATCTTTATCTAAAACATAAATTAAGCCTAAATTGTCTAATTTTTTTTCTGTGTTTTTTTTTTCTATTTTCTATTTTTTTTCTGTGTGTTTTTTCTTCTAATTAAGGTTAAATTTAATAGTCTGCATGGCACCTATACCATACCTATAAAATACAACATACAACCAATTTTTAAGCCCAATAAGCCCAATCTTCTTGTGGAGAATGTATCTTGGGCTATGAGTGTTGCATACTTTGTAGGTACTTTATAGTATTCTCCGTGGAGAAATTCACCGTCATCATCATAGCGAGTTCTGTAACCCGACGTCAGCTTATAGTTTTTGATTCGATTGATTGGTCTTCTGATCTTTCAATCCTGAGCGGAAAGCCTCCGTCAGAGCCTCGTCCCTTCTTAGCTGGTGGACTCACTTGTAGGTGACATTGGCTTGGGCCCCTTGTTGTTGAACAATGGTAGACGATTCAATTCATTTTTTTTAAATAAATATAAAGTAAAAAACACTAACAGTAGTCAGTTGTAAACTATTGAGAAACGTTATGTTCATGTTGCATACATATTTTCCGTGTGGTGTTTGCTCATAGGAAGCTGTAGCCTGTGTCTGTGGAGGTTTCACGCCAGAGCACACATCAAAATGAGTCACGTTAAGTTCATAAGGGCCCTAAAAGTAAAAGCACTTTTTTATTTAGAACTATTTCAAATTGTGAACGTTTTACATCTATTGTTTTAACTTAAAGGCAACTCTTTAGGCATGAGTCATGAGTCATTCAGCCAACAGTTTCGAAATAATGGCACAAGTAAGCCGGTACAACCGGGAAAGTCCCACCTTTCAGAATATAACACATGAAGAGCAACTGCTCTATTAAAAAAGAAATGTACCAACGTTCAAGATTGAAATTATATCGAGTAAGCGGTCATCATTATCATCAGCACCCAAAGCTTGTAGGTACTTTAAGAGCCGACTCCTTCTATTTCTCTTGATTTGACTTAGAGATGTTGACTTTGCAAACAAAAGGAAAGTCTGCACCTGAGTCTCGCCCATCAGTCGGTATACCTGTCAGTAAATCTTGGTCTTGATTTTAGGGCTAAATTCAATATTTACTGTTTAATTAATGGGTGTATGGATATACACCCATTAATTAAACAGTAAATATTGAAATTCAAACATTTAGTATGCTAACTATTCAAATCAATTACAATAGGATAAAGCGAATCAACTCAGGTGTTAGTCGTCGCCCCAAGACGGAGGTATAGGAAAATTTGAATAGCTTCAGGCGTGACTCAGTGGCTCAGTGGTCAGAGCATTCCTCCTGTGAGGGCCAGATCGTGGGTTCCAGTCCCGTCTAAGCTGATTTACTTTTCCTATCTTATTCGGGAAGTATTGAAGTTTATAAATCTAAGGTTTTGTTATATCAACACAGATGAAACAAATGGCACCGACCGCCCTTCGCAAACCCGACAACACACTCACAACATCGCCAGAAGAAACCAGGTGCATCCTAATAGAGACCCACTTCCCAGGATGCGTCCTCTCAACTCAACTTCCCAACTGGCAAGATGAAACCATAACACCGACTGCCCGAGATTGGCAGTTTGTAGACAAAGTGGTCTCTCTGGAAAAAGTCTAGTGGGCCATAGGTTGTTTTCACCCTTTCAAGGCAGCTGACGCCGACGGGATCATTCCCGCTATGTTACAATGGGACAATCTACCGGTCATGAGTAGATTGGAGCGCATATTTAAATCCTGCCTGGCACATAGATATGTTCCGAGAGGATGAAGGGAAGTAGGGGTCATCTTCATCCCGAAGCCAGGAAAGGGTGATTACACAAATCCTAAAGCACATTGACCGATCAGCCTGACCTCCTTCATGTTAAAGACCATGGAACGTCCGTGCGAGATAGAGCTGAGAAATTGTGCACTAAAGCAGTTACCATTACACGCAAACCAGCACGCATACAGCTCCGGTAAGTCCACGGAATCAGCCCTCCATCTGGTGGTCCGCCGGATAGAGGAAGCGATCGAATATCAAGGCATCTGCCTAGGTACGTTCATAGACATCGAAGGAGCCTTCGACAAAACCAGTTTCACTAGTATAAAGGCCGCCCTGTCAAAACATAGCACGGCATCGGTACTTACAGACTGGATAACAAACTTGCTCAGCAAAAGAGTGGTTCGCCTTGGAAAAGAAGATCAAACGGCCTTGATAGCTAAAGGCTGCCCGCAGGGTGGAGTAAATTAACTTTTAAACTCTCGCGTTCCATGATATATAAATAAGAAAAAGGGAATTAACGCGATCATGGTATAGGTACTTACACGTTAGCCTGTAGGGTAACCACGGGATGCATGAAGACCGCCCCCACGATAGCGAGACAATAGAAATCATGCTCGGACTCCCACCATTGGATCTGTTTATCCGCCAAGAAGCAACAGCTGCTGCTATTCGCCTAAACTACTAAACATATGGAGCGACAGGAATATACGACATACATCACTGCTCACAGATCTCACAGCTGAGCTGCCTATCATAAGAGCAGTTAATGATCGTGTACCGAAATAGCATTTATTCAAAAAGAAATACAAAATCCAGCTCCATGAAGATCACCGCTGCGAGGCACTATGCCCAGCAGAAATGCGTATCTTCATAGATAGATAAAAAACGGATAAAGGCACGGGAGCCGGCGTCTTCTCAGAAGACCTCAACATCACCATCTCGAAATCGCTGGGGACCCACAACACAGTATTCCAAGCAAAATGCATGGGGATAACCCTGGCGGCTTCATCAGTAATGGCCAGGAGAGTTGAAGGCCACTCTACACGTATATTGTCGGACAGCATGGCCGTGCTGCAAGCCTTAAACAGCCACACTATAAACTCGGGACTGATACTGGAGTGCATCTTAAATAAAACCCAATAGGCAACACCAACAACATAATCCTGCAATGGATCAAGGGCCACAGCGGCTCGCGCGGCAAAAACGCTGCGGGCGAGCTTGCTAGGAGAGGATCTGGCATGGTCGCAATGGGACCTGAGCCCATAATACCGATACCCTTTGCATACCTTCGAACCATCGTAAACAAATGAACGATAGATCAACACAACAGAGACTGGACGAACCTGGAAGGATGCAGGCAGGCCAGGGAAGCACTCCTTGTGCTTGAACATAGACTGACCCGGCGTGTTCGAAAACTGTCATAACAACAACTACGCACGGCTACAGCAGCCATCACGGAACACGGCTCCTTCAATAAACACCTTTTTATTTTAGGAATCACCGACAGCCCTGTCTGCTGAGCCTGTATGAGAGAGGAGGAAACAGCGGTACATGTGCTCCTACACTGTCCTGCAACCGCCACATACAGGGCTAAGTACTTCAATAATACAGGTACGCTCCGGGAGATCACCAGCAGTGAGAAGAGCCTGCTGGCGTTCTTCAATGAGTTGGGGTGGCTCGAGTGAAATGCCCACCCTCACGCAAAAACCGCGCCATGACGTGGAGTTGCGGATAACAGGCCGTGATACCATACCATTTATCAACACTTATTTCTAGACAGTATACTTACATAGTTAACGCCATTTTTGGGAAATAATTGTTGAAATTTACCAAATGTTACAAACACCGACAATAAAGCAAGTGATAAAAAATACATGATTTCATCGAAACTACTTTCTGAATGGCAACAAGTTGCATATAGAATTACATTAATCTATTTTTAATATGTAGGTGGACACATAGACGTCAATGGGTCCGTTTTCCTTTTTGAGGGTTCCGTACGAGGATCCGTACTTACCTGTTCAGCAATACCAATTCTGGTTGGTTAGTATGTCCATTAATACTCGGTTCATACCATACTTTACTGCAGAAAAAAATGGAAATAACAGGATGGCAATAGTCACATGTCAATATTCAAACTACATTATAATCTAAAGTGTAAGCATATTATTATTAGTATTTATTTTTTCATATCTGAAGTAGTTTCTAACTCGTAACAATAACTACAGTATAGGAACCTGTGTCCTTCTAACTTCAATTAATGCATCACAAAGTTTTTGTGTTGATATTCCTTATTTTACATATTATGTTACCAGTTTAGAGACAGCTTTAGAAATTTTAGACCAGTTTCGGTATGGTGAAATGATTCTTAGACCGGCTGCGTTTTAGACCAGATACTACTTCTAACAGTTGCATTTAAGACGAAATGATAATTAGACCGGCTCGTTTTAGAACAGATACTACTTCTACCAGTTGCATTTAAGACGAGATGATACTTAGACCTGCTGCGTTTTAGACCAGATATATGCGATTTAAGATTTAAGATATATGCAATATATGCGATTTAAGACGAGATGATTGTAACCCGAATAGAATGACGAATGTATGGGATTAACGCATGTCATAAACGTCGTATAATAATAAATTCGTAATTCTATTCCATCAAATGCCAGCCAACGAATTGCCACTTGTTTAGAGGAGCTAGAACCCGACGTCCTCTTACTGTTTTTGATTCGATTGATTGATATTCTGATCTACCATTCCAATGTTATATCAACACTCATTTCTAATATTTTTATTTATTTTCAGTTCGAGTAAGTAAGTAAGTAAGTAAATTCATTTATTGCACGAAACATGGTCAGGTATACAGATGTTAACATATAAAGGTGTACAGCATGTCTCACAGAAATTTCCGCAGGCAACATTGTCTATCAATCAAAACTATATAAGCGTTTTTAACAATTATTATGCCCAAGAAGTTGAAAAAAATATGAAAAATTAAGGCAAACATGTCAAAAGTTAAAATGAGTCAAAATGAAAATGTCAAACTTACATATTGAGCCTAAGATATTCAACTTCAATTTTTGGTTTATGGCGGGCCTATTAAATAAACACATTAAAAGTTAAAATAAGTCAAAATCGAAATGTCACAAATTACAGAATATGTCATAAATGTTAGGAACAGTCAACTGGATTAGATTATCATAGCAAGCAATAGTATAATCTTAATTAACTAATTATTTCAAAGTCAAATAAATTATCAATTACATGTGAAACAATGCTTTCCAATCAATGCGCACCGAAACGGCAAGAACTGCTCTTCAGGAAATCTGAAGTGTCGTAAAAGCTTTGCTTAGTTAACCACTCCCGTAATGTGCGTAGAAATTTTGAGCGCGGTAGTTCCACCACCCCCTTGGGTAAGGAGTTGAAAATAAGTGGTGCCATGTAAACACAGTTATTCCTGAACAGTTCCAACTTGGGTACAGGCAATTTTTTGGGAGGTGCGTTACCTGTCGGTTTCCCATGTTATCGTTATTCTCGAATAGATGGTCATGGAGTTTTACAAATTTAGCGACTTCGTAAATGTAAATGCTTGGAACCGTTAACAGATTTTCAGTTTTGAATACTGGTCTACGGGACTCCGACCATTTTAGGCTAAACAATGCGCGAATACATTTTTTCTGAGCTATAAAAACTCTAGTGACTTCAGATGAGTTACCCCAGATGACTATCCCGTATCGTATTATGGAGCAGACGTAAGAGTGGTAAACCATAATGGCAGTTTGCCTGCTTGTTGCATCTCTGACCTTTCGTAGAGCGAAAACAAATTTATTAAGCTATTGCATAGCTTCTATCGAGGGCCTTGAGCGCGTGGACCGAATCCAGAAATTCCGTAACGAAAAAACCTCACGCTCGTTTCTTTTCGGCAGTCTTCGACACGGTGTTCGTGTGCGTGCAACTAGCCGTATTGTACGACTCTACGAAGCTCGCACGAATCGAGATGAGCTGCTCCGAAATCGGACGAATACATAAGCAGCTGTTTATGAGAAAGTATATAGGTGTATAGGTATTTATGTACAACAGTGAATAGCTGTACTTGTAAAATTTGTCGATAATCACTTCTTAATATAGTTATTTTCTTTTAAATGAATAATTTTGTTTTGGCGTGTCACTACACTATTTATACCTAATTATTTATACCTATTATTTATACCTAGATATTTTCGTTTTATAGAGAAGAAAAGCGTAAAGAACTAAAAAAAAAGACTAATGCACGTCAAAGGGCATATTATCATAATTGCATAAGTTGATACAAAATGCTATATGTATGCAATAGCTTTACCGCGGCAGTCCCCGAGTGCCACACGTCTTTTTTTTATTTTAGTGCATAGCTTGGTGTTAATTCGGCATGTCCACCTGACTAAACTAAACTAAACTAAAAATTATCTTATTTTAGTTTAGTTCAACGCTTTGTCTATTCGGTTTGGCCACCGAACTAAAAATAGTGCATGCATTTTTAGTCAAGGTCACACGACTAAATTGAATAAACCCTTTTTAATCTGTGAATTCAATGAACGAATGACAACGTCCTTAGAGAAAGAAAGTAGGCCGTCTAAGCTGTAAATTATGGTAAATTAGTACAATCACAATAAGAAGTTGTTGAAGTGTGAGAGAGACAACTTAACTTCTAGTGAAAAAACATGTGTTCAAACGTGACCGTAAATTAAACCTCTGAAAAAGTAAACAAACTTGGCGGCATGGTAATGGGAATATTACGAGAAAAGAGGAAAAATAAATAAGTATGTCACATTCACAAAAAAATCCTCTTCGCTTAATCTAGGATGATTTTCAAGTATCTCCAACAGGAACTTGGCCGCTGATGACGGGACCTTAAGAAATTTTCTAAATTTGCGGTCGACCATCTCAAACGGATTTGATGCATCCCTCGACCGAAGCAACCTGGCCCGTTTTCCCGATTTCTGTAAAACAAATAAATTTCTAACCTTAAAATAAATTTCAAACCCAACCTTTATGATAATTGTAGAATTATACTGCTTCCGGAAGCAGTATATTCTACATGCAACGCCGGCCGTGAAAGCCTGAAGACTTATATTTATGATAATTGCTAATTTTTCAATTATTTTTATTGTTACACAATTTTTACATATATTACAGATGTATTGGCAAAAATTAAATTAAATTAATAAAGTTACTATATATACACAATACTAAACATAATTAAAAAAAGTAAAAGTTAAAATGCGTCGTGGAATTCATCCGCATCGCATGCCTCTTGTGGTAGCGTTCCCAGAAGACTAGCAGCAGCACGTTGTATGGCAATACTTAATCTCTGACCTGAAAAGAGGCCAGCCTTCTGGTCACGAGAAGCGTCAACCATACGTTTCGCAATCTCCCTGAAGAGATTGCGGGCGCTCGGACCCCAAGGCCCAAACGTTTCGACTCCAAACGGCACAAATTCATAATCTCCAATAAGATTGGAGTATTTGCGCCGCTTAACAGCCTCCGCAGAAGCCGCAGCAGCACCGGCACAGCCAGCCTTGCCAGGTATATGGGTAGGGGCAATGGTGTCGACGCAAGTTGCGCCCCACACCAGAGTCCTACCCGTTTTCCAAGGCATTAATGACATACCATCCAGTCTCTTGCCATCGTCGCGCGCCAAACCGTTTGGTTCAAGCACAGCTGGCCGCCGTGCTCTTGTCATTGCTGGTGTGCAATGACAAGAGCACGGCGGATTATGTCGTTGAAGCTGGCGTGCCGTGGAATTCGCCCCGCGCTCCTGCAGCATGACAGGCCATGGTGTCCGAGTCGGTCAATATTTCAGATATCGGAGAATTTTTTACTGCTAGGTCAGTTTAACAAATAAACATATATTTTATTGATAAATTTTCTTATTTACCTTTATTGCTCCTCGAAAAAAGCAGCCACAACGCATACGTTCATTTTTCTGTAATTTAAAAATTTCAACCAGCACAAACAATCAGCAGAACAAGGTTTAGTTTAGTTTAATCGTGACCAAAAATATGGCCACTAAAATAAGTCGGATTTTAGTTTGACAGGAATAAAATTTTGCCTTACCGATTAGCAAAATGGAGGGTTTCACTAAATTGAATTCGACTAAACTAAAAATAGTTTAGTCCTGTCAAATTAAGTTAGTTGGTGTTTTCCCGAATAAGAAACCGCAATTTGACGTGACTAAACTAATTATAGTTTAGTTTAGTCGGAATTTTGCCAAACCGAAACGACGTCATTGTCAATAAATATGTTCCTTCCATGCAAAATGTGCGTCTAATGTTATACCTAAGAATGTTGTACTTGATACCTACTGGACTTTTGTATCGTTATGACTGATGTTCAAGTTTATTTTTTTACTTCTGTAAGTTTTAAATTGGATCCGTTTGGATTTGTCAAGATTTATTTGCAGTTTATTTAAATTCAGCCATTTGATTATGTCATCTAAGGTTTTGCTTATTTCATCCTCATAACTAATTATATTCCTACGGTCCAAAATAATTGTTGTGTCGTCCGCAAACAGGACACACTCTTTGGAAATGGCACATGGAAGGTCATTTATATATAAGAGGAATAATAAAGGTCCCAAAATACTTCCCTGAGGAACACCAAAATCGTTAGTTTTAAGCTCTGAATCAAAGATGTCAGTAGTGTAAGTGGTAGTTATTAATATTAACTAAAAATTATGTACATTGGAAGCACTACCATAACTTAAATAAATTTTAATTAAATTAAATTAATAAAGTTACTAAATACTAGTTACTAGTTACTACACTCATTTCTATTTAATAATATACTTACATAGTTAACGCCATTTTTGGGAAATAATTGTTGAAAATTCCTAAATGTTACAGACACCGTCAATAAAGGAAATCCACGTGACCACGTGACCCACCTAACTTCAGTTGGCAACAAGCACTGTATCGGTAGTTGTATCAGGCTGATTTACATTGATAGCTGGCGCCAGCATCACTGGATTCCGTCGCTACACTGGCACTAGCACTGGATCGCGCCGTTTACACGCGTCCAGCAGTCATTTCTGCTTTGTTGCGGTGACTACACGTTTGCATCCTTATAAAAATGAGTGTTTTACAAAAAAGAAGGAAATTAAAAACCTTTTCTAATAATCTTTGTGCGTTATTACTAGACGAGCTGACAGATATGATTAAAGAAGAATTGATGAAGGAGAAATGAATATGGGTGAGAAAATGGATTAATGACAGAGAGACTTCTGGAATAGGAATCATCATTCATCGTCATCGTCATAACAATCATCACTCGTAGTTAGCCTGATAGTTTTGTGCCAAGCCCTATTAAAAAAAAAGTACAAAACGCGTGGTTACTGTACGATTAGGCGCTAGCGACTGGCGTCGTAATGTAAATCAGCCTTTATTGACTTATTTTATTTTTTGGGAAAACTTACAGCTAATTTTAACAATAGCAAGGTCAATAACATAATGAAGGCCAATTAAAAGTTTTCACAGATAGCTTAAAGTACATACATACAGCTGAAGAAACCCTCCCACACACCCATACAATTTAAGTTGAGAAAAAACAGAAAAAAGAAAATGAAGTTCTATTCATTGCCTAAAGCAAAATTCGCACATAATCCTTTTCAATTTTACAGTACTAGTTGTAAACAGATCTATGTCAACGCTCTTGCAAACCATATTAAAGGTACGGCATGCCCTTATTAAATATGAGTTTTGTCTGTACGTAGTCGTTGCTAGAGGAGAATGTAACAAATTTGCTCGACGTAAAAAGGTTGGTATTGAATGTACCTCAAAAACCTACGCTGTATACTCTCTAATCGATCAATATATACATTGTAAATCGGGTTCCAAACCTGCGAGGCATATTCGAGGTGACTGCGAACGAAAGAACAGTATAAAATTTCAATTGTTTTAATATGCTTGAAGTCTGATGAGAGTCTCAATACAAAACCAAGTGCCTTTGTTGCTTTGTTTATAATATTGTCGATATGCGAATTAAATATGAGTTTGGAATCAAAGGTAACTCCGAGATCTTTAACAGTAAACTCTGATTAAGGGTGTATTCTGCAGTTTGCAGGCGAATACAATAGGCTGCGGTTTGCGGATAAAAGTGCAAACGGAGCATTTAGACACGTTTAAATCGAGTTTGTTTAATAAGCAATAATTTTGGAATCGATCCAAGTCCTCCTGTAAAGACAGGGCATCAGCAATGGTGTTCACTTTTTTTAGAATTTTCATATCATCTACAATAAACTATTCGACCACCGAAAACAATCAGTGATATCGTTGACAAAAATGTTGAATAACAAAGGGCCAAGTAAGGATCCCTGAGGAACACCCGAAGGAACGAGCATTGCTCTAGATGAGTAACCATTTAAAACTACTGTCTGGCATCTATTTTCAACATAAGAAACGAACCACCTGTAGAGATTTCCCCTTATGCCCATAGCCAACAGTTTACGCATAAGTATTTTATGATTTATTTTGTCAAAACACTTGCTGTAGTCTGTAATAACATCAACCTGAGATCTTTACGACATGGACTTAGAAATAAAATCAGTACACAAGATAAGATTTGTTGTAGTCGATCGACCCTTCAAAAAAAGACGGGTTGCACTCTGGGAGTGCCGGCAGAAGTGAAAACATTTTTTTTCTTTCTTCGTTATATAGGTACATAGAAAAATATAAAAAAGAACATACCATACCATACCTATAATATAGCGCTAATCATAGAACCTATCACTTATTTTCTGCTAATTTTCTGTCAGAAGAAATTAATAAATTATGAAAAGAAAAAATAATCACAAAAAGTAATAAATTACAGAAAGAAAAAATAATCATAAAAAGTAATAAATTACAAAAAGAAAAAATAATCACAAAAAGTTTCGGAAGGCCAGGTGGTTTGAACCCGATACTATCTGAAACTATAAGGACTTACAGTCGAAGTGCTTACCGTTTAAGCTACGACGCCATCTCTTTTAAATTGCAAAATAGATAGTCTCTACCTATTCTTGTATGACGTCAGTCGTCGGTTACGGTGCAAAGGTCAACTAATCCTGACGCTTCCTTAAAATTTTACACCCATCCAACGTCGCTAAAGAAGTTTTCACTTCAAAAACCATGTTGGTGCGAACTACTCAGCACTTAAATTAGGTTTTAACGAAATAAAAACTAATTTAAGTGCTGAGTAGACTTGTTTGTAAACAATTTTTTCCAGTATTTTGGCAAACACACATAGCTTTGAAATAGGCTTATAATTTTACATAGCGGTTTTCGGTCCTGTTTTAAAATCGGTGTTATATACGCAGACTTCCAGATGGTAGGCATTACACCTGTATTGAGGGAACGTTGGAAAATATTCGAAAGTGGAAGGGTGAGACTTTTGGCTCAGTTTGCTATTAATACTGACGGAATATTATCTGGTCCCGCGGTTTTATTCAAGTCAACCCGTTTTAACAACATGTTCAGTTCATCCTCGCCAACTTCCACGGAGTTAATATCTGAGCTGTTATGATCAGCATACCTGGAAAGGTCTTGCAAATTGTCTGAAGACAAACTATTATCAGTTTGGGAACGCGGCATAAGAAAGTTGGAGTGAAAATAGTTACTAAACATATTGCATATAACTTCACCGTCCCCAGATGAGCGTTGTCCGTATTGCAAGACCGCGGGGTAGCAATTAGCGTGTTTTTTAGACTCAACATAAGCCCAAAAGGCTCGAGGATTATAACTGATATTGTATTCTATTTTTGTTATATACTCGTCAAACAATTCCTTTTCAAGATCCTTCGCCCGTTGTCTTAAAATGTCAAATGAATGATAATCCGAGCGATTGCCATACTTTCTAAACTTCGAGTGAAATTTGGCTTTTTCTTTTACGACCTTTGCCAGGTTGCCAGACAATATTGGGTTGGTTAAAGTCACCTAGAACTAGAAACGTATCAGTTGGATTATTGATAATAATATCTGTTAAGTTATTGGCAAAGTTACTTAACTGCACTGCTAATGTATTACCCAGGTTCTGATCACAATTGTAAACAACACAGATATGTATTTTCTCTGACTTAGGGTTAGTGTGATCCATAGATCCTCCGCACTCGAGCACCATTCCGTGCGATTTTTGGCCCCAAATTCTGGCCTTGCTGCTATCAAGACACCCCCTCCCAAACTCTGGCCGGTATTCTCATAGTCGCGGTCACGTCTCCATATAAGACATCGGTCGTCGAACAATTCACTATCCGCAATACCATCTATAAGCCAGGTCTCCGTTATGCAAATAATATCAAAGCTATTCACACTTACATTTGTAATGCCAACAACTCATACGACTTTACGCCCGGAGCACAGTTAGTCAGTTTTATTCAGATTTCAGTGGCTTGGTAATTTTTCAACTATAGTAATCAAGTTGACAAAAAGAAAATAGGTTTTTCAACTTAATTTAATTCGAATCACTTTTTTGTGAATACACTTGTCACAACAGTGCAAGCAATGACAGAATTCTTACTAAGTGATATCGATTTGAAACTGAATGTTCCGTAGAAAAATTGCTTCCCAAATAACAATGAAGCAGCTTCACTTACAGGCATTCGCATGCTATAATGTGCCTGAAAATAAACACAGGTGTTACAAAAAAGTTACTTACTAAAATAAACACCTACAAAACTTACGAAAGAGTTTTTTACATCAAGGGTTTGCTTGTGAGGTCAAATATGATAGTGGAATTTGTACGCTTTTCCTTTTGTTGACTGAGTTAGTTGATAGTTCACACCTTTATTTTGATAACACTACAATTTCCATAAATAAAATCGTTTAACTTAACTTATATTCAAGTGTTAGGTACTTGTATAACTCTCGCTTTAAGCTTTTTACACCAGGAGCTCTATTCAGCAAAACTACATATTTTAGACGCGTGATTTTAAAACTTACCAAGGTGCCTAAATCTTACAAAATTATATTTGTATCGAAACGAAATTGAAAAGCAATAACATTTTGAGTGATGCTTAAACTTTAATAAATTCACAAAAACGCAAGTCAGTACTTAGATTTTATTTGACACATTAAGTCATACTGAATACCGAGTTCTTTCTTCCAAATCTAATTGAAACTACACGTTTTGAAAATGCGTCGTTACTGAATTGGGCCCCAGCTCCTCACCAGCAACAATTGTTACAAATATTTACCTTTTTGATAATACAGCGATGATCAATATCCAAGCTTTCCTTTAAAATTAACACAGTGATGGGATGTTCACATGGATTCTTTACTACGTATTTCCACGCGTACATTGATAAATCACTCCCTTTGTATACGAAAATCTTTATCTAAAACATAAATTAAGCCTTATTTTTTTACTCAATTTAATTAAGGTTAAATCTAATAGTCTGCGCGGTACCTATTATATGTACCTATATAATAATTTTCATGCCCAATCTTCTTGTGAAGAAGATTGGGCCATATTTTTTCCCCTGATAGAGATATTGCTACTTTATACTAAATAGTACATTGCACGGCATCTAACTTGGCAAGGTATTGCATCTGACGGTTCTTGCCAAGTTAGTTGCCGTTATCTGTATTCTCCGTGAAGAAAAACATCATCATTGCGAGTTCTGGAACCCGACGTCTGCTTATTGTTTTTGATTCGATTGATTGGTCTTCTTCTCTTTCACTCTTGAGAGGAAAGCCTCTGCCAGAGCCTCGTCCCTTGTTAGCAGGTACACTTACTAGCAGGTAAGTTGGCTTGGGCATCGAGGACAATGGTATACGATTTAATAAAAATTTATAAATTAAAAATCACTAACAGAAGTCAGTTGTAAACTATTGAGAAACGTTATGTTCACGTTGGTTACATATTTTCCGTGTGCAGTTTGCTCATAGGAAGCTGTAGCCTGTGTCTGTGTAAGTTTTACGCCAGAGCATAAATCAAAATGAGTCACGTTAAGTTCATAAGCGCCCTGAAAGTAAACACACTTTATTATTTAGACTCATTGTAGGTAGAAGGAGATTTTTATTCATATTCCTGTTTGTTTTTGAATATTACTTTACTTAAAAATAATAAGTCACAATTGGCGAATGTTTAATTGGTATTATGATCTTGATGATATGATGTTAAATAATGATAACTGTCAATAGCACAGGTATAAATCTTAGTGGTTTTTTGTGCTATTATAATTGATGTGTATTGTTTTGTGAAAATGGTAATAAATAAATAAAAAATAAAAAAATATTTAGAATAATTTCAAATTGTGAACGTTTTGTATCTATTGCTTTAACTTAAAGGCAGCTCTTTAGGACTGAGTCACTCAGCCAAATTTTTTAAAACAAGAGCACAAGTTAGCCGATGGAAATTCCCATCTTCAGAATGTAAACATGAGCGTTTTTTTTATATGAGAGCAGCTATTCCATTGAAAAAAAAGGATGTGCCGACGTTCACGATTGAAATTATTTTAAGTAAAATAGGAAAAAGCCAATCAACTTAGGTGGGAGTCGTCGGCCAAGAAGGAGGTTTGGGAAAATTTGGATAGTTTCAGGCGTGACTTTGTGGCTCAATGGTCAGGCTTGCAGGGGGTATGCTCTGGGGAGCATACCCCCTGTAAGGGACAGATCGAGGGTTCCATTCTAGTCCCGTCTGAGCTGATTTGCTTTTTCCTATCTTAATCGGGAAGTATTGAACTTTATAAATCTAATGTTATATCAAAACTTATTTCTATATAGAAATATACTTACATAGTTAACGCCATTTTTGGGAAATAATTGTTGAAAATTTCCAAATGTTACAAACACCGTCAATAAAGCTAGTCGTAAAAAATACATGTTTTCATCCAAACTACTTTTTGAATGTCAGCAAGTTGCAAATAGAATTACACTAATCTATTTTTAATATGTAGGTGGACACATATACGTCCATGGGTGCGTTTTTCTTTTTTGGGTTCCGTACCTATAAAAGAAAAAGGACCCTTATCTATATGACCATTTGTTTATTGTTTGACGATCAAGAACTTGTTAGAAGATCTAGTTCGAAAGCTGTGATAAACAAAACTTCTAGGCAAAGAATATCACTACAAGTCGTCCGAATTAACATGGCACCTGGCTCGGTAGCAACCCTCCCTCCCACAACCCTGCGCGAGGCCCCGCGCACGCCTTGCGAGACCAGTAGCGTCAGCATCGCTGTGACCGTTGCATGTTTCGTTTCGATATAATTTGCTATCGGAATATTGAGGATTTTTCTTATTGTTTAGTTTAGAGTTTTTATTTGTTATTGTTTTTTGTTGAGTTTTTGTTATAATATTTACGTAGTATTTGTTTTTCAACAAAAATGGTGGGAAAAACTCTACATAGTAAAGAAAGAGCCCTCATACTAAAAGTATTGGCCTTTTTCGAACGCAAGAAAGAAATTAACCATTTTGTAATTCCCGTGGACCTTACAAAAAGTGCTAATGAAGTTCGTCAACATGAAAATGTAAATAAAAATTTTATGATCCCGGTGGATCAGCCAATAAATAGAACCTGTGCAGCGACAGGTATATCCAAGAGAACGTTGATGCGAATTAAACAACAGGTGAAACCAGTAGCGACATCAAATTCACCGGTGCCGACGCGGTCAAGCGTAATCATATTTACTATTATAGTATTTCTGGCTTGTATTAAAATTTTTATAAATAAATTTTGAACTGAAGCCATTGTTTCTGTTTTCTACCTCAAATATTTTTACTTTACTGCCCTCTCATTGGTGCACGTCACTACTGGTGACTCATCTACTGATAAGAAACACATTGGGTGGTATGGAATGCACTGGCATAAAACATTTTCATTTTACAATGAAGTAAAAACCATACGCAATGATTTTTTTTTTCATACAACTTTATTGTGTTATCTCGGAATCCTATGGTCCTGAGAAAATATAAAATTATTAATATCTACAGGTGACACAAAGGTCCGAAAACAAAGTATTGTGAAAATATACAAAATTTAAATATATGCAAATAAAAAATAAATATTGATATTCAAAAAATAAAATAAACTTCGAATTTTTTTTGCACTCGTTACTTTAAACGTCGCTCGTCAAGGCCAGGTGCCAAGTTAATTCGTATGCGTAGTACTACACACCTACTATACTAAGTCAACGTAACTAAGTAACCAGACCACAGACATTCTATCCTACAAATATTATCTATCGTACAAGGTTGGCAAAGTCGGAATCGAAATAAACAAAGCTGGCAAAGCGGTTATTAAAAATAAATCTGGAGAGCACTCAAAATGCATCTGGGAACACGAAATTAAAATAGTGAAATATGCGAGGGTATTTACAACAGTCAATGTCAAAAATGTGCTAATCTTTTGTACTTTTAAATTATTGTCAAATAGAAATTCAAATTACTTAAATCGATTCAACATCGATAAACAATTTGATTTACCTGGATTTATCAATTAATGAATAATTTGTCTTGTTATATTAATATTACCGTTGTTAAATTGTATTGTAAAAAAGTACATTAAAGTAACGAACGAGTAAATAGCATGACTTAATTGCCTACCTAATGCAAATTTTTTTTGAGGGAATAGATAGGAGATGAAAGTGTGTTAGAAACTAGATTGGAGCTTGGGACATGACAGTCGAGTAGAATAGAGAGGCAACGGGATGGGATGGGAAATATGACTGGGGTAAGTGATGGCGGAAGGACGGGGAAAAGGGTGGGGTACAAATGGGGGAAAGGGTGGGATATAAATGGGGGAAACGGGTAAGGGTAGGCTTGAGTGGGTGATGGAGTTAAAGGTGGGGGTAAGAGTGAGGGGGGGAAAAGTGTAGGTGCGTTAGTCGGGGCAGGCAGTAAAGGTTGTGAGTGCTTAGTGGTTCAGGGGTCGGCCTAACGATCGAGAGACCCCGGGTTCGAATCCTGGCCATTACACTACCAACGCGGCGACGTGAACCCACTCCTAGTACAAGCAATTAGGCTTAGTTGGAGGGGTTAGAGGGAATATTAGTAATGTTGATGATTTCGGTTGTTAATTTGGGTGCATGAGTGGAGGAAGGGGGTAAGGGTGGGGCTATAAAAAAAGTGTGGAAAGGAAGGTAGGGTGGTACATTGTTTGGGTTAGGGTGGGCGTATAATTCGGAGAAGGGAGTTAGGGTATGGGCATGAGTGGGAAAGGGAGGGAGAAGGTGAGGGTGTGAGTGAACAAAGAAGGAAATGGTGAGTATGGGAGTGTGGAATGGGGGTAAGGGGGGAGCATGTGTGAGGGATGGAAGAGAGTATAGAAAGAGTTAAAGGTCGTGGCACGAGTGAGGTAAGGAAGAAACAGTGATTAGGGGAAGAGGAATGGAAGGAGTGATGAGGGATGAGTGGGGGAAGGGCAAGGGGAAGAGAGGCAAGTAGAAAGTCGTATAGATAGGTGAGAAGACATACAAGAATGCGCTCGAGCGTTCAATCAATTCTTCAACCGGGACTAATGAAACCCTCGACTCAGATCTAAAATTTACAAGTGGAGCCACGGGCAACAGCTAGTTTAAATATAATTTAGGGTAGATTCCTTCACCAAACAAATTAACTTTCTTCATTAGATTTAATAGACTTAGAATTATGGAATTAGTCAAGGAGTAATGTGAATCACTGCTTTGAATCGGCCGTTCTGGAAGTCTATAGGAGAGGCCTATGTTCAGCAGTGGACTTTGTGTGTCTGATAGGATGATGACGATGAATATGAAGTATCCACTGGCAAGGACTAATTTAGTAACTCTCACCTCTTACTGAAACACCGTACCTTACTTATGGAAAAGTTTTTGGCGATTTCTGTCATTTCTAGTAAGTAGGTAAATATGAGCGTCGCGTTCAGTCGCGTCAACGATGATTTTTCGTCGAAAGTCCTCAGAAACAGCTTCGATTTTGACCTTTTTTTTTTAAATTCTTGTCTTTTCACGTAATTCAAAATAAAAGGGGAAAATATTTTTTATATGTTTTAAACAATATGCACGTTATTTATATAAAGAAAGTAATTGTAGCGTGGTTTTCTTCGAAAAAAAAAATATTCGTGTAATAATTTTGATGTTAAGAATAGTTGTTGAAAGTATAATTGTCAGTAATAATTTAATGTTCCTCAAGAACCCTGTATCTTAAAGTCGAAAATCAAAGCCGCGAGTGACTATATTTTTGCCAAGTGCTTGAAGCTTACTGGAGATGCGGGCATTTATGTATTCTTCAAAATGGGAATGCCTGTGGAACATACTGACTGAAATGGGGGTACCAAAGAACCTCGTCGTTCTCATTGCAAACCTATATCAAGATGGAAGCACAGTAGTAAAAGTGAACAAAGTTCTATCGCAGCCCTTTAAACCGCAAAAAGGTGTTGGACAAGGGTGTATACTGTCCTCGATTCTCTTCAAAATCTACGGGGAACATATGTGACGAGCTTTAGATGGCTTGGAGGGAGACATATCCATAGGCGGCAAGAGAATTAGCAACTTGTGGTATGCAGATGACACCACATCGTTTGCAGCGTCCGAGCAAGAACTGAACTTATATCTAGAGTGGACAGAGAGAGTGAATTAGTTGGCCTCATTTTCTCCTTCATTGGTGTTGGTAGGGAATAGGCCTGGTATGTAGACTCGCTCTAATGAATTCTGAGACTTGTTTATAGTTTTTCGTGCTAATGGTACTGTGTTTTTGGAGTAAACGCACGTTTGTTAAAAATTGTAGTGTTCATTTATTTATATAGAGTGTATTTATTTATTTGCTAATTGTTTATAAAAACATTTAGTTGTAATTGACAGGAATCGTGCACAACAATATAATGCAGAAGGTATTTACATATCACCCATACAATAAAGTGTTTTAATAATATTTAAAAACTGCCAGATACAGTACTTGTTTCTCTTATATATTTTGCTCTTGCATACCAGAGTGTGGTGCTGCATGTGGCTGCAGAAAAAGTCGTTTGCATTGCTCACCCACTTGCGTTGTATGCAGTGAAAGTGACTGTGACAATCACACAATTGAAGAAGATGAAGTTGAAAATAAATAAAATATTGTCGTTTTTTTGTGAAAGTAAAAACAAATATTGAAAACGTTACTTGTTGCGTACTTTTTTAAGTCTACTCTTTTTTCCTATTTATTAAACATGCATATTTTTAAAACCATATAAATAATTATTCCCCTCCTTTAAAAGGTTTCTGATTTTACTTAAGTAATATAAAAATAAAATAAAAATTCGAAAGAAAAATTGTCAAAATCGGTGCTGTCTCTGAAGACTTTCGAAGATTGCCTGTTTTACGGCTTCATTGAGGGCGTTGATCAGCTTTTGATGCCCACATCTTAATTTATTTATTATTATTTTTATTTAATTAGGATTGACCGACATATTCGTAGATGATTATTGTATTTATGTTGATAAATTTAAGGGCATATGTATTATTTTGGCGGAAGATTTTTCAGAAATCTATGAATGCAACTGAGAATACTTTAAATAATTATGTATGTTTACTCTAGGAGCTTATTACTGTAACTAACAGTCAAGGTACATGACGGTACCTGCGCTTACTGTCTCATTTAAAAAAAAAGACGGGTTGCACTCTGGGAGTGCCGGTAGAAGTGAAAACTTTTATTTCTTTCGTTATATACATAGAAAAACATACTATACCATACCATACCTATAATACAGCGCCAGTCATAGAACCTATCACTAATTTTCTGGTAATTTTCTATCAGAAGAAATTAATAAATTACAAAAAGATAAAATAATCACAAAAAGTAATAAATTACAAAAAGAAAAAATTATCACAAAAAGTGTCAGAAGGCCAGGTTTGAACCCGGTATTATCTGAAACCATAAGGACTTACAGTCGAAGCGTTTACCGCTATGCTACGAAGCTATCTATCGTATATTGCAAAATAGACAGTCTATAGCTAATATTGTATGACGTCAGTCGTCGGTTACGGTCCAAAGGTCAAGCAATCCTGACGCGAGATTAACACTTTTTACCCATCCAACGCCGCTAAAGAAGTTTTCATTTCAAAAATCCATCCAGTACAAAGGATGTCCGTTTTTCTCTCAAATAAAAAGTACATATTTCATTCCTGTGGTGCGGCTACCCACGTAACTTCAGTTGGCAACAAGCACTGTATCGGTAGTCGTATCATAATTATAACACTGCAATGCCAACAACTCATACGACTTTACGCGCAGATCCGATTAGTTTTTATACAGATTTCAGTGAAATAGCGCAAGGGCTTGGTATTTATTCAACAACAGTAATCAATTTCACAAAAAGAAAACAGGGTTTTTCAACTTAATTTAATTCGCATCACTTTTTTAGGAATACACATGTCATAAACGTGCAAGAAATGATAGAGTTCTTACTAAATGATATCGATTTGAAACTGAAGGTCCCATAGAAAAACTGCTTTCCCAAAAACGCTGTAACAGTTTCAGTTACAGGCAATCGCGTGCTATAATGTCCCTGAAAATAAATCATCGTGGTCACAAAAGTTACTTAATAAAATTAACACCTACAAAAATTACGCAAGACTTTTTTACTTTGCTTGTGGGGTGCAATATTATAATTGAAATTGTGCGGTTTTTTTCGCGTTGACTGATTATGTTATTTTTTTATTTATTTTTTTCATATATGCAACCACCTTTACAGGATTTAGTCGTGCACACTCTCCCATACTGCATGATTACCGCATAGATGAGTCACCTATGATCAGGGTCACGCAGGTCAAGGATTTAGGAGTGAATTTTAACACAGACCTAAATTTTCATGATCACATCAAACGTTGCTGTAAAAAAGCTTACAGAAATCTGAGTTTCTTGCTTCGTCTGGTGCGGGATTTCACAAATACTAATGCGGTCATCATGTTGTACAACGCCTTGGTAAGAACACAGTTAGAATGTAACGCAGTCATCTGGGCTCCCCATGAGGCTAAATATAGGCTTATGCTGGAGAGAGTGCTAAACAAATTTGTTAGGCAATTGTACTTACGGTTATATGGAGTGTACCCGTTCTATCCGCTTATGTATCCTACTTTATTTGTTTTGGGTATGGTGCGGTATAACGAACTGGAAGTCAGGAGGGAGCTCGCACTCACTTCGTATCTATTCAAGGTACTTAGAGGGAGGATACATAATGTGGATATCTTAGGGCAGTCTCTGTGTTCCGGATAAGTATGTGTGGCGGCATCGACAGCCGTGGCTGCTGGTGGTGCCGAGGGCACTGACAAACCTTTTGAGGGAGGCGCCGCTAACGCGCGCACTCCGTACGCTCAACCTCATTGCTAGGGAGACGGACTTATTCTTTTGTACTCTGAGTGAATTCACAAGGGCAGCTGTATTTGTAATTTGCTATGTGTAAATATTTGGTATGCGAAGGTAAAGTTTTTGTACTGTCTTGTATTGCCCTGTACTGTGTTGTATTGTCTTGTATTGTCCTGTATTGTCATGTATTGTCCTGTATTATCTTGTATTGTGTGGTATTATTTTCTAGTGTATTTTATTGCATTGTATTGTCCAGTAATTAGATATTTAGCATTATATTTATAAATGAGTACCTACACTATCGCATTGGGTTAATCCTGTAAAGGTGGTTGTATATATGGAAAATAAATAAAATAAAAAAAAGTTTATAGTTAGTACATACCTTTAGTTTGATAAGACTACAATTTCCGTAAATAAAATCGTTTAACTTAACTAATTTTCAAGTGCGAGGTACTTGTATAACTCTCGTGTTAAACTTTTTACACAATTGGCTCTATTCAGCAAAACTACATATTTTAGACGTGTGATTTGGAAACTTACCAAGGTGCCTAAAACCTAAAAAGTTATATTTTTTTCGAAATGAAATTGAAAACCAATCAAAGTATGAATGATTCTTAAACTTTAATAAACTCATAAAAACGCAAGTACTCAGGTTTTGATTAGACATATTAAATCATACTGAATACCGATTCTTTTTCTTTCAAATCTAATTGAAACCACACGTTTTGCAAATGCGGCGTTACTGAATTGGGCCCCGGCTTCTCCCCAGCTTCAAATGCTACAAATATTTACCTTTTTGATAATACAGCGATGATCAATATCTAAGTTTTCCTTTAAAATTAACGCAGAGACGGGATGGTCACATGGATTTTTTATTACGTATTTCCACGCGTACATTGATAAATCACTCCCTCTATACACGAAAATCTTTGCCTAAAACATAAATTAAGCCTAAATTTTCTTCTCAAATTATATATATAGTAAGGTACCATGCAGAGGTTAAATCTAATACTCTGAATGGTAACTATACTATACAGCATACAACTAATTTTCAAGCCCAATCTTCTCTTGGAGAAAATATCTCGTGCTATGAGTCAAGCATAACGTCTATATTTTTCTCCTGATGGTATTGCTGCTTGTACTATACTGTATTCTCCGTGAAGAAATTTACCGTCATCATCATAGCGAGTTCTGGAACCCGACATCCGCTTATTGTTTTTGATTCGATTGATTGATCTTCTGATCTTCCAATCCTGAGAGGAAAGAGCCTCGTCCATTGTTTGCAGGTGCACTCACTAACAGGTGAATGGCTTGGGCCTCGAGGACGGTAGACGATTCAAACAATTTTTTTAAATAAGAATAAATTAAAAATCACTAACAGAAGTAAGTTGTAAACTATTGAGAAAGGTTACGTTCACGTAAGATACGTATTTTCCGTGTGCTGTTCGCTCATAGGAAGCTGTTGCCTGTGTCTGTTGAAGTTTCACGCCAGAGCACAAATCAAAATGAGTCACGTTAAGTTCATAAGTGCCCTGAAAGTAAAAACACTTTATTATTTAAAACTATTTCAAATTGTGAACGTTTTGCATCTATTGCTTTGACTAAAAGGCAGCTCTGTAGGCATAAGTCACTCAGCCAAGTTTTTTAATACAAGAGCAAAAGTTAGCCCACCTTCAGAATGTAAATATGAAGGTTTTTTGAGTAAGATAGGAAAAGGCCAATCAACTTAGGTGGGAGTCGTCGGCCAAAAAGGAGGTATAGAAAAAATTTGGATAGCTTTAGGCGTGACTTGGTGGCTCAGTGGTCTCAGAGCATTCCCCCTGTAAGGGACAGATCGTAGGTTCCAGTCCCGTCTGAACTGATTTACTTTTACCTATCTTAATCGGGCAGTATTGAAATTTATAAATGTGATGTTATATCAACACTTATTTCTATATAGTAATATACTTACATAGTTAACACCATTTTTAGGCAATAATTGTTGAAAATTACCAAATGTTACAAACACCGTCAATAAAGCTAGTGATAAAAAATACATGTTTTCATTGAAACTACTTTCTGAATGTCAACAAGTTGCATATAGAATTACATTAATCTATTTTTAATACGTAGGTGGACACATAGACGTCCATTTGTACGTTTTCATTTTTCTAGGGTTCCGTACCTATGATTACCTAAGACTGCCTGTTTTACGGGTTCATTGAGGGCGTTGATCAGCTTTTGATCCCCTCATGAATAAGGATCGATCGACATAATTCTTCGATGATTATTGTAATTATGTTGATAAATTGAAGGGCATATGTATTATTCCAGCTGACGAATATTTTTCAGAAATCTGTGAATGCAACTGAGAATACTTTGAATTATTATGTTTACTCTAGGAGCTTATTCCTGTAACTAATGGTCAAGGTACATGATGGTACTTGCGCTTACCGTCACATCTTAAAAGTTCACATCTTAAAAGATCACAGTTAGTTTTTATTCAGATTTTAGTGGAATAGCGTAAGTGCTTTTTTTAATGTGTGGAAACCCTCACGGGCTTCATCGGTGCAGACGATGGGGTGGGTGTGTCGGAAACGGACCGACTGAAACCACACGGTGTCCTTCTCAGGTGTCCATTGCCGGGTAAGCCCTCGAAAGGATAACGCCTCCGCTACGGCCTGCTTCTGTAAGGATGGCGAGTCGGCCAACTGCCGTCCTCAGGCCTCGATCAAGGAGGTTGGTAGTCCCGGGCGTAGATGAGTCTGCTGCGTCCTCGCCGCAGACTGCGGAACTCGGGGGGCAGGGTTCTCTCCCGCTCCCTCTCTGTCGCCTCTTTCGCGCGCATTACCTGCTCGTAGAAAGAGGCAGCAACGTGTCACTTGCTCCCGTCGGAGACACGGCCCCTCACCATGGTCTCCAACGAAAGAACGTCCACGCCCAGGACCGCAACGAGATCCCGGCGTTGACTTGCCCACGCAGGGCACTCCACTAACGTATAGAGCGCCTTGTCTTCCCCAGAATCCTCGCAGTCACTGCGGCGTTGTCTCCTGGTGGATTCGCCACAGATACTTACCGAAGCACCCGTGCTCGGTAAGTACCTCGCACATCCGCTAGGAGTGGTCACCGTGGTGCCTTTCCAACCATTCCTTCATGATCGGTCTCACCGCCGCAATGATGGATTCCCCCACCTTGGATGCTCAAGTCGTACCCGCCATGTCTCCATGAGTTCCCGACGGAGCTGGGACCGCTGAGCCCTGATTTCTCGGGGCTCCGGTCTATGGCCCCGCTCTATCGCCTGCTTGCGCCACTGATACAGCAACGCAAGGGCTCTCGCTTCCAGGTCCCATGGAGGAGTCCTGGCTAGGAGACATGCCACCTCGAAGGAGATCGTGCGATACCCCCTGATCACTCTGACGGCCATCGCTTTTAATGGGCTGTTTAATAGAGCCACGTTGTGGGCCGCCAGATATACATCCGCCCATACGGTAGCCCCGTACAGGCCCATGCTTCGCTCTATCTCCAGGTACACTCTCCTGATGGGGGCGTTGGGTCCCTTAACGTTGGGCATTAGCCGCGATAGCGCGGCCGCCACCCCCCTCAGTTTCGGGACCAGGCTTCGGAGATGGGGTCCGAAGTCCCATCGGCCATTGAGTACGAGCCAAGGTCCGATTAGTTTTTATACAGATATCAGTGAAATAGCGGAAGGGCTTGGTAGTGTTTCAACTACAGTAATCAAGTTCACAAAAAGAAAATAGAGTTTTTACAACTTAATTTAATTCGCATCACATTTTTATGAATACACATGTCATAAACGTGCAAGAAATGACAGCGTTCTTACTAAATGCTATCGATTTGAAACTGAATGTTCCATAGAAAAATTGCTTCCCCAAAAACATTGTAATAGTTTCAATAAAAGGCATTCGCATGCTGTAATGTCCCTGAAAATAAATCACCGTGGTTACAAAAAGTTACTTACTAAAATAAATATCTACAAAACTTACTCAATAGTTTTTTTACTTCAATGATCTGCTTGTGGTGTTAAATATTATAACAAAAATTTATGGTTTTCTTTTGTTGACTGATTAAGTTGATAATATATCACTAAGTTTGATATCACTACAATTTCCGTAAATAAAATCTTTTAAATCAATTAATTTTTAAGTGTTAGGTACTTGTATAACTCTCGTTTTAAACTTTTTACACCCGGGGCTCTATTCAGCAAAAGTACAAATTTTAGATTTGTGATTTTAAAACTTACTAAGGTGCTTAAAACTTTAAAAAATATATTCTTTTTCGAAACGAAATTGCATACCAATCTAATTTTGAGCGATTCTTAAACTTTAATAAACTCACAAAAACGCAAGTACTTAGGTTTTGATTAGACATATTAAATCATAATGAATACCGATTCTTTTTCTTCCAAATCTAATTGAAAACACATGTTTTAAAAATGTGACGTTACTCAATTGGGCCTCAGCTTCTCACCAGCTACATCGATACAAATATTCACCTTTTTGACAATACAGCGATGATCAATATCCAAGTTTTCCTTTAAAATTAACGCAGTGACGGGATGGTCACATGGATTCTTTATTACGTATTTCCACGCGTACATTGATAAATCACTCCCTCTGTACACGAAAATCTTTCCCTAAAACATAAATTAAGCCTAAATTTTCTACTTAAATTAATTAAGGTTAAATCTAATAGTCTGCATGGTACTCATACTATGCAGTATACAACAAATTTTGAAGCCCAATCTTCTCGTGGAAAAAACGTCTTGGGCAAACGTCAAGCATAAAGTCTATATTTTTCCCCTGATGGAGGTATTGCTACTTTGTACTATACAGTATTCTCCGTGGAGAAATTCACCATCATCATCATAGCGAGTTCTGGAACCCGACGTCCGCTTACTGTTTTTGATTCGATTGATTGATCTTCTTCTCTTTCACTCCTGAGAGGTAAGCCTCCGTCAGAGCCTCGTCCATTTTTAACAGGTGTACTCACTAACAGGTGAATGGCTTGGGCCTCGAGGATGGTAGACGATTCAAACAAAATTTTTAAATAAGAATAAATTAAAAATCACTAACAGAAGTCAGTTGTAAACTATTGAGAAAGGTTACGTTCACGTAAGATACGTATTTTCCGTGTGCTGTTCGCTCATAGGAAGCTGTTGCCTGTGTCTGTTGAAGTTTCACGCCAGAGCACAAATCAAAATGAGTCACGTTAAGTTCATAAGTGCCCTGAAAGTAAAAACACTTTATTATTTAGAACTATTTCAAATTGTGAACGTTTTGCATCTATTGCTTTGACTAAAAGGCAGCTCTGTAGGCATAAGTCACTCAGCCAAGTTTTTTAAAACAAGAGCAAAAGTGAGCCGATGCGACCGGAAAAGTTGGGACTTTTCCGGCCTTCTGAATGTAAATATGAAGGTTTTTTGAGTAAGATAGGAAAAGGCCAATCAACTTAGGTGGGAGTCGTCGGCCAAGAAGGAGGTATAGAAAAATTTTGGAAAGCTTTAGGCGTGACTTGGTGGCTCAGTGGTCTCAGAACATTCCTCCTGTAAGGGACAGATCGTAGGTTCCAGTCCCGTCTGAACTGATTTGCTTTTTCCTATTATAATAGGGCAGTATTGAAGTTTATAAACCTAATGTTATATCGACACTTATTTCTATGTAGTAAAATACTTACATAGTTAACACCATTTTTGGGAAATAATTGTTGAAAATTTCCATATGTTATAAACACCGTCAATAAAGCTAGTGGTAAAAAATACATGTTTTCATCCAAACTACTTTTTGAATGTCAGCAAGTTGCAAATAGAATTACACTAATCTATTTTTAATATGTAGGTAGACACATATACGCCCATGGGTACGTTTTCCTTTTTTTTGGGTTCCGTACCTATAAAAGAAAAAGGACCCTTCAAGCAACTGATCATTTGTTAATTGTCTGACGATCGAGAACTTGTTAGAAAATCAAGTTCGAAAGCTGTGACAAACCAAACTTCTAGGCAAAGAATATAACTACTACTCACCTACTATACTTACTAAGTTAACGTAATTTAGTAACCAGACCACAGGAATCCTATCCTCCTAATATTATCCCCCCATGAGCGCGGGTCTGAGGGTGACGGGTGGAGCCGCCCGTCACCCTAGCAGAAGCAGGCCACGGCGGCGGCGCGCATCGTAGGACGAGGCTCCCTACACCGAGGTTGAGTTGGGGACCGCGTGGTCCCCCCCTCCCGAGGAGGGCCAAACCGAGAGGGATGGCCCTGGGTCAGCCGGGGTGCGAGGGATATGTCGCATGACAACCTCACCTTCGGCCTAGCACTACGACCCAGAGACGGCGTGCGGTTTAGTCGGTTCGAGTCCGACATAACCTCCCCCTCCGGCTCCGGAGGGGTGGGTATCCGTGGGGATTTCCCGCACGTAAAAAAAAAGGGTTGCACTCTGGGAGTGCCGGCAGAAGTGAAAACATTTTCTTTTTTTCTTTCTTTGTTATATACATAGAAAAAGATAAAAAAGAACATACCATACCATACCTATAATATAGCGCTAATCATAGAACCTATCACTTATTTTCTGCTAATTTTCTGTCAGAAGAAATTAATAAATTATGAAAAGAAAAAATAAAAACAAAAAGTAATAAATTACAGAAAGAAAAAATAATCATAAAAAGTAATAAATTACAAAAAGAAAAAATAATCACAAAAAGTTTCAGAAGGCCAGGTGGTTTGAACCCGATACTATCTAAAACTATAAGGACTTACAGTCGAAGTGCTTACCGTTTAAGCTACGACGCTATCTATGGTAAATTGCAAAATAGATAGTATTTACCTAATCTTGTATGACGTCAGTCGTCGGTTACGGTTCAAAGGTCAACTAATCCTGACGCTTCCTTAACATTTTACACCCATCCAACGCCGCTAAAGAAGTTTTCACTTCAAAAACCTCCTAATATTATACACGCGAAAGATTGTAAGTATGGATGGATGGACGAATGGTTGGGTGTCTATTACTCTTTCATGTTAAAACTATAATCTAAACTATCAATAATATAGCTTATCTGAGAAAAACAAATAGACTATATATCATCACGTTACTACTCAATTGAGCGGAGCAGTGATCATTAATGTTTACAAATATTTCCATAAATACACAAAATTTACGCGCTCAACGGGCTGATACTTGGTACAGGGATGGATAAAAGCTTAGGAACAGACATAGGCTTCCTTTTATCACGAAAGAAAGAGTTAAAGGGGTGGGGGAAGAATAGGGGATGTGGGTTTGTAATTTTGGTAGATATCCTGATGATATGTAATACAGAGGTGAAATAGAGCTGGGAGCGGACATAGGCTACCATTTATGGCAAAAAAAAACGGAAAGGAGGGGGGGGGGTGAAAAGATAGGAGATGAAAGTATCTAAACAAGTTAAAAAACATATTTAATTTAACCTGATCAAATATGTAAGACAGATTGGAGCTTGGGAAATGACAGTCGGGTAGAGAAGAGAGGTAAAGGGATGGGGTGGGGAAATGGGGTAGGTATAAGGAAAAACTAATAAGTGGGGTAAGTGATGGCGGCAGGAGGGAGGAAAGAGTGGGGCATAAATAGGGGAATTGGGTAAGGGTGAGGCTTGAGTGGGTGAAGGAGTTAAAGGTGGGGGTGAGAGTGAGGAAAGGAAAAAGTGTAGGTCCATTAGTCGGGGCAGGGGTAAAGGTCGATAGTGCTTAGTGGTTAAGGGGTCAGCTTTACAATCGAAAGGTCCCGGGATCGAATCCTGGCCATTACACTACCGACGTGAACCCACTACCTAGTACAAGCAATTAGGCTTAGTTGGAGGGGTTAGACGGAATAGTAGTAAAATCGATTATTTTGGTTTCTAATTTGGGTGTATGAATGGAAGACCCCCGTCTTCCATTCATACACCCAAATTATTAATTAAGGGTGGGCGCTGTAAAATAAGTGTGGAAAGGAAGATAGGGTGGTACATTGTTGGAGGAAGGGGAAACTTTGTGTTAGGGTAGGGGTATGAGTGGGCGGCGGCAGAAAGTGTGGAGACATGAGTGGGGCAAGGTGTAAAGGTTGAGGCATGACTGAGGGAAGAAAGCAAGGGCTAGTGCATAATTCGGAGAATGGAGTTAGGGTATGGGTATGAGTGGGAAGTGGAGGGAAAAGGGAGGGAGTGAGTGAAGAAAGAACGAAAGGATGGGTATGAAAGTGCGGAATGGGGGTAAGGGGGGAGCAAGAGTGAGGGATGGAAGAGAGTGTAGAAAGGGTTAAAGGTCGGGGCACGAGTGAGGTATGGAAAAAACGGTGGTTGGGGGAAGGGGAACCGAGAAAGTGATGAGGAGGGGGAGGGCAAGGGGTAGAGAGCCGAATAGATAGGCGAGTAGAGAGACAAGAGTGCGCTTGAGCGTTCAATCATTACTTCAACCGTGACTGGTGAAACCCTAGACTCAGCGCTAAAATTTACAAAACTACGTGATAAGCGACATCCACGCAGGCGGTGCCGCGGGCAACAGCTGGTTGAAATATAATTGAGGGTATATTCCTGCACCAGTTAAATCAACCGTCTCTATTTGATGATCGAGACTTAGAATTATGGAATTTGGTAAGATTTCACAGTTGCAATTTGTATCTTTGTGCAGAAAACTGTGTCTGTGCGATATTAAAGTAATAGACGTTGTTTTTCTATTCTGACTTGTGCTGATATACATTACTTTAGTTTTATTACCGTTCAGAATGAGTCCATTGTCATGTGACCATTTTGAAAGTAATGTGAAGTCATTTTAAGCCTATTATTGAAACACCTATTGGAATTTTTTTTGGCGATTTCTCTCATTTCTAGTAAGTATGTACTCGTACCTTAAATGTTCCCATACAGGGCTTTGATCAACCTCTCTTCCCACATGAAATAGGATCGATCGACATAATTCTTCGATGATTATTGTAATTATGTTGATAAATTTGAAGGCATATGTATTATTTTACCTGATGAAATCTGTGAATGCAACTGAGAATACTTTGAATTATTATGTTTACTCTAGGAGATTATTCCTGTAACTAACGGTCAAGGTACATGATGGTACCTACGCTTACTATAACATCTTAGAAGTCCATCCAGTACAAAGGATGTCCGTTTTTCTCTCAAATAAAAAGTATTACATTCCTGTGGTACGGCTACCCACGTGACTTCAGTTGGCAACGAGCACTATACCGGTAGTTATAGCATAATTATAACACTGCAATGCCAACAACTCATACAACTTTATGCGCAGTTCGTTTCTCAGTTAGTTTTTATCCAGATTTCAGTGGAATAACGCAAGGGCTTTGTATTTTTCAACTACAATCAAGTTCACAAAAAGAAAATATATTTTTTTCAACTTAATTTAATTCGCATCACTTTTTTGTGAAAACACATGTCATAAACGTGCAAGAAATGACAGAGTTCTTACTTATCATTATCGTCTTGAAATGGAATGTTCCGTAGAAAAATTGCATCCCAAAAAACGCCGAAGCAGTTTCAGATACAGGCATTCGCACGCTATATTGTCCCTGAAAATAAATCATTGTTGTTACAAATAAGTTACTCACTGAGAACAAACACCTAAAAAACTTACACAAAAGAGTTTTTTACTTTGGTGGCCCACTCGTGTGATACTACAATTTCATAATCAATAAAATCGTTTAACCCGGGACTCTGTGTGTGTGTGTGTGTGTGTGTGTGTGTGTGTGTGTGTGTGTGTGTGTGTGTGTGTGTGTGTGTGTATGTGAGAGAGAGAGAGTGTGTGAGTGCTTTACCAGTCAGGTTACCCCGACACGACAACGCTTGAATCAAAATGTTGCTAGCTTTGTCAAAGACTAACGAACGAGTTTTTATGTAATGGGGGTTTTTCCAGTGTTGCTTGGATAACTATCCTTTAAACTTTTTACACCCTATTCAGCAAAACTACATTTTTAAGACGTGTGATTTTAAAACTTACGTAGGCACCTAACACTTACTAAATTATTAAAACTGTAAGTGATTCTTAAGACTAAAAATTAAACTCCTAAAAACACATGTTTTGACATAAATCCTACTGAACATAGTTTTTTTAATCGTTTGGTACTTTGTACACTTTAATATCATTTATAAAAATTATGTACAAAGGCGAGCTTAACTCAAGATAGAGTTCTCTTCCTGCTAACCTGGGAGTACACAAACGAATCCAATGAGAGAAAAGGTCTTGTATACTTTAACGTAAAGATTTAATACTGCGAGGAGGTATGCAAAATTTAAACCTCTGAATGAACTTTCTTCATTCGTATTTAAACCACACGCTGTTGAAAATGTGACGATACTGAATTGGACCCAGCTTCTCACCAGCATCAATTGATACATATCTATCATACTTACCTTCTTGATAGTGCAGCGATGATCAATATCCAAGTTTTCCTTTAAAATTAACGCAGAGACGGGATGGTCACATGGATTCTTTATTATGTATTTCCACGAGTACTTTGATAGATCACTACCTCTGTACACGAAAACCTTTATCTAAAACACAATTCTAGCGTAAATATCCTACTTAACTTAAAATCACTATACTCTGTATAGAGTTGTGGATTATTGTAGATTCTTTACTCTACATTACCACAATAAAAAAAAACATCTTGGGCTATGAGTGTTGCATAGCGTGCGCATTTTTTATCTGATGGAAGTGTTGCTACTTTGTATTTACAGGGTGTATTTTTGAATAGGGCAAGTATCTCATTCGTTATAGTTATATCAAAACGTTCTTTGGTGACTCTATGGGGATCTACCATATTGGCTTGATGGGCTTAAGCCCAGGGCCCCCAGCTTAGTCAAAGTCAAAAATAGACGATAATGCGAAAAGAAAAAGACGGGTTACACTCCGGGAGTACCGGCAGAAGTAAAAACGTTTTCTTTCTTTCTTTCTTCGTTATATACAGAGAAAGAGATAAAAAGAATACATCATACCATACCATAACATACCTCTAATATAGCGCCAATCATAGAACCTATCACTAATTTTCTGTCAGAAGAAATTAATGAATTACAAAAAGAAAACATAATTACAAAAAGTAATGAATTACAAAACGAAAAATAATCACTCAGTGACAAGAAAAAATAAGACTCACGGTATTATATAACGTCAGTCGTCGGTTACGGTTCAAAGGACAAGTGATCCTGACGCGAGTTTAACACTTTTTACCCATCCAACGTCGCTAAAGAAGTTATCACTTCAAAAAAATGGAAAGAACGAGAAATAATAAAATTGTGAGGAACTGAATTTTGTGATTATTTTTTCTTTTTGTAATTCATTACTTTTTGTGATTATTTTTTCTTTTTGTAATTCATTAATTTCTTCTGGCAGAAAATTTGTGATAGGTTCTATGATTGGCGCTATATTAGAGGTATGGTATGGTATGGTATGTTCTTTTTATCGTTTTCTCTGTATAATGAAGAAAGAAAGAAAGAAAAAGTTTTTACTTCTGCCGGCACTGCCGGAATGCAACTCGTCTTCTTTTTTTTACTACTATAGAGTTTCTTTAATGATTTTTTGATAAATGATTTGTGCACAAAGTAAATCTGGTGATCAATATAGAAATTATGGTTGTGAACAAGCAGTTGACCGACTCGGACACCATGGCCTGTCGTGCTGCAGGAGCGCTGGGCGAATTCCACGGCACGCCAGCCTCAACGACATAATACGCCGTGCTCTTGTCACCGTCGGTGTGCCAGCTGTGTTTGAACCAACACGCGACGATGGCAAGAGACCGGATGGTATGTCATTAATACCTTGGTAAATTAATAGTAAATTAATAGCTCAACACTTTAATGACTATTTTATTGACTCAATTCAACCAAGTTTCAACTGTCAAACTAGTTACAATGTAAATCAATTACAATCGTATAAATCTATGTTTATGCTCCAAATCACTCCGAAGGATATTAGGCACGATGACATATGCACCACTGGGTTAAATCAGTAGACTATATTGTGGTACCTATATTAAGCCACCTTATAAATAGCTCGATACAGACAGCATCTATCCTGAAATTTTGAAAGTAGCAATAGTTAAACCGGTATTCAGAAGAGTAGATAAAACGGAAATAGATAACTATAGACCCATAGCTCCATAGATCCATCATCCCAATCTTTTCTAAAAATTATGGAAAGGTGATTTACAATAGTCTATATACTTATTTGGAAAAAAAAAAATCTTCTGCAATGAACAAATAGGTTTCAGGCAGAATAAAACCATAAATATGGGCGTGTTTAATTTTTTACAAAAAGTCCACCAGTATCTAGACAACAGGAAACCTGTAGTTGCTATGTTCGTACCTGTAGGGCGTTCGATTATGTGGACCACAAACTACTACTAAATAAGCTTTATAACTACGGTGTAAGAGATAACGTACTTGATCTTATAAAATCTTTTCTAGAAAATCGGACACAAATAACACAAATAAATCAAATAAATATGAAGACTAAATCGATTAAGATAGGAAAAAGTGAATGCCCAGGTGGGACTCGAACCCACAATCTTTCCCTTACAGGGGCCCGGTGGCTCAGTGGTCAGAGCATTCCCCCTGTAAGGGAAAGTCCCACCTGGGAATTCACTTTTTCCTATCTTAATCGATTTGAAAAGTTAGCATAGTAAATGCTTCAAAATTTCATTCAATGAAGACTAAAACTGAAATCACATACTCCTCCAGCCCGAAATTGGTTACCTATGGTGTACCTCAAGGATCTATCTTGGGACCATAGTTGTTTCTCTGCTATATCAATGACCTTCCTGCTGCTTCCGAGCACCAGATGACCCTATTTGCAAATAACAGCACTATCATCTTTAGTTCTGGGAGCATACATGAAATAGAAGACAACATCAATACAAGTCTTGCTTCAATTATTGACTTGCTGAATATAAACAACCTTAAAATTAACATTTCCAAAACAAAAATATGAATATTAAATTAATGCAAAATACAATTTCTGAAGTCCACGTCAAGTATAAAGTAGACCGTGTGCATGAAAGAAAAACAACAATTTTTTAGGTATAAATATAGATAATGACATGTCCTGGAAGACACATATTGAATATGTCTGTACGAAACTAACCCAGTTTTCGTACGCTTTATACATGCTGGGTAAAATAGCGAATAGGAGTCCGGTCATAGCTGCCTATCATGGGTACCGGGTTAAACGGGGTGAATAAAGATCGATGGGTGAATAGAAATGAAATGATCTGCGAAATTCTGTAGTTATTATCTTTCAAATGAAGCTATGGACCAGTCCAATGTTATAATGGACAGACATAATAGATATCTGGTTAGATACTTAAAATTTAGTCAAAGAAATTATTTAAGAAAATTTAACGACCATTTTTTGAAGTGAAACCTTCTTTAGCGGCGTTGGATGGGTGAAAAGTGTTAAACTCGCGTCAGGATCGCTTGACCTTTGAATCGTAACCGACGACAGTAGTATATTATTGGGCATTCTAGACCACTCTCAGTCGCCTCGGCTCCTGCGAGCGGTCTAGTAATGCCCAATAACAAAGAGAACCAACAGGCATTTATATAGTTTGCATTTGCTGGTCCACAACTGTAAAACAGTTTAGTGGCTCATCGCAATAGCAAAGAGAACCAACAGGCATTTATATAGTTTGCATTTGCTGGTCCACAACTGTAAAACAGTTTAGTGGCTCATCGCAATAGCAAAGAGAACCAACAGGCATTTATATAGTTTGCATTTGCTCGTCCACAACTGTAAAACAGTTTAGTGGCTCATCGCAATAGCAAAGAGAACCAACAGGCATTTATATAGTTTGCATTTGCTGGTCCACAACTGTAAAACAGTTTAGTGGCTCATCGCAATAGCAAAGAGAACCAACAGGCATTTATATAGTTTGCATTTGCTGGTCCACAACTGTAAAACAGTTTAGTGGCTCATCGCAATAGCAAAGAGAACCAACAGGCATTTATATAGTTTGCATTTGCTGGTCCACAACTGTAAAACAGTTTAGTGGCTCATTGCAATAGCAAAGAGAACCAACAGGCATTTATATAGTTTGCATTTGCTGGTCCACAACTGTAAAACAGTTTAGTGGCTCATCGCAATAGCAAAGAGAACCAACAGGCATTTATATAGTTTGCGTTTGCTCGTCCACAACTGTAAAACAGTTTAGTGGCTCATCGCAATAGCAAAGAGAACCAACAGGCATTTATATTTTGCGTTTGCTCGTCCACAACTGTAAAACAGTTTAGTGGCTCATCGCAATAGCAAAGAGAACCAACAGGCATTTATATTTTGCATTTGCTCGTCCACAACTGTAAAACAGTTTAGTGGCTCATCGCAATAGCAAAGAGAACCAACAGGCATTTATATTTTGCATTTGCTCGTCCACAACTGTAAAACAGTTTAGTGGCTCATCGCAATAGCAAAGAGAACCAACAGGCATTTATATATTTTGCGTTTGCTCGTCCACAACTGTAAAACAGTTTAGTGGCTCATCGCAATAGCAAAGAGAACCAACAGGCATTTATATTTTGCATTTGCTCGTCCACAACTGTAAAACAGTTTAATGGCTCATCGCAATAGCAAAGAGAACCAACAGGCATTTATATAGTTTGCGTTTGCTCGTCCACAACTGTACAACAGTTTAGTGGCTCATCGCAATAGCAAAGAGAACCAACAGGCATTTATATTTTGCATTTGCTCGTCCACAACTGTAAAACAGTTTAGTGGCTCATCGCAATAGCAAAGAGAACCAACAGGCATTTATATAGTTTGCGTTTGCTCATCCACAACTGTAAAACAGTTTAGTGGCTCATCGCAATAGCAAAGAGAACCAACAGGCATTTATATTTTGCGTTTGCTCGTCCACAACTGTAAAACAGCTTAGTGGGTCATCGCAATAGCAAAGAGAACCAACAGGCATTTATATTTTGCATTTGCTCGTCCACAACTGTAAAACAGTTTAGTGGCTCATCGCAATAGCAAAGAGAACCAACAGGCATTTATATTTTGCGTTTGCTCGTCCACAACTGTAAAACAGTTTAGTGGCTCATCGCAATAGCAAAGAGAACCAACAGGCATTTATATAGTTTGCGTTTGCTCGTCCACAACTGACAACTGAAACACACAATAGGTACATTTAACTGTAATACATTTATTTAATAAGTAAGTAATTTAACAAATTATTTATCTGACATAAACTTTGGGGGATCAGAAAATAATCCGTCTACAGACTGCACCAATGACTGTAGCTTTCGCCATTGGTGGGAATCCTCATCAGTCTGAAATTTTATACGCACTAAAGCCTTCTTCCAGAGCTCTGTGTTTTCTGTGACTCGAACATCGTTCGCGTGGTACACCTTCAAGTCTATGAGAAAATCACCGCGTGTGTCTGTGGACCGACGTTCGTTCCCGTTGGCTACGCGGTTCACGAAGAACGATGATATCGTATTTGTTTCTTCGTTCGGTTCAATTCCTTCTCTACAAATGCCGAAGATGTCAGCCGTGTTCGGTTTTTTTCTGGAACAAACATAGGGACATTTATTTTAATCAGTTATTATTCATTTAAATATCTATGAATACATAGTAAGGATTTTGCCAAATAGATCAATAGTTAATATATTATGCAAATAAGATACAAACAGTTACAAAAAAAAAAATCTTCTTACTAATTGACTTGGTTACTTGGTATGGAATAAGTAGTTCCTGTTGACACGTTTTAAACAATAATAGTACACACAAGAAAGATACCTTGCACAAGTTGATGTTTTCTTCGTCGATGGACTTTTCCGTTTGTTTACAGGAGTCGATCGTTTACGTGAAATTTCTGCTATACCTCTATTTAAACTCGTTGATGCTTGATCATACTCTGAGTCAGACCTGTTGAATTAAAATGAAAACAATAAGTTAGTAAATTCAGGGATACTTTATCCATCGACGGTTTTGATCGAATTTATCACATGGCGCACATTGGGGAGGCCTATGTCCAGCAGTGGACTGCTATAGGCTAGTTGATTGATTGATTGAATCACATTAATTACATATTATATATTAATTACAATAATCACATACATAATAGCACTTACTTACATTTTCTTGGTGAATATTGAAGCTCTTGATTATGATAATGACTTAGGTATTCAAAACTGCGGTTAATAAACAAAAATCATACTTAAATTTGCTAATTTAAAAATACCTCAATTGAGTGTCAATTTAAGGAAGAATCTACTTTTTTCTTTGTACGCATTAAACACACGTCTAAAACGATGACAAAGGTTTTAAAGAATTGTTGATTATTATTGCAACATGTTAACAGTAATATACATGTTTCCGACATTGTACAGAAAACCTGATGTCTGAGAGAAGCCCGAACAACGTCATACTTAGAGCTTAAAAGTAAGTACATAGGTATTAAAATCAAAATAGATAAATCCAAACTCTAGTCAGATCAGTCATCAAATTAATCTAATAACATTTTTTCTTATTTTTATTTGTATTAATTCGAAGTAAATTATTGATATTATAACTTTTCTATACCTCTGTGAGGCGTGGTTTACGCTAAGACTAACCATTACGGTTCTTATAGCTCAGTTTTCGTTTACATTGATTACATAATGTAGTTATTATAATATACTAGATTATATACTTTAACGGTTGCATATACAACCTAAGCATTAATGAATATTGAGTTGTAATTTAAAGCATTGAATTAGGGTTGTTAAAATAAATGTGTTGTGAGCCGTGTGCTTGGCTGGCACCTAGGTGGTATAAAAAATGTTTTATCATTTTTTTCTCGATTTTAATGTGATGCGATAATAATATCATTTGACTTACATACATTATACAAATATTATCTCAAAATAACTGTTGTTAAGTAGTTTAGTAGTAAAGTTTTGCGTTTTCTCGTATTATGCTAAAGTTTTATCAAATCTATTAAATAGTTTTTGTGTAAAAGAGTAACATACATTCTTACAGTAATAATTACTCATATCTTATGACAACCCTATTCACGATATTGCTTAAACAACATTATACACAGCGCGCGTGTAACCTACTTAAAATCTGAGACTTAGCATTTTTGGGCCCAATTTACACCGAAGCGGAATGGGAGCGTCAAATTTGTCTGATGCAAAGCATATTATATACATTTATATTAATTGTAATATAATCTTTGCTAAGGAAATTCTCAAAATGAAAGTCTCACGACTTTTTGACTCGTATTTAGTTTGTATCTTATAAACTTGAAGTGAAGGGTCATTATGCTTTATACCAGACGAATTTGATGATTCTGTTCTGCTATGGTGTAAATGAAGCATTATATTCAAACTAAATATTTTATTGATTTATTGCAAAACTAAAGCTGATATGATTTTTTGTCACAAATAACAAATAATTGTTGCATGACAGACATTAAAAATCGTTTATTGAAAGTAGTAGGATCAAAGAATCCCTAAAGCGTCATTCGATGTGAAAGTTGTGTATCTACCTATCTAAGTATACCTACCTACAATTCATATATTTTATCAGGTAATTATATCAATTATATTATATTATATTGGTTCTATTTTGGTTGAATGTATTTACAGTACTCAAATAATTCATGTGGTGTCTTATTTGCAGGTAAAATAAACTATAAGTTAAATACCAACAAAGGACAACAACTTTGAATATAGAACCTATTTGGAAATACAATATTACTACTCAGGTAAGTTGATCGTTTACACTACTTTTACATAATGTACTAATTTACTATGTATTTATAGTACTCAAATAATTCATATCGTGTCTTATTTTCAAGGAAAATAAAGTATAAGTTAAATATCAACAAAGGACAACAACTTTGAATAAAGAACCTATTTGGAAATACAATATTACTACTCAGGTAAGTTGATCGTTTACACTACTTTTACATAATGTACTAATTTACTATAATCATTATCTGAACGTCAATCCCTGTTGAGCTCATGGTGCACATTTTTTTTCGTAGATTCGGTTGTTTAGGCTAATGAGAATTAATTGTGAGAGCGACTGCCAGCTGAGCTCCTTTCCCAAGAAGGATGCGTGCGCCAGAGCCTCGCTCATGAACGAGCGCACGCATCGTCATCATCATCATCATCATCATCATCATTCTTGCATTTGCCTGCTTCACCCTTCGCGTAGTACCAGGAATGTTGGAAGCGCCTGTTGTTTGACCTTAATTCTGGTTTGATATCTATTTAACATATTGATTTAATATTTTTTTTTTTTTTTCAGAAAAGTAAATATTATTCTGGAAATCAACAACAAAAACAAGAGCTACGAGTATTAAAGAGAAAAGTACTTATTTATTCAGGTACCTTTGTTATTGTAGTGTATACTTATTTTCAGAATTATTAATTTAGATATTCCTTAATACAGGTCATTGTGGTTAGTTACTGAAGTTATTTATCTGTTTGGGTGTTTTCGTGTAGTCATGATGCGTTATTGTATGGTTTGTCATGTTTCTGTAGATAGCCATCGCTGGTCAGGTCATTTGCGTAGCAATTTACATAAAACTCAAATTGCAACTCCTTTTTATGACAATATAGAGATAATTAAATCATGTTTCAAGAAGCGTATTATAAGTTATAGAATTAGAGCTACTGATGAAGTAATCACTCAATTTCCAGAGACTTTTCTTAACAAAATTCGAGGGCAAGTTAAGACTCTGATAGCTCAGTCACTACAGACATATACCTCTCTCAAAATTAATTTTGAACTTTTTTCAGTATTTCATTTGTTTAAAAACGACTATCAGGAAATAAAATCATTTGCTACAAAAAATTATAACATTCATTTAAATTATGATTTCAACAAAATTTTCAGTTCAATAATTTTATTTCTTCTTAAAAAAATTGAAGAGTTTCAAGAAAGAGATAGCGGTTGGACCTTTTTAAATAATTCATACTTAGAAGTGAATATTAATAATTATCAACCCCTTCATGGCTCTAAATTTATAGATTTGCCAGCATTTATAAAAAGTAAAAAATCTTGTGTGAATATTAAAAACCGAGATCCGTATTGCTTTTTATGGAGTATTGTAGCAGCCTTGTACCCTGCCACGAGCCACCCTGATAGAGTTTCATCATATCCACACTTCCAAGATGTTTTAAATATTAATGGTTTGTCGTTTCCCCTTACTTTTACGGATATACCTATTTTTGAAAAAAATAATAACGATTTAAATATTTTTGTATATGGTTTAAAAAATAATAAAAATATAATCGGACCTTTGTATAAATCAGTCAATAAGAAATCTAGGAGTATACATTTATTATACTTAGAAAACAATAATGACTCTCATTATTGTCTAATTAAAAATTTTTCACGCTTAATTCGCAGTCAGATTACCAAACATCACAGTAAATTATATTTCTGTGAATCTTGTTTATTGTTTTTTCCTGACATCACTCATCTCGAAACTCATTTATGTGAAGGAGTTGTGACAGTATTACCTGAAAAAGGCTCGTTTTTAAAATTTAAAAATTATGAAAGAAAACAAAATGTACCGTTCATAATCTATGCAGATTTTGAAACATTACTTGCACCCATTTCCTGCAATGAAATTGATACTGCTAACACATCATATTCTCAAAAACATGTGCCGGCTGCGTTTGGTTACAATATTGTATCATCTTTCGATAGTACAATTTATCCGACTGCGGCGAAACAAAGGGAGGGAAATGATCTTAATAATCAGTATAGAAGTTACCGCGGCAGTGACTGTGTTTCTAAGTTTGTACATTTTCTTACTGAAGATGTCATTGCGATTTATAAAATATTAACTAAAAATAAACCTATGATATATACAGAAAAAGATGCTGTACATTTCAAGGATGCTATTAAATGTCATATTTGTGAAAACTTGTTATGGTCGAACAAAGTCAGAGATCACTGTCATATTAGTGGTCGGTACCGCGGGGCGGCCCATCGCCATTGCAATCTTCAGCATAAAGTACCTAAATTTATACCTATATTTTTTCACAATTTATCAGGTTATGATTGCCATTTATTTATAAAAAAATTAGGAGAAATGCCTGGTTTCATAAAAATTATACCCAAAACGAAAGAAAAATATATGTCATTCTCTAAGTTCATTCCTGTGGCAAGCAATGAATACGTACAGTTACGGTTCTTAGATTCCTTTAACTTTTTGAGTACTAGTTTAGACAAACTTGCGAAAACAATGGAGATTGAAGATTTTGTTAATCTACGATTCCATTTTCCTGACGATAAACAGTTTAATTTATTGACGCGGAAAGGTATTTATCCCTATGATTTTATCACGAATTGGAAATGTTATGAACATAAAACGTTGCCATTAAAACAACACTTTCATAGTTCTTTAACCAATGAAGGGATCAGTGATAAGGATTATAATCATGCTCAAACTGTTTGGAATTATTTTAACATAAATAACTTAGGCGAATATACTGATTTGTACTTAAAAACAGATGTATTATTACTAACAGATATATTCCAAAACTTTCGAAAAACTTGTAAGCGATATTATGGGTTGGACCCTGCGTTTTATATACCTACCCCTAGTTTGTCATTTGATGCGATGCTTCTTAAAACAGGGGTTCAACTAGAACTGTTGTCCGATTTAGCAATAATTAAAATGATTCAGGACGGGATTAGAGGAGGATTGTGTATGTGTTCGCACAGATATGCAAAAGCAAATCATAAGTATATGTCTAACTACAATGCCTCAGAACCCGATTGCTATATAGTATATCTAGACTGTAATAATTTATATGGTTTTAGCATGTGTCAATACTTACCATATTCTAGTTTTCGTTTTCTTAGTGAACATGAATTAACTCATTTACAAATAGAAAGTATTGATGACAACGCTGAGTGGGGCTATATATTGGAAGTAGATCTCTTATATCCCCATAGTTTACACAATTACCACAATGACTTACCTTTTTGTCCAGAAAAATGCATTCCGCCAGGCGGGAAAAACAAGAAATTAATAGCAAACTTGTATAATAAGTACCATTATGTTATACATTATGTACATTTGAAAAAATGTATAGAACATGGATTAATATTGCGTAAAATTCATAGAGCCGTTACTTTCAAACAAAGTCCGTATTTAAAAGAGTATATAGAGTTAAACACTAAATTACGTCAAAAAGCAAAAAGTTGTTTCGAGCAGGACTTTTTTAAATTATTAAACAACAGTGTTTTTGGTAAAACATTAGAAAATACTGAAAAAAGGGTTACTGTACACTTAGTAAATAAATGGAGTGACGAAACGAATCGAACTAAAAAGTCATTATCAGCAGAGAGACTTATAGCTAGCCCCTATTTTCATAGCGCATCCATATTATCAGAGAATTTAGTTGCTATACAAATGAACCCTGATCAGATAATTTTAGATAAACCTATATATATAGGATTTACGGTTTTGGATCTGTCTAAGTCACATATGTATAATTTTCACTATAATATTATTAAACCGTTTTATAATGACAGAGTACGATTATGTTATACCGATACTGATTCTTTTGTTTATGAAATATTTACCAACGACTTTTATAGTAAGGATCTAAAGTACCAGTTTTTGCAATACTTAGACACTAGTAATTATAGTAATCACAATTTGCCTTTAAAAAATAAAAAAGTTCCAGGCTATTTTAAAGATGAAATGGGGGGTAAATATATTTCGCAATTTGTGGGTTTAAGATCAAAACTTTATTCCATAAAATCTTCTAATCATGTGATTAAAAAAGCGAAGGGCATTAAGTCAAGTGTGATCCGCGATTTAGATATTAAAGATTATGATAATATTTTACTAAATGGGGGAACACTGCGTAGGAAAAATACTATATTTAAATCAATAAAACACGAAATTTTTACTCAAAATGTGAATAAAATTGCATTGTCTAGTAATGATGACAAACGAATGATTTCAAGAAATAAAATATCGACATTATCCTGGGGTCACTCAGATCTATTTATTAATTAATATAAGTAGTATAAACTAAGTTATAACCCTTATACCTATTTTATAAGTTTTTATACGATCATATTTATATAGCCATAAATAAACAATAGTCTAAGAATAATAAACTTACAGAATTGTAACAAAATATTATTATGGTGAAATATACTATGAATATTTATGTTGTTTGTTTCATTTCATATTAAAGTACGTGTTAGAATATAGATATATAAAACTCCGTCCAACTGAAAATAAATAAGTTAGTTTATTATGCAAGTGTTTATTCACCCCTACCTACCTTTGAAATAAAGTTGTGATTATATGCAATGTAACCTATTTCATATAAAACGTCAACTAAACAACTGACAGATAGAACACGTCAAGATCTTTTATAATTTTATTCACAATAATTATATTGAAACTAGCTGTCGCCCGCGGCTCCGCCCGCGTGGATGTCGGTTATCGCGAATCGGGGTATGAAAAATAGATGTTGGCTGATTCTCAGACCTACCCGATATGCCCACAAAATTTCATGAGAATCGGTCGAGCCGTTTCGGAGGAGTTTGGGAATGAAAACTGTGACACGAGAATTTTATATATTAGATAACAATTTAGTAATTGAATGGAACAAAGTCAAGAGCTTAGTCTTGTCTAGAAAATTACGAAATATTAAATCAGATTGCGATAGTATGTTTACTAATCAGAGGATGTGAATCATCATTCCATAACCATATTATTAATATATTTGAAAAGTGTTAAATTAACAATATTGTAGAGCATTGACCCTGTAGTGCATGTTCGATCGTAAATATTAATTTCAGATCTCAGTAACACACAGTAACAGTAACAAGTCGGAATTAAAAACAGTCAAGTTTCAACGTCAAAGTTAAAATACAACATATTATTATAATGTCAACGGTAAGTTTTGAAGATTTTTTTCTTTTTATTAACATAATTAAATACGTGTATGTATAGGTCTTATATTTCATTGGTGATAAATGTAATATTTTTATTTATTTCAGGAGGACACGGAGCTAGTTTTCTCTCAATACGCTCAGGATCCTTATGAGGAGTACTACGAGATGTTGCAGAACACTGCTTCATGTAGCAGTAACCTAATTAATAAAGAACCCAAGAAATCGAAACCACGACGGAAAGAAAGAACGAAAAAATTGAACCCGATGAAATCTTTTGTAATGAGTCGAATACCTCGGCGTGGAATAAAATTGATAAAAATATCAGTAATAGATCTCGGCGTCGAGAACCCAGACAGTGGTAGTGACAGTGAAAACGTTATAATTAACGCTCAGTACGTGGTGAAAGATTTGGTGGATAGTATTATGGATGAAACTGAATACCTTGTGAAAAAAATTTCTAAGTCATTATTGGACACTGATTATTAATTTGTAAGTGCTATATTTATAGATATATTTACTATTTTCTGCTAGGTATGTTCAATAAAATAAATGTATTAAATGTATAAACTTGTTTATTTTCACCCATTAGATACAATGTTCTCCTGTTTCTCTAAATAGTTTTTAATACATAAAACATTTTTCAGTGCACAGTGTTTTGAATGCTTTATACAATTAAAATTATTATGTGAATATTTTTTATATAAAATAGACAAATTTGGGTGCTTATCACTGCTAAGGTCTGATACTGTACAGTTCACACAAAGATTCCTTATCCACTTCACTTTCTCTAAACCCTTTACAAGAATATCTTTATTTTCTAGGTAGGGCACAATTAGACGTTGAAATTCTCTATAGTCAATATAACCTTCGTTCCAGTAAATTCCTCTGTTTCTTTCCAACCATCTAACCTGTTTCTTTTCATCACTAGTTAAGTATCTAAATAAGTATGGAGGTTTTATTAAGAACGTTTGCGTATAATCATGAGTGGCCAGAGCTAATTCCTTGACTATAAAGTTATTACAAGTGTCTTTAAACCCCTGGACATCCACTATAATCGTATTCGGGTTCATGATAATTTTCTCACAGTGCTGCTTAATGGTTTATACTCAATTATACAGTCGTTCAATATAAGACAATATGCCGAAGTTTGATCTGGGATATCAAAATCACTTTCAATTTCCACTCTTACGTCCACAACAGGACCTGACTTAAGATTATCTGGTTGTCTAGAACAGTCTACGACGAATAACGGAGCAACGTTTTTAAATTGTTTCTCACTTAATAAAGGCTCAGCGCGACGTCCGTAATAAGACTGTTGAAATCTAGTATATTGTTCATATATTAAAGCAATTCGATTATTCGAGAAACTTGTATTTATATTTTCATATGGGAAGTAGGTGGAATTAAGGTATACCTTAACATCACGAATCTCACAATGATCAAACTGAGACATATCAGATATAGCATTATTTTTTCTATTTGTCTGTAAACCGATAACAACAAATCTTGGTTTCTCTATTTGCGAAGATGTTTTTATTGACCAAGTATGTTTGGTGGTTTTAGGCAACATTGGATATTCATACAAATCCCAATTCCTGAATATCATCTGAAGTGGTCGATCTTTTTCTAACAATTTTAGAATGTTTATTTTTTCTCTATCAGATACTTTAACATGTGGTACACGCCATATTATTTTGTTTATAATAATATCTTCTACAATTTCACCAGGGTTAAGTTTTAGTGCGTTCAGATTGGTATTACTTCGTAATAAGATTAATTCATGTTTACTGTTTATTACTACTTTCTTAAAATCTTCTGCAAAACCAAGAATGTTGCAAAGTGGTATAGAAGCAGAAAAGCTACCTCCATTAGTACTTTTTATTCCGTCGATATTCCAACCCCAAGTAGAAGATGTTTTAGCTTCGCTCTCATTCATTGATATAAATGATTTCATCGTGCTAGTTATCCCAGCATTTTTTATTTTATCTATCTCCACTCCATTTATCTCATACCTTATATCTTGAAACAAGTAAAGTAAACTATTGTTTGTGAAATGAACACTACTGACTCTCTCTTTCGAATTTTCAGCCTTGTTTACAATAACAGTCCCTTCTAAAAACAAAGTGCTTCCTGATGGTAATATATACAAGTCTTGCTGATTAATAGGTATCCTGATTTCATCGCTTCTATTAAAACTTGTTACGTAAGGCTTGTAAGAATGAATTTCGATTCCTTCCACAGAGTTGTCGTAGGCGGGAGCGGATAAAACATCTAGGATATTCATTTTAACACACCAATCGCCTTAAGAAATGCTTTATTGTTTTTATTTAACTTTATTCTCCTTTTAGGTCGAGCTCTTACTTGATTGAGAGTTTGAGTAGAACTGTTATTTTGAATTGGAAGAAACATATTATATTTATTATAGTCAATCATGTTTTCTTTTGAGGTGTAGATACAACTGTACTTCTTCACCTCGCAAATTTATTAAGTTATTATTTATATCCAAAAGTCTGATCTGTATGCAGCTGATGTTGGTTTGGTTGATTGGAAAGTAAATTGCGTTTTTTGGTATTTCTATAATTCTGTATCCAGGTGGGACATTAAGTGCGAATTCATGTAGAATGTGACTGGATTGTCCGTTTATATAGGAACCGCTAACTATATCACATTCAACTCTTATCACGGTTGTAGGCAAAATGTTGACTGGAAACTCTGATACATGATATTTATTGGCTTCCAAGACTTGTCTTTTAAACCCCAACAAACCTCCGAACGTACAATCTTTAGTAAAATCTATAGTCGATGTGCAAAATAACATAGTTTTTAAGGTGTTGTTATTGCAATGGAGTTTTATGGATGCATCCTTTACTTCAGATTTTAAATAATCACTGATATCTTGCAACTCATAAGTACCTTCAGGTATTTCAATAACATTCTTTGATCCATAGTATAACTTATTATTTGTTTTATCAATATTTGGAATAGAATTATATGTGGATAAATGTAATAATGCACATTCATACTCCCCGATTAATTGTAACGTATGTGGGTAGAAGGTAGTTAATACCGATGAGTTTCCAGTTATAGACAAGGTGAGTGTCATCTTGCAAATGATTGAAATGAAAGAACAGTATAAAATTTATAGTATTTATTCCAAAAAGATTGTAGATATTCTAAACACAAATGTCCACAAATTAGCGTGTCAAATTTTTGATATCTTGTATAGTTATAATTAATATTACAGTTCTTAAAATATCGTATCAATTCGATTGGTGGTCTTAAATCACCAAAACTATCAAAATATTCACAATAATTATTTACCTTAACATAAGCTACCCAATGCGTTCCATCGTTTTCTGAATTATCTAGGTTAACTATACCACATTCAATTCGTTTAGGGATTTTTGGTAACTGATCCTTCATGTAAACTCCTCGAAAATAAGGAATACCATGTGCATAATTTTGAATATCGATATTAGTTAAGGCACGATTAGGTAGCTTATTATTTAGTTTTTTGACGATTTTATAAACAATCCTTTGCCTTTTTTGTGTGGTTTAATGTATAAACCCTTACCTAATGCTATAGCTTCCATAGTCTTATTATGACGTTCAGATTCTAGTATTTTTTTTTTGACCTTCTCTATAATCATTCACTGTTTTTGCAATACCCGCTGCACCACCAGCCAAAGCTCCTAAAGCTGATAAACCAGCAAAAATCGGGATTAAAGGCAGAATGCCTCCGGTTTTTGGTAAAGGTATGACTCGTGGTACTCGAAGTTTTGGAACGCATGGAACAATTTTTTTAGCAGCCATATAAGCTGCATGTATTAAAGATTTACTATCTTTGGGTAAGCGTTTCTTGATTTTTCTTTTAATTTTTGTAACGAAATTATTGAATGTCTTAACACCAGCGCCAGATTTGAGTTTAGCTTTCATAACTTTACTCACTAGCCACGAACTAAGCTTTTCTCCTTTACTAGCATCTTTTGCTTTCATTCTTTGTTTGACCATATTTAAAAGTTGTAAATCGGCTTTGTGACGATTAGACAAGTCTGTATAGTTTTCGTATGCAATGTCGTGATACATACAAGCTTCGTCTAGCTTATTTACACCTTTGTCACCCCGCAGTAAACGTTTTGAAAGTTTTGTTCCAGGTCCGCAATAATTATAGCCAGGTAAGTGCAGTTCAAATGGCAAATGATTAATAACACTATTGAGTAGTCCACCACCTTGCATAGCTCAAAGTATAATGAACAAAATATTATAATTAAAAACTGTTATGTATATTTATTCCACTATTGCAGTCTTATCAATCCAACTATTCTCTTTATTGCTTAAGCCCAACCATTTTACGAACAGTTTATTTCCTTTCCTTCGTAAAACTTTTTCTATTAAATAGACACCTGGACAAGATGATTTTTGAAGTTCGTGTTTGTAAAAGGTTCCTAATATAACTTGATTGTGTTGATCTTCGATGTTATATGTTTCTGGTACAGTGTTATTGATATTTTTTATAGTAAATAGTTCCGTTGACCAATTAGGTGTATAACCTTTCTCAAATAGTTGTTTGTATTTACTAATTCTAACTCTATCACCAATCATAAATTTGGGCTTATGTCTATACGATACCGTTTTCATTGAGTTCTTAATATTATTTTTAACATCTGCTTCAGTCAATTTATTGACATCTACGGGTGCTAATTTAATAGTGCTATGTTTTGTGTTGTTATATGTCTTTACAACACTCCCCAAACCAAAATCTATCCATTTATAGTGTCCGTTGAGACTAAAGTACTTATACAATTTATTTTTAATAGTTTTGATAACACGTTCTACAATTGAAGCCTTTTTCGTTGAAAACGTGGAGTAGTGATTAATTTTATAGTTTTTTATAAGCTTTTGAAATGATGAATTATAGAACTCGGTACCCAAATCAGTTTGGAGATGAGCTGGTATCCGATGGTTAGTTGATATCAATTTCTCGAATGCGTTAGAAACATCATGTTTATTTTTAGTTTTTAGTGGTTCTATCCAAACGTACTTTGAGAAGCAATCAATAACTATTAAAATATAGTTATAACCTTTATTAAATCTTCTCAAGTTTTGCATGTCGATTAAATCAGCTTGCCACAAATCATCAATGCCTTTTAAAATTACAGATCGACGAGGAAAATTTTTTCGTGCAGCTTTATGTATTTCGTTAACAATTTGTTGTTTTGTCATTTTGAGGAACTTTCAAGCTTATACTTTTGATCTAATACAAATTTAACTGCTTTTTCAACTATCTCATCAACTGCTCTTCGACTATAAAATTTGCTTTCCAAGTGAACCACTGCCTCAGATACTATTGATTTTAAAGCTTTCTCCAGATGGTTCTGAACATCGTTTAACATAGTATTTTGCAATTTTTGTAAGTCGGTTATTAGTTTAGTTCTCAATGCATCTACATATGCTTTGTTTACTGCATCATCTGCATCTTGAGGAAGTTTGACCCCTGTTAGCTTCGATGTCTTCAGATCGTAATCACCATTTTCAGATTTTAGCAATGCATTATCATAAAATCCAAGCAATTCTGATATACGTAATCGCTTATGAATATAATGACCAAATTTGTCTACATTCATATTTAAGATGTATTGTGTAGAACGGTGTACAATAAAATGATGCACATTTCTTATTAGTAAATCTATTTAATGATTTTGCTTTCACGTAGTTCTTCAACGATAGATATTATTTCATTATCTAGTCCTGTGTTGCCAGCATCTCGAGAAGCAATTAATAACTTTAATCTATCAACCAATTCATTTGGATCATCCCAATATACGAAATCTGTGTTTTTTTTCCACATTTTCGTTAAAGGTAATCCTTTTCCTACTTTTGGTTCACAGCTTGGACTTTTACTTTGTTGATCGAAAAGAGGTTTAATAACTTGCATATATTTTTGTCCTTTATTACTTTTAATTGGTTTTCTTGAATCAAAATCGCGACGATGTGCATTTGTTACAAGTAACATCGACTTATAATTTTGCATGTCATAGTCTGTAACAAAGCTCAGATCAACGTCTTTTTTTAAGAGCAACTGTCGCAAGCCAGGTGTACATTTGTATTTGTGTCCGGCTACAGTAATAACGTCGTCACCAATCGTTATACTAGAGGAACCTAACATTAACTTTCCACATTCATTTCTTACACCAAATGGCACATCCGCTAATATTTCTGAAGATAATGACCAAGATGATACATCATGATTTGGATTAGTATCGACTAATGACTGAAATGAAGAGTCAATATCGGTTTCCGATTCGTCACTGGTATCATTTGTTTCTTTTATATCTTTATCTTTATAATCTTTCTGTAAGTCGTGGTTGAAAGGTTGATCATGAAATTCTCCTTTTTCTTCTTTTTTTGTTAGAGCTAGTTGGTTATTGGTGTTGGCTATTAAATTAAGAGATTCTGTAACAGGCTTAAAAACTGTATCAAGCACTTGTCTGTTATTATCTTCAAAATCCTTCATGTTACGTATTTTTTTTTTTACAGCTTGTGTCGCATCTACAATTTGTCTTTTCAATGATTTTTCCATCATGTATAATAGATGGTAATCGGATAAGAGTTGATTAAAGAATAACAAGAAAGTGAAAGCAGTCTATTTAAATATTCAAATTTTATCTAATTCTACAAAAGTGTCAAATTTTTTTCTATAGCAGCCGTTGTTTTTAGGACAGTCTTTATTAATCACAACATAGTCATAAGGCTCTTTCCATATTTGAGAACACATGGTACGAAATTCCAACCACGTCATGTCAGTGTTAACATGTTCTTCATAAACATGTTTCAAATTAATTTCGTCTTGCTTAAAAAGCACAATTAAGTTAGCGTTATCTCTTATTAGTTGTTTAGGTATTTTGCTATATGTTTGATTTAAATAAAAACTGTCAATCAATTTATGTCTCCCCATGGCAAAATAATCACGCATATTACTTTGATTTTCACATGCTACATCGTCAAAAATAATCACTGAATTAGGTTTTGCATCTGACACTTTCATAACGTCATCATTTGCTTGATATTTCTGAAAAGTGATTCCTGGTACTCCTCGTAAAACCTTTTCTAAAAAAATGTACTTTGGTTGATATAGAGTTTTAGAATATACATAAACATTTTGAAATGTCAATCCATTTTCGTGCAAAAGGAGACCAATTAACAAATTGGTTTTTCCACAATTTGATGGTCCGCAAATGATGCAACGTACTGTATTCGGCAATAATTCTCCGTGGCGTAACTTGATTTTTGGTAAATCATTACAGATTATACTAATCTGTAACGATTTTGCTTGTTTAATGAATTTCATGTTTGATGCAATGCTGATGGACTGGTTATGAACAGATGTAATTACGACATTATGTATTTATAACCGTAAATAGTTAAACCAATCTGCTTACAGACAACGCAATAGGTAAACGTAAGACTGTACTGTTTATGAAATGACTCTATCGCTAACTAACAGAGCATCTTTAAACGCAATTACGACGCAGGGAATCGCAGAGAGCCGACGGAACGGTAATGTATTGAACGACATTAAAATGTGGAACGTTGGTTTATTACAGTATGTTATTGGGCATTACTAGACCGCTCGCAGGAGCCGAGGCGACTGAGAGTGGTCTAGAATGCCCAATAATATACTACTGACGACTGACGTCATACAACATTAGCTATAGGCCGTCTATTTTGCAACATACGACAAATAGCATCGTAGTCGACTTTAAGTCCTTATGGTTTCAGATAGTACCGGGTTCGAGCTTGGCCTCCTGACACTTTTTGTGATTATTTTTTCTTTCTGTAATTTATTATTTTTTGAGATTAGTTTTTCTTTTTGTAATTTTTTAATTTCTTCGGACAGAAAATTAGCAGAAAAGTAGTTATAGGTTCTATGATTGAAGCTATATTATAGGTATGGTATGTTCTTTTTATCTTTTTCTATGTATGTAACGAAGAAAGAAGGAAAGAAAATGTTTTCACTTCTGCCGGCACTCCCAGAGTGCAACCCGTCTTTTTCATTCATCTTTTTCCACCGATCGATCTCTATTCACTTCGTTTTAGGTACGTCGCGTCTACTCTGAGGCATGGTGTTATCTTTTGGGGTAATGCCTACACTGAACGTGTACTAATAGCACAGAAAAAGTGTGTGAGAGCTATCTGTAAATTAAAACAAACAGATACCTGCAGACTACATTTCAGAAACTTGAAAGTTCTGACTGTACCGTCGCTGTATATCAGTGCGGTTGTAAATTATGTCAAGAGTAATATTAGCCTTTTTTAAAAATGGAAAGTCAACGACGCGCGGATAAACTGCACCTACATACCCACCGACACTAGTTTTGCCCATAAAAGCCTTTTTGCAATGGCTCCTAAATTATTTAAAAGACATCCCAGGACATAAGAGTAAGCCAGAATAGCCATTCCTTCAAGGGAAAGCTCTTCAACCTATTGAATGAGAAGGCTTATTATTCTGTTGAGGAGTATAAAATAAGTAAATACCTAGGTTACATCAATTTTAAATTTGTATAGATCTGTCATTCTACTTAAAACTATATCATTCGTAACTTTGTGCAGATTAATATAATTTAAAAGACACTAACAGTAGTCAGTTGTAAACTATTGGGAAACGTTAAGTTCATGACGGTTACATATTCTCCGTGTGCTGTTTGTTCAAAATAAACTATAGCCTGTGTCCGTTGAAGTTTCACGCCAGAGCAAGCATCATGTTTAGTCACGTTTAGTTCATAAGTGCCCTGAAAGGAAAAACACTTTACTATTTGACTTTGACGGTAGCAACCAGAGGAAAGCCTACGCAAAGTCTCATTAATCAGTCGGTATACCGGCTAACAGGCGCAGTTGCCCTGGGCTACAAAAATCTGCGTCTTGATCTTCAGGACCGCATACACCCATTGATTAAATGGTAAATATTGAAGTTTATAAATGTCATGTTATAGCAACACTCATTTCTATAAATAAAATACTTACATAGTTAACACCACTTTTGGGAAATAATTGTTGGAAATTACCAAATATTACAAACACCGTCAATAAAGCTAGTGATAAAAAATACATGTTTTCATCGTAACTACTTTCTGAATGTCAACAAGTTGCATTTAGAATTACACTAATCTATTTTTAATACCTAGGTGGACACATAGACGTCCATGGATGGGCAATCCTTTTAAGGGTTCTGCATCGAAAAAGGAAAAAGGAAGCCGTAGAGCAGCTGATCATCCCTTCATTGTTTATCCGACTATCAGGTACTTGTTGGAAAGTCTACAATCCCTTGTAGTTGTAACAATATTTTTCATACCACTTAGTTGCCAGAGATGCCACGGTCTACTTGATGAAAAGTGACTGCCGTGGCCTATATGGGCGTGTGCAACACCAGGAGAGTCACACTCGTACTGCCAACCCCGTAGGTAAGCACAGAGAGTTTTTGTACCGTCAGTGTAGAAAACGAAGCAGGGCAAGCCTTTGGTCTTCCCACTGACAACACAAAATCTCTTCAGTGAGCTAATTACACTTCTAAGTAAAGAATATACCTAACTACTGCTCACCTACAGTACTTACATTTACTGTGGTCTGGTTTCTTGGTTATGTTGATTTCAACATAACCAAGAAACCAGACCACAGAAATTAAAATATACTAAATTAAGGGTCCTACTTTCGTCCACCATTTCATATCCACCAGTTACGTCAACCGTCTCCTGAAGCTGATCTAGAATGATAATTATGGAATTCAGCAAGGAGTAATGCATTTTTTGAAACAAAAATAAATGGAAATGGCCAAAAGCAGTAAAGTAGATAAATCACCAAATCATTGGTCAAAAAAAAAACTAGAAAATGCGCTTAGAATAAACCAAACTAAAAAGTGAAAAGTGAAAAATAATAAATAATTATTGAGAGAGAATTTGGGATTATTAATGAAATATAATAGATAAAAAAACATTCATTTCATTGTTACAAAACGTAGAGTGCTCGATGATAAAATTATTGAAAGTACCCCAGGCGACTTTTTATACAATACATGAGATTTTTAATTCATTTCATAATGGCGCAAAATGTAATTTGTAGATAAGTACTCATGTGTGCAAGAGCACTTTTCATACAAATTATTACCACAAAACAAGCATCCGGAAATACGTAAAGGTTTAGATTTCAATCGGTCTTTTACAAAAAATGTATGTAATACCTATAAGCTATCGCATATCAAATTGTAATTAGCTATCACACTTTTAGACGAAAGATAATTTGCAAGGTAAGAACGAAAGTGACCCATTTCGAAATTTTGTGACAATGATTTAAATAAACTCAAAAATGTAAACTCATAAACAATCACACTAATATTAAAGAAAACAGGCATTTTATGGTCAGCGAGGGATTGACGTAATTTCGGTCTCTTCGTTTTTAAGCGCTTCATTGTTTTTAAGCGCTTCTCTCCTGCGCTCGAGAGAAAGTGACTTACGTCTGTGCTTACGTTTATTCAGTTTCATGTCAATTAGAAGGGTACGTTCTGCTTCAATGTTATATTCATAAAGGGATCGATTTGGTTTAAGGTTACTTTCTCGTTACTAATGTAGGTATGCAATTTAGATAACAAAAATCACATTCCGTCAGTTACTTAATAGTTAGTCAGTTAGTCAGTTACCTAATGTGAAAGTAACTCTGTCTGTCTGTCTGTATGTCTGCATGTTACGCTTTCCCGCCTAA